>CM057449.1:1258981666-1260267500 GCA_016271365.2 Neoceratodus forsteri | reverse complement strand
CATGCTGGCACCAGCCGGTGTTGCCTGGGACGTGGGTGGCAAGGTGGTGGGGGCAGTGACACCACCCATGTATGCAGCACCCTGTAGTGGGGTGTCATGCCTGCAGGGTGCTGGCATAGCCGGGGGATGCATCCTGGTGGCAGCTGGCTTTGCCACGCAGCCTGTCTGTCTGCCAGTGGTGGACAGGTGGACGATGGCAGGGTCGGCCATGCCACTGAGGGTCTCAGTGGCCATTGGCATGGTGGCACACCCACAGGGGAACAGGGCACAGGGGGTTGGGGCTGCGGTGGTGTGTGCCATGGGGGTGGCACCCGGCCATTGCGGTGCGGCTGCAGGGGGTGGCTGCTGGCATTGCATGGCCAGCAACTGGACCATCTGTGTGAAGAATCGTTGCGTCTGCTGTGCCTCCTGTCTCCATAACTGCTCCTCCAATGCCCTCTCCTCCCGTGCCTGCTCCCCCTCCAGGTCCATCAGCTCCCTGTGATGCTCCTGCATCATTCTACGTGTTGGTTCCAGCACGGCCCCAAGTACGTCTGCCATCCGTGCTGTCTTCAACTTTCTCTTCCTGAGGTTCACCAGGGGTAACTGGTCACCCTGCCGCTTCACATGGCTGCCTCCTCCCACAGTGGAGCCGTCACTGGAGGGTCCTGGCATCACATCCTGCAGGGCCAAGGACACTGCGGAGGCCTCCACTGTGTCGGTGTCCACTGATGTCTCCTCACCGGGGTCTTGCCCTGGAATGGCAGGACACATCTGTCACCATTACACACATGTGGGTACCCAACCCCCCCATGGCCAACCCCAGCCCCATGCCCCTGTCCCCCACGCACCTGTGTGCCTACGCACACCACAGGTGCCACATGCATACTCCCTCGAGTGCACCTGTGCCACCACCCATACCATGCCTATCACCATGTGCCGCGTGCCCAGGATACACCTCCACTGGCATGCCATATCCCAGCATACACATTGCACAATGCACGTACCTGTGTCGGGGCACTCCCGCTGCACACCGTCATCGTCCTCATTCCCCAGGTGTGGGCATGTATCCCTGGTGGTATCCCCATCATCTTCCATGTCCAGTTCAGGGCTGTCCACCTGTGAGCTCTCCAGGATGAACGCTGGTTCGGTGGTAGGCTGTGTTCCAAGTATGGTATCCAATGTGTCATAGAAGGGGCACGCCACACGTGCACCCCCCCGAGCGTCTGTTGCTATCCCTGGATTTATGGTACTGCACCTTCAGTTGCTTGATCTTGTCACGGCATTGCTTTGCCGTCCGCTCCACCCCATTCCCGAACAGATAGTCTGATACCTTTTGATAGACCTTTGTGTTGTACCTTGCACTGGCTAGCTCTGCCTGCACCTTCTCCTGGGTCCAGAACTCCACCAGGAGTTTTGTGGCCTCATCTGACCAGGTGACGCCGTGATCTGACATGGTCCTGCTGGTGGTCAAGGTGGCGTGCGGCTGTGGTCACTGCTTGGCACAGGCCTGTCTACGCTTCACCAGTCACAGGCATTGCTTGGGGGATGGGGCCACTCTGCAGTGGTGCTGGGGTGGTGTGCTCTGGCACTGCTGTCCTCTGGGGGCTGGTTGTGTGTTGTGATGGCTGTTAAGGGGGCCCCCTTCACACCTCTGGCACACAGTGTTGGCATCTGTTGCTGCCTCTCTATGGCATGTGCCCCCTGTTTACCCTGGGCACCAGCACTCTTCCCTTCTCGCAGTTCATGTACAGCTGCTGCAGGCAGCACCCCCTATTGGCACATTGTGCGTCCAGGCTGCACCTCTCTCAGGTGTGTGCACCCAGCGGATCTGGGCTTCGTGCCTCTGACGTTGTGCAGGCGCCGCCCTGCACCGTTTCCACCTCACTGCAGTGGTTACAGTCCTCGCATGCCTCTTTGCCTTCTGGGCACTTCCTTGTTCATTTGCCTCCCATGTGCCCCTCTGTGGTGCACTGCCTGCTGGTCTAGTGGCTGACTGGGGGCTACACGGTTGTGCGTTTAGACAGCCGGTGGTAACGTTACAGCCCTGTGACCGTTTCTGTAACCATTGTAGAAACCATCTCCTGACAGGTTTCTATAACGGTTGCGAAAACGCCTGCTGTAACGTTACCAGTGTAAACGCACGCCGTTACGGATGCGGTTTACACCCTCTGTAACGTTACAGAAGGATTTTCGGGCTGCAGTGTGGACAGGGCCTTAGGATATGTCATCTATCATCATGTGTGAAGGGGCAGGAACACAATTCACCAGTTGCAAAGCCATAAGTGAGTTATCAAGATCTTGCTCCCTTGCTTTTCTGTGAGCTGTATTTGTGTATAATACAATACATTTTATTAATACGTGTAATAAATACAGTCAGTACTTTTCGCTTCACTTGTCTGGTTGAGAATGTCATATAGCTATGCTGTGATGTCATCAAGCATTGTTTCATAGAATTTGACGGCAGATAAGGACCGCTTGGCCCACCCAGTCTGACCATTTCCCTACCTAATGGATAAGCTGCAGATCCTAGTTAACCAGCAGCCTACTTCTTTCTACCCCAACCCCCTAGAATTTCCTTATGGTGTCCCATGCATGCTTGAATTCAATCACTGTTTTTGACTCCACAACCTCCTCCGGAAGGCGTTCCATGCATCCACAACCTCTCTGTGAAAAATGCTTCTCTCACATTACTTCTGAGCCGCCCCTCCCATCTTCAAATTGTGCCCCTTGTTCTTGCACATCTCTTTTTTTGAAAGATGCTGCCCTCTTGGACTTTGTCGATTCCCTTGAGGTACTTGAACGTTTCTATCATGTCCCCCCTCTCCCTCCTTTCCTCGAGGCTATACATATTAAACTCCTTTAGTCTCTCTTCATATGTCTTCCGGTGCAGACCCTGCGCTATTTTAGTTGCCCTCCTCTGGACAGCTTCCCATCAGTTAAGTATAGCGTTATGATGTATTTAACATATGCTATCTTGTTTGTGACAGTTCCACCATCAAGATAAATTCTTGTCTTGTTAGTAGATGTCATCAGCAAAAATAACACGATTTATATGTCAACTGTATTAGCACTTGTGTTGTATAAATGTTCTTTTTTTTAACTGTGCTCAACTGAAACAAGTGAAAAAGGCTTCCATTTCCCATCAGTAGTAGGTAAAATAAAGTTGTGACAAGGGTTGTGTTAAAAGACAGACCCTACACCTCTCGATTTCCCCTTGCTTCCAAACAATATTGCATTTTACAGAGGCATTCATGGGAGCAAAATAAACATAGTAACTGACCATTGTCCTAAAGATATTCTTACATTCTTTTTAACAGCTGTATTTACATAATGTACTGTTCTTAATAATGGCATTTATTTCTAATATTTCAAAGGGCCATCAGTTTTTTCATGTGCATGGTGGTCATATCCATGCAGGACACTTGTACTGCAGAGAATTAAAAATGTGTAAATCTTCCAAGACTCCGTTTTCACCATTGATTCCGACTTATGGATATGGGGCCAGAGGCATTTGGAGCCTGCGGGAACAAAGCATTTGCCAGGGGAATGACCACGGCTGCTGGGCATGGTGTCTGAGCACCCCCCTGACTCCCTCACTAACCTTGGATCTATTCTTCCGACTGTCAAGTGCACCTTGGGGGTGCAGCACCTTAGTTCAGATTTGTCGCTGATTTTCGATCTGCGTCACAGCTACATTTCCTTTATTGCTGTGTCGTTTGTATTTGTTATTTTACTGTGATGCCAAAGTTTGATATGAAAGGGCCAAAATCATCAAAGAAATTCCGATAGCCGCATATTATGCGTCGTTGCCTCTGTAGGAAACCAGTGGCTCTTACAGACCAGCGTCAGACCTGTGTGGCTTGTCTCGGACTGTAGAACTACTTAGATGTGTGTGATGCCTGCTTCTCCATTGACCATCATACCCTTGTGAACTACACGTTCAGGTGGGGTTGCCCAGTCCACGCTTTGGAGGCAGGTGACACATATGTGTGTCCTAGAACATACTGACATAGCAAAATGCCAGCAGAGTAGGCCTAATGGTCTTTCATGTCTGCTCATTTGGTCAGCCCCCAACCTGGGAACTGACCTTGCTGTCCCCCCCCCACCCCCTCGGGCTTCTCCATTCCCAGTCTGAGATATTCCCCGTGTATTGGACTTTGCCAGCACGACCCTACCCCTGTACCTGTCCCAACCCTTCTTGAACCTCTCCATAGTCTCTGCCTCCACTAGTCCCCTGGGCAGTGCAATCCATGGTTCCACCACCTTCTCAGTGAAGTAGCACCTCCTACTTTCCCCTGATCCGCCCCCCGGCTTCCACCCGTGCCCTCTAGTTGTGCTCTCTCCTTTACTCTGGAGCACCCCGACTGAGCCTCCCCTATTTAGACCCTTTATGTACTTGAAGACCTCTATCACATCCCCCCGTCACTCCTCTCCTCCAGCGTGTGCATGTTGAGCTCCTCAAGCCTCTCCCCATAGGTCTGTTCCCCCAAGCCCCAGATCATTTTGGTCATACCTCTCAAGTGTCCCTGATTTTGCCTCTGAAATGTCTTCTGTCCCTCCTAAATTTGGCATTTCTGTCACTGAAGAATGGGGATCTGAATCACAAAATAATGCTAGGCATTGGTGTTACAGTCTAGTTCTCATTAAGAAAATGCTATTTGTACTAAGAAGCATGTTGTACACAGCTTCTGGAACGAATATTACTATTTTTTTCAGATGTGTCCCTGATTTTGGTCATTTGTCCCTGATCATTTTAAGCCTTGTCCCTGATTTGTGATGAGGGAGGTTGAGAGGTATGATTTTGGTTGCCCTCCGCTGGACCCTTTCCAGGAGTGCAATGTCTCTTTTTAAGTGCAATCTCCAAAACTGCACACAGTACTTGAGGTGCAGCCTAACCAAGCAGTTGTGCAGAGGGATTATCACTTCCCTCCTTCTGGAGGTAATACCCCTAACGATGCACCTCAGCATCCTATTGGCTTTGGCTGCTGCCCTCCTACAAGTCTCAGAGCTGTTCATTTTGACATCCACCACCACCACCCCCAGGTCCCTTTCAGCCATCGAGACTTGAAGGCATTACCTCCAGGGTATACACTTGGCCCGGGTTTCTGGCACCCAGGTGTAGAATCCTGCATTTCCCAGGATTGAACCTCAGACTCCACTTCCTTGACCACCTCTCCAGAGCATTTAGGTCCCCTGCAGGGTAACCTTCCCCTTCTCCCCATTCACCACTGCTCCCAACTTCGAGTCATCTGCAAAGAGACTCATTTTACTCTTGATACCCTTCCTTATGTCAGAGACATAGGCATTAAACAGGAGGGGCCCTAGGACCGATCCCTGAGGGACCCCACTGATGACCCTCCTTGGAGATGAGACTAACCCTCCCACCACGACCTTCTGTATATGCTCCAAGAGCCAATTTTCCTATCCATCTGATCATCCGTTTTCCCTTCCCCCATTTCCCCCAGCTTATCCAACAGGCCCCCGTGAGGAACTGAGTCAAATGCCTTGCTGAGGTCAAGAAAGAGGACACCCAACGGCCTGCCCTGGTCCAGGGCACTTGTCGCCAATCCATAGAACTCCACAAGGTTTGTCTGACACAGTTTTCTTGGGACAAAGCCATGCCATCTTCCAGGTACCCCAACTTTTCCAGTAGCCCCCCCCCAGCCGCTCCTTGATAATACCTCCATCACCTTGCCCACCGGCGATGTTAGGCTGACGGGCCTGTAGTTTCCCCCCTCCTCTCTTGATCCTCCCTTGTGGATAGGCATGATATGTGCCACCCTCCAGCCCTGGGGCACCTACCCCATCATCAGAGAGATGTTGAAAAGCTCTGTCAGGGGTTCCGCCAGGACATCCGCCAGTTCCCTCAATACCCTGGGATGTAATTCATCCGGCCCTGGTGCTTTCGCCATCCTAAGGGACCTGAGGGCTTCCCTCGCTCTCTCTAACTGGTTCCACCTCCCGTCCTCCCCCAACAGTGATGTCACCCCCCTTCCTGGACCGCTGGGGCTCCCAATCGATGAGGTCCCACCCCTCCACAGTTTCACCATCTCTTCCCTTGGATGACCCCCATTCTTCCTGATAAAAACTGAGGCAAAGTACTCATTTAGTACCTCGGCCTGATGTCACTAGACCTTTCTCCTGAGACAGCTGGTTCCATGGAAGTATGGAGTTCTCCTCGACCTTACCATGCTGAGTCGTCAGAGACTCCGATGGATGGGTCTGGTGGACATTCGACTCCTTCTGGGCAGTCGACTGCAAACCCTCCACAGTCCGCCTGCCCTGAGCAGCAAACGTTTCCTATGGTGAGGCCACAGCTATATGCTCAGTCTATTCTGTTATACAGCTTGACATTGTTCTGTTATGTCATTCATGCTGCTGTCACTGTTTGGAGTGAGGACATAGTGGATGGCACCAAGGACATTGTCGGGCCCCCTTCTGACACTGTTCTCAGTGACAAGAAAGGGACAGGCACCAAGGCTGTTGTCTGTTCGAATGCTGTCACCATCCATGGTGTTGTGTCACCAAGGAAGGTGATGGCTCCTGATGTGGTGACAGGTGGTGACAGACACGGTATCTATTCTGGGTCCAGCTCTGTGCAAAATGCAGTGACAGAGGTAGCGACAGATATGGTATCAATCCTAGGTCCAACTGCGGGTGAAGTGCTGACAGCAGTGTAATCCTGGAGATCATCCATGACTATGGGGTTGTTTGTGACACTGAGGAGGGTGATGGCTCCAGGGCGGCAGCATCAAATTCAGCACCAAGCTTGGTGGCGAGGGCAGTGCCGTGCCTAATGGTGGTGATGATGATGATGATGATGGAGAGGACTGTGTCTCTGAGGCTGTCACTGATTCTGAGCTCAATGCTGGAGGCAGCACAGATTAAGGATCGGATGGAGGCCTGCAGATGGAGTTTTCTCTTGAGCTGCTGGACATCTCTGTCACTAGTGCAGTCCTGGGTCACCCTGTGGGACCTGTGCAACTCTGCTCTCCTCACCTAAGGGGTACACTGTGGGCACAGATCGGGTCATTCCTTGGATGTAGGAGGACACTCTTTGAGTGACTCTGCAAGTCCATCCTCTCAGGCGAGGTCTCTTGTGCTGTTCCACAGCCCAGGATGAAACCCCAGAGATCTGGGGTCGGATTTTCAGCTGTCACAATGTGCTGCAAGCACCAGGTGCATCAAAAATATGATGCGTCGGGCATGCTGCAAACTACTGGGATTTACCATCCCTTGCAACCCTCTGGTGCCCACTAGACCATCTCTGTGGTCTAGCGTGTGTCTGTGTTCGGGACCCCTACCATGGAGCTTTCACCCAAGAGTTGGAGCAAGCTGCTGTAAAGCAGGGAAACAGTTGCAACTGCGCACAAGCTTGGAAAATTGTGCAGTAGTTGCGGCAGCCAGACTGGCACAGCTATGTCAATGACAGGGTTTGACACAGAGCTTGCTGCAGGCCCTGCGCCAACCTATGAAAATCTAGCCCCTGATGTCTAAACCCCTTTTAGAGGGGCCTCATCAATTTTTTGAAAGGATGCTCTCATTGATGGGCCCTAAGGGGCCTCTAACTTGAGAACTGCACTGGGTGTGGGTCAGTGCCTTAGATGATTGATATAGAAACATAGAATTTGGTGGCAGATAAGGACCACTTGGCCCACTCAGTCTCTCCATTGTTTTCCCTGCCTATACTGTCACTACACACCCTACTTTATCTCCGGCTCCCCTTACTTTCCAGCAAGATTCCCTTGTGCCTGTCAGAGGCATTCTTGACTCCTACCACTGTTTTCACCCCCACCACCTCTGCTGGAAGACTGGTCCGGGCATCCACATGGTTTTGCACTTCTTCACATCTCTCTCTTAAATATACCCCCTTCCAGCTTCATTGCATGTTCCCTTGTTCTGGTGCATCTTTTCCTCTGAGAAATACTCACCTCCTGTACCTTATTTAATCATGTGAGGTATTTATAGATCTTTATCATGTCCCGCCTCTCCCTCCTCTCTCACAGGGTATACATATTGAGGTCCTTCTGCTTCAGATTCAGCCCCTGTACTATTTCAGCTGTCCCCCTCTAAACAGCCTCCACCCTGTCTATGTCCTTCCTGAGATGTGGTCTCTAGATTTGGACCCTGTACTCCAGATGGGGTCTCACCAGCTATAGGATCAGACAGGTCCCAGTCTAGGCCCTTCTCTCTCTGGTAACGACCCTGTCCGGAGGTGGCCCCTTGTCTCCATCAACGTTCTCCAGTGAGGACAAAGCATCATCTCTCTGTCTTCCTTCTGCTGCTGAATATGGCCTGTACCAGTGATTCCTAGTGGAGATGATCCGGATGTTTGACCCTGAAGCCCATACAAACTACAGTCCAGTAGCCCTACCATTGGGACTTCATGGAATTCCCAACATCAACACTGTAGTCATTCCTTCTTGGTCTAGGGCCATGGAGGAAGCATCTAGGGCAGTGTAGAAGTGTCCTCTCTCCAGTCCACCCATCCCTAGGGACCTCCTCATGTGGTATTGCACCCCTCTAGTGTCTGCAGGTGAGGTAATTCACCCCTCCTCAGGGCCTGAAGCACTGCAGACCCCATTGGGGTTACGGTGCCTTACACGTGACTGACCTCCAGTGGCAGATTACACTCAGATGGATACTCATGGGAGGAAGACTTTTCTTTGGCATGCACCATGATGTGCATCTCCACATATTGGGCACATATGACAACCTATAAGCATCACCTGTTTTTGCAGCTGCACAGCCTGTTGGCTCCACTGCCACCAAGTGAGACAGGCAGGCCACTGACCTTTCTCCCCAGTTCTCATGGTAGCACAGCAGCAGTCGAAGACATCTTACAACTCCAGCGAGGTGACCTGCAGACTGGTAGGAACTGCAGTCTGCGTAAGGCAGACAGCATGGCTTTGCTTCTCCTGATTGGTACTTTTGGCCTGGTGCAGGGTGCTTAACTTGCAATTCAAGGGGGCTCATTTCATCTCTTTTAGGGTCAGGTGGGAATTGTTGAAAACCTTCTTGCTCCTTTGCCTCAGGAGACCCTGCCTGGCCCTGACCAGCCTCTTGTCTCACCAGACCTGTAAGGAGCCCCTGCCATCAGGCGTTCTCCCCATGCAGAAGGTTGAGTGTATCTGTTACCCTCACGGCATGCCAGCTTCTTCCTCAGATAAGAAGCGAAACTTGTTGCTTAGACCCATAAGTGGGAATCAATGGTAAAGATTGATTCCATGGTTAAGACTGATTCTTGGAAGATATGAAAATTACATTCTTGCGGTAACTGTTGATCTGCCAGAATATCATCATCATTTATTACCACACATGCCCACCATCAGCTGCTCTAGCAGAGCCAGGACCTCTGTGCAGCTCACCCTGATAGTGCTGGCCGACGCCATGTAGTGCCATGGCATCTCCCCAGTTCTACTCCCTAGGGAGTAGTTTTTTTGTTTGTTGTGCTGGGTTCCCATTCCTCCCCCACCTCAAAACTGGGGTGGTTGTTACTTTTAGGACCCTCATACCAACCAAATAAAGTGAGAGAAGGCAGCTCCTTTCCTCCTTTTTCTTTCTTGTTATCCTTCTCCCTGCCTGAGGTACATCCCCTTCCTGGAGTATATCCCTGTTAATTGCTAAATGTACTCTGTGCCTCTGGGCACTATTCAGTCTGATTCCACGTGGCAGTTGCAATATCTGTGGAAGAGTGCTGTGCACTGGATTGGATCAAGTGCACTTGCTCCTGCACAGGGTACATCCAGTTGTTGTAGGAGAAGCATGTGTTTTTTTTTCTGATGTGTTTTTCTTCTGGCTATGCCAAACTATCGTTTTGGATGGTATGCCCTTCTTTTATGCCAACTAAGTTGTTAGCCCACTACTTTGAGGGACGCCTGGGCTTAGGCCATTCAACCGACAGCTCCATATGCACTTGAGATTCCTTCCTTTTTTCCATGGTGAGAAGAAGGGGATATATTTGACTAAGCTATTCGGTCAATCCTCCATCAGGTAGCACGGGGTTTGGTTTTTCCAGGCATCTGTGTCAATCATTCTTATTTTAGTACATTGTGCCATCTCAATTGCAAAGAGGTCACAATTCTAGGCATCCCCTGTTGCTTTTCTGCCAGTGCCACATTCCTCAGGGCTGCTGCCTTTTAAGTCAATATCCATCTCCAGTGTGGCTAGTGATGTGAGGCTTTGGTTCCATACCCACCTACCTCTTTGGGCCACCTTGTGTGCCCATTCCCCCCCCCCCTTATTCAGAGGTTGGTAGTTGGGTTTTATTTTATTGTTTATTTATATTTCCTATATCCTTTCCCTATCCCTTTGGCTTGGATAGTTCTTAGCCCTCTCTTATTTTTTTCCCCACTTTGTTTCACTCCTGGCAAACAACACTGAAGTTAGTGAGGAAGTCAGCAACGGTTATTGGCCTGGTGCATGGCACCGTGTGTGTGTGTGTGTGTGTGTGTGTGTGTGTGTGTGTGTGTGTGTGTGTGTGTGTAAGCGCCCTGCCCAGTAGCCATGGCTGGTCCTCTGGCAGAAGTTTTGCTCCTTCAGATCCTAGTTGTGCCTCCAGCTCAGACTCATAAGTTGTAATCTATGGTGAAAATATTCTGGGAGATCAATTTATTTATTTATTTAGTTATTGAAATGTTTCACCAGGAAGGCACACTGAGTGACAGGTGACTAATCTCCTGGTGCGACCTGGGGGGAAGGGGTACAATAGGAGTGAGACATTAAACATTCAAGTTACAAGATCAACATTAACATACAGTTGTAAGGCAGGAGTTACAAGCAATGTTACAACAGTGTTGTGCATAATAGGTAGAAGAGTGGACAATAATAAGTGCTGGGTTAATAAGTAAACAAGTGCTTACACAAAAGAAAAGGGGGGAAAGGAGAGGGAGGATGAGGTGGGGAAGGGGGAAGAGTCAAGTTCAAATTACATTCAAGTTACAAGATCAACATTAACATACAGTTATAAGGCAGGTGTTACAGTGTTAAAACAGTGTTGCGCATAATATGTAGAAAGAGTGGACAATAATAAGTGCCGAGTTAATAAGTAAACAGTTGCTTAAGTGAAAGAGAAGGGGAAAAGGAGAGGAAGGGTGCGGTGGGGGAGGGGGAAGAGTCGTGTCCCTGGAGACCCCTTCAGGATGCGAGGAACCCTGCAATGGGACTGGGGGAACCAGAGAGAAGGAGATAGGCAGTGTCTCAGAGAGACCCCTTTAGGATGTTGGGAACCCTGCAAGGGAGCTATGGGGCTAGACAGAAAAGGGGATAAGGCTGGTAGGGATTAAAGAGGGAGGAGAAAGAGAAGGAGGAGGTGTGACTTAAATGCTAGGAGGGGGAATAAGACCTAACCCAAGAGAGGACCCTTCAGGATGTGGGGTACCCCGTCAGGGGGGTTGGAGAATGTCAGTAGATAGGGGTTAAAAGAGTGATAGGAGAGGGAGAATTGAACCGTTGAGGGGGAGAGAATTCACACCTTTGGAGGGGATGGGGCTTAATTAATAGTCCATAAGGATACATGGACCCGTGGGGAGCATTCAGGGTCCCCTAACATTCTGTGAGAGATCAAGAGAAGCCAGTAAGGGGGAGCAATTTGAGGGAAGAGGAGGAGAGCTAGAAGTTTTGGGGGAGGCGGTGGGTGCACAGGGTAAAATGAATGTGATGGTAGAGGGGTAGGGTTTATCCAGGGCTCACAGGAGGGAATTAGGGTGGGAAATGGCGGGAGCAGCTAGGTGCAAGGTAATTATTGAGGGCAGAGCTGATAAAGTTTGGATAGATAGTTTGGGTAAGTATGCAACTTTCATTTCTCTGCACTGTACCAACGCTCTCTGTGCTGGGGTGAAATTTCCACTTCACTTTACTCCAATGGCTACTGTCAACTGAGGAACCCTTAAGAAATATTTATATATTTTATATGTATTAGTGTTTAACTCTGTCCTAGGGTCTAGAGTTTCAGAGCATTTCTTTGTGCAGTGTGGTTGTTCCAGTTATTTGAAAAACACTTTTTTTGAGGCGGCTAAAACTGCCTTTCCAAAATCTCTGCAGTTACCACCAGAATCAGGGATATCATGCCAAGAGAATTTTTTGGGTGAGGGTGGAGGGTAAACAATTAAACGTGAATGGTGAAGGAACACCAAATTGTGCATTTACACTCTTCAGCAGAAACACTACTTGGATGGAAATTGGACCCTGCCAGAGTCGTACATTATGGCAGTGTCTCTTGAAAATCTAAGCATGCAGTTTTCTGCCTCCCCCAAACAAATGGTTTTAAATTTGGTGGAAGGACCTGAAATGCATGTGCAGTTTAGATTTTCAGACTCTGGCCTTGAAGCAGGAACTCATTGATAGTACAAACACATGGAAGTACTGCGTAAATAAATAGTACTGTTTAAAGCCAAGTTCTCTTGTATTACTGTTAGCCTCTTCCTGTACTACTTAAAACATTTGAACAGGCCAGCATGGTAATGCAGTTGTAGCGTTACCACTTGCTGTGCCACCAGCCCAGGAATGGAAATGGACTTGGGTCACATGGAAACTGGCTTGGGCAGGGAGGACTGAGTGTCTGAAGGACAGCTCTCTTCCTTTGGGGGATGGGTGGCAGCGCCATACTGCAGCATGCTTACCACCTAGTGCAGGTTGTGGGTGGAGCAGGGGATGGCACCCACTGGGGGAAGGACTCTGATGCAGAAGCTGCTAGCATGCCGTGCACAAGCATGCGTGCGTGCATCAGTGCACACAGGCAGGCCTTGGGGAGAAAATGGAGGAATTCAGCCCCTCAGCTGGCAGGATGATGATGCACCCTCGCGGACCCCACACTGCCAACCGTGGCACCCACCCACCACAATGTGGTTCTGGGCAAGTGATGGGGTAATTCCCAGCGAAGGTATGCTGCGGGGCAGGGGGTGACCAGAAACGGCTGGGGAAGAGCAGAGTACAAACTGAAAATGAAAAACGAGACATTTGTACGAAAGCAGGATTTCTGTCCTGTATAATTAATTCATCTTCTCCTGCTTGCATACGCCTGAAGTCATAATCACTTGTTTGTGACATCACAATCTGTTGCAGTGGAAATGAATAGTGACGCAAGCAGAGGGGCTATGACATCAGGTGCAGAGAAGCAGCAGGAGCAGAGGAATTCTTAGGGCTAAAGGTCTTGCTTTAATTCAGATGGCCTAAGTAATACAAAAATGAGGCAGAGGCAAAATTCGAGCTGAATGGTGTCTAAATGGTATCCTAATAGGAGGCTTTTCAGAGTTTTCCCTGAGGCATCTGTAGCTCTTGAAACTATTTGGAAACCTTTTAAACTTCCCTCAGCATTGCTTTTAAAAAGGATACCATTTGTTTAGTCCTTAGTCTAAGTTCCAGGATGGAGGATTTCAGACTTGCACATTACATTACAGTACAGTACATTCAGCATTTCATATAGTTGAATTCCTGTGTTTAACCATATGTCTGTCACATATCCAAAAGAAACAGCGGTGAAAGGGGTAGTTCTGGTTTGGGCAGCCTGCCCATCCAGATGGTTAAATGTCACCTGTTAGCAGTTCAATCAGACAGGTTCATGTTCACAGCTTTGGAGAACTTTTTGTGTCTAACTATTACTGTAACAGAGCTAAGTGCAAAGTAACAGTTCAGTGTGATCTGAGACCATACTTCCTTTTTTTAACATTTATCCCATTGTGATTGGTTCCTATTTATTTTATTTAGTTAATGTATTTTTATCCTGCTGTGGATTGCAGTAAAAATATTTATTTATTCATTCATTTATTTTTATCCCGCTGTTGGATGCAGTTAAAATCTGAGGCTGTAGGCACGTCCCAGCTATTGTGCAAACCAAGTTGGATGAAACCTCTGGCCTCCCCCAGTAGTGTAAATGGAGAGCTGGTGATTGAGGTGATGAAGCTCAGTATAAAGAGAGGGTGATGTTCAGGAGATCCTGGTGTAGTTCTGGAAGAACAAGCCTTTTTTAGAAGTATAATGCAGTACTTTGGGTATGGATCCAGGACTCTGTATTTTCACTCCATCTAGGGACCCTGATTCCATGAGAGTTTTTTTTTTTTTTCCATTCAGTGTCGATGACACAAATCTTTTGAAAACAGGGTTTGGAAGGCCACCCAGTGGCCAAATGGGAAGCAGTGCAACTTGCTGTGTGGAAGACTCTGGATCGATTTCTGAACCCAGACTTCAAATGGGACAGTTTGAAAACTTGCAGCACAGAACACAAGATGTGCACTGCTCCCTGAGGAGGTTGGATGTTGCCTGTCAGAAAAAATTATGTCAGCTCCCTCATGGCCCACAGGGGTAAGGCATGCGGTATGGACAGGACAGGGCTCCTGGAATCCCATCTTCAAGGGTCTGCTGACTAGGGTCATGTGGTGAGACCATAGAGGTGGGCCCCCCCACTTCCCTGGCACATCTTGGCAATTAGGATCCATGCTCATCCTCTACATCCCCTCATTCATTTGGGGATAGAGCGGGATACTACTGTGTAACAGTCGAGGCGCAAATCGACATAGAGTTGGGGGAATCACAGCAGATCAGCAGGAAGCATTACTGTACAAAATGCTGTAATGACTAAGCCATCACTTACCCTGTATCACTCCTGATTGGTAGTCACTGTCTCCCAGACTGCTGGAGGCCAATGTAAGAAACATGAAGGGTAGCTGGAGACCTGGTCTCAGACAAACTCCCTTCGCTAGACTCAGGTCAGGTAGGCTGTCAGGGGATGCAGGTGATTAGGTAAAGGGGAGTGTAAAAAGGAAAAAAAAGGCTAAAAAAATGTGGCTGTATAAGGGACCTAGTTTTGGTCCTGAGTTCTGGTTTCTAGTCTGGCTGCGATGAAGAGGCTGTGTGTTCTGATTCTCGGGACACTGTTCAACTCCTCTCATTGTGTGCCTGTTCCCTGGTGGCACAGAGGGTGGGAGGCTCACAACTTCGAGGTCTCCTCTCTCCAGCAGCAGTAGACTGACTGACTGACTCACACAGCAGAGGTGATCCGCTTCCAGCTCTGTGGCTGATATCATGCACAGTGACAATGGAGCTATTCCTGTCTGTTGCCAGCAGCTAGATTTTGCTTCCTCTTGGGTCTCCTCCCATCCTGGGTGTCCCGTTATGAAAGGGCAGTTGGGTGGCTTGGGGGGGTAGTAGTTACTGTGACAGAGGGCATCAGTGAGATTGTGAAGAGAACCAGGGAGTTAGAGAAATATTGGAATAAAAATACCGCCCCCCCCCACCCCGAAGAGCCGTAGATTCAAGGTCCAGGGAAGGGGGTGGGTCTCAGGATGCATGCTTTAGATAAATCAGAAACCAGTATTTCTAGGGACATGGATATGTTGTTCATCCACACTCATTGGCAGTATCCTTGCCGCTTTAAATCTTGCCGGAAGGTCTTCAAGCTTGCTCCTCCCACCCACCCGGGTGGTATAACTCTCGGCTCCGCCCATGGCGCAGATCTTCCTTACCGCTTGGAAGCTCAGGTTCCCTCCTTAACGCTCTGCGTTTGCGACTGGTTCCTATTTCTCCGTTTGCGGATTTAAAAATAAAATTTTGCAAAAAGACTTCAGTCTTCTATCCCTCGCGGCTGCGATGGACAAATCGACTCCCGGATTTCGGAGATGCCCATGCGGGCAGAAGATGTCTCGGACGGATCCTCACTCCACGTGTGTATACTGCCTAGGCCTTGAGCACGACCCGCAGGCTTGCGACCTGTGCTCATCTTTCTCGGCCCTCGTCCTCGAAGACCGTGCTGCGGGTGCAACTGGGCCGTCCCGAGCGTTTCCCTCGGTGAAGTCAAGGGGCCGGTTGGCGGTGTCAGCGGCCGGTTTCGGCGGATCAGCTCGGCGGATGAGTACGCCCTCGAAGAAGAGAGCGGCGCAGGCCGTATCTTCCTCGCCGCCGCATTTATCCCCTCTTCTGGGTTCTTCCTACACGGCTTCTTTTAAGGAGCTTTGTCTGTCCCTCTCCACTAAGGAGAAGGGCCTGCGTCTCTGGGACCTTATTCTCGGTCCAAAGAGGACGGTGTGAATCCCTCCGTCGGCGCTCTTGGGGATGCGAAGGTCCCTCTCCCGGGCCGTCGGCCGTCGGCGGTGACCGCTCGGCTTGACCACTGGCCTCACGGTGTCCCGTGGGTCAGTTGACGAGACTCCCACCGATGAAGTCGAGATTTTTCTCGACCCATTGAACGGGCCTGTCAGCCTTTAGCAGCCGAGATTCCCTCTCCCGGTTCCCGGGAGGAGTTGAGGATCCCGTGGGCTCGCCTGTGCCTCCGGTTCCGGGCCCTCGGATGGACCTTCCGAGCGAAGGGTGCGGTTCGGCGACACCTCCCGCACCGACCGGAAATTCCGGGACTCTCGGTCTGGTCTGGGACCTCTTCAGCGGTCCAGCCGTTCCCCACCGTCATAAGGCGGTCTCGGTCCCGCACACGGTGGCGCGTCGCCGTCCTCGTCCTCCTCCTCGGATGAGGAGGCTTCGGCGTAAATTCGTCGGGAGTGCACGAGGACCTTATGTTGCAACAGCTCCTCCTGGCGGGAATAAGCCGACTCGGCGCCTTCCCGGCCATTAAGTGGCTGTCACGGAGCGGCCCGACACAACCTCGACTTGTCCGAGGCCTATACCAGGCGGTTGTTCGGCCAAAACCAGCTGCTCCACCGATTCGGTGGAACCTCCGCCTCCACAGCCACCAATTGGGGCTCCGACCAAGGATTCTCGGTCGGCTAAGGGTTTCCCCATCGGCTGTCAGTTACCCTCACTCCCGACCGACCTCGGCAGGTGAAGGGTGGCTCAGGCCAGAGGCAGCTCTTCGAGGACTCTTCCGAGTCGAAGATGATTCCTCCTTCTTCTCAGCGACTGGACTTGGAGTCTTCAGGAGGTCAGTCAATGGACGATAGCCGTTGTCCTTCCTAGGACTGCTTCGGCTCATCTCGGAGTCTACCGGGATGGAGCTCGAACCGTTCCAAACGGGCCAGATATCCTCACGGAGATTCTGGACCGAGGATTCTCGGCGGAGGCCTTTCCGGTGGCGAGGCCATAGTGGGTCGGCACTGGAACTTTGGCAGCGCCCTGCTTCCTGCCCTGCGCCTTGAGCCAGGATGGCCAGGAAGTATCACGGTCCCCACGGTTCCTTGTCCAGTTTTTGGAACACCCCTCTGCTGAGGGTTGGTTACCGACAGCGTTTTCGGGCCGACAGCATGAGGATGTGGACAAACCTCCTGACAAGGAGTCCAAGAAATTGGACTATGTCGAGAGGCGAAAAGGTCTCGCTCGTCTCTCTCTCGGCTTAGTCAGGCCAGTTCGGCCGTCCTCATGGCACATTTTTCTCATGCCCCTGTTGGGCTCCTGGATGAGGTCATCCCTCATCTTCCGCCGATCTGCAGACTACGGTTAAGCAGGTGCGGGACCAGGGCAGGGCAGTGGCCAAACAGCAGCTCAGACTGCTTTGGATATAGGGGACTCATGTGCCAGATCGGTGGCGGCCGAGTGGCTTATCGGTCGAGGCTTGGCTGAGGATATCCACCTTTACCTGGATACCCAGCACAGTTGGCGGATGTTCCTTTTGGGACTGACCTCTTGGCCCTGGGGTGGAAGGTCACCTGCAGAGGATCGAGAAGTCCAATGCCACCTTGGACTCGGTCTCTTCCGCTCAGAAGGACAAAGGCCGAAACCACAGCCTAAGCCTCTTCGTCCTTCTGTGCCCCGAGCCTGGCCCAGCAACGTCAGGGCCAGCAGGCTCGACCTTGGCATCCCAAACCCAAGCCGCCGCTTCCTCTAACAGGAGGCAGGAGGAGGGCCCAGGAGGTCCCTCGGCGGTCCCTCCTCCAAGCCTGCCCAGTGACGGGCTGAGGGGTGTCGCCCCACCCCGTCCACCTTCCCCTAGGTCCCCGTGCGGGGGACGGCTCCAGCACTTCCGTTCACCTGGTCCGCTGTTACCACGGACAGGTGGGTCTGAGGTGGTGGGAAGAGGCCTGCCTCTGGAATTGAGCAGGCACCACCCTTCAGAGCCCTCGCCCCTCGGGGCTCCGGATCCCCAGACTCACTGGCGGCTCGTCGAGCCGACATCGCCTCCTCCTCCAGAAGGAGGTGGTAAGAGAGGTGGTGGACCCTCCTTCAGACCCAGGGTTTGTGTCCAGGTACTTCCTGGTTCAACAGACGGGGGCTGGCGCCCCATTCTCGACCTACCACGCACTCAAACAAGTTCCTAAGGTCTCGAACCTTCAGGATGGTCACTCTGGCTCAGATAATACCATCCTTGGGCAGCGGCGTGTGGTTCTGCTCTCTGGACTTGCAGGGCCAGCGTTTTCACGTCCCTATCCGTCCGTCTCACCAGAGATTCCTTCGCTTCCGAGCGAGGATCCTCTTCGAGTTCAAGCCATGCCCTTGACTTGTCTCCAGCTCCCAGGGTCTTCACCAAATGCATGGCAGTGGTGACAGCATTCCTGGGCGCCGAGGGGTCCGGTGTACCCTTACCTGGGCGACTGGCTGATAGCAGCTCCTCCAGGAGGAGGCGGAGTGGTCCAGAGATCTGGCCCTCCAGGTCTGCTCTCAACTGGGCCTCCTTATCAACGAGGCCAAGTCGACTCGAGCCAAGCAGGTGATTCTATTCATCGGGCGCAGCTCGACTCTCTTGAGCCAGGCGGCTCCTGGCGGACAGGGCCGAGTTCTTTCCTCCTTTGCCCGATCATTTCTGGTTGGGCAATTGCCCTGCCGGGACTTCCTGCGCCTCCTGGGTCTCATGGCGGCCTGCACCAGCGTGGTCCGTTGGGCCCGCTGGAACATGCGTCCCCTTCAGTGGGGACTGGCCAGCCAGTGGTCACAACGCTGCGATCCCTTGGACCAGCTTGTGTCGGTGACACAGGGGATGTGGAACGCTCTCCAGTGGTGGACCGTTCCAGTTCATTTGCAGGAGGGCATCCCGTTCGTCCGCCCCGAGCCGACGGTCTCTCTATCGACCGATGCCTCTCTGATGGGTTGGGGTGCCCATCTGGGGAACACGGACTCATGGCCTCTGGTCCCCAGCGAGTCGATGCCACATCAACCTGCTGGAGCTCGGCGGTCCGCCTAGCTCCCTTTGCTCCGTTCCTCCGGGGTCAAGTGGTCCGGTCAGGCGGACAATACCACGACCATGTACTATCTGAACCGCCTAGGCGGGACGCTCCATGCTTCTATGCAAGGAAGCTCTCCGCATTTGGTCACTCGTGGCGCAGCCTGGAGGCGGATCTCCCAGCCATTCACGCAGGGCCTCCAACACCCTGGCCGATGCCCTGAGCCGGATAGGGGCTGCATCCCACGAGTGGTCTCTCCTGCCGGAGGTAGTACAGTATCTGTTCTCCCTTTGGGGCACACCTCAGGTGGACCTGTTTGCCTCCATGGAGAACGCGAAGCTGAGTCTGTTCCATGCCCGCCCCCCTCAGCAGGGCTCGCTGCAGGGGGATGCCTTCTCGAGGCAATGGACCCCGGGCCTCTTTTACGCCTTTCCCCCATTTCCCTTGATCCACAAGGTGCTTCTCAAGGCGAGGAGGGACAAGGCGCAGGTGATTCTGATAGCCCCAGACTGGCCTCGCCAGTTCTGGTACCCAGATCTCCTCAGTCTCAGCTCCAGGACTCCGCGGCAGCTTCCAGCTCGCCCGGACCTGCTCTCAGTCAATCAGGGGAAGGTGTTCCATCCGGACCTTCAATCCCTGCACCTGACGGCCTGGTTCCTGGCTGCTAGAGTTCCAGGCCTTGGGTCTTTCCGACGAGGTCCTCAATGTAGTTGAGGCGCCCGTAGAGTCGACCGAAAATGCTATGCCTTCAAATGGAAAAGGTTTTCCATTTGGTGTCAGGGCAAGGGCTTGGACCCTTCCTCCTGTTCCTTGGCAAGCATCTTGGACTATTTATGGTCCCTTTCTAGTCAAGGGCTTAGGTCGGCGACCCTAAGGGTGCACCTGGCAGCCATCTCTGCTTACAGGCGCGGGCCGGAAGCAGTCGATGGCATGCGAGGAAGGTGGTCTGGCGCTTTTCAAGGCCTTGATCACATTTCCCTCCAGCGGGAACCCCACCTCCGTGGGATCTACTGCTGGTACTGGCAAAGCTCATGGGCAAGCCATTCGAACCTATGCACAGGTGTGCTCTCTCTCACCTGTGGTGGAAGACCGCCTTCTTGGTGGCTATCCGTCAGCCAGAAGGATGGGAGAGCTCCAGGCGCTTTCCATCGGAGTCTCCTTACCTGGTCTTCCACAGGGACAAGGTTGTCCTCTTCCCCACCGAATTCCTTCCGAAGGTGGTGTGCGGAGTTTCACCTTAACCAGGTGTTGACTCTGCGGTGTTCTACCCAATCACACCTCGGAGGCGCAATATGGGCTCCTTCTGGACCCCTAGAAGGCGCTCGCTTATTATAAGAGCGACGTTGAAATTGGGAGAGATTCGCATGCTGTTTGTCACCCACGCTGAAGCTGCATCTGGCAGACCTCGCAGCCAAGCGGGACGATAAGCAGGTGGGTAACCTCCTGCATAGATCTCTGCTATAAGTTGGCGGGCATGGAGCCTCCCAGAGGATAAGAGCTCATTCCACCCGCCATATTGCTGCAACGGTGGCTGCTTCCAGGGACGTCCCTATCCAGGAAATCTGCAGGGCTGCTACCTGGAAGTCAGCAAACACCTTCATTACCCACTACCCCATCGACCTTGAGTCACGCCGGGATGCTGGTTTTGGGGCCTCGGTTCTCCAGTCTCTCTTTCCCAAGTAAGTATTGGGGGTGTGCGTCTTGCCTCCCTCCTCCCGGAGAACTGCTAGAGTCTGCCAATGAGTGTGGATGAACAACATATCCATGTCCCTAGAAATACAGGTTACTCACCTGTAACAGGAGTTCTAGGAATGGTATATATTGTTCATCCCATTCCGACCTCCCGGCTGACGCACAACCTGAGCTTCCAGCGGGCCAGATCTGGCGTCATGGGGCGAAGCCGAGTTATACCACCCGGGTGGGTGGGAGGAGCAAGCTTGAAGACCTTCCGGCAAGATTTAAAGCGGCAAGGATACTGCCAATGAGTGTGGATGAACAACATATACCATTCCTAGAACTCCTGTTACAGGTGAGTAACCTGTATTTACTGTCTGTATTGATATTTTAAACAGCAGTGGTTCCAAAAATGTTGGGTAACTGGGGCGCACAGCTAGAGCACAGCTGTTTGACACTGAGCACAATACAGTATAAAACAATTACCCTAAACAAGGACCTGGCAATAGGGGAGGTAGACTGTATTGTTCAGGTACTAGGGCATAGACATGATTGAACACTGGTCTGGAGCTGCCAGGGGATTAGACAATTAAATAAATTGCAAGGTACTATATAACATGTCCTACCCAGAGTCAGTCATTATTTTTTGTATTAAATGTTAATACTGAGTTTTCAGCAGTATAGCAACACTCAAAGTACTATTATTACATATGGATCATAGTGGACATGAGTCAGTCCCACACCATCCAAGAGAACATGTAACAACATAATATATAGTATGGGGGGGGGCACTGCATACTAAGAAAGATGATTACCTCAAACTTGGACCATTGTTCATAGCCTGACCAACAGATTGACTAGTATACCCCCGCATCCTGATCAGTAGTGTTTCATAACTTCTTAAGTACCGACATTGCCTTAGGTATACAGTATAAGTAGCTGTACCCTGTCAAACCCTTTCTGGACATCACTCTCTCTCACCTCATCTCATCCTTCTCCTTTTGCAGTATGAAAGTGGTACTTTATATGTCCCCCATAGCTGCCTGCACTTTCCCCTATCCTCATCTCCTCAAGATGGCTATCCTTCATGCCATCAGGAGCCAATTGAGATAGTTTAACACCTGCTGCCATAAGTGCTAGAACCAGTCACCTTACTTCTTGAACTCCATAATGAACCTCTCCAGAGATGGAGTGTCCACCACTACCTTGTTCCACTGACCTATGTCTGGGTCTGCACAGCTCACCAGTATATTGCAGTGCCCTCCTCTCCACCACCAACAGAGGATCTAGGGGACCTGTGATAGCAAGCAATGAGTATGAATCGTCTCCCTCTCTCTCACTCCCCCAATAGCACTGTAAAGGGTGAATTATAGCCAGGCTAATCCCGGTGATATCCCCTCTCAGCTTCATTCCCAGAAGGGAGAGAGCTAAGAGCAGGATCAGTAATAGTTTATGTACTGTACGTATGTGCCATCGGCTTACTTACATCTGTCATGTTGGGAGGACCTCCTCATGGAATTTGCATACTCAGTACCGAGGGCAGAAACAGACTTGAGAAATGTTTATGGCATCTCTTTATTTCTTTTCCTTAAGCTCTTTGGCCACCTAGCTACCACCTCCACCTTGCTTTCGGATGCCCTTGTATCTCTATTCCAAACCACCACTCCTTCTGCTGTCTCTCCAGTGGGGATCAATGCAGGGTGAGGTCCAAGGGCTCTGATTTACCATCATACATCCTGAGCTTGAAGCTTGGACACGGCATTATAACCCTGATGTACTTGCCATCTCCGAGACCTGGCTGAAACCTGGAATCCTATCCCATGAGATTATTATTCCTGTCTATAACATCTTTAGGAATGATCTGCCTTCTAAACGTGGAGGTGGCATGCTCATGTATGCTCGCTCCACCTTGTCTGTGTCTGAGTTGGCACCCCCCCCCATGATACCTGTTCAGTAGAATCCATCTATATTGCTGTAGTACTCGGGCAAGAGAAGAAACTACTTATTGGCTGTATCTGTCTCCTTCCTAGTGCTCCTGCCTCATCTCGCATTTCCCTCATTACATTCAGGTCTGGTCTCACGCCCACAGACTTGGTACTGTGTGGTGACTTTCATAACAGTTGGCTAGGTCCAAGGTTGGGGTCAGTCCACAATGCCCTGGCTGACGTTCATCTGTCGCAGCTCATCAGCGAACCTACCAGGCACAGAAACAGATCTGATCACCACACCCTCCTTGACTGGGTTCTCACTAACAACTCCCTTCATATTAAAGCATCTGGTGTACTTCCTAATACTTTGAGTGATCTGTCCCCACCTTCTGTGTTTGGAGGAACTATTTTCCTAACCCACCCCCCAAAGTCGTGTCATCCAGGGACTTGACCTTGTTTTGTCCTCAAGCCTTTTTAGCCTCCCTGTCCCAGGCTGACTGATCTCTGATCAGCCGCCTGCTAGATGTTGATACGGCTTTGGAATTCTTCACCAACATCTTCAACTGCATAGTCAACCTCCACACTCCTATGATCAAGTGGAGATCTAAGGGCGCTCGTGCCCCATGGCTCTCTAAGGAACTCCGAGGTCTCATGGCAACGTGAGATGCTGCCTGGAAGTTGTATAAGAACTCTGGTCTGTCTGTTGACTGGCAGGCTTACAGACATCTGTGTAATCTATGTAAGAGCAAGCTGCACTCAGCTAAACACTCTTTCCGAACCCTCCAAACTAACAATCTCTCTAACCCTAAAGAATTTAGGGGACAATTAAACTCCCTACTAAAAGGCAAATCCTCATCCTTACCTAACACTTGGCACCTCAACGGCTCTGAGGTCACTGACCCCACCAGTATAGCTTCCAAATTTAACCAGGCCTTCACTTTATCAAAACATAAGACCTCCCTCCCCAACCATGATCCTCGTCCTCCCACCCCCTCTGCCACTCTTAATATCCCTTCCTTCCCCCTCAAGTTGGCCACCTGGAAGAATGTCCTGTGTCACCTTAGGAGCATTAAGGACACTTCCTAATCTGGGTTTGACTCCCTGGAACCCCCGCTTCTTAAAATTAGGTGCCCATGTCATTGCCTGTCTCGTGTGCGACCTGTTCAACAAATCTTTCTGCTCAAGCACCATGTCTTGCAAGTGGAAAGCCGCAGTAGTAGTCCCTATCCACAAGAATGGCCCAAACTCTGCATTCGAGAATTACCGGCCCATCTCCATCCTTTGCCCCCTTGCTAAAATCCAAGAAAAAATTATACACGCTCAACTTCAGTCTCATCTAGAGCTTACTAGCTCACTCTCCATGTACCAGCATGGCTTCTGTAAATGCCATAGCACTCACACTGCCCTCATTAAGGTAACATCTGACATTCTCAGTTCTTTGGACAAAGGCCTAGTCACTGTCGCAGTTTTTGTTGACCTTACCAAGGCTTTTGACCTTTTTTTTTTTTTTTTTGTAGACTTTATTTCTACACCCATACCACATTGGACTCTCTCCAGCATGGACCTTTGCTGAACCAGCTGTTCCCATCCTCTTGAAACCTGTCTGCTCCTCCTGCAGTGGCATGTCCCTCTCGTTGTGTCACCGAACCCCCGGATGTATGTTCCCCCAGGAGCAAGGACCGCTACTACTGACCGGCGCTCTATCTACAGTGTCAGGTGGGACAGGCGAGAGGAGTCAAAAGGGCTTCAAGGCCCAGCACTGGACATGGTGCCAGTGCACTGGACCCACCTTCACTTACCAATGGGAAGGTTTTTTCCCTTGTTTCTCCCCCATTGGCCTGGTAGTGCAATGCGCTCCAGCACAATGCGTGAGCGCTCACGCTCACAGGAGCTCTGCCGCAGCCATGCCTCCACTCTGCCAGGACTTGACTGCTGCTGGACTCCCAGCCGATGCTAGGGGTCGCCAGACAGCAAGACCTTCATTCCTCCTCCCTCCCAGGAAAGGAGAACTGTCCTCCAGATGCTTGAGCCTTTCTTCCCCTGCCAACCCCCGGTGACGCGAGTCCGCTCCTGGATCCGGGTTGCTGGTGTGATGTGAGGTATGGTGTCCAGCGCCTCAACCCTCAGCGCCGCTGGGCTGGCTTTACTTTTGACTTTGTTAATCATAACCTCCTGCGCCACATTCTTCTTTCCATTGGCCTTGACTCCCAATACTTCTAAACTGGTTTTAGTTATCTCTGAGGCCGCACTAATATGTGAAATGGGCCGGCCGTGCATCCCCTTTTAGTGCTATAATGGACGGGGTCCCTCGAGGGTCTATCCTCTGTCCTCTCCTGTTCGCTTTATTTATTAATGAGCTTCTGCAGCACTGCAGTGGTGCATCAATCCGGATGTACACTGAAGACACCATCCTGTACAGGTCCTTCTCTAACCCAGCCTCGCTAAACCTCCAACTGCAACAGGATTTCTGGAATCTCAAGGCATGGTTTCTTAACAATCTCCCTGTGCTGAATCCCAAGAAGACTAAATCTATGCTCTTTTATCACCGGACCCCCAAGATAACCTCTCCGCCCCCCCCCATGGTGATTAACTCCTCCCGTGGTGACCTTCTTGAACTGGTGCAGTCCTTTAAGTATCTGTGTATCACCTTAGATTCCCACCTCACTTTTGATACCCATGTTACATCGGTGGTCAAGACCCTTCATCAGAAACTAGGACTGCTGTACTGCCTTCAGCCCTACCTAACTTCCTTCTCCCATCTTGCCATAGATTCCTTCTCCATTCTCCCCCTTATCTCCTGTGGAGCTCCTATTTTCCACTCCTCCCAGGTCTCCCCTCTTGCTAGGCTCAAACAAGCTTACCATAGGATAGCTCACTTTGTCCTTGGCACTAAAGCTAGGGAGCACCACTGCTCAGTCCTTGACTCTCTTGGCTGGCCTTCCATTGAAGCTAGATTGCAATACTCCACCCTTTGCCTGACCTTCAAACTAGTTCACACATTCACCCCTCCCTGCTTCAAGCCCATTGTCCAACGCAAAACTGTGACAAGATTCTTAAGGTCCGCTGGCCTACCTCTGCTCACAATCCCTAAACCCCGCCTTGCAGTGGGTCAGCGTGCCTTCGCCTTCTCTGGAACTTGCTTCCATCTGCTGTCTTGTCCTGCCCTTCTATAGCTATATTCAAGCGTTCTCTTAAATCCCACCTTGCCTTCTCCCAGCGCTGCACCTGTTCATGGTCCTCTCACCCTTAGCCTCTTGTTCACTCCCCATCTCTCCTATCCTCTCTCATGCTCTGAACATGTTTTGCTGCGATTATGTGCTACACAGGCCTTACTGTGCTCATCGTGCAACATTCATTTGTATCTACTACTTTTTTGCCTGTATATACTATATTATTTTGTATCTGCTGCTTATGTACCTTATTTATATCCCATTCATTGCTGTTATCTTTTATGCTTTTTTGCGTTAAGTGATTTGAACTTAATTTATTTATGCTCTATTCTATTTTCATTGTAGGATCTTTTGTAAAAGTGTTATTATACACTTACCTTATGCTGTTATCATTGTTTGTCTGTACCTCCCCTTTGTACCCTCCCCTGAAAAAAGGACATTCTATCTAAGCAGGCTCACCCAGTTACCAAAATTGAAATAAATATGTGGTAATCGGACCACATTTTTCTTTTTCAGACTCTTTCTTCCCCATTCCAGGCTGACAGTGTGCCATGATGCGAGTGTGACCCGTAAAGACGCCACAGTCACTCAGTGCCTACCCTCTGCCAATCAGGACACTGTTGCTGCCGTGTCACCCAGTCTCCACCAGATGGTAACCGAGTAGTGACCTGCACTGTCCCCACTCCCTGAGGGAAGACAGCCATCTCCGGTCACTCTTACAGCATCTCTTTAAACCTACTTCATAAAAAGAGGCCCATATGACCCACCCATATCTGCCCAATGTGCCCTTATCAGTAGCCATCCCTATGTCCTGTTCCTAACTTTACCTGCATTTCTGGAACAAGTGTGGGCCCTGTCCTATCTGTATTTTGTAGGCCTGCATTGAGATGCCTTTGGGGTGTGACCTTCCCCGCAGTATCATCCCTTTAATGCTGCCAGGAGATTAGCCTCCACCGGTTTTCTCAGTGGTTGCAGTCAGATAGTTCCTGATCTGAAGAAACGTTTAGAAATGGTTCTGTGGAAGGCCCTCAACTGCTCTTAGCTCAGCAAAGGATTGCATTCTGTTGCTGGCAAAAAAAAATCCCCATGTCTACAAGCCTCTCTACCCCAACTGCATAAACCCAGGATCCTGAAGTCTAGGGAGGCAGCAGTGGGTGTTTGAAGGAGAAAACATCCATAGATCTTCCTAATCCTGCTGCATACCTCCAGAATTGGCAGGGTGGGAGGTAGAAAGATTATGATGATTTGGCACATTTCTGTACTTGTTACCCCACCACCAGGACTGAGGTAAACTGTTGGGACCAGTGGGGGGCATCCTCTTCTAAGTCCGCCATGTGTTCACTCATTCATTTATTTTATTAATTATTATTCTTTATAGGGTGACTGCTTGTTGGTGATCACATGTAAACTCACTCATTAGTTTTAAATACACTTGATAATTATTCATTGTGAGTCATATATAGCTGCTCCCCCCCCAATGCCCCAATGATCAGGTACTGTGGGGCCCTCTGACACAGCAGAGGTGGCTGGACAGGGTTCTGAGAAGATCATACTTAGTCGCAAAACACACAATTCTATGAACAGGATGTTTGCATGTAACTGGTCAAACAGCAGGCCTTTTTTTTTGTTACATCATACACATCGCCCAATGACACCACAGTCGATGGGCATACTTCACTAGGAATACGAGAACAGGTACAGGTTTGCAGTATTTTACAGTAGATTCCTCCCCCACGATCACACATCCTGATGGGTTCACACTTCTCTCAAATGAAATACACAAGGAGGAGGTTCACAGATATATTAGAGATTACTGGTACCCCAGATAATCTTCATCTATCAACAGCTTGGGAGAATATACAGTTCAAGGGTGCTCTACAGCATGGCAGATGAGCACCCCCTTACAGGTTGTACTTTTGGGGGTCCCTCGACTGCAACAGGTTAACACAAAAAGTTTAAACATTTACAGACAGTAGAGCATCGGTCTCATGGAAAGTTAGCCTCCCTGAGGGAGGGCAGAACATATGGGGTATTCATGATTCCTTCAATGACCAAACAAGTCTTCAATCAGAAAGGGCACCAGAATGGCTGTCGTCATGTTGATGTTCCCACAGGAGCAACTAAGTAGCAGTAAGGGGTACCAACATCATAGGAAAGATCCACAGTTCTTTCGAAGTGCACTCCAGAAGAACATTCTCAGTGACCTACCACTCTAACAACTCCATCTCCTTCCCAGCTCTGAACAACTCCTCCCACGCTTTCGGCATGCTCCATTTAAGAGTCCAGTAAATCCTCCAACTTGACACCAATCTATTGGAGCATACAAAGTCAAGGGAGGATGGAAGAATCTGCAGTAACAGGTCCAGGGCAGAAATGTACAGTTAACCACAGGGATTATGGTGGCACCAGTGGTACCCAGAATTACCTGGGGAGGGTTACTAAATTGAATGCTTCACCAAGTGCTGCCCAAAAAGGCCCGCACCTTTAAACCATTTCTACTTTTCCTTTATTCTAGTTCTTACCTTAGTTAAAATAAGGGTATTTACTCGACAAATTTTAGCTGACAGTTTTGTAATAGTGGCATCACTTTCATGGTATCCACTTTTGCAAGTCATTCAGTTAGTACTCTATCCGAAGTGTTCACTTAGGACTAGACACCTCAAATTAAAGTTGCATCACTAAAATGTCTCAGTGCAAAAGGGGGGGGTGCCAAGATCCCCAAACACCGAGAAGATATTTGTAATTGGACAAAGAACTTTTTGGCCACCGTCTCTGTCATATACATATAAATTGGTAACTCACTACATGAACCTCACTAGAAACCACCACACGTCTGCCAGTAACTAAAAACTTTGTGATTCTTAGATTAGTCCAAAGAAGAAGCTGCTTTTAAATCTTGCCCCATTTTTTGAAGAAATGCAAGTTGAGTTGGCATCCGAGCAGATAAATTGAACAATAGTGTATTCTTGTCTTTGTTTGTCCTTTTGTAAACTGAGTTGCAATAAATGATCTCATTGCAATGCATGTATGTTGGGAAAACCAATCCTTTGTATAGTTTTTGAGTAATAAACAGAGCACCCTCCTGAGCTTGAGAACAGCAACAGTAATAATAATGGACGTTGTTATTTTTCTTGTGGCCATTTAGGAGACGCCCCCTACACACTAGAGCAAACTGAGAGAAACCAGGAAATGAAAAGTGTAACTATATATTAATGCTGGAAAAAATAGTGTCAGAGACTGAGCAGGCTGCACACTCAACTTTGGCTGAGCTGGAAAACTTGGAAGGTTGTGGGTTCTAGTCCCTCATCAGAAATTTGGGTAATGCTCAGAACTGATGCTGTTGTGTAGCACTTGGGGGAATGCTGTGCTGTTGAGGTGCCACCCTTCATATGAGAAGTTAAACAGGTGTTTCTATTTCTGGTGGCTCTTGAGGTGGAACTTATAGTTCAACATATAGACTAAGTGTGACATGATCTTCTTTGTAAAGTCCTGAAAAAGATGCCGGAGTAATCTAGCAGGATCCACTGAATATCAGAAGCATCCTATATACAGGGTCAGGTCTAATATTGGGAGCTTTATCTACAGTATGTCAGACGTTGCATGTATTTCCCATAAGCACTTTATGCTCTTCATGCCCTCTTGCACCCTTCAGCCCTTTGGTTGCTCAGCCCCATCTCAGGGACTTACCTGGACTGATGATCCCCCACAGATTCCCCTGTCCCCGGGAGCATAAATCCAGATAGGGTCCAGAGCCCTAATGGTGGTAGAAAGTCAAAGAGACTGGCACCTACTGAAATTTTATCTGTGTTACATCACTCCATGTCAAAAAAGAACTGTAGACTCAAAACGGTTCACTTGTGCCACAAAAGCTTTAATTTCTTCATGGTGCCAATAAAATTACTCACAGTTAGGCACTGACATATAGAAATAAAGCATATTGACCACTTCTTGATTTAAAAGTCCAAGACTCCATACAGTTCAAAGTAAACACTGGCTGGTGTTTCAGGCTCAGACCCTTATTGGTGGTGCGGAGCCTGCAGTGACGGGAAACTTCATTCTGCCAGCCTATTGCCCGTTTTCTCGCCGTCCACCCCTCCCCAATGTCTGGTATTGATAGGCCACAATATGCAGCTGATGTCCCCTGTGGAGAAGCAGACTCCCTGGCCCACAGCAGGGGTCTCAGCGGAACCTGCCGCCATCCCTCCCGGGCTGGAAGTGCTGCTGTATGGCAGCACCTCCCCAGCTTCTGGGCTGTCCATCCAGCTCCCCAAGCTCATTCCCAAAATTGGGTCACCTACGAGGAAGCACATAGCACTACCCACTGGTCCATCGGATGGCCCTTGATTTTATATGTTTAGTGCTGTGGGGTATAAGACTTCCCAAACAAACACTGCAAGCCCAGCAGGTTGCCCAACAATACCACAGGTAGTTTGCAAACACCACGATCTCCTTAATTTTACAGCTACAAGACAAGTATACTTGCTCTGTATGTCTTGAAAACTGCATCTGGAAGGTGTTAAATAATTGCCATAAACTCTAGAGACCATGCACCATATATTCAGAGCATTTGCACATGCAATTTGTGGGGGAAGTTGGGTCAAGTGTGTGCAGAACAGCCAGGGATTAAATTTCTGCTAAAACTAGTTGTTTGAAGCTAGGCTGTTGTGCCAAGAGGATCAGTGCTAAGAGGACAAGGAGAGGGTTTGTTTTTTTCTGTCTGACTTTAGGGCCTGCAGTGGCAAGGGATGCCATTATGCCCTGCAAGGACTCAAGTTGCACTCAGAGGGAGGGGGATATTGGCCAAAAGAATGGACAGGTCTGTTAGACTGGATTTAAACTGCTGTAGAGGACAGGGGTGGGAGGGGCTGGTGCATCGGCTTACCATGGGCAGAATGCAGATAGAGGGGATCGTCAAGGGAAAGACAGCAGAGCACTTGATCACAAGGAAAAGCGACATCCTGGGGGGCTAAGGAAGCACAGAGGGGCAACTATCCTCACTTGCATGCAGGGAAGCATGAGGCAGTCACCCATCAAAATGTGTGAGCTCGAGGACCTAATAAACTTCAAAGGTTAGGACTTAGTGTCCCTCAGAGAGATTTTATGTGGAGAAGAAAATGACTGGGACTCCAGGCTAAAGGAACACAGGCTATTCCAGGGGGAAAAATCTGCCAGGAAGGGGGTGGGGTGGTGCTCTTCATAAGGGAAGAAGTCATGGTAGAGAAAAAGTAGGGAATCCAGGAGGTTAATAGTGTTGCATAGTCCATCTAGATCACGCTAGGGGAAAGAAGAGTCATTGGAGTGAGGGGTGCTAAAGGCCCCCAAACAGCTCAGTGTAGTATGGTGCCCAGCTGGTTTGGGATATTATGAGAACAGCCAGACTGAATGCATGGGTGATTCTGAGGGACTTCAGGATCACTGGCATCTTGAGAGGGCTAACAGCAAGGCTGTAACCGATTCCTGTCCACCTTCAAGGACTGTTTCCCAGAGCAGCATTTCTAACAGGGTACTATAGGTTTGAGGCTACCCTTGACATTGTTCTTAGCAGTGACGATGGGGTCCTGTCCATTGCGAAAGTCGATAAACTAGTTGGAAGTAGTGACCACAACTGGTAACCTTCACCTTAGTGACAGGACAACAAGCCAGACCCCAACTACCAGGGCCATAAACTTTAGGAAGGCACACTTTGCCACAATGAAGGGCCTGGAGCAGCTGCATGAAGCTGGTAATACAGATCACATGCTGTATTTGTTGATGAATATGCTAAAAGCAGCTGCAGAGGTCTGCATTTCAGCTGTAAAGGGAAATGGGCCAAAACCTAGCTTCCTGGCTCAACGGCGACCTAAGGCAACTGATTCTGAACAAAATGAAGGTCTATGACTGCTGAAGAAAGATGGGTTAGGTGGTGGGGAGGTGAACAGGGGCAGGACTATGGACATAGTCTGTCTGGAGTTCAGAAAAATCCTTACTCTGTGGCACATGACATGCTTTTGGGCAAAGTAAACTAGTGCAGTATATGTAAGACATACACAAGTTGGAACGTTAACTCGCTTGGGTGTAGGAAACAGAGGGTGGTGGTGGATGGGGCACTTCTCTGAATGGAGAGTTGTACTCAGCAGTTTCCCTCAGGGATCAGTACTGGGGCCAGTACTCTGCAGTGACTTGATTAACGATCTAAAAACTGGGGTCCACAAGCAGGCTGCTTACATATGCGGATGGCACTCGGTTAGCCAGAGTGGTGGATTCCCTTGAGGATGGGGGCAAACCTTTGGATGACCTGAAAAAAGTGGGAAATTAGCTTAAATGCAGCCAAATTCAAGGTGCTACACGTGAGGAAGGAAGATGGATGTAGGATCTACTTACTGTGTGGGACTCCTCCTACCGTAATTGAGGAAGAAAAGAACCTGGTGGTCACAGTAGACAAGGGACTGAAACAGGACAAGCATTGTTTGACTGCTGTCAGAAGGGCTGTCAGAATGCTGGAGTGCATGATGGGGGGGGGGCGCAGCAAAGCAGGGGAGGTAATCCTGCCATATTACAAGACCCTTGGTCAGGTCGCGTCTGGAGTACTGCATGCAGTTTTGGTTTTCTTAATATAAAAAAGGTTACTGAAGCAATCAAATGGATGCAACTCAGAGCCACAAGATTATCTGGGATATTGGGGACAGTTTTAAGGAGAGGCTGGAAGCCCTTAACATGTTCATCCTATAGAAAAGGAAGTTGAGAAGAGGACATGATCTCAGAATTTCGCTTTCTCATGTGTATCTACAAGACTGAGCAGTCAAAGATATTGCATCTGGTGTCCTGCAGCATGGATGCAAGGATGTGTTGTGAAGCCCAGGGGTAGTAAATTCTGGGGTAGCACTAGAAGGCATTGTTTCTTCTGGAAGGTGGTGAACTTAAGGAACAGCTTAACAGAGGAGACAGTGTGCATGAAGACAGTACCAACAGTGGTGAGGAGAGGGTCAGAAGAAGGGAAGCAGAGACAAAGGGGCCTAGGCCAGGAAGAACGATTGCTGGGGAAACCAGGTCAGGAGACAAAAGACAAAGGGAAGGAGGAGACAGGGACTTGTGAGGGGGGGAGAAGAAGTGGCAACAGTCGTGGAGTGGAAAGGAGGGAACAGGTTACTATGAAGAGAGAGGAAGCGGGCATTTGTGAAGGGTCTTCAGAAAATAGTTTTGCACTGTTAGAGGGGAAGGACGAGGAGGGAGGTGATGCAATTGGAAGGGTGATTGATAAATGCCTGGACCAAACCGGAGCGGGTTGGGGGGAGTTCTGCTGGGAGAATTGCAATAGGGGCAAAAGGGGGAAATAATGTGCAGGAGGAAGAAGAGGAACTGGGAATGAGAGATAGAGATGAATGGAAGCAAGCAGGGAGTAAGAGGGGTGGCATCTTAGTGCTGGGGGACTCGATACTAAGAGGAGTCAGGTGGGGTAGCAAGGGGCAGAGGCATAGTCGCATTTGGGCGGAGGCCATGCCAGAAATGACAGCAGAAAGGGTGGGACATTCTGTTCTGAAATATGCTAGAAGGGGTATGGACAAGCCTCATTTAATTATACATCTTGAGACGAATGACCTGGCTGACAAGACATAGTCCAGAGGAGGTTTGAGGAACTAGGGCAATTATGTGGTGGGGACAGGAAGATCAGTAACTTTTTCAGAAATACTTCCAGTGCCCAAGGCCAGCACAACAAGAAAGTTGAGAATAGGGGAATTTAACGGATGTCTAAGAACCTGGTGTCATGCTAAAGGTATGGGCTGTTGGGAGGTGGGAGGGACCTGGGAGGACAGTAGTCTCTATGCCAAGGACAGACTACACTTGAGTGAGAAGGGAAAGAAAGTGTTGAAACAAACAGAGGATGGAGGAGTACATAGAGGAAGTTGGGAATTTAAACTAGGAGCCGGGGGTGGCAAGTGGGCAAGAGACATGCAGAGACCACAGATTGGTAAACCATATGAACTTACCCCCCATAACAGTGACAAAGGACAAATGGCAGGTACTATTGGTGATGCTAGTAAAGAAGGGCAGGATGGGAGGGGGAGAAAAGGGTGGAAGGTGGTTACTCTTAATGCTAGGAGCCTTGGGAGGAAAACTGCAGATTTACAGGTGCTCATGGCAGAGGGAGAGGTGGACATTGCAGCCATCACAGAAACATGGGCCACCCAATACAATGACTGGGACCTGTCTGTACCAGGGTACAGGTTATTTCTTGGGGACAGGGTGATTGGGAAATGGAGGGGTGGCACTATATGTGAAGAAGGACTGAAGTGTGTAAGGGAGGAAGGGGAGGAGGGTAGTATGGAGTCACTTTGGATGCAAACCCAGGATTCCAAGAATAGGATTCTTAGAATGGGAGTGGTGTACAGGCCGTCCTCTCAGATGGAGGAGTTAGACAGGGACCTAGCAGGACAGATCAGGAGGACTTGCGAGAAGGGTAGTGTGGTGATTGTGGGGGGCTTCAGCATGCCAGGAGTGGACTGGAGTACCCCAACAACCAGGAATAGAATGGATCAGGTACTGCTGGATGCCTTCCAGGACAGCTTCCTGCAGCAAATAGTCAGTGAACCAAGCGGGTTAGGGAATACCCTTGACCTTGTGCTGGCAAATGGGCAGTTTGTGAGAGAACTTACGGTGGAAGAACTGATGTCAGGGAGTGACCACCACTCAGTATGGCTCACATTGGATATCGGCAAGGAAGGAGTGGAAGCTGGCACAAGAGTGCTGGACTTCAGGAGGGCCAACTTTGGGAGGATGGGGAAGTGGTAAAAGGGTACCTGGCCAGAATTCAACCGAGTATGGACACTAACCAGAGGCTGGAGCTCATAAAGCTGGGGATAGTGGAGGCAACCAAAACCTGCTGCAAGACCCAGAGCAAGAAGGCTAGGGCTAAGAAACTGAGCCGGTTGAGCAAGGAGGTCATGGAAATGGTAAGGAGGAAAAGAGCTGCCCTTAGTGGGTACAAGAAAACAGGGAGGGGGAGCACAGGGAGGAGTACCTGACAGAATCACAGGAGGTGACACAGGCAGTAAGGAGAGCCAAGGCATCTACGGAGCTCAGGCTAGCAGAAGGCATTAAGACGGAGGAAAAGGACTTCTTTAGGTACATCAGGGAGAAAAGGAGCTGTAAGGACCACATAGTAAGGATTAGGAAGGAGGGGAGTTGGGTGGAAGCAGGGTGCGATAAGGCAGAGCTAAATGATTGCTTCTGCTCGGTATTACCAAGGAGAAGAGGGAGGTGATACCCAAGGGGGAGAAATGGCAGAAACAGGGGAGGGGTGACAGATGTGAAATCATGGAGGCAGAGTTCAGGAGAGTTTTTTTTGTTTGTTTTTTTTTCACCAATTATTTTACTAGGTGAGACACACTAAGCTGAAAGCTTGTTTGCAGGTGCAACTTGGGAGCACGAGGAAGTTAAGTGACTTGCTCAGGGTCACACAGTATGCAATTAGGGGCTGTGGGATTCAAACCCAGGTCTCCAGATTTGCAGCTCAGAGCCTTAAACCACTGCGCCATACTGCCTCCTAGTTTGAAGGCACTAAGGGGTGGACAAGGCGCCAGGCCCAGATGGCATCCACATCAGGGTACTGAAGGAGCTGGCAGAGGTCCTTGCAGGACCTTTGGCAGACCTATTTAATGCCTCACTACACTCAGGGTGTGTACCTCAGGATTGGAGGATGGCTCATGTGGTGTCCCTCCGCAAGAGTGGTCCCAAGGATGAACCAGGGAACTATAGACCGGTGAGCCTCGCCTCCACTGTGGGTAAACTGATGGAGACTATCCTGAGGTAGAGGCTGGTGGCCCTCCCATAGGCCAAAGGACTACAGAACAGCAGATAGCATGGCTTCCTACATGGCAGATACTGCCAAACCAACCTGGTGGAGTTCTATGATTGGGTAACTAGGCAACTGGACAGTGGCCATGCAGTGGATGTCCTGTATCTGGACTTCAGTAAGGCATTTGACTCAGTGCCGCATGGGAGGCTAGGAAGCAAGTTAGAAGGCACAGGGGCAGGTGCAAAGCTAGTGAGATGGGTAGGGAACTGGCTTCAGGGAAGGCAACAGAAGGTGGTGGTGGTTGGGGAAGCTCTCACACCCAAGGATAGTGATGAGCAGTGTTCCACAGGGCTCAGTACTGGACCAGTGTTGTTTGGGATGTTCATTGCAGACATATTATTGGACATCAAGAGCAAGATCAGTCTGTTTGCTGATGATACCAAGATGGGAGCGGTGGTGGATGACCTAGGGGGATGGCAGGGGTTGCAGGATGATCTGGCAACACTTGAAACCTGGTCAGACACCTGGCAACTGGGGTTTAATGCCAAAAGGTACAAGGTGCTGCATTTTGGGATAAAGAACCCAAGCAGGAGTTACCAGCTGGGGGGAGTGCAGCTAGCCCAGACAGAGGAGGAGAAGGATCTGGGGGTGCTCATTACTGGGTCAATGAACAACTCGGCACAATGTAGGAAGGCAGCTGCAAAGGCCAACAAAATGCTGGGTTGCATTGTAAGGGGTATATGCACAAGGAGGGAAGAGGTGATTCTGCCACTGTATAGGTCATTAGTTAGACCGCACCTGGAATACTGCGTGCAGTACTGGTGCCCGTGTCTGAGGAGAGACATTAAGTTACTGGAGTGGGTGCAGCACAGGACGACAAAGATGGTCAGGGGGCTGGGGGACTTATCATATGAGAGGAGGCTGAGGGAGCTGAACATGTACTCACTGGAGGAGAGGAGGGACAGGGGGGACATGCTTGAAACCTTTAAGTACATGAAAGGAATAAACAAGATGGGTACAGAAGGACCGTTCAAAGTAAGGGAGGGGAGGAACACCAGGGGCCATGATATGAAACTGGATGGAGGAAGGTTCAAGAGGGAGATGAGGAGACACTTTTTTACAGAGAGGGTGGTAGCTGGGTGGAATGCGTTACCTGCAGAAGTGGTATCTAGTAGAACAGTGGACTGCTTCAAAAGGGGATGGGACAGGACAAGGGGGAGGGTTAATGGAGGGGAAGGGTGGAAGGGAGGGGCAGCTGCAGAATAAGCGGTGGTAGCTGCACGTTCGAGCAGACTTGATAGACCTCTAGGCCTTTATCTGCTGGCAAATTTTGTATGTTCGTAGTACAGGCTTTTATAGTAGGTTGTCACGTTTCTACTTACAAAGGTAATCACTGGCTACTCCAGGTAGTGGAGCAGGTTGGGAATCCTTAGTTATTGGTACGTGCTTGATACTTATTTTGTCCCTATTGTGAAGCAGGAATGATGAACATGATGGGCCTAGAGTCCCTTCTGATCACACATTTTTATATTACTATGTTCATTTGATTGCTTCTGCAAATTTGTGGCAGAAAAATGCCTGCCTAGAATGTCTAGGGACATCACCAGAATTTCCAGACGCTATATACAGTAGTGTACGACTGGACACTTTTCCCATAGTGAAACAGTGACAACACAGCCCTGTTGTACCATTGATGTGATGTCAGGATGATGCTGCACCATTGTTCTTAAGTTCTGGCGTCAAATCTGTGGTACCGGAGCATCTGGATGTAAAGTTGCATTTGTGCAACCATTCAAATGCAGTTCACTTTCACAGAATGCAGCTGACAGAAACAAGTGCAGTGCACATGTAGCCAAATAAAAGTCCAGTCAGTTTTTTTTTTTATCAATAATGACCAACCCTGCAGTACAAAAAAGAGAAGGTCAACTAGTGCACAACAAAGCTTTGTCCCCGTAGCAGGGATCCTTGTGACATAATAAACCCTAAGAGTAAGGCTTTTTACAGCTTTACTAAGGAGTGGCAATATTGCCCATAAAAAAAAAAAAAAGCTTTCAATATCTCACCCTGAAAACTGTCATTTAACTAACCAAGGCATGTGAAAATGCTAGTTTGTTAGTGTAGATAAAAATAAAGTATTACAATATATTACATGAAGGCAGTGAAGGGGAAAAAAGAGGAACTCTGTAACCTTACAAAAGTTCCGTCTCATGAATACATACAGCCTTCGAGTGACAAAGGTTGGAATCGCAAATGAAAACTCCCTTGTCACTTATACTTAGCACTGTAGCTGAGGAACAGGATCTGGGCATTATCATCAGAAACTTACTTAAGCAAATGACCCAGTGCAACAAGGCCTATAGTAAAGCTAATTGGATGCTGGGATGTATTGGGAGGGGTATTGATAGCAGAAGAAAAGAGGTAATACTGCTCCTCTACAGACCTCTGGTGAGACCTCACTTGGAGCACTGTGCCCCGTTCTGGAGTCCTCACTTCCGAAATAAGGGTAGGCTGGCAGCTGTGCAGTGCACAGTAACAAAAATGATTCAGGGCCAGCAGGGAAGATCCTATGAAGAGCACCTCAAGGCACTGTACATGTACACACTGGAGACCAGAAGGGAGAGAGAGGAGATATGACTGAGATATTCAACTTCCTTAGGAATTAACAAAGTGAACTGCGGGAACTATTTAGCTTGAACACTAACTTGCAGTCTCGTGGACATGAGTGGAAAATAACAGGAGGGAGGTTCAGGAGGGATGTGAGGAAGTACTACTGTGTGGAAAGGTTGGTAGAACCATGGAACAGTCTGTCAGCTGAGGTGGTGAGTGGAAAACAGGGGATTCGAGCAGAGCTAGGATAGAGCGAAGGGTATAGTGGTTGCTCAGAGTGACAGAGTCAAGGAGGAGAACGGGGCGGAGAACGGGGGGGTTAGTACCCTGGAAGAACAGTAGGTTCCAGGGCTTATAGGGAACTCAGGCAGACTGGATGGACCACTGGTCTTTTTCTGCCATCATTGTCTAAGTTTCTGTATGTTACTTAGTTCTTTCTTTTGAAAGGGGCTGGGAATGGTCCAATGGTAGACAGATGTCTGTGTGCAGTTACTGGAATCCTACACTGCAACTGTTTGGCGGTTGGGAACATCATGAAGGTGAAGCAGTCAGCTCCTGGGGAGGAGAAGCATAGGATGTTCAACATTCATGCTGCCCATGCTTACTAACTTCAGAATGGCAATAGTGTTGACTGTGAAGGCAGCCTCTGGCCCGCCCTGCCAGCTGGAGAAAGGGTACAGACGTGGCAGCCTCAGCGTAAGGGTGGGGAAGGGGGAACCTGAGGAACAAGATGGCAAAAAAAGAGAGGAGGTGAGCTTGTAGCTGAAGCATCACCTAACTTTGGTTTTGGATGCCTTCTATACTGTTTCTCTGAGCTTGTGCGGTCTGTTGGCCACAGTGGTCTTCAATGTCTTTGGGGATAGGGACTTTTGTTTATAAGTTGAATTCTGGGTCCTGCAGGGAGTTAGGTAAATTGCAGAGGTAAGATGCTGCAAAGTCAAGCACTCACTCACCCACGCACTCACTCACCTGCCCACCAACCTTCCCAGCTGGAGGTTAAGGTCAGAAGTCTCAGTATCGGGGGTTATGAACAGTGGGGAAGCCCTCCACCAAAAAAAAAAAGCCCCCGAGTCTGCCATTACTGAACATTTTACTTGATGTATTAACAGAGGCTCTACCAGACATACCAGAACACAAACCCCTGCACTACTGTGGCAGATGAATGCTGGTTCTACCAGGCAGAATGTTATCACCAAATACACAAAAAGAAGCAGTGTACTCCAGAATGGTAAAGGTATAAATTTATTGTGATGTCTGGGTTGTTTGACTCTGGTCCTGTGTATTCACCAGGTGGTAATCCCGCTAAAGATGGCTCAAGACAGGCTGAATGCCCTGGAGGACCGATATCTCTCCTTGTTGTGGTGAGGGGAGATTGAATTGCCATTTCTGTGGGTTGCGCTTGGGTGGCAGCGTGGCGGCTGCTCTCAGTAAGAAATGGAGGAGCATTTTTTTTTTACCCAGTTTGAGTTTGTATTTGTTCCACCATTTAAATCGCCCCTGGACTGTCGAGGTGGGGAGCATTTTTGTTGGACTATTGTTGTCTGAATTGGAGGTGAGAGGACCATCTGAACAGAACGGTGTTTGTCTGAATGAGATTGTCATTGAAACCTGGGCTTAGACTGTGAGCCGATATCACAGTGTGAGTGTTGAGAGAACCCCTACCGGTAAAGAATTTTGCTATTCTGGGCTTTATTTGTCCAGGATAATGCTAAACAATATTTGAAAGCAGGACCAGGAAGAACCGTCGTTTTGTGAGAAGGTTCAAGGTACCCCGGATTTCTGGAATACCTTCTAGTTGCCTTAGGGGTGTGAGACTGAGGTGACTGGTTTTAAATATTTGGGGAATCTGCTAGCTTGTTTACTGTGACTCTCTCTCTGAACCTTACTTTAAAGGAGAACAGGTTATCCATAGGCATACCTGTGGGAGAGGAAATTGCGTTGGATTAGAAGTGATCTGTGAAGACCTGCCATAAAGACTGCTCCATAAGTTTATGGACTCCCTGGGAAAGGAATTGTGTTATAAATTGTTGGTTGGGAAAGTGGGGATGTTTTGGAGTTGGTGGGTGAGTGTGACTGTGTGTGAATGTGAGTGTGTTATATGTGAATGTGACTGATAAATAATACGCATTAGTTTTGTTTTAATAATATTGATTTAGAGATAGTGAATAGCTGTATATTATAGTTATAGTTGTGAAATGTATTATTAGTGGAGATGTGCTGGTTAACAACTTCTGTGGTTAAGCATTACTCCCCTTCTAGGCTCTGAGATCTCTGGCCATTTGAGAGTCCTCCATTAACACTGGAGGTTTATGGGCACTGTAGAGTGCTGGGGATAGCTAGAAAGGGAAGGAAATGGAGATTTGCGGGGTCTGAGGGGAGTTTAGTAATGGAGGGGGATGGGTGGATTGGGGTGGTGGAGACAAGGAGGTGCCCTGGGGCAAAATGGGTCCAGGAAAGGGGTCCGCCCTGCCTGGTGCCCATACTCAAGGGCTCCACAGTTAGTGAACAGGTTGCTGGGCCAGCCTCATCTGCCTATAGGATCATAGGGGGGAGTAGCCATTTGTTTTAGATTGGACTTGGGTCTCACAGCTCTCTCAGTTGGAACAGCGAGGTCCTTTGAGTGTACAGCTGTTCAAGGGTTTCAGATGTAGGTTGCAGGATCCTTCTCATCTAGTGACCACCAGGAGATGGGAGGGAATTCCTGCAGGAAGTTGTGGACTTCATCGTTGAACAGGTGTTGGAGTCTCCCAGATGAATTATTCTGGGGGACATTAATGCCTGCATCGATGATGAACTCTTGCAATTTGGACAAGACTTCCTCCAACTAATGTGTTTATTGGGTCTGACACAGGTTATTACCTCTGCAACTCATATTCACGGCCATTCATTAGATGTCATCTTCCTGCTCGGGATGGAGGTCTCCAACCTGATGGTGGAACCGGTCGCTTGGTCAGACCACCATACTGTGAGGTTCAAGTTCAAGGTGTCCCCTAATAGATCTGTCTCTACAGAAATGGTCCAGTACCGCCCTTTAAGGGGCTTGACCCCACAAGATCTGATGGAGGTACTGAACCTATCAGGTATGATGAGTGTGTGTGAGGAGCCGGTGGAGTTGGTGTTTACCTATAATAGGGCTCTTACCGAAGCCCTCAACTCTGTTGCACCTGGTCGTGTTTGACCCTTCATCTCTCGCCAGAAGTCCCCTTAGTTTAATGGGACTGTCAAGGGGATGAGGATGAGGGGTCAAAAGGTTGGAGAGGTGCTGGAGGAAGACTGGTTTAGATGAAGACAAACTTATATCGATGGCGCATTGTAAAGACCATCAATCAGCAATCTCCTGTAAGAAGGCAGAATTCCTGTCCAAGGAGATTGCTGCGGCAATTAGCAGACTGGCGCAGCTCTTCCGCACAGTTGATAGGTTGTGCAATCCAACCTGTCTTCCGTCCAGGGGAGCTTTTTCACAGTTAAGATGTGATGAGTTTGCTGTGTTCTTTACCAATAAAATTGTCTCCATCAGATCGGAAATCCAGTCAGCACCCTTAAATGGGCCTTTCGGTGATGGGCTTAAGATCACAGGCAGTCAATCTGTCTGGTCTGACTTCCGACCAGTTTGCAGTCATGGATATTGTGAAGATTTTCCAGGGATTGCGGCCAACCTGCCATAGTCTGGATCCTTGGCCAACTCACCTCCTAGTGGGGTTTGTTGATGTCATCGTCCCAGTTCTAGCCAGGATAGTCCGATATTCGCTAGAGACAGGGGTCTTTCCAGAGCCCCTGAAGGAGGGGGCTGTAAGGCCACTCCTTAAAAAATCTTCACTGGATCTGGACTGCCTGGCAAACTTCATACTCGTCTCTAACCTGCCCTTTGTGGGTAAGGTTATTGAGAAGGTGGTGGCCATTAAACTGGAGAACCATTTAACAGCTTATAGCATCTATGATCTTCTCCAGTCGGGTTTCATAAAAAGGCATAGTACCGAGACTGCTCTTGTTTGGGTGCTAAATAATCGCCTAGTGGCAAGGGATCGGGGAAGACATTCCATCTTGATTCTCCTTGATCTCTCTGTGGCATTTGACGCCGTGTACCATGGGTGCTGATGGAGCACCTGCATGTTTGTTGTGGACTGGCTGGTATGGTCCTTAACTGGTTTAAATCTTTCCTCATAGGCAGGTCGTAGAGGGTAGTGTTGGGGATTTTTTTTCTCGCCATCCATGCCCCTGTCATGTGGGGTACCCCAAGGCTCTGTCTTGGCCCCCATGTTGTTCCTAGTGTATATGCTAGTGCTGGAGAACATTATAAGACAGTATGGACTGAGCCTTCACTGCTATGCAGATGATACTTGGCTATACCTGTCTTTTGTACCCGAACAGTGGGGGACAATCTCGGTATTTAACAGCTGCCTGGCTGAGATCCAAAGCTGGATGAGGGTCAACTGGTTGAGGTTAAATCCAGACAAAACTGAGGTACTAGTGCTGGAACCTGGTCACCAGGAAGTGAGGGGGCAGGCTGGTCAGGTCTCTGGGCTCCGGCTTGGGGACTCTCAGCTGATTACCTCAGATCGGGTGAGGAATCCAGGCATTGTTTTGGATTGTGGCTTGACGCTTAATGTAGGTGTCAGCTGTAGTCCAAATCTCATTTTACCATCTGAGGAACATCGCCCGGATTAAACACCTGATTACCCCCAGTGATCTGCCAGTATTGGTCCACGATTTTGTGAGCTCTCGCCTATCTTACTGCAGTGCCCTATACCTAGGGCTGTTGGGGGTGGATCTTTGCCGACTGCAGCTAGTGCGGAATGTGGCGGCCAGGTTGCTGACTGGCCTGTCTAGGTCATGTCATATTACACCTGTCCTATCTACACTGGCTGCCTGTTGGTAGATCACCTTCAAGGTCAGTCTACTGACCTACAAAGCCCTACACTGGCAGGGGTCTGGCTACCTGCAAAACCTCTTGTATCCTTACTGCCCCAACCGCCCACTTTGCTCCTCTGACAAGGGATTGCTGGAGGTTCCCAGGATCCAACTAAAAACATCAGGTGCTCGCATATTTGCATTTACAGCCCTGACCCTGTGGAACTCTCTACTGCGTCAGATTAGAGAATGCCAGACCACAGATCAGTTCAAGCATGAACTGAAAACGTACTTATTTAGACAGGCTTTCCCTGAAGGCAGTATAAGTCTGTTATTAGTAATTAAGATGCAATGACATTTTAATATATGATGTTTTAATTATATTTTATTATATTTAAAGGGGCAATATCAGGTTTGAGGTGATGTAATTGCTTCTATACAGCAGTTGTCTGTCGGGAGCAAAGTGGTTGCAGAAAACATTAATGCTGAGGGATTTTAAATACCCCCATAAGCTTTTATTTTTCACTAAGTATATTACCATCGGTCCACTGGAAACTTCACAAGGCAGGTTCATTAAATGAATGCTGAGTTTAGGAAACATTCACGAGTTTGTGATTTTGGTTCTTAATAGAATGTCTATAATTTTCCATTGATTCCCTTAATGTTACCCAAAGCAAACCAAGTGCTCAATCCTATAGGCTTAGTTTTGAAAGTTGAACTGCCTGGCATGCTTTTATTAAAGCTGATTGATACTAATGCACATGCTCAGAAGCGTGAGTTCAGCTTTTATAAACTAAATGACACAGGATCGAGCACTCGGTTTGCTTTTGGAGTAACATTAAGGGAATCAGTGGAATGGAGGGCACAATATTCAACCATTTACTGTTAAAGGATCAAAAATCATGAGCTCGTTCATGAATGAGCGCACCCGCGGCTCAGCGCCATTCCTGCTTGTGGATGCATGCTGAGGGGATTTCCAGCAGACCGACCATTATATACTTAGGTGAAAAATAAGCCATATCTTGGAGCTATTTAGAAATTGCTCAGCATTAATGTTTTCTGCAACCACTCTGCTCCCTATAGATGGTTACTGTAAAGAGGCACTAAAATCGCCTCCAAACCTGACAGTGCTCCTTTAAATGTTGCATTTTATGTAAAGCGCTTTGATTCATTTAGAGAATTGCACTATATAAATAAAGCTTGATGAGATGGACAAATCCCTGGTGCATAGAAGTGTTCTGCTTCTTTATTGGGGGGGGGGTCATCAGACAGCAACATATATCAATATATACTGTCTCTCTAAAAGCCGCAGAACCAAGCATATATTAAAGTAGTAAACAATATGAGTCTGTAAAACACAGTGTTTCTCTTAGATGCTGTAGGTGAGGGCTGTTAGTGAAGTGGTGGTTTTCAAATTTATCAAAGGTTCCTTAAACTGATACAAAAGTGTATTGAAAACATCCCCCATTGACTTTTATGGAGTGCACCCCCATGCTCTCCCTGGTTAAACGTCATGAAACATCTAAATATGGAGGTAGGGCCGGCAGACCGGGAAGTGGAAGAGATCGTCTGGCTGTTGGTTTAGCCCAGGGGTTCTCAAATGGTGAGGCCAGCCTCCTTGGGGAGGCCCCAACCAGTTCCAGGGGAGGCTCAAGCAAGTCTGAAAAAGTACTGTGTTTAAATTTTGAGTTTTATATATTTTTGTGTGAAGAAATGATGCAAACTGAAAGAGAGTAATAGTAGATGAATTTAATGCATTTATTTACTAATAGGTGACAAGGGATGGTGAATGAGCCAAGGCTCACTTCAAGTGTACCCAGAGAAGGGTAGGGAGTGAATAAATTTCAAAAGGTAACTGCAAAATAATCAAGAAATACACAATGAACAATAGTGCAAACAAATATGAACAATAAACTGATAGAGTGGTGGTAATTAATCAATTTGTAGAATGATGACTGAACAGCCCAAATACAAGGGTTGAGCACAGAAGTGCTAAGAGCAATAGCAGGAAGGAGCAAAGTAATCTCTGAGAATTTGCTTAGAAGCATGGAAGGATGGGGAGAGGCAAAGTATGTAGGAAGGTTATTTCATATAGAGAGGAAACAGAGAAAGTAGTCACCCCATGAAGGTACTGCATCAAAGGGTAACAATGGTTCAAGAATGAAAATAGCAGAGTACGTAGGTTGGCCTGTTTGGGGGGGGGGTTACAATAAGTGGAATGATAATATTTGTTTATTTATTTGTTATTCAGAGAACACCTTTGAGCACAGGAGCCCTTTTTCAAAGGTTCCACATCAGTATAAGACAAAGAACTGAATGTGAGCCAAGTACTCAGAGGGGTTTCAATTTATTCATGGTGTACTGCGCAAAGTACAATATGCTATTTTTCTTTGGGGAGGCCCAAGATTATTTCAGTTTTTGAGGGAGGCTCAAAATCTTTTCCATGGATATGGGGAGGCTCACTGTGACAAAGTCTGAGAACTATTGGTTTAGCCTGATTTATGATCCCTTCCATCCTGAACTGGATGATCTAGAAAGTGTTAATTTATGCATAAAAAGCCTGTTGCCGCACTAAGTTAACGGGCTGTGACACCTGAACAGAATCTTAGTAATTTTCTTTAAAGTAAGTTTTCCTCCTACACGGTATTTTTGTGGCATATGGTAAATAAATGCCTGTACTTCTAGATTTTTATTCAGACTCTTTTAAGTTTTAAAGGAAGATGGGAGCGCCTCACTAGGGGGATATGTAGCATTGCCCAGAAGGTTGCCTGTGTGGTAATGACTGTAGGGAATGTATCCTTTTTGCCTCACAGGGGATCCAGATGGGGCAGCACAGCAGCTTCCAATCAGATGGTTGGTGATGTCCCTGACCACTGCTCCATCATTGCTTCATTCATTGCATGAAGTCCCACGCAGAAATGTAACTAACTAGGGAATGTCTCTGGATGCCAAGCGGACTGACACAACGAATTTGCAACAGGAAAGGGTGGTCCCCTCTTCTGGTTAGGAGTATGGATGGGTGAAGCTTTGAAAGCTTGGGTTCAAATTATTTAGATTCTGACCCCAAAAAGGATGGAACTGATATTATGAACTTTTTCAAATCACTAATCACCATATACAGTGGAACTTGTCTATTAAGGATGCCTTTAGGTCCAAAGAATCTGTTCCTAATTTAAGTCTGTCCTTAGTAGATTGCACATTACGAATGAAATTGCATTCTGGACTACAAGAATGTCCTTTGTATTGTGACATTCCCGATTCTTAATAGACTTAATATTCTTAATAGACTTTGTACTTAATATGCAATATGTGCTAATTACCCAATTTGAATCCCACATACCTTTCTGCAGAGCACAATCCCAAACCCATCCGCTTCCCTGTGTGGAGCCCAGTCATCCACCCACTCTCTTCACTTGGCAAAGCCCAGTGGCCCTACTCACACTCCTCCCTGGGCGGAGCCCAATTCCATCCCCACCTACCTGCCCTCCTCTCTGTGTGGAGCCCAGTTCCCCACCAGCTCTCCTCTGAGGACAGAGCTCAGTCCCCTGCCCACACTTCTCTCTGGGCAGAACACAATACCTCTTCTCTCTGGGTGGAACTTACTCACCACACACCCTCATCCTCTGAATGTAGCACTTAGTGACTCAGCAGCACTGCGCTCCCTGAAGTGCTGGGCAACAGCATTTACATAGAGGCTTCCATCCACCCTGCAGGAGAGTGGCTTGTAGGATGCTCAGTGCTGCTCCAGCCAGTGTGCCGCACTGTTGTTCCACTCTTGAGACATGAGCCCAGATGCAGTTCGGCCAGGGTGTTAAAAAGCAGAGCTGAGAACCTGGGAGACCAGGGTTTGAAACACACAACTACCACTTACTTGCTGTCTTACTGTGTGACACTGTGCAAGTCACCTAACTTCCCTGTAATTCAACCCTCTGTAAACTCCGTCTAACCTCTCTCTCTATACTAAAATCTTCCTGTATGCTTAATGGCAACATTTCCTCCTCCTTCTCCTCCTCCTGTCTCTTTCTTGCTTTCTCTGTCTTGGATTGTAAAACACTTTGTATGTACAGTATGACAGGAACTATAAAACGCTGAATTTCTTGCCTTCCTTTCCTCTCAGTCTTAACCACCAGTATGGTAGTGGAGAACAATTTTATTTTGAATAAAATGATCTGTTCAGCTTCAGGACTTTCAAATAGGCCTTTTCAGGGGGGTGTGTGTTGAGGGGCAGGATATTTCCTGAAATGTCACAATCCAGTTTGATTAAATAAAGCCTTTCATTCCTATTTTCAGCAGTGCGACTGAAACTTTGTTTTCATAAAAGGGCGCAGTCTATCATCAATAAGCATTTAAAAGGTAAAAATGGGGGTGGGGTGAAGAGTGGCCATTAAATTCAAGTTCTGGTTATCTTTTGTGTAAACTTTTTTTTTTAATGTTACAAATTTTTTTGGGGAGGGAAGGGGGGGCTCTGACTGTATTGCTAATGCTGAGCATATCAGGGTTTTGTTGGGCTCATTAAAACTAATTAATTGATTTTTCTTTTTAAAACATTTTTCAAGTAAAAACATTAAATAACCTTCTGTGTTTAACAGAAATTGATATCCCTGGTGTGTTAAGAAAACCTAAGGAGATTGACAGTGCGCTTAAAAAATACACCCGCACACCATCATGGTGGCTAGTTCAGCACCAAGTGCCCCTGCAGTGATAGAATGCTGGTTGGTTACTAGGCGCCACTGATTAGGCTGAAAATGGTAACTGATGGAGTAGTATTTTATTGCCTCTGTAGAAGACAAGGGGTAGGTCTAACTGGTTGATTTCTTCATCTGATCCCTCAGCCCCTGCTTTAATGCAAGCAACGCCTTTTGAGGTGATTGTTTAATCATTTGTAATAATGGCCAACTGTATACATATTAAAAAAAATTGTCCTAAGAAATATGCTACTAAATTAGTGTGAGGAAACAGCAAACCCTAAATCTGTAATTGGCAGAGAACCTTAGGCAACCTGTTTTACTGTATTTGCAGCTTCACTGGGATTGGAAGATACAACAACAGTGGTTAAAGAACTACAGGAATAGCACTAGTATAAAAATAATATTGGAACAACTGTAACTGGCAAAACAAGGGATAGACTGTACACAAAAGCATCTCTGCATTAGGCATTAATATCTCCTTTGGAAGCTTCAACATTGGAGTCGTGATGACCAGGGGGAGGAATTAATATGGGAAGAACTGTCAAATGACGAGCCTGGCCTGAAAAGGATTGTAATGCTTTTCACTCTGTTGTAAAAGAGGAAAATCATCAGTCGGGCTGATCTTGGCATTTCAAAACAGCCGAATTGTGCCACTCAGAATCAGCTGATGTTCCTTAGTTTTAGGAAATGTTCATACTGGAAGTAAGATCACGGGAGGATTACCCATTTTTAGCCTCATCCTGTTTTATGAATTGTGTTACAAGAAAAATGAAAGCTACTTACCTGCATCTCATGATCTTCTAGAGTATTTTGTCCATTGAGTCACATTCTGTGAGCTTCATCCATTGGCACTAGGACCCTATGGAAACCAGAGTGCTTGAGGCTGGTGCCTGGCACATGCACAACTCCAGTGTATGGTGCCACTTGCAAAGATGCTAAACACAATAGCACCAGCCCCAACTGCCAGAGTTCCTTTTTTAATGATGAGGAGAGAGGAAAAATGCCAAGCAATAACCTACTTAAAATATTAAATGTAAAACCTTTGAAACACTAGGCATAAAACAGCAAAGGCATACATGAGCCCAGTTACCCCAATGTGAGGCTTGTTGGAGCTGTAACACTGCAGAGAATAAAGGGGCAGACATACAATACACCCACAGTAATGTGTGTGAGTCTGGGTATAGTGTGTGTGTGTGGGGGGGGGAGGGCGGTCATTATGGTAGAGATACTCCTTTCTATCTTCTAAGAGTCCGTCTCTTACTTAGTATATAGAGCCCTTTGGTTGAGAGGCAAGCATAAAGATCTCCAAGAAAGATGTTCAGTGAGACAGCAAGACACATGCAAAGGATAAACATTGTAGTACCTTCAACACTGAATCTGTATGTGGTCTGGGATGAAATCCAAGGGGTAGTGAAGAGGATGCCGCTCAGTGCTGTGGCTGTGCAGACATCTGCAATGGGAGCCACACTGTAGAAGTTACAGCTGTAACTACTGCTCATGTGGAATGATCTTACTGAGCCTGTCTGATTCTTTACTGCCAGTGAGTAATAATGCTGAATGCAGGTAACAACCTAGTTGGGCTGGCATCATTTGGAGGCAGTTCTCCGTTCGCCTAAGAACACTGGGCACGGTATGACTATGCTGATTTGGTTTATAGATGTTGAAACTGAGGACAGGTGTTATATTAATTGAATGTGGTATAACCTCTACGGGATCCCAGTTAGGGAATACTGTTGACAGAGTCAAGAACTGATAAATATTACACTCCCATACCACCTTTTGCAGGAGTGTAGGGCAGGATTTCTCAGATGGTGAGGCCAGCCTCCCTGGGGCGGCCCCACCTGTTCCATGGAAGACTTAAGCAAGTCGGAAAAAGTACTGTATTTAAATTTTGATTTTTAAAAATTTTGTGCAAAGGGATGAGGCACATTGAAAGAGAATAATACAAGGTGAATTTATGTATTAATTACTTATCAGTAACCAGGAAAGGTACACTGCGCCAAGCCTCATTTTGGGTGTATCCTAGCTGGGGAAGGGTAGGGAGTGAATACAGTTCAAAAGGTAACAGCAAAACAGTCAAGCAGTACAAAATTAACAATAGAGCAAACAAATGGGAACAAATAATGAAAGTAACAATTGACCAATTAGACTGGTGGTGAAACAGCCCAAATAAAAGGATTAAGCAGAGAGGTACGAGGAGCAAGAGCAGGAGGGAGCAAAATGACCCCTGAGAAGTTGCTTAAGGAGAGGTAGAGGTGGATAGGAAGCTTACTTCAGATAGAGGGAATGGGTCAAGATGGTTTGAGAGTCAAAATAGCAGAGCAAGTAGGTTGGCCTGGGGTTGGGGGGTTATGGGGGAGGGGGTTACAGTAAGCTGAATAAAATGAGAGCCAACTACTCAAAGAAGTTTCATTACATTCCTGATGTACTTTACAAAGTATGCTATTTTGTTTTGTGGAGAGGCCCAATATTCTTTCCATATTTAGGGAAGGCCAAAGATCCTTTCCATGGCTTGGGGGAGGCTCACTATGACAAAGTCTGAGAACTATTGGCTTAGGGTGTATGTAAAAAACACCCTATACATGTGAGTCAGTGTACTGTAGAAGGGGTGTTTGTAATGAAAGCTTGGAACCTTTCTTTTTTTCTTTGGTAACCAGATAAGGTGCCTGTTTTCAGGGGTGACCCAGAAGCAGTGGGGAGATTAAGTGATTTTGTCAGAGTCACACAGCATGCAAGTGGAGATTGTGGGAATCGGCCCAGATCTGCTGGATGTACCAAGCTCATTCATAGTTTGTTATTCTAACTTCTAGCCTATACTGCAAGAACTTGATACCCATAAGGTTGAGGTGTCAGCCACCATGAAAAATGCTAATTTGAATGGGTAGGTCTGTAGTATATTAAGAATTAGGTTAAGAAACTAACCAACCATTGAAGTTTGCAACAAATGTTGGGCATGGGGAATTCCTCTGATAAATTGTGTGAAGTGAGATTGTTGCAAGGGGCTTTATTGAATATCTCATGGCAAACAGAAATGTTCAACAGATGAACTTTCAAAAGTAAAGACTGCAGACCAGATTCTGACAAAAAACTCCAGGGGAGATAGTGAGCCCTCCCTCCGCATGGCAGGTGCAGTCTGTTAGGCAGCGAGCCGAAGAGCATAAGCGAAGTCCAAAAGATAGACTGTGCTCACCAAGCCCATGAACAAAAAGCACAGCACTAATATTTTAAATCAAAAAAAGTAATTGTTTATTACACCAAATCAACAAGCTGCGTACCAATGTGTCCACAGCAAACCACTCGCCCTGACAAAACCAGGAAGTACTACAGGGTTTGCTCACAGTGCACAGGTCAAACGATGTACTGGCACATCATAAGGGAAACCCCTTTGAACTGAACCCCTATGCACTTTTTGGTGGAAGAGTTCCTCGCTGAGATCGACATTACATGATCCAGTGCTCAGAACCTAGCAACTTGATACCATCCCGGGCCTTTCCTGCCAATGCAGAGACTGAAGGCTCGGGTTTAACAGCTGGCCTTGGAAGTAGGTCAGCCAAGGAGGATGCAGGAGGAGGTATATATTGGGACCTGAGTCACACTCTGCTGAAGCTGTGGTTATCAGATCTGCTTCAACAAGCAAGAGGTTGTACATATCGGGAAGGAGCTAAATTGATCCACTTCCAGCTAGGACATCATAGAATAAGGACTGTACAGTGGCATCTACTAGAGACCACAGGTGAGAATCTGCCACTATGCAGCTGAAGCTGTAGACTAGAACATTGTTCACTTCTAGATGAGAGTGGCCTGGCCTTAAACACTGTTGTGCAACCATAGCAGAATCCACTAGATTCAAATAGCACCCTCTAGGACTTGAAAACCAAATAGCACTTATCATGTAACCAGCAAGTTTATATGGGGATTGTGCTGTTGCTGGGGAGGCTAGACCCCTTGGGTCTGAAACCCTCGACAGTGGGCTTCTCACCTCAAGAATAACTACGTATTGCTAAAAAGTAAGCCCACTCTAGGGGGCAGACAATGCAGGGCATGTGAAGCTGGCATAGGGGAGGATATAACAATGCAGACATGGAAGTGAGTGATGGCAAATGCAGGGGATTGTGGAAAAAGCAATTAAGACAAATATAGAACAGTATGTTATAAAGAACCTATTAGGCCCCCAGCAAGTTCCATAAATTTAAACCAGACCTAGATCCGTGTTGCCCCAGGTATAAAATTTAAGAGGGCATTTTTTTTGGCATGCAGCATACTCTAGAACTGTTCAAAGGTTGCCTCTTTCTGGGAAGAAATGCACAGAATGATGTGCCAGGTGGTAGCCCAACAGCTGCCAGACTCCCTGCTAGATCTGCTACTGAGGGCAGTATCACCACTAGCCTAGAAAAAGACATTTCCAGTCTGGGGACTAGCTCAAGTAAATGCAGTAAAAACAAATGCACAGCACTGGAAGTAGAGGCCCACCACCCACTTTTCCCACCAGGCACATGTCGAAGGCTGCTTAAAGGTGGAAAGGGCTCCGTTTCTGGCTAATGGACAGGAAGAAAAGTTCCTAGACATATGGAGGTGCATGAGGAAGCTGTAGAGTTTTGAGTATTCCCAGATTAGTGTGGCGAACAGCGAGATCAAGGGGGGCAACGAGCTGCAATTGTCACAGTTAAGTAGGAGTTTAATGTATAGTGAATGACATGTAATTCATTGTAATTCTGTGAAAATGCCATTAGATAAAATAAAAAAAAAAAATAACTTTATTGCCACTGGTACTAGAGGATATGGAAAAGAAAAAAGACCTCTGCAACCTTGCTGTGTCTGTTCCAGTAGTGACCAGCTGTATGGGGGTGATGCAGTGGTTTTGGTGCTTGTGAGCAGTTATCACTAATCGTCCCCCAGGAGTCCTTCTGTGAAGCTGTTCGAGCCTGTGCTGTTCCATCCATTAATGCTCTAGATAGTGTTAGTATAAGACTGCTATTCAGAGAAGGAAATACTTGACTCAGTAGTTCCAAAATGCATTACTAAGACTGCAGAGCACTACGTAGAGACAGGGTACTGAAGCACATCCAATGTACAGCACTATAAATTAAAAGTGTTGTAGACCCACTGACAGTTAAAAGTATTCACAGTGGCTTGGCTGGAGTGATATGCACTGGTACACATTATCCATGCTGCTAGAGACTAGACATACTGAGGTCCACCTGCGTGAATTCCATACATCAACCTAGGCTAATGGCAGGTGCCCACTGTCAAGAAGTACTGCTTATCCATTGTCCTCCACAAATGCCTGAAAATACACCTCAGGACCTCATCTGTGGCCAAGTTACTGGCTCAAGCCACTGGGTCCACAAGTAAATAGCTAGGTAGTCACCAAACAGAACACATTTGTGTTGGCAAAACTAACCGGTTTAGTAAAGACTGCTGTCTCAGCACATCTGTGGTTGAAAAGCCACTGTGAAGCACACATGTGCAGTTGTGACAGAGTATTTTAAATGAGCTGTGGCTGATGCAGGCTTCAACCTGCACTGCATGGAATGTGCCCAGACCTCGTTCCTGCCTGGATATAATGACCCCTTTCACAATAGATTTCTACTTATTGGAAGTGAAAGCTGGGTATCCGGACCAATGGTCGCATCTACCATTCAGACATGTTCTTAGAAAAATTGTCTGGCTGTGGGAAGCAGTACAACACTGCCTCCTCAAGAAATGTATGTACTGGAAAGTATTTCATGCTGAGACACAGAAGGATGGTTCCCCCAAAGGACAAAATCCCAACTGCTCAGGGAGGAAAACTGGTCTAGAAGGGCCCATGAGAAAAATGGTGACTGCGCTCACCATACAAATGTACAGCCCTGGTGACTGACAGAAAGGGGCATACTTTAGTCCAGAGATATTGCAGGACTTGGCATTAGCTCCTCAATGTTGAGGAAAGATGTCAACCATCCTGTACCAGGAACGGACATGTCCATTTTAGGAAATGGATGTACTGTTGACCTATTGACTGACCAAGATGGCCAGATGGCGACTAGTTCTGCTCCCCTTCTCTCTACTGACAACAAGATGCAGCTGTGCCAAGTGGAGAAATCCATACAGAGCTGTGTGAAAACAATGTGAAAATGGCACAAATCTGAATTAAATTCTTGCGTTAAAATGAAACAAGGTTTTGTGAAAACATCGCAGGATGCATTCTGTGAAGCAAAGCAGGACTGTGTGAAAATAGAGCTTGAAACCAGCATTGTTATGGCACTGATGACAGCACCGTGCATGGCATTGATGGCACCATTCTTGGCACCAGCGATGCACTGTGCTAGATACTGATACAGGTACCATACGTGGCACCAGAGCAAAATACTCTGTGACCTTGAGCAAGTTACTTGACCTCTCAGTGATCTAGTTTGCCCAGCTGCAGAAATGGGTAGAAGGAGGACCACACTGGAAATGAGATGTTGCATTTCATCTGGGCTAGCCAGGGTATATAAATTGTAAAAATAATTTTTTTTTTTTTTAAAGGAGCATTCTAGGCTTTCAAAATTGCCAGTTCACGGCAGTCTGGAACACGAGATGTGAGTTCAGAATCACAGTGCCTTTACGAGTGACTTGTAGGATCAGATATCACGAAAAAGGAAGAGGCAGCCTGGAAGGACACAGAAAGATACATTTGATAGAATACTTTTGTTTGTAACCGTAGGCATGAAACTGTGCAACTAAGACATACAGTATGTAAAAGGGGCAGTTGCTGTTTCTAGGGGGGACAGTCCAATGATCTCAAAGGTTTTCCTCTATAGTAGTGGAGTTCTCAGTATTTCTGTTGATCCTGTCATCAGACCTTGCTGCTGGAGCCAGCCCGCCCATGCACTGGTAGGTTATCACTTGCAAGGCAACCCAGGTTCAGCAATGAAACATAGTTGGGGCTAGCTGGGGAAGGAGGATCAAGCGTCCTGTCCTCCACTGAGATACGCCACCTCAGTGATCACAGGTGGTAATGCAGTGAGAGGGTCGGGTGGGTGGGATGATGCTGACATCAGTATGCACGTGCCCTTGATGTCCTTGCACATGATGTCCCGGGATGGGTGAAATGCAGGAAATGGCCCTAGCACCAGTGATGACGGATGATGGACTTGGTATGTCTGTTCCCTGTGCTACCGGCGGAGATGCCAGCTGACGAGGTAGAAATACTCAGGGTAAATCCCCCCACCCACACCCTGTCCCCTCCTGTGAGAAAAAAACAAGGCTTAATGGAGGCTGGCACTTAAGGTAAGAACACAGGAGAACTGGGTACACCATGGGTGTTTCTGTGGGAAACCAGTGTTAGAGACAGATAGGGGTATAAAGAGCATCAAGCAAAGGAAAAAAGAAAGACCCTGGTGATGCAACACAGGTAGGAAAGAAAGAAAGAAGTGATCTTGGGAGGGTCAGGGCTTGCCAGTTGTCACTCAGCTTATACGAGCAGCAGTATGATATTCTGAGGGCACAGATTCAAATTCCCAGCTAGGTCACTTTAGTTTCTTTTGAAAAATAAATTGCTATTTCTGTGCATTTTGGTTGGCTAATACCATACATGGGGGAAAATACTCCTTAAATGAAAGTGATCTTTCTTTTGAAGCCCTTTTCTGGGTTATCCCGTATGAATAAAGTAGGAAGCTGTCACTGCTCAGAATGGCTTTTCAGTTGAAACAGTGTCTGATTTATGAAATAGTGCAGTTTCATGGCATTCACAATGGAAAAAGACACCAAGAGCAAGTTGTGTTAGTCCGACATACTATAGCAGTACCAACTAAATCTCCATTTTCAGACACAACTCAGCTGGCAACTGAGAATCTGTTTATGTAAATTCAGGCATTTTGGTCAGGAACACATGACATCTTATTATTTAATGTGGTTAGACATAAGGTTACAGAGACCGAAAGAGACTTTGGAGCTCTAATGACAAACAGTATGAGTAACTCCAAACACTGTGATGGGCTAGCAGGTAAATCTAATAGATTACTTGGGTACATTAAAAACTCATTTGGTCCATGAGACGCCATATGGCGTTGAAACCATCCATTACAGAACCTGACCCAAAATGGCCACAAGGACTCAATGAGTTAATTGAGTTAAGGGTGAACTTATCAATGTTCAAGTTATGAGGGATGGACAACTACAAAAACAAATGGGGATTAAACTCAAGAGAAATCACATTTTTACTAGTAGCCACTCCAAAGAAACAAGGCTGGGGAAGTTCAGTAGTAAAAAGTTAAATACTTTTAATTCAGTGTGGGGGGCCTTGTGGAACAGCCTTCCACAGAATATAATATGAACCCAAATATTACTACAGTATTTCTAAAAACAGAACTGAGAAGCAAATTTATAAAAGGCTATTGTCTGATTACTACCTATGAGAAGTTTGTGGTTGGGCGGTGGGGGGGGGGAAGTATTCCGGATGGGTCATTTTGGCCCACTTCTGTCTTTACGTCCTGAATAAATCTGAGTAAACATTAATAAGGGTATCCCAGGTAAAGATTATGGAATAAAAAAGACTGTATTTTCCTTTCCATGTCCAACTGTGGAGCTACATACAGTAGGAGGCCCTTTGGTTGTATCTTGTGATTTTGCAGTAGTCCTTAGATCTGCCAGTGAGGATCAGTAAATCTAAATAAGAAATGTTTTGCATAGGAGTCCAGTTTTAACAACCAGTATATCAGGAGTGGTTCCTCCATATTGCTTTGGACTTTGTGCCCAAAATTCCATGCCTGTAATCAGGTGAACTACAGGGCAGTGGAGTAGCTTGGCTGTAGCGCTAGCACATGCCATCCAGATGATCCAGGTTTGAGTCCTGAGCCTGGAACTTCTGATGCTGAGTGGTGAGGCAGGGTTCCAGCATCTGTTTGGATGCCTCCTGCCTTGGTGATAGAGGGCATGTTCTCGTTCTGGTGTACAGCTGTTCTCTGGTGGCCCAGGGGAGAGGGATGTTATGTCAGAAGAAACAGGGTGATCCCGTATGGAGTTGCCTTACATTTCACACACCCATTCGCCAAGCAGGTGACCTGGAGATGTCACACGCATGAAGTGAGTCAAGCAGCAGAGTTCTGAAAGAGGGATAGAGTTTACCCGCCCTTTCGATGGTCATGATAGGCGAAATGCTAGGTCACACCACAGAAGTATGCCCAATGGGAGGATAAGGGGTGGGGTATGGGACAGAATAATAAAGGACTGACTTGGAAAAGATGGAGTCCCCTCATTCTGCAGCATCCACTGGGGCTTCCTGGCCTCCTTCCCCTGCCTCCCCCCTCTGGCCTCCTCTTCACTCAAGCCAAGTATGTCCTAGGGGGCATGTTCTGGTCCCCCCCTCCCAAATGTCATCCTGACATGGAGGCTCAAGCTCCCTGAGTTACTGGTTTGAGGGCCAGTTAGGAGTGAGCAAAGGCAGGAAAGGAGTGTTGATTGGGGGTGGGGGGGTCCAAGGACAGGAAACAGACATTGAGCAAGATGGGATGAGAATCACAGGCCAGGTCTTGAGTGCTAATAACAGAAAGTAAAAGAAAAAATAAATAATTAGAATTTTACAGGGAACAGTAAAAGTAGCCATTACAGTGTCTAAAAGAATGAAACCTGGACTAGTGTCCCTTTTGAAAAAGCAGTGGGACTGCCGATATTCAAAATGTCTGCATGTGTACATTAACTGTGACACACATTGGAAAATGCTTTTTTGAGGTTGGGGGTTGGGGTGGGGCAGAAATCACTGATCTTAATTTCTTTGAACATTATCAGAAAGTATACTAATTGTAAATTCAAGTAATGACTTTTCTAAGGCTTAAAAATGTGCACAAGAACCCAAATTACTAATGCAAATATGTTGGCTGCCTGTCCCAGTATACAAAAACCTGTTGCCTAAACATATTTTTAGTTGTTAAAAAGTCATGTGAAAGGATTAAAACCTATTTGCAAATTTGCTTCAGTCAAATGCAAATTATTTTCAGTCAAATAAGTTTGTTTTAAGTAAGTTAGTTTGTTTGGGCCACTGTAGCAAGCTGAACCTTATGTATGCGACTGATGTTTTCTGACAAATTTATTTGTAGCAAAAAGCTGCTAAAAATACACCATCTCACTTACTGGTCTTGCGATATCTGCCTTGTGAATGAGTTATCTTGACCGGTAAACCGCTGTCATGGTAGTTATGGACCTGAGCTGCTTAGATGCTTCAGATTTAGGAACCGAAACCCACTCTGAGGAAGTGTCATGCATCAATTATGGCAGTTCTGAGCAGTGTCCTGCCCCTGGGAGGGATGCAAGCCCACCCACAGTGTGCTTTACCGAAAACACCTTACTACTTTAACATATGCCATTCCTATTCATTTTATAGCTAATAAAAATACAGTACAGGGTTGATATCCCCCTCTCCCCAGTGTTCTAAAGGAGACTGGAATGCAAACTGCAGATGCAGACATCTGGCCCTGCAGCTGTACAGTCTATGAAGGTGGGGGAGGGTAAAGGGTGTGATGGGGGTGGAGGTGGGGAGTGAGTTCAGGGAGAATCCTTAAAGTGGATTAGCAACCTCTCCCCACAAAAAAAAAAAAAATAAATCAAACTAGAATCTGTAGCCAAACTCCTTAATTGTGATGCATTTGCTGAGTTTCTCTCTTCCATTGTCGGCCCTGCTCTGATGCCATATGGTCTACCATGGAACATTTAACTTGTCAGATATAATGGATTGTCCTGGAAGCAGATTTTTGCTTTGAGCGCTCTGCTCCTTTCTTGCATTTCACTCTCAGCTCCAGGCTGCGGGATGAAGGATCGTGGTGGAAATGCATCGAAGAGATGCACAGTTGATTCCCCTTAAGAGTGTGACCTATATGCCATGAAATTTTACCCACGTAAAGAGGCATTATCCCTGTCACTGGCCCTAGCAGGCTGCATGTCAGAACCATTTAAATTCCTCTGGACTTAACAGATTGTGCAAATGTTTCAGAATCAACTGCTTAGGAATACTAAAAGCTTGTCATTTCTAGTTATGCAGTGTCAACACGGCTTATATTGAGGAGAGGGACAATGTATATGTGTAGTGACCTACATGAAATGCTAGTTAGCCTGCTTTATGGACTTTAAAAGTTCTGTGTTGTATTAATCTCTGTAGACAACTTCTCTTATCTCCCTCCTGTAACAGTCCTCAGTATTCTTACTTTTTGGATGTTTTCTAGTCTCATTTCGTTCCTTGTACTTAACAGGTAGTTATCTCTTGGGTGTTAATAAGATTCATATAAGTCTCATTTAATGAAATGGAATTCTGTTGTCTGATCCAGTGTCCCTAACAGTATCATCAGTGTTTTTATAATGGAGTTCAGAGTTTTGATGGAGGGCAGGCACACTTCAAGGATGGCAGTTTTTACTGCTAATACCTGTTTAAACGCATTCAACGAATTTAAAAATATTTAACTCAAAACTTGTTCTAAGCTGGCAATCTTTCTTTCGCGTTATATGATTTTTTTTTCATAAGCTCTTTCTGGCCCTTCTTTCCAGTCCTCTGGCAGCCGCTAGTGACCTCCTGGCTCCACCCCAGCTAACCCACCACTTATTCCTTTGTGGCTTGCCTGCTCCCATGGCATGGTTCTTGAGTTGTGGGTGCCCTCCTACCCTGAGCCTCACAGGAACTGGTGCAGAGAGTGGGTCAGTGAGTTAGGGCCCCAGAGTGCCAGTAGCATACTGTCATCCTGAGAGTGGGGTTATTTCTGTCTGTACTCCAGGATGTTGAAGGGCTGTTGTGCCTTAGCAAGTTGCGTTTGCCCTTCCTCCTCCCATCACTGATGCTGCGTACATACCCTCCATTGCAGTGGCCCTGTGGAGGAGTGCAGTTGATGCGAGTATCTGGTCTTCTCTCTTGGCCCACCTCAGATGTTGCTACGGGGTGGCTACGATGGCACACCCAACCAGGAATCGCTGTCGCCAGCCGTACTCCCAGCCTCTGACCGCCCAATCGCAGGATCTCTAGACTCACTTCTGAACCCAGGTAACCCACATGGGAGCATTTAGCGCTGCTCCTGGGCCATCGTACGACTGAGGTTTAGGACATTTTTAGCAGGGCAGGTTTATATAAAAGTTTTTTTTTTATATGGTATGCTAAGTAAGTGAATGTTTTTTAGAGCAGTTTTGTCAGCACATTCAAAAATTGTGACAGAAGTGCTCTGCATGGATGGGTCTGGAGACATCATTTAAAAAAAATCCAAGCTCATTAACTTCTTTCAGCTTTGATTTGGGTATTTTGACCTTCGAGTAAATTGAATCAGTAGGTGAGATGAAATGTCTATTGAAAACAGAATTAGAATCAATGTTTCAACCGTAGGTAACTACTTATTTTTTTTTAATTTATATTTTCTGAAGAAGGCCCATTGTCAAGATGTCATTACTATTTTCAGCGTGCATTTTAAATTACCATTTTGTTTTATTTATATCCCATGCACTGATGCAGCACTTTTCTTCGTTGATCTCACATTTTCTGGATCCCTTTTAAATAGTTTTATCATCTTAGGAAATATGTATATGAAGCGCATTAAAACATCACTGCTACTGCTACTGCTAAGTAAGATGTCTTGTCTCTCATCAGTGTGATGAGTTTGCCTGTATTCTCAGCCTGCAGTTAAACCTGAAATAACCTAGTAAAGGCAAGCACACTGAGAATGTTGGTGCACCTTTTTCATTGCTTATCAGTTTGTGGAGGCCCCCTGTTGGATATGGTAGGCTATGCACTGGTTGGATGGTTTCTTTTAATAAAAGAAGCCCTCCGTACTTGCTGGGCTGCATCATGTGTGTCAGATGCAGGTGCTTAATGACGTGCCCGTTTCATGCAAAATAACTGGTAATCAATTTATTGGCTTAAAAGAGGCCTTATGTTAAAACATTTAATTAAATACCATAATAGCTGGAGCACATTTGGAAATAAAACCTCACTGCAAGTTTAAACTGAGACTGGGTACTATATATACACCACATTGTAGCTTATGTGTGCATGAAACACTCTCTTTAAAGGAATTGAAGTCCTAAATGTATCATAACTGGGATTATTGACTGTTTGCATGCTTGTGAAATTACAGTCTGTGACAATGTGTACATCATTTATAAAGACTGTATGTGTTTGCATTTTCTGTATGTCATAATTCTACTCCTAGTACAGAAATACTGTAGTTTTACTTTTGAAGCACGTATATTAAATTTCAGACATGTGTGTGTATATGTGTGTGTGGCTAGACAGACACATATATGCTCATGTCACACTTACAGGAAGACAGTAGCTTGTGTACCAATTTGTTGTTGTCTAGGCATTTTACATAGGTACTCTGTGTGTGTGTGTGTGTGTGGTTTAAGCAGACATTTGTCCCACCAGCATACAGTAACAACAAATCTCACTTAATTTTTTTGAAAATCTTCAAAACAAGGCGGCTTCCTCAGTAGAGAGTAATCTCATTAGAGCTGCAAGTTAAACCCAGCTGACCGCCTCTCTCTCCAAGTCAACAGTTCTTGAAAGCAAGGCATAAAAGTTTGTCATACTTCCTCGGCCAAAGAAAACAGTTTTACTTTTGGTTCACGTAATGTGTCGAGGGATGTCATTTTGTGTTCTGTTCCTGATCCTCTTGCTGTGTGGTGATCACCCATATTAATAGTAGTGCTGTAGTAGTCTTTATTTGCAGGCAATTAAAACCTCTGAGACTGACATCATTTACAAAGGAGCACTACTGTGGCAGCAGCAAGGTGACAGCACTCCAGCATTGTTTGTACATAGTGATAATAGGGTACATATTAGGCTTTGACTTAAAAAATGATCCTGTGGATTAGCCTGTTCTTACTTTCAAAAATGTTTTTTTTCCCTTGACTTTGTTTTACATGAATATTTATCGAATTATCATGTCACGGGTGTCAACATGGAGTTTTTGGTCCAGTATTGTACCTGGACAAAAGGCTTAAATTTTAACTCCACTGAATGTATTTCTGCATCTTCATTTTAGAAGTTTTGTGATTGTTTTAAATAAGGCAAGACAAAATTTATTATTTTGATCCTAGTATTTTTCTGGCCATTTTCCCAGAGAGGTAAGTAATGTTTTTCCCCACAGACTTAAATTTGTTAGTTACAATGACAAAAGCAACTTAAAAGTGATTTCCTGATGTGTATTATTGGGTTGTCGACTTGGCATACTAGATACTTAAGAATAAAACATGACAGGGTGTGGGTTATGCTGGGATTTACCCACGCCCGGTGTGGTTTGATCACGAGGCTGCAGGCCAAGTGACCAACTGTGCACCAGAAGTGGGTAAATCCCAGTATAACCCATACCCTGGAGTAGTTTATTGCAATTATGCAATGTACCCCTTCACTTTTTGTAACAAAAAGTTATAGAAAAATACATATTTTGCCACTTTAAATAATTTTTATCGAATTTATTGTTGCACCAAAAAAAAAAATAGTTCCCTGTTGGTAGGTAGAATTATGCCCCCACATAGCAGTTCAAACTTGTATTTATAGCCGTTGAGCACCACAAGAAAAAGAAAAAAAGAACCTTGTTACAGAAACATGGAAAAGAACTTCCAGGGACCATCAAAAAAACAAAAACACAATGCACAACATTTTTTTTTATAATGTTAGCATATAGTTTTCCTTTAACTACCAACAGAGACCAGGAATAAAAAGTGCCAGCCCAGTCTGACTCAGTACCAAAGTCATATCACTGTGCTAGTTTCAATTTTAAAACATGCCAACCACCATTTTCTTCTCTCGCTTAGCAAACGATGTGCCCCTCCAACTTGATGCCGTCAACCAAGCACATCAACAGAAGTAACACCAAACAAAAAATATTAAATCGCTCCATAAAACTGAAAGTAAGAGCCATTTCCAGCTTACCTCATAGCCATGTATTTTATGGTCACTTTCTGAGCAAACCCCACCCCCCATGCTGCATCCAGTCCCCACCTCCGCTCCTTCTGCTGCTCCATCTGGGTGTCGAACAAAAAGTAAAGAACAGCAATACGGGAGTAAAAACTAAACCTCAGATGTCAAAAACTAAATAAATAAGTCACCTTATTTGTACCGCATTCGTATCAGTTGGCCGCCGTGCCCGATCTCATGCTGCACTCCAACTATGCTGAGTGCAGTCTTCCCATTTGATCACGAATGCACTGTTTAACAGGACCCAATTCCCGAACAATATACAATAAATAACAACAGAGTATCAGCTAGCTGAGGGTCAGAGGATGGCTTTACAACCAAGGACAAAAGGGGGGAAACAGAATTACTGCAAAGCAAAGAACTCTTAAAACACTGCAGTGCCCTCTGCTGACAACTGTACCATAAAAAGTAAAGAACTTTAAAATAATCATAATCTTTTGTTTTTATGTAATTTTTAAAACTGTTACGTAAAAATTCCACATGTAGTCCATTCTCTAAGTGCCATAATACCCTCCAGGGTGGGCAGTATGGGCTATAATGGACCTTCCAGGGGCAATAAAGTCCTCTGCCTGCAGCATCACACCCCGGGCAGCCCAGTACAGCCCAGTATCCACACTGGTGGGTATTATTGCTGGCTTTTTCCCATGTGGTTCCTTAAAGCGGTCCATCCACCAAAAATATAATTCTTGTTAACAGCAGGTAAGTAAAACGTATATGCAGCTAGACTCCATATGGCTTGTGAATTGTTTCCCTTAGCAATAAGGCCCACATTCTGGTCCATTTGTGTTGGACATTTAAGGGCTAACTAGATTAGTTAAGGGCCTGAGGCATAGCCAGAGGTGCTTTACAATCCAGCTGGTCCTCAGCTTCCAGTACTAGAAGACTGAGAGTTCATATTGCAGTTCAAAGTCATACATCATTTTGAGTGGAACTAAAATGGAAGACAAGTTTATTTTATGTAAAAACATTGGACAGGTACACAGTCAATATTCTGTTTACATTAAGAGTCAGCCAGTGACTACTAACTGACCAGTCAGAATGTTGCGGTTTTGATTTCCATATGCCTTGAAGGTTATAAAAAAATTTGACCCATAAGGGGAACTATTTTGGTCAATAGCCAGAAGTTCAGTACTTACGCATCCCAAAACAATTTGTATTAAAAGTTGACCAATTACATGTGCTTGGTTGACTCTTTTTTCCCCAGGCAATGGCGTGGTGACTAATTTTGCAGTTTTCACAATACCCATTACATGTACGTAAGCAGTTGGCAATAAAGAGGGGGTGTGTAAACAGTAATAATAAGGACACATTTATTTTAAAGGGAGGGGTGGTTTAGCCGGGGGTTCAGTTTAGGAATGTAAAGTACAATATTTATAGTACTGCTAACTTTGTCAGTCTAGTAGTATTTTCATGTAAATGGTAGTAATGCCATCTGCAAACAAGTCTCACACCTGCCCCCGCCTCTAAAGCAAGTCTCAAACCCACTGGGCACCTACAGCCTCTGGCTCATTTGGTCCGACACTGCTGTAGCAATTTTAACATATCCCATTTGCTGCAGTGTTGTGACCTCATTTTTAACATTTTGGCTGGATATAGCAACCCGTATGGTCAGCCCGGAAACTCCTGACACAGCCTCCTGCTCTGTGCACAACTGATACTGATGCTGCTGATGCGTGGTGCCCTGGCTGCTAGCATCATAGGGTGCCATCAGTTTTGTACATATGTACCAAAAATACTTTAAATGTGCAGGGTGGGAAACAAATTCATTAAATCAGAAAGTGGGTGTAAATCGCAAAAAAAAAGTGAGTGTACTCCCTTTATCTGTTTCCTGGGTTTAGCTTAGTAGCAGGAAGGTAACTTTCTACCTCTGCAATTCTCAAGTGTATTCATTGTCACTATAGAAATTTACAACTTTTTTTTTATTTTTTTGCAACATTAATGGTAAATTAAAAACAAGATGAGCTGGTGGGTGACTTCTGTTTATTAATGGATTTGTTAAGTAGCTTTTACATTGAGCACATACTTGCTGTACATAAGGGTACCTGCTTCTTATTTCAGTTTACAATTAAAAAAAAAAAAAAATGCCCACATGGATTTTTTACTTGCTTGTACAAGGGTATAATGTATATGCACACTGACATATGCAGACACACAAACCCCATCAGAAGGATTCAGCAGCAGGACTTGCAGATATGGAATTAGTGGAGTCTGCAGAAAAATGTCAAGAGTTGAGTCCACAACTGATGACACTGTGCATCTTACCCCCTACAGTATTTATTTTCTCTTTTTGGAGGCCATAAATTATGAAAATTGAGATCCATCGTGAAAGACAGATTCTGTTCTGTTGTTTTACTTGACTAGTCAAACAGATTGTGTACAAGAGTCTGGAAAGCAACACAATTAAAGCTGGAAACCTGGTTTTTAAGAACCGTTAGTTTCTGTCCCTGAACCGAAAGATTTCCTCTTGCTGGTCTTGGCTTGATAGTCGTGGGGATATTTTGTAGCCTTTAAAATGGCTGACATTATGTAGGCAGTACTGAGCTATTTTTGTTCCAAAGTATTATCTTTTATGGTGTAACATGAGCTTTATCTGTTCACTCTAGTGCAGTTGGATACTGCATACCTTATTTTTGTATCAGCCCATATGAAATACTCTACAAGCCATGGGGCAGTATTTGAACATTTTCATAAGCGTGAATGTCACCATATATGCTCTCGTAGTTGAGAAAACTACCGCAGCATTCTGTGCAGTAAAGATTTGAGCGATTAATGCTACCCTGATGTCTCTTTGAGTCGTGTTAGCCATGGGGCTTGGCAGTGCCACCATTGTCATTGTGCCAGAAAAATATCCGCAGCGGCTGACGCATTCTAGTAACAGAGATTTGTCTCGAAAAATCCCCGCAGTGATTGCGTCGGCATACTGAGTTCTTGTAGCTTCTATGGTAGATTATAAGTCTTTCTAACTATATATTTTGGTGTGTGTGTGTGTGTGTGTGTATGTGTGAGTAGATGTGATGTTGTGTGCATGCATGTGACTGTGTGCATTTACATCCCTAACTTGAATAGGTCACAAAACTGAGAGAGACCTCATTGTTGTATTCATATTAAAAAGCATGTCTGTTTATAAATAGTAAGAGAGATATTGTGCAAAAAAAGGTAATGCCTGGGTAAATAGATGTATAATGTTGTTGTAAATTGTACTATAATTCATCAAATAGTGGAACAGTATTTAAACAGATTATGAATGGCACACATTATTGATTTTGACATTCATCAAGTTCAAATATTGCCACAGAATAAAGCAAACCAATAGCGGACATTTCTAGGTTTTCTTCTCAGTTTTTAGTCACATTTTACTGTGGACACCACAGCTACAGAACATATTGTTTTTTTTTAACTCAGCAGCTGGTGGGTTGGATGATTATTGATTTTTTTTTTTTGAACTGGTACATGAATGCATGTTGCACTGAAGAAGCCTAATTTTAATCACAAATTTATTGCAGTGTTTGGCCAGCAAATAAGAGGTGGGGGTGTAATAAATTTTTAAGACTTACACCATCAGCATCAAAATCTGTTTATTCTAAACATTTTACTCCTTAATGAGCTTCTCCAAAACTATCTGTTTGACAGTAAAAGCAGATGCTGCAGATGAGATCTTTATAAGGAGTGTACTATTAAAAAAATCCAACCCTGCCAGCTTCTGTGCCTCTTTGGTACCTTGTAGACTTCGACAGAGTTCTGGACGGGTGCCCATTGATGTCATGGAAACACTTGAATTACTAAGAATGATTCATGTCTGTGCTGTTCTCCCATCCTCCCCCTCACAAACAAGAGTGGATTTTTAACCCTTGCAGCTTTGCAGCCAACAAACTTATCCACCAAGTCTCTGATGTGGTTACGTGTTATGAGCTGTAAGGCATGTGTGGAATAGAGAGAAGCCAAGAAAATATGACAGGATATGGTGCTTGTTCCATTGAGTGAAATGAGACTCGATAACTTAGCCGTAGGCTCCAGTATAGAAAATACACACATACAGGTCGGTGTGTTTTAAACCAGCCTCAAGTACTGCTGCTATCTTGTATTAAATTAAAATTCAATTTTTTTATTTATTTTTTTATTTTAGAAGACCTGTGCTATCACCTCAGCATGGTGGCTGCTCTTCCACTAACAGGCATACTAAGTCTCTATTTTCATGTTTTTATAGCAAACAAAGGCATGTTCTATCTTTTTTTTTTTTAACTAGAAATCATAAAATAAAAGGAGTATTCACACCCAGAGAACTGTGAGGCTAAGGCCAGATTGCATCCATGTATGTCAGGTGGACAAGCCCAGCCCAACTGCCTTCTGACAGTGGGCATGATTATTAACAGTACTGGGATACAATAGAAATTTGCTCTGGATTCCAATAAATTATAGGGGGGGAAAAAGAGAAGATAAATATTGCCGTGCCTGACTATATCCTTCCAAAGTGTATTGTATACAGTATGAATGGTTTGGCAAAGAAGGAAGTATGTGCCCTCAAAAGCAATCAAATCCGCAAGTAATGCTAGGTTCAAACACCCTTGCTGGTCACTGCCTTTCTCAATATGGAATGCTAATGCTTACTTTCTTAGTCCTGTGCTCTGGAATTGTGACCGTTGGGAAGGGTTTATGTTTTTGTTGTTCCATGAATCTTGCGTTATCTAGTAAGTATGCTGACAATTTTGATTATCCAACATTTGAGGGAGCTTTCCTTTTCTGAATGTTTTTATTAAGCAGCATTTTTATTTGGGAAGAAAAGGGCAATGAGGTGATTGTACTCCCATAATACAGTGCAGTAACATGAACCTTATCACTTTGTATCAATACAGAGCAGTAACACTGATGGTGTATTGCACTGAAGCGAGATTGGTAACATTAGACTTTAAGGGGAACATTCAAGAACTGTACCCATTGTTTGAAGGTCCATGCAAAGCTATTTTAAATGAGGAATTGAGCTGACCTGTAGCTGGCGGCATTCCAGAGATATTGATGATTGTGTTTGTTCCATATCGATAACTACATTGCTAGCATTTTAAGAACCTTAGGCTGTCACTGATGCTCACGCTGTGGCTAACCACATTGTAGTCAAGCACAGCTTGGTAGTCAGTGACATTACAAGGTTCTAACAGTTGTGGCAATGTAGTATCACTGTGGGGCAGATCTAATCATCAATACCTTAGGACTGCCACCAGCTACAGAGGATCCCAATACTTCATTGAAAAGAGCTCGTCATGGGCTTTCACACTATGATGGGCACAGCTCAAGAATGTTCTCCTTTAAGGTTTCATTTTGAGAAAACAGCTACTGACTGCTAAAGATTGCCAAAGAATACGAACACCCTCCTTCCCCTCAGCTCTCCGTAGCACCTCTGTGTGTATAATGGATGCAACCCTCAACCCATTTGGCTATTGTATCCTTACCTTCTCCATGAGTAGTTGTTCTCCTCTGTTGCCAGTTGAATAGTTACTTGCAGTTTGTATCCTTTCTGAACTAGCACTGTTTCATCCTATTGTACTGCACTACAAACCACAATATTTTTGTATCCTACTGTACCATGCAAATGAGATATTATATCTCATAGGACCATCACATAGATGCTATACTTAAAATTTGTGAGCCGGTGAAAGACTCAGTGGTCCATACTAACACCAGACTGGCTTTATTGTGTCTGTTGCCCTAGTGGCTTCATGGTATTTTATTTTATTTATTTATATTGCAATCGGTTTACAACCTTTGAGCCAGAGGCTCATTTCCAAAGGTACCTCATCAACAATGGAAGATAATACAGATAATACAGCAAACAGAATACATCCAGTAGGAGAGCATGAGCATAAAGAGACAAGCATAAATGGCACATGGGTACAGCGGTAGAGTAATACAGAGCAAGTTCTGGTATAATCGAAGCATGGTAAAATACAGGGTTTAGCAGCATACAGGTATGTCATTGTAGCGTGAAAACAGCCAAACCGGTTAACTGTGTCAGATAACAAGGAACGTAAGGCATGAGACAGGAACAGTACAGGTAAATCGATAAAACAGCCAAAACAGGTCACATGATATCAGGTTACAAGAAGCTATTCCCCCAGGCTGTCCATACCCCACAGACCACTCTGTCCCCATGTGCCTGCTCCATCAATTCTTGAACCATGTCACTGACTTGGCCGTTGCCATCTGCTTGGGCAAATTATTCCATTCTTCCACCACCTACTCTATGAAAAAGGAACTTCTATATGTCATTCCACCAACTTCCACCCATGCCCCATGGTTACGGTGTTTCCATTCCTTGTGAATAGATCCTTGCAGTCTACCCTGTTTTTTCCACACAAGAACTTGTACATCTCTGTTTGCACACACTCGAACCTCCAAAGAGTACATTCTGAGACTCCCCTGCCTCTCTTGGTATACCTTCCCTTGCTGCCCTTGGATCATTTATGCAACCCTACTCTAAACCCTCTCCAAGTGCCTTTCTTCAGGTGCTGACTTTAGAACTGAATGCAGTAGTCTAAGTGTGGCATCTCGAGGGACCTGTTCAGGGCCAGTATCACCTTCTTCCTTCTGCTTGTGAACACCCTACCTATGAAACCCAGCATCCTGCTTGCCTTCCCATATGCCTTCTTATATTTGTCTATAAATTTGAGGTTGTCACTGTATGACTCCCAGGTCTCTTTCCTCAGAGGTTTGAACCATCATCAGGCTTACCACCTAGTAGCCTGTTCTAAGTTTTTTTTTCTGCCAGTTTGCATAGCCTTGCACTTCTTGACTTTAACTTTGAGCTGTCGTAACTTGGACTACCTCTCTAGCTTGTCTAGATCTCTTTTCATGTCCCTTCTGCTCTCCTCTGTGTTCACAACCTTCTCCACAACCTTCTTGATCACCTTCCCCAAAATAGGAAGTTTGGAGACTGGATTGCAGTTCGCTAGTGCCTCTGGGGCCAACAAGGGCTTCTTCAAGAAGGATCTTACCAAGGCTTTTTTTTTTTTTTTTTTAAGAACCTCAGAAAAACAAATCTGACATGTAGTAGAAAACAGGAAGTTGTTATCCCTCTGTACAGACAGTTGGTGAGACCCTATCTGGAGTACTGTGTGCAGTTCTGGAGACCCCATCTCCGCAAAGACATAGACAGAGTGGAGGCTGTCCAGAGGAGGGCAACCAAAATGGTGCAGGGTCTGCACCAGAAGACATACGAAGAAAGACTAAAGGAGCTTAATATGTATACCCTTGAGGAAAGAAGGGAGAGAGGGACATGATAGAAACTTTCAGGTACCTCAAGGGAATCAATAAAGTCCAAGAGGTAGCATCTTTCAGAAAAGAGATGCAAGAACAAGGGGCACAATTTGAAGATGGGGGCAGCTCAGAGGTAATGTGAGGAAGTATTTTTCACAGAGAGGGTTGTGGATGCATGAAACAGCCTCCCTGAGGAGGTCGTGGAGTCAAGAACAGTGGGGGAATTCAAGAATGCATGGGACAGACATAAGGCAGTCCTAGTGGGGGGTAGGAGGAAGTAAGTTGTTGGTTAACTAGGATCTGCAGCCTATCTGTTAGGTAGGAAAATGGGCAGACTAGGTGGGCCAAGCAGTCCTTATCTGCCGTCACATTCTATGTTTCTATGTAACACTAGACAAAGCCCACTAACACTAGACCCAGGGCCACACAGACTCAACACCTTGAGAACATCAATCTCATAAACTAACTGAAACTCACTCCAAGCCCATGGAGTGCTCTCATGCCATTCCTCTAGAGCACTGCTGGCCCCTAACAGACCACCTGAAACACTAATGTCCCTAATGAAGGCCACTCTGTCCAGAAAGAATTGGCCAAACCTGTCACATTTTTCTTGTGATGAAGCTTCCCTGGATGGCAGACAGGCAGGGTTAATCGACCTGTCCACAGTGTGGAAGAGCTCAGCCAGTCTATTCTTGATGAGGCAATAACCCGTGACAGGAATTCAGCCTGTTTGACGGTTGCAGCCCTCTGATAGTCTCTGTAATGAGACCTCAGAGCCATCCATTTTTCTATAGAACCAGATCTCTTCCAGGAGTGCTCTAGCCACGGCCCTATTGTCTTCATCCACTGAAGCGTGTTGTTGTACCAGGATGAGCTATGGTAGGAGGTCACCAGGTGAACACAGACTGGTACACTGATATACGTTGTCACCAAAATGGTGAAATTATAGCCATCAATGGCCTGCACTGTACCTCATCACATGCTGCCACCATGCTCGGAAATGTCCAGCACACTCAGGAGCTTATCTGGCTCCAGATTATGTAAAGGGTGATACTGGATCATCTTCATGGGTGGGGGTCAATTTCCAAGGGGCCTCTCTAATGAACTGCACAGCTGTGTCACTCCTCTGGGAGAAGACCAGGTCAAAGGTGTAGCCGTATTCACAGGTGGCAGTGGAAACAGCCTGTGTAAGATCCAGTGAGTCCATTAACTGGAGGAACTGCTGAGTAAATAGCGAGACTTCATCATCAACTCGAGCACTGAAGTCCCTAACACCAGTAAGTGTAGGGTATTCAATGCAAAGTTGACGATGAAGTCCGCAATTTCTCAGAGAAACTCCTGTTCCCCTTCAGGAGGATGACAGACCAGGAGTATTCTACACCTAACACCTGTATCACCCTTCATGGCCACACACTCCAAAGATCTTTCTCTCTCATATAAAACACTTTTAGCCCCAGCAAGGACTAACACAGATGGCCGCCCCACCTCCCCTATGCTCCCTCCACAGGCAGTGTACCATCTAGTACCCATTATGCAATTTTTTTCCTCTTTTCTGGCCTTCCCACATCCTGCGGCATTGCTATTGAGCATCCCCAGTGGTCTCCTGTAGGTGGATGACAGCCAGTAACATGGTCATCTACAACACCTCTTTCCACCCATGCCTCCCACCGTAGGAGGCACTGCTGCAGGTCTGTGCCCTTCTCCCTCCCCACAGAGTCCACACACGATGCCTTTGCATCACTCTCCAGTCCTGTCTGGCCCAGAATGGGGGATTTCTGACTGAGACTCAATCCTTGGTTTTCCACATAGTGGTACAGCGTGCCACCAGCTGGCAATACTGTGCTGGGCCTAAATCTGTCTTTAATTTCAGGTTTCATGCCCTTCCCCATCCTGTTTAAACAACAAACCTACATGCATAAAACATCACACACCTTTCTTGTTGGGGATTAGGAAGGGCATATAAATGCTTATACCCATATTTGTCGTTTATTCAGATACTAGTATGTTGAAGAGTTTTATTAGGAAACCCCAGGCAGTCCTTACTGAAAGTGTCCATATTCCTTTCTAGTACATACCTTATACCATCAGAGTTCTCGGGGATGTAAGGCCCTGGATCTTTGAAATGCCAGGATCCCTTTAGAATGCACGCCCATCAGTGCTGAGGGTCCATGGGACATACTACTGACTTTTTAGGACCTACACGTTTCTGCCTGGTGGCCATCTACATTGTAAGGGACATGCCAGATCAGCTCCAGAGAAGCACTACTAGACTTCTAGAATTTGGCCAGGACCCCCAGTTTTTTATTTTGGGTGTCATCAATGACCCCTCCTCCAAAGCAAATGCTACCATGAGGCCTGGCAGTGAGCATGATAGTGCTTCTGTTAATCAGCTTACCCAACACAGGGTTGTTTGTTTCATGGTTATATTAGTTACTATCACATATTAAAAAAAAATAATCTTGTTTATGTGCCTCAGCCCCAGCCGTGAAGGGAATTATGCAAGAGGGAATATTTTTTACTTTATTTTTCTGACTCTGGATAACAAAACCCTTATTGTTCATTGTAGCATGTTCCCAGTACTGAAAATTGCTAAACATTTCTATTCAACAAATTAAATATATTTCATACCCTGATACTGGCTGAAAATGGGTTCTTAACCCAGGCCACAGCCTGGTGGGGAAAAAAAAAGAAATTTAGCTGATGGTGTTCTTTGTGGAGCTGATATGGAGAAGCATGTGTCCAGCAACACTGCTTTTCATATCACCAGGTGGGGTCTCACCAACGATCTATACAGTGACAACACTACCTCCCTCCTTCTGCTGGTGATAGTCCTCCCTATGCACCTCAGCATCCCACTGGCCCTACCGACTGCTATATCGCATAGCTTTTCCAGCTTGAAGTCATCAGATATTACTCCAAGGTCCCTTTCCTGTTTGATGACTGTCAGTACCTCTTCCCCCATTTTACTCCACCTCTGGGTTTCTATGCCCTAGGTGCATGATTTTGCACTTCTTCTCATTTGATAGGAGGCAAGATGGCGGCCGTTGTTGGGCTGCTGTCTGTATGAGCTCTAAATGGAGCAAAAGTTTTCCTCCCTCATCTGTTTTTGTTACTAGGTTTCAGGAGAGACTAGATACTTTGCAGTACTGAGACCTGTGGCTGCTTATTCGCACCCAGAGTTTTAAATTTTAATCTTATTTTAGTCTGTTAGGTAGTTGTTAGGGTCAGGGCAAGGAGAAATATTTAGGGACCCGGAGTGAGTTAAGTTGAGGAGCCAACTTCTTTGTTTTTCAGAGACAAACCCTTTTCAGTGCCCTGGATTTGTTGGTGGAGAGACCCTGGAGGAGCGATTTACAGCTGAACGCTGTGGTCTGGAGGTGAACATGGATACAAACGACTGTCTGGAGGTCTGAGGTCCGAATGTGGTCGTCCTTATTTGGGAGGTCCTTCCTACGGCTGAAGACTCTTTTGCCACTGAGTTCAACTCAGGAGAATTGGCCGCAGTTGGTTGAACGAGCAGGGATCCAGCTGTACTGCTGAACGCCTGGCATTGAACTTGGCGTGTGGCGGTCTGGTACTGTACGTGCGTCTAACATCCAGTCCATTTGCTTTACCTGTATGCTTACCTCTGGTAGGTGAGCTGGGAATTATCTCTTAGTGCAGTTGGTGTTCTGGCTCATTGGCGGTTGCTGCCCCTATCCGTCTGGAAAAAACTGCAGTGTTGGAACCCGCCGGTGCGGTTTCATGGATTGTAACTTTTCAGCTGTTGTCTTGGAGCTTTCTGTCTGGTCCTGGTGTGGGGAGTAATTCTCTTCTCCCTGGAAAAACCTTTGCTTTGGATTGTCACTCAGCATCAGTGAGAGTAGTGCTGGGTGGTGTTCTTGAGGACCTGACTTTGTGAGTGCCTGCTCCAGAGATTTATTTCCCGTCAGTTTTCCAGCAAATCCGCTCCCAGTTGCAAGTGAGAGGAACAGCAGGGATCTGTGCTGCGGGGTTAAATCGTCTCTTTCAGTAAAATCTCCCCCTATGTTACTAAAATCTTCAGCAGTGCAATATCTGCATGAAATAATCTAGAACTTTGTGGCAAGAGCACAGTTTCTGGTGGCATTTTCTCTCCAGTTGGATGAGAGCTGACTGTGGTTACTGCCACTCTAGCAGTGCCTGCCTTGGATTAAATCATGCTAAACCATTTAAACTCTGAATCCATAATATAATATTGGACTCTGCTCCAGACAAGGAGCTGTAGTTATACAAAACTTTATTTCTGGAACACTGTTTATTGGCTTCTCCTTAGAACTGAAATCTGGCTTGTTTTTGTTATTTCATTGTTTTAGTATTTTAAGGGGGGAGGTCTTGGGGGGTTATTTATTTGGAGGTGGGAGTTTTGGGTGTGGGGCATTTATTTGAGTTGGGTGAGGGTGAGTGTGTGAGTGGATAGTTTTGTTTTTGTATTAGGTGAATGTGAATGTTTGTTTTAAGGGATAGTCAGATAGAATAGCACTGTCCTTGTTAGGTTAAGGATAGTTGGGTGGTCATAAACAGCTACTTTTGGTGCATTATTCTCATCTGGAGGTGCCGGAGCCTTGGTCCCTTGCACCTAGCCTATGCAGCATTTCAGCTGTGTGACCTGCATCCCTTCTCTGACCTCCAAGTGTCAGATACTACAGCGAGGCACTGTAGGGAGGTCGGCATTACAAGGGTATGAATTGGTTGGCTGCAGTGGGATGCAGCGGGCGTAGCCAAGGTGAGTGGTATTGGGGTGGTTAAGTGCAGGAGATGCCCTGGGATTAGGCAGAGCCTAGAGAGAGACCAGACATTGTTTGGCCTGTGTCCCAGGGTTCCCACCAGACCGAGCAGGCAGGTAGCCTGGGGGCCGGCAGCGTCTGCCAATCCCCTTCGGGCAGTGCTGTGCAGTGCCAGGTCGATGAGGACCAAGACCGCTATTATGGCAGACTTGATTTCCTCGGTCGACCTGGCTTGCATTACGGAGACCGGGTTGGGTGATGACACCAGACCAGCTCCGAAGGGGGCTGTCCCTGCTGGGTATTCCGTAGTGCACTGCTCGAGGAGGGAATGCCGGGGTGGGTTTGTGGCCATCTGCTTTAGATCCAGCTTGGGCTTCACTGTGCACCCAGTGAGACTGGCCAGGTCTTTTTAGTGTGTGGCGGTGCGTGGGGATCCAGGTGCAGATTGCAAGATTCTCCTCATCTACCCCCTCTGGGGTTGGGAAGGGGGATTTCCTGCAGGAGGTCATCACAGACTTCATTGTTGGCGAGGCGTTGGAGTCTCCCACATGTTTAATTCTGGGAAACTTCAATGCCTGGGCTGACAATGAATCCTTGCAAGTTGGTTATGACCTCCTCCAGTTGATGTCATCACTGGGCATGACACAAGTGGTTACTTCTGCAACCCATTGCCATGGCCACACACTCGATCTGGTGTTCTCGCTGGGGCTTGGGGTAGCTAACCTCAAGACTGATCAGGTAGTTTGGTCTGATCATTGTACGGTGAAATTCCTGTTTGGGGCCCCCCCAAAAGTCCTTCCCCATTGAGATGGTTTGCTATCGCCCTTTGAGGGGATTGTCCCCAGAGGGACTGTTGGTGAAAGCTGACTTGTCTAGTGTAGATGCTGCACGTGCGGTTGGCACGTGCGAGGCGGTGGCCACCTCTAATAGGGCGGTCTCTGGGGCCCTCGATGCCATCGCATCGGTTTGTATATGACCCAGATCTTCTTACTTGAGATCCCTTTGGTTTGATGGAGATCTCAAGGTGATGAAGATTAGGGGTTGGAAGTTGGAGCATTGCTGGTGGAGGACCTGGTCGGAGGAGGACAAACTGGCCTTGCGTGCTCATTACCATGAGTACCAAGGGGCAATCAACCATAAGAAGACAGCATTCCTGTCCAGGGAGACTGCTGCAGGGAGAAATAGACCATGTCAGCTATTTCAGACTATGGGCAGACTTTTACATCCAGTCTGTCTACAGCTGAAAAAAGGTTTTTCAGTCACTTTGTGTGAGGAGTTTGCTCTGTTTTTCTTTCACAGCGTGTCCTCCATCCGGTTGGGGATCCCGTCAGTGAGGCAAGTTTTGCCTCACAGTGGTCAGCCTGGGATGTGCAGAGGTGCTTCATCTGTCTGGGATGAGTTTAAACCAGTGGAAGTGGCTGAGATCATTGAGGTGATCTCAAAGCTAAAGCACACCTATTGTGAACTGGACCCGGCCCCTGACTCGTTTCTTGATGAGACATTTCCAGACTGTTGGCCTGGTGTTCACTGGGATTGTTCTGTTTTCGATGTCGAAGGGAGTCTTTCCGGATACCTTGAAAGAGGCTCTGGTGAGACCTCTCCTGAAGAAGCCATCTCTTGACCCTGATGTTCTGATGAATTACCGTCCTATCTCCAACTTACCATTTTTGGGCAAGGTTGTTAAGAAGTTAGTGGCGCAACAGCTTGAAGAACACCTCACGTCCTTTGACATCTATGAGCCATTCCAGTCAGGTTTCAGGGATAGGCATAGCACTGAAATGGCATTACTTAGGGTGCAAAATGACTGCCTCAGGGATAGAGATAGAGGGAACAGATTAGTTCTTGTTCTTCTCGATCTCTCTTCAGCCTTCGATACCGTGGATCACATTGTGCTTCTTGATCGCTTTCGAGAGTATTGTGGACTTGTCGGCACTGTCATCGACTGGTTTGAGTCCTGCCTCTCTAGCAGGGTGCAGTGGGTGGTGATGGGCAACTTCTCCTCCTCTCGGAGGCCCCTGTCTTGTGGAGTTCCTCAGGGCTCGATCTTGTCCCCTGTGTTATGTGCGATATACATGCTGCTCCTGGGAGAGCTCATTATACAGTACAGTACAGTGCGGGTTTTCACTGCTATTCAGATGATACCCAACTGTATCTGTCTTTTGCCCCTGGAACACACAATGCCATGGAAGTGCTTAACAACTGCCTGGTTGAGATCAATGACTGGATGTCCTCCAGCTGGTTGCGACTGAACCCGGATAAGATGGAGGTACTGGTGATTGAGCCAGGTCATGGGCGTGATGGGAGTGCCTCCCAAGTGGATGCAGGATTGTTTGTGGGATCCGCTCAGTTGATGGCTTCCCCTAGGGTGCGGGGTCATGGCATTATCCTGTATAGCAGACTGATACTCATAGATCAGGTGTCATCTGTGGTCAAAAATGGTTTCTACCACTTGAGGAATATCACCAGGATTAAGCCCCTAGGTCTGCCTGAAGACCTACTGCATCACTGGTGCATGCTTTCGTTACTTCGAAGGCTCAATTACTGTAGTACTGTATACTTCGGGGTCACTGGAGGGACCCTTCACTTGCTGTAGCTGGTGCAGAATGCAGCGACTCAGTTACTGATGGGCCTGGCTAGGTCCATTCATGTGACCCCAGTCCTGCAAGCTCTGCACTGGCTGACGGTCAGGTGAAGGGTCATCTTCAAGGTAGGCTTGCTCACCTACAGTACCCTATATGGGCTGGGTCCTGGCTACATGGCTGATCTCCTCACACCTGCCACCTCAGTTCACTCCTTCCGTTCTTCGACCAGGAGCCTCCTTGATGTTCCCAGGGTCAGGCTTAAGACATTTGGTGACTGTGCTTTCAGTGTCGCTGGGCCGACCCCGTGGAACACCTTTCCACCTACTGTCAGGGGGGCCTCTGACGGTCGAGTCTTTTAAAAAAGAGCTAAAGGCAGACCTGTTTTCTTTGGCAAAGACGTTTGAACGCACTGACCACCTGAGGTTTTATGTATACTGAGACTTAATTACTGTTTTAAATTGTATGTTTATATATGATTTTATAGAATTTTGCATTGTTTTTACCTAATCTGTTTCTTATGTGAGGCACCCAGAGCTTCCGGGATTGGGCGCCATGGAAATAAAATTTGTCTTGCCTTCGCATTGAAACTGAGCTGCCATACCCTTGACCACTCCTCAAGTTTGACCACTCTAAGTTTTCTCAGGTCTCTGCTCATTCTGTTCACCCCCTCTGGAGTACCACCATATTGCAGATTTTGGTGTCATCTGCACACAAGCATACTTTCCCTTCCAGCTCTACTGCAGTGTCCCTTATAAAGACATTAAAAAGGACTTGTCACAGTACTAAGCCCTGAGGTAACCCACTGGTCATTCTCTCCTCCCAAGAGTGAGTTCTGTTTACCACCACCCTCTGTCACGTATTCATTAACAAATTTTACACCCAGTTTACCACCTTGGGACCCACCCCCAAACTACCCAGTTTCCTTATGAGCCATCTATGTAGTTTGGTGTCGAAGGCCTTGTTGAAGTCAAAGTAGGCCACTACCACACACACCCTGTTCTATTTCCATGGTCACCCAGTAAAAGAAATCTATTAGGTTTGTTTGACATGACCTCCCCTTCTTGAATCCAAAGGCACAAACTGAGGAAGGGATGGCCATTTGGATAACTAAAAGGGACAAGACCTTTTTTAGGTATATAATTGAAAAGAAGACAACAAAGGAGGAGGGATTGTGAGATTAAGAAGGAAAGGGGAGGGTCTGTGCAGAGGAGGATGAGAAAAAGGCAGATACGTCTTCACAATGGAAGGGGAGGGGAATGGACCAATAAAAGCAGCAGGAACACTATGGGTAGGAAGGTAGACACAAGTCCATTTACAAAGGAGAGAGTCCTGAAAGAACTTGCAAATCTGAAAGCGGACATGGCTATAAGACCAGATGGGATACACCCAAGGCTGCTGAGGGAGCTCAGGAAGGTACTGGCTGCACCTGTGACAGCTCTATTCAACAACTCACTGAAGAAAGGAGTGGTTCAAGAAAAGTGGAGAAGGGCAGTTGTAGTCCCGCTTTATAAAAGTGGCAGCAGAGAGGAGGCTGGCAGCTATAGGCTGGTCAGTCTGACATCAGTGGTGGGGAAGTTAATAGAGTAATTTTTTTTTTTAAATAAATGCTTTTATCTACCTGGGTTGACTGGGTGGCTGTTCAGCCCTGTCCCTGGGTACTTTTGGCGGGCCTGCAGCCTCTCCCTTTTTGGGGGATGTTTCCCCATGGATTTCTCTCTCTGTGGTAGGGGCCAGGGGGTCCATCCCCCAGAGTCTCCATTCAGATATCTCCTATCGGAGGCAGGGTCGAGCCATGGCTTGGGCAGGGCTTCATGTAACCCGATCCCCTTCCATTTTCCTCCTGGGTTTTCTCCCCTTCCCGGGGCTACAGTAAACATGGAGGATGCATGCGCATGTGCTCGGGAACCACCAGCCCCTTCCACCTTTCCGATTTTTGTCAGTAACCTGTGCATCAGCACTACCACCAGGCCTCCATGTGGTGGCAGCTGCCCGAGCCTCTCCTAACCCTCCCTCTGGTGGATCCCCAGCAACCCAAGCTAATTCCCAAACTCAGGTCATCAGTGTGGGGAGAGGTGAGACACTGCCAGTATCTCAACCCTCAGTGCCACTGGACCAACAATGGAGTCACTTATGAAGGAAAGGATTGTGGAGCAGGCTGAAGAATGTGCCCCTGACCTGCCGCCCCACCCTTCTGGAGCCCACGACATGCCAGCTGGCCCTCCTTCTCCTAGGCAATCTCTGGGGCAACCGTTGTAGACTCAGTGGCCACTGGGTGGTGGAAGAAATCCTCTGAATCCTAGCCAGCTCAGTCTGGAGACTAGCAGCCTCCTCCCTCAACCCAGACAGGTGCGTGCAGATGGGGCAACATTTCAGTCTCCAGAAACATAAAAACATAGAAATTTTTGGCAGATCAGGACCACTAGGCCCATCCAGTCTGCCAAAGTCTCCCGGAAATCTGCAGCTCCACAACCATTAGACTGCACCGTTTCTGTGATTGCCTTTATGTTTCACTCTCCACTATTACTGACCGTGCGTTTCCCCGCTTGCCCCCTTTCTGTTGTTTTTGTCCTTTTCTGCCTACAGCTTTTACTGATAATTACTTTGTCCCTTTACCCTAAATAGGTTGTTTCTAGTTTTCCCTTTTTCCTTTGCTTTACCCCTTACTTGCTTTTGCATCACACTCATTGTTCCCCCTCTGCCTTCCTACTACTTAACCTTCCCCTTTGCACCTTTCCTTAATGGTTTGCCTACCCCTACCCTTGATAGGGTGTTTCCTCTTTTTAGAACAACAGGTACTTACTATTTGTAAGGACTGTTTCTTCCCTGCAGTTACCCCTCTTCCTACACTTTCAACACAGGCAACAGTAAATAAACAGGTACTGGACCAGCAGATTTCCCTGTGTGCCTGCTTGTCGTTTGCAGGTGCCTGATGATGTCAGATAACACCTAAGATGCCAGTCACTTCACCTGTTCCACTCAAGCTCTAGAACATGAGTATAATGGGACATGCTGGAATTGGATTCTTTTAAGGACTGCCAACTTCCTGATGCAGTGCTGTTGGGTGGAGTGGGTCACATGACTGCTGGACTCTGACATCAGTAAAATGGCTCTGTTATGACTTACTTCCTGCCTTGAGGTGTACTCAGGCAGAGAAAGCTCTAGGAAGTGATTTTGCAGCCCTTTAGTTTGTTTCCACTGCTAGCTGTATTAGCAGGTTGACGCTGCCTCTCTTTCCAAAAAGGTCCCCTGGCCTCAGGTGGAGCTGTCCTGGAATCCGTTAGCACACAAGCTGTTTTTCATATTATGATACAGTGTGTGTGTGACTGAGTATGTTTGTAGTGGAGTTCTGAAGCTGCCTTCCCCCGCTCCCCTTTACAGTAGAATGCTAGGGAAGAACAGTGTCAGCCAAGCATAGACGAAATAGACAGGAACATTAAATGTAAACCTGCTGGCTTACTGCGGAACTTGGCTGTATCACTTAATACCTGGGATCTGTTAGGGCTGGTTATACCAATTCCTGTTGTAATGAAACAGAGGAGTGGGAAGTGACAATTTCTCGTAGCAAAAACATTGGGAGGTGGTGGGAAGTGGACGTTTTATGGCCCAAAATGATTGGGTACAACACAAATATTTGTTGGTTGTGAAAAGGAGAGGGTGGAGAAACCATGACAGACCTCTTCAGAACTAGCACAGTGCACAGGCCTGTTTTATTGCTTTTAGTTCAAGTTCCAAACTGCAGTGTTACCCCCTTCCCTGTTAATGAAGCATGAGGAGCAGGGCTTTTTTTTACTTTTTATTTATCCTTTTTGCATCACACTTACAAAAAAAGTACACACAGGCGGGTAGTACAATGCCAGTTTTCAAAAACATCACACTCATACAGAAGAAAATTGAGAGTCGCCTCCCCAATAGTTACTTCATAGGGGGAAGTAAAAAATCATAACTAGTACCGAATAATAGTTTCCTACAGTGGCGTGAAAAAGTATTTGTCCCCTTCCTGATTTTCTCTATTATTGCATATTTGTCACACTGGATGTTTTCAGGTCTTTAGACAAAATATAATATTAGATAAAGGGAACCTGAGTGGACAAATAACATTTTTTTTTTACTTATTTCATTTATTTAATGAAAAATGTTAACCAACACCAACTGGCACTGTGTGAAAAGTAATTGCCCCTAGTTAAATCAACCCAATTAAAGGGATAATTAGAGTCAGCTGATTGAATACAGCCAGGCTTGATTACAGCCAGCCCTGCTCAATATAAACCTCACTTATTTTGGCCCTTACCATCAGAGTCACATTGCCAGCACAAAGATTCAACAAGCACATTATGCCATGATCAAAGAAAGTTCCTGAAAAGATCAGAAAACATTGTGTTGCCCTCTATCAGTCTGGAAAGGGTTACAAAGCTATTTCTAAGGCTCTGGGACTCCATCGAACCACAGTGAGAGCCATAATCTCCAAATGGAGAACACTTGAACAGTAGTGACCCTTCCCAGGAGTGGGCGGCCTGCCAAAATTACTCCAAGGGCGAGTGTAAAATCATCCAAGAAGCCTCAAAGGATCCTAAAACAACATCCAAAGAACTGCAGGCTTCTCTTGCCTCAGCTAAGGTCAGTGTTCATGACTCCACAATCAGAAAGAGACTGGGCAAAAATGGGCTTCATGTGAGAGTAGCAAGGCGAAAACCACTGCTAACCAAGAAGAACATAAATGCTCGTCTCTCATTTGCCAAGAAGCACCTGGATGATCCACAAGCCTTTTGGGAAAATGTTCTATGGACTGATGAGTCCAAAGTGGAACTTTTTGGACAACATGGAACCCATAATGTCTCGCGTAAAGCAAACACAGCATTCCACAGTAAGAACACCATACCAACAGTCAAACATGGTGGTGGTAGTGTGATGGTGTGGGGATGTTTGCTGCCTAAGGACCTGGATGACTTGCCATAATTAAAGGAACCATGAATTCTGCTCTGTACCAGAAAATTCTTAAGGAGAATGTCCAGTCATCCTTCTGTCAGCTGAAGTTGAAGCGTAGTTGGGTCATGCAGCAAGACAATGATCCAAACACAAAAGCAAGTCCACATCAGAATGGCTAAAAGAAGTAAAATTAATGTTTTAGAGTGGCCTAGTCAAAGTCCAGACTTAAACCCAATAGAGATGTTGTGGCAGGACCTGAAACGAGCAGTTCATGCTCGAAAACCTACCAAATGTTACTGAATTAAAGCAGTTCTGCGGAAAGAGTGGGTTAAAATTCCTCCACAGCGATGAAAGACTGATATTGAATTATAGGAAGTGTTTGGTTGCAGTCATTGCAGCTAAATGTGGCGTAACCAGTTATTAAGTGTGAGGGGCAATTACTTTTTCACACAGTGCCAATTGGTGTTGGTTAACTTTTTTCATTAAATAAGTGAAATAAAAAAAACAAGTGTTATTTGTTCACTCAGGTTCCCTTTATCTAATATTACATTTTGTCTAAAGACCTGAAAACATCCAGTGTGACAAATATGCAATAATAGAGAAAATCAGGAAGGGGGCAAATACTTTTTCACGCCACTGTATATATGCATACAGCCAAGGGAATGAAAAGGGGACTGGAATTCCCAAGAAACATGCAGTAAAGGATGCCCAATTAACATAATGACCTCTAGGCTACAGTGTTTCCCCATCTACTATAGAATGAGCAAATACCCCAAACTTCTCCACAAGTCCTGAAGAGAGAAAATTTAAATACAGCTCACTGTGATTATAGGATTAACAGATGTTGTAAAATACACATTGGCTCTAACGGTACCAAATGAGTAATATATCGAGCTAGAATGAACTAACATGCATTAATATATTGCAAAACATAACATCATAACAGGAAACCTAAGCCCATTAAATAGGTGTGCAGGATTACGAGTGATTATAAGGCATGAAATAAATGCGCTTGGTTACATTCAAACTCCAATGCCCTATACAGGCAATGCATACAAAGGAAGAATAACAATTGGAGGTATACTGCTAATTAAAGTTCAAACAAAGATTGAAGGCATCCGTTTAATGTTCCATAGGGCAGAATACCCCTATATGCTGAACTGCGCCGAAGAGTCCTTGCAGCCCGCATTTAAGTGGGAAAGCCATGATGGTAACAGTCACTGTGCATTTCAGAAACAAATATGGGCTTAAATGTTCATTTTTGTAGGAAACTTTAAGTTAACAATAACGTCAAACAACTTGCAAGTTTAAGTATCAAAACATTAATGGTGCCTTAGGTGACTCGGAACATACTCACACCACCACAAGGAGACTCAGTCCCCATCGGTCGATTCTCCATCCTCACCATTGGCTGCAAGCTCTGCTTCGATCCGTGTTATTAGCTTATCCACGTCCTTAGGTTTAGAAAAGAGAGAGGACTGTCCATTCCAAACCAAATGGAGCTTCGCAGGCAGCAAACATTGATGTTGCAGTTTAAGTGCCCTCAGTCTACTTCGAGTGCTGTCAAAGGCTTTTTGTTGGTGCCTGGTGCTATAGGACAGATCAGGAAATAATTGAATATCGGAGTCTTCATATTTAAGTTTTCATCGCCGCTTGGCTATGATGAGAGCCCTGTCTGGTCCCCTGCACCATTGAGGACTATTAAAAATGTGCGAGCAGTACTGGAAGTTGTTGGGGCTCTTCGAGGTGAGATCCGATATGCTTTTTTAATCAAGAATTCATCATCGTCCTCTAATAAGCCCAGCACTTGTGGCAAGAACATCTTGACAAATCCCAGAGAGTCTTCTCCCTCTGCCCCCTCCAGTAATCCAACCATTTGAACATTTTGCTCTCGGGCCTTGTTCTTAACTGTTTTAAGTCACTGACGGATCAGGGAATTTTCTTTAAGGAGCTTAGCTGTGCTGTCCACTGCCCTCAACACGAATGCCTCAGACCATGCTGTGGTATGTTCATCAGTATCCATTCTGGTTTCAAGGGTTGCCACCCTCGGCATGAGGGAATCAAACTTCCGATCCAGATCCTGGACAATGCAAATCAGTTGGCCCAGAGTGGTATTGATGGTGGCCAAAGTGAATTTGGTAGTCGAGGCGTCAAATGAGGTGGAGGATAAGGCCTGCAGGTTAGACTTCTGTCCATGCTGCTGTCCCTTCAGCTTAAAAAAGGGTCGCATTACCAGTCGCAGTATTTCTCGATTTGCTCATAAATAGGTGAACAGGTGTTCGATGAGTGTTCAAATCCACTGGAAAAGCAAGTATTTTATATAAATAGGTAATTAAAATAGTTTCTGTCTCGGGAGCTCAAGGAAAATATGACTTCCCTGTTAGGCTGCTCAGCAGGACTTCTTTTAAAATAGTTGTGATCCATTTATGGGAAGGCAAGCCAAGTGTGCCTTGCACATACAGCTCTATCTTAAAGGAGAACTCAAGCTGTCAGTTTATCCAAGGGGTTGGTAAACAACATTTAAAAGAGTGACAGATTCTCTGTCCAAAATAACTTCTAAACCACTGCTAATTAATGGAGTTTACATTTCACTGGCAGACACAATTTTGTTTAAGTTAAGTATATCAGAACTTAAATACAGTCAGGTATTAGGCTTAGCATGGAACGAGGCAGAAAATATGCAGACTGGATGGACCTCTGGGTCTTTTTCCCCTGACAAAAGTATGCTTCTGTGTTATTTGCAGTCAGAAAAACTGTATACTGGATGTAAATTGTGGAATTCTCTTTACTGTAAATAAGCTCATTTAACACTCGTGAAAGGTGAGAGACTGACAGTACTGGAGACCCAAGAACTCTTTATTATTATTTTTGTTTGTTTTATGTTTTTCCTCCCCTGTCAACTGGCCTCCAGCCCCGTCACCCTCTGGGACTTATCTGTCCAACTCTTCCCCAGGGCTTGCCTTCCAGCAGGGTCAGCGGGGCCCTCCCTCAGGCACCACCGGGAACAGGATCTAGTTCACGCGAACATGCCCAGATAGCATTGTGCAGGACCTGCGGGAGACCGGTGTCATCCTACCGGATGGCACTTTTCTTGTTTTTTTTCCCTGGCATGGAGGAAGTGGCATGCAGTGATGCCAATGGTCGTACTGTACACACTCCCATACACAGCAAGCCAGGTGTCCTCCTTGCCTCTACTCCTCCCTTGTGTGGTCCCGGTGTACCAACCCCAGCCACCACTGGAACCAGGCAAACGCTGGACACCGGTCCCACTCCCCCCCTCCTTGGAGGAGAGCAGTACCTGTAATGCTCGATCATCTGACACCCCCCCCCCCGCCGACCCTCTGATTGCCGAGCTCGCTTCTGAACTCGGGTTGTTGGTGCTGCAAAACGTAGCATCTACTGCTGTGCCAGTGGGCATGCCAAAGAAGACCTCTTTAAAAACACAGGACCAGAAACAGTCCAGAGCAAGGACAGTACAGTCTTCCCCATACTGTAATAGAATTAGGCAAATGAAAGGTTAGGGACTGAAAGCACTGGAGACTGAAGCCCTCTTGATCCACAGGCCAGATAAAGGATGGTAGCTGGGGGAACTCATGGGTGGGGTGGGCAGGTTGACATCTGGGACACTTGGGAGGAAGCACACCTTGTGCGCTGCCAGGGCTGTGCAGTGTATACTGTCCTGCCTGTGGAACACGGCTGGGAGGTGGTATACATCTGCAGCCACTATATGGTGGTTGACACTCTCAGGAGGTACATTGCTGGGCTTGAGTGGTAGATAGAGACACCACAAGGATGCAGGGACATGCCAGGTACTGAGTGGGCAGGTACACTGAAGACTTTCGTACACTAGGGTGAAATTGGTGCTGGTGAAAGGTGAGAAACAGACAGCACTGTAAACTGAAAATCTCTGTTTTTTCACAGACCAGGTACAATGTTGGCAGGTACATTGTAGGCTTCCAGCATTGTGATGAAATCAGTGCTGGTGAAAGCCAAGGGACTAACAGTACTGTAAACTGAAAATCTCTGTTTGTTCAAACCAGGTATAGTGTGGGCAGGTACAGTGGATGCCTTCCCACACTGTGATATATTCAGTACTGGTGAAAGGTGAGGGATAGACAGCTTTAGAGACTGCAGCTCTCTTTGCATCTACGTGAGCAGTTACAGAGTAAAGGGTGGTAACTTCAGTGATATTCTGCATACTAGTCAGCAGGGACACAGATGAGGAAACTGCATAAGCCTGGGGCAATTAGCACTATTCCCCAGGCTAGTGAATTAATGTTAAAATCAATTCCTGGAGGAGGAGTTTTTGCCACAAGAATTCTAAGCTCAATAAAAAAACAATTACTACACTGCTTGTACAGTTCTTATTACAGTGACCTGCATAGTACCACACATGGCAAAATTGATTTCTGAGGCATGTATGAAATACACAATGGGTGCCACTTTGCAGTCACAATAAGTATTACAGTGACCTGCTCAATAGTCATCATAATAATGATAACAATGCCCTTCCTCCATGCTATATATATACTGTACGCATTGCCATCGCAAGACCAGCCTTGTTGGCTGAAACCAACTCTTGTGTTTAGTTTGCAGCTAGAAACTATGGACCAGATCAGCTGCTTTCACTGTCATGTTTTGAATTTGGATTTTTTGCATGGCAATCCTGCAATTTATGTACCTATCCCACCTTAGCTACTTTCTGAAACGTGTGTGCATACATCTAGTAAAACATAACAAGAAAATCCAACATTACTGCAGGGATTCTTATACTAAGGGTGGGTGCATCCTTCTGGTTCCAGTTGTAATCAGTTTGAATTTGAGCTGGAGTTTCAGAAGGTTATTTTTTTCTGAACTCCATTTCAAAGTTCTAATTAGGCAAGACACTTTTATTTTTGAAGTGTCCAATCCCAGAGGCTTAGGGCGATGTATAGTCAGAACACACAGATAGCGACAGAACAAGTGAGGGAATGGAAGACTAATACATAATAACATTTTGAACTGCTGATAAATTTGAGGTTTAATACCATGCAGGGACTATTCCCTGGTCAGGAGAAAGCCTTTTCAAATAGCTGCGCCTTCAGGGTGCTCTTAATGCTTCCACCACGGAACATTGCCGAAGGTGCCGAGGCAGGGCGTTCCACAGTCTAGGGGATGCCACTGTGAATGCCCTGTCCCCTGAGTTCTTAAGCTGAGAACATGACACCCCTAACAGGTTCTCTCTGTTGGAAGAAAAATTGTAGAAATGCCATTTCTAGGGATGAGGGTTAGACCTTGGTGCCAAGCCCACGTGAGCAAACCTAACAACATTTCTTTTGGTGTCCTAACTACATCTCAGATTTTTTTTGCGCTATATTTTGGACCTATAGTACCTCCACTTCCCCAGAAAGGTTCTTTAATTTTAAACCACTCAAACAAAATGTCTTACTAGGAAGGTTTAGTTTCATTTTGGAAGTGGCCACATAGAGAGTTAAAAAAAAAAAAAAAGTGGACCCAGCTATACGCAGTAAAGTTGCACTCATTACCCCTTCAACAACAAGCAATAGCTATTTTAGTTTAAAGGGGAACATTTTACTTTCTCTGGGTTATTTCAGGAATGTGTTTATTTTTGAATCCAGAGGACCAAAAGCTCCTGAAGTGACCCAGCGATCTACATTTATGGATAAGCATAATACAGTTTTCCTTTTGTCTTTCTGTATTTTGTTGGGAATGTGTTACTCCCTTAACAATATTGCTACCCCCTTAAAAATTCTGTATCTACCTATGTTCAGAAACTTTTTAAATAACTTCATCAAACTCTAACTTGAGTATTCCCTAATACAGTAGAATGATTTCTGCAAAGTGTTTTTTTTTCTCCATTGGATTTCAAGAACTATTACCTTTTCCCCAGTTGTGTTTCTGATTTGCACTCAGGGCTGCTGTGTCATGTAAAGTATACTGCTGTAAATGAACTTTTTTTTTTTTTTAACCAAAAATGTATTGAGGAAGTAAGTATTGAGCAATGGGGGAATGCACATAATACAGCTTCCTACATGTAAATGACATGTACATGACTTAACAAATATAAGTAATTCAAAGGTTGTACAGGTAAGCAATAAGACATGACGGGGTGTGCACTAGACACTTTTAACACACGGCCTTCAGCCCCTGGCCGTGGGCTAGAAGTGTCTAGTGCACCCCCAGGAGTGTCTTATTGCGCTTATTAAATGGGCAACTATATTGTAGATGCATGTCAAAATTAAAATTAATTGGGGTAAGAAAAAACTTAAATTGGTCTTTATTTGAAATAAAATAGTTCCCCCACCTGCATGAGTTTGGTGTAGTTTTTTTTTTTTTTTAACTTAAGATTGTTGTCCTAGTGTGACCCCCGTAGTTTTTTTTTAAACTTTTACTTTGTGGTAGTTGTCGTGGCTCCCCGTCCCACACACACACACACACATTCATTTCCCTTATTTTACACACATTATCTATTTGTAGTACTACAGCATCATTGATGTTTTCATTTTTTTTATTATATTTGGACTGAGAGGGCAAGGAGTGAGGGAGTGTACAGAGTGGCACCATAGCAACTGTCACCGGGTAAGCATGACTGCTTTGAGAATGGAGCCGGCTAGAATTCAGAACATGCTTATGTCATGGAGCTGCCAGTATTACTTTTAAATAGTTTATTATTTAAACTGAGCCTGAGGTAGGGAAGGGGGTGTACAGAGCTTGCTAACGGTGGTTTCTGTCTGGCAGCTGATGAGAGAAGAGAGTAAGGAGTGAGGGAGTGTACAGCGCGGAGACATAGCAAGCGTCACAGAGTAAGTGTGCCTGCTGTGAGAACGGAGCAGGGTGGAAGCCACAAATCACTTATATTATGGAGCTGCCGGTATTTTTTTAAATGGTTTATTATTTCGAGCGAACACAGATTTAAAACAACAAAAGACAGTGTGAGCACTTTATAGAGAAAACCAGTGAGAGGTTGGTTGTTGAGCAGGCAAGCGGCTGGTTGGGGGACAAATTGTAACAGGCAGGGAGACCGTTGATTTAGGTTTTCTGGCAACATTTCACCGTTTTCACCATTTTCTGATGTGGAATTTAGTTGGTCTTCATTTAGGGAGATGTCACATATTTTATACCGAGTTCCATCAGTTATTTTAAAAAAAAATGGCGGATGCTAACATTCTATTTCTTTTAAACATTCTAAATGCTCATTTATTTACTGTTCTTTTTACTGCGTTCAGCCTGCCTGTACTTGATTCCGGCCATGCACTAGACACTGTCAGCACAGGGCTGACAGCCAATCTGAGGGCTGGAAATGTGAAGCCCATTTCATAACTAGCTGTATCTCATAGTCCATGACGTCCATCATTCAAATCCTTCTTTTTATGTTGGTTGGTGACCAAACATCTCAGTTCATCTGCCCTCACAGAAGAGGGGGGTATAGTGCAGGACTGCAATCAATATGCACGTCCAGAAACAAAGTATAACAGTAATAATAAAACAAAAAAAAAAAGTAACAACACTTAAAACTGTGTCTGTCTTGTTCTTCTTGGCAGTACTGTACAGTTGGGGGTTCCCTGTTGAGATGGCATCCACTAATATGGGTCCAGTGCCATAAGGCCCTTTCAAGGCATAAAGGTAGTCTACTTTTCCCAGTTTTAGTGGTATTTTTCCCTGTTTCATCAGAGCTCAGCTGTGAGTCTCTCCATATGAGACACCTACTGGGCCCTTGCTTTCCATTCTGTGAAAGTTGGTATTGTGGTAGAAAGTCAGTGGCAGGTGAGAACTTTGCTGCAAGGCAGAGGGCATGGAATGCCTCTCGGGTTATTTGTTGAGCTAAACCCAGTAAAACAGTTTCGTACTTAAAAGGGATCAGAGTACCTCAAATAGCCTTCAGTTCTGCATGAATATCCATCCCATACTCCTGAATCTGGGAACAACTCCAAAAATTATGGTAATGGGTGCCCCAACTGGGCAGCCCCCTTACAAGAGTCTAAGGTGCACTGGTGGAAGTGAGTCGTTATCTTAGGGATATGAAAATTTTTTACCAGAATTCTCCATCAGTATTCCCTCCGCACCTGTGAGGTGGTGACCTTCTACTCCCTCTCTAGAATTTGTTGCCATTCAGCATCCACCATGGGAAGTCCAGAGGCCCCCTTCCACCCCTCTTGAACCTTATCCAAGGAATGGTTGTGGACTGAATGAAGCAGTTTGTACATAATAGAAGTTGCTCTCCCACTGTCTCAGAGATGAGTCGCCCAATCAAAGCAATCTCCCAATTTGGACATGTCCCTGGTTACCTTTATTTTATTCTCCCCCATCTGGAGATAGTGCAGTACTTGCAAAAAACAGAAGTGGTCACTGTTGGATAAGTTGAATTTAGTCTTTAGTTCAGCAAATAATAGACTATGACCCCCACCAGAGAAGAACTGGGAAAAGGCTGTGAGTTCCAGTTGTGCATCTAGGGTAAATTCTCCTCTATGGAATGTTGGGGTCCCTAGTTATTTATTTTTATGCATTCTGTTTATCTCCTTGCTTTACTGCGATGGGGTGTAGTTATCCCATTCTGTCATGTACACGGATGCTCAAGTGTGCACCTGGCCAGCCTCCGTCACGACTGCAGAATGGGGAGGACCATGGCTTATCCCCCCCCCCCGTGAGGGAGAGCTGAAGGAAGAGACGGCATCACCCTTGAGCCCCCATCCCTACTTATGTCGGGCTTTGTTTGGCCAGGAAGATGGTCATCCTGCTCATCGCAAGGGTATTTTTGTTTGAATCCCTAGGGCACGGACGTGCAATGACATCCATTGCGCAACAAGCATTCTCCCATGCCCACCCGCAGGATGTCTGCCGCCACCCTATCCCTATTAGAAGGTGCCCACAACAACTGCTCCCCCAGTCTCCACTGGGGTTGCTAGTGTGGTGGGCACATTCCCCAGCCCTCTCCAGGAGAGCAGAGCAGTCCTCTGGATGCTCAATCCTCTCCTCTCTCACTGACGCCCGATGACCCTGGTCCATTCCCAAACCTGGGTTGCCGGCATGGTGCAAGGTGTGGCGTCCAGTGCCTCAACCCTCTGTGTCACCAGGCCAGCTGGGTCCCTAATTATTACTGCAAGGGGGGGGTCTATGCCATCTTGTGTGTGAGTGAGTCAGTGCAATAGTTGTAATATTTTACTGGAGGTTCTCGTCCAGGGAATTTTTCAGTTGCTGGATACAAGGTGGGGTCCAAGTCATGAATTGTAAAATATATTAAGGGCCTGGGATGTCATCTGTTTTACAGGCTGTATCAACCTGAAGCAATGTTGTGCTTTAAGAGGTAGGTTAATTGAGCAGATTGAGATGCCAAATAGTACCACTCAAATTGGGGATTCCTGTGTCCCCCCATATCTCTGGGTAGGGGCAGAGTATTACGCCACATTTTAATTCTCTGGCCTTGCCATAAAAACTTTAATGTGAGCCCCCTGTGTTTTCTTTCAAAAAGGACCTAGGAATTGTTATGGGAGGACTTTGAAATAGATAAACAAGTGGGGCAGCACAATCATTTGTAGTGTGCTACCCATCCCCTCAGAGACAGGGGGAACAGGGTCCAAATAAGATCTTCATTGGATGCATGGAACAGCCTCCCAGTGGGGTTGGTGGGGGCAAATTTGGTAGGGGAATTCAAAAATGCATGGGATAGGCATAGGGGAACCCTAGTGATAGGAAAAACATCAAAACTTGAGATCAGGTAGGATCTGAGGTTTCTGCAGCAGGTAGATAAAATGGGCAGACTAGGTAGTCCGGTGGCCCTTATCTGTCGTCAAATTCTATGTTTCTGTGTTTTAGCAGTTTCTTGCAGGAGACAGAGGTGGCTAATCTGGAAGAATTTGGAAAATTCTGGGGGTGTCCCTGACTCCAACATATCTAATAGTGTTCTGAGGCACCCATTTAAAGGGAAAGGAGTAATTTTTTCTTGCTATGTTCCTTCCTGCGGTGGTGAGCTACTTCTTCCACAGACTCCTCTCTCAGCCCCGTCACCTGGTGTCCCAAGGACTTACCAGTCTTTCCCTGTGGCTTGAACCCCATGGTAGGGGTCAGTGGCTCCCGCCTGCCGAAGGAATGGATCTGGTTTCCACTAGAGGACACTGTAGCCTCAGTGCAGAGCCTGCAAAAGGTCGGTATCATCCTGCCCTGTCGCCGGCCATTTCCCACTTTTCCTTCCATCGGAGGAGTGGATGTGTAATGCCATCCAGACATGTCTACACATGCTTCCCTGCATAGGACGTCGACAGCCACTGCTTTTCCATCCCCCACATTGCGGTCCTGGCTGCTTGTACCCCCAGCCACCGCTAGTGGTCAGGTGAAAGCCGGGGCCCCCCCACAGAGAAGGAGAGCTGTCCTCTGGATGCCCTGTCCTCCTCTTCCCGGCCGACCCCCAATGTCATGAGATTGCTCCCGATCCCAGGTCACCGGCGTGGTGGCAGGTTAAGCTTAGTGCCTCAGCCCTCCACTTCTTCTGGCCAGCTGGCAAAGGAGCCATTAAAATGAAGTGGGCAGTGCCCAGAGACCAGCAGTGCTTCTAATTTAGTGTAATTTAATTTATAGCCTGAAATTATTCCTGATGCCTCCAGCTCTTGACATAGGGCCGAGGTAGCTGTCACGGGGCTCTAGGGAAAAAGACTGCGTCGTCTGCATAGAGGCCTGTCTTCTGTTCTGACTGTCCTATGCAGTGCCCCAAATCTGTGGGTTATATCATACCGCTACCACTAGGGGTGCGATACATAGGGCAAAGAAGAGGGTGAAGAGAGGGCACCCCTGCCATGTGTCCTGCTGTTAGGGAAAGCATGATGAGATCACTCCATTGACCCTCACTGCCACTTCCAGGGTGTCATAGAGGGTGCCTGTACATTGTTGAAAGTTAGGCCCAAGCCCCACGGGAGTGCGTGTTTGTTACAGGAAGGCTCTTCACCCAGTCAAGAGCTTTCTATGCGTCCATATATAAATGCAGATTCTGGAAGGGTGATTGGACACAATGCAGCTGAAATTCAGTGCAAAAAGTGTACTTTAATGCACATGGGGCGTAAAAACACGCAAGCCGAATACACATGGGGGGGGGGGGAGTTAATTAAGCAGTCGAAGCAGGAGAGGGATCTGGGAATTATAATCTCAGACAACCTGAATGTGGGTGACCAATGCAGCAAGGTGATGGGCAAAGCAAATAGAATGCTGGCATGCATAGGCAGGGGCATAACAAGCAGAAGGAAGGAGGGAGGTACTGATGTCTTTGTATAAAACCATGGTCAGACCTCACCTGGAGTATGGGGTCCAGTTCTGGAGGCCTCATCTCTGCAAAGACATTGATGGCATACAAAAAGGGTTCAAAGGAGGGGAACAAAGATGGTGCAGGGTATGCAAAAGAAGCCCTATGAGACGAGGTGGAGAGAGCTGGATCTCTACCCGCTAGAGACTAGAAGGGAGTGGGCGGATATGATAGAAACTTTTAAGTAAATGAAGGGGATAAATAAGGTGATGGAACTGAGCTTATTTAAGAGGAAAGCAGGGGCCAAAACAAGAGGTCATAGTCTTAAGATTGGAGGGAGAAAGATAAAAGGGCAATGTTAGCGGGTGTTACTTCACAGAGAGGTTGGTGGAGCTCTGGAACAAACTACCTGAGGAAGTGGTGGAGGGATCCAAGAGGGCATGGGACAGACCTAAAAGACTGAGCAATGGGTAGATATGAAAAAGATGACAAGTGTGTGGGGAGGGGGGTGGGGGGAGAAGGGGCAGACTAGATGGGTCAGAGTGGTCCTTTTCTGCCCCCAGATTTCTATGATCCATCGAGATGGCAGTCTGGAAGTGGGGGTTGCCCTGCTGGGAGGAGAAGATGTTAAGGAGGCACTGGATATTATCATGAAGATTCTACCCTTTAATGAATCCAGTTTGGTCCGGGTGAACCAGGCCCCCCACCACCACCTGTAATCTATGTGCCAAATTGGGAAGTGAATAATTTTAAATACACTGGTAGAAAAGAAATAGAATGGTAGAGCTCAAGTACCTTGGGGTCTTTGCCAGGTTTTAGCAATATTAAAATCTGTGCTGTCTGCCAGATCATAGGTGCCCTTACTCATGCCATTATCTCCCCCCCCCCCCCCCAAACAACCACAACAGTTCAGGGGGTCAAATCCTCCCTGATGTTTTGTAGAATTCTGCGGCAAAGCCAGTTACCCCTGGAGGTTTCCCATTTTTCTGATTTTTAGATGACTCCCCCCTTCTCCCGCAGTGAAATGGGCCTCTCCAGCCCCTCCCTATCCTGCTAGGATAGCTTGGGTAAGTTAATTTTTTTCAAGACAAGTCTGTGTTATGTTCCACATGATTTAGCTATGAGTGATTTGTAATAATCTGCAAATGCTGCAGCCGTTTTCTCAGGATGAATTACCAATTGCTTCTGCCTCCGTCCCCCTTTCCTGGATGCTTAACATGGCCCTGTTTGCCTGTTGCTCCCTAATTTGCCGTGATAGCAATTTACTTACCTATTACAGTATACGCCACTTGTAACGGACTAGTTTGACATGTGGTATTTTGCCTGTTACAAGTGGCGTCCGTTATATCAATGAAGTTGCGATCGGGGATCTATGGACGTAGATAACGAACAACAAAAGCTACATACAGTGAGTTACAGTTCCTTTAGTGCTGAGTTACAGTCCCTTTAGTGCAAATTGTCCCAGATCCTGTCTTTTTCTCCCCCATACCCCCGTCGTGGTGCTTTATTTAGTGCGGAGTGAGAGAGAGCGAGTGCGAGAAGGACATCGGGAGCAGCAGTGTTTTTATCGATGCGGTGCTTTTTCCGGTGTTGTGTTTCTCCCTATACCCCCGTCGCGGTGCTTTATTCAGTGCAGAGCGAGAGAGAGAGGGAGAAGGACATTGGGAGCAGCATCTCCCTAGCAGCTTCTCTCTCTCTCTGCATGGTGCTGTCTGTGTTGGCTGGGGGGGGGGTTTACAGCAAGAAACTCAGTGCAGCATCTCACAACAGACAGACCAGTTGATGTAGGCAAGTGACACATTGAGGTGAGTGTTCATTCGGGCTAGGGGTGGGGGCTGACATGGGGGAAGTGATGGCAGTCACACTGTGTCCTGGACTGCTGCAGTATGTTTCCTTCACTTGCTGTCAATTTGCACAGCAAAAGTAAAAGAAAGGATAGGGAGGCAATACATTATGGAAAACTGACACATTCTAGCTGCTAAAGATGTAAGCATTAATCACCGCCAGAGAAGGGCTCTGCCGGTGGATTAATACCCGCTGGGGGGGTTGGTGCCTGAGGGCGCAGCCCGAGGGGTCCAACCACCCAGCGGGCATTAATCCACCGCAGAGCCCGACGCTGAAGGTGATTAATGCGCTTGTAACATAGGCTCGTGGCGGCGGTGACGAGCCTCTGTTACAGCGCTCACCTCCGGCGAGCTGTATGGTCAGGCGGCACCTCTATGGAGAGAAGACAGTCCTGTCCCATGTGACAGTGATGCATCAGAGAGCTGTGCATTCTTTGTCTCACATATTTCGTGCAAGTGTTCTTGCTGTCCAAAGGTAGAGGGCTACGGACCGCAGGTACATGGTGAACAGCATTCCCTCGGGAGGTGTGGACTTGAGGTAGGATTGGGAGATGGGTAAAGTCAGGGGCACCACAGGCACATGAGACCATAAGAAGCGCCGCCTTTCTCCGGCTCCACCTGGTAGGGACCGCGGCAGGGTGTTGATCGTTACTTTACCTGCAGTAATCGCATTTCTCAGCTGGCAGTCTGACACCTGCAGCCCGGGGGTACCATTTTTCATTTCTCCACCTGTGGAAGGACCAGGAGTGGGGGCCACAGCCGAGCCGGCCCTCCTCTCCTGAACTCGGCAGAGACTGAGATGGGATGGTGTGATTACCCTAGTTGAATTGTGTGTATGTGTGCATGTTCAATGTTTGTGTCAGAATAGCGAGACATCAATGAAAACTTGAGCAAACAATATCTGTGATAAGAACTTAATTCCCATAACAGTTTGCAAAATCTAGTGGCATTCTACATGACACCTTGCCTGAAGCCAGTGTGTAACCACTTGATGTGATCCAATGTGTATCAAGGGATTTCTATACTGTAACATACAGCACTGTGTGGGACGCTGGTGCCTCGCGGTGGTGACGGAGCAGGTGGGTGCCCTCTGGTGTCTCCATGGCCACAGCTGGTACTGACCGAGCAGGCGTTACCTGTGGCTTAATACCTGCTCGGTTTCAGTCAGCTGTAGCCGTTCGGCGAATCCTGGCGCTCCATTACAGCGGGTGAGACTGAGCCGTGTTACAATAATAATTAACACCTGTCTGAGGTGTCTGAAGTGTCAAGGAATCTGTTAAGTGGCCATTAGGTGGCCGCTAAATACAGAAGTATAGGTGTGCTTAATCAGGAAATTTTAGCATTCAGCCATATAGGAAATAGCATTTGACAATGGGGATTCATCTGTTAGAAGCGGACGTCTGCTACAAGCATGTCCATTTAATTTGGTGCATATTGTACCATGTTTGTAAAATCATTGCCTGGCAAATCATAACTGCCATTCTATTTTTCATTCTAGGTAAAGCTGCAATTTCATTTTGCACTCCTGTATTTTAGGCAACAGGTCATCAGCCATAGCAATTTTATGTGCGGTTTCTACATCAGACAACTCCTGTTCCAGGGCCATCTGTTTAGCAATGTCTCCCTTCTATTTTCATGAGGTGTACTATATTATGTCCCCTGTCATGGAAGCCTTAAGGCCATCCCACCAGTTCCCCAGGGAAGTATCCCCCTCTTCACTCCCCCTTTATAGTGATGCATGTATTCTCTGTTTGTTTGCATTAGGGTTACAAACACAGGGGAATTAAGGAGGGAGTTATTAAACCTCCAACTGGAATTCTTACAAAAGGGGCTAACATGTAACCCCGTCAGGGTTGAGGTGTGGTCAGACAATGTAATGCTTGCTATTGTAGCCTCTTGAATGATACAACCACACTGTGGGTAGAAAAGTAATATCTCTTCTTGAATAGGATTTTTTTGGAGCTGAGTAGAACACAGAGTCACTGTCCTAGGGGTGTTTAAATCTGCAGGCATCCTCCATTCCCATTTCCTTCTTTAGTTTTTTAGGACCACACTGCCTCCATTAGCCAGTTCTGATGTTTTGCCATCACCTATGAAAACAAGTATAGGGTTGGCATGCCCACGGATCCCCCCCAAATAATCTATGAATCATTATGTGGAAAAAACATTAAGGGTCCTTCTAGGTCCCCAAGGTATCGTCCCCCCCATCCAAATATTATAAGAGCCCTGCCCAGGGAGCCGGGCTCTCAAGTTAGTGGAGACCAGACATCAGGGTGCCCTGGGTATCGATGCAGCAGTGTGTGGTGTGTAGAATTGCTCAATCTGGTAAGGAGACCTGCTCGTTGCTTCAAGCTTGACAAGGTGTGAAGGCTGGCTCGCCTGGCTCTTGGAAGGTATGCCCCCTCTGCTCAATTCCCTCTCCCTACCACCATTAATGCTCCGCTCAGTCCCTTCTCGCTGTGATATATCTCTGTGATTTCTTCACTTACTCCTGCAGCTGTTCCTGATACCAGGGTGTAATTTTGTCAGCGACCTTCCTTTCAGCACTCTCACTAGTTTATCAGTCATACTCCCTTGTTTATTTAGTTAAAACTTTGGAGATTACCTTTGAACACAATTGCTCATTTATTTATTTATTTACATCACGGATTAGTAATTGCTCATTTACAAAGGTTCTACGTCAAATACATAGTTACAAAAAAATATTACAAGTACAGTAAGCAGTTCCAGAGGGAATGCAGTTGAGTCGGACTCAATGCACTTAAGGCAGAACAGTTACTTACAGTTTTGAAAAGAAATCCGTACAGATCGTTGTATAAAAAGTCACAAGTTATGTACAGAGAAAAAACAAAACAGTTTAACAGTTACAGTTGCATTGGATTGCAAAGGCAAATCACAAAGATCTCTTAAACAGTCTATTTCAATGTTTTCTGGATGGATGGTTTGTTTTTTGAAAATAAATAAAACTGACTTAATTAAAAAAAAATGATCTCTTAAACAGATTAAACTTGGGGAGATTCAGCAGTGTATCAGGCAGTTCATTTAACCAGTTAGTGGCCATGACAGCAAATGACCGCTTGCTCAGCTGAGTACACTGAAAAATAGGTTTAAGGGCATTCCTGGCCATGTTTCTGGTGTTGTATTGGTTGTAGATGATGCAGAATCAGTTTGTTAAAGCAGGAGGTGTTAGGCCTAAGAGTGCCTTTTAGCTCACAAACCGGCCTGGAGCTTTATTCTGTGGGGTAAAGGTAGTCAGTTAGTGCGTATGTAAAGGATACAGCTATGGGTGTGGTTATCTGCACCAAGTATGAAGTGGCATGCCTTATTACAGATCAGCTTCACTCTGTTTAGCACCATGTCACAGGTAGCTGCATAGACAGGGAGCCCATAATGTGTGAGACAGGGAGCCCATAATGTGTGAGTGACAGAAAGGAGCTGGCCACAATAAGGCTTCTAGCATCCCCAGTGAGATTGCTCCTGTTCAGGTCCAGTCACCCAGTCTTCTGTTAATTACGGCCACCAGACTGTCAACATGAGATGCAGTAGATAAGGTGTCATCCAGAGTTCCTACAAGGTATTTGAAGGTCTCCACCTGTTCAAGGTTATGTCCTTGACCATTTCTGATGACAAAGGCTGGAACTTTCCACTTCTGTGGGGGGCTAGAGAAAAGCATGGTCTTTAATTTTTGTGTAGTGCTGGGACAGGTCCCTTTTAATGTCTTTATAAGTGCCATTGCAGAGGAGCTGGAAGGGAAGGTCTGCCTCTTTGTGGATGACACCACAATTTGCGATAGGGCGGACAATCCAGTGGGGGTGGAAAAGATGAGCAGAGACCTGAGAAAACTAGAGGAGCAATCAAGGATATGGCAGCTGGGCTTCAATGTAAAAAAGTACAAAATAATGCACATACAGCACAGAAACCAAGGGGCACAGTACAAAATGGGTGGAGTGGTACAGATGACCACCAAGCAGGAAAGCGACCTGGAGTTAATCATCTTGGATGACCTAAAGGTGGCCAGGCAGTACAACAAGGCATTCAGGAGAGCCAGGGGATGTTGGGGTGCATAGGAAGGGGTATCACCAGCAGAAAGAGGGAGGTGGTGTTGCCTTTGTATCGATTGCTGGTAGGACCCCACCTAGAGTACAGTGTCCAGTTCTGGAAACTACAACTCTGGAAGGACATAGAAAGAGTAGAGGTGGTCCAGAAGAGGGCAACTAAAATGGTGCAGGGTCTGCATCAAAAGCCATACAAGGAGAGACTAAAGGATCTCAATATGTACACCCTGGAATGTGGGGGTATGATAGAGACTTTTAAATACCTCATGAGGGTAAGTAAGGTACATAGGGAAGTATTTTTCAGAAGAAAAGGTACTCCAGAACAAGGGGATATGCTATGAAGCTGGATGGAGTAGAATCAGGAGAGATGTGAGGAAGTACTTCTTCAGAGAAAGAGTGGTAGATTTCTGGAACAGCCTTCCAGCGGAGGTGGTTTGGGCAAAAACAGTGGTGGGATTCCAGAATACATGGGATAAGCATGAATGAGTCATAGTGGAAAGGACAGGGGAGGGAGAAAGAGCTGTATATCATGTATGGTCTGCGGTAATGGGTAGGGAGGAATGGGCAGACTGGATGAGCCAAGCGGTCCTTATCTGCTGTCAGATTGTGTGTTTCTGTGTAATTGAGTACAGTTTGTTGTTGGAGAACCGGCTTTCACGTGACCTAAAGTTACTTGGGAGAGTGGTGGTAAGGCTGTCATGGTCAGGGTTTCTGGAATAGATGACTGCATCATCAGCATACAGAAGTACGTTGGCTGTCTGACACGCAGCAGGCATTTGATTTATGGAGTGGCCAAGTAGGAGTGGGCTCATGATGGAGCCCTGGGGGACACCAGTAGATACTCCCCTAATGTCGGACAAAGATTTGTCATTCTTCACCCACTGGGAGTGATTGATGAGATAACTGTGGAACCAGTCAGTTGTGTTCTGTGACAAACCCAAGCCAAGGAATTTGCTAAGTGGGATCTTATGGCTGACTAGGTCAATGGCTTTAGTAAGGTCAGTATACTGTATATAGCTTTAAGTCACCATTGTCAAGGGCCTCATGAACATAGTTGATGTATTCCAACAGCACCATGTTGGTACTGTGGGGCTTCTGGAAGTTATGTTGCTGTACACACTGCACGCTGTATTGTTTTAGGTATGTGACAAGTTGGTCAAAGACTATTTTCTTGAGGGCCTTGGACAGGGGAGAGAGAATAGAAATGGGTCTGTAATTTGCAAGGCTAGTGTGGCCTCTGCTTTTGAAAACTGGCATAACCAGTGCAGATTTATACTTCTGTAGGAACTGTAAGTAGCACAGGGAAAAGTTAAGAATTCTAGAGATGAATGGGAAAGTTTGTCTATTGCCAGGGCAAGAGGTTTCATATCAGCTGAGTCACTCCCACACCTAGTTTTGTCAAATACCATACTGATGCATTTTCAGGTGTCTTTGACTGAAACAGCCTTAAAGTAGAATATAGGGTACCTTTGTTCAGCTGGTTTCCTTCGGGGCATCTGGGCAGCTCAGTGGAGATGACTGAACGGAGGTCAGTAAAAGCTGTGTTGAAGTAATTGATAATTCTTGTGGAATCAATGGCCTCTTGACTCTCAACATAAGCATTTGAGGAGTGGTTTTAACGCCCTTGCCAAGGAGCTCTGAGACGTCCCAGAATCTTTTGCCATTGCTCCAGTTCTGGATCTTCTGTTCCTTACAGAACTCCTATTTGGCCTTTCTGATCATACTGGTGCACTTATTGCAGGCTTCCTTGTACCTTTTGCAGGTGGACAGGGGACCCTGTTTCCCTGGCCAGTGCCCATAGATTGTCCCTCTTCCTCATACAGGCAAGGAGTTTGGAGGTGATCCATCCGGATGGTGTTCCTCTTGCTTTGCATTTTTTAAAGGGTGCATATTTATTACAAGCAAGTGTAAACTTGGTGACAAAGAATTCTAGGGCTGAATCAATATTGAAAGCTCCTATCAGTTTGGGCCAAGTAGGATTTGAATTTGGGCACCTTCACTGGGCACCTTCATTTTGTTTGGGACTCAGCTGACTGTGTGATCATTGGGGTGTGGCCTTGTCTGTTTAATTGCTCACAAACACTGCACTGGGGAGTGGTCACTAAGGGTATCTGGCAAAACACTGACAACTTTAACCCTGTCAGATTGTGTAGCTAGTACCCAGTCAAGTAGCATCACAGTGGCTCTTCTCTCCGACCATTTTTCTGCTTCCACTGGGTCTGTAAAAATATAGACTTTGCTTCGAGATACTATTCGAAGTCTCGCAGGGAAAAGTATTGTATGGGGTATCTCCAGGGCTCTTAGTTGTCGTTGCATTCTATCAAAACGCTTTGTGCGTTGTCGGGTGGCATAACTTATATCTGGGAATAGTGAGATCTGCGCTTTGTCATGATACAGTGGGGCAGCTTTCCTCGCGTATTTCAATAACTTATCTCTCTCACCGACTCCCGATGTGATTATCATGAGGGTGCGAAGCTCTTCTGAATTTGTGGCCTGACTACGCGGTGCAATCCTGTACACTTTTTGGATACTCCACATCTCCTCCACTCCTTCTGGCAGCAGTTTTTCATTTAACCACTCCCTCAAGAACATCAGAGGATTATCCCCCTCCGACCCTTCAGGCAGACCTATAATCCTAATATTTGCAGCTCTGGCTTGATTCTCTAATGTCTCGAGTCTTGCACGAAGGTGATGATTTTCTTTAAATACCATCGCAGTTGCCCAAGAAGATGCATCGGTCTGTTTTCTGATCTCATTGAAGTTCCCCTTCATATTTTCTACTGTCTGCTCCAGCAGCACTACTCGTCCATTGAAGTCATCAACTTTAGTATTTCGGGCTGTAACAGATTTAATATGCGTTTGTAGTTTAAGACCCAACGAGTCTATGGTCTCTCCTGAGCACGAGGCTGTTGCTGGCTGCATGGCGTCTTCAGACTGTAAGGCCCCAGAAGTACCTTTACTTTTTCCGTCACTTACCGTTTGTCTTTCCTTTTTAGGGTTACCCATTCTAGCCAAATCAAGGACGCTCTTTTCAAAAATCGTAAGTAGAATCAGAACTGAAACCTCTAAAATGTAGATTAGGGCTTCAGAGAGGTGGATCCACGGAGAGCTTTAAAAAGCTGCTGCACGTTGCTGGGGCTCCACAGCGTCCCGGGACTGGTCCTCTTTAATGTCTTTATTAGTGGCATCACAGAAGGTCTGAATGGAAAGGTTTGCCTGTTCACAGTTGACACTAAAATCTATAACGGCAGACGAGATTTGTGCCCTCACCCTAACAAAAAGCTTTATTGCTAGACATTCACAATCCCTGGTTAGGTCTTTAATCATGATTTTTGAGGCTTGCAGGTCTGATCTGAGGTAGATAAGGCAGCCCCCACCTCGTTTGCATATTCTGTACTACCTGAAGATATTGAAGCCTGTCAATGAGATAGTGACATCAGGTATGTATGGACTGGGCCAGGTTTCAGTTAGGCAAATAATGTCAAGCTGCACTAACTTGATTCAGGCTTCGAATTAGGCAAATTTATGTAGAAGGCTGTCAGTAATTAGGGAAGACTGTGTTCAGTTGTCCTTGGCTGTGGGTACCAGACCCAGAACTACCATCGGGGCCAGGGTTGCAGTGGACATTTCTAGGCAGTAGGAGTAACATTACTGTAAACCCCCTATTGTAACTCCCAACTCCTCATATTATTGTTTTTTGCTCGCTGTTTAATGTTCTTGCCTGTTTCATAATTTTCTATAAGGTGTTTTACTGTATGGTAATTTTTTTTTATTCTGCATCGTTTTGTTGTAATTTGTGTAAATTGTTTTTCTGATGTCCATATTGCTGTATTATAGTTGTACAAGAGTTTACGAGTTGCATTTGGATGATTAGTAAAAAATTTTTTCAAGCCAGTTTGCCTGAATTTATGGGACAGTGTTTACTTGGCAGAATGAAAGGCGTATTTTGCTAGGAAGCTCTTAGCAGCCAAGGCCATGTCATATTTCAGTAAATACTTACATTTCTCATTATATTTGCCATTTATTTTGCACACATTATTGATAGCCAGCATGCTCTTGAACACATGCTCATGGCCTTCAGGTTACTTAAAGGGCCAGAAACATAAATATGAAGTTTACAGTGGAACTCGTGTTCCTTTCCATGTTACTAGGTGACCGTAATGGCATCTTCAGCATAAAGCTGGCTGTAAGCATTTTTAGCAGTCATCAAAATGGCAGCTCTAGCCAAAGATGGCAGTATTTTTTAAATGAAGACATTGTCTTGGCTGTTGAGGGTATGTAGAGAAAAGTTTGCGTTATTGACCGCCGGCATAAAATGGGCTATAAAGGCCAGAAAATGGGACTGAGCTTCTTATAATGATATTCTAGAATATTTGTCATTGTTAGAGGTTGCTGAGCATTAGAGCACAAACAGCTAAACCTCATCTTGTAGCTTATTGCTCGTTGCTGTCAGAGCAAGCTATTCTCCACCTTCAGTTGAACCACTGTTATACATACTCTGTGGCACCTAGATTGCCCCTGCACAAGAAAAATGTCTTTTTCTGATCCTTTCCTGGACCGAGGTGATTTCTGCCACTGGTCAGGCTGGGAATACGACGGCTGCATGGCACATTAATATGAGCTTCTCCTGCCAGCCCCAGCGAAGTTTGTAATCAAAGGGGACTGACTATCTCTGTGATGAAAGCGGCTGTGCAGTGGGTAACAGGCAGATTAAACGGAAACTGCAGCATAGATTCTGCAGGAAAATAATATGAATTTTGCTGAAAATTGTGGTTGATGTCTGATCATATCGAGAAATGCTGTGATCAAAAACATCCACTGACTTTGCTCACAAAAAAATACTTTCTATCCTGTTTCAGGAATGCCATTCCCCGATTAAATGTGATTCATGATTGGAAGTCTTTTTTTTTTTTTTTTTTTTTCTTTTTTAGAAACAGACTAATCCAGGACTGTTGACCTATTATTACTATTTTTGCCCAGTTCCTCGCACACCTGCATTGGAACAGGTTTTGTTCCCGAGCAGCAGCATCAAAGTTTTGAAGCTATTCTTCATAATTGGGAAACTGTGTCTATTACAGGGATTAAAAGGCTCATCAGTATGGTTTGACAATTGCTAGCTTTTTTTGATAAGCACTCTGATAAGAGTTCCTGGCTCCAGGCTTACGCTGTTATTTGCATTTCGTTTCATCTTAATGCAATTTTAATATTCCAGTATTTATCAGAAAAACACTTGAAACCCAATTGGTTACATTTGGGCTCTTAATTTCAGTATAGTCAAGAATTGTCTCTTTTTTTTTCCTTTTGCCAGGCTGCAGAGTATTGCTGAGCTACAAAATGAGGCATATATTTCATTTGTGTGGTCCCTCTGCTTATTGCAGGATCTTTTAATTGTTATTGTATGTAATAAGGGTAAACTGTTTTGTGTAGTTCAAGGCTTCAGCCATTTATTCTTTGCTCTGTTTTTGCCATGGATAGATCAGTGATCAGTAGATGAATGACTTGGAAGAAACCCTCTTCTTCCAGTGCTGAGCAGCAGAAAAATAATTTTTAGCAGAATTACAAACAATGTTTCAATTTGTATTTACAGGTAAAACGGAAAGGGGCTCATTCTCATCCTATGGGAGGGATTCACAGTTGCAGGGTTGCCACCAGGTAAGTGGAAATTTCACTCTCTGTTGGTGGGATAGTGGCTCGGATCAAAGTAACTTTACTTAAGCATGTATTCGACTCTGTGCAGGCAAAGTAAGCAACTGAGAGCTACTGTAGCTATGATGATGCTGTGAGAAACTGTTAAATGAGGAGTTTTTTTATGGGCCAGCACTGTAGCACTACTTGAAAGGGGTTTGTGCCTGAGTGTCAGCCCTATCTATACGTGTGTGGTTGTGTGCATCTTCCCTCTTTGGGGAGGGTTGTAATTGCCTTCCCGCAGGGGTAGTGGGGCAGTCAGACTAGTTTAAGCTGCCTGGGAGCAGCGTGCTTGATGCATGGTGACCTCCTGTGCTGATACCTGGACGTTGGATGTTGAGCAGGTTATGAGGGTGTCCATGGCTGCACCTGCTGGATCACTGAGGAGGGCTGCTGCATGCAGATGAGACCTAAAGAATGAGGGACAACTGGGGTATAAACAGAATTAAGGAAACAATGCAGGGAGAGCAGGTTTGGAGGAATATATATATATATATATATATATCAACCAGGAGGTCTTTGAAGGGGTTTGTCTCACTACCCACTAAAAACCGCTTGTTAAATCAAGACATGGCAGTGCAGAGCTAGGGCAAGGCAGTATGCGCTAGTGGTTAGAGAACTGATCTGGGAATCAGAAGACCACAGGTTCAAACTGCGTGGCACACTATGTCACCTTGAGAAAGCAGATTGACCTCTTTTTACTTCAGTTCTGCCAATAAGGGCATTTTTGTTGTTGTTGCTGTAATTTTTCAATTTATTTATGTCTAATTTTTGACCAGGAAAGGCACACTAAGTTGTGACAGCTTGTTTCCAGGTGTGTCCGGGGGGGTGGGGGGAGTTGCATGGACCTGTATTTATTGATGGGGTAAATGCTGTCCATGACACCAGCAAAACTTTCTACTTTTCTTGAATAAGTGCGATGGTATCTTTAACTTCCACCTGGACAGTGACCAGGGAGGAGCAGAAGGGACCTTAGCTTTAACATCTCATCTGAAGGATGGCATTCCAACAATGCAGCGCTCCACTTGTACTGCACGACAATATCATTTATGGGTATTAACCCAAGTGCCTGGTGTGGGGCTAGAGCCCACAACCTTCTGAACATCTGGCCCCAGGTGCGAGTGCACTACCTATGTAGCCAACTGACACTGATAGGTGGATAGAAGCGGGATCCTGCTGAATCACGAGATCTTGCATCTTGGGATTTCCCAGGTAAATACACATAAAAACATTTTTATTTTTCTAATTGCTTTAACTTTAGCAAATTATAAAATGTTAACCTACACTAAAGAGTTGGTGGCATGATTTGATCTAAGTTGTGTGTTACTGGAAAATGTTAGTGTTCTGTGATTCTGTGTAAAAGAGGTGGCACAGAAGAATGAAAATGTTAGTGGTCTGTGATTCTATGAGAAATAGGTGGTACAGAAGAATGAAAATGTTAGTGGTGGGAAAAACGGTTTTGTTTCTTTGTTTTTTTTTTGCTGCTGAGTTGCTTTTGGCTAGAAGTCAAGGCCAGCAGGCTAACAGCAGAGCCCTCTCAAGGGAAACATGCATCGGCTGATAAAATAACAGCGTTGTAATTAAAAATAAAAAGTCATTGTAGTAGAATAAAGGTATATAGAGTGCATTTGTGTAAGTTTGCTTTAATTTTTTTGGTCTTGTTTTGACATTTAGAACAAAAGTTGGATTGAAGGGCAGCTGTAGTTGCTTTTCTTTAAAAAACAAATAATTTTCTGCTTTAGAAAATGGAAGTTGTCATCACTCATTAGCACTGTTTGGTCTTGTTGGTTGGAGATCTCATTGGTGATTTCTGTACAGTTGTTTTTCAGTAAAGAACTGAAGTGCTGGTTAATAGGTAGCTGAAGTATACCTGTCAGCCCAGCTAAGCTCCCCATCACATTGGCCTTGTTAAAATGAGGGTTAGAAAACCATAATTTAAGTCACTAAAAAAACTACCTGCCTACAACTTCTCTTCTGACTCTGGGATCCACAAAATGGAGGTGAAGTTGTTAACTCCGCCCTCTTGCATGCTGTTTCGAAGAAAACCAGGAAGTCTTCTTTGTACAGTAGTAAATAGGAGCCTGTTAGAACAGAGCCTCTGCCATAATTTTCTGGCCATATGTGGTAAAATGTCTGCCTGTATTTTGGAGAGATGACTGCCCTCTCCTAAGTACATTGTTCTTTATTCTTTCTCTAAATACAGCCCAAAACAAACAAACGAGCAATAAAAAAAAAAAAAAAAAATGGGCTTTGATCAAGTGGCCCCTTATATGCTAAACTACAAAGTAGGACTTCTCAGTTTCTTTGGACATGTTATGCAAGAGGGCGGAGCTGATGTCTACACCTCCATTTTATGGATCCCGGTAATTGCGGTGGGGGAGGTAGGAGATTTAAATTAAGGTTTTCTATCCTTCATTTAAAAAACCACTCCAGAGCCGGCCCGGTGGTGTTGAGGGTTTAGGCACCGGACATCACACCTAGTGCCATGCCGGCGCCCCGGGTTTGGGAACAAGCCTTGGTCGTCAGGGGTTGGCTGAGGAAGAGGGGAGAGAGTGAGAGCTGGATTGAGGTGCCACAAGGCAGCTTTCCTTTCCCAGGTAGGGACATTGTCACCCCTGTTGTGTGTCTGCCACCGGGTGGAGGCCTTCGGGCAGTGTCAGATCGGTGGCATGAAAAGGAAGGGTGTTGCAGCTTGTGCGTGCCTTCATGCGCGTACGTGCACCCTCAACGGGGAAGGGCAGAACAATGGAGCTAGCAGGTTCCATGATGGTTCTGGCTGTGATCTCGGTGATTGGGGCGCAGACTGGGGATGGATGTGAGCCCCCAAGTGGGAAGGGGGAAGCCCTGCCTGCCACCTCCAAAAGACGCTGGGACAAAAATTTGTTTAAAAAAAAACTACACACTCCAGCATGGGGAGCTTAGTTAGGCTGATAGGAATTTCTGTATACCTAACAGTCAACACTGATACACCAGCTCTTTACACTTTTCAGTGTGACAGCGCAGTAAACTGGCCAATGTAAATCAAACCCAGAAATGTCTGGTTTAAAGTGACACTGTCAACTTCTCATGGGACAGTAGTGGCTCTTTATAGATAAAATGAATACACACAAATTGGAAGGAAAGCAGATTTCTTGTCTATCGAGGTATTCCCCTACCAGTTCAGTGGGCATAGACCATTATTCCCTTAACGGTAGTGTTTTAGCCTAGGCATGGCTGGTTTTAACTGCTGTTACAGTTCTTTAGATAAAATAGCGGTTGTCAGGATCCTATGGATAGAAATATTTATTTGCTTAATACTTCAAAACTAAGATCAGTTTTTGTCATTATTTTTTATTTATAAAAATACAAGAAGGCACCCAGTTGGTGAGATCACACCAAAATGCAGTGTTCCTCTTGGACTAGGGGAGCATGGGGCAGACTAGATGGGCCGGGAGGTCCTTTTCTGCCAACACCTTCTGTGATTAAGTGTATTGAAAGAGACCGAGAGCTCCTTGCTTACAAATGGTAGCCAGTTGAAGCACTGCTGCACTGCTAGACTCAGAGTACTCTGTTTATAACCCTAATACCCCTCAGTTCTTAGTTAAAGGAGGCGAAAATCAGCAAACGGTGTTGACAGTGTCTGTGTCTTTCAATACATTCTGAGTGGAATATTCTGAACTTAACACATTGCAGTTTCTTTTGCATGTAGGTATTTAAATGTCTTGTATATAATTTCAGATAAAATAATATTGGTGCAGGAAGTGAAATAGTAATTTATTACAGTATTCTAAGAATTATATTTAGAGTGAAAGGTACAGGCGTAATGTAACAAGGTATATGGGAAGGTGAACAGAATGCTAGGCTGTATAGGAAACCGTAGCAGAGATGAGAGTGTGATCCTGCCCATGTACATGTTCCTGATGCAGCCCTACCCGGAGTATGATGCTCAGTTCTGGAACCCTCAGCTTAAGAAGAATAGAGATAGATTGGAGACAGTACAGTGAAGGGCAACCAAGATGATAAGGGGTAACAGGGAAAGATGCACGAGAAGAGATGATGTAGCCTGAACAGTACTCCCCGATGACCAGGGGTTGGGGGGTTGGAACATAGTATTCTTTATTACTTACCTGTTTGCTCTGTTATTTCTAGGTCATTATGAAAATAGGCACTTAGTTGCCTAGTCTATTTATCTGAATAACAAAAATATAATCAATCATCCTTCATATTTGTAAAGGGCGTCAACAGAGTCGACAGTCAGCAACTGTTCAAACGCTGTGAGGGTTCCATTACCAGAGGGTACAAGTACAATTTTATGAGGAGGTTCTGAATTCATGGAGAGGCAGTGGGGGCAGTTTGCCAAGGAGAAGAGGGACTTGAAAGCTGCGGAAAGTTTGAAGTGGGTGGGACATATACAAGGGACTGATTAAATGAAACATGATCAAGGGGAAGGGACAGCACTACCAGCAGGGGTGTCATGGCACATACTCAGCAGTAGGCTGGTGTCGCAAGATAGGTAGCAGCAGAGAAGACTGAATGAACCTCTGTCTTTTCTGCTTGAAACATTACTGTGTTTGTCTAACAGACAGAAACTTAAAAAGGGCTGGGTAGTTCACAAACTTAGTTTTCCATTGTTGGCCCTTATATCCCTGCCCCCCCCAATTAAATCGACTGAACTCCTATAGAGACTGGTAAGCATGGTCATTGAACTTTACTGTTTAAAGAAACTTGAGGAGGGAAAAATGTGCTGTAGTGGAGAAATGGTGCACATGTCACAGAGTGCCTCTGAGCCAGTTTATTTGGAAAGAAGTCTGCAGCTGAGAAATCTACAGCCATTCCAGTACAATGGAAACATCTTTGGAATGTGAGTCTGAGTGTTTTGTGTAGATAGCTCAGGCTGCAAGCCTCTCAGTGCAGTGTCCCTAGTGTAAAGCTTTCAGTTCCTGTGGAAGGCCTGTTCCTATGGATCTTGTTACTAGGGTTGTCTAGGCAGAGGTCATTGGTGTGTGTGTGTGGGGGGGGGGGGGTAAGGAAAAAGTAGCTGAAAACATACTTCCTTTTTGTAGACAGCAGTGAATCAAGGTCTGCATTCTCATTGGCCTTCATAATGGCCAGTGGGAAAGCAGATGGCATGCAGGCCCACTTGCTCTGCATCTTTTCCTACTAATAGGAATTGGCACGGGTCCTGACAACGGTGACATTTTCCCTTGCCCTTTGTACTAGAGCCCCTTAACCTGTGACATTATCAGCAAAAACACTTCAATAGTTCAGAATCATGTTATAAAAAATATATTAAGTTACATTTCTTTAACCCAAGTGCTGCAAGCTTCTGTTGTAGGCATTATTTCAAGATTATGACAAAATACGTTTATTCCCCCCCCCCCCAAAACAAGCAACGTCCAACAAAATTCATTCAAATGATACTTCAGTACTGAGGCTTAGTCCCTTCTCATGTGGAACATTAAGGAGCAGCTGACGCCTTTGGGAAAAGTTTGGAAAACATAATATTTAGATACAATTCAGCTAGTATTTCATACATCTTCTATAGATTTCTCCTCACCATTATTTATTACTGAAAATATTTCATACAAAAACAAGATCTTTATCCCTTAATGTTCATCTGCCTCTGTAGCTTATTCCGTACTTGAAATTATAATGCTCTGTTGTGACATCACAGTCTACTGTCATGTGTAACCCTTCGATGGTGCTATCCCAAGGGCTACTACCCCGCCTGATTTGCCACTAACAGGTCGAGGGGCCTGGATTCGATGGCGGGTGCCTCCACCCAGAGGTCAGGGTTTGCAATAGTTAAACTAACTTGGTCACAGCCCTCTGGGACACTGCGACCCCCCCTTTCTTCCCACTAGTGGCCCACACAATATATCAAATTACCTTCACAGTATACACTTACCCCCAGGACTGGTTCGGGCAGAGTGACTCCTGGGACTCCCTGTAAAATAAGATGATACAGTGCCAAAACCACAGTACAATACTTTAACATAGATGAATACCTCAGGCAGTGTAACTTTGCTGAAACAAACAGATCTGATTTATTTAGGGGGATATAACAAGGACAGGGGGAAATCAGGTTAATTAGTTTAAACGCATTAATAATCACAATACTGTGCACATATTTCAGAATCCCAAATGTCCCTAATGTCACTCTTACTGGGTACCCAGGCAATAAGAGGCTAGCCTAATTGGTGCAGCTGGTTGGGGCCCTGAAGATGGAAAATGCATGCACAATACCAAAATTGTAATCCGGGGCCGGTAGGCTCAGTTCGTGGAGAAAGAAAGGAAAAGTAATCAGATGGAACACTTGCAATTAGGTGATGGCAGGGAGCTACCCTGATTTGTACTCACAAATTCAATGCTGAAACTGAATGGAAGGCAGATTGTCTTGGATTGCCAGGTGGAGCAGACCATGTGGACAAGGTCTTTGTGACTGGACCCCAAGGCAGTTCAGAGCAAATGGGTGTAGTCTGGATTAAGCTGGGGTTTACTTGCAGCTTCATGCACTCAATTCACTGTACAGGGGATTTGAAACGCGAGTCCCCACTAGTACTACACACATTTATATGGAAAAAGAAAGTACTATAGCAGGCAGGCTGCTTCTCTATCCCGATCACAATTACTGCACACTACCCGGGAGAACACACAGCAGATTCAGTTCCTGACAGACCGAGCACGATTCAGCAATTTCTCCAGTCTTCTACAGGGTGAGCCTGGTTTCTACTCTTCAGATCTCCTTGATTCTCTTCACAGGTTGGATGCAGTCCGAACAAGCACTTGCACAAGCTGCAGACTGAAACTTTGGGCCTTACACGCGTTTCCCGACTAAAACTGCGCACCGAAGGAGCACAGGGCTCCTTCCCTCTTCACTGCCAGAGCTAAAACTGAAACTCCAGTAGACAAAACCGGGCACTTCCTTTGAGTTCCTCCCAGTTCTTGGCTGGATTGGTTGTCACTCACAATAGCCTCCCCCTGTTGGTGCAAAAAGGCGCCGAAGTCCAAACTACATTTCCCAGAGTCACTGCCCATACAATCCTCTTGTGGCTGGCTCAGATTGCGAGTCCTAGTTCTGATTCGTCCACAGGCACCATTTTAGAGCTACCTTAACCCACACTGATTGGTCCAGTTCAGCAATTCAAAACTAGAATGGGGAACTAGGCAAACACAGTTCTGATTGCAAAGAAAAGCAGATTAGACAAACTGTATTTTCATTATTACTCTAAATGATTTCTGGCAAACAGTTACATCTTTCAGATAGGTTCCCTTTGCACTCCTAGTGACTGCAAAAATGGAGTGAATTGGCAGCAGCTCGAGTGGGACTCAAGCAAAGAAACACACAGTCCCCCCCCCATACAAACTAATTATGTCTGCAAGCAGACAGCTCTTAAAGAGACAGTACCAGAGGCTCTAAAAACACTCACAGATAAATGGCTTAAACGCCAAACACCATTCAGGCTCGGAGCATTCAAGCAAGCTCCTGGAAGTCTTTTGGGAACCCCCATTTGCAGGGGGGTTACACATGGAAAAAGAAACATAGACTTTGACAGCAGATGAGGACTGCTTGGACCACCCAGTCTGCCCATTTCCCCTACCTTTCAGATAAGCTGCAGATCCTAGTTAACCAACAGCCTACTTCCTCCTACCCCACCCCAGTAGAATTGCCTTATGTCAGTCCCATGCATTCTTGAATTCCCTCACAGTTTTTGACCCCACTACCTCCTCTGGAAGGCTGTTCCCTTTGTCTACTACCCTCTCTGTGAAAAAATACTTCCTCACGTTGCCCCTCAGCTGTCCCCCCATTATCTACATATTGTGCCCCTTGTTCTTGCACATCTCTTTTTCTGAAAGATGCTACCCTCTTGGACTTTGTTGATTCCCTTAAGGTACTTGAATGTCCCCCCTCTCCCTCCTTTCCTCAAGGGTATACATATTATGCTTATTTAGTCTCTCTTCATATGGCTTCTGGTGCAGACCCTGCACCATTTTAGTTGCCTTCCTCTGGATTGCCTCCATCCTGTCTATGTCCTTGTGGAGATGGGGTCTCCAGAACTACACACAGTACTCCAGATGAGGTCTCACCAACTGTCTGTACAGACGAATAACGACCTCCTGTTTTCTACTGGTGACGCCTCTCCATATGAATTCCAGTATCCCCCCAGCCTTCCTTACTGCCTTTTCACATTGCTTGCCTACTTTTAATTCATCTAGTATTACTACCCCCAAGTTCCGTTCCATTTTGTTGCTAGTACTTCCCAAATTGTGTACTCTTCCCTGGTTTTTGTTTCCCAGGTGCATTACTTTTGCCCTTCTTTGCATTGAATCTAAGCTGCTATACTTTTGACCATTCCTCCAACTTTGCCAAGTCCCTTCTCATCCTCCCCCCCTTGTGTATCAACCCTGTTGCAGATCTTTGTGTAGTCTGCAAATAGGCATACTTTTCCTTCCAGCCCTTCCAAAGCCACCTATAAAGACGTTAAAGAGGACCATTCCCAGTACTGAACCTTGCAGTACCCCACTAGTAACCACCCCTTTCCTCGGAGTGGACTCCATTTACTATTACCCCCTGTGTCCTGTTGTACAGCAAATTTTTTACCCATGCTACCACCCTGGGACCCACTCCCAGACTGGCTAACTTGTTTATTAATCTCTTGTGTGGGACTGTGTCAGATGCCTCACTAAAGTCTAGGTAGGCCACATCCACAGCCCCTCCCTGGTCTACTTCTTTGGTCACCCAGTCAAAGAAGTCTGTTAGATTCCTCTGACATGATCTTCACACTGTGAAGCCATGCTGCCTTGGGTCCTGTGCCCCGCTGACCTCTAGGTACTCAACAGTTCTTTCAGAAGTGATTCCATAATTTTCTGTACCACTGAGGTCAAACTAACAGTTCTGTAGTTTCCTGCCTCTGCCTTGCTTCCACTTTTGTGGAGGGGAATAACATGCACCTTCCTCCAGTCCTCAGGAACCACACCATCCTCCTATGATTTGTTAAAAAAGGTAGTAAGTGGTGTCACTAGTTCTCCCCTTAGTTCTTGTAGAATTCTGGGGTGAATCCTGTCAGGCCCCATTGATTTCTCCACCTTGAGATTTTGGAGTTCTTTCAGGACCCTTTCTTCTGTGAATGGACTGGTATCAACCCCCCCCCCCCCATCCAGAGTGCTTATACTGTTTGGCTTAGGTACTTCCCCCTCCTCTTCTTTTGTGAATAAAGAGCAAAAGTATTCATTCAGGATCTCTGTCTTTTCACTGTCACCCTCTGACCAACTCTCTTCCCCTTTATCCTTCCCTCCGTTGGTCTTTTTTTTTTTTTTTTTGCCCGTAATATACCTATAAAAGGTTTGATCCCCCGTCTTAACCGAGTTGGCTGTCTTTTCCTCTGTTTGGGCCTTACTATTCTGACTGCCTTTCCTGCTTCCTTCTGCTTTAAGTGATACAGTTCCCTGTCCTGCTCCGTCAGTGATTCCTTATACTCCCTGAATGCTGTCTTTTTCTCTCTAACCTTCCTCACCATCTCTTTTGAGAACCATAGTGATTTTTTCCTTTGTTTTGTTTATTGGTTTCATACAAAAGCTTGTTGCCTCTGTGATGGCAATTTTGATTTTTCCCCATTGTTCCTCCACCACTCCTTCCTGCCCATTTGCTAGTACATTCCTTATGCACTCTCTCATTTTGCCAAAGTCAGCCCTCCTAAAGTCCCAGTACCCTCACTTTTATATGGCTTGTCTGTACAGCTGTGTTTATCATGAGCCAGACTGTTTGGTGGTTGCTTGTTCCCAGATGGCTACCCACTTCTAAATCTGAAATCCTATCTTCGTCCCTGTTTGAGAGTACCAGTTCTAAGATTGTTCCTTACAGAGTGGGTTCCAGCACAAGCTGTCTGAAGCATGCCCCCTCTAGAGCATCGAGAAGGACCCTGCTCTTGGATGTGGCTGCAGCAGATGTGCTTCAGTTAACATCTGGCATATTCAGGTCCCCCATCAATAATATCTCCACTTTTTCTGCCATTCTAAGGATGCCTTCTATCATTTTCTTGTCCCTTTCCTCCCCCGAGACGGGGATCTGTAAACAACACCTATGCGGATTGTGTTGCCATTTCCTGTCTCCAAGGTGACCCACAGTGCCTTCTCTCCTCTCTGTTTACCCTTTAGTTCCATTGCTTGATCCCTTCCCTTATGTAGAGAGCTCCTCCTCCTCCTCTTTTCCCTCCCTATCCCTCCTGTAGATTGTGTACCCTGGTATGTTGATATCCCAGTCATGGTTCTCTGTGTACCATGTTTCTGTGACTGCCACAATATCCAGCCGTCCTCCTTCCATCGAGGCTACTAATTTAGGAAGCTTGTTACCCAGACTGTGGGCATTGGTACTCACTGACCTCCATTTTTTAATGGCCTTACCCTTTTTAGCATCATCCCTGCCCTTACTGCCTTTGCCTTTTTCTCCATTGACCACTGTCCTGCTTCCTATTGACTTCTCTACCTTGATGTTTACTTCGCTAACTACCCTGTTTTGTGGGGGAGGCTGGGAATTCCCTGCTCCTTTTCAGTGCCTCTCCCTTGGCTAGTTTAAAAGCTTTCCTATGAAGGATTTAAATCTATCACCTAAGACCCTGGTTCCCCTCCTGGACAGTTACAGACCAGTATAGGTCTGTATCCCTCCAGGTGGACCCCCAGTCCCAAATGAAGCCAACACCCTGTGCTCTGCACCAGATTTTCAACCATTCATTGAATCCCATGGTGCGGAGTACCCTAGCCTCACTCATGCGATAGACAGACAGCACCTCCAAGAAGGTTAGCATGCATGCTACTTGTCTAAGGCCTCTCCCCCAACTCCACAAACTCCTCCTGCACTGCTCTGATCCCATTCCCAGCTAAGTCATTTGTCCCTAGGTGGACAATGGTGCCCAGCTCCCTCTCCCACGCAACTGCTTCCCTGATTCTGAGGATTCGCTTCATGTCCCTCCAAGTCATGGTGCTGGGCAGGCAGCTTACCTTCCTGTCCCCTTCTTCCCCCAGTTTTACCCCCCCTAACAGTTGAGTCCCCCATCAGGAACTGTTTCTTTCTCCTATGGGGTCCCACGCCACCCTCCTTTGGGTCTCCCTTGTTGCGGTTCCCAGCATCCTCCTTGGTCTCCACTGCAGGTGCTTCCATAGAGTAACCACGCTCCACCAGAATGACGTATGAATTGCGGAGAGGTACAGGTGGAGGGATGCGCCTCTGTTCAACCACCCTCCCCCTCCCCGAGCCCATTGTGGTCCAACCGCTCCTTTTTCTTGGCAACCTCTGTGATGTCGCAAGCAGAGTATTATGACATCAGGTTGACAAGGAGCAACGTGAGCTGATGAACCTTCAAAGAACAACTATCCTGTTTTCATGCATGTGACTTCATTAATAACTAAAGGGAATAAGAAATTGAAGGTGGTTTGTGTCCAAATATTATGTTTCTCAAAGTTCTTCTTGAGGCATCGGTGGCTCTTTAAGGAATTCATGTTAAGATGTTTTATCTAAGAACTGATTTGCCTAGCAGGCAACATTATGTAATTGAAACATAGAAATTGTTGGCAGATAAGGACCGTCTGGCCCAACTAGTCTGCCCTTAAGCCCTTGTACTGTATTACTGCTTCCTACCCACCCGCTGCTGTACCTCTGTGGTTCCTCTGTGCCTGTCCCAAGCATGCTTGAATCCATTCACAGTGCTTGCTTCCACCACCTCCTGAAGCAGACCATTCCATGCGTCCCCCACCCTCTCTGTTAAGAACTTCCTCACATTCCCTCTTAACCTCCCACCTTCCAATTTCATGTCATGCCCCCTCATTCTTGTGCTCCTCCTGTATTGGAAAATGTCTCTCCCTTGCACCTTGTTTATACCCTTGAGGTACCTGAATGTTTCTATCATGTGCCCTCTTTCAGCGAGTACATATTGAATCCCTTAATCTCGCCTCTTAAGTCTTGTGTTGCAAGCTCTGTCCCATCTTAGTCACCCTTCTCTGGACTGTCTCCAGCCTGTTAATATCCTTACACAGGGTTTTAAATAGCCGGTATTGCATTGCATTTTGCAATGCAAACTGTCTGATCATGCGAGTCAAAACATGGACTGGATCGCATAAAAGTGCGATCCATTTTTTCCATGTTTTCTCACATTTTCCATGTCGTTTGATGGACATTTCATGTGCAGTGCTGTTTTTTATGTAAAATGGGCGTCATTATGCCCACCTCTGGAGTGATTGGCTGGCTGATCCTGCGTGTCTGGAAAGCGGCTACACTGCGTGGAAAAAATGTGAAGAAGCGTGTGGCTGAAGAATATTGTGGTGCAGTAGAGGCTGGAAAAGCTCTGTGAACAGAGAAAGAGTTCAACCATACAAGGTGGGTATCACTTGCTCATGATCATGGAAGGCAGAGGAATGACTGAGCTCATTGCAATGAGGGTTATGGGGTGATTTATTCTGTTCAAGCAAGGCAGGGAAAATTAACTGATCTAGGCCCAAGCCTGACTAGTACTCTGGATTTTAGGTGAGAAATAGAACCCCCCCCCCCCGCTTCATGTCATTATATGCAGGCAGACTTACTGTCTGAAGAGGAGGCAGGTAAGCTTAATTTCTCCAGGTGATTCATTGCTCTGTCCGTCGATGAGTGTAGGTGCATGGAGTTTGACCCAAGATGTAGGTGCCTCTAGCATGGCTTCTGAGCTGCAGATCTTAAGCTGCACAGGTTAAAAATGCACTGAATTGGGGGGTTACATAGGGAGGACAAGCACAGGCGAGGTGTCAGCTCGTGGATGGGCATACAGCACAGAATCCTCATCGATGGCCACGGTGAACAAACCTACGAGTCTCAGCAGCAGAAATGTTCCTTTGCTATACTCCAGTTTGTTCACCTTGGCCATCGACGAGTCTCTGTCTGTGTGCCAAAGGTGGCCCATCCATGAATTGACCGTGTGTCTGCTCATCGGGGATCCCTTTGGATGTCAGTGAGTGTTCGGTGCATGGCAGGCTATACCATTGCTCAGGCCCCCCCGCACACAGCGGTTGGAATCATGCTGCAATGTGCACCGGATGAATCCTACAAACCGGGCCATCTCTCCTGACAGTGCAGGCAAGGCTCCAAGTTGGGAGGCTTTGCCTTGGAGCTCTACAGCTGGGTAGAGTATGTGCCACAACTCGGGGGAGGGCAATTACTGCAGTGGAGTTTTTTTGAGGGTGGCGTCTCTACTGTCTAAAAGGCATAAATCTTACCAGTTCTGCAGTGCTGCCAGTCCTCTGTGACGTCAGACCATTAAGGCAAGGCCAGGCCAGCAGTTTTCACCCCTAGTTTTTTTTTTTTTTTGGTGGGGGGTCAGTGTTGTTTCCTGGTAATGGTTGCATGGACTGCAATTCTTGGCAAGCATGTTAGAGCTCACAGAGCGCGAGTCATGGGTGGGTGCCAGAGAGCACTGAGCACTTGGTCACTCAGTGGGGAAGGGGGGTCTTCGTAGCCTGTCCTGCCAATATGATTGACTCTTGGAGTCTGCTAGACCAGTTCCATCCCAGAAGCACTTAAGAGTGTAGTAGGGATGGGTAGTATCTGGGGTGGGGTGCTGGGGGGGGAGTACTATTCTAGTCTGGGAATTTTCTTTCTGTGGGGTAGGGGTGGGGTATTATTCTTGTTTTACTGTGTGGTGCTGCTGCTCTGATGTTTTGATGCCTGCCCTAGTGCCTACCTGGTGGTCAGGGGGTGGTCGGTGACTAGGCAGTGTGTCACACAGTAGTGACGACTCTGTGCTCTGCTGGTGGGGGGCCATGTAAAAATCAACCCCATCCGATTCCATCAGCAATAGGCGTTCCCTCGTCACATTTCAGATGAGCTGTTGAGTTTGTTGTGTGCTGCATCAGGGCCCCAGGAGTAGCTGTCAGTGCCTGACTTGCCCTGTGGAAAAGCAGGCATGTATTTCTGGCAGGCTACTTATTGGGGCACTAAATGCATGGAAGCACAAGCACAACTTGTGGGCCTGACACTTCCTTGTGCACCCTTTTTTATTCCCGGTGGACATATATTGCATCGAAGTCAGCTCGCCATTTGCCAGAGTAGCTCTGTCAGGTCAACATGACAAGTCTCATGGGGTTCTTGGCGGGGTTTTGTGGTGGGGCCAAGTTAATTATTTTTATTGTTTTGTGGGGAGGGTCATTGGGCATTAGGTGGTTCAATTTAAAATTTATTCTGTTAACTTTTTTTTAGGTTGTCGGTGACCGTGTGCAGAGTCAGTGAGTCCTCCCGGTGGCACAAGTGAGTATAACTGCCCTGGCAGCAAGATAGTGGCTCTGCAGTAAGTTACAGTCCTCAACTCACTCTGAAATTAAGTTTGTTTTTTTTCAGCAAGGGAGTAGTTGGTCTCAACCTGAGTGTAATTTTCCTGTTTTGTTTTGCAGGGGGCGCTGGCTCAGTGGTTCATCACCCTGCCAGCCTGGCCAGCCAGCGTGGGTGCATCCCAATTTGTACAGAGACAAAGTAGGGTAACTTAATTTTGGGGCATGGCAAGCTCGTGTTGGGGATTCATTTTATTAAAATTGGAAGGATACATTAGGTGAGTACAAACACTGACACAGTTTGTCTTTGTAGGTCAGCGAACAGAGCAAAAAAGGAGCTGCTGCTCAACTGGGTAGACAGGAGGAGGGAAGAAAAAGCTCAGTGGCACAGTCGGGACGGAAAGTGCCAGAAAGGAGCTCAGGAGGAGGAAGAAGCCAGAAAGCAGGCTGATGAAGTGGATTATTTACAAACTTTCAAACTAAAGCCAGCTGTCGCCATCATGGACAGTCATTTTATTTTATTGTCATAATTATCAAACTAGATGCCATGTTGTTGGCGAGGGCTAGCAATGTCTGCCCGAACAAGGAAGGGCATTTTTGGGGATGGGGTGGGGCAGGTGGCGAGTACAATACTGACTAGTTTGTAAAACGGTTCCTGCAGAAAATCACTGGTTACAAATATTCACTGTTGGAACTGTGTTGTTTCTTTTGAGGCTGCATCTGCTCGATGTGCCCTCGTGTCATCTGGCCACAATAGCAGCACCGAGCTATGACGTACTAGTCGGTGCCAGACTGATGACTGGTGTTAATTGTCTCTGCTTCAGAATTTTGTAGTCTGATTCCACCCCCAACCCAGATTTTATCATCAGCCCTGCTGGGTACAGCTGTGCAGACAGCAGACGTACTAGTTTGGGTACTGACCGTTTAAGTTAGAGGCTCAGACCCTACTAGTTGGGTGCTGATTTTGACCCTCACCGTTTCAGTTAGAGGTGCTGAGCTCAGTCATCTCCCCCAATCAGTTTGGTCTGCCCTGCAGTGTTGTGTACAGCAGACAACATACTTAGTACTGGGGTGTTCCATTTAAGTTAGAGGCTCAGACCCGTACTAGTACTACTGGGTAGTGATTGAGGTCCGTTTAAGTTAGAGGTTCAATCAAGTCACCCCAACCTGATGCTGGTCATACAGCAGACATACGTAAAACTGGGTGGTGACCATTTAAGTTGGAGGCTCACTCACCCCATACTAGCCCTTAGATACTTTGGGTAACCAATTGACCACAGAGGCTCAGACCCTGTTGGGTAACTGTACTGATTGACCATTTAAGTTCTAGCATCAGTCCCCCCCCCCCCACACACACATACCACCACAGCAACTGTTCAGCCTGATTCAAGTAAATCAGTGGGGTGTCTAGTAGTTTGGACAAATTTTACAGGAAAAGAAGTACACACAATTTGTTGTTCAATACTTTTATTATTATAAGAGTGTCTTTTTAGTGCAAGCCTACAAGACTCACTGGAAAAGAAGCAACACTGACACAAATTGTTCAGGTACTCAAAGTGTACTTCTATCTTAATAAGTGTCCCACAACACAGCTAAGTGAACCAAAAAGAATAGACAGCAACCATGGCAACCACCACTAAAAAAAAGTAAGGAGGTGCACTGTTGAAAAATGGAAAAAGAAGATTGATCACCGCAACAAATAGTTAGTGCATGAAACAGACAATGGTGGTGAGTTTGTAGACCAGGTAAAATGTTCCCTGTGTGAAAAATGGGCAGAGCAGTTAAAGTACTGCAGAAATTTTAGTGAAAGTTTCATTGTTGGCATCCGAGGTACAGCTTTGAAAAAGGACAATGTTGCAAAACACGGTCAATGTGATGCTCATAAACGAGCTGTTGCACACGACTGAAAACCAGAATCAAATGTCTCCATATACAAAACTACACAAATAGGACGTGTACTATTAGGAGCAGAAGTAAAAGACAGAGCTGTAGTTCGCCGTCTGATTGAAATCGCTTATCTGCTCGCTAAAGAAGAACTTTCATTTACTAAATTTGAATCATTTGTTAAACTTGAAAAAAGATATGATGTTGATCTCGTAAGTGCATATGCAAATGTTAATGGTTGTCGTATGTTCACGTCAGTTATTGGTGAATTGTTACGGAAAATCTACTCACGGCCCTTCAGAAAAGTCTGCATTTTGTGGTTCTTCTAGATGGGGCAACAGATGAAAGTTGTACTGAAAAAGAATTACTGTATATTATGCATTTTAGCGAAAGTTCTTGTTTAACGGAGATGACCTTTTTCAGATTAAAAGACATTCAGCACGGCACTGCAGAAGGTTTATTGCAAACACTTCAAGAAGCCTTCTTAGAGTTAGGCATTTTAGACTTGAACAGTCGCATGGTTGCTATGTGTGCAAATGGTGCTGCAGTAAACCTGGGGAAAAGAAAAGGGCTATCAGCTCTGCTAAAAGTGCAAATGCCATGGTTGCTGTCTATTCATTGTCCTAACCATAGACTTGAATTGGCAATTAGAGATGCACTAAACGTAACATTTTTTGATCAAGTGAATGATAATCTCATGACATTGTACTACCGTTATGAAAAAAGTCCAAAGAAACTTCATGAGCTCAGAGAATTGTTTAAAATAGTGGGTGGTGAAGTCAGCAAACCAGAAACAGCATTTGGAACAAGGTGGGTAGATCACAAACTTTGTGCTGCTCAGACACTGGTAAAATCCTACATAGCTACGATTCATCATCTCAAAAATCTTGCAGAAACTGCCACTATAGCACCAACTGAGAAAAGCAGAGTTAAGGGCATTTTGACCAAACTGAAAACTGCCACATTTGTCACGCATTTACTCTTCTATATTGACCTTCTAAGGCCACTGTCATGACTCTCCCTCAGTTTACAGGGTTCTTCTGCTGACTTGATCTCATCTTTGGCATGTGTTGACGCAACCTTACAGCAACTACAGCATCTCGCAGATAATCTTCTTGGAATGTGCAACTCTGATCTTAAGACACTCTTACAGCAACATGATCATGACATAACTGACGACGAGGCTGACAATTCTGAACCTGTTGTGTTTAAACATGTTACGGTCTTGAATGCTAACAACAGCATCAGGCATCTTATAACACAGGTACCTGATTACGTCAGTAGAGTACAGCAGTGCATTTCTGATAGATTTTCAGATATCACTGACTGTGACTGTCAGGGTCTACACCCAATATTTAGGACTTTAAAATTGTTAGATGTGAAACAGTGGCCTAGGAGTGCTGTTGAGCTTGAAATGTTTGGAAACGTAGACTTGAACGGATTTGTTAATTACTACAGACAAATACTCACAACACATAATGTTGACCTTGCTGCTTTGCCAGGAGAATGGTCTGAACTTAAAACTTTATACAATAAGTTTTTAAGTCACTTAAACAGGGAAGACTTTTGGAACTGTGTTCTGAAGTCCTACAGAGAACAGTTCTCAAACTTCTACCACGTTGTCGTTATTTGTAAGCTCATTCCCATATCCAGTGCAAAGCTGGAAAGGTAATTTTCAGTAATGCAGCGTGTTAAAACTTATTGGAGAAACAGACTGAATGAAGTAATGGTGGAACAGCTGGTTAGAATTTCAGTTGAAGGTGACAGTCTAGAGACATTTGATCCTGTTCCAGTTGTAGATAGATTCTTCAGCACTCTAAGAAGAGTTTGTGCGAAACAAAGGTAGTCAGAAGCAAAAAGGTCAGATACATCTCACAACACCACCACAAATGTAACTAGTTCAGAAGATGCAGCAAGTAGTAGCATTATTATGTCTTCGACTACTTCCGAGTCAGACAATGATGATGATATAAGATTGATCAGTAGCGAGTTCCTGTAAACTGAGAGAAGTACACTTTTGGCTTATAAGTTTAAGCCTGAGTGGCATGTGGGGAAAAATTTCAGGTCCTCAGTGTCTGTAGTCGGAGGGAAGTGGGTCAGTTGAGAATCCACGCCAGTCAGCCGAGTACCTCTCTTCATGTCTGCCTGCCGGCCCTGATCCCCGTGGTTAGATGCCCAGATATCCAAGCAAGGGGAGTGCAGTGGCAATGGGGGGGTGCCCTGCACTCGCCCTACTTAGCAATCTAGATCTCTGATTATGGGGGTTGGCACAGGCAGGCAGATGTGGTAGTGGACACTCGGTATCCTAGCTGGCCATGGGAACTCGGCTCTTTCAGAACTCCGTTTACCAATCTGCACAGGTCAGGACTTTACTCACTTCAGCAAATGGGCTGCACCTGTCTTGAGTTCAGCAATACGTGACCTGTACAATGTAGGAATAAGTCTGGGCACCAACCATGCCATGAGATGAGACATTGTCATCCATGTAAAAATTTAAAATTTTATTAGTCTTTTTTTTTCTTGTGCTGACTTCATCACAACTTTACTAATTCTACTGAGCTCTGAAGCCTGTGTGGTATCTGGGACGTCGATCACTAGTATCACGTTATAAGTTTAGTGATGGGCACTGACTCACAAGTGCTGCCACTGATGGTAAAAGCAAGTTTAAGAAATTAGTTTTTCATTTAGTTAAACTTTTTGTAGGGCAAATAAGTCCTCAGGTTCACTGACTGGTGGAGACACTGCCACATGTATTTTTTTCAGTGGCTCAAGTCTCAAGTTGAAGACCCCAGTTGTTAAATTTCTTAATGTTTGCATGGTGAGATGATAGTCTGGCTGGAAAAAGTCTGAGTGTTTATAACTTGAACTGTGACTAAACAAATCAAAAATCTCTCTGGCTCGATGGGGGGGGGGGGACAATATGAACAGACTTCTGAGGTGGGACGGGTACACAAAAGTCATCATCGTCTTTTGTGATATCTGGCTGGTCCTAGAAATAAGTCAGAAAAGAAGTTAAATGCCATGTCTGACAGTGTATGTTTGCAGCCTTAAACCATTTTTTTCTGTTCTAAATTGTAAGTCTGCACTTACAGAAAAAGTTAGTGGGATCTGGCCACTGGGAACCTGGTCTGCAGGCCTGAGTAGACAGCTGACTGTTCCGAACCACCTATCCATTTAAAACTGACCATTTAAGTTAGAGGCTCAATCCAAACGGATGGATAGTTGAGAACTACAGAAGTCAGAGATTAATAGCAGCTCATGTTCGTAAATCGGTTAGGGTGCTGCAGCTGCTTATTCTCAGTTACCCTACAGACTGCTTCCCAGCCACAGCGATTAAATTTCCGTGTCAGCATGAGTCATGACTGCACCAGAGGCTTTAGGTTTTAAGCTCAGAAAATGTACGGTACTGAACAGAACTTTAAATTTTGTTTGAGCACTACAGACCGACAACTGACTACTGTTCCCAACCACCCATCCATTTAAAATTGACCATTTAAGTTAGAGGCTCAGTGCAAATGGATGGGAGGTTGGGAACACTAGTCAGTAGTACTGTAGTTGTGTCTGTGTAATAAACTACTTACAGTAGTTTAGGGTGCAGCTGCAGCTGCTTATTCTCATTACCCTACTCCTATTCACTTCTGGGTCACATAAGTAGTCACACTTGGGAAGGTTGGCAAGTGGAAACTACATTTAACAAGGTCAGAAAATGTTCGGTACGTACTGAACTTTAACTTTTGATTCAGACACTAGAGACCGACAACTGACTACTGTTCCCAACCACCCTTCCAATTAATTGACCGTTTAAGTTAGAGGCTCAGTGCAAATGACTGGGAGGTTGGGCACACTAGTCAGTTGTACTTGTGTCTGTGTTATTACTTTCAGGGTGCAGCTGCAGCTGCTTATTCTCAGTTACCCTACTGCTGTTCACTTTTGGGTCTCATAAGTACTCATGCTATTGAAGGTTGGCAAGTAGAAACTACATTATTTTAACAAATTAAGAATCAAATCTTACTAATACCATAAGAGTATGAACTTGAAAAAATGCTTCTGTTTGAAAAAAAATGCTTCTGTTTGAATTTCACTCAGACACTGATGGAAAAAAAATTAATAAAGTGACTCAGTGACTGCACACACTTCTGTACCTGAGTCTTTTTTTCTCTCCTTTTGCTGCACACATCACAGGAAGTCAAAAATGTGTTTATCAGGTGAGAAATAACACCAATCATATTGTGTCTGTAAATTTGACAACTTTTTCATTTTGCTAATCAATTCGATCCAACTGCTACACATTAGCAACATTGAGTAGCACTTTTCCACACGAAAGTGCTAATCAATCGAAAATCCTTATTTAAAACCCTGTTATGAAGGTGCAGCCTCCAGAACAGCACACACAGTACTCCAAGTCAGGGGTCATGCTTAACTTTTTGCACTGGCCTAGCTGGGAGAAAGTGGTACCAATTTGTACTGCCCCGCCCCATGATTTACACTGGCCTCAAGTTATAATGGGGATTACTGGGGAGAGAGAAGGACTCCATCTCTTCACCTCTTTCCAACTACTCTCTGTTTTGGAGTGGTACTTCCTCTCTCTCCGCTTCCCCATTAGTCCTCGTTGTTGTCTATTGGCATCCCCCCCTTCCTGTAAGTTCTTCTTGGTGTCCAGTGGCACCCCTCCCTCTCCCCATCCGCACAAGTTCTCTGTGGTGTCCAGTGGCAACTCCCTCCCTCTTCCCTTCCCTTTAGGTTCTTCCAGGTGACCAGTGGCAAACCCAACTCCCCACTGCATCCCAACCCCACGCTAGTCCCTGATGGCAACTGACACAAACCCTCCACTTATCTTCTTGTCTGGCCACTCTCTCTCACAACTAAGCCACCACCCTCCCTCCCCATGTCTCCTTAGCAAGTCGCCAAAAGTTCAAAAGTATGTGAATAAAAGCTTTAATGAAGCATACCACCTATAGTAACTTAACAGTCTCAGCCCAGGTCCCGAATGCCCAGCACTCTCTCCCTGTAGTCCTTTGTGATAACATTTGAGAGAGAGAGAGAGATTGGAGGTATTTGAGCCCCATGGTGGGACTGTTAAGATACTATTAACAGTGTGGTTTCCTAAGGATTTTATTTTCATACTTTTGATGACTTGCTGACTAAAGGGACATTGGTGGGGAGGGTTTTGGGGCTGGGATGGATGGGGGGAAGGCTTTTTTTTTTACACTAGCCCCATTGGGCAAGTCAGAGGGAAATCACACTGGCCCGAGGCAGTTTGCACTATGCCCTGGGCCAGTAAATTAATTTTAAGCGTGAACCTGCATGTGAGGCCTGACCATGGTTTTATATAGTGGCATCACTGTCTCCCTCCTTCTGCTGGTGATTCCCCTGCCTATGCACCCCAGCATGCCACTGGCCCTCCAAGCTGCCTTAACACTCTGCTTTGACATTTTCAGGTCATCTGAAATAATAACCCCCAGGTCCCTTTGTGACTGTCAGCAACTCCTCCCTCCCATCCCGTAGCTTTCCCCAGGGTTTCTATGTCCCAGGTGCAAAATGTGGCTCTTTTTTTAGTTAAAGTTCAGTTGCCAGGCCTCAGACCATATTTCAGGCTTCCCCAGGTCCCCCTTCATTTTCTCTACCCCCTTTCGGGTGTCCACTCTGTTACAGATCTTGGTGTCATCTGCAAACAGGCAGACCTTTCCCACCAGCCCTTATGCAGTGTCGCTAATGAAGACATTATACAGGACTGGCCCCAGGACCATTCCCTGAGGCACCCCAACTGGTCAACCCCCTCTCCCCAGTCTGCACCCCATTTACCACCACTCTCTGCTCCTGTCTGTTAGCCAGTTTCTAGCAGTTTACCACCTTTCCCCATGTCCAGCCTACCCAGCTAGTTTATCAGCTTCCTATGTGGGGCCGGTGTCAAAGGCTTTGCTGAAATCAAGGTAAGCGACGTCCACTGCCCCACCCTGATTTACTTCCTTTGTCACCCAGTCGAAGAAATCAGCCAGATTTGTCTGACATGATGTTCCCGCTGTGAATCCATGTTGCCTATGGTCCTGGACTCCGTTGGCTTCTAGATGCCTCACTATCCTTTCTTTAAGCGATGTCTCCATTATCTTCCCAACTACGGAGGTGAGACTGACCAGCCTATAGTTCCCAGCCTCCTCCCTGCTGCCAGATTTTGTAGAGGGACCACACGTGTCCTCCTCCATTCCTCTGGTACCACCCCTGAGTAGAATGACTTGGTGAACATGGCTGCCAGAGGTTCTTCTATCTCTCTTTGCAGTTCTCTTAATATTCTTGGGTGTATGCCATCTAGTCCCATCACTTTGTCCACGTTCAATTTAGTGAGCTCCTTCAGGACTCTTTCCCCCATGAATGGACTATTGTCCACCTCTTCACCACCTTGGCAAATGCTGTATTGTTGTGCCCCTGCCCTTCCCCTTCTTCTGTGAATACTGAACAGAAATATTTATTCAGTATTTCTGCCTTTTCCATGTCACCCTCCCTCTTCGTTGAGCCTTGAAATCCCCCCCTTGTTTTTCCTCCTTTTGCTGATGTATCTGAAGAATGTCTTGTCCCCTTTCTTAACTGACTGTGATAAACCTTCCTCAGTACATGCCTTTGCTCTCCTTACTGCCTTTCCCACTTCCCTTAGACACTCTAGGTAGTCCTCCCTGTCCTCCTCCCTTTGGGTCTCCTTATATTTCCTGAACCCTTTCCTTTTGGCCCTGACCTTTACCGCCATCTCTCTTGAGAATCACAGTGGCTTTCTCCTTCTCTTGTCTTTGGATACCAATCTGATGCATTGGATTGTTGCTTCCTGTAAGGCTTCCTTTAAACGCTTTCACTGTTTTTTCACTCCTACTACTGCCCTCGTTCTCTCCAGGGCTCTTTTGATACACCTCCCCATTTCAGCAAAGTCAGCATTTTTGAAATCCAAAACCTTTGTCCTAGTATGACTTGAACGAGTCTCTGTCCCTATGCTGAACCACACAATGGAGGCTCTAGTTCCTTCTAATTTAACGTGTTGCAGGACATAAAAATCAGCCAATGCCTCCTGGAGAGCTATGAGAAATATATTTAGACACAATTCAGCTTTTATTTCTAGGAGGCGCCATTTCAGATTTCAACGAAGTGCAACAGCCGATCAGAGGGGCTGTGGGGCAGAGCCAGGTGCCAAGTGGGTTACAGAGAAGGATCGTACTGGGAGGGGGTGCTTCCAGACTGAAAAGGCAATATTTATTTATTTTTTAATTTAAGTCTTTGTTTATCGGGTAAGTGTGCTGATCCAAGGACTGTTTCCAGACATGACCTGGCCACGAACAATGGCACAGAATCAAACCGTTAAAATAATTTACAATCCAATAAGAGTAGCAGATTACAAGCTGTACAGACACAAGTCCCAACAGAAACATATATAGCATAATAAACAGTGGTACAGAGAAGTAACTGAACAATGTACAGTTGCAAGCCCGATGAAAGCAGATAACTAGCTGTGCAACAATAGATTGACGCAGGGTAGTGGAAAAAATCAGTTACAAGCAGTAATAATAATTTGAAACAGGGTAAACAGACTGCACCACAGTAACCTAGGAGGACAAACGGTTCAACAAGCAACAATACCTAGGTGGAGATGAATAGGGAGGAAGCAGGGAAGTTAGGTGCCATTGGTGGTAAATAGAGGCACACACCAAGGATGCTAGAGAGGAGATGGAGAAAAGCAGAGGAACTAAGTGCCAGTGGTGACATGGAGGCACACACCAAGGTTACTATGTACCAGGGTAAGGAGGAGGGAAAGTAGAGCAGGAGTACAAGGGTAGGACAAACAGGGAAAAGATCTAGGGAGAGGAAGAGGTGAAGACACAGGAAAATAAGGTAACTAGTAGTGGTAGGGATGGGGAGAGGGAGGTTGGAGAGAGCTAGCACATAAGGGTGAGGGGAAAGAGAAAAATGGGGGGGGAGGGCAGGAGTGAGGGAAAAGGTATAAGTACCTACACCCCAGAGGGGAGGGTTTAAACTAGAGAGTAGGAGCAGGTGGAGGTGGAGTCCAGGAGTAGCCAGGATCTGAGTTGGGCTTTGAAGGAGTGGTGCGAGGCAACCTTGTGGATAGCTGCCGGGAAGTTGTTCCACAGAGAAGGTGCCACTACCGACAGAGCTTTACTCCTCATTACAGTGGAGACTCTGGGGACCTCTAGCGGGGGAGGACCGATGTGTCATGCAAACACCTGGGGACAGTATGTGCCTTGACAGGGAAGTATATGGGGACTTGATATCCCCATGCATGGTGCCATCAATGATACTGCCAAGTGCATAGTCAAAGTAACGCTTGCGTGAGGGCCAACCAAAGACACTGATATAAGTCGCAATGGTGGGTGGAGAAGGGAGCCATTAGTATGAAGCAGTAAACACTATTATACACCGAGTTGAGTTTGTGGCAAAGGGTAGTGGATAGAGAGGAGGAGTAAATCAGAGAGCAGTAGTCAAGGATAGGGAGCAGGTTCCCACGGGCAATGGCTAGTGGGGCAGTGGGGGTAAGATAGTTTATTGCACAATAAGCAGTGCCAAGTTTTTGTTTGATTCTGCGTATGACACTGTTTATGTGCAAAGGAAAGGGATGGGTCAAGGGTTACACCCAGATATTTGAACTCAGAGACTAACTGCAAGGGGGGTCCAGATGGGGAAAGCACCAGGAGGGAGGTGTTAGATTTAGCGACATTAGCCAGGTGGGTCTCAGAACCAAGTAGCATAGCCTTGGTTTTCTTCTCATTAACTAGGAGCATATTCAATGAGAACCAATTGTGGGCATGGCCATAATTTTGGGTAAGGACAGAGGATATGTTCTGGATGGATTTGTCACTGTGGTAGAGGATTAAGTCATCTGCATACAGTAGGCAGGGCAGTTAAGACTGTCAGCAGGGAGGGAGTTAATGAAAAGAGAGAATAGTAAGGGTCCCAAGATGGAGCTCTGGGGGACACCTGTAGTGATGTGCAGTTCGGGGAGGTGGTGGTACCTACAGTCACCGATTGGGAGCAGACTGTGGAACTCAGGAACCATTGCTGAGTCTCGTGGGAGCAGCTGAGCTCGAGGAGCTTAGTAAGGAATAGGGGCTGGTTGACTAGATCAGAAGCCTTTGTCAAATCCACAAACATCACCCCAGTGGCTTTACCCTGATCCATGTTCCTGAGGACATGATCAGTAAAGAGGGCAGGGGCAGAAGTGGTGCTATGGTACTTTCTGAACCCATGTTGCTGATTACACAGGAGGTTATACTTGTCAATGTGGTCAGAGAGTTGACAGTGGACAGCCTTTTCTAGAAGCTTGCTAAGGTGGAGAAGAATGGAGATCGGTCAGTAATTGTCAGAGTAGAGGGGGTCCCCTGCTTTAAAAATAGGGACGACAGTAGCAACCTTCCAGGGGGCAGACATGGTAGCCGAGGCCAAAGCGAGGTTAAAAATGAAAGTCAGAGGTTGGGAGATGGTAGGGGCTGTGAGCTTGAACAGGGAGGAGTAGAGGCCATTGGAGCCAGGGCTACCACAGGAGGGAAGGCTCCTAAGGAGTTTGGTGGTAAGCTTTTTTGTGATTGCCCTAAAGTAGAAAGGCGGGTTGGGGGCGTGACAGGGAGAGGGGATGGTAAGGGTGGGTCACTAGTGTCCACTCCAGGAGTAGGGGGTTGCTGAGAGGGGAATTTACAGAGATGGGCAGACAGGTCAGTGAATTTTATGTTAAATGCTTGTGCAACCTCCGACGGGTCAGGCAGTGGGCTGGTGGGGGAGTTTAAGTGGACTATAGGGCTGTGGGAACAAGGAGTAAGGAGGGAGCTTAGGGTGTTCCAGAATTGTTGATGGTTGGCAAGGTTTTCAGTGTGAAGTCTCTGATATAAATCGCATTTTTGAGCCCTAGCAGACTGCTTGCATTTGTTACGCAATCTTCTAAAATTGTGCCAGTGGTCAGGAGTGGGTGACCATTTGTAGGCTTTCCATGCTGTATCCCTTTCTTTCATAAGGGCCAAGAGCTCCTTAGGTGACCCACGTGGTGCAGCCACCACACACCATTCTTGTAGTAATCGGGAAATGTTTATTTTGAATCCGAAGGAGGGCTTCAGTGAAGAAGTTCACTGCCACTGAGACGTCCATCAGGGAGTAAAGGGTAGTCCAATTCACTGCATTAACATCATGTAGTAGCTTAATGTAGGAAAGGTCGAGCACTCACCACATCATTTATTAATCGCTCCAGACAATCATGAATGTAGCTGTAAAGACTACATTTATTTAAGCAATAAACCATGACAGGGTGTGGGTTATGCTGGGATTTACAACAGTTGGCATGGTTTGGCCGAGTGGTCAATTCCTGGCCAGCTTTGGTAAATCCCAGCATAACCCACACCCTGGAGTGGTTTATTGCAATTTTACAATGGGCCCCTTTTTTTTTGGGGGGGGAGTAAAGAACAAGAGTTTTTTTTTAATTTATATTATTTTTATTGATTTTATTACTACGCCAGGAAATAAAATAGTTCCTTGTTGTTAGGCAGAACCCTCCCCCCAATATGTTTGCAGTCAGAGCATACGAGTGTTCCCTTTTTTTTATTCTGCTCCCCACCCTTGTGAGCAGGGTTTTAAATACTTTATTAGCAGTTTTTTTTTCTTGGGACTATACTAACTGTACAGAAAGTATTTATATAGATATTCTAGAAATGCTGTGTTTGTTAAACACAGTGAGACAAGAGCTATGCATTTTCACAAAGATTTAGCACTTTTACGAGCAAAACGCTAATCAATTTTTAGAGTTAAATAAATCACTGGTGGGTGTGTCTTACGTTGGGAGCAACAGAGAGCATGGTTTCATCTTCTTTTATTTATTTGTTTTTAAAAATGACAGCCTTACAGTTCCTTTGTAGTAAATGCTTACAGACAGCGCTGTAAGAGGTTACGTTGCCATTTTATGGTTCCAGGCTTGCGGTGGCTTTAGCAGTTACACATTTTGTTTTATGTGAAATAAGATTTTACAAATGTTTTTTGATACATTTGTAGCTAATTAAATTTGTTGGCCCATGATCAAATTTGAAGTGTGACGTGGACAGCCAGTTCTGAGTGCTATATGATCATTTTTTGTAATAAATAAAAATGGGTTATGGACTGTCTTCCATGAGAAATGCTAAAACAGCATGTGAGATCACACACACACACACAGGTTTTAGGTACAAGGTTACCTGGAAGGCCTGAAGCTAATTACAGAGTAGAACAGACCTTGATCAAGGATCTCCTGTTTTATCTAAAGTTAATTACAGGCTGGAAGAGGCTTGAGTTGAGCATATCCATTTTATGACATTTCAAGAGGAAGAAACCAGGTTTAGTAAACTGGTGCGAAATCATAAATGCTTTTAAGTCTGTGTGAGAAAAGAATGCGACTAAAGATCAAAGAGAGTCATTTGCAGAACATGAGTTATGTCGAGGTTGCAGAATTTAATACTTTGAAAAGACATCCTGTTTTTGTATAGATATATTTTTTTAGATATTCTGACAGAGGAGGAGCTAGGTGACCTCACAAAGGGGTTGGCAAATACAGTTTTCTTTGAGGAATATTCTGTTTTCCGTCATAGACACTTCTGTGTAGACTCTGACAAAGAAACATCTTTGGAGCACTTTAAGCAGGTATTTAGAGAGGCAAATCTAAGTACGGTAGTAAGAATTGCACTGTTTAAAACCTTGTTCTTTTAATAGATTTGTATGTCTTGTGATATAATAGTGCTGTATTTTATGTTTTACATATTTTTATCTATTTTAGTAAAACTCTTTTTAGAGCATACTTGGTCTGTCTTTGAATTTCTTTCATTTGCAAGAAAAGTATATATGGTTATAGCTGACACTAGGCATAAGCTTGAATGGTGATACCAAACTGGAAAGAGAAGCGTTTTAAATCTGAGGTCTTTATAAAAGTTTTTAAGGGTTCATTTCTGTACACCTGGTTAGGTGCCCGTAGGCAAAGATATCTGGCCCCCCGAAGACAGAATTCTATGAATCTGTGCACTGGGTATGCTAGCAAGAGGTTCACAGTTTGAATCCCTCCAAAAATGGAGACCAAAGATTGATCCAAACTCACAAAACAGACAAGAGGGTTACCTTGTTCTGTTAAACTGTTCAGAAGACTGCTCTCGGAGCTTGGCACTTTGGGAGTAGAGGGCTGACCTGCTAAGTGGGTTTGTGACACAGAGCACTGGCTTCATTTTCTTGCACATGCGCGGCATTGATCACGGGCTTCCTAGTACTGTTTCCCATTTGACAAGAGGGTCCAAGGTCAGAGGGTGGATAGTAGAACTGATTTAACATAAGAAATTATGCTGACGGCTGTGCTGGTGCCCGTCTTTGGCACTCCTGAAACTGGAGGGTAAAAACACTTAAGCAGAAGGGCCTAGGTAGAGGAGTCTCCAAGAATGAAGCTTGCTGGAGATTGAGCGTGAGGTGAGTGCGGTCTCTCCGGTTCCGGCAAAGTGGTTTAGACAGCGTGGATTACCAGGGAGAAGATTTTTTTTTTTTAACTGGTCATTCATTGATTCTGGTTATGCGATGGGGTAGATCGGAATAGGAGGGGAGCAGCAGTTCTACAAGACTGCCATTTACCACGGATTGCCATCTTTGCCAGTCCATAGTTTGTGACGCTCAGATTGATTTTGGGAGAGTTTCTGATGCGGCTGACTGGCACCTTTTTCCGTTGGTGTATCATAGGATTTGCCACGGGCGAAAGGTGCCAGTCGGCCAATCAGAATGCTTGATTTTCTGGCCCCATTTTATAATAAAAAATAATAAAAGCAAAGGATGCGGGCAACATGATGCTGATGTTGCCTGTGTCCTTTGCTTTTATTATTTTTGTAATAAATATAGTCTTTACAGCTATATTCACAACTGTCTGGCGTGATTAATAAATGAGGTCAGATGGTGAGTGCTCAACCTTTCCTACATGTTTGTACTTACCCCCACCCCCAGAAGATTCAGACTCCCAAGCATCAAAATTGACATTCTCAGCCTCTACCCAACTGGTAACCGATCACACCAGAGCATCGATTTTAACACCCTCCCTATCCAAAAATAACACTCTGACTCCAGTCCCCTCTAAGTTGATAATTGTCCCAAGCCACAGATGCACCCCGATTCTCCCTGTCACTAAATCAGTCATGCTGCCTCTCTCCCCCTGTACTTCTTACAAAATCAAGACTCTTTCGTGGATACCATCAATTTGTGCAAGCATAAAGCTGCAAAAACTTGCAAATCTGCACTGCAGTAGATTTGTACCCTACTGTGTGCAGCTGGCACTGTTAGCCGGGCCATCCAACCTGAAGATTCAAAAATGTGTCAGCAGAACAACACAGACACACAGCTAAGTTATTCTGTGTGTGCTAATAACTAGCAAGCACTGGCCGGAATCGAGATGTGGTTGTGACTCCTGGGCACACACGGACGACGAAACACTCCCACCAAGTGTCAGGGGAAACAGGTTTTTCCAGGCTGCAATAGCTGCTTCCAGCCGGAGTCACACTGGCTAGCCGTTGCATCCGTGGTGGTTATCATTTCGATGGTCGAACACTCATCACCACCCTGCAGTCACTCTGAGACCGAAACTCACTCACTGACTGCAGAAAAGATCAGGGAACAGTCACTGTCACAAATTAAAGTATTCTGGCAGCTGTTTCCAAATCCATACACTTGGAGGGTTTGAAAAAACAACAGCAGCCTGCAGTGCTGGGGGATTGCACCCTTGTATTAGGTTGATATTTCTCCACCCCATTGTTTCTTACTGAGATTCTTAGAATTAATAGAAGAGTAGAATTGAAGTCTCCTATTACTTCGACAAGCTGCAGAGTGTGCAGTTTTGACATCCGGGACTTCTGAAAAACCTGGCAAATGTATTTCTGAATTCATTGTCTTATGCTTAGTAACCTGGCAAATGTATTTCCGAATTCATTGTCTCATACTTAATAACCGTATGTGCCAGGGTAGTTTAAGCCATGACTGTGAATATACGCTGCAGTCGGAATTCCATTATATTTCTAGTAATTCTGTGGGTAGATTATTTGCATGAAAACTGTCTCAACAGTTCATCTATTCCTGTTGCTTATTCCCACGTGAGGTCATAATACTCTGTTTATGACATCACAGTCATTCCCATGGCAACAGATTAAGTCACAATAGAGGATTATGACTTCAAGTGGGGAATAAGCTGCTAGGGCAGATGAACTCTAAAGGATAACCAGCAAGTGTTTTTCCAAATTTCCTCCTAATAAATAATGGGCAGAGGGAGAACTCTATAGAAGATAAACGAAATACAGGCTGAATTGTGTCTGAATATTATATTTTCCCAGAGGCATCAGCAGTTCTTGAAGCTCATGAAAATCTAGTGATTTGCCCAGGGTTACTTGTGAACAGGTGGCAGAGCTGGGATTCAAACCAGAAACCATTGGTTTATAGTCTTTCATTTTAAGCAGCGGACAATATGGTTTCCTTACTAGAGGAATAACTTACACAGTTGTGTCCTATATTTTTTTTAAATATTTGGACCCTATTCTTAGCTCCAATTTTATGACACACAAAACAGGGCGTAACTTTTATTTATTTATTTATTTATTAAATTTTGATAACCGGGTAATCCTGCTGGGCCCCGAAGGTCCCTTTTTCAGGGGCGACCCGATTGTGCTGGCCCATAAAATGGCTACATCGAAGTCATCAGATTTATGCCATGGGCAGTGACCCTCATCCATGGTGTAAATGTTGGAATGCAGATGAGGCATTCTAGCTGTTACTGTACATTGTGTAAACCCTAATGAGTCACAGTACAAGGTCACACATGTCTGAACACAGCGTAGTGCAATGTAAAGATATGCCAAGTTAGTACAGCACTGTCAGTGTCCTTCATCACATGCCCCTCCTGTGCCTTTGGCTCGCTTGTAGGCCGACATCCAGATCAAACCATCTGGCCCTCCACTTCTTCCCTGGTTGTGAATTGGACCCCCAACCCGAACCCCAGCAAACAGAACTCCTTGGTAGTCCATCGAATTCCCCCTTCCTAGCCCCCCTCTGCCATGCACAACCTCTCTGGTTACTGGTCCCCTCACAGGTCCCCCTGACATTCCTGAGCAGCTTGCACAGTGTTCTGACACCCTGTCACCTGATAAAATAATCCCCTAACTAACGGGTGTTGCAAAAATGCTGTGCCCACTGTGCTATCAGTAATTGGCATTGTCAGATGCACAGTGTGCCATTTACGTGCTAACCCAGTCCCTTCCAAGCACCAGCACACATGAATGTTCACTGGCACAGAAGGGCTGCTTGACCCCCTTTGAGTGCAGCTCTTGGGGTGGGGGGTTGCATGAGGGACTGGCACTAAATTGTGACACAGGGATTTGGCACCAGTTCCTTGCGACTGACAATTGGGCTTGCTATTTTAAAGAAGATGATTTCCTTTGGATGACACAGCTGAGATGCAACATCTAGTTTTCTGTGCTGCCCTTCTCTGACCCAAGTTTGCAGCTGAGGGGACCGAAGCTTTGCTAGGTCAGGGAACTGCACTACCCAGGATCCTCCTGCCTCAGCCAGCCCCAATAGAGTTGAGTGACAGGGAGAGATAGAGAGATTAAAGATGTTTTTCTTTTTTGTTTGTTTTTTTATATTTTTGTTGCCGAGCCACACACACTGGGAGAATTAAGAGGAAGGGTAGAGGCTTAATCGCACGCAGTCACAGAACTACCTTGCACAGTGTAAATGGCCTCTGCTGTGCCCACTTTTGCTGGTGGTTAAGTAACCAATGATCTGGTATTGTGGTCTGGTCAGTGATAGAATCAGAAATAGCAGCACACACAGAGTACACGGCGTTTACTCTGTTCCCTGAGTTTTACAGTACTAGGAATAACATTTTAGAATACAAACTGTCATTGTCAGTCTGGAAAGGTAATAGAAATGTTGCTTGCATTTGTTTTTTAGCATTAGGATTGGTAAAAATCTTACAATTAATATTTATATTTACTATAATACTGGAATAAAGGCTGGAAATGTTGAGGGGAGAGAGGTGCCTCACCTAATCAGTGTAGTAGGTTAGGTAAGCAATAACCCACGACAGGGTGTGCATTTATAGGCATTTAATGCATGCCTGGGGTGCATTGTGAGGCATTAGGCCGCAGGCCGAGCATCCTCACAGCACCCAGGCGTGCATTAAATGCATATAAACGCACGCCCTGGAGTGAGTTATGCACTTATAACATGGGTCTACTCAAAAATACCAAACAAACCCAGAGAAACAGCCCCCAACCCCCCGGAAGACAGGATAAGGGACTGTATCTTGCCACCTCACAAAGTAGTCCCTTACTAAAGAAGCACACTGTATGGGTGTTCTGTATACAGAAATGTCACACATACACTACTGATGTGATGTGTGACATTTCTTCTGTCACTTGCCTATGGGATGCGATCAGTTTCATAGACACCAACTGTGTTGCAAGTCTGACTGCTCTTTCTATACAGCCAGGAGCTCTAATCAAAAGACAAACACAACCTACTCAGTTCTGTGCCTCACTTCTTTTTTCTCTCTCTCTGGCGCTATTCACAGATGGGCAGCCAATTGCACTGTTCATTAGGGATGTCTGTGTCTCCCTCTGTTGCCATCTCTCATTCGCTCTCACTCTATCCCCCACTGATGCCGGTTCTGCAACGTATCCTGTTACAGAATTGCAGGGTTCAAATGTCTCCCCCTCCAGTGCTCTCTCCTGCTCGCTTGCTCTCATTCTGTCACTTTCACTCCCACACTGCTGCTGGCTGCATCTCTGGAGACATACACATATCTTACCTTGCAGCGCTGCTGATCAGAAGACAGGAACACACTACTGACAGAGGCAGATGGGGAGCAATCACCACGATCACAGAGAGACGTAGGAACAAAACAAATTCTGTGCTATAGGGCGCACTTAATGCACATTTTGTACACACACACACACGCGCACACACAGTAACGAGGATTTTTAGGGCAACCTGTCACTCTGGGAACCTGTTGGACTTTGGGAACTTTTACTGTGGATGCGTCTCCTACGGCGACTTGAGACCCTAACGACGGTTGTCTCTAGGGCTTCTCTGCATCTACCCAGATCTGTATGACTACCACTGCTGCTATTACTGCTGCTCTTGCTCAGGGCTCTTCACAGGTGGGGGTTGGGGGCAACCTGCTACTGTTCGGCTAACATCGGCGCACTATACTGTTCCATTGTTCACCTCAGTTGTGCTTCTCAGACACAATGCCACACTATCTGACAGCTATCAGCAAACTGATAAAAACACATGACAGACACACCGACAAAGCATGGATTGTCACAGCCGCTTCTCTGCGTCTGCTTCACTGTGCTCTGTGAACTGCTGGTCTGCTGCAATTCATTGTCCTCACTTGCGCACTACAGGACACTGTCTCTGCACTAACAGTGCGGGTAAGTGGCGAGCACAGATACAGAAAATGAGTGATCCACAGAGACACCCGTGATGCAAGTTCAGTAATACTGTGGCATACGGGATACTCGCTAACGCTTACTGCAATATGGCTGCCATTCGGGTTTTCATTCTGCAGGAATTAAGTAGTGCCGCCCCGCCCTTGGATCTTGGCTGAGGGATCATCACAGGGACCGTGCGTGTACAGACATTTAATGCATGGTCACCTGATGCTGTCTCAGCAAGCCCATTGGCCTATCTTCTTAACCCGTGTTATAACAGTGTTAAACTTCTAGGGTACACTGACAAAACTTCGTAGAGGGGGAAGGTAGGAGAATTGGATGCAGGAAGGGTGGGCAGGAACCTAATGGGAAGAAGTTCTTGACAACAGTGGTATCAAACTTATGTGTAAATCTCTAGAGTATGTTGATAAAAACATTTGAAACAAGGGAGTCAACAGTTAGGTGAAGATTGGGAAGTGATATATATATATATATATATATTATAATGGCACGGTAGTGCCACTATAGTTAGGGTTGAGGAGCCATTTCTATGTTAAACCCCAAAACTTTGCACCTTAATAACTTTGCAACCGTTTGACGGATTTGCCTGAAATTTGGAATACACGATCAAGAACCATAGTCCTTGGGATCTGCCAAGTTTCGTACTGGTCAATATACGGCTGTGGAGTTAAGCGTGATCTGTGCGCGCGATTACGCTTTTTCTGGAATTCCCACGGTCGCGCTTTACAGGTCGACGGGGTTTGCGCGACCAGCCCAAAATCTTCAGGGAACGTGCAGCCGGGTCCCCGATGTGCCTTTCAAAGATTTCGTGAAAAAATATTAAACGGTTCAAAAGTTATTCAAAAAACAATTTCCCATTATAAGTCAATGGGAAAAGTTAACAAAAAGTTCGACAGTGTCGCAAATGCACTTTTTACTGTCGCAAATGGCCCTGTTACTGTCGCAAATCCGCCATCTTGTTTTCAGTTAGTGATCAGAAAAATGCTTGGCATTTAAAATTGAGACCCTCTAGCAACCTAATTCTTTTTGTATTCACTTAGTCGGGCCCTGAGGATGCTAGCCATGTCTTTATTTTGGGGTAAAACACCCCAGGAATATGTTTTTCAAATTTCTGGAAAAAGTAGTGTCACAAAGTAGTGCCGCATTCACGAAAGTGTTGCAAATTTTTGCTAAAGCTTTTGCAAATTGCGACACTACTTTGCGACACAGTTCCCAAAATAACAGTAATTCTTTGGCACTTCGCTGCAAAAGAACGGTTGGGAGTTTTGGGCTGAAATTTGAAGGGAACGCAGATGACATCTCACAGATGTGCCTTTCAGTGTTGTTTTGGAAAAATATTACATGGCGGCAAAGTTACGGCACTCCAAAGTTGACGTTTTTCCCATAGGATAACATTACGGCGCCCGACGCTTTACAGAAATCCTTTGAATCCCTGCTGCAAAATAATGGTTTGGTCTTTTTCCTGAAATTTGGAGGAAGACCGTAACAGCCCGATGTGCCTTTCAGTGGTTTGGTGAAAAATATCACAGGAGGCAAAGTTATGGCACTCGAACTTCTCTTTTTCCATAGGATAACATTCACGGCGTCGCCGGCGCCTTTCAGGGCCTGTATCTCGGAAAGCGGTCACGAGAGATCTGGACTTTTCATCAGAAAAACACTTAGCCCCCTAGTGGGGGCTAAGTACAAAATTAGCCAGGACAGTTGTAAATCATACGACTTTTAAATTTTTTTCCTACGTCATACGGTTCCTGAGATATAAAGTATTTAGTATTCCAAGTTCTCATTTTCTGCTCCGATACTCATTATTATGCATACATTATTTGTACTCACTGTCTTTCTCTATGCAAGTTTTGGAGAAACCAGCCTGTGCGCTACATTACTGTTACTGTTGCCCTTTCCGCTTATGGTTCCGGTACCGTTTCACTTACTATTGACATTCTGCGCCACCAATGCTATCCTTTGCGCTTTCATTTGGCGCTTGTGTTCTGTTATTTTTGCCATTTCTGTTCACAGTACTGTTTATCTTTCTGTTTCACTTACGTCACCATGCCCATTGATATTTCTGTTTGCAGGCACCATGTTACTATGTGACAACACATCACGTGGCAGACCGTTCCGTCTCGCCACCATGTGCGTTACCCTTTCTGTTCTCATTAAAGCTTGTGTGTACCTTATGCGCCACTGTTAACATTTCTGTTTGCGTTGCTGTCCTGTTAGTATGCCACAAGACATCATGTGGGAGGGAGCGCTGGGCCCAGAAGGCCCAGCCCCGCTCGCTGCATTATATCACTATTTCGTTATCATTCTCAAAAAAGAAGGGAAATTAGAGGTGTTCAACCCACGAGCAGTTACCAGCGAGCAAAGTGAGGGAGGCCCGCCAGCAGTTGAAAACCCATCTCTCCGCACCTCATTGGTATTGGTGCATTGTGTCCCAACCTCACCCCATTCTCCTAGCTACTTCTGCTGCTTTACCATGTCGTGGGGTGAGAGTTAGGCTGACGCATCCCAATGCACCCCAATGCCGGTTGGGGGTGGGGGGGTCCAAAGGGGGTTTTAACCCTAACAGTGAATTTCTCACTTTTGTCACTGTGGAACAACCCTAACTAATGCATTAAACGGAGTTTTTTCCTCTAATATATATATATATATATATATATAAAAAGGCAGGTGAGAAATACACAAGTGAAGTAGTGTGTAGGGGGCAGCCATCTTCAGAAGTGTGCTTATGGAAGTCAGCTGCTGTCTGGTGTGTAAAAGACTGGCAGCACTTACAATATAACTAGCTGTGGCTTGGGCAGAGATACGGATGCTACAGTGTGCCTCTATGCCTTATCAAGTGAGGACCATCCCCAAACCTCTGTTGCGTACAGCACCTGAGAATTAATGTTAGCATAGGAAACGTCTTCAGGTACCTCAGGACAGTGTCTCCGGTCGTTTCTATTGACACTAATTTATTTATTTATTTATTTAAACATCAGTTTACAACCTTTGAGCCAGGGGCTCATTTACAAAGGTACCTCGTCACATAGAGGACACGGACAGTGGCATGGGAGACAACAGATAAAACAGGAACAGGAACAACAGATTAAACAGGAACAAAGTAAGTGTCATTCAAGGTTACAGTTGGTTCAAAACAGATGAGGAATACATGGCTAATCAAGCTAGCAAAATAGGGTTAGTGATTGGGAAGGAGGGGGAGGAATGATTCCTTTTACTGCTTGATTTGCCGTTAATGCAATTTTTCATGATATATTGCTTCTACTTGACATTTTTCAACAAAATGAAGCCCAGAAAGTTTTAGTCTTTAACTTTATCTAATGTGTTTTGCCCAGCTATCCAACTGAATTCTTATTACTTTTTTCCCATAGCAATGATTCTTGTTTTTTTCTGTATTAATAGTGATTCTCTATTTTTTCCTGCTAGAATATCTAACTTATTGAGCTTCTGCTGGAAACCTGTTTGAGTAAATGAAATTGAAATCACAGTGCATTCAACAGCATTGATACGGTATTCTCCTATCTAAAACTTTTGGAGACTGGTAGAGATCTTTTTCTAGAATGGTAATGAAGAGACAAGACAGGATTGGGGCTTAAGTACGCCTGACCCTTGCCGCACTTCACAATATGAGTATACTATAAAATGAAGAATATTACTGTAAAATGTATTTTCGCTATTTTTCTTGGGTATGAATGACCCAGTAAAATACGTTTACTGCTAATATTTGCATGTGCAAATACCGCGCTTGCTATTGCACCTCTTTTCCTAAAGGGAATCAACAAAGTCCAAGAGGGTAACATCTTTCAGAAAAAGAGATGTGCAAGAACAAGGGGGCACAATTTGAAGATAGAGGGGGGACGGCTCAGAGGTAATGTGAGGAAGTATTTTTTCACAGAAAGGGTTGTGGATACATGGATAGGCCTTCCCGAGGAAGTAGTGGAGTCAAAAATAGTGGGGGAATTCAAGAATGCATAGGACAGACATAAGGCAATTCCAGGAGGGGGTAGGAGGAAGTAGGCTTTTGGTTAACTAGGATCTGTGACCTATCCTGTAGGTAGGGAAATGGGCAGACTAGGTGGGCCAAGCGGTCCTTATCTGCCGTCAAATTCTGTGTTTCTGTGTTTTAAAAAAAAACAGCCATTCCGCAACACCAGTACTTTCAAAAATGTATAATACGGTTTCAGTTTAATAGCTCATTAACCAAAAGGCAGTAGGCAACAAAAGTAAACAGTTAAATCATAATATAGGTTAAATGTTGTACAGTCATGGCAGACGTTAGATTTAGCATCCAAAACCAGTTTCTACCCTCCCTCATTATTCAGTCCCACCTCATCTCTGGTTCTCAAAAGGCATCTCCATCTGCACTGAAAACATGCCCTCCTCAAACATACAGTGACTTAAGTTAAAATTAAAAGTTTGGCTTTTCTTGGTGTTGTAGGAATGTAGTCCCTAGAACAGGAAGTGGGGTAGGTCTTTTCTTAGTGTCTGTAACTCAAACAGTATAGTTCATCATTTAAACCAATTCAGACCTGCAGTGAGATCTCTTAATCAAATTGAGTAGGTATGGGTCAGTCCCTTTCTTTTGCAATTTTGCCTAAAAAATTTCCTTTGGCATATCATCAAAGGTTTTTTTTTCCAGTTTTAGAAAACGTTATTGAGAGGACAGTAGCTCTGCAGCTCGATGCCTACCTCAAGATTTGTCTGGATTTAGATCCAGGCATAGTACTGAGACTGTGTTGGACAATGTGCATAATGACCTCCTCAGGACCAGAGATAGAGGGGGGACTGGACAGTTCTCGTTCTGCTCAATCTGTCATCAGAATTTGAAACTGTGAAATGAGTTTGTTGTTGGGTTAAGCAGGGAGTACTGTGGACTCGCCAATAGGGTCATCAGCTGGTTTGAATCCGTCTTCAGTGGCAGAATGCTGAGGGTGGTGATGGGAATCTTTTCCTTACTCCTGAGGTTCCTGCTCTGTGTTGCAGGGGTTGAAGTTAACTTTTGCAGCCTCTGGCTAGGGGGGCTAGTGACTGGGAAAATCCACTAGCCCCACAGACATTTTCACTGGCCCAGCTGGTGCACTTATTGAAATGTTACCATCTTCAGTACAGGCTCGCAGGGCTAGTGAAAGGAAAATCTTACTAGCCCGATACAAAATCTACCAGCATTTGGTTAGTGGGCCGGTGCCAGTTTCGACTCCGATGTAGTACCCCAGGATTTGATCCTCTCACCTATGTTGTTCACAGTATACATGCTGCCCCTGGGTGATATCAGATGACACAGCTTGGGTTTTCACTGCTGTGCAGATGATACCCAGCTGTAACCTATTCGTACCTGGGACACCTGGTATAGTCGATGTTCTGAATTCATGTCTGGTTGAGATGCAGGATTGGATGTCCTCTAGCTTGCTGCCTCTCAACCCAGACAAGATGAAAGTTTTAGTGATTGAGCCTGGTCGCTGGCAGGGTGTGGGGGGCAACAGCATAGAGGACTGGTCTGGTACTTGGTTTCTCTAATCTGGTGGCTTCTACCGAGGTGAAGAATCTGGTTGTCATTCTGGATGAAAGACTGACATTTAAGGCTCAGGTGTCATCCGTAGTCCAGATAGGCTTTTATCATCTTCATAACATCTCCCAGATTAAAGCCTTGATCCTGATGGAAGTCCTACCCTCGATGATGTATGCCTTTTGTGACCTCCAGACTCGACTACTGTTGCACTCTTTATCTGGGGGTGAGTGGGGAGGTTCTACAGTGCCAGCATCTAGTGCTGAATGAAGCAGCCACGTTACTGACAGGCTGTCTGAGGTTATGTCATGTGACCACGATCCTACACGATCTGCACTGGCTGCCGGTGAAGTGGTGATCTCCTTCAGGGTTGACTTACTGACCTATAAAGCCCTTAATGGACTGGGCCCAGATATCTGAGTGAGCTCCTATCTCCTTACTGCCCAGCTCGCCCTCTCTGCTCCTCCTATGACCCTCCTAGCGGTTTCTTTAGTCAGTTATAAGACATCAGATGACCGCACGTTTGAGAAAGCTGGTCCAGTCCTGTAGAACTCGCTTCCCAGGTCTTTAAGGGAGGCACCTTTTGATGAAGGCCTGGAACCTAAAGACCCAACTCTTCAGTCAAGCTTTCGGTTTGATTTAATATCACTGGTCTTTGTATCTAAGTTACCCTTACTGCTAATTTGCAGTTTATGTTGTAGCTGTTTTTAATTGTGATTATCTGTTATGTTTCATTTGGTTTGATAGTTGTTGTTTTTTGTAAACTTTATTTTTATATTTTATCATAATCCATGACAGCAGATCAGGTTATATATAACACACAGTCCAGCAAAGCTTTACACCACTGAGACAGATATTCTGCGAGATACAGGATTAGCATGCGTGTGCCATATAGAGGTACAACATTCAGGGGAAACAACTTAGTTTTGCTAAATTATATCCTGATATGTGCTGTAGAAGGAAGTCCATGAGCCACATGGCAATAAACTGGATGTTAAAGGATTGTCCAGCAGATCCATTCCTAATAATCCATAGCCCCCTCTCATGAGGGATAAGTGGTACCACATCTGATGCTAAATGTAAAGAACCCAGGTATTAAATGCAGCAACATTAGCATTTACAGTTAACAATAACTTTAAACTAATTTCGCTCCTCCAAACCCCTGCTCCATTTTTGATTTTGGGCGTAATATAAACTAAAATGTTCTATGACCCCAATACACAAGGAAGGAGTACAAAAAAAGAAAACGAGAGACTAACAACAAATTGCTTATCTAGCTCAGTTATTGTAATAAGTGAGTAAAATGTATCCCACTTTAAACTAGGGTAGCACCCATCAAAATACAAAAGGGTAAGTTAGATTATTTCAATAAAGTTTACCCAAGTAGAACCGTAATTCTAGTTCCATTAGTCTCTCACAACAAATCAAGCAGGATGAAAAGATTCCTCTTCTTTTCCCAAGTCATCAGCACGAGAACGGAGCTCCATGGCCTTATGGCCAGTCCATTTACCTACTTCCCAGTGTATCAGAGAAAACAAAGACTTTACTTTGTCAAACAAGTATGAGTCTGGCAGGAAATATCATGGTGTGAGGGATCTCCATTCCTCGAAGCTGCCGACTGACACCATCAAAACGTTTACGCCTTTGGCAAGTGGCGTAGCTTATGTCAGGAAAGAAGTGTATCTGTGCATTATCCTGATATAGAGGAGCCGCTTTCCTTGAAAACTTCAGAATTTTATCTTGCTCCCCCATGCCCGCGGTGACAAACATAAGCGTGTGGGTTTTTTAAGAATTCACAGCCGGACCACGAGAGTTAACTCAATAGACCTTCTGAATGTCCCACATTTCTTCAGCCCCCTCAGGTAATAATTATTCCGACAGCCACTCTTTGATGTACATGGAAGGGTTATCACCCTCTGAGCCTTCGGGTAAACCTATAATTCGTATGTTTGCTGCCCTCAATTGATTCTCGAGCATCTCGAGTCTAGCTCGGATATGTTGATTTTCTTTCATCATCATCGTGGTAGCCCCCGTGGAAGCATCAGCTTGTTGTTTAATGTTCAAAATTTCTCCTTTTAAGCCATCAAGAGCTTTTTCCATGACCACAACCCTACCGTTAAAATCATCCACCTTAGCATTTAGCGATGTAACAGATTGAATCAACATTTGTAGTTTGTGGCCCATAGAGTCGATAGTTTCTTCCGATCCCGATGCTTCAGCAGGCTGCGTGGTGTCCTCTGGGTGCAAGGACCCGGTAGTTCCTTTATTTTTCCCACCACCAGCAAACTGTCTGTCCTTTTTATGATTGCCCATTCCTAGTAAAGTGAGGTCGCTCTTTTCAAAACTCTGGTCGAAAATCACCAATAACTCTCCTAAAGTAGTATTTAGGGCTACAGAGGTATATTCTTTTGCAGAGTTCACTAGAAGTTGCTGCACGCTGCTCGGGCTCCACAGCGTGCCCTTGGTTTGATGGTTTATTTTTATGGTGTACAGTGCCCAGAACCTCTGGGACTGGGCACTAAATAAATACAATTACTACTGCTACATTTTAACAGCAGATGCAGAGAAGGTTCTGTGTATAGTTTCAGCTGCGGCTTTCTATAGGTTGGTCACCAGTGTAAATGACTTTTATTCTGGTTACAAACCCAACATTGGCAGCACAGAAAATGAAAACAAATCCATCAAAACCTCAAGTTTCATGCTGAAAGCATTTTTGGACTCATTCTTTACTTTCCAGTTCTAAGCACTGTCGGACACACCACAGAGCTGGGACAGCTTGGAGCCCTTTTGTAGTGTTTGTGCAGCACTGAGAATCTGGATGGAATAAGGCCTTCTTTTGAATGGTAGCCTATCTCTCGCTGCATGAGAATAAGGGACGGGATATTAATGTGTAGTCTAGATACCAGTAGTCAGTGCCCTAGCGAAGTAGAGCAACAGCCTAGTATACTCAGAAAGCTGAAAGGGAATGCACTTCAGAATCTTCTTTTCTGTGAGTATTGGTACTTATCCCAGTGCATGGACATATCTAAACCAGGGAGAATACTGATTTTGCATTCTTGCTGGGGACAGGACCTTCTCCCAGGTTTGAAATTCATTTTTCTCACACCAGAAAATATGTTACTCAACAAATTTAACAAGTAGTGGATTAAATACTTTTACTTGCTTGGGATTAACTGGACCACAGCTACTGGAGTGTCATGGAGCTGCATCCACACCCCCTTTTTTGTAGTCTGCAGGTTGCCTCAATGCAAGTCTGATTTTAGTAGAAGGTTCCTGTTCTTGTGCTTCAAGCTACACCAAGTTTGAGGGTGACTAATAGCTGCAAGCTGAATCCCTTCATTCTGAAGTGACAGACTTGGAATATAGATACAGGTATTCGCATGCCGATGCACTCTTTCCACTCTTCAGTTTTAATGACTGTTTGCGGGGGTACCAATTAATTTTGACTACATTTATTTTCTGCCTAGTAGGAGATGCTGACCAAACAATGAGGCTTAGCAGTGAAAATTCTTTACCTTGGTGGGGGTGTTGGGTGGGGGGTGTGTGTGTGTGTGTGTGTGTGTGTGTTTATGTGGATCCTTTAATAGCTGATGAGGAAATGTGATTGGGCAGGGGGGCTTCCCTTCTTCAGATTTGTTTTCATTGTTTTTAGCTTTACAAGGATTTCCAGTCCCAAGTGTCGCAGAATTCTTCTGGCGTATTCTTTGAATCAATAAAGGCACCCTTCAGGCATAGAGAGCATTTTTTTTGTTTTGTTATAGAGGCATTATTGAAGCACCACACACACACGCACATCTTTACTGGACTGGTGCACCTGTTCTCTCCGAGCAGACTGCAGCGGCATAGCAGGCAGAGATGCACTAACATGCATACCAACAATGAATACTGCTGTCGCTCTCTCGCTTGTAGTGCCATAGGGAGCTCAGAAAGCAGATTGCAACACTTATGCCATCACTGTTTCATATTTCAGGAAGAAAAGGTTTAGTAGTTAGGATTTTAACCTCATTCTCATCCCCACTCCCCATCCAGAATTGGTTTAACAACTTTCTGAAGAGAACAGATCAGAACATTTATTACTACAGAGCTTAAGCTGTGTCTGTCTCCCCCAGGCAGACGTAGCCTAGTCCCTTAATCTCATTATATTTTTTAAAACAAAATTTAAATTAGTTTTTAATTGAATTGCATGTAAGTATGTTGTGATTGGCTGTCCTGACTGCATGGTACAAAATCTCATACAGATATAGGATGGAAAATCCATTTAGCTGACTGCCTTTAGTTGGCAGATTTTTGCCACGCTATAGGCCCAGTTGAAGAACAATCCTGCTATTGTTTTAATATATTTTTTGGTTAGAATTTTTGGCCTGGAAGGGCACACTGTGCCAATGCTCATTTACTGGTGCACCCCAGGAGAAGCACAGGGATGTTAAGAAACTTGCTCAGGGTCACATAGTATACAAGTGGCGACTGTGGGTTTCAAACCCAAGTTGGCTGTGTCTCCAGGTTCACAGCTTGGTGCACTAACCTCTAGGCTATACTGCCTCCCATTCTTGAGAGACCAACACTTAAATGAAGGTCAGGTTCATGCAGTTGAGCTGTTTGGTCTTTTTGATGAAGTAGAAACAGAGAATCTGTATGCAGAAAGATACCGGGTAGTCCAGTGAATCTGCCCATATTATACTACCTCACCCCCCAACTTAGTGTCCTGGAGAGTTGTTCCTTTCTGCACCCCCCCCCCACAAAAAAAAAACCCAACACCCTTTGTGGGACTATGAGTCCTCTTGCTCTTGTCCTGCCATGTTTGAACCCATTTAGGATACCTACCCTCACTACTTCTGCCGCCAGTCTGTTTCATGGTTGTACCCCACTCTGAGAGTGGATCTTCCTCACATTCCTCTTGAATGTACCTCCCAGTCAGCCTCCAGTTGTGCCCTCTTGTGACTAAACATAGAGAAACGTGGACTTTGACAGCAGGTAAAGACCGTTTGTCTCACCCAGTCTGCCCATTTCCCTACTTATTGGATAAGCTGCAGATCCTAGTTAACCAACAGCCTACTTCCTTCTACCCCCCACTAGAATTGCCTTATGCCTGTCCCATGCATTCTTGAATTATCCCACTGTTTTTGACCCCACAACCTCCTCAGGAAGGCCATTATATGCATCCACTACCCTCTCTGTGAAAAAATACTTCTTTACATTGCCCCTGAGCCATCCCCCCCGCTCTATCTTCAAATTGTGTTCCCTTGTTCTTGCACATCTCTTTTTCTGAAAGATGCTGCCCTCTTGGGCTTTATTGATTCTCTTGAGACATTTAAATGTTTCTGTCATGTCCCCCTCTCCCTCCTTTCCTCGAGGGGCTACATACAGTAGTAGGCTCCTTTAGTCTTTCTTTTCATATGGCTTCTGGTGCAGACCCTGCACCATTTTAGTTGTCCTCCTCTAGACTGCCTCCATCCTGTCTATGGCCTTGTGGAGATGAGGTCTCCAGAACTGCATGCAGTATTCTAGATGGGATTTCACCAATTGTCTGTACAGAGGGATAACAACTTCCTGTTTTCTACTGGTGATGCCTCTCCCTATATATCCCAGTATCCCCCCAGCCCTCCTTACTGCCTTCTCACATTGCTTGCCTACCTTTAAGTCATCTGCTATGACTACCCCCCTGTCCCTTTCCATTTTTGTTGTTGTTAGTACCTCCCCCTACATTGTGTACTCTTCCCCTGGGTTTTTGTTTCCCAGGTGCTTTACTTTGTACTTCTTTGCATTGAATCTAAGCTGCCATACATTTGACCATTCCTCCAACCTCGCCAAGTCCCTTCTCATTATTTCCATCACCTCTTGTGTATCAACCCTGTTGTAGATCTTTGTGTCATCTGCAAAGAGGCATAATATATCCCTGTTGCTAATAAACAGGTCTTTACTATTCACCTTGTTTATATCCCACAGAAAATTATACCTCTCTAGCATCACCCCCCTCTCACCTCTGGCTTTCAACGAGCATGTATTCAGGACCACCAGGTGTTCCTCACAGGATCTGCCTTGCTGGCCATGGATCATCTAGGGGATCCTTCTATATACTGACTGCATTCTGCGTGTGTCCTTTCTCAGGTGAGGGCTGCAGAACTGGACACAGTATTCCAGGTGAAGCCTTACCAGCAGTCTATATAGGGGCAGTATCACTTCACTTCTCTGTTATCAAAACCTCTCCCAATACACCCCAGCATCCTCGATACCTTACTATATGACTTATTGCACTGGCTGGTTGGCTTGGGGAGGTCACTGATGAGGATCCCAGATCCCTTTCCTCTGTAATAAAAAACAGCCTGACCTCCCTCCTCATCCATTACTCTGTGTACGATTTCCTTTTCCATAAGTGTATGACCTTGTACTTCTTGGTGTTAAATCCCAACTGGCAGATCTTTGTCTACTTTTCTAGCTCCTCTAGGTCACTCTGAAGCTCCGACACCACATTTTCTTATAAGTAGACCACCAGACTTTCCTTAACTATGGTCTCCATCAGTTTACCTATAATAGATGTAAGACTAACCAGCCTGAAGTTGCCTGGGTCCTCCCTGTCCCCCTTTCTGGTTGATCCGTAAACCTCCAATCCCCTGGCATCACTCCAGACTCCAGTGAATCATTAAATAGCTGGGTCAAAGGTTCCTCCAATTCTGAGGCCAGTTCCTAAGTACCCTGGATGCAGGCTATCTGGGTCCAGTGCTTTATTCCCCACCCCACGAGGGCCTCCAGGCCTTTTTTTCACCTCTTCCGCCATGCTTGCTATCCTCCCTATTTTCTGCACACACACCCCATGTGACTACCTTTGATCCTGCTGTCTGCTAGAGGCCCATTGTCCTCAACCGTGAATACTGAGCAGAAGTAACTGTATAATACAATTCCCTTCTGTTCGGTGTCTTCTACTATCATCTCAACTAGGCTGACAATCCCCCCATTTGCTTTCCTTTTCTCCCTAATACACCTAAAACATTATTTTGCCCCATGCACTGCAAAGTCATTAAAGGTTTCTTTGAATGCTGGGATAATTTTAATATTTTTTGGCGGGCATCAAGTCCCCATTGTGGTAGCATTGTAGAAGGGGTGCTGTTGAATGCTTGATTTATATGTTTATAATTTTTTGATCAGGAAAGGCAAATGGACCTTTTTTGTTTGTTTAAATTGATGGGGAAATGTTGGCCATGACAGCGGGGAGCCCCTCCTCCACTCGTCACCAATAAGTGCCATGGGATCTTTTACTTCCACCTGGACAGTAACTTGAGATGAACAGAAGGGCCTAGGTTTAATATCTCATCTGAGAGATGGCACCTCATAAGTGCAGCACCCCCCTTCCCTGTACTGCACAACAGTGTCAGTTATGGGTATTACCCCAAGTGCCAGGTGCTGGGCTAGAACCCATGACCATCTGCTCTTCTGGCCCCAGAGGCAAGCGTGCTACTCACTGAGCCACAGATACTGACTTTGTAACTGTAAATAGTTGTATTTCGTTGTATAAATCCAATAAACAAAACAAAAAACAATGGATCTGGTGTAAGGCATAGAAAGTTGATTAAAAATCTGACCTTGCAATAAATTTTTTCAGTGCACAATCAAATATCGATTCTTGACCAGTAAGGTTCCTGTATTTGTTCTTACCATTTTATAATGTATGGGCATCTGTACACAGCCAGGCTATGTTTCCATCAAGGAGTTCTGATGCTGTCATGCACCTTGAGAACACATGTCGAGCAGTCCCTATGATGTCATCACAAGTATGAGTCCTTCCTAGATTCGCTCCCAGCCATAGCCAGGGTGCCTCATATGGCTGCACTCTATAAATGTGAGAGGAGGAAGCTGGAGGATGGTCTTTGCACACAGAAAGAATGAAACAGCAGGACTTCAACTCAGATCAGCAAGGTAAAATTGGTATGGTGTTGAACCTAACCGACTAGGGTCACCGTAGGTAGGTGTGTAGGCTTATTCAAATCTTGGCCAACGTTTGATAACTAAGAACCTGTGTTTAAAGTACAAGCAGCAAGAATGAGAATAAAATAGAAATCCTCCATCACGGGCCACTTAGGGCAGTTTGGGTGGGGGCACACTGGATTTTACCTGTGTACTGATACTGTCCACAACCAGTGGCAGCCTTGAAATTATTATATTGATGAAACGAGCCAGAGTTGAGCAGATCTCACTTTGAATCATTCGAGTTTGATTGCTCATATTTTTGTATAGGTTATAGTATATGGTTCCTGGTTTTTCCCCTCTGATTCCGTTCTGCAGACGTTCTTCCCCCATCCCCTCTGCCACCAGCCGCTCACGTTAAATCAATCAGTCATTCTTTATTTATATAAGGCGCCTTTCTTAAACCAAGGTGCCTGTACAATATTACATAGAACAATAAATAGTTAAAACAACATTAAAATAATCAGAAATCATTAAAGGCTTTACTAAAAAGGTAGGTTTTCAAAACAGCACTGTTCCATTTTTGGTGTTATTGGGTTTATAAAACACACCTCACACCCAGCTGATAACTACCCACCCAGTCATCACCCACTATGGTTAAGATAAAGATGTTTGTTTATTTTACTTTTCAAAGATTTCCAACTCCTCATTGTTTCTATTTTTTTAATTTATTTTTATTCATTTTTATATGAACGTTGCCAGTTACAGCAAACCAATTAAGGACATAGGATAATGCATTTCCAATTCTACATACAGTGAATTGACCTTCACATTAGAACAGGATAAAAAGAAGTTTCCCATTTTTTAATGTGTGTTGCCAGCGCTGTAATAAAACTAGCAGCGCACAATGAAACAGAACAGGAAACAGTGAGGCACCTGGGCTCAAAACTGGGACATGTCTGAAATGTAAACAAAGCATATCTTAGTTTGACCAGAGTGGGGTGGTCACTGGGTGAGTAGTTATCAGCTGGGTGCAGGTTGGGTTTTCTAAACTTAAAACGGCACAGTAATGTTTGTGTGGCAGGCGGGTGTGGGGGAAGCGTAACAGCACTAAGACATGGTCCGAAATTCTGTAATGAGAATGTGATGAAGCAACTTTGATACGGTAACTTTTTTGACCTATGAGCTGTACTGGAACAGCATTTTTGAGTGTATGGATTTCTACAGACAGTAAACCCTAACCAGATAAACTATATCTGTTGTATATAAGAAAGCAGTACTAGTTAGTAGCGAAAGTTGTCAGAAGCAATCCTTTAGCTAAATGGTTAAAGCTTCTGACTTTAGAAGTCAGGGTTCCAGGTTTGATTCCCAGCAACAGTTAGAAGTGGACCTGTCCAATAGAGAGGAGCCAGAAAGAACAATAGCTTTTATTATTCTGTGCAGAACTGGGACTAGAGATGTTGCGAAATAAAATTTTGCCAGTGAAATTGCCACGAAATCAACTATTTGGCCATGTGAAACTTTTTGTGAAATTACACCTGCAGTTTCGCCCCTCCACCCGCAAAGGGGCATCTGTATTTCCCTGGTGTCTCAGTGGTCTCACGCCACCACAGGTCCAATTTTGTTTTTTGTTTAATTATTTCCTTGGTGTCTAGTGGTCCGTCTGCCCCAGCTCGATAGCAGCCAAAATTGAATAAAGCTCCCCCTCCCAGTTTCCTCATTCTCTTATGAAAAGAAATCCCCATTCCCTGGTTTCTAGTGGACCCCCCAACCCTCTCATCATTCACACAGCACCATCCCTCAGTACCTTGATCAGGCCGCCGGCACAGCCCTCCACTCACCTCCAGTGTCGGGAACACGACTGAGTGCTCAATGAATGAGCACATGCTCATTCATTGCTCAATGAATGAGCACATGCTCATTCATTGAAGCGTTCAGTAGTGCTTCAGTGAATCATTCATTGAAGCACTCAAGTCAGGCTGCTGGCCGTGGAGGTGAGTGGAGGGCTGTGCCGTGGCCCAGTCGGGGTACTTGGGGAGGAGTGGGTGGGCTTGCATGAATGATGAGAGGGTGGGGGTCCACTGGACACCATGAATTGGGATTTATTTTCAGAAGGGCATGAGGGTAATTGGGGCTGGGGGTTATTCACTTCGCCAGTAACGTCAGGGGGCCATACTAGACACCAGGGAGAAATACATTTTTAAAAACATTTGCACTGGTGAGCTGATGGAGGGGGGCCACTAGACACCAGAGAGAAATTATTTTTTTTTAATTGGGCCAGTGAGTGGCGGGAGGGCACACTAGACACCAGGGAGCTTCTAAATGAAGCAGACAGCAAAATTTTGACCATGGGTGGTGAAATTTCGCTGGCCTGAGGGTGAAATTTTGCTTACTGTATGGGCGAAATTTTGCATTTCACAAAATGCGTGAATTCCGCAAAATATTTTGCTGGGCAAAATTTTTCAGTTTCGCACAACACTAATTGGGACATCCGTGGATGGATTCTTAGATCCTAGTGCAAGTGCAGAGTTTGTGATCCTGTTGAATCCAGCCCTGTAGAGGAGCATATTCTTCCTGGGCCCTTGCATAGTCATTCTCATACAGGCATAGAAACAGAATTTGCCGTCAGACAAGGACTGCTTGACCCACCTAGTCTTCCCATTTTTCCCTATCTACAGTAGTACACAGACCCTACTTGATCTCTGGTACTTTTCCTTCCCCCTCCCCTCATTCCTTTTCATTAAGATTTCCTTATGCTTTTCCCATGCTTTATTGTACGCCACCATTGTTTTTGCCCCAGACATCTCAACTGGTAACCTGTTCAGGAATCCACCACTCTTTCGGTGAAGAAGTACTTCCTCACATCTCTCCTTAATCTGCCCCCTCCAGTTTCATAAAACGTCCCCTTGTTCTTGAGCACCTGTTTTTTCTGAACAGTACTTTCCTCCTGTACCTTATTTACCCCTTGAAGTATTTAGAGGTCTCTGTCATATCCCCCTTCTCCCTCCACTTTTCCAGGGTGTACATATCGAGTTCCCCTAGTCTCTTCTCATAGGGCTTTTGATGTACACCCCGCACCATTTTAGTTGACCTCCTCTGAGCCATCTCCACTCTGTCTATGCCCTTTTGGAGATGTGGTCTCCAGAACTGCACACAGTATTCCAGGTGAGGTATCACCAGTGATCTATACAGAGGCAACACCACCTCCTTCCCCCTTCTTGTTTACACTCTCCCTATGCTCCCCAGCATCCTACTAACCTTCCCAACTGCCTTGTCACACTGCCTGGCCACCTTTAAGTCATCAGAGATGATTACACCTGGGTCTCTTTCCTGTTGGTGGTTTTCAGTACCACTCCCCCCCATATTGTGTTCTGCCCCTGGGTTTCTGTACCCCAAGTGCATTCATACCCTTGACCACTCCTCAAGTTTTCTCAGGTTTCTGTTCATCATTTCCATTCCTCCAAAGTGTCCACCGTATTGTAGATTTTGGCATCATCTGCAAAGAGGCATCCCTTCCACTCCAACTCCTCTGCAGTGTCACTTCTAAAGACATTAAAGAGGACTGGTCCCAGCACTTATCCCTGAAGCAGCCTGCTGGTTACCCTCCCCTCCTCGGCGTGGACTCTGTTTGCCACCACCCTCTCTCTCTTAGCTCCTAACCAGTTTCTCACCCAGTTTACCACATTTGGACCCACTCCTAAACTCCCCAGCTTCTTTAATAGTCTGTTTCGTTCAATTGTGTTAAATACCTTACTGAAACGTAGGCGTGTCACATTCACTGCACCACCCTGATCTAATTCTTAGTCACCCAGTCAAAGAAATCTATCACATTCGTTCCATGAATCCATGCTGTCTCATGCATACCGCAAGTTGGTGATAAAGGGCACAGCTGCAGTGCAAATGGCCTGCAGTGTCATTCTCACAGCATTGCAGCCTTAGCTAATTGGGTTACAGTCTGCAACAAGAACACTGAGTTCTAGGATCATGGATATGTTGTTCATCCATAATTCTTGGCAGTGTCCCTTTCCCTTTAAATCAGACGGAGAGTCTTCAAGCTGATTCCTCCCACCCACCTGGGTGGTATAACCCTTGGCTCCACCCTATGATACCAGATCTTCCTTTCCGCTGGAAGATTCAGGTTGCCTGAATTTTGTAGGCCTTGGCTTCAAAACCTTTGGTTAGTCCAAAAATTCACCTTGTTCGCGTTAGTGATTGTGATTGTTTTTTTCTCAATTATGGAAGACAAGTCTTCTCCCGGATTTCACCAATGCTCATGCAGCCAGAAGATGTCACGCACCAACCTGCATACCGCATGCATATACTGTTTGGATGTCGGCCATGACACCACTACGTGAGAGTTTTGCCTCGCATTCCAACCAAACGTCCCTGATGATTGTCTCGCACGCCTTTAGCTGGGGAGGTGCAAAAAATGGAACCCACCGGTGAAATCCAGGGAGGCCCAGTGGGCAGTTTCAGTGGGATCTGCCGAGCAACTGGAACACATGCAGGCCATCAAGGAGGAAGGGGCTCATGCCATGGAATCTTCCTCTCGGGGCTTCTTCATTCCGCTCAACCTGGGCTCCACCTTCTTGGGTTCCTTTCGAGAGTTGTGCTACTCTCTCCCAACTAAGGGTGAGAGTTCTGTGGGCATGCACTCCTCTTGGTCCCATAAGCGGGAGAAGGACCCGGGACCATCTTCGTCTTGAAAGAGACACTCTTGGGATCAGAGAGATCTCAGTCTTAAGAGACGGCCATTTTGACTTCGGACGAAATCCCCTCTTCGGCCACTGGCTTCTTGGCTTTGCCTCTGGCCAGTCGACCCAAGTGGCGAGGGCAACGTTGGAGATACTTCTCAACCCACCGACCTTTGTCGCCACCGTCACTGACTCCTCACTCGGACTCCAGTCCTTGCTTTCCCGATGAAGAGACCCAGCCTGCTGAGAATCCACTGAGGAAGTATTCCTGACCCTGGGAAGTCCTTGGTCCCACCAGTATCTCCCAAGTGAATAAATTGGCCCATCTGATCTCGATCGAGGTCTCTGACCCCCTCGTCCTAAAGGCCGAGAAAGGGTCATAAGCGCCCCAAAAAGAGGCAATGCCATAGGTCATCCTCATCCTCCTCGGATGAGGAGATGCTCCGGTGGAAGCTCCATCGGTGCTACAAGGACCTCATGTGGCAACAGCTGATTTTGTCCGGGCACATTCTTCCTTGGCCATAGAAACATAGACTTTGACGGCAGATAAGGACCGCTAGGCCCATCTAGTCTGCCCATTTCCCTACCTACAGGATAGGCCGCAGATCCTAGTTAACCAACAGACTATATCTTCCTGCCCCCCACAAGAATTGCCTTATGTCTGTCCCATGCATTCTTGAATTCTCCCACAGTTTTAGACCCCACAACTTCCTCAGGAAGGCTGTTCCATGCATCCACTACCCTCTCTGTGAAATAATACTTCCTCACATTGCCCTGAACGCTTCCTCCTTCTATCTTTAAATTGTGTCCCTTGTTCTTGCAAGTCTCTTTTTCTGAAAGATGCTACCCTCTTGGACTTTGTTGATTCCCTTGAGGTACTTGAAAGTTTCTATCATGTCCCCCCTCTCCCTTCTTTCCTTCCTTCCCTTGGCCATTACTTGGCTCTCACCTCCCAGGCCAAAGCTGACTCCTCTGGAGCCAATTAAGTCAGTTCCTCCACCCACAGAGTCGGCGAAACCTCCAGTTCGGCCTAAACCGGTCTCTCCACCGATTTTGGTGGAACCGCTGCCCAAGCAGCCTGTGGGAGGGGCCCCTTTTAAGGAAGATGGACCAGAAACCAGGCTTCCCCGGCATCTTTTGATCACTGTCACCCCTGACCACCCCCAACGGGTCAAGGGTGATGTGGGTGGTCGACCACTGTATCAGGATACCTCTTATTCAGATGAAACTGGCCTCCATTCTCATCCAGTGGATGATAAATCGGCCAGTGGGATAGAGACGGAGGAAGGTCCTTTGTCCTTTCAGGGCATTCTTCACCTCATCTCTGAGTCCACAGGGATACCCCTGGAACCTATCCAGAAAAAGGCAGAGTACCCTCTCACTGACATCCTCAAGAGAGGGGATACCCCGACGGAAGCCTTTCCTGTGGCCGAGGCCATTGTTGGCCTGGTCTTAGAACTTTGTCTGCACTCAGCCTCCTGTCCAGCTCTGTCTGCCCATATGGCCCACAAGTATGCAGTGCCCATGGGGTCCCTTATGGGGTTCACAGAGCACCCTTCGGCCGAGAGCCTTCTGACTGCCTCTGTGTTCAGATGTACTGGTAATTCTACCGATACCGACAGACCTCCTGAGAAGGAATCCAAACATTTGGATCACTCTGCCCGGAAGGTCTATGCGGCCACGTCTTTAGGCCTCCATCAGGCAAGCTCGGCCGTCATCATGGCACACTTCTCCCATGCCCTTTTGGGGTCCTTAGACGAAGTCCTTCCACCTTCCACGTCTCCCCATGGACTTGCAGACCACGGTCAAGCAGGTCCGGGACCAAGGCCGTGCTGTTGCTAAACAACAGTTCTGGACATCAGGGACTCATGCCCGTTCATTGGCAGCCGCAGTGGCCTCCCGCCACAGGGCTTGGCTGAGGCTCTCCTCCTTTCTGGTGGATACCCAACACAAACTGGCTGATGTGCCTTTCCTGGGCACTGATCTCTTCGGCCCAGGTGTGACTGGTCACCTTCAGCGCGTTGAGCAGTCCAATACCACCTTGGATGTCGTTTCTGCTAAGGGTTCTTCTGGTGCCAAGAAGCAGCAGAAGAAGAAGAAGCCTTTTCTGCACTCTTCTCTTGGGGACCAGCAGCCCTTCTTTCACGGAGGGTCAGCAGCAGGCTCAAGCTTGGCACCCCCGGTCCAAGCCTGAACCCTCCCAGGCCCATAAGGGAGGCCGGGGTTCAGGCCGTGGACCCTCTGCCTCCAAGCCTGCCCAGTGACGGGGTGGGAGCTGCCACCTCTACTCCTGTTACGCCAGCTGTGGGTCCTCCCATGGGGGCTGGCTCCACCACTTTCTTTCCGCTTGGTCCGCTGTTACCACGGACAGGTGGGCCTTAGAAGTGGTTGGCCAGTGACTGCCTCTGGAATTCGAAGGAGAGGGCATCCAGCCACACTCAGTCGGCTCTCTGAGATGACATTGCTGAGCTCCTCCTCCTCCTCAAGGAGGCAGTAGCTCCAGTTGCAGACCCTCCATCAGACCCAGGCTTTGTTTCCAGGTACTTCCTGGTTCCTAAGCGTAAGGGGCTGGCGCCCCATTCTAGATCTGCATGACCTGAATCAGTATCTCAGGTCTCGCACCTTCCGGATGGTCACTCTGTCTCAGATCGTATCATCCCTGGACCGAAACGTGGTTCTGCTCACTGGAGCTCCAGGACATGTTCTTTCGCATCCCAATCCATCCGTCCCACCAGCGGTTCCTCCAATTCAGAGCCAAGGGAACCCTATACGAGTTCTGAGCCATGCCATTTGGCCTGTCATCGGCCCCATGGGTCTTCACCAAATTCATTGCAGTGGTGGTAGCCCACCTCAGGTGTCAGGTGGTCGGAATTTACCCCTACCTCGACGATTGGCTCTTAGCAGGTTCCATCCAGCAGGAGGTGGAGAGGACTAGGGACCTGGCCCTCCAAACCTGCTCCCAACTCAGCCTCTTGATCAACGAGGCCAAGTCGGAGCTCGTGCCTTCTCAGGTGATGTGCTTCATCAGGGCAGAGCTCAACTCTCGTCGAGCCAGAGCTCAGCTCCTGCCAGACAGGGCAGGGGTTCTCTCCTCCTTTGCCAAATCATTTCTTGTTGAGCAGTTGTGCCCTGCCCGGGACTTTCTGTGCCATCTGGGTTACATGGCGGCATGCACCTTCGTGGTCCATTGGACCCAGTGGCACATGCACCCCCTCCAGTGGGAGCTGGCCGCCCAATGGACTCAGCACCGTGGTCATTTCGACCATCTCATCACTGTGACCCAGAAGATGTGGGATGCTCTCCAATGGTAGACCGGCCCAAACCGGTTGCAGGATGGGATCCCATTTGTCTGCCCCGAGCCGACAGCCATCCTCATGACCGATGCCTCTCTCATGGACTGGGGAGCCCACATGGGGGACAACAGGGCCAATGGGTTCTGGACCCCCGAGGAGTCCTGTTATCATATCAACCTGTTGGAGCACAGAGCAGTCAGACTAGCACTGTCCGCTTTCGCTCCTCAGCTCCAGGGTCAAGTGGTTCAAGTCCAGATGGACAATACCACGAGCATGTACTACCTCAACAAACAGGGCGGCATGCTTTCCTGTCTGCTGTACAGGGAAGTACTCCACATCTGGACACTTGTGAGTCATCTGGAGGCAGATCTCCTAGCCATCAACGTGACAGGAGCCTCGAACCAACTGGCAGATGCTCTCAGCCACATAGGTGAGACATCCCACGAGTGGTCTCTCCATCGAGAGATAGTTTACAATCTGTTCTCCCACTGGGGCAAACCATTGGTGGACCTGTTTGCCTCCTTGGAATACACCAAGCTGAGGCTGTTTCATACCCGCCCCCCTCAGCAGAGCTCACTGCAGGGGTATGCTTTCTTGAGGCCATAGACCCCAGGCCTCTTCTACGCCTTCCCTCCATTTCCCCTTGATCCACAGGGTGCTCCTCAAGGTGAGGAGGGACAAGGCACAGGTGATCCTGGTAGCACCAGACTAGCCATGCAAGTTCTGGTACCCAGATCTCCTCAGCCTCAGCAACAGGCCCCCGGAGCAGCTTCCAGCATGCCGGGACCTAATCACACTCAATCAGGGGACGGTATTCCATCCGGACCTTCAATCCCTGCACCTGACAGCCTAGTACCTGAGCAGCTAGAGTTCCAGGCTTTGGGTCTCTCCGAGGATGTCCTCACAGTAGTGAAGCACCCAGGAAGGAGTCGACCAGGAAGTATTATGCCTTCAAATGGAAAAGGTTTTCCATTTGGTGTCGGGGCAAAGGCCTGGACCCTCTGTCCTGTCCAGTGGGTAACATTCTCGACTACCTTTGGTCTCTGTCCAAAGGGGGGCTTTGTTCATCGACCCTCAGGGTGCACCTGTCAGCCATCTCTGCTTACCGGGCATGAGCCAGTCAGCCGACGTTAGCGCAGGAGACAGTGGTCGGGTGCTTTTTCAAAGGCCTGGATTACATTTCCCCTCCGGTGCTTGAACCTCCACCTCTGAGAGATCTACTGCTGGTCCTGGCAAAGCTCATGGGCAAGCTATTCAAACTATATGCACAAGTATGAGTTGTCACACTTGTCATGGAAGACGGCCTTCCTGGTGGCTATCACGTCTGCCAGAAGGACAGGGGAGCTCCAGGCATTCTTGGTGGACTCACCTTATCTGGTCTTCCACAGGGACAAGGTTGTCCTGTGCCCCCACCTAAAATTCCTTCCGAAGGTGGTGTCAGAGTTTCACCTTAACCAGGTGTTGACTGCCGATGTACCACCCCAGTTACACTTCAGAGGCTGAGTACAGGCTCCATACTTTGGACCTGCGACGAGCTCTCTCCTATTATGAGGAGAGGATGGTGGAAATTCAGGGAGAGGTTCACCAGCTGTTTGTTGCCTACGCTGAAGCCGCTTCTGGCAGACCTGCAGCAAAGTGGACGATCGCAAGATGGATTACATCATGCATTAGTCTGTGCTACGAGTTGGCAGGCAAGGAGCCTCACACAGTGATAAGAGCTCATTCTACCCGCCATACCGCTGCATCAGTGGCTGCTTCCAGAGACATCCCCATACAGGAAATCTGTCAGGACTGCCACCTGGAAGTCAGCAAACACCTTCATTACCCATTACCACATCGACCTTGAGTCATGCCAGGATGCTGGTGTTGGGGCCTCAGTTCTCCAATCTCTGTTTCCAAAGTAGGGTGTGTGTGCCTTACCTCCCTTCTCCCAGAGAGCTGCTGGAGTCTGTCAAGAAGTGTGAATGAACAATTTATCCACGATCCTAGAAAAACAGGTTACTCACCTGTAACAGTAGTTCGAGGAGTGGTGTATGTTGTTCATCCACACGGACCCACCCGACCTCCCTGACTGCGGACGCACAAACCTGGCTTTCAATGGGCTGAGATCTGGTGTCCTGGGGTGCAGCCGAGGGCTATACCACCTTGGTTGGTGGGAGGAGCCAGCTTGGAGACTTTCTGGCTGATTTAAAGGGAAAGGGACACTACCAAGAAGTGTGGATGAACAACATATACCATTCCTAGAACTACTGTTACAGGTGAGTAACCTGTTTTTACTGGCTGCACACAACCAAGCAAGCAGATGACTGGGTACAGAAGGAGAGATGGAGAGGAAGCACTGAATCCAACCTTGTGTGGGAGTGGAGGAGGATCAGGTTGTATCGAAAAGTGGGTTTGTGGTGGAGCTTGTGTTAAGTAATCACGGACTTGCAGCTGTAGTTGGGGGGTACTGTATGCCAGGCAGTGCTTGAAACAGGGATTGGGAAGTGTGTCAGGGAACTATACCTGTATTGTAGAGGATTGCTTCAGTAAGGGGTGGGCCTGCACTGGAAAAGGGCCTGAACAGCAGTGTTTTGGGGGAGCCACTACGCACTAGGTAGTTCTCACAAAAGGAACTGGGGTAGGTGTGTCCTGCACCACAGACTAAGCACTACAGGTCTGCTAGTGCAGGAGCTCTCATCCTTAGCTGCAATCATGTGCCTCAATATTTATTTATTTTTACAATCGATGACCGGTAATTAAATGTGTTAAATTGATCCAGTTGGATAAAGCATTATTGTTTTGTGCACTGCATCTTATCTTTGCTTTTCTGTATGTATATGAACAGGCCACTTGCTTGAGGTGCACTGGACCTCTGCACTGTGGCACTCTCTCATTTTGTTCTTTTGTATTCTGTTTGAAACCTGACTGGAGATGAGATCCTGGGTCTCGGGGAGTAAAATCACAGTTAAACCACCTAGAAATCAATGAAATAACTAGAGCATCACATGTTGTAGTGCTGCGTAGCACTGTGTCTGCAAGTACTTGTTAAGATGCTGGCAGTTGCTATCCCCGATCAATCAATTTTAATTTTTTTTTACCCAGATGAAGCCTTTGAGAACATTCACATTTACAGTGGTGGCCTGGCCAAGAAGGCTCGCAAAGCTGCAGTAAGATGGGACAAACATGAAACACAGCATTCATAGAAACATTGAATTTGGCAGCAGAAAAGGTCACTTGGCCCGTGTTGTCTGTCCAGTTACCTAGTAGTGTGGGATGTAAGAGCCCTAGTGGCTTTCTAACAAACTAATAAGTAGGAATATAATACATACAACAAATGTTTCATATCACGAGAGTAACAGACACAGTCACTGGTCCTGAAGAGGATGCACAGTTAATCAGTAGACACTGGGGGCCGGCCCAGTAGTGCTGAGGGTTGAGGTGCCGGGCACCACACCTCACGCTATGCCGGCGACCCGGGTTCGGGAGTGAGCCTGGGTCTCCAGGGCCTGTGTGGGGAGGAGAGGATTGTGAGTCCGATGACTGCTCTCCTCTCCTGGGGCATAGGAGGGATGCGTCTCCCAGTGCTAGTGACTTCCTGTGGAGGTAGGGATCACTGCACTTGGGAGCGCTCGTGAAGGTAGGGGAAGCACCGTGGGCAGATGTCCTTGCCGACATGTGCGGGAGCACGCACGCCGGCGCTAGATCTTACTGCACGCCCATGATGCTGGGAGGAGTGCAACAGAACATGGGAAAACCCAGCTCAGCGGGCTAGGCAATGGCACCTGACCCCTATGCCCACCGCCGGATCCTACCCACCCAATCTTCCAGTTGCTCTACCCTGGCCCTCACCTGCAGCTTGGCCAGAACTTGAGTGCCCAAAGAATAGGGGCGGCCCCATCCCAGAGAGGTTAAGCTGGGGGTGCTGGCTGCAGGAGACGGGGGGAAGAGGAGGGTTGGGATGGGGACCTCAGGCAGGCAGGATCAGGCCAGGATGCCTGAGAGAGGCCCTGCAGGCTGCGACTGGAGGGAAAAATATTTGACAAAAAAAATCAGTAGACACTGCCAATAGCACCAGCTAATACCTGCATCAGCAGTTTACATTGAAACTCACTTGCCAGGAGAACTTCCCCCTGTAGTGTAAGACAGAGTTTGTGTATGGTGCAGACACAAAGTGTGATTCAGAATCGGGCACCTGGTTGTTTTTTTTTTTCTCTTGCCTGTCATTCTGCCTGTCTAGGAGCAAGTTAAGTGTCAAGCTTGCTTCAAGACGAGCTGCACTGCCATAATCGAGACTGTTTAGCAGCCATCATTTTCACAACAGTCGTGCCAATTTGCCTTAGAAATGTGTAACGGTGTGATTGATCTTTCCTTTTAATATTTCTTGTTAATCTGTGTGTATTAGATTGCTAGAAGTGCTCTTTTTGGAAATCTGATCCTCCTTAGAGCTGTGGGGCCAGATTTCTGAATGACTTGACACAGATGCATCCATGAGATTTTTCTGAGCTCTCTCCACAACAAGTGGGTGGGGTATACAGCACTGTGACTCCGGCTGCGGACACAAATGCTGTGTCTGGATTTATCTATTTATTTGGTAACGGGGAAGGGGCACTGGGCTAAGAGTTTGCCCCTTTCAGACACAACCCAATCAATTTTGCAACAACAGTTACAGATAGGGCTTAAAGTAAACATGGATACAAAAATATTATAGATATAGCTGAGACTCTAAGGCAGCAATAAATACACAGAGAGGTCATTTCTTGATTACCTCTGGAAGGCTACCCAAATGAGGTTTTAGCCAACTGCGTCCTCTGCTGGATGTGCTGTCCAGAGTCATGTTGATAATTCAGTACCGCTGTCCTGATGCCGTACTGCAGTGTGGGGAGTGGGCATACAGAAATCAGTCTGTAAACACAGTTGTTCTCAGCTTAGTGGAGGAACACAAAGTTTTGGTGTGTTGGCTTCCATCCATTAGTCCCAACTGTCTAGCTTCAGCTCAGTTTTTGCAGTTCATTTTGTGCACTGAGGATGGCCGTTGATACGTACTGTGTGGTACAGTATCACTAGTGTTGCATTGCTTGGATCAGTGTATCTGATGATGGTTGGTCTTGGGGATTCAGGTTCAGCTCTCTGTGTTGTATGCACTGTTGGACACAGTGCCTTGGTCCAGAGCCCAGTGCCTGACCTTTGAATATTGTGCACTGGCACATCAGGCCAGCACAGCCCACTTAAAAATACTTATGCCCAGGCACAGGGCACTGAAAATGCAGTCCATAGACTTAAACAGAAGGTAGATAAATCCAAACTATAAAATAGGTTAGAAAAACACTGTGGTGTGCTTGGTGGAATCTAATCACATGACCTGTTTTGTATGGTTAGAAATGCTTAAATTTCTGAACCACAGTACACAGTTCTAAAATTAAAAATCAAAGGATACATTTTAGAATTGCAGTAAGGCACTCCAGGGTGTGAGTCCCTGTGGGTTACTGGTACTTCTTGGTACTTCTCGGGGGCTTAAGACACTCAGTTTTGTCTCATGCAGCATTTCCCAAGGGGTGCTGTTGTCACCAACGGCAGATGTAGAATTCTGTCAAGTTAGTAGCAGTTTTGTCAAGGAGGTAGCAGTTCCCCCAGACATCTGAAACATCCCCTTTTGAAGCTGAGATTGGGCTAAGAGAGTTACTGTTAGATTGCCTAAAGGCATATTAGGTGCTACTTCACTACACAAGGAGATCTGCTAGTGGTTATCCCACAGTAACACATACCCTGTCATACCTTATTGCTTCATTTCTGGATGCTAGGTATAGAAGCAGTATTTATTGTATAACTTTAATATGTAAATTTGCAATCCTCTTTCAGTTCTGCTGTTGCCATGCCAGAACCCTGTTTTTAATGATTTTTTTATTCCTAATCTCAAGAACTCATTTCCTGGTTAAACAGAATTCTAAAACAGTGGCTGACAAAAGAGGATTCTGATTGGCTAACAACCTTCTAAAGGGTTAGGGCAATGGCTGGAAACTCACAGATGCAATAAAACCTTCAGAACTGTAACTATAAGACATTATTTAACAAAAAATAGTTTAATTATTTTCATTTCATTTCATTTATTTGTTAGCCGGGTAGGGACACTGGAACAAGTCCATTTTTAGTTCCGACCCGACAGTGAGGCACAAACAAACAAATACATATAGTCAAAACATAAAAGAATAACAATTAGACAAAGCATTTACAAACCTCCGAAGAGTATGAATATGCTTTAAAATTTTGTTTAAAGTGCTGAAATGAGGAGGGAGAATGTAATTCTCAAGGCAAGGCATTCCAGAACTGAGGGGCAGCTACGGAGACTAACCTTGCTCTCATTTTGGTTTGAAATGATAAGTTTGTTAGGAGAATACCACCAAAAGGGTGTAAGTCGCAAACATGAGACCTTATTAATCAAGTCCATCAGCGGGTACCTGTTTTTTGGGAAAACGGATTTAAAATCTTGACACTCCAGAGCTTTGCTTCCCTTTTTAATCTAACTCTACGACATGAAGCACCTGACTTTTCCTCATGCTTCATGACTTTTGAATGTTTGTTTATTTTTTGTTGATCAGGGAAAGAGAGCTGGAGGGTACTGACCATTTTCAGCCTCATCCTGGAGGCGGGGGATACATAGAAACATAGACTTTGACGGCAGATAAGGACTGCTTAGCCCACTAGTCTGCCGATTTCCCTACCTACAGGATAAGCTGCAGATTCTAGTTAACCAACAGCCTAGTTCTTCCTACCCGCCACAAAAATTGCCTTATGTCTATCCCATGCATTCTTGAATTCTCCCACAGTTTTAGACTCCACAACCTCCCCAGGAAGGCTGTTCCATGTGTCCAGCACCCTCTCTGTGAAAAAATACATCCTCACATTGCCCCTGTACCACCCCCCCTCTATCTTCAAATTATGTCCCCTTGTTCTAGCCCATCTCTTTTTCTGAAAGACGCTACCCTCTTGGACTTTGTTGATTCCACTGAGGTACTTCAAAGTTTCTATCATGCGCCCCCCCCATTCCTCAAGGGTATACATATTAAGGTCCTTTAGTCTCTCCTCATATGGGTTCTCTTGCAGACCCTGCACCATTTTAGTTGCCCTCCTCTGGACTGCCTCTATCCTGTCTATGTCCTTGCGGAGATGGGGTCTCAAGAACTGGACGCAGTACTCCAGATGGGGTCTCACCAACTGTCTGTACAGAGGGATAACAACTTTGTGTTTTCTGCTGGTGATACGTCTCCCTATACATCCTAGTATCCCCCTAGCCTTCCCTGCTGCCTTCTCACATTGCTTGCTAACCTTAAGGTCATCTGATATGATTACCCTCAGGTCCCTTTCCATTTTTGTTGTTGTTACTAACCCCCCCCCCCATTGTGTAATCTTCCCCTGGGTTTTTGTTCCTCAGGTGCATTATTTTGCACTTCTTTGCACTGAATCCAAGCTGCCATACTTCTGACCATTCCTCCAACCTTGCCAAGTTCCATCTCATCCTTTCCACACCTCCTTGTGTATCCACCCTGTTGCAGATCTTTGTGTCATCTGCAAAGAGGTATACTTTTCCTTCCAGTCCCTCTGCAATGTCACTTATAAAGACATTAAAAAGGACTGGACCCAGTACTGAACCTTGCGGTACCCCACTAGTAACCCCTCTTTCTTCAGAGTGGACTCCATTTACAATTACCTTCTGTGTCCTGTTGTTCAGCCAATCTTTTACCAAGGCTACCACCCTGGGACCCACTCCCAGGCTGGTTAATTTGACTATTAATCTTTTATGTGGGACTGTGTCAAGTGCCTTGCTAAAGTCTAGGTAGGCCATGTCCACAGCCCCTCCCTGGTCTACTACTTTGGTCATCTAGTCAAAGAAATCAATTAGATTCATCTGACATGACCTTCCCGCTGTGAACCCATGCTGCCTTGGGTCCTGTGCCCCACTGGCCTCTAGGTACTCAACAATTCTTTACTTCAGAAGTGATTCCATCACTTTCCCTACCACAGAGGTCAAACTGACAGGTCTGTAGTTTCCTGCCTCTGTCTTGGTCCCACTTTTGTGAAGGGGAATCACATTCGCCTTCCTCCAGTCCTCAGGTACCACACCATCCTCCCATGGTTTGTTGAAAAGGGTAGTCAGTGGTGTTACTAGTTCTCCCCTTAATTCTTTTAGAATTCAGGGGTGAATTCCATCAGGACCCATTGCTTTGTCCACCTTCAGTTTTAGGAGTTCTTTCAGAACCCTTTCTTCTGTGAAAGGACTGGGATCGACCCCCTATCCAGAGTGCTATACAGATGCAAATCATCAGAACTAGAACCAGATTAAGATGCTGATAGTATTTTAGTGAATGGGGGAATTTGTCTAGAGCACCACTGGAATTCCTTTACTCTCTGAGAAATGCCATGGGATCTTTAACTTCCACCCTAACAACTACTAGACAACACAGACAGGACCTCAGTTAACATCTCTTCCACAGGATGGCACACCCTGACAGTACAGTACAGTATCCCCTTAGTGCTGCACTTGGGTATCAGTGTTTATGGTATGAGCTCAGTCTTGGTGTGGGACTAGAACCCATGACCTTCTGGCTTTGATTAATTAACTGATAGTAACCCAACTCCTGATCATGCAGTAATGCTCAGTAAAACCATATAAAAAAAAAAAACTTGTTTAAAGAAATTTGCTAAAAGGTTTTCCTCTGTGGTTTTAACCAGGAGCTATGAACTCTGCATAATAAAACAATAAATTGGAGGATGACCAGCAGGGTACCTCGGGGATCTATGTTGGGGCCGGTCCTCTTCAATGTTTTTATAAGTAACATAGCAGTGGAGCTGGAAGGGAAGGTTTGCCTTTTTGCAGATGATACCAAGATGTGCAGCAGAGTGAACACTCCAGGAGAGATTGAAAGGATGGGCAGGGATCTGAGGAGACTGGAAGAGTGGTCAGGGGTCTGGCAGCTAGGTTTTAATGCATAAAAAGTGCAAAATAATGCACCTGGAACATAGAAACCCTGGAGTGGAGTATAAAATGGGTGAAGTAATACTGACAGACTAATCAAGAAAGAGATTTAGGGGTAATCGTATCGGATGACCTAAAGTTGGCCAGGCAGTGTCAGAAGGGCTACTGATATGCTGGGATGCATAGGAAGGGGGATCACCAGCAGAAAGAAGGAGGTGGTGCTGCCTCTTTATAGATTGCTGGTAGGACCCCACCTTGAGTACTCTTTCCAGTTTTGTAGACCACATCTTCGGAAGGACATAGAGTGGAGGCGGTCCAAAGGAGAGCAGCCAAAATGGTGCATGGTCTGCATCAAATGCCCTACAAGGAAAGGCTAAAGGAGTTAAACATGTGCACCTTGGAGGAAAGGAAGGAGAGAGGGGATATGATAGAAACCTTTAAATAACTCAAGGGGTTAACAAGATATAGGAGAAGTGTATTTTTCAAAGAAGAAAGTGCTCTTGAACAAGGGGGCATGATATGAAGTTGAAGGGGGATAAATTCTGGAGGTATGTGAAGGAGTACGTCTTCACAGAAAGGGTGGTGGATGCTTGGAACAGTCTTCCACTGGAGGTAGTGGGGTGAAAACAGTGGTGAGGATCAAAAATGTCTGGGACAGGCACAAAAGTATTATAGAGGTAAGTGGGGAGTGCTGTAGATCAAGTAGGTTTTGCCGCAGATAATGAAAGTTAGAAAAAATGGGCAGATTGGATGGACCCAGCAGCCCTCACCTGCTGTCACATTCTGTGTAAACCCATGTAAATAAATCAGGCTTGTTGGCGTGTGTGTGTGTGTGTGTGTGTAAAGCGAGTAAGAATAATGCTTCCTGCATTGGTTTGCTGACCTGTTGAAGCTGCTTTCACAGCTGGAATTCTTGGACTCACTCAGACCTTTGGAATGTAAGAAATGTTGTTACTGTCCGTAATATAGGTACAGTACAATTAGATGGTGTTAAACAGCATTTCACAAAAAAAGGACAGAACTGTTCAACTCAGGGTTGTTTAGTATCTTTCTGGTTCTTACAATTTTCCAGATAGTTTATGTACATTGGGGAAATGAATATGTGCACTGTCTTTTTTAATTTCTATGGCTGTTACATTCCATTAGTTGGTAATCTTTCTGCACTACACCTGCAGTATAATGACAAAACATTACTGCACTTAAAGCATGTGTATGTGTGTGTGCACACACGCGTACTTGGTGCAATGTAGGTTTTTTTTTTTTTATTTATACAGCTGCCTTTAAATTTAAAGATCTGTAGTGTCTATTCCCCAGTCTACCTCTAATAATCTGGACACGTCTGCCATCCTAGAATACAAAACCTGCATTTCTGTCGAACAGTATACCTGGACAAAAAATTGGGACAAATAAATGCACTCTGACTTCCAAGTATTAAAGTTGGCAAGCTAGTCCTTTGATTTTGGGGTAAAAGAGCTCTTGTAAGAGCAGGTTGCCCTACAAAACGATACTACAGGCTAGTAGTTCATATAAATGCTGGTTTATTTATGCATGAGGAACAGACAGAACAAACTCGCAGTGCTTCCAATCACCGGATCCTTCTTCAGGGGGGTGAGAAAGGATCTGCTGATCATAACTGCCGGTGAATTTGTTCTGTCTGTTACTCATGCATGAATAAGCTAGCATTTGTATGAACTACTAGCTTGTGGAACTGCTTTGCGGTGCAGCCTGCTTCTATAGGAGCTGGTGTATACTGGGGTAGTTTGATTTACGTTACTGCTGTTGTCATTTGGAGTGCTGGTTTTATTCCTTACATCTTGGAGTGCAGGTGCTTTGTTTGCAGGGGAAGGGATTTGTGAACGGCAACAAGTTATTTGTGAATCCTCTCATCATGGTCTCACTAATCGGTGCTGTAAAGTGAAAGGACAGTACATGTACCGAGCTGTGTCAGAGAGGCAATGTGCTTGTGCTTGGACTTGGGGGGAGTGTCTGATTCATGCCTGTCAACTCCTTGCCCCACAAATCAAGACAAAGCTTAAAAAAACAGGGACAAACTGTCAGTTTTAAGGTGGCATCTTAAAGAATGGTAATGTCAGCTTGGGAAGCTGTTACAGTATGTGACAGTGTGAAAAGCGTTTTCCAAAGTAGAACTATTGTTGTCTCGCATTATTTTGTGCTTTAAATCCCTATTCTCTATGGCCTGAATGTACAGTTTTAGGAGGAACAGAGGAAAATTATATGGCAAAGTCAAGGATGTCTCTGAGGTACTGAGTTGGTGGTGATGGCGGCTGGGGGTGGGTGAGTACAGTCCTGCTGGATGAATTAGGAGTGGTTTTAGTGTCACCTGCTGTGACGCAGTTGCATGTGTCTTCTTGAAGGGCGCTTCTAACTGTAGGATTCCTTGCTGCTCTGGATGCTTTCTTTTGCCAAGAAGGGATGCCAAAGATTTTAATGGGAAAAGATTGAGCAGATTTATAGGGATGGGGAAATGTCACCCATATAACTACAGATAAGGACAGCAGAGAAACCTACAGGGCTGCGAGGGGGATCTCGCTACAGTATTCCCTATTTTAAGGAGTACTGTGTTGAACCTGTAACTCATTTGTTTCCAGTAGAAGCTGTTTTTAAACACTGGTTCCCATTCATATCTATATATTTAGTTTTTGGTAACCTGGTAAGTACATTCGACAGAGTAATTGACTGTTTTTTGGTACTTCCTGGGAGGTTATAGTGCAGCAATGACATCACAGAGCTAAAGTAAAGATGTGAATACGTTCTGTTCAGATTCCATTGGTACTGACTTTTCAGTAAATATAGTGGGCATTTTTGATTTGCTTACAAGTGGGCATCACTATTTCAGCGCTTAGTTTGTGTCCCTTTCAGCCCCAGAGGGCTATAGTAGAACATGGATGCATTATGCCAAAAATGGAAGAGATGAACAGTGTTTATCTAGAGTTTATGATTATTGAATGAGTTGTTTGAGATGCACGTCTCTTTTACAGAACATTCCATGTCAGAAAAAACTATGCAAAGATGTACTACGTAGCACAGTAAAGTATCAAAACAGATGAAACATTATAAAATGATGACAGCTGATTGGTAGAGAGTGATAGCCAGTTTCACCCATGCTATTATCCAGGACAACCTCACAGGTGAAACTGTTGCCCACAAAATGGCCTATGTACAACTGTAAACGCATAAATGGATCCATTTTTTAATACTTTTTTTTAACACAGTAAGGCACTTCAGAGTGTGTGTCACTGGGATGACGTCGCTTCACAGGTGATTGAAGGCACTTGGCCTATGGGCTCATGCCTTGCATCGCATGTGAGGTGTGACATTATCCAAGCATGACACATATCCTGGCATGCCTTATTGCTTAAATAACAGAATATGAATCAGCTTCTGTGGAAGCCACAAGCATACAAGTTCGGTACAGATCTCCTTTAAGGTGTACTTTTCAATCATTTAGGTGTATCATGAGCTAGTGAGTATTCTTCCCATGGTCCAGCTTCCTCTCTTTAAAATGTTCCACAGGGGAATACTTAATGATGTCAGTAAAAAAACCTAGTGCTAACTTGGATACAAAGGGTCATACACAGGTAATGTAGGTGCTGAAAAAGCTGTTAGCCCATAAAGCCTCCAGAGTTCCAATGACATAAGGTTTAATTCTGCCAGTCTGAGTATGGGAATATTTTTTTAAAGTATTTACTGTTTTAGTTACATGCCTCCGTACCTTTTCTATATCATTTATGTCCCTCTTTTTATAGGGGCACCAAAACTGTGTGGGGTAGCCCAGGTGGGGTCTTAAGTATTTGTGGTACAATGGGAATATTACTTTACTTTCTCTTGATGTTATGTTCCTCTTGATTGCCTGTAAGATTTTATTTGCTTTTGAGATGGCAGTATTACACTATGATTCATTATCTAAATCTCTAGGTACCGTGACCTGTAGATTCACATACTGTGCCGGTCAGAGTTTTATGCCCTAGTTTATACTGGTGGCAGATCTCAGTTTAGTGCTGGAAGGGTTCACCCATAAACCTTTTGAGCCAGCTGCCACTTCTGAGCTGAAATACCTCACGCAGAAAACAGTTTTCCTGTTGAGCCATCACCTCAGCTCACAGAATATAGGAGTTATAAGCCTTTCTGGCTGATCTTCCCTGCACAGTAGTCCATAAGAATAAGAAAGAATAAGGCTGTTCTCCATACACACACCCCACATTTTTGCCAGAGGGGTTCTCAGAGATTCACACAAATCACTGGTACTGCTGACATTCTTTCCCAAACCTGAGACTACCAACAAGAGTTGCACCATACCCTGGCCTTGATGTCAGAAGAATTCTCAGCTTTTACCACAACAGAACCAACAAGCATTTGTCAATGCCGAATGTTTGCTTGCTGGCATTGGCTGTGGAAGTGCAGGAGTTAGATGCAGTATTGGAATGGCAGTGAAGTACTGAACTGACTCCAACTCTCTGGCATCACTACTCACTCCACTGACCTCCTCCCATGGACTTCGATCAGCCGATAAGTCACTGCTGCAAATACTCAAATGTAAATCAAACAAAGGAGCTCTTGCCTTCTCTCATTCTGCGCCCAAACTCTGGAACTCCCTGCCTCTTGAGGCCCGTTTAGCCCCCAGTCATGCCCTGTTCAAACGCAGGTATCGCTCCTTCCTCTTCAGTCAGACGTCCTGTTCCTGCTTCACGCCACCCTGAATCTCAGCCCACTCTCACCCTTAACCGAAGCCACCTAAACCGATTGCCTCCCCCTCTAGTCAATTTGACTTCCCTGGACACTTATCTATCTCAGCCTGTCTGTACAGCAGCTACCCTTAACAATAAACTGTCAGCAGAATGCTATTTCTCTCACTGTCTCTCACAATGTATTGTAACTACTGAGCCTTTATCTTCCCCAATTAAGTGACTGTAAACCTTGTGTTAAGCTTTCTTACTCACTATGCATCTGTAAAACATTGTTTAGCCTGTTAGCAGTATGACTCTACCCCAAATCAATTTGTATTCTATTTGTTGCACCCTGCTTACCAATTAGTGATTGTAAAACCTTGCCTCAGTGTTAACTTTTACCTAATTGTATAACCTCATTTTGCTTTGTCTGTATTTTGTCTCTACCCCAAATCAATTGTATTTCTACTGTTCACCTCTGCCTATTGTAAATCTCCTGGGTCGCGCCTGAAAATAGTCATGCCTTGGCTAATGGCACCTACCCGGTAAACAAAAACTAAATAAATAAATAAAATAAACTCCACCCCCACCCTGCAGAGGTGAACAGGCATTGGGGTGTGGCTTTGGGTCGTTGCTCATGATGGTCATGACATTTCACCTCACCCTACCCTGCAGATAAGTGTCAGGGTGTGCCTTGGGGTGTTTGGGCTTTACAGTCACCTCATTCCATAAGGAAACATGCTGAAATGGGTGCAGTATAGGAGAATGGGGTGAACTCTGGGGCCAAAGGGTCCAAGGTGCACCTCAATGCCTGTCACTGGCTGCAGGGTCAGGGTGGAATGGCACGAGCATTACTGTCGACAGTCTCAAGTCACACCCCTGACGCCTGTCAGTCCCTACAGGGTAGGGCGTTATGGTCGAAAACCCTAATGTCCTGGGCGTTTACTCCAAGTTTTCAACATGGGCTTTTTATGACCCCACCACATGAACAGTGACACTATCAGTTCGTTAGCCGAAAGGTGATTTTGCACAGTGACTGCACCATTTGGTGCCACAGGTGCAAAAACACATTTTAAACAGGATGTGAAAAATGACAGTTGTACTGTTTATGAGGAGGTGTAAAAAAATGGCAATGTTGAAAATCAGGAGAGAAAATATGAAAAAACTGGTGAAGGCATGAGCATGCGTAGAAACTGCGCAACGCACACCAGTAATGTAATTAGTTTGGGGATTTTTTTTACAGCAGATTTTCAACACAGGCATTTTGGGACCTCCGCTCATGAACAGTGTCACTGTGATTTTCTTAATTTGTCCCAAACACTGATTTCCCACAGCGACCATGCTGTTCGGCACCAGAAGTGCGAAAACGCATTTTGGCCAGGGTGTGAAATAGTGACAGCTGTGCTGTTCATAAGGAGGTGTGGAAAAATGCCAGTGTTGAAAATCTGGACTGAAAATATTACAAATTCGTGCACCTACGAGGGTGCGTGGAAACTGTGCAATGCACACTCGTAACACAGTCATTTTATGGACTTTTGTCACCAAATTTCAGCATAGCCATTTTAAGACTTCTGCTCATGAACAGTGTCACTGTGATTTTTTTTTAATCTGTCCAGAACATTGATTTTGCACACCAACCGTGCCATTGTGTGCTACATGTGCGAAAACACATTTTGGGTGAGATGTGAACATTGACGACTACTGTTCATAAGGAGGTGTGGTAAAATTGCAATGTTGAAAATCTGGAGTGAAAATATTACAAATTCTCGAAGTTACAAGCGTGCATAGGAACTGCGCATCGCACACTCGTAAAACAGTAATTTTGGGGAATTTTTTCACCAAATTTTCAACATAGGGTTTTTGGGGGCCTACCTCATGAACTGTGACAGTGTCTTTTCATTTCTCGGTCCCGAAAGGTGGTTCCACGCAGTGACTGCGAAAACAACTTTCAGGACTGAATAACCAGATGACAGTGAGTGAATTCATGAGAGGGGATCCCAAGAACTCCATGTTGAAAATTTCGTGCAAAAATTCAAAAACTGACCAAGATATGAACCAAAGTTGAAAAAAGCCTATTTATGCCATTATACAGCTTACTTGTATTTCTTCAGTTCACGGTCAATTTTGAACAGTGCAGACGTGTTCCCGGTCCTCCGAAGATCATCACGCCTGGCTCCAGAGGTAAGTATGGGGTGAGGGGGTGTGTGTGGGGAGGGGTGCACACAGGGTGGCGCTAGTTGGGGGGCAAGAGAGTCAAGGAGGACAGTTCTATTTTGTTACAGGGTTTCTAAAAAAAAAGACGACACAGGACTTTTGCCATGCTAGGGTAGGTTCCCATCGTGGCACCTGGAAGTTTGGGGGGGGGCAGTGGAGCCAATGGGGATTGGGCATCCCTGTTTGGTCATACAGAGTGCGGGGGAGCACATGATGACGCAGGACGTTTGCCACGCTGGGGTGGGCTCCCAGTGTGGCACCTTGAAGTTTGCTTTTTGGGGGACACCGGAGTCAACGGGAATTGGGCATCCCATCGGACATACAGTGTGCTGGGAGGGGGGAGTGTGAATGTGCCGAGGGGGATTGAGCACCCCCTCAGCACACAACAAATGGGGGGGGGCATGCATCATGCCAGGAGATGCAGTGGCGTACAGCTGAAAGAGAACTAATGCTAAGATGATGACATGTTAGGCAATTTGCATACTGCTGACAGCATGGCAGTATGCAAATTGCCTACATGTTACCTCCGTCATTGTAGCGGTCTTTTTCTTTCAGCTGTATGCCACTGCATCTGAACTGCTGTCATAGACAACTCAAAACATTCATTCGTGCCCTGCTGCCGTGCCTGCAAAAACGATCAGGGCATTGGAAGCGGGGGTGCCACACCTACGAAAACTCATATGGTGACACTATGTTTCTTGCACATGCGTGCAAGCAAACATAAAAAGCGCAGTCTTCTCAGCTGTTTGTCGCCAATCCAAATTTTAAAGCAGTCCAAGTCTCTAAACAGTATCAATCCTATTGGATTATCAGTTGCATTCAGCACTGTTACTCCCCTGGCAGGTAAACAAACAGAAGTGAGAAAGAAATAAGTGCAGCACTAGGTAGTACATTAGAGAAAGCATAAGGTGCTTCTGGGGGTCCCAGGTTTCCAGTTGCCTGGGTGGCATAGCTAGTAGCGCAACCGGAACTGTATACTGGGCGGTATAGGTTCAAATCCTTGCTAAGGCACCAATTGCTTTTTCTCTTCTGTTTGCTTGGGGCTTCATATATTTTCACACCACACCCTTGTGTATGAAAATGTAATTATCTGTGCAACAGTACATTGTGCATTAGAGAAAGCGCAAGGTGCTTCTGGAAGTCCCAGGTTCCAGGTGCCTTGTTAGTGCGGCTGGTAGCAACACCAGAATGGTATTCCAGGCAGCCTGGATTCAAATCCATGCAAAGGCACTTATTTCTTTCTCTCTTTGAGTTCCATATATGTGCACACCGCACCCTTGTGTATGAAAATGTACTCCCTGGCAAAGAAGAAATTGAAAGGGTTTGTTAGAGTTCATTCCATTAGAGCCATGGCCTTGGTAACGGCTTTGCTCATATCAATCCCTATCTCAGAGATATTAGGGCCCAACCAGGAGTAGTATTCACACTTTTATGTAACATTATGCCCTAGATGTTCAGTCTAGGATGCATGCAGTTTTTGAGTTGTCTGTACGGCAGGGTTTGCTCCTTCACAAGTCTGGTAGATCTAACCTCCCTAGCATGGGGATTTATACTACTGGTCACTGGACCAAAGAGTGGTGCTCTATGCAGAAGATTGACTCCATAAAGATAGGAAAGTTACTTACCATAATTCTCATCCTAGAATATCTTCTCCATAGAGCCACACTCTCCTGCCCACCATCCCCTGGACTTGCTGGTCCAGCTGTGTTATGTGTTAGTCTTCCTCTTGGCAGATAAGAAACTGCAAAAGCAAGCTGTATTGTTTGTCCCTTCCTACAGGGACATGTAGGCTATCTTATGACTTTCTGTGTTTTAGTAAAGATTCCTTAACAAAATTTAAATTTGTAGCTCTCCGGGCAGTGAAACATACTGAGATGGTTGGGGTCGGTGCTGCTTTATATAATGTGGGTGCACTCATGGCACTATACATCAGTGATGATACTCAAATGTTGTAGATGCTGTTGGGTCCTTGTGCTTTCAGACCTAAGAGCAAAGAGCATCGCTCAATGGAAGAGATACTCTAGAAGTTTGAGAGTTATGGTAAGCAATTTTCTTTTTCTCACAGAGGAAGCTACGGCCTTACATTCTAAAAGTCTTTCAAGAAGTAATGCATCATCAAAATTAGACATTGCTCAGATAAAGCACTGAGCTTGTATCCCATGTTTGATTGTGTGCTTCGGATTTTGAGGGCCAATGTCTATCATGTTCCCCCAGTTTGAGTGTGTGTCCCACATTTCCGTAACAAAAGGTTGAAAAGTACTGTATCGACAGAGGGGGCAAATCCGCCCCATAGCCCATTCATTTTTTTTGTTGGACACTGACATCCAGACTGTGGCATTATTTTTTGGTGCATTTTACAGTGGGTGAGGAGTTCCCATTCATCATTGTTATGATAATCCTGGCCTATGGTTGTGACTTCATACGCCTCTGTGACTGCATCCCTGGTTTCATCCTGCTTCCCTGCAGATCCGGGCTGCATAGGCCTTTTGTTATTGTTGCACTGGGTTGAGGAATACATCATAGTGCCAGGCATCTAATATTCAGAAGTGGCAGGCAGTTTATTTTTAGGTTAGATGTTAATCAGAGGATATATTTGCAGAATTGTTTAGTGTAAATCATTGGTTGGGCTGTTTGTTCTGAATCGTGGAGGAATGTTCATGGTATTTCCTGCTCCCTGTCCTGTGGGGTCACACCTGGAGACAAGCCTTGGCCCAGTGAGCCTTTCCCAGTCAGCAAATGTTTAAATAAATAAATACATTTATTTTTTACATAGACACATAGATTATGTTGAGAGGATAAGACCATCAGGCCATCCTGTTTGCTCTGCTGTACTATTTGCCACCCTGGGACCTGTTGTCTAGATGGGGTTTGTGCTCTTGCTTCCCCCTTACCCCTGCCTTACTGTTGTCCTCCTGAGTAACTTTGTATCCCTTAACTCTGTCTCTACTGTGCTTGAAACCATTGATGTTTTTACTTCCACCACTTCAGTCAGTAGGCTGCTCCATGGCGTGACCAGCCTCCTTGTACGGTAAAACTTCATCAGGTCCCTCCTGAATAACCCCCACCCCCAGTTAGCTTCCTCTCATCCCCGCATATTTTTGACTTGCCACTCCTGTTGAATTGTTTCTCACAGTTTACCGTATTCATTCCTTTCATGAATCTGAAGGCCTCTATCATGTCTCAACTCTGGCCTTCCATGAGTATGTGTTGAGTTTCATGAGCCGTTCCTCATGGTATCTGACTTGTTGACCCTGAATAATTTTGGTTACCCAATACTGCACCACCTCCAGCCTGTCTTTGTCTTTCCTTAGATGGGGACTCCAGACCTGTGCATAGAATTCAAAATGCGGCCTCACCAGTGAACTGTAGAGAAATACTATTACCTCTTTCCTCCTGCTATTGAACCCCCTCCCAGTACACCTCAACATTCTGGTCGACTTGTTGCATTGGCGGGCTTGTTCTAGGGACTGATTGTTTTGTGACTGCTCAGAGGTAACGAATTAAGGTATAGCCGTTTCGATTTCCCAGTTTCAAGTTATTCCATGGCATGGAGGGTTACGGTGAATAAACATAGTGAAATTCTTGTTTTTACTGGACATTTTGCTAGATTGGCTAGCAAAATTATTTTTTGTTTTTTTCCCTCAACAGGCTTAAATCTTTTAGCTGTAATCACAAAAACAACTTATATATTTTCTCCAGGGAGAATACCGGAATCAGCAACTCCATGTTGACCTCCCGTGAAGTGATAATCTGGTAACTATTTATGCGAAACAGAGTCAAAGAAAGAAATGGCAGTTTCCAAGGATCACCTTGCTGTTTTAGTCTTGGCCTTAACCTGAAAGTTTCCCTTATTTTTGAATCGTCTTGAAAAAATATTTCTTTAAAAGCCTGCCAAACTAGTGCTTTCTGTCAAGCTGAACTTCTGTTCTTGTAAACAGTACACTGATAAAACTGCTAAAATTTTCACTGGTGTCAGCTTTAAGAAAAAAAAATACAGCTGTTACTTGTACCGACGTAGACCAACTGGATTTGCTGAAATCAACCTTTTCCAAACAAAGAGTCTCATTCTTTATCTTGTCTAAAAAGAAACACATTACGGATGTTATTACAATGACAAATTTGATGGAAGTAGGTGCAGCCACAGTGCAGGAGTCCCAGAATGTCTGCCATTGCAGCAGTTGTGTTCCCCTAATTGCTTGGATAACACTGGAATTAAATGACTGCGTTTACAATTTCTCTTGGCTTTTGTCAAGTGTCTTCAACTGCATGTTTGAAGAGCATGCAGAATTTGCTTGTCTTGTACATTCTGAACACAGATCAGAACAGTTTTCAGGATGAAATGCTAACAGCATTGGCCATGACCAAAAGCCCTCTGTGGTATCGTAACCTTGGAATTGATGGTCACATTCCTGAAAAGTTTTGGTAGACTTTTAAGGAGCTCTTGAAAACCAAAAAAAATCTGTTGCTTTTTAAAATCATTTTTGTTCCTCCCTCCTGGTCCTCCTCTGTCCCTCGACCCTAATGATCATGCACAAGCAAATGCCATCACAGCCAATTGCATTGCTACGTTGCAGTGACTGTCCAGCAGGGGGTGCTTAAATGCTTGTGTGATCTGTACTCACCCTTCCCTGGGTGTCAAGCCCCCTGCTGTCCTCCATATGTCTGCCCCCCCCCCAAAACGGCTGTGGTGAATGACTTTGGGGAGTTTCAAACATCTACAACTTCCTGTAATAAAAACTGGATGTGAAGCTGCCATGTGTGTAGTTGTAACTGCATTAACTTGTTTGCCCTACCTTAAAGGTACGCTGTCAACCTGTTTTGCATCATATTATTTCTAGTTAAAACCCACGTTTTATGATCGCATACCTTCTCTAAAATCCACTGATGCTGCTGGTTGTTTTATCTGCCTTCCTGCTTAGTAGAACTGAAATGCATGCTAATGTATTGGATCTATTCTTGTTACATTTATTTATTTAGTTTTTGTTTACCGGGTGGGTGTACTAGCCATGAAATTACTATTTTCAGACATGACCCAGGAGGTTACAAAGTTGAAATCAGTACAGCGGAAATGCAGTAAACAAAGCAAAAATACAGTGGATACATTACATTGAGCGGATGTTAGGTACAAAATTAGGAAATCAATGACATAACAGTCATCAAAGATCAGGATAAAAATAAACAAAACTCGAGTCGCATATCTACAGGGTTTACACAATGTACAGGAAGCAGTAATAACAAAATCTTGGTAACATTCTCGACAAAGTGCATTGTAGCAATAACGAACCTAAGGATGTAAAATAAATATATAGAGCACATTCACTGGGCAGAGAAGAGGGTAGAATAGGATTCAAGTAGCCTGAGATGGAGCATAAAAAACAACATCCCAACAAGCAAGGAGACTGCTTTTATAGCTGGAGGAATAAGGCAGGAGAGAGTGGATTGAAAAGGGATACAGAGGAGAGAGCTACAGTTTGGAGAGAGAGAGAGAGAGAGAGAGAGAGAGAGAGAGAGAGAGAGGATGCCAGGTGAGATACACATTAAGGAGGTTTGAAGCAAGAGTATATGTTAGAAATGATAGGAATTTGCCAAGATCTTTTTTAAAGTTAGCATGAGATGGTGCCTGACGAACAACTAGAAGAAAGGAGTTCCAGTACCGTGGGGCATAGTGGGAGAAAGCACTGGTACCTTTAGAGGTTTTACGTCTAGAAGCATGAAGGAGTGCTTGGTCAGCTGAGCATAGGCCATATGCGAATGATTGGGGGATCAACATGGCAGCAAGTCTGAACATTAGAAATGCCCCCAAGCAGCGCAGCCACTCATGATGCAACACTCTCTTCTACTTCCACTGCATAATGAGTGACTAGATTGCGTTTGGGATACACCTAAGTCCAGGAACGATGCAGTGGGAGCTGATTGAGGAATGTAAACAAAAAAATTTTGTGAGATAACATCAGTATGGTGGGCAATGTATTTTTCACTTTTTAGAAGAAAAAATGAATTAGAATCAAAAACAACCAACATCATTAGTTGTCCCTAGAAAATGTGAACGGTCATAACCTGTGTTTTTTTAAACTAGGGACACTTTGAGACTGGGGGGGGGGGTGACAGTGTCCCCTTAATTTCAGTAGGTACTCTCTTTTTTTTTTTTTCCATATGTAGTTTTTCCACCACAGACCTGACAGGCTATGACCCCTCCCTTGGAGGGGTACATCCTCCAGCCCACGATCCCCCAGCCAGTCCATCCCCCGAGATTCCCCCTCTGTGGCAGGGCAGGGCAAGGAGTGGTGGCATGCTCCTCCCCCTGGTATGTTGGATCTGGTGTCGGGGAGGAGCCGCTGGAGCAATCAAGCCATCACTGGTCCCGTCAGGTCCTGGAATTTTCCTCCATTTTCTTCCGCACCCACATCTGTGCAATGGATGGGGAGGCAGTCTCCACCTCTATGGAGGCAGCAAATCACTTTGGACGTGGGCCAGCCCCTTACGTGGCTGCGTGTTTGCGCTGACCCCCAGCCACCACTAGGTGTCAGCTGACAGCACGCAGCTCAAATCCCCCCACCCCGAGGAAGGAGAGCAGTTCTCCAGGTGTGCTATCCTTCCTCCCTCCGGCCAACCCCCGAGTCACCCGAGTCCATTCCTGAACCTGGGTTGCTGACGTGGCGCGAGGTAAGGCATCCAGCGCCTCAGTCCTCAGCACCACCAGGCCGGCTATCTTTGTCTGCTTTTTAAAGCCAAAAACAGGTTACAGCAGTGATGCAGAATTTATATTCTTTATTAAACACTGGGTAGAGCTGTGAGGAAGACTGGTCTTGCCGAAGTGTCAGTGTGATCGATGTTTGCAGTATGTGCACAAGCCCTTTCTCGCATGCCTGCATGTAGCTTAAGCACCATTGGGTGTTGAAGAATAAAAATTCTGCATTATTGTTGTAATCTGCCTTTGTCTTTGAAAGGCAGATAGTGACCAAACAAAATGAGTACCTACTGCAGCTATGGTAGGACAAGCAAATTGATTGCATTCTGTGTCTTTGAATTTGTGCAGTTACAATTGCCGATACTGTACAGCACCATACTCAAGTAACTGTTTCTGCGGTAACTTGCACCAAACCAGCTGCTCTAGGGAGGAACACAGCCCCAGGGATTGTACTTTTTCTTTGCTACCACGTTTGTGTTGCGGTACAGTTTTGAATATTTTCAGTTCATTAACGCAGGCCTCTGGAAACTCCAGTAACATCAGCACATGTTTAGTTAGTTGTGTTTCTTCCCAGAGTTCTGATTATAAATAATACTTCCTGCTACAGTGTGTGGAAACAAGCTAGTTATATCCATGTTTTGGTAAGGAATAACAGAATTAAATAACTACTGCCTATTGCAGTACTTCCAACTACAATTAAACTCTTAAATAAACTAGTGATCAAACACATCAGCCCAGTCAAATTTTAAATCCGGCGCTCTACCAGCACTGTTTGGCTAAATCTAGTTAGTGCCATGTAGAAAACAGACAGTGTGATTTAGTTGTTATAGCACAGAAGCAGAAAGCAGGTTCAAATTACATTCAGTATTTGTATTCACTGTGGCACCCTGAGCAAGTCAATTTACCTACCAGTGTTGCATTCCACCTAATAGTTCACTGGGTAGAAACAGGACCCCACTGAAAATGGGTGCTTCCTCTTATCTAGGCTTTTCAAGGTAGATACACTTAAAAAAATATATACAACTGAAAAAGGGACAACTTGTGAGAGTAATTTTCTGTGACCATGAGCAAATCATTTGATTGGTCTTTCATCAGTTATTACTAAACCTTCCAGTTGAATTGTGACTTTGCCCATGGCTCCCTGAAATTGGTTACTCACTTATTACCTACCTACCTAACTCTTGAAATGGATTACTTACTTACTACTTTCCTACCTACCTGCCTACCTACCTAACTGAAAACCACCAGAAACTTTGAGAGTCAGACCATGTCTGCAGTTGTTCAAGCCGGGAGGAACAGCATACCACATAATGTCAAGGATTCTTGGGACTTTTTACTCTAATGTTGGATTTTCTTGTGTTTGGGACGTTGTGCTTCAATGCTAACTGATGCCTAAATGCAGGTTTGTTTTTTTTTTGAATTGTAACTGTTTTTATCATTTTTATTTTTTATTGTTATTTTTTCAGTATTTTCATTAGTGTGATGTTTGTATTACCACCAATTTCTGTTAATAATTGTTTCAGTATTGTTTTCTTTAGTGTGATTTTTGTATTACTACCAAACTGTACTAATAAACAAACAAGATGCTGAAGAAACAGAAGAATGCAGTGATGCAGGTGGGTTACAGTGAGGTAGATGTGGGCTTCGGTTACGTGAATGAGTCCACATAATTGCTGACAGATGGCTGAAAAAAACAATAATTATGGGATATTGGGCTTGGGTTCAGTGATGTATAGTGAAGAAGACGTGGTTTGTGGTTAGATAAAGTAGTCCAAATAATTGATGAGAGGTGGCTGAACAATACAATAATGAGGTAGGGACTCAGTGAATTATGCTGTTGCAGTACAGACGATATGGGCTGTATTTTCTTGAATATGCCCAAATAACTGATTTACTGGTGCCTGAAGAACAAAATACTTATGGGAGATGGGAGTTGGATCCAGTAAAGTACAAAATGGGTTGTAGTTGTATGAGTAAGAAATGTGCTACAAAATAAATGCACATCGGCGGTGATAGTAGTTGATGTTTTAATTAATGACAGTGATATGGGCACTGTGGGGGTAAAGTCCACTGGTCATACTGAAAAATTAAATGCAGAAGACCTTCAGAAACTACACAGGATCTGAGAATCTTACTCCCCTCCCCCTGTCATTGATTGTGCCAGAATCTGGAAAACATTAATGACCTGCAGAGTATAGAATTGATGAAATATGATGATAAGGTACAGGGTTCACTCCCTCCCACCATGAGCAAATTGCATCAGTAACTGTGTGCCGTATGCAATCACTCTCCCCCCACAGCTGCCCTGAGGCTTAAGATAATTTATAAAGTTGCTGATGCTGTAGAGTGAGCTTCCTTTTCCTCCCTCTTCAGTCCAGTGGACTGTTTGAGGACACATTGTTGGTGGACTGCAGATTTACACATCTGTGCCAGCCTCCCCATCATCAGCCCCATCCACATTAATAGCATCCTGCTCCCCTCCCAAATTACTACTGCTGTACTCATGTCAGAGATGTCACCATCACGTCACGAGCCACCTGACACTCCGTTGGGAGGAGGAGCGGAACACAGATAACAAAAAGGGGAATAGTGTGACTGTGAGCAAAGACCCCACAGAGACCATAAAGCCCTCCTGAGGTATGATAGGGTAATGTGGACATACTGGGTGGACCATTGGTTTTTCTCTACTATCATGGTCTATGTTTCTGTGCTTCTGCTTACAAAAACATAACTTGAACTCCGTTGCCCAAAACAGATTGTGTAAGGGTAAATCATGGGAAGCAAATCTCATCACAGTTTTTGGAAAAGTCACCAAGGAAACAGATGTGGGAAAGCCTGTGGATGTAGTATGTCTGTACTTCAGTAAAGTGTTTGACTCAGTACCGCACTGTTGGCTAGTTCATGAGCAAGAGAACCTAGGTGTTACAGACTGGTTCACTCCCAGAACTCAGCCTGTGATGGTTGATACCAGTTTTACAACCCCTTAGACTCCTGAAAGGGTTACCTTGGTATGCTGCCACCACTCACTGCAACCTTACATGGTGTATTTCTAGGACCGAATCCCACCAGAGCCACTGTTCACATACAGTACACTGCTCCTTACCAAAGGGCTAATGACCTACCCCTTCTGTTACAGCTGAGAATGCTTTTGCTTAGATGTGGTAACTGTAGCCTGCCTCTTTGAAGAAGAATCACACATTTTTCAGTCTTTCTTGGTTATCTATATAGCATAACGTATATAAAAATAATATTTACTACTACAAGATATTTTATATATGTTGCAATATAATGTACACTAAGACTATGAGGAATACAGTATTTCTACAGAGATAAAAAAAGATAGTGATCACACAGGAAACTCTTAACTCACATCTATCTAAATCCTGAGTAGAAGTTTACCGCAGCTGGGAACTGGGTGAATTATGGCAGACTTGAACCCTTGATGTTGCTTGCTCAGAGTCCCAAACCATAACTGCCTTCTTAGGGCCAAACGCAGATCACAGATGCCTTCAGCTGGCCAGCTGGCCATGACGCATCATCGCACATGTCTCTCTAACATCAGATTCCACTATTTCTTTGGACGCTGGATTTGTTTTTTCAAACTAGACCTCTGTTGTTTTCTTGGCTGCCTTCTTTCTGGGATGCAGTCTCATTTGGACCGATCCTTATATAGGCTAACAACATGTCTTCTGTTACAAAAAGGAATACTGTCCACTGAAGTGTCCACAAAACAGAAACATTTTAGCTGAGAAGGGCCCAGCATTTGATGTCTAAGTAGAATAAAAGAACTGTTGCTGTTCATGCCCAGCCTCTGTGAGAACCCAGGACTGTACTTTTGGTGTAACCCCTAGGTAGCACTATCCCAAGGGCTACTACCCCTGCCTGCTTGACTACTGACAGGTTGAGGGGTCTAGGTTCTATGGCGGGTGCCTCCACCCAGAGGTCAGGGTTTGTAGTGGTTAGACTAGCTTGATCACAGCCCTCTGAGACACCGTGACCCCCTTTGTTTCCCTCTAGTGGCTCACACAGTACACAGGAGTTACAGCCCCAATACCCCTCGTATACACACTGTTCACTTAAAGTACCACTTACCCTGAGACTGATTCTGCAGCATGTCTCTGAGGACCCCCTGTAAAATAAGGTTAAACAGCATACACAGCGAAATACAATACTGTTTCCATTAAATACCAACACCACAGACAGTATATAGTATAACAACAACAAATCTGATTTATTTAGGGGACAGTAACATGGGAGGGGGAGATCAGGTTAATTGGTGGCATTAAATCACAGTACTGTGCACACATACAGGGTCTGAAAAGTCACACTTTGGGTACTCAGGTTTTGGGGGAGGGGGTAGCCAGGTCCATTGCCCCGGGGTTGGCTGGCAGGTGCAGATGGATAGGGCCCTGTAGAAGAAAATATATGCACAACACCCAGTTGTAATCTGCAGCCGGATGGCTCAGTCCATGAAGCAGTAAAACAACAAGAATTAGATGACACACTTGTGATTGAAAACAGGCTGCAGGGGAATACCCTGATTTATACTCACACTACCCAAGCTGAGGACCTGATGGTGGATGTTCTTCTGGATTGCCAGAACAACAGGGCATGGAGACAAAGTCCTTGGAACTGGACCCCACTGCAGTTGATAGCAACTGGATTTAGTCCGAGACAAGCTAGGGTTTGCTTCCAGCTTCAACACACAGCACGGGGATTGGAAATAGCGATTCCCCACAAGCACTACGCACATTCATATGTAAAAAGAAAGTACTATACCAGGCAGGCTGCTCCTCGATCCCGAACGCAATTACTGCAAACTACCCGGGAGCACAACAGCAGCTTCAGTTCCTGACAGACCGAGCGCGATTCAGCAATTTCTCCAGTCTTCTACAGGGTGAGCCTGGTTTCCACTCTTCAGACTTTCTTCTTTCTCCGCACAAATTGGATTCAGTCCAAACTGGCACTTACAACTGCTGCAGGCCGAACCTCGGGGCCTCACACGCGCTTCCCGCACGAAACTATACACCGCAGAAGCACAGAGCTCCTTCTCTCTTCACTGTCACAACTGATCTCAGCTTTCCAGTAACAGAGCAGGGCATTTCCTCCAAATCCAAAAGGTTCCAGTTGGCTGATCCTCCTTGTCAGTTACAACAGGCTCCCTCTATTGGTGTAAAAAGGCGCCAAGGTCCAAACTACATTTCCCAGAAGCTCTCTTCATATAATCCCCTTGTGGCTGGCTCCAAGTGAGAGTCCCAGTTCTGATTTGCCCAAAGTAGGCTCCAGTTCAAAGGTCCCAAATACTGATTGGTCCCTTTCAGCAGTTCTGGAGCCAAATGAGGTAGCAAGCAGACAGAGTTCGTGCTGTAACAAAAGGCAGGTCAGACAAACTGTATTTTCATTTATCACTCTAACTAAGTTCTGGTAAACAGTTACATCTTTCAGAAGAGCTCCCTTTGCGCTCTTAGCGACTGCAGAAACGGAGCGATTTGGTAGTAGCTCGAGCGGAGTCAAGCAGGGAAACGCACAGACCCCCATCCAAATTAATTATGTCTGCAGGCAGACAGCTCTTAAAGAGACAGTATGTAGAGGCCCAAATAGCACTCACTTGGAACCACATTTAAACAGCTCAGACGCCAAACACCGCCCAGACTTGGAGCATTCAGGCAAGCTCCTGGAAGACTTTTGGGAACCCCCATTTGCAGAGGGGTTACATCGGCTTCTCCACTCAACTAAAATACCTATAGAGGTCTAAGTGATAAAAAAAAATACATTGCAAAGCTGTTACAGGATATAACCGAGGGTGTAGTGAAATGGCTTCAGAACTGTTTGCAGGCTAGGAGACAGAGTTATAATAAACGGTAAACAATCAGCATGGAAATAGGTGACCAGTGAGTTCAATAGGTGTCAGTTCTGAGACCTGCTGTACATTATTCATTATAGCTTTACTTGACCTGAAGGTGGGCACCATGAGCTGGATCATGAAGTTTTCTGAAAGCACCAAGCTAGGAAGAGCAGTTAAATCTCAACAGCAGATTAATGACATGCAGAAGGATCTAGTTAGGTTTGGGCAGTGAGTTGCAAAAACGGCATGCTTATTCAACTTTTAGAAATGCAAGGTGATGCTTCTAGGAAATAAAGAACATGAATGGAAAATATTGCATTAGTAGCATAGAGATAACTGAATCCAAGCGGGAACGGACTTGGGAGTACTGATCAGCCGCAACCTGATGCGGGAGAAGCAATGTGAGGCAGAAGCTAGCAAGGCAAGCAGAATCATGGCATGCATTGGGAGGAACTTTGTAAGCAGCTCGAGATACATCATAATACCCTTATACTGATCCTTGTTCAGGTGCTATCTCGACTGGTACCAGTATCTGAGGAAGGATATTAACATGATAAAGTACAGTGGAGAGCAACCAACATGGTTGAAGGCTGGCAAAATATGAGCTGTGAAGAACCAGTGAAAAAACTAAAGCTGTTCTCCATGAAAATGAGAAGACTCATGTGAGACATGATTACAGCATTCAAGTATCTGTAGTGTATAAACCCATCAGACAAAGTGAAGCTCTTCAAGGGAAATACCAAGAAGTACTACTCACTGAACAGGCAGTAAACATTTCGAATAGACTGCCACAGCATGTGGTATCGGCTGATGCTGAAATTGACTTCAAGCTCAGACTAAACAAGTTCTTTGAGGAAAAAAGAGTGACAGGGTATCTGCACTGAGCTGGTGGGAGGCAGGAGCTTGATAGATCAGTGGTCTTCTTTAACCATTACGGAATGAGCAGCAGTTGAGTTACTGTCTTTTAATACAACACTAGGGGGGGGTCAGGAGACATGAGGCGTCGACAGGTTTCTATACTCCTAGGGTTTGATTAACAAAGGTAACCCAACCCCTGCAGTGCTAGTGTTAAACTAAAATGTTTCAATTTCTTTAAAGGAGAACTGTAGCAAACGATTATCTCCTTACCCCGTAAAGCTTACCCTTCGGTTTAGCTGTAGCCCACAAAAGTGGCATTTTTCTTGTGCTGCAAGGGAGTTCAGTTTATTTTTTTAAAGTCCGTGTACCGGAAGTATGGCCGGTGCTGGGGGCTTCATTAAGTGTAATAGTGCGGCACTGCTCCACTCACTTGTATTGAAGCGAGCGGAGCAGCGCTGCACTATTACACTTAATGGAGCCCCCAGCGCCGGCTATACTTCTGGTTCACGGACTTTTACAAAATAAACTGAACTCCCCTGCGGCGCAAGAAAAATGCCGCTTTTTGTGGGCTAAAACTAAACTGGAGGGTAAGCTTTACTGGGTAAGGAGATAATCGTTTGCTACAGTTCTCCTTTAAACCGGATGTTTTAATGGTTTAACTGCTAATGGGGTCTATTGTACTGGAGGGTTTTCCACCATTAATGTAACCATCTTAGAATGCTGTCAGTAAGAACACTCCCTTTCTAGCAATTTTTCTTTTTGTAATCCACTAATTTATTTACACATTACAGATCTGAGATGTATGAGAAACAGTTTTTTTAGAACAATGGTTTAAAAATAGCAGTCAATCCTGTGGTCTATCCTGCACTCTGCTGAACAGGACCCACCACATGATTTGTATTCAATTAATTGATCCTTTTGAACTCAGAACAATTATTAGAGAAGTTAACTCCTCCAGTTTTGTAATATCTAAAAATAAACGATAAAAATGGATACTAAGTAGTTCTAGGGGTGTGGATATGGTACCCTTATTCACTCTCTGGCAGTTCCACTGGAATGATGTAATTGGCTGGATTTCTTCAGGTTAAGCTCCTTCCACTACCTGGGCAGTATATCCTCCAACTCTGCCCCGTGATGTCAGATCTTTCTTTCTGCTGGATGAACAGGTCACCTCCTTTGCAGCTCCCGCTTAGGATTGCTGCACCATAGGCAAACTTTAGCATCAAAGTTTTCAACACTTCTTTCAGCTTATTCTCTGTTCCTTTGACTCCCTTTGCTGATCGATGATGGAACAACAAAAGCCAGGATTCAAATTTTGTGTGCGATCCCAGCAAAAGATGTTGGTCACTGACCTGCATGATATGTTCGTGTACTGCCTGGGCGGGCAACATGGTGTTTCCAAGTACGGCCTTTGCAAAAGCATGCTTCCAGAGTCCCTCGAGGAAAGAAAGCTTCGACTCTCACTGGGTCAACCTTCAGAATGGGATCCAAAGGACCACTCTAAGGGTCGTTAGAAGTCCTCTGCTGTGGCTGGGTCAGGTGAACAGCTTGCGGCCCTTGAGATGGAAGTGGCGACTGCCACAGCGGACACCTCCTCGGTCTCTGTGCTGTTCCCTAGGACCAGCATCAGAGGGTCATTCACCAGGAAGTTCTGGGAGATGTGGCTGTGGAGAGCCCTAACCGATGTGGTGCTAGGGACAAGCGCCGCTGGTGCTGGTCTTGTGACCAGGAATTATCAAGATCTTTCTGGTCCTTCAACTTGCCCAATCGCTCAACAGCCAGCGAACTGCAACAGTAGGGACCTGTGAGGAACCCACTCCCTGTTCTTGGCTAAATGCCTATATAAAATATAACCAGCCATTAGGGGAAAAGTACAGTGTTGCATGCAGTGAAAGTGTATTTCGCTTTCACTACTTAGAAGTGCTACATCTGCAAAACATTGTTCAACAAGGCCATCCAGTTAGCACTCACAGGCCCAGATATTCAAAAGGGTTGCGCATGGTGCACGGTGTTGCACCATGACAACCCACTGATATGCCCCGTGTGATATTTAAAAGGAAAAGTCGCGCACAAAATCCCGATGCACCGGGCGCATCAGTAATGTAGGTGGGCACAGGTGGGGCGTGCCCATGGCTAACCTGCACAGCCCGATATTTAGCCGGGCTGTGCAGAGTTATGCATGCGCAACCTACCTGTGCCTGCACAAAGTTACGCCAAAAAGGAGCAAGTGATGGCCACCACAGGTGAGCTGCCGCATTGCAGGGCGCAGCACAGCAGCTGCCACCTGTGGGTGGCCATCACTATTTCCCCGCACACTGGCGGCGCCTCCATGCCCCGATCGCGGGCATCACTGTATTCCCCAAGTCCAATATCCCTGGTGGTCAGTGGACCGCGATGAGCCGATTGCGGGCATCACTGTATTCCCAAGTCCAATATCCCTGGTGGTCCAGTGGACCACCGGAACCGATCAGCGGGCAGCATTCATCCCAAGTCTGATATCCCTGGTGTTCTAGTGGACCCCCACCCCTGCCGCCACTGAGGCCCCCACCCCTGTCAGCACTCACCGGCCTGCCGCCCGGCTGACATCGACAGCTCGTGAGGCTGCCGCCTGTCAGAGCATGAGCCAACGGGCGCAGCCCATACCGCATTAGTCAGTCCAGATATGTAATCGAACTCATTCACATATCTGGACTGACTAGTACGAGGGCTGCATCCCATTGGCTCATGCTCTGAACCAGTGGGCGGAAGCCTTGTGAGCTGTCAGTCGCGGGCGGCGGCAGGTAGGGTGCTGCCGCTCACCGCTGACAGGGGTGGGAGCGGTGGTGGGGCTCAGTGGCGGGTGGGGTGAGGGTCCACTAGGTCACCAGGGATATTGGACTTGGGATGAATGTTGCCCGCGATCGGGTTCGCGGCGGTCCACTGGACCACCAGGGATATTGACTTGGGGGGTGGATAGTGATGCCCGCGATCGGGCTCATCGCGTTCACTAGACCACCAGGGATATTGGACTTGGGGAATACAGTGATGCCCGCGATCAGGTTCATCGTGGTCCACTGGACCACCAGGGATCTTGGACTTTATTTTTCACTTACAGGACTTGTCCCCGATGGCTGCTCGCAAGTCATCGGGGATCGGCGCACCTGCATGCTAATGGCATGCAAATGGGGCCGTAATCAGATGCAAATTGTCCCCTGTGCGCCTTGCATAAATTATGGCCCCATTTGCATGTCCCCCTTTGAATATCGCAGGTGCTGTGCATGGCGCAATGGCACTTGCACCACCGCATCTCAATGCTCCACTGTGACCACTCACGCTGGCGCAGTGCCACTGCGCCAAGCACAGTGGGGGTGGCCAGGGTGTGATATTCAAAGCAGTTGCGCCATAGCGCAGCTTAGTTGAATATCGCCCTGGCCACACCCGTGCGCAATAAAGTTGAGCTGCACCCAGGCTTCCGCCACAGCCTGGCGCAGTTTGAATATCCGGGCCACTGTATTTATTTATTTTAAATTGTTCACTCCATGATATCCACATTTAGGCTGGTGCCTAGATTTGAACTAGGACCTGGGGAACAGTTAAGCGGCAGCTATATTGACTAACAATAAATGACTAAGAATAAGCAATACAAGTACGATAATATGCAGCGAATAACATGCATGGTTATATACAATAGGGTAGGTGGTAGAAAATCTATACCTAATAGATATAGGTAAAACAGGTTAGGTCTGGGAAGGTAGGGGTACGGGCAAGGATGTACCAACCAGACATTGGTCATTTTGCGGGGCTGTGCTCACTTAAAGAACTGGCTGTCCAATATTTATGCAGTAAACCAAAAATCCCTGCCCTTTTTCCACTCTGAAGCACTATGCAAGGTAGGGCAAGTAGGGTCACCAGGTTGCCAAATGTGACAGCCTGGCAACCTGGTGACCCTACTTGCCAGGTTGCCAAATGTGACCTGGGAAGTCATGCTTGTCACTTATTTTGTTGTAAAACTTGCCATTCTGGTGAGCGTAAGTTGGGACGGCGCATATGCAGGACAGCAGCAGTGTTTGTTGTTTTTTCCCATAGGGGAGTGTGTCAGCATGCATACATGGGGTTGTAACAGTTTTCTTTTTATTCTTAGAAGTGCTGTGTAGCAGCGCAGCTTACTTGTGTCATTTACTTTCGATTTCTGGCAAGCCAAGGCAGTCGTGTGGTGGAGCGGCTCCAGAGTCAGACAAGACACCGGATTCTTCTTTACTACCCAGCCCTCCCAGCTGCTAGAGTCTGCGCAAACAAAAGGAGCCACTCTGCTGACTGACTGTGCTGCCTGCCCATCCAGAATCCATGAGGTAAGGGATCCCTAACCAATATTGCCTCTGGTGCCAGGCGATAATGTGGGGGCTTCATTAGAGTGGCGAACTCTCATGCTGCAGCCCACTGCATTGTCATTGATTCGTAGACAGAGGGAGAGAGCATATATTGCTCTAGTGTGGAAAAGATTGCCGTCGAACCAAAAGTCATTTTACAGGCTGAACAAATTAAAACAAATCACATACAGCTCATTTTCAGAGTTGCCACTACTAAAAAAATGTAAAGATAAGTACTGGCAGACAAATTTGGACATTTGTGTTGTTGACTGAATGGGCGGGTTTGTGAGTTTAGTAGTCTGGGGGATCAGACTAGAGTGTCTTAGCTGCAGAGTCTCTCCAAATTAGGAAGGAACTGAGCAATTTAAACTAATGTGTTTAAAATGTTTTGTTTTATTAAAAGCTAATAGGCCATCTACTAGGAAGGCTGAATGGAGATATAAGAGATGTGGAGTTTTGCAGCCTGCTTGGCTAAAGATTGTGACTTGAGGAAGGCTTAATAAAGGAGAGGGGCAGAGAGACTGTGAGTGAGCGACTGGACGAGGGTTAGGCTGCCTGTGCCAATCAGTCTGCCTTTGATTCATTCTCTGTCTATTCCTGTCCCCTCCACTGTGTTAATTTACTTCCTGTTAGGATAGGAGCACTAATTAGAAATTGGCCGCCCATAAACATTTTTTGACCAGCAGAATTGTATGTATGCTGACCAAGCTGGCCACCACACCACAAAGTGATTTGCCCATGCTGGCACTGTGCAGAAATGTTCTTAATGTAAAACAGACTTGACAAGAAGAATGGCAAGGATCAGACCTTGCTCCTGCATTATGCTCCAAGTTCTTCAGCTTCTGACTATTTCTTATATTTTTATCACCAAAATATTTTTCTAACTCTAAATTAAATCTAAATTGAATCTAAATTGGTAAATCTGGAGGGACAATAGGTTCCAGAGATTTTCGGGAACATGGGCAGACTGGATGGACCACTGTTTTTTTTCTGCCATCGTGATCTGTGTTTGTGTGTAAATTGTCTGACTTGCAGAGTGCCGTCTCCCCCTGTCTCTCCAAGTCACGGGTGCCTCTTGTGTTTTCTGCTGATGTGCCAGCAGAAGAGTTTGGCTGAGAATCACTTTTAGAAAAGTCCCTTATGCCTTTCAGCATGATGACACAACACGGAACCATGGAGCCCACGGAACACCGCTACGGAAATAAAAGTCTGGGTTACCCCAGAGCAGCGCCCACAATATCCCTTTTTTCCCCATCCTTTGTTTGTCCCCCTGTCTCCCCTAGTGGCACCCCTTCTGGCAATGATCTCTCACGTTCCGGGCCTTACCCCAACTACCTGCTTACCTTGTTGGGTGAGTGGGTGTCAGGAGCTATGGGGCAGAGCCTGTGGGGTGGTCATCGGCCATTTTCCTGGGGGGTTTCCACCTTGCTTTTTTCTCCCCAGTCACTGAGGACAGGAATGCATGCCATGGCATGGGTGTATGGTGTGAAGACACCATACATGCTCCAGTGCCTGCCCGTGACCCTCTAGGAAGCGGTAGCTGATGCTATGCCACAGACCTCCACTGGGTGGCAGGCAGGCAGTGGCTTGCTGGGTCCCTCCTTCCCGAAGGAGGAGAGCTGTCTGTGGACACTCAATCCTCCTTACCCCAGCCGACCCCAAGTGACCCTGGTCCAGTCCCAAACCAGGATCATTGATGTGGTGGGTGGTGTGGCACTTGGTACCTCAGCCCACTGCACCACTGGGCCAGCTCACAGTATCCCTTTTAACGCGAAAGCCCCAAATCATGAAATCCATTCCCAAATCATAAAATGTGTTTGTATCCATAAATGACAACTTGGCAACATAGCATCTGTGTATAATAACCACCACCAGGCAGTATGGTTTAAGATCTCCTGATTTCAAATGATATTAAATCTTTAAAATCAAAACTGAAAAATGTACGCAGGCTTTTTTGAGCTAGAGGAGCCTTCTCATCCTGGTGCATAAGACAGTAACTGCACCTAGGGATGCTGGTGCAAGGTAAGGCAGAGAACAGCAACAACAAAAAAAAACCCTGCAGCCAGCAAACCAAAACCCAATAAAGTGCACACAAAACACTGATGTGTAAAGTGCCTCAGTTTTATTAAACTGCAAAGCAAAGTGTCCAAATGCATAAAAGTGCTGGATAAGGCTTAGTCGCAAAGATGAAAAACTGACACAGAAACAGAGTGCCTAAACTAATTCCACAGACACACGTTTTATTTCTCTCATAAACTCCATACAAAAGACCAGAACGGTTGGCGAGTTCGGGTTGTGGGGGATGCGATTCCGTGACACAAATCCTTCAGCACTTCATCACATATGAGTGTCACAATCTATTGGATTTGAATAGTTACACTTTTATTTCCTTTTATTGCTAATTTTGTCTGTTTAAAGCAATAAAACACAGAATCACCATCCTAACTCTTTCTACTGTCTTAAATCAAAAAAAAAAAAACAGTGATTGGAGCAGTTATACTAAAAAATAAAACATGGGGAAGTGTGTCTTAACTTAAAGAAACAAAAAAATATATATATATATGTAATCAGTAAGCAATAAGACGACAGGGTGTGTATTGAACAGATATTACTGCATGCCCAGGAGCATAGTGAGGCCTCGAGCCTTCATCCCCTGGAAGTGCGGAACTATCTGTTCAGTGCACACCCCCTGGAGTGTCTTATTGTGCTTGTAAAATGGGCTCATGTTTTTTGTTACTGTTTACAGTTAGAAAAATAATCTTAAGTGGAAAAAAAAAAAAAATTTTATTCAAATTTATGATAAAATAGTCCTTTCGCCTAATACAGATTGACATCATTGTTCTGGTGCTGGAATGTACTTCTGTGGCATCAGTAATACTCGTGATACATGAGCACCCACTCCACCAACTCTGGCTACTTCCAAGGAATAGGAGAGATGGAGAGAGAAAAACTGTGTGTGTGTGTGTGTTTTTTTTTTTTTTTTTTAACTGGGACTGATTGCAGCATGGAAGCTGAGCAGGCACGGGTGGGGTTTTGTAGTCAAGGTGTAATGTAGGAGCAGCTCCCCTCCCGCGTACTGTTGTGGAGTGCATCTGTTTTTTTATTTTTTATAGGTATGGCGCTCAGGCTGTTACAGATGAACAGGAGAGAGAGAGAGAGAGGTGTGTCTGTGTGTGTGTGTACGCGGCAGTGAGTTCTGAACAGATAGAGGCGGCCTCTCCACTTCCTGTGACTGTGGCATCCAGGTCCCAGTTACTCACTGGAAGGAAGTTCTTCTGTCCCCCAGACTGCCTGCTGCCAAGTCTGTTATCTTCGTATTAAATTTAAACAATAATCCTTAACAAATAACAATATAAATGGAATCAAAGGGGATTTTAACAGCAGCAGCCTGGCGGGAGCGCGATTGGCAGCAGAAACGGCTGGAGAGGTACAGCGATTCATTGGGAGCAGGAATGCTGGTATTATGAACATTAATTTAAAAAAACAAAAAACTGCTGCTTAAAATATTTGTTGGGCTGTGGGAGAGGCATTTCAGCAGAGAAGTAACGGAAAGTTAATCATCACTCGAGATAAGTGCCCAGTGATGTGCTTGTCAGTGGGCGGGAACTCTTAGAAGCAGTAGTGTGATGTGACAAGAAAAGATTGGTTCTTGTTAATGTGCAGTTTAGGTTACGAATTCATTTTTTGAACTCATCTTCCTTTTACTGAACTTTATATTGTAAACTAAAAGGTTGACAACTGTGCATGGTGAGGCGTTTAGTTGTGTTCAGTTTTTCTTGCTAGCACTGAAAAAAAATGGTGGATTTTAAAACTGAAGGTTCCAAAGGCACACTGAATTTGTTTAGCAATTCGGTCATGTGTGGTTTCAACAACGGTTCCGAAAACGCCTTCTGTAACGTTACAGGTGTAAACGCAAACCGTTGCGGTAACGGTTTGGGCACTCTGCAATGTTACAGAGGCGTAGTGTGGACAGGGCCTATAAGTAGGCTTGGTTGAGTGCAGGTTAAACAAATGATAATGGAGGAGGAGAGTTGTAAGATAAGGAGGTATGTGTAGCGGATGTGGGAACTGGAAGGCAGTTGTATGGACATTGCTGCTGATTGCATAGGACATGGCTCTTTTGAAGGTAAGGATGTTGTTTTCTCTGTTGAACTTAAGGATATTGACATTTCTGGTGATGTTTGGCATAGGTTCTAGATCAGGATTTCTCAAATGGTGAGGAGGCCCATACCTGTTCCAGGGGAGGCTCAAGCAAGTCTGAAAAAGTACCGTTATTTAAATTTTGAGTTTTAGATATTTTGTGTGAAGGAATGAGGTAAACTGAAAGAGGATAATAGCAGATGAATTTTTGTATTTATTTATAAATCAATGATCAGGAAAGACACACTAAGCCAAAGCTCATTTCATGTGTAACCAGTGAAGGGTAGGGAGTGACTACAATTCAGAGGTCAACTGTACAATGAACAATACTGCTAACAAATAGGGACAATGAACAAGTACTGAGCAATGTCAGTGTCAGTGGCTTAGTAGGTAGCACACTCGCCTCTTAAGCCGGGAGATCAGAGGGCTGTGTGTTCAGTTCCCACATCTGGCACTTGGGTTAATATCCCAGTACTGACACTGTAGTGCAGCATGAGAGGGGTTCTGCACTTCTGAGGTGCCGTCTTTCGGATGAGACGTTAAACCGAGGTTCCATCTGCCTGGATTGGTGGTAGTTCAGATGGATGTTAATGATCCCATGGCACTTATCGAAAAGAGTAGGGGAATTTTCTGGTGTCCTGGCCAAATTTTCCTCATTCACTAAAAATACCACCAACAGCTTAATCTGGTTCAAGGTTAGTTGGCATTCATCTGTATCCCCCTCCCCCGGGTCGTGCCAGAAAATAGGCAGGATTTATCTCGTGCACTTACCCGGTTAACAAAAACTAAATAAATAAATAAGCATTGACCAATTAGTCTGGTGGCAGAACAGCCTAAATACAAGGGTTAAGCAGAGAGGTACCAGGAGCAAGAGCAGGAGGGAGCAAAAGAATCCCTGAGAAGTTGCTTAAGAGAGGTAGAGGTGGGTAGGAAGGTTATTACAAATACAGGGGAAACAGACAGAGAATACAGTCTATCCCATGAAGGTATTGCAGCAAGGGGTAACATAGAAACATACAAAGGAGCTGGTAGCAGAAGGCCATTCGGTCTATCTAGTCTGGTTGTATTGCAGGGTGCAAAGCATACACTACTGATCCTTCCCCTCAGATCCCCTTTCCTCTTTATCTGCCCCCCCCCAAGCCCCATGATTTCTCCTTATGCCTATCCCAGCCCTTCTTAAGGCTGCTCACTGACTTCAGTGAGACCACTTCCTCTGGCAACACATTCCAAGTGGCCACCACCCGCTCCATGAAGAAATGCTTCCTAACATCCCTCTTAAACCTCCCCTTCCAGCTTTAGACTGTGTCCCCTCGTGGTTCAGCTGCCCCCCCCCAATCCATCCTGTTTATCTCTGTCAAGTATTTGAAGGTCTCTGTCATGTCCCTTCTCTCCCTCCTCTCCTCCAGGGAGTATGTCCTCAGGGCCCCCTGCCTTTCCTCATAATTCATACCCTGCTGACCTGCGATCATCTTAGTTGTGCTGCTCTGGACCTTCTCCAGCAGGTTGATGTCCTTTTTAAGGTATGGACACCAGTATCTTACTCGATACTCTAGATGCAGTCTCTCCAGCGACCAGTACAAGGGCAGTATAGTTTCCTTCCGTCTACTGCTGATTCCTCTGGCTATACACCCCAGCATCCTGTTTGCCTTTGCTGCTTCTTTCTTGAACTGCGAGGAGTGCTTCAGGTCAGTTATCATCACTCCCAGATCCTTTTCCTCCTCTGTTGCTGCCACCCAGACCCCCCCAAAAAACGTTAGTACTTGATCCTTGGGGTACTGACTCCAACATAACACAACTTTGCAATTCTTCACATTGAAGCCAAGTTGCTAGATCCCTGCCCATCTCTCAAGTTTTCTAAGGTCTAAGGTGGTGGGGAAACTAATGGAATCACTACTAAAAGAAAGGTTTATGATATATCTAGAATCTGTCGTAGCACAGGAACCAAGGCAGCATGGATTCACAGCAGGAAGATCTTGTCAAACAAATCTGATTGATTCCTTTAACTGGGTAACTAGGGAGGTGGATCAGGGAGGGGTGGTGGATGTGGCCTACCTGGATTTCAGTAAGGCCTTCGATGCCGTCCCATATAGGAGGCTAGTAAACAAACTGGGCAGCCTGGGAATGGGTCCCAGGGTGGTAAACTGGGTCAAAAATTGGCTGAGTGATTGGACACAGATGGTGGTGGTGAACAGAGTTCAATCCAAAGAAGGGGGGGGGAGTGACTTACAGGGTCCCGCAGGGATCAGTGCTTGGGACAGTCATCTTTAATGTCTTCATAAGCAACATTGCAGAGGGGCTGAAAGGAAAGGTGTGTCTCTATGCAGATGACACCAAGATCCACAACAGGAATGACACTCCAGGAGGGGTTGAGAAAATGAGAAGAGACCTAGACAAGCTTGAGGAGTGGTCAAGGGTGTGGCAGCTAAGATTCACTACAAAGAAGTGCAAGATCATGCACTTGGGGCACAGAAATGCAGGGGAGGAGTACATGATGGGTGTGGAGGTACTGACAGCCACCAAACAGTAAAGGAACCTGGGAGTAATCCTATCTGATAATCTAAAGGTTACCAAACAATGTGAAAAAAGCTGTGAGGAGAGCTGGTGGAATGCTGGGGTGCATAGGGAGCGGTATCTCCAGCAGAAGGAAGGAGGTATGATGCCACTGTATAGAACATTGACGAGAACTCATCTAGAGTTGTGTCCAGTTCTGGAGGCCGCATCTCCAGAAGGACATAGACAGTAGAAGCAGTTCAGACAAGGGTGATAAAAATGATGCAGGGGCTGCCCCAAAAGTCATATGAGGGGAGACTGGAGGATGTCAATATGTATTCCCTGGAGGAGAGGAAAGGAGAGAGAGGTGGGATATGATAAAGACTTTCAAATACCTCAAGGGTATAAATAAAAGTGCAAGAGGGTAGCATCTTTCAGAAAAAAAGATGTTCAAGAACAAAGGGCCATGATATGAAAATGGGGGGGGGGGGAGTAGACTTCGGGGTAATGTGAGAAAGTATTCTTTCACGGAAAGGGTGGTGGATCCATAGAACAGCCTCCTGGCAGAGGTTGTAGGGGCAAAAATGGTAGGGGAATACAAAAATACAAGGGACAGACATAAAGGAACTCTAGTGGTAGGAAAGAGAGGGTAAGTCGCAGATCATTTAGGATCTGTGGTATATGAAAGAGGTAGGAAAAAATGGGCAGATTAGGTGGGCCAAGCGGTCCTTATCTGCTATCAAATTCTATGTTTCCCGCAGGTCTTGTATTCCTTCTACTGTGTCCACCCTCCCACAGAGTTTGGTGTCATCCACAAATAGGCACATTTTGCCATAAATGCCCTCCCCAATGTCATTGGTGAAAGCATTGAACAACAACGGCCCCAGCACTGAACCCTGTGTGACCCTGCTGGTGACTTCCCTGGTGCTGGATAATTCTCCCCCTGCTACCACCCTCTGAATCCTGTCCCTCAGCCGGCTTTCTGCCCTGTCATGTTCTCCCTAACACTGAGATCCGCCAGTTTCCTGATCAACCACTTGTGGGGTACAGAGTCGAAGGCCTTACTGAAGTCCAGGTAAAGGATGTCCACTGGCCTGGTGACTAAGTTAAAGAAGTCAGATTTGTTTGGCATGATCTTCTTCCCATGGATCCATGCTGCCGCTCATCTTGCAGACCATTCTCCTCCATATACTTTATAAACCTTTCTTCAAGTATGGTCTCCATGAACTTGCACACGATTGAGATCAGACTAACCAGCCTGTAGTTCCCTGGGTCATGCATTGGACCGCTCTTGTAGAGGGGCACCACATGTGCCATTCTCCAGTCCCATGGTACTGTGCCAGACTCCAGGGAGCTACTGAAGAGGGCCACCACCTGCCCTGCCAGCTCCCTCAGTACCCTTGGGTGTACGCCGTCCTGTTCTGGTGACTTGTCCACCTTTAGTGTTGGCAGCCCCTCCCTCACTCTGTCCTCCTCTCTCACCACATCTGTGCCCCTTTCCTCCCCTTCTCACCCTGTAGGCACCAGTCCATCTTTTTCACTAGTGAAGAAAGAGTGAAGAAGAAGACGGCAAATCAGCATTTATATAGCGTCTTTATACACAGTGTATCCTAAAGTGCTATACAAGCAATGCTAGACTGTTAGTAAAGTAACTGAATGTGTAGTGGCAGCCATATCTCATATCAACACCCACACACAGCCTGAATTGTAAGTATGGTATTTGTTCAATACCTCTGCCTTCCCTTGTTCTCCATCCATCCATCCCCGTTCCTAAGCCTAACAATCCAATCCTTCATGTCCCTTTACTCACACTGTAACAAAAGAAGGCCTTCTCCCTCTTTTTGATTCCTTCAGCTATTTGGAGTTATTTTTGTGCCTTAGCTTGCCGCACTACCTTGCCTGCCACCTTGGCCAAAATAAGGTAGTTTTCCTTATCCACTTCACTTGCGCTCTTCCTGTATCTCCTGCAGGCTGACCTTTTGTCCCTCATCACCTGGGCAAATTCAGAGCTGAACCAGCTGGGTGCTTTGGTCTTTGAGTTCTTCCCCCTGAACCTAACACATGCTATTGTGGCAGCCAGTATTCCCTCTCTGATGATGGCCCATTTTTGGTCCACCCCCCATATCTACTCTGACGCCCTCTAGGTGCATCCTTAGCACCTTACCTATCTTCCTGAAGTCCTCCCTCCTGAAATCCAGGATTTCAGCCTTAGTGGTGATGCTTTTCCAGCCAATATCCAACCTGAACTACACTGTGCTGTGGTTACTATCATTCAGGGGTTTCTTGACCATTCATCTCTTGTATGTGCTCCTCATTTGTGAGCACCAGTTCAAGAATTGTCCCCTCTCTGGTGGGATCAGTGATGCCCTGATCCAGGAACTCACTCTGTATTGCATCTAGGATCACCTTACTCCTGGCACAGAATGAGGCTGGTATGCCCCAGTCCACCTTGGGCAGGTTAGAGACCCCACCACTATCACCTCTCCCTTCCTTGCAGCTTCTGACATTTGTGAACTCAGTTCTCTGTTCCTTTCCTCCTCTTAGTTGGGTGGTCTATAGACCACTCCCAACATCACTTTTCTCCCTCTATTGGACTGTAGCTGAATCCATAGTGTTTCCACCCCCACTTCTGTCTCCTCCCTTCTACATGTTATCCCCTCTCTGATACGTACCTCTCAACTGTCCCTGATTTTCAGGGACATCCCTGATTTTGCCTCAAAATTTTACTGTGTCCCTCATAAAAATTGTGTTTCCGTGACCAAACAGTGGGAGTTGTAAGCACAAAATAATGTTGAACATTAAAGCTACAGACTTGTTCTTTTTTAGAAAATGCATTTTACACTAAGCCACTTATTCTACCAGCTTCCTGAGAGGATATCACCAATTTTGAAGATGTGTCCCTGATTTTGGTCCTTTGTCCCTGATTTTTTTAAGCCTTGTCCCTGATTTATGAGGCAGGAGGTTGAGAGGTATGATGTAAGCCACCACCCCGCTATCACTCTGTCTCTCCTATATAGTTTGTATCCCAGGACTGAGAAGTCCCAGTCATGGTGTGGTGTGGCCCAGGTCTTGGTCACTGCTGCTGTGTCTTTCTTCCCCTCAGCTATGAGCGCCTGCAGGTCTGTCATCTTGTTACCGAGATTATGAGCATTAAGTGACACCACCCTCCACCTCAACTGTCTGTCTCCTTCCCTTCCTTCTGTTCTTTTTCTGACATGCCTCCCTCCTGTACTCGCCCCCCTGCACTTAATTGCTCCACTTCCCCTCCACACCACCCTTACAATTACTACTGCCAGTATGAGGGGGGAAGTCTGTTGAGCTCCTCATCCCAGAGTCCCCTGGGCCTGCTGGCCCACTGCCCTTCCCCCTTCAGTAGCTTAAACTCCTCTCGTTGACTGTGTACTCTCCCAGTGTGCCTCTGAGTACTTTTGAGCCCTCTGTATGGAGGTGTAGTCTATCTGCCGAGTATAGCATTTTGTTTGACCATGTGCCCCCCCCCCCAATACATTTGAACCCTTTCTTCCTGCACCAGGTCCTTAGCTAGTCACTGAACTCATCTATCCTCTTCTTCCTGACTGTGCTGGCTCTTGGGATGGGTATAACCTCTGATTGGGCCAGAGAGCTCACTACCTTCCTGCAGATTTTTGCTTACTCTCTGGACCTGCCCCACGCTACCTCCACCTCCTCCCCGCTATGTCATTGGTTCCCAGGTGGATGACTAAGTTAGGTTTTGTGCCAGCCTCGCTTATAACTTCTCTGATTCTTGATCCTGCCTTCCCCAGTGTACAAACCACCCACCTTCTTGCTTCTGGGTTCCCCTTCCTTCCCCAGTGAGTACCCTTAATTATGGAGTCGCCAGTGATTCCCACCCTGCTGTCCACTGCAGCTGTACTTTTTTAGCCTCCCTTCGTCTCCCAGTATACCAGCCGCTCCCCCACTCAACTGAGCCCTCTCCACTCCGGTTCACTTCCTGCTGCCTCCACCACTGTCCCCACATCTGCTTCATTGTCCATCCCCCCCTCCCCCGAGTCCCTTCCTCCCTGGCTTGCCTTGCTTGCTATCACTTTTCCCTCTCCTTTTTTTACCCTGTTCCCTCCCTGCCCCCGCTTCACCCTATCTGCCTCTTCACACTGGTACGAGAGTCAGAATATCAGAAGCTGTAGGCTGGCCTGAGAATCAGGGCTTGACAAATCCCATAGCCCGACGTCCTGGGCTACAAGATTTCGCAGTTGGACTATCAGTAATGCAAGCTGCCAGTTGTCCCTGGACAACCAACTCTGGAGAAGTTTGCCTTTTTTTTTTAAGTTTACCTCTCTGGCCCTGCAATGCACCTATCAATCGCTAGGTGCTGCTGCCCATCAATCTTCATGCCAGCTCCCTTGGTTGATCACATAGGTTGTCGACTTCCCAAGGGTTTAATCATGTGGATGGTGGCCAAGTTCAGTGGAAAGCTACAAGAGGAGCAAGCCTGGTAGGCGGCATGCGCAAATGACAAGAAATACGGGACACTCCCCTATCCCTCTCCACTTATCACAGCAGCAGAACAGTGTGCTTGATCCAGGACTGACAGACGAGTCTGCAAATTAAATGTGGGATTGAGTACCTGTCAGCCCTGTGAATTGACTGCGATGCTGGTAGGGCACGGCGGGGGATTAGCCAGGGATGCGGGAGACTAGTCTTACTGTCGAAAGTGCCATTTGAGAGACTGACTCCATAGCAGAGGAAGCACTTTTCTTGCTCTCATACTCTGCTGTATCGCTCGTTTTTTCGGCAGCATTAAAAATCAGTATTTACCTGCATAAATATAAAGCAGCCAAAATAAATACTGAGAAAGAGGGGGAGTGATTTGGCAGTTTTGGGGGAGGGATCCGGGGTGTTCTGACTCGGGTCAGTCCATCCGGTCGGAGGTATTTGAAATTCAAACTTGGCCGTCGTCATTCACTTCAGTGTGCTGTGTGGAGTTCTGCACTCGCACTTAGGGGTCAAAAGAACTTGAACGTAGTTTGATGCCTGCTAGAGATTGCACTGTAATTAAGAAGCACTGAATGACTGAAACAGGAGATGGGGTGGGGACCGGGACTCGCTTAGTGTCAGTGTGACTCAGCAGTACAGTCAGTCGGGGGCTAATATTGAAAAGAAGTATATAAAGGGTGTGTTTTCTTGACGGCCTTCTCCTGGGGGAAAATTACGTGGTTACTGTGTGTAACTGAACAACTACTGTAAGTAAAGTAAGGCTTGCCTTGAACTGGAGTTGAAAAAAACAAGGGTCCCAGTGTCAGTTCTTTGTAGGACTTTTGTAAATGGCACTGCAGTTGGGGGTCAAGACAGTGGCTGGCTTGAAGCAATTGCTCATTGCTGCTGTTAGCCAAAAAGTAATCAGCCAGTGCAACTGTATATATAAAGAAACTGGGCACTGACTGAAGCTGAAATACTGCTGTAGTACTAGAGGTATATGTGAATTATGTCCATCTTGTTATTACCAAGAGGAAAAGCATTTTTTTAGAATGAAATAAAAGGAACATACTCCTAGCTACATTGGTGGAGGTTTTGTGTGTGTGTGTCTGTAAGTCCCTGACCCACTGACCGAACCTGCCCTGAGAGGGTAGAGGAACTTGGGGACAACTGAGGGCTTACTAGATAAACTAACTGTACCAAGGGGGAAAAGCATTTGATAAAAAAAATAAACCCTAGCTACACTGGTGGAGGTGTGTGTGTGGTTGTGAGATCAAACCTGCCTTGAGAGCATAGAGGAACATGGGGAACAACTGATGACTTACTAAAAATAAATATATACCAAGGGGAAAAGCATTTTTTGAGAATAAAAAAATAAACCCTAGCTACGTCATTGGTGGAGGGGCGTGTGTGTGTGTTTCTCTATGGCTGTGAGACATGCCCCGAGAGGGTAGATGAAAAGGAAAAAGCATTTTCAGGTGCTTCAATTTGTGATCCAGGAAAAAAAAAATAAACACCTAGCTAGCTAAAGTGGTTGAAAGACCTGGACTACTGTCTTGTACGTAGTATTAGAACAACACTGGAGTATCCTGTCCTGCCACTACTAGTACTCCCTAGCCCCCACTCCCACCTACTTTGTCCTGTTCTCTTGCTCTTGTATGTAAGCATGAGCACAATAGCTTAAAGCAAAAAAATGACACAATACGCACAAAGATAACATAAAATAGAATTTGATTGTGTACAACTGGAACAACAACAGTCTTTCTTTGAATATTTCACAATTGCACTGAAGATAAAATGCAAAGAAATAAGCAATTGCAAACTACTCTTATTTTCCGTTGGGACTGGGACAGGAACATCCACTATTTCATCTTTATCAGGAACAAAAAGTAAAAAGCCTTCGTCTTCACAGTCAGGAAAACGACCGAAATAATGGTTCTTCTCAGTCTCCGTGTCAGTGTTTGTAGATGTTCTCACTGTGCTGCTGGCGCTGCAGCTACAACTACACACTTGCTGCTGCTCACTGCTGATGCTACTTTTGTCACAAACAATCCTCTCTATTCTGACAAAAATAAATATCAATATTCTCCTTATTGTCTATTACAACACTAAATAACTGATTCTACATAAATCCATTGAGGTTTTCTGCATTTTTTATACTTTCCATTAAAATATGACATTTTGTACCTGGACTACCGACTCCAGCACCAGGACAACTACTTTTGGACAAGCACCAAATTTTAAAATTTGTCAAGCCCTGCTGAGAATGGGGTTACGGGGGTGGGGGTGGGGTCACAGTAAGATGAATAACATTAAAGCCGGCTACTCAGTGGAGTTTCACTTTATTTCTGATGTGCTGTGCAATACATGCTATTTTTCTACGGGGAGGCTCAAGATCTTTTCCATGGCTTGTGGGAGGCTCACGATGACGAAGTCTGAGAACCAATGTTCTAGATGTATGGAGTAACTGGGGTGGGGCCTTCTTGACAATGGATTTATGTTCCTTTGGTAAATACAGAGAATTCCTAGAGTGCCACGGTAGTAGATAGGCTTGGAGAGTAGATCCTTAAAGTATGCCCTTAGGCTGTATATACTGTACATTTATAATTAGTGCATCCCATCTGAGGTCACATCTTTTGTATTGCAGCAGAAGGCTTAGGCTGCTATACAGAAGGCAGTGGTAAATCAATGTATCCCATCCCAACGAAAATCTTCACATTATTGAAAGTTGTGACAGTTTTGTGTAGCAGTGTTGTGTTAGCTGATCCGTAAACATAATTACAATATTTCATCACAGATAATGGTGACTGCTATAAGGCCAACTTCTGGCTATTAAAAGAAAACTACTGTATGGATAACTGAACAAGGACGCCCACAGTTGTTTTAATAGGAGAAAGGTATGAGTGAGTTGTATCGTCTGGCTCCTGGGCTAGTGGTCACCATGTTTAGCGGGCTTGGCAGCTTTCATTATGCTAAATAAGTGTGTCTTTGTCTTCAGCAGTTCTCTCCACCATGTGAATGAGACTTGTGTGTTTCACTCTTTGTATAATGCAAAAACAGGTTTGCACAGCTTTGCAATACCTGATGTTTGCACCAGTTACATGTTTCTAGTTCCCAACTGACAGGTGCCAGAAGCACACCTTAACCACCTTGGAGTACACTGGATTTTTTCTGTGATTTTTGTAACATGTATACAGGTGTCATTTGCATACAGGTGGATGTTTGTCTCTTGGTTGAAGTATGTCAGCAAAAGATCAGTGATAAACAAGGTGAACACTTTAGTAGTGGACTAAGGATGGATCACTGTGGTGCTCCTTTTGTGAGCATTTCTGGGGACGAGGTTGTCCCACTGACTTGTACAGTTTCAGATCTTTCCAGATAGATACCCTCTGAGTCATGGCAGGGCTTGCTGTGAGCCAAATTAAACTTCACAGTTGTGTTGAACAAATATACTACCTATCCCACACCCTATGCGACCATGCCTTGACCTCAGATGAAGCAGAATTGTGTCACACTTATGGTATAAGTAACTGAGCAACCAGAATATGTTGTACGTTAACTCACTCTTTTTCCATTACTTTCTGTTAGTAATAACCAGACACAATGAGGCACATTTTCAAACAGTGATTTTTACCTCAAGCCCCGGTTACATCAAAGATATGACGCAGAGGACTTGTGGGAAAAAAAGGGATTTTCCATCCCATGCATCATATTGATCCCCACCAGACCACTTTTGTGTGGTCTAGCATGTGTCAATGTTGGGGCCTCTTGCAAGCTTCTGTAAATGAGATCTAGGTATTGCAGCTGCAGCAGAGATTATAAAATTGCGTACGGTTGCAGCATTTGGACTCTGTGCAGCTATGGTGGCACAAGGAGGGGTGACGCAAGGCTTGACAGAAGCCCCGTGTCAACCTTTGAAGATCTAACTCAGCGACTTTCATTTTACATGCCATCAATTCATGTTAAAAAGCTGCCAAACGTTAAAATTCTCTTCTGGGTCTGCCCCCTCCTCATTGTGCTGGATGCAATCTTGGGGATGGGGAACACTCAAAACTGCAGAGAACACAACATAAAAAAATCTTGGCTTCATTTGATAGCCTCCATAGGACTTGGAGGTAAATATTCTATGAATTCTTATTTATTTTTGTACCAGGAGAGATGCACTAAGCTGAAAGCTTGTTTACAGATTGACCTGGGAGCACAAGGAAGTTAAGAGACTTGCTCAGGGTCACACAGTATGCAAGTGGGGCTGTGGGATTCAAACCCAGGTCTCCAGGTTTGCAGCTCAGAACCTTAAACCACTGTGTTATACTGCCTCCTCTATTAAATTAAAGACTGCTGGTAAGAGCTAAATGAATTCTTCTCCCCACCACCCTGCCACCCTCTGCATTAACATCCCCCCCCTTTTGGGTGGAGATCACCGCCAAGAACATGATTTTACAATATAGTAATAAGACTGAGTCCCTTCCCTCCACCCATCTGCCAAAAAAACAAATTCCTATGCCTCTCCTACCCAATCTGACCCTGACCATGAAACAAAATCTCCACGACAAAGCCCCCTCTTGCCCTCATCTCTTTCTACCCCCACCCAAAGCACCCCAAAAAAGTTGTTTTGTCCATGTACCTGTAACAAAGTAAACCATCCCCTCGGCAGAGGCACTGAACAGAGTGGACATCCCTGCCATGGGGAACCTTTTTTTCATTACAGGTACATGAAGAAAATGACCTTTTGGGGGTTACTTCTGGTTGGGGGCTGCGGCGGGGTTGGGAATTCTGGTTCATGACTAGGGCTCCAGATGTTAACTGGAGTGCAGTTGCAGCAGCCACTTCGAAGAGTGGGGTTATTCTAGATGCCCTACAGGGGGCATGCCTTAGACAACTAGTATTGGAACCCACTCGAGAGGGAGCAGTCTTAGACTTGGTTCTATCAAATAGAGATGGAGAGAGGATCACAGATGTAGAAGTGGGTAGCCATCTGGGAACTAGCGACCATCGAACAGTATGGTTCACAATAAACACAGCAATAGAGTCAAGCCATACAAAGGCAAAAGTACTGGACTTTAGGAAGGCTGACTTTGCCAAATGGGTGAGTGCCTAAGGAATGCACTAGCAAATGGGCAGGAAGGAGGGTGGAAGAACAATGGGGAATAATAAAACTGCCATCACAGAGGTAACAAGCCTTGTGTGAAGCAAATAAACAAAACGAAAGATGTAAGGAACCACTATGGTTCTCAAAGGAAGTGGCAGTGAAGGTTCAAGAGAAAAAGAAAGCATTCAGGAAGTACAAGGAATCACAGAAGGAGCAGGACAGAGAACTGTATAAGTTAAAGCAAAAGGAAGCTGGGAAGGCAGTCAGAACAGCAAAGGCCCAAACCGAGGAAAAGATAGCCAACTCAGTTAAGAAGGGGGATAAAACCTTTTATAGGTACATCAGGGAGCGAAGGAAGACCAAGGGAGGGATAGTGAGGCTTAATAAAGGGAGGGAGGGTGGGCAGAGGGTGACTGTGAAAAGGCAGAGATACTAAACAAATATTTTTGCTCAGTATTTACAAATGAAGAGGGGAGGTACCTAAAACAAACAGTAGAAACACTCTGGATACAGAAGTTGATACCAGTCCATTTACAGAAGAAAGGGTTCTGAAAGAACTCTTAAAACTGAAGGTGGACAAAGCAATGGGGCCTGATGGGATTCATCCCAAAATTCTAAAAGAACTAAGGGTAGAACTAGTGACACCACTGACTACCCTCTTTAACAAATCATGGGTGGATGGGGTGGTACCCGAGGACTGGAGGAGGGCAAATGTGATTCCCTTCACAAAAGTGGGAGCAAGAAGCAGGAAACTACAGACCTGTTAGTTTAACCTCAGGGATAGGGAAAATGATGGAATCACTTTGAAGGAAAGAATTGTCGTGTCATCTAGAGGCCAGAGGGGCACAGGACCCAAGGCAGCATGGATTCACAGCAGGAAGGTCATGCCAGACATAATCTAATAGATTTCTTTGACTGGGTGACCAAAGTAGTAGATCAGGAGGGCTGTGGACATGGCCTACCTAGACTTTAGCAAGGCATTTGACACAGTCCCACACAAAAGATTAATATACAAGTTAGCCATCCTGGGAGTGGGTCCCAAGATGACAGCCTGGGTAAAGAATTGGCTGGAGAATAGGACAGAGAGTAATAGTAAATGGAGTCCACTCTGAAGAAAGGGGGTTACTAGTGGGGTACCTAAGGTTCAGTAGTATTAGACCGGTCCTCTTCAGTGTCTTTATGTTTACATTGCAGAGGGACTAGAAGGAAAAGTATGTCTCTTTGCAGATGACACAAAGATCTGCAACAGAGTTGATGCACAAGGTGGGGTGGAAAGGATGAGAATGGACTTGGCAAGGTTAGAGGAATGGTCAAATGTATGGCAGCTTAGATTCAATGCTAAGAAGTGTAAGGTAATGCACCTGGGAAACAAAAACCCAGGGGAAGAGTACACAATGGCAGGTGAGATACCAACAACAACAAAAATGGAAAGGGATCTGGGGGTAGTCATATCAGATGACCTAAAGGTGGGCAAGCAATGTGAGAGGGCAGCAAGGAGGGCTGGGGGAATACTGGGATGCATAGGGAGAGGCATCACCAGTAGAAAACAGGAAGTTATTATCCCTCTGTACAGACAGTTGGTGAGACCCCATCTGAGTACTGCGGTGCAGTTCTGGAGGCCCAATCTCCGCAAAGACATAGATAGGATGGAAGCTGTCCAGAGGAGGGAATTAAAATGGTGCAGGGTCTGCACCGAAGACATATGAAGAGAGATTTAAGGAGCTTAATATGTATAGCCCCGAGGAAAGGAGGGAGGGGTACATGAGAAAACTTTCAAGTACCTCAAGGGAATCAACAAAGTCCAAGAGGGTAGCATCTTTCAAAAAAAGAGGTGTGCAAGAACAAGGGGGCACAATTTGAAGATAGAGGGGGCGGCTCAGAGGTAATTTAAGGAAGTATTTTTTCACAGAGAGGGTTGTGGATGCGTGGAACGGCCTTCTGGAGGAGGTTGTGGAGTCAAAAACAGTGGTGGAATTCAAGCATTCATGGGACAGTCATAAGGCAATTCTAGGGGTTGGGGGTAGGAAGAAGTAGGCTGCTGGTTAACTAGGATCTGCAGCTTATCCATTATGTAGGGAAATGGGCAGACTGGGTGGGCCAAGCGGTCCTTATCTGCCGTCAAATTCTTTGTTTCTGTTTCTAGGGCTGGATCAGGTGGGGGGGGGGAGGCGTTTTTGGCACATGGGTGGGGCAAAGGGACTCATTCTCACTACTGTGTTGTAAAAATCACATACTTGGTGATGAACTTCTGAAGATGACGTTCTGATTCTAGAACTCTGAGCTGAGTGGCTTTGTTTGAGAAGAGCTCCCAAAGCTAAATGCTTTTTACTATATTTTTCAGTTTAAAATTTATTTTTTATGTAAATTTAGGTGATTGTGAAAGATAACCTCATAGTCTCCAGGAAGATATAAAATTTATAGTAGATATTGGTTGGAAGTCAGAATGATCAACACATTTGTTTAGTGTGATCTTTCAACTCTGATGTGGTTAATTGTAATACCATAGTTTAAACCCTTTCTCTATGTGTCTTTGTTGGTGTCTGATATTGAGAATCTAAGTGTCATTTGTGGGTATTCTATCTGTTTTGGTAGGTGCTTTATTTTCTCTGTTTAACAACTGAGTATACTTATTGCCTAATACTTTATAGTACATCATATCTTTTTTGTGCTGTCTCTGATTTTTTTCTTCTTTCTCCAATCTTTTAGAGCTGTTTAGCTACCGTGGCAGTGGTGTGGTACTGTGTTCTTTCTTATAGTTCAAGGTGCTTTTGGGACTGCTGATTTCTACTGATTTAAAAGATTACATTTTTTTTTTTCTATTAAAATAAAAGCTACATCAGCTTGGTATGTTGTCACCTGTTTGTTGTTGCTAAGTAGCAGATGTTTTTGCATTGTGTTCTCATTCTGTGATAGAATCTGTATTAGTAGAAGGTAGATTATTGTGATTGTTGATACTTTTTGATGGTAAAGTGAGATAGAAATGTATATATTTTTGAATGTTATAGTTATTTTATAGCTATGTATAACTGGAGGCTAGGAGAAGCTGGGCTTGGAGGAAGTGGGGGAATAGGTACGTGTATGGGAAGCAGGAGAGTGGTAAACTGCAATAGCTGTAGAGCAGCAGTCTTTCTGGGGTGATGTGGAGTAAAGGGGGATGCCCTGTGTGTAAGAGCCTGGAGCTGCTAAGGGCTGAAATAAGGCTGCTCAGATGGGAGCTGGGGAGGATGGTGTGGGAAGTCAGAGGAGCAGAGCAGTAGAGGGAAAGGCAGAGGGGTGATGCCCAGGGGAGTGATGGCATCAGGCAGGGGATGGGAGTGGGGAGGAGCACCCAGTATACTGGAGTATCTCTTCCTCAGAGGAATAGGGAGCCCAGGGGGGAGGAATGGCAAGTGGTGAGGGGAATGAGAGGGAATGTGAGAGTACCATCAGGGGTGGGAAATTCTAAAGGGGTGCCTTTATTGAACAGGTTTGCACCACTGTCTGGAAGGAGGGAGGGGGCAGCAGGAGGTGAGGTTGGAGGTCTGGCTGAGCCAAGGTTGAGAGTAGAAATACAGGGAAGGGGGAGGGAACTAATCAGGGTGAGCAGGGAAGAGAAGGCAGGCAAAATAGAGTGGTGGAAGGGGGAGGAAGAGGAAAGGAAGTGGGGAGGGAAAACTGAAAGCAGATACAGATAGTCAGAAGGGGAGGGGCAGATTGGGAGATGGAAAAACAGTTAAGGTGATAAATTGTGGATGTGGAGATAAGTTTACCAGGGTGCAGAGGGAGTAGTTAGGTGGGGAAGCAACTAGTACCAAAGGTAAGAAAGGAAGGATGGGGAGCATGGATGCAGGGGATGGAAGGGTAGCAATCATAGGGGACTCCATAATTAGGGGTATTTACTGAGGAAGGAAAGGGGACCCAAATGCAAGCAGGAGGGTGGTTTGTATGCAGGGGATGACAGCAGGGAAGGTGGGCCCAAGAATAAGGGAAATAGTAAGGGAGGTTGGAGGAAAACCTAATTTAGTTATACATTTAGGAACCAACAACCTAGCTGGGTAGGAGGTGAAGGTAGTGCAAAGTAGCTTCAGGGAATTAGGGAAGATCTGCAGGGAGAAAGGAAGTTCACTGGCCTTCTCAGAGGTGATACCAATACCAAGGGCCAGTACAACCAGGAAAAGAAGAATAAAGGATTTCAATGACTGGCTGAGGAAATGGTGCAGGGAGGAGATGTTCATCTGTATTGGGGACTGGGAGGAGACCTGGTCAAACAAAGCACTCTTTTCACCAGACAGGCTACACCTCAGAAGGGAGGGTTTAAGGATACTTGGGGACAAATTGGGGGACTACATAACCACTACACTTAATTTAAACTACTGGGGGAGGACAGTGGACGTGCACAGACTCTGAGAGGAGGAGGTCAGTGAACCTCCCCCCAACAGTGGTGGAAGAGGTCTGGAGGGAGGAGGTGGAAGGGACAAAAACACAGCAAAGGGTGGAGGGGTGAGGAACACATAACAAGGGTATGTGGATGGGGTGCACACAGAGGGGATAAATGTGAATAGAAGAATAGAGGGAAGAGAAGGAAGGTCAGATTCTAGATGGAGGGTGGTGTCTTTGAATGCACGGAGTCTTGGAAACAAGATGGAAGACCTGCAGGTACTATTAGCGGACAGGAGGGTGGACATAGCTGCAGTAACCGAGACTTGGGCAACATCACATCATGACTGGGACCTTGCAATCCCTGGATATAAACTATATAGGAGGGACAGGGTATTCGGGAAGGGGGAGGGGTGGCAGTTTATATCAGGGAGGGAATAACTTGCATGAGGGAGGAGTTGGAGGAAGGGGCGGTGGAGGCATTATGGGTTCAGTTAAGGTCCAATAGAGGGAGAAAGGTGAGGCTGGGGGTGGTTTATAGACCACCCAGTCAGGATGAGGAGAAGGATAGGGAACTGAGCTCACAAATATTGGAAGCTGCGTGGAAAGGAGAGGTGGTAATTGTGGGGGACTTCAACCTTCCCAAGGAGGACTGGAGCATACCATCCACGACATGTGCTAGGAGTCCGGTGATCCTGGAAGGACTGCAGAGTGGGTTCCTTACTCAGGGCGTCAATGAACCAACGAGCTAAGGCAATTCTTGATCTGGTGCTCTCAAATGGGGAGCATGTACAGGAAATAATAGTCAGGGAGCCACTGGGAGGAAGTGACCATTGCACAATGTGGTTCTAGTTGGATATGGGCAGGGAAAGCATCCTGACTAAGACCAAAATCTTGGATTTTAGGAAGGCGGACTTCAGGAAAATGGATGAAGTGCTAAGGAGCCATCTGGTGGGCATCGGAGTAGATATGAGGGTGGACCAAAGGTGGTCCATCATTAAGGAAGGAATACTGGTTGCCACAGATGAATGTATTAGGTTCAGGGGTAAGAGCACAAGGGCCAAAGTGCCGAGCTGGTTCAGTTCTGGGGTTGCCCAGGCAGTAAGGGAAAAGAGGTTGACCTATAGAAAATTCAGAAAGACTAAGAGAGAGGTGGATAGGGAAAATTGCCTAAGGTTGGCTAGTGAGGCAAGTAAGAAAGTCAGGCGAGCAAAAGCACAGAAGGAGCTGCAGATAGCTGAAGGAATTAAGGAGGAGGAGAAGGCTTTCTTTCACTATATAAGTGAGAAAAGGGACAAGAAGGAAGGGATTGTTAGGCTTAAGAAAGGGGTGGAATGGGTGGAGAATAATGGGGGAAAAGCAGAGATACTAAATGAATACATCTGTTCCATCTTCACCAGGGAGAAGGACAGACCAGTGCCTTCAGGAGGGAAAAGAGGAGCAGTGGGGGAGGGGAACCACAGATGTAGTGATAGAGGAGGATAGAGTGAGGAAGGGGCAGCTGGTATTGAAGGTAGACAAATCACCAGGCCTGGATGGAGTACATCCAAGGGTACTAAAGGAACTGGCTGAGGAGCTGACAGGGCCACTGACAGACCTATTTAATAGTTCGCTAGAGACAGGCACAGTGCTGCAGGACTGGAGAACAGTACATGCAGTGCCGCTCCACAAAAGCGGTCCCAAGGTTGACCCAGGGAATTACAGACCAGTCAGTCTGACCTCCATTGTGGGCAAGTTCATGGAGACCATACTAAAGGAAAGGTTGGTGGAATATCTAGAGGAGCATGGTCTCCAGGATGCGAGGCAGCATGGGTTCATGGGGGGATCGTGTCAAACAAATCTGATTGACATCTTTGACTGTGTCACTGTGACAGTAGACAGGGGTCAAGCAGTAGACATCCTCTATCTTGATTTAAGCAAGACCTTTGACTCTGTGCCCCACAAAAGGTTGATCAGGAAGTTGGTGGATCTCGGGGTTGGGGAAAAGATGGCCAGATGGGTGGAAAACTGTCTGAAGGACAGAATCCAGAGGGTGGTTGTGGGAGGAGAGTTATCTGGCACAAGACAGATAACCAGTGGGGTCCCGCAGGGCTCAGTGGTAGTGGTGGTGGGGGGGAAGGCCCATAAATTAGTATCTGTGACTGAGTAGTGGCATGACTTTTCATCAGGCACTGATATCAGTGCCGTGTTGTAACTTGGTTGCAGATGCAGTGCAACCTTTTTGAAGCTGCAAGCACACTTTTTTTTTGGTTTTTTGTATTATTATTCTTTGGTAACCAGGTAAAGCCCACTAGGCACAGGTGCCTGTTTTCAGGGGTGACCCGGGAGCAATGGGGAGGTTAATTGACTTGCTTAGTCTCACAGTGTGCAAGAGGAGGTTGTAGGACTCTAACCAGGTCTACTGGATGTACCAAGCTCATTTACGGCTTGTTACTGTAACCTCTAGGCTATACTGCCAGCACCTTCTAACAGCTGGAATTGCAGTTTGCACGGGACCTCTGTCTTATGATATGCACCCTGCTTTGTGTAAGGCGGTATCAGATGCAGTGGTTCATTTTACCATCCACTTTCCACCAATGCCTATAACAGCTGAGAATAACGCCCTTGATTGTATTAAGCCTGTATCCAACAGGTGTCTAGTGCAGTACTTTTAACTTGAACTAGAGTGCATTCACGTTGTGTTCACTTGCATCCAAAGTTGACTGCTGCTGTCACAAAGCACTTCCAACTGCCGCAGAATTGTCAGTGGTTGAAAAGTAGCGCTTCGGTGCCTCTGATAGCAGGGATTCATGGGAAGGATCTTAGTCCATTGGATGAATCTGCATCTCAATTACCCTGTACTTTGAAAAATGGGCCTCTGATGTGTTATTCCTCATTCATTACAGCCCATGCAGTCTTACTTGTGATGATTGAGTCATCAAAGGTCAAGATGATAATGGGGTTTGGGTCTACAACTACTACTACCCCTTCCTCAGGCTTTAGTTCTTCAAGTTCCTCCTAGCAATTATTGAATGCCACCTGTTAGCATTTCAGAACAGATCCAATCTCAAAGAATGATGCCTTCTGCAAAAGCTGGAGGAAATAATACTTGACTAATAGTGTGATTAGATCCATTTTTGAGAGAGGAAGTATGTCCAGCCATGTGGATTTGTTTATTCCAACGTTTGTAGTTTGCTGTGGTTCACATACAGGTGCAAACAATAATGACAGCACTTCATTTTAATAAAATGTTGTTTCCTGTATATTCTGGCCCCTCTGTGCATGTCTGGCTGGGAGCCTTGAATGTAATTTATTCCCAGAACTGAAGATAAAAGAAAAAACAACAAAAAAACAATTATAACACAGCTAAAATGGGACTTCAGCAACTCCGCTTTCTTTAAAGATACAGTCTCATTTTGCGGTGGGACACTTTTTGTCTAGCTGTAGAGGTTACTGTTTGTTTTTCTTGGGTGTTTAATGTTCAATTTCTTCTAGTGATGGTACCTAAATTTTACTTCTGCTTCTCTCAGGTGCTTCTCAAAATTATGCAAGTTGAAATCCAAGAAGTTTGATCTGTGTTACTTTTCCCAAAGAAGCGAATGCTGAGGGACTAATCAGAGAACAGAACATTACTATTTGGATAATTTAATGAATGTTATGCAGATTGAATAGTTTAACTGAAATAGAGACTGCATAAATTTCTTGTTTTCACCTTCCTCTCCCAAATGTGTTTTTGTAGCGAAAGTTTGGTATCATGGACATTTCTAGGTGCGCTTGCAGATTCGCAGTCTGTATGAAGCCCTAGTGACAGTTTCAGTTCATTGGGAAGGTAACTAACTGTCCCATAGCCACACACACCTTCCTTGAAACTCACAATCCACTTGGTAACATAAGTGTGTCTACATGTAACCCCTTGGTAGCGCTATCCCAAGGGCTACTACCCCTGCCTGCATGGTATTAGCAGGTTAAAGGGCCTGAGTTCTGAAATGGGTACCTCCACCTGGAGGTCAGGGTTGGTAGTGGTCAAACTAACCTGGGCACAGCCCTCCGTGACACTGTAACCCCCCTCTTTCCCTTCTAGTGGCCTGATCAATATACGATAATCACTTTCGCAGTACCTCTTGTACACCATACCAGTACCCACACTGTTTGTACTTACCACCAGGGCTGGTTCTTCTGGCTCGACCTTGGGGACCCCCTGTAAAACAAGGTTATGCACAGTAAATAGCAACAGCACAGTACTCTTGACACAAACTGGAACCACAGTGAGGTTAAATGCAGCAAAAAAAGTCAGATCTGATTTATTCAGGGGACTTGAACAAGGAAGGGCGTAATCAGGTTGATTTGCTTAAATGCTATATTAAACAAAGAGTTATGCATGCACTTTAAGTCCCCATACAGTCACACCTCTGGGTAACCAAGTAGGGAGACGATGGGCTAGCCAGGAACGTTGCTGCTGGTTAGGGCCCTGTGATGGAGGAAAGCAACATGTGCAACACACACTATTTGTAATTCGGAGCCAGAAGGCTCAGTTCGTGAAAGAAAAAACAACCAGACAATCAGATGACAACACTTTAGATTTAGCTGTTGTTGCAGGGAGCTACCTTGATGTTTACTCACAATACCCAATACTGGACACAGGCAGGACGAAATCGAGACTGCAGGTTGTTGAGCTGGAGTGCCCAGAAAATGGGGGCCCATACGAATCACCGAGGCATCATTCCTGTTCAAGTGTTGAGCAGGGGGCTGATCCCCAGGCAGGTCTCTCGTCGATTGCTTTCTCTGTGCAGCGGGTAGTTGGGCTGGCCAGTGTGGCAAGGCCCAGGCCCAATGGAGATGATTTTGGATTCAGTCCGTGGGGCTGGATGCAGCTTCCAACAAGCAGAATGCAGTTCAAACCACAGTGGGGAACCAAACTGCAACCCACTAACAGGACACAGCACATTTACACGTAAGGAAATTCTAATGCAGCTTCCAGCAAGCAGAACACAATTCAAACCACAGTGGGTAACCAAATCACGACCCACTATAAGCACACAACACATTCACATGTAAGGAAATTCCACTATACCGGGCAAAAAGCTCTCCGGTTGCAATTACAGAGTCTCTGCACAATCCTGGAGTTCAGAGACAGCTAGAAGTCCAGACAGGCCGATCGCATTCAGCAAATCTTCGGTCTTCCTCAGGTAGGAGCCTGGTCACAATTCAGTGGCTTACTTCGTTCTCCAAGTTCGGATTCAGTCCGAAAAAGGCACAAGTTCCCTGTCAGGGACAGGAGGCCGGCATGCAGGCCAAAACTCAGGCCTTTCCACAGTTCTCCTGCACGAATCTACTCCGGGGCTGCTGCTTGAATCATTCAAGCTGTTATCTCTTTACTTCCCAGCTCAGAACTGAAACTAGCTGCAAGCAGCTTGGGAATTTCCCCAAGATCCAAAAAGTTTGGTTGGCTGATCTGTCAGTCACAACAAGGGCTCCCCCTCCAGGTTATTTTAGGCACCAAAATGCAAAAATTATAATTCCTACAAGTTTTGACCCCACCAAGCCCCTGTAGGCAGGCTGCATTTTATAGAGTTCCAACAGTACTGATTGGCCCATTCTGATAGTCCTGGGCCAAGTTGGTGGAGATGAACAGAACAGTCCTTGCTTCAAAGAAGGCAGGTGAGAACAAACTGCAATATTATTACTACCTAACAAATGATCAGCAAACAAGCACATCTTCTAACAGAGCTCCCTTTTAGATTAATTAAGACTGCAATCCGGGCAGCTCTTAAAGAGACAGTACACAGTGCCTATATAGGCACTCTCTGGCAATACATTTTCTCTAGTAAAACGCATGTAACCCCCCCCTGCAAATGGGGGTTCCCAAAAGTCTTCCAGGAGCTTGCCTGAATGCTCCAAGTCTGGGCGGTGTTCGGCATTTATTTAAGCTGTTTAAATGTGGTTCCAAGTGAGTGCTGTTTGAGCCTCCACGTACTGTCTCTTTAAGAGCTGTCGGCTCGCAGACTTAATTAGTTTGTATGGGGGGACTGTGTATTTAATGCTCAAATCCCACCCGAGCTGCTGTCAATTTGCTCCGTTTTTGCCGTCGCTACATGTGCAGAGGGAGCCTTGTTGAAAGATGTAACTATTTGCCAGAAATCATTTGGAGTGACTGAGAAAATGTAGTTTGTCTAACCTGTCTTCATTTCAGCATGAACTGTTTCAGTGTAGCTCTTTCATTTTGGTCCTGAACTGCTGAAATGGACCAATCAATGGGGAGGTGTTCCTTAAAATGGAGCCTGTGGACGAATCGGAACTTGGACTCTCAATTTTGAGCCAGTCACAAGGGGATTGTATGGGCAGTGACTCTGGGAAATGTAGTTTTGACCTTGGCGCCTTTTTTCACCAACAGAGGGAATCTCATTGTGAGTGACAGCTGAACCAGCCAACAGGATGGTGTAGAGCTAAAGGAAATGCCCTGCTCTGTGACTGGAAAGATCAGATCAGTTGTGACAGTGAAGAGAGAAGGAGCCCTGTGCTTCTGCAGTGTATAGTTTTGCATGGGAAGCGCATGTGAGGCCCTGAGGTTTGGCCTGCAGGCATTGTAAGTGCCTGTTCGGACTGAATCTGATTTGTGAGGAGAAAGAAGGCAGTCTGAAGAGAGGAAATCAGGCTCACCCTGTAGAAGACTGGAGAAATTGCTGAATCGTGCTCGGTCTGTCAGGAACTGAAGCTACTGTGTGTGTGCTTCTGGGTATTTTGCAGTAATTGCAATCGGGATCTAGGAGCGGCCTGCCTGGTATAGTACTTTCCTTTTACATATGAATGTGCGTAGTGCTTGTGGGGAATCGTTATTTCCAATCCCCTGTGCTGTGTGTCGAAGCTGGAAGCAAACCCCAGCTTGTCTTGGACTAAATCCGTTTGTTATCTACTGCAGTGGGGTCCAGTCACAAGGACCTTGTCTCCATGCTCTGTTGTTCTGGCAACCCAGAAGAACATCCACCATCCGGGTTCTCAGCTTGGGTATTGTGAGTACAAATCAGGGTATTCCCCTGCAGCCTGTTTTCAATCACAAGTGTGTCATCTAATTATTGTTGTTTCACTTCTTCATGGACTGAGCCATCCGGCTCTGGATTACAATTGGGTGCTGTGCATATGTTTTCTTCTACAGGGCCCTGTCCATCTGCCCCTGCCAGCCAACCCCAGGCAACGGACCTGGCTAGCCCCCCCCAACCTGGGTACCCAGAGTGTGACTTTTCAGACCCTGTATGTGTGCACAGTACTGTGATTTAATTCTGCCAAGTAACCTCCCGTGTTACTGTCCCATAAATAAATCAGATTTGTTGTTGTTATACTATATACTGTCTGTGGTGTTGGTACTTATGGAAACAGTATTGTATTTTGTTGTGTATGTTGTTTAACCTTATTTTGCAGGGGGTCCTCAGAGATGTGCTGCAGAATCAGTCTCGAGGGTAAGTGGTACTTTATGAGTGAACAGTGTGTATATGTGGGGTATTGGGGCTGTAACTCCTGTGTACTGTGTGAGCCACTAGAGGGAATAAAAGGGGGTCTCAGTGTCCCAGAGGGCTGTGACCAAGCTAGTCTAACCACTACAAACCCTGACCTCTGGGTGGAGGCACCCGCCATAGAACCTAGGCCCCTCAACCTGTCAGTAGTCAAGCAGGCAGGGACAGCGCCACCTGGGGGTTACAGGCAGAACACCAGCCTGGCAGTGAGCATTTAGGCAAGCTCAAGGAAGACTTTTCGGGAACCCCCCACTTGTAGGGGGATTACATACACTTGTCTGAACATTGCTGTGAATGGTACACAATTGCTGTAAGCGGTGTGGGCACATTGGGAATTGATCGATTGCTCTGATTTTGTGGGAATTTTCTTTTAATTACTTTGTGGTCAAGGAATGGAGCAGGGCTCCCCACAACACTCCACTGCTTCCATATGTGGACCCACATGAAACGGCAGCAGCATTGCATGCCACGCATGGAAACTGACATGCTATAAAAATGCAGCTTTGTTGGCACACACCTCAAGTACCTACATAAAGAGTACCAAAAACTATGGTAAGGGATTAAAATTGACACAATATCAGTCTTAATACCACTGGTTAAGCCCATCCTACTGTACTTCCTTGCCTACTCTAAGAATGCTAGCAGCATATCTCCCAGTCTGTCATCAATCAAATGGGGATGCTCTTCCTCCAAATATGGAACAAGGAGACAAAATTTGGAACACAACATTAAGTTCAAAACTCAGAACACCGTGACACTTTGTTCTTCTCAATTAGGAGGCAGTATAGCACAGTGGTTGAAGACTCTGAGCTGCAAATCTGGTGACATCCAGCAGACCAGACCTGGGTTTGAATCCCACAGCTTCCACTTTCATACTGTGTGACCCTGAGCAGATCACTTAAACTTCCCTGTGCTCCCAGGATGCACCTGTAAAAAAAGCTTTCAGCTTAGTGTGCTACTCCTGGTTAAACAACTTAAAAAATAAATAAATAAATAAATTACGTAGCTTGCTGCGAAGTAAGCAAAATAGAATATGATTTTTGCTTTAAAATGTTTCATTTAGAGGCTGTCCCATCTGCACAATGGTAGAGCTCCTGTTTACGGTGCTGGCAATCTTGGTTTGGAAATGAACAAATGTTGTTGGGGTCTGGCTGAAAAGAGGAGGAGGAGGAGGAAGAGGAGGATTGATCATCCAGCAGACACTCTTTGCTGCAGTGGTGTAACCTGGGTAACCACAGGTGGTAGTGGAGCAGAGTTACGGCAGGGGGTAGGGGATGCCAGCCGGGTTCTGCAGAAGCACACATTGCATGCTCATGCTTTGAATCTCATGCATGCCAGACATCCGGCAGGCGGGAAGGGCAGAAAGCAGAAAAACCCTGGTACTCACAGGATAATCCATGGCATTCTGAGGCCCCATCTCTTGCCACTCCTCTAACAAGAGGTCTCTCACCCATGAATACAGGAGAGGTCAGTTGATAGTGGAGGTTAGATGGGTGGGGGTGGCAGAGTATGTAATGTGCTGGGGATGGGGGCTGGGCCTGACCAGGAGAGAAAGCAGCACCAGAGAGTAGGAGCATAAGGAATAAATTGTAGAACATGTTAGCATGCAGTATGGTAAGTGCTAGGGACGCAGGGCAACATGGCTGGGCCTGACCAGGAGATGGAGCAAGCAGCACGAGAGAGAAGGGGCAACAGGAATATATTTAAACAAATGTTAGTGTAGAGGTTGCCTGAAAGCCTGATGCGCTGCCACGCCAGTGATCCGGGTTCAGAAGCAGATCCAGGTGCCGGTAATTGGGTGGCCAGCTGGAGGAAGCACTGCCCAGGGCAGTACCTCCCATTTTGTGGCAAGGAGGCAACATGTTCCTCCACTGCAGCACCCCCTGCTGACAGGCCAGGGGAGCTCGCTTTCCCAGCAGGGTATACTGTGTGTACGTGAGACCGGCACCTGTGGTTGTGCGGGCTGCCATGGGAAGGATTACAGGAGAAAAACCGGTTGAAAGATGGCAGGCAACAGGATGGTGGGTGGTGGCACACTTGGGCCCTCAATGGCCCCCCCTCCCCCATTCCAGTGTTCAGATTGTGCACTGGCAGTAGAGGTGAGGATGACTGCCTCTCTGGCCCCACCACAAAGGGCAAGCTAGGGGACTCTGAAGTAGGGCTGCCAGGTGACCAGCTGGGTGTTTACTAACCAGCCTGAGCAAGGACATCCATTCAGAGAGCACAAATAAAGGATGGGGAAAAATATTAGTGTAAAACGATGGACAGCATCCTCTCAACTGAGGAACTGCCCCTCATAATGTGGGACAGCTAAGAGGTATGCCAGTGTCCTTGTAACAACCCAAGTGCATCATGCATTGCGCGGACCCGCAGTGTGCTTCCATGCAGGGGTGTGCACATCCTGTTTCCCCCTGTCCAGGGCAAGTACATTTCCTTGAAGGGCAAGTACAAAAAAAGAGCTAATATCATTGTAATGAATAGGGGGCAAGTGAAAATTCAGCTACCGTCATGGCTGGGCAAGTCCCAAAAGTGTTGATTTGAACACCCCTGCTTTCATGGTGAGAGTCCCCTGCACATGCTCACTACCAGTAAAGGAAGTGGGGTTGGGGTGGGAGCTCGTTTAGCTAATAATACTTTTTTAAAAAGGAAATTAATCTCTGTTATTCAACTTCTTACAGGAAGCAGCACCATAGTGTGACTCTTCCCCTCTTCAGCCCCAAGAGAAAAACTGTGTGTTGTGTGCAGCCAAAACTGGCTTTAGGGCTTCATCAGTGCTCATGAGCAAAAGGGAGATGTGTTCAGAACACAGTATTTTGGAATAATCATCTATGTTACCAGTCATGCAGTGCTTCAGTGTTTAGCTTCTTCTGAAAGCGTATTCCCAGGGTACTGACTTCTAGCAACTCAGCCTTAGACATTCTCAAGCAGAGTTGTAACCTGTTAAGCCAGTGAGGTAGGTCAACATGAAAAAATATGCTTTACAATACACATTAGGCTGATCTGATATACAAACGCCTGCTGTATTTTTCGGCACACAGAGCTAATTGTACACCAACAAGCATATTTCCAGTAATTGGGTTTCTACTCAGTTAGGGGAAATGGTCCACCACAAAATATTTGTCATTACTTTCTGAGCCTTATGAGTCTGCTTTTTTTTTTATTTACACAAATTTATAAACTCATTAGGTGATCTGTGCAAATTTTCTCTTTAGTTATTTTCAGCTGCATGGCTTGTGTTCTCTTGCCATTTCAAAACTGGATTTGCTAAACAGCTAGCTGAAGGCGGCACGGAAGTGCGGTACGATACGAAGACTTGGATTAATAAGATGCAGATGTTTCGTATGATTTCATTCAGTACACACCAGCATTAACAACACCAACAGCAACAAAAAAAAATCCCCAAAGGTGGCTTGCAGACTATACGGACTTGCAGTATCCAAACTAACTCCCTTGTCTGCTACAGTCTATGCACTTGATTCAAGATTGTACAGTGAAATAAATAAATAAAGAAGCCGGCAGACAAGCACCAGCTGAGACTGCCAAGAGGATTCAGTTTCCCCACCGGAGTCCTGGGAAAGGCGCCCCCATTAAGTGCATGAAAGTGCGTGTTTGTGTTGGCCATTAAAAGAATGAATCTGTTGTCCTAGTGAAACACAAAGCCTTTTTAATTTGCATGTTAACCATTTCAGTTCTGTGCTACAGTGGTATTAGTGATGCTGTGCTACAGGCAGGAAATGCCTTTGAAATGTGCATTTCGGTAAAATGCCAAGGTGCTGCTAACCCTGCAGAATGCAGGTGTTGACCTCCTGAGTTTAAGCCATGACCCCAAACAAGGGCAAAATTAGTATTGATCCTAGGTAATTGGTACAAGGTATGTGTTATATCTTGGGGACGCTGGCTATTTTAAACAGAGCAGGCAATTATTCAAAAGCCTTGCTGTTATTTCCTTTATTGAATCGATTTAAAAGGTAGAGCTAAGGAACCCCAGTTTTCCACAGTACTTGAGAAGAACAGAATTGAATTCATATGGTGGTGGTGGGGTGTGTGTGTGCATGGTTTAAAGTGAACAGTTTCTTTTAAGAATACTTTTGCATTATTGAAAATCTACCACATTACTATGTCAGACACTGAAGTCTGGTTTAATTTTGTTAGCTTTAGATTATAGGCTTGTTAGGGTTTTTAACACATCAGAACATCAAACTTTTCCTCTAAATGCAATATAAAATGAGAAGTTCTGTGAAGAATGGAATGGTTCACAAAATGATCCACTATGGAATAAAATGTATCTGTTTGTGATATTGTAATCAGTGTTTTGGTTTTGGCTTTTCCTACATAAATTTCCACCCCATAGCAGGTGAATTAAAATGGTTTTGATTCCTAATTTTGGAAGTTTGAGCTAGCTCCTCCTCCTGGGGCTGTGTGGGTGGCTGTTTGTGCTTGTCTGTGTCTGTAGGTTAGTAGTTTTTGTTCATTTACATGTTTTTCTGCTGGGAATACTGCCTTAAACTGTTTATAGCAAATTTATGATGTAACTTTCCTGTCTGGTTTTACCTGTAATGTGTATCGTGCTTTGTTAAATGTTCTTTGTGACGTGGAACCTTTGTAAAAGAGCCCTGGCTCAAAGGTATTCATTCCTAAACTAATAAACTAAACTAAACTAAACTAAACATTTGATCAAGTGTCTAGCAGACAAATAGTTCGCAAATGCACCCCTACTAATGTCACGCTGTTGTGCGATATTTAAACAAAAAGATGGACTAACTTAATTTAAAACAAGGGGCCTTTTGTTTTATATAACGCCGAGCTTGTGAAATTTTTCAGTTCTCAGCGGGTTAACCAGGGAACAGGAGCGGAGTTGTAATTGGCCTATTTAGAGTATTTTGCATGTGAATAGTGTGCTAGTGAAGCATTACTAAGTCTGTTGTGAGTGACATGGTGATTAGAATTTAAATTAGGGAAAACACATTCTGTACTTTATCAAGTACAGTAATTAGTTCAGTTGCTGAAAGTTGATTACAACTCACGATAAAGTTGGATTTTTCGGTATTTAATTTTCCGAAAAATTATTTAACTTCATATGCCGAATTGTTTTTTGTTTTTTTTTTTCCATGAAAATATATAGTCGGCCGCTTGATCAAATATTAGATACAGTAGCTAGATTAATTAACGGAACAATGGTGGCCTTGCAAAGTTTAAACAGGGGATTTGCATATTTCGGGTAAGTTAAGTGTACTGTGTAACAAACTGGAAAAAAAGATTAATTTTTACATTGTATGGTATCTCTTCATTGCATGCACATTAGTAAATAATTGCCTGACACTTGTGGCTAAAGATATCTTACTATTACTCACCTAAAAACAATGAAGCAAGTGTGGATTACACTTGTGTGCACTTCCTTCTTTCTGTAGTACTCACAGATGTCATAAGGCTGTAACCTTCATTTAACTGATTCATCAGGCATGGTATCTGAAGCTTGAAAGGTTGTTGCTTTTTTTTCTAAACCCTGATGCCTTTTTTTTTTTTTTTTTTTTTAGTAAATTACTGGTCAGACTTTTCTGTGCCTTAGAGAGACGGTTTTTGTTTTACTGAGTCTGTGGGGGTAGCTGAACTGCTCAAATCCTGCACCTTTTTCTTCTCCTTGTTTTTTCTACTCCATTGATGTTTCTTAGCATTCCTGCCTTTAGGTTTTCACTGATGTGTGTATTCTTACTTTACACATTGAACTGAAATGTTATGTGATGTGACACAGTTAGCGTCAACCACCATTCAGAGCAATGGAAGTATTCTGGAATGCAATAGATTGCACTCTCAGCAGCGGGCAAAGTTTGTTGGATGAATAATTACCATTTCACATTTAAACTGTAATTAGGGATGCAAACAGTACTGTAGTATGGGGTAATGACTATTTGCTGTGGATTCTAGGGGCACGAGAAAGGCTTTCTTGTAATCTAGTGTTTTCTATAGGATATACTTGTAGTGATGTAGTAACTTGCTGTAAATTATATTGCAGGATGGTAGTGATCCAGAATTTTCCTCGAGGAGATCTCCATCTATAGAGCCACATCTTTAGAACTATAAGCCATCTGACTCATGACCACTCGGAAACTTGCCTAGCTGGGGCTACCCTCTTTGACCTTCGGCAGTGCCTATATAATGGGGGCGGCCCCATACCTCCTCAGCCGAAGAAATTCCTTTGTTGAATTCTATCATTGAAGTGTTCCTTCTTTTTCTTAATTATGTGACACTTGTTTTTACCACTGTAGTGGATGAAGCCATCGCTCTTCATCTCTGCTCCAGTGTGGCTTACTGCTTGTCCATGCTGCTCTTTTCAGTAACTAACCACCAGGCCCTAGCAAGCTTCCGTGCCATTTTCCCCTGCTGTTTCTTGGTTCCAGATTCTACCCTCATTTGTCTTCCTCATTAGGAATGGTGCAGCTACCTAAGCGTTGTGCTTTTCCTCTCCAGCTTTGCAATCACCTAGCTGGCTGTCTTCCATGGGGCTCTTCTGTCTTCGACTTGTGTTGATGTATTGTTCATTTTCTCCTTTGGGTAAGTTCTGGCCTTGTCATCAGCCTCTGTTGCAGCTATGACCATGTAAAGATCAGTTTCTGGTGCTAGGCTTAGGTTCTTATGCTGGACTGGAACTCTTCACTTGTTGGACGTCATCTAACTGGTTCCACCACAGCAGGGCACCAGGTCATCACAGCGCCAAGTCGGGATTTCACCGACCCCTGTTTTTGCAGGGGGCTGTGCCCTCCTCACCACCCGCTTTCTAGTTATTCCAACTCCGGGGAAGGGCGTGGACCTCCGGGAGGGGGCTGCAAATCTAACCATCAGTACTGTGGTGCTCCGGCACTGTAGTGCCATGCCCTAAAGAAGTGTAAGGCACTTAGATGTGCATTGTCAATGATCCTATTACAGTCTTTGGCTCTGTTCTCTGTTTTCCTCCAGGGACTGTTGCCTTCTCTGCCATTGACACTCCCATCTGTCCAGCTGCTCCACTTCTTATTATGGCGCCATGGTCAGCTGTTGGCTCTGGGCTTGATGCTGGTCCTCATCTGGCTCTGCCTCAGTGATGTTCCTGCTGCGGTCATTGGCTCTGTTCTTTGTTTTATGCCAGAGACTGTCACCTTATGACATCAATGTTCTCGCCTGCACCAGTTGCTTCAGCTGTCATTATGACAATGCTGTCAGTTGTGTACTCTGTGCTTGGGTCCTTATGCTGTTCCATAGCCCTCTGCTTGCAAGTCCATGCCTAGCTCTACTTTGTTGTTGCTCCTTCTGATGTTTTTGGCTCTGCTCTCTGTTTTGCCTCAAAGACTGTTGCCTGTTTTGCTTCATAGACGGCGGCCAGGTTGTTGACTGGCGTATCTAGATCTTGCCATGTCACTCCCGTGCTCCGCAAACTGCATTGGCTGCCAGTGCAGTGGGGGATCACTTTCAAGGTCGGTTTGCTGACCTGTAAGGCCCTACACGGACAGGGACCGCGGTATTTGCAAGATCTCCTTTGTCCCTACTGCCCCCTCTGTCCACTCTGTTCTGCTGACAAGGGATTGCTAGAGGTTCCCAGGGTCAATTTGAAGACCTCAGGGGCCAGATCTTTTGCTTTTGTGGCCCTGACCCTATGGAACTCTGTACCTTGTTTGGTGAGGGGAGTGCATGACTGTTGATTCTTTTAAATCTGCGCTCAAGACATACCTGTTTAGGTTAGCATTTCATGGTGAGTGCTAGTGTTACTGCCCTTTTATTAGTATTTTGTTAATGTTGATAATTTAATTGTTGGATTTTAAATTCTGTACAAGCGCCTTGATTCCTGGAGAAAGGTGCTTTTGTATAAATAAAAGTGACTTGACTTCTTTGCCATCACGTTGCTCATGATCAGCTCCTGTCACTCTGGCTGGCCTTATGACACCATGGTTGGTTGCTGGTTCTGTGCTGGTGTCCTCATGCTGGTCAGTGCCTGGCTTTGTGTTGTCGGCTACTGTTCTCTGTTTTACTCCAGAGGCTATTTCTAGCTACACCATTGACGTTCTTGCTGTTGACCCCATTCATGCCACTCTGACTGCATGACTGTCTTAGTCAGTTGCAGGCTCTGAATCAAGCCCTTATACTGTCCTGCAGCAGTTACTGATACTTCATTGGTTCTTCTCTATGTTACTCCAGGGACGGTTGCCAGATTTGCTGTAGACTTTCTTGCTGTCAGCTTTGTACCTGTTCTATTTCATGTCACTTGTCATACCTTGCTTTCCACTTGTTGCCGCTTCTATTGCTATTTATCACATAACGGCCTGAGGTTTCCTGGGTGGCAGCCTGCTGTGGCCATCCTTTGTGTCAACTGTCTGACAGCCTGGTCATTGTTTGGGTAAACATGCCAATACACTGTGATTTCTGGCCCCACTCTGTGGGTTGCTTTTTGCACATTGCCATGCTAGCTGCCACAGATCTTGCTGTCAGTGCTGTCACCATTGTCACCGTGTTGGGGCGCCTGGAACTTTGGTCCCTTCATAATATAGATAGCTGGAACTACTGTCAGCAACTTTTTTTCAGGTGACCCATAGTCACTTGGCAGGCTGTCACCAGTTCCTGTTCAGCTACTGTTGCAAGCCCATTGCCCATTACTGGACTTGTCATCAATCTAGAGACTCTGGTTTCACTTGCCACACCATACTTTTCTTGTTGGCTTGGCAAACATCACAGATGTCATTGCTGTCAAGCGTTTTAGTAATTCTATCCCGTTTTGTCAAGGGGGTTTTGTTCCTTCTCTCCCTCCTGATACTTCAGATGGGATATGGTTCCTGCTCTAATACCGTGGCATTCTGGACCTTGTAGGGCGACTCTCCTATGACTTATGAGTCTGACCCTTGCCCCACCGTTTTTCAAGGGGATCTGAGGCGGAGGTAATTTCTGTGCCTTGCTCTCTTTCTGTGGATGCCTCACACAGCCTTAGTTCATGCCAGCAGTTCTTGGTCTGGTGAAATTGTAATCTCATGCCTCTTTCACCTCAGTCCTGTCTGGAACTAGCTCTGTGGCTCTCGTGGCAACTCTTGATATATCTATAGTCCCTAATGATGTGAGAGTTGTGTCCTTTGTTGCCTTGCTGCCATAGGGGGCCTGCCTTTTTGCCTCCACTATCATAGGCTTATATACAGCCATTTTTGCACCGATGTATTTTACAGTCATTCATGGTCACCAGTGATGGTTTCTGTCTCCTGGTCCTTTTGTGGTTGGCTTGCCTGATGGCCCTTCCACGCCTCTGTTACCTTGCACACAGCGTTCTCTTGCATGTGGCTTGGACACTGACAGATCTTTCTTTTGCCACTGCTGCTTGCTACATTGAATGCTTTTTGGTCTCCTGGTGTTTTCCATGTTCTGCTGCTCATGCCATCCTTGGTTGTTCTGCCATGGTCAGACTTTTGGTGTTGCCTTGCACTTTCTGGCCTCATACTATTTGACCTGGAGTTAAATTTCCCTTCGGGAAGTGGCTTGCCTATGCCCTGCTTGTCTGCCCTTATTACATGGTACTACCTACAGGCACTCGTGTCTGGTTTTACGCACCAATATCCTCTGATGTTCTGGGCCCTCCTACTAATCCTTCTGTCAGTGTTGCCTGGGTGGTTGTAATCTGGGTATTTCCTGGTCCTGCTATGGCTGGGTAGTCTCTGGGCTGTCCCATTTTGTTGGATTTTGTATGTGGTCATCACATCTTATCTGGTTTTGCGTGGTTTCCCCTTCTGCTTTTGTCACAAGGGATTTTCTGTGTACCTTGGTCCTAAACAGTAGCACACATTCTGACAGTGCCTGTGGCTGTGCTTCTCATTTTCTCTGCAAAGCCAGGGCCATCCCTTTCTCTGGACTTCCTATACTCCCAGTGTCTGCCACTAGTTTCCCCAGCTGTTCGCCCTGCAGGACTTTCTAGTTCCTGTTTCAAAGTCCCTGTGCCTCTGGGCCACATCAGTCTCAATCCTGGTCTAGGCCTTTTGTGACTTGTTCCTCATCCTGATGTCTTCTGGGCTTGAGGACATGTTATTTCCCCTCCTGGTTGGGTCAGTTGTCCTCTGCTCTGGGAGGGTTTACTGTTACTTTTAGCAGCATTGGCCGCCTTGATTCTGGTGGTCCCCTTCCGGACCATTGTGCTCTGTTTGCCTTGGATGTGGCCCCTTCCTATTGATCCGCCTTTTCCTTTCTCTCTGTGCAATGGGATTTTTTCTCTGTCACAGGCTACCTGTTGCACCTGTACCTTCCACCCCTGCATCATCATAACTCATTCATAGCATCATACCTCATTCGTGCTGTTACAGGCTTTTTTTCCTGCTGTCATGGGCATTCTGTTGGTGGCTTGGCCACTGTCTCCTTGGCAGCTGTATTCCCTGTTATGTCCACATTTCAACATTTGCTGTGCCTCTCCCCCTGGACCTTTCTAATTTCCAGCCAGGTGTCCTTTGGTATACCCCTTTTTCCTCTCAGACTTGGGCCTTAGGTGGTGCTTTTCAGTGCGGTTACTTTCTTCTGTTTTTTTCTCCTTTCATGCCTTCTCCATGAGTTCGACTGTAGCTCAGTTGGTGGGGTCCTGCAGGTTCTTTGTCTTGCTCCTTCTTTAGTATCCCCCAGTCCATAAACTGGTTATGGAATGGGGCCTTCATTTCATTCTAGTGTCCCTTACACAAGCTCCACTGGGACCTGCTGTCACTTATGTATTTCCTTGTCTGGACAGCACTTTTTCTTGTTGCCATCCCATTGACTGGCCAATGATTCAAGGCTTCAGTCATTGGTTGCAGATCCCCTGTTTCTTATTATTCTCCAAGATAGGGTTTTCACTCTGTCTATCATCAATTCTTTCATAAGGAGCTTGTCTGCCTTTGGGCTGTGTCAGGCTCTTCACCTTCCTGTGTTATTTCCTTCCTCTCTGAATGTGGGCATAGTTATCCCGCACTCGCTTGATGCCCATAGAGCCTTACAATTCTATTTGGTTTGCATGATGGACTGTATACAGTCCATGTTGCTTTTTGTTTCATTCACCACCAGGATGGTGGGCAACTCTGTTTCTGGGAACAACCTTTCCAGCAGTGTTCGTACTGCACATTTTATTTTGCTTCCAGAAGCCTAGTAAGGTGTTTCCTGATCCTGTTTGGGGTTTGCCACCCATAGCATGGCCTCTTAAGTGGCTTGTTTTCCTTCCATTCTGGCAGCTAATATATGCTCTGCCACCACCTGGACTAGAGCCCTCCTTTCCCTAAAACTGTGGTTTGGATCTGGTGTCCTTTAGGCAGACTGGATTCAGCCTTATCATGTTCCAGACCTGTCATCTTGTGGGACTTTCTGTCCTTCCTGTCTGTCCTTCCTCCCATTCTGTAGTCTGATACTGCTCGGCAATCATTCCAAAGGTGAGGCTCTGTGGAGGGAAATGTCCCTAAAGAAAATACATTAGTTATTTACTTACCAGTAACAGATCTTCTATGGACTCTCTATCTCTTCTGTAGAGCCACAGCTCACCCTGCCACCTGCCACTTTTGTATTTACAGCTGGTATAGTCTGGAGGTTGTGCGATTACTGGTCTTTTCTTTTTTCTGTACCCTTCAATGGACTTCTGTTACTGAAACCTCTGTCTCTGCTGTTAGCCTGAATGTGATTCCTGTCTCCGGTTTCCTCTTGGCACGGTACAAATCCAGGTTTGTCTCAGACAGAAGACAGGAGGTATGGGGTCACCCACATTATAAAGGTGGCCCCAGCAGGGTAAAAGTTTCTGAGTGTTCCTGACACCAGCTGCTTACAGTTTCAAAGGTGTGAATACACAGAGGAGATTCTCTTGAAGATGCACTGTTATTGAGAAGTAATTTGTAACAAACCTTTTGTACATATTTAAACGTGTAAAATTAAAATAATAAACAAAGCCTCTCTCTAAAAAGAGGGAACGGTTTTTTGTTTTTCTTCAGGGTAAATCATTTTATATGACTTTCTTAGTGGAGGGTGTGGTTGGGAGCCCCTTAAACATGCAGTCTTTCTGCATGCACATCTATTCTTTCAGCTGGATAATTCTGTTCTCAGTTAGCCCATTAACAGGTCATTACTGAAACTACTACCATGGCTCAAAATTTGTTCTTTTTTAACACATCTTTTGCTTTGCCAGATCTGAAATCTATCCTGCACTGCTTCCTTTATTTCTTTATGAAGCATTCATTTGGGAGGCCCTCAGTGCACTAGTAGCAGCACACCACAAGAAGTAGGGAATGAGTATTTTATTTTTAATCATTATGGTTTCATAGGGGATCTCTACCCCAACAGCACCATAACACAGACAGGTCAGTGATTTAAAATGTGGAAGATGGCCGGCTTGCACAGGGGTTGGATTTCCACCTGTGATGCTGACGCCCCGGGTTTGAATCCAAACTCGGGATATCAGAGGGCCGGGGGTAGGGAGGGGGATTGAGCAACCTGCAGACTACATTCCTCATTTGGGGGGAGTGTGTGTGTGACTGGTGCATGATTAACCCCTGATGGAGGCCGGGGGGAATACAGCTGCCAGCGCCAGTCTGTGGGAGCAGGTCAGATGTAGGCATTTCTGTCCCGGACATTATTGGATGTCCCAACTCTTGGGGGGTCTTACAATGAAACATTCTTGGGGTTTTGTCAGCAAAACGATGTCCACCAGGACCCTGCTCCGCGGCTGGTGACCCCTCATCCCCCAGTACCATATGTCAGTCCATCAGGGAACCGGTGGCCCTGCTCTGGGGGGTAAGCCAGGATGCCTTCTGGTGCCATAGTAGGAGTTCCATCAGGGAACTGGTGTCCCCGCCCTGGGTGGAAAGCCAGGGTGCTTGTGGGGTGGAGGTGTGTCCCAAGGTCATGGCTGTTGGGGCAAAGCTGTGGAGATTGCAGGTATGGGCCAAGGGTGGCCAGCAAAGCTCCGATGTAAAGCTTAGTAAATTAAAAAAAAAATGCGGAGGAAGGCAGGACTTTTTGTAACAGTACAGTGCAACTTTATTCGACCTAGCATCTTTGATACAAGCTGTAACCCTAAATGCTTTACAGAGACTAGACAATAAAACTACATTTGTCTCAAAAGTAACCAGCTTGTTATTTTCTCTCTGTCTCTCTCCTTTTCTTTTAGCAAAGTCTCCTTGGGAGTGACATGGATATGGGCAGCCCAAGTGCGCTTTCACCTACCAAGTCCAGTTCACAGTATTATCAGTATTCCAGCAATAACCCCCGAAGAAGAGCATTGCACAGTAACTCCATTGGTGAGTGCTTTCAGTAATGTTCTCTTAATATCATTAGAACCTCTTTTGTTCTACAGGTATCCAGGTTTTGCCACCACAGCGATCCTTGTGTTGGGCAGCAGAGAATGTTATATGCATGTAGTCCCTGTTGGGGCACCTTCTGGCGTCGTGCGGGTCATGGGCAGGGACAAAAAATCACATGCTAAAACCCTGTGTACCTTGAGCCATCTAAATGATGGTCCCAGGCGCTCTTGGGCCTGTCTTGCATGGATCCTCACAGAATGGGGCTTAGGGGGGCAGTACAGACTAGATGGGGTTAGGGGGGCAGTACAGACCAGAATGGAGGAGGAGGCCAATGGTTCAGGGGCAAAAAGCTGGATTTTAACCAAAAAAAAAAATTATTTTTGTATGTTCTTCACTCCTTCGTACTTCGGAGGTTGATCCTTACTGTTCATTTTTGCTTCCAAATCTGTTTATATGGTGCCACAGTTCATTTTGTGTTCGCCACATTGGAGCATAAAGTAATTTGTGAACTTTCTGCAAAACACTGACATTTGGCATTATCTTGCCTGGAATTTCATAACATTTAAAAAAAATTTAATTTCAGGACACTCCATTTTTTATTGCTAAAGACTTTGTCCCTTAGACATTTTTTTTTCTTTCCCTATGGCTCTTAGCTGCCATGAAGTTGTGGTCCTCTGCTGTGACATGACAACCTATTGCTACAAAAAAGATTCGTGGGTCACAAGCAGAGGATTCGACTTCAAGGCATGAAAAGCAGCAGAGGAAGATATAATCTAAAGGGCTAAGAGCCTATCTTCATGCAAAATGTCTACAGTAATAACAGAGAATGCATGGAATGTCCAGAAATTCAGATCGGGGGGTGGCGGGGTCATTTTGTGTAACTGAGTTATCCTGATGCCAGCTGTGAATTTTACACTAATCAGAAAATTGCTTTAAGTTTTGTGGCCCAGAGTTGGTCCTGATTTCCCTAGCATCCCATGATATCAGGGCAGTGTCTGTTGCACACAAGTTAATTTTGGTCACAAGAAAAGTAGTACTAAACTGTTGAGTGTTCAGATACAGCTGAGGTTAATAATGCTATTTATAAAATGGCAAGAACAAATCTAGAAATTTTATTGGCTGCGAGAGGGCACCTGACTGTGCATTAACTCTCCATAAATGCACTGGCAGGTGCCAAATCTCATTTTTCTTCTCCCCAAAAAACTATTTAGAGCCATTTTAAAAGTGTAATAAGCCCCCCACTCAAGGTATGCATCATGGAGGGATTAACCCATGACAGACTATGGGTTTACTGAGAATTAATCCACGCTGGGGATTGGGATGCACAAGGCCACAGGCCGAGTGACTTCAACCACCCAGGCGTGGATTAATGCTCAGTATACCCATGGTGTGTCGTGAGTTAATCCACTTATAAAATGGGAAACTTTAGTGTAGAGGGTTACCTAAATAAATACTAAAAAAAACCACACAAAAAACACTGTTTACATGCATTTGTAGTAAAATAGTTTTTCCGCCTAATAGATTTGTCCTTCTGAGGATGACTTAGTTGTAGTTCTCCACTAGGTGGATATGTCCTAATGAGGATGTCATAGTAGTTGTTTTTTGACATGCTTCTGTGGTGGAGTGATCTGAAAAGGTCACTTTACATTGCTGTCACTGAGGATTTTGTAGTGCAGGAAGGCAACTATGAGTTTACAGGAATTAATCCATGGTCATGTGACCTATTTTGACAAATCAGAATTGAGGATTTTTGACACCCATTTTATAAAGGATTTTAATGCACTTCCCAGGGGTGTAGGGACACTCAGCCTTCGGCCTTATGCCTTACTACATCCGTGGGGCGTGCACTAAAATCCTATAACGCAGACCCTGCCATGGCTTATTACTTAATTAATGATGCTCACTATTAATTATATAAAATCTTAAAATGCTAAAAAAGGTTTAGAACTGGGGAAAAAGGGACATATTGCAAGATTGGAGAACTTGCAGCATACCTGCTTATGAAGTGTGTTGGGGGGGGCATGATGAACTTACAGTCTTTTCCAACAATGTATTGCTATGATACTGTAAGAAGTGGGTGCTCTAAAGATGTATAGGCACACAATTAGCACTGTAACATGTAGTGCTGCTTAAAATAAAAAACAGCATAAACATGAAAAAACATCCTGTATTTGTTGTATCATCATAGTGTTAAAGCCCTGGTTGCCTTCACAAGCAAAACAATTAAAGAGCTCTGATACACCTCATTCCCCAAAACTAGGAATTTCTTCCCTGGTCCATTCATTATTAGTATGGACAACTGCAGGAAAACTGGAGTGTTGTCCCTTATGAGTGAGGCTGTTTCTGGAACAGAAGTCCTAATCCCTTGCTTCAGTTCAGTTCAGCTTATTGTATAGGGATAGCTTCCAGTGAGCATGCTCATTCACAAGGAGGTCCCTGATACAAAGTACTAAGCATCACAGACAATCAGTACAAGGATACCTCATAGTAATACAGCAGGCATGTCACGGTACATTCAGTAGATTGGTTGTAACAAATGTGTAAAGGCAAAATCATCGCATGACAGTAAGTTTACCACCACCTAATAAAAATCATCACAGACAATCAATACAAGTAGTACATCATCGAAAACAGCAGGGATATCATGGTACTTACAATAGGTTAGTTATAGCAATACATAGAGATAAATTAGAAGCATCACTTAACAGTAAGTTCACCCCCACTCCCCCAGTAAGTATGGGAGAGAACAACTTAGGTAGAATGGACCAAAGGGGAGGGAGGGAGGGAGGAAGGAAGGAAGGAAGGAAGAAAGATGCATGCCAATATACACAGGAATCCACAGAGACAATTGGAGAGGGATGGGAAGAAGGTAGACCTGCGAGGGAAGCGAAGTGCAGTTGCAGGTCTCAGCAGTGCTCTCATGTACCCTACCAACGAACGCCCTAACTGGGATAAGGGTATGGAGTTTTAGGGTAGCCTGAAGCTTATTCCAAAGGCAGGGAAGAGAAAAGTGTATAGATGCCCTACCAAATCATGTCCGATAATATATGCACATTTTATGAGGGCGTAGGTGCAAGTTGAGCATGAGAAGAAGGCTGATATATAAGCGGTAGCTTACTGAGGAGCACTTTATATGTCCAAGTATAAATGTGCACCATTCTCCTGGTGGATAAGGAGGTCCACTTCATCACCTCATACAAGGTACTATGATTGTGACATCACAGTCTGTTGCTGTGGAAATGTACAGTAATGTCATAGTCAGGGTATTATTATTATGGGCTCCAGGATTAGCCTGAGCTGAAGAGGGCCTGTAAGTAAGGGACAAACCTCCTGTCTTCTTTTAAATATTAATTACAAAGAAAGGAATGAGTTAAAATTCAAGGGTTTTGGAGTATAGTGCAGTTGATTTCTACTGATGTTTGCTGGTGCCTGACTTGGTGGCTGGACCCCCCTCTTAAAAAAAAAACAACAACAAAAAAAAAAACAGTATGGAATACAAAGAATGGCACATAGCTTTTTGTCCTTGGCTGTAGGAGTTTTTTGTTAGTTTGCACTCCAGTATCAGTGATGATGTAAAATTGAAATGACTAACTAGCTACAGAAAATGGACGAGAACTTCCCTCCCACATACGGACTACATGCAGATAAACATTAGGGGTGTGCAGTTAACCAATACTAGTTCCTGAATACCATGAATATTAGTCTTCCTGAATGTTTGTCTGAATAACAAATAGTTTTCACTATTCATATTTCACATTAAAATGAAAAAGGCTTCTCCCTCCCCAGGTGACCTGGGCTTGCCTCCTGGCTACCCTTCCTCCAGATTCCCAGCTTTTCCCACCCACCGTCTCCTTTTCTGGTGTACCATAGAGAAGAAAAAATTAAAAGATGGCTGTGACCAGCTCCTGGCACCTTGCCAGAAGCCAACATCATCTTTACAATGACACCCCATCCCTAGTACGACATCCCTATTGGTTTCAGTAGCAATTGTTGAGTCTGTGCCCCCCCCCCCAGACCTGATAGTGGATTTGCTTTGGGGGAGTGGACTAGTGTATCTCATCTAATCTCTGTAGTCCCTCTCCTGCCATGCACACATTAGCCCACTCCGCACTCATACTTGCAATGTGAATAATTGCTTTTCAATTTACTATGTATTGTCACAAGTCGATATTGTAATGTGTGTATTTATTTTGGTTTTTAAAATAAAAAAAACACATTGACAAAACAAAATACTGATGCTGAGCTGATTAGTGAATAAGTATGAGCCAGCATGAACAATCATGAGGACGAAGGCGGGGCAGTAGTGTCAGATGTGACACTAGGCAGCTTGACCAGCACTGCTGACATGTCTGCTCTGCCCCCTTCCTCCTGATTGTTTGCACCTGCTTACACTTTCTCATTTACTAATCAGCAGAGCAGTATGAGTGCAGAGCGGACTGTAGGTTGCACTGCAGGAAGGGAGTTCGACTGAGACTAGGTGGGATACACTAACCCACAAACCTCCTGAAACAAATCGACTATCAGGATCAGGTGGTGGGCATAGACTTAATAATTGCTGTTATAAACAATGGGGGTAGCTGGGCTATGGAGGGGTGTGTCATTATAAAAACACTATCAGCACATCAGAAGATGCCAGGATCCATCTAGTCACTACCATCACTTTCTTCTTTGTCTATGGTACATCGCAGAAGGTGAAGGTGGGTGGTAGAAGCTGGGAATGGGGAGGGAGGCTGGCCAAGAGAATAGCCCTACCAGTTGGGGAGGCTGGAAGCTTCCGTGCACATGCCTGAACACAAATAGTGAATGCTGAATATTTGTGCACCTGAATATGATATTTGCACACCCCTGATAAACATGCTTATATACAAATACCCACATATGCATGACACAAACGTGTGTGTGTGTGTGTGTGTGTATATATAAATATATATATATACACATACACACACACACACACACACACACACACACATGCATAAAAAAATACATTTATGCAATAGGAGTGGGTGGACAAACCATTAAATAAATTCATTTTATCTCACTGGTGTTGAATAAATGGTAGTTCTAAGATTTATCCAACACCCTAACATCAATCAATCGCCATTTATTCAACACCCTGCCATCAATCAAAGCCCCTCCTGCTAGCACTACTTCTACAAAGTCTTACTAGCATTCTCCCAAACTCCAGCCACCCCAACCCCCCACCCCCCGGCATTACTGGATCACTTTCTTTTCTGTGCCTATCTTAATGCTGTGCAGTTCTCATCCATTTGGCAACTTGGATAACCCCTATTATCCTCCATATTGCCTGCAAACAGCTTTTCACAGATGCTCATTCTCACCCCATCCCGTCCTCACCTTACAGTAACTCCAGCCAGTTCCACAGCACATCTTCCTGCCTCTTGTCAGCCACCATCAACTTTGCAGCTGAATCCTCCCTCACACACATTGTTGACAATAAAACCACTTCTGTGCTCCATAAAACAAAACAAAGGAAAAAATGCTGCAAGCAGTCCTAGCACTGTTCTACACGACAAGCAAATGAAACACAATGCAGGATCAACCACATCAACAGACTCCACTGGCGAAAACATGAAAGTACTATGAACCAGATAGCAGCTCGCATACCTGCCAGCTGTCGCAGACAAACCTGCTCCTCAGCTTCAAAAAGTATTTAAAAAGGAAAAAGGCAACCTAAAAAAAAATCACCACTAAAAAGAACACAACGGCTGTAACTCTCGCTGAGAGAGAGAGGGAGCGCCATATTTTCAAAACTCTCCGCACCGCCCACATACTAAAACCGACCAATAGAAATTTACTCTCTATACCTACAGATGTCGGCTGCACAGCAACCAGCCTAAACTTGACAGGAACACACAAAATAGTCCATATAATTTTATAAGAGAAAAACATGAACTGTAGCATAAATAATACTAATAAAAAAGTAAATTCCTTTCCTATTGCAGAAATCGCATATGTGATGGGTTGTTGTTGATACACGATGATTTGAACTCACAGGGAGTGATCCCAGGACCTCACCATGCTCCGCCACGCATGAGGTCATCTGAGGTCACTCACTGCTCGTTCAAATAAATCGTGTATCCAACAACAACCCATCATATATCCCCTCTATATAATTATTGATACACACACTTTTTAAAGGGTACTCAACTCCCATAGTCTGAGTTTGGACCTCATGAACTGAAATGGGGTGGGGATATTGACAGTATTTGAAACATAGTATTTTATGCTGATCATTCTTATTAAAAATATTAGTAGCAGGGTGCCATATTGGTGTAATCACCTCCAAAATATAGCACACAGTTTATTCTGATTGATCATATTTCTAGTAAATTAAACCATGCTGGTACCATATTATTTTTCAGTAGCCAGAAAAAAATGATTATGTATAAAACACAAAATTAAATTCTGTATTACATACATTTCCAATCCCTGCAAGTTCAAAGGTATGTTGAGCTGGGCAATATCCCTTTTAGTAGTAGTACACTACACTCAGATAAACAAATTAATGAAAGAATAACACTCATGTCCAGTCTCCAAAACATGAACGTATGGGTAACTATGGTTGCCAGTGAAATCAACATTGCTGAGTGCCATGTTGCATGCATGAATTTGAATGAGAGTGAAAGCTTTCCTGCCCAACTGAGAGTGCTAATAATTTGGCTTGTTCTTGCAGAAAACCAAAAACTACAGTAATTTGAAAAGTGTCCATCGAGTACTTTGGCAGTATAGTTGCTTGACAAAAGTGATTGCATTGCCCAAGTGTTCATATTATTCATTCCGGACATTTTATGTCTACATCTGTATGATCTAATTATGTGGTGGACATGACGGCCCTAAAATCCTTTCCAGTGTTAAATTACTGTGTTACTATTTAATAAAGACTAGGCTTTAGTCCTCTCCTCAGTGAGCACTGGAATACTGCATGTGATGGGGGATGGGGTGGGGTGGGGGTAAACACCTCCTGCCCCTGCTAGCTGGCTACAGTAATGGTTTTGTTGCTGGCTCTGCATCCACAACCAAAATGATTGCCGTAAGTTGTAGGAAGAAAGGAAGGAAGGATTGTGAAGGCATTGCTAGTGTCATTGTCATTGATATGATCAAGTAATTTAGGTATCAAAGGGTCATTCCAAGGGGATGCAGTTTTGTGTTGCTCTGTCAATAAAAATACATACTGTACTTTCTTAAAAACAGATTTGTTGGACATTTTGCAGGTTGTCCCTGGTTTCTTACTTTAACCTTTATGGTTTGAAATAGCTTATATATTCTCATCACAAACATCATCTTCTTCCCCACAGAAATACAAGCAAAGAAAGTTCGAAAAGTTCCTCCAGGTTTACCATCCTCAGTAAGTTATTTCTTCCTGCTGTTAATGTCTAAGGAAACATAACTGGAACGTGATAACGGAGATGATACAGTTTCCTTGATTTAGAACCACACTACATGCAAATGATTCTAACAGTTTTACTGTACGAGGTTATCATGTAGCCAGGTTTCATCCATGAGTTAGGTTAAATATTCATGCTATGTCTCAAAAGAACACTGATCATGTGGTTTGAGCCTTTTGAAGGAGATTGGAAAGTGCAATGCTGAAATTGTGCTCAAGGCTTAGGAGTCCTACCTGTACTGGCAGTGGATACAAGAAGTGTTAGTTTCACGTTTTGGTGACCTCCTGTGCCAGGATTATGGTGATTTACGGATTTGCATGTTAAAAAGGTTTTGTGCTTGAGGACTAATGTAAGCTGTATATGGGCATTACTCCAGAATACATGGCAAACATCTTTTATTAGAATTGGGTGAGGCCAGTAAAGGTGCCGGTATCCATGTCTGTGTGATGCCAAGCACCAGCCAGTGGAATCCAGCTGTTGTCAAAGCTGTGCATGTGTTGACATGCTGTCAACTCATCATCTTGCAGAATCCAGTTCATATCAAAGTGGTATTAGTGTCGATATGATACCAGTGGAGTCAAGCTGTTGTCCAAGCCATACTACGGTTGGTGTGATATTGCATATCAGTTAGCGGAATCTGGTTGTTTTTTAAGGCATGTTATTGGTGGTAGGATACTAGGTATTAGCTGAATCCAACTGTTCTCAAAGCCTTACTACTGTTGGCATAATACCCAAATATCAGCCTGTGGAATTAATTTGTTTTCAGACTGATAACCACCACTAATAAAAAGGCCATTACTTAGTGGAATCCAGGTCTTGTTATGCTAGGTTTAAATGTCTATTTATTTGGAATTAATGATTCCCAGCTTTCTGTCGAAACCTTTATATTTTCAGGTTTCATCTGTAGGTTTAGACAGGATAAAATCTTTATACAGTGCTTACATTGTTGGAGTTGTAATAGAAACCCAAATATGAAAGGATGTTCAGAATTTTACGATCCAGAACTCTAAATGGATAAGATAGGAATAGACATGGCAATAGGGAGTTATACCTTTTGTCTCTCTTTACAAGTAGATGTACGAACGGATGGGTTTTACATGCCATCTGAAACGTGTATATAGCTTTACTTATTGGTATGGTGGTGAACTCCCAGCGATATATAAATCTCTGCTGTCATGTGTAGCATGAGATTGCTCAGCTCGGATTCTGAACACTTACCTTAGATTTCCCTGGTTCTCATGTTATGCTTTGGTCCTGTAAATGTTGTTAAATATTTTGTTGATTAACAGAAGTTTGTGTACATTATTGCAACATGTAAGTGTTGCATTGTTGGTGTGAGCATTCCCTTCAGAGCACATTACAGCAACTGTCCCTGTAGCTATCAGGTGGTCCATCTAATGTGTTTTCAACACAGGCAGTAAGATGTAGCACATCTTCCTAAAACTTGCACTTGTTTACTATGATACAGTACTCTTAATTCCAACTTAATCTCTTCTCAGTGGGGTCTGTGCGTAAAACAGTGCATTTCCTGCATGCCACAGATCTACGGCACATAGGCAGCGCTAAGATGGAATGCTATGAACCAGGGGTCCAGTGGACCCCCAGTGGCATTCACAGAAGGGGTGCATGCCTCTTGCACACTCAGCCTCCTGACTGATCGCATAGCTACACACTTGACCGGTCTGAGGGTGTGTCTGTAATCCACGCTATTTACTAAGACGCGGGGTGCAGGATACCCAGACAGGGACATTGCCATATCTTTTGCATACCTCCCCCAAGAGAAACACCACATACTGCAGGAAAACATCTCCCCCCCCCCACAGTGCTGCCCAACCCTCTAAGTAGAAAGGGAGGGCTGGGGGTAGCCATTCGAGCATTCACCCATCCTTTGAAATTTCAACCCATGCGCACCTTCACAGAATTCCCCACTTGTGCAGTGCAGGGGATCTACTTCAGGACCCGGGACAGGCATCCGATTGGATACTCGCCTGTGTCTCTCAATCCACCCCCCACGCAGCAGCGCACCAGGGGGGCAGGGCCGTGGACAGGTACCCAGTGGAGGTGCACAGTAGTGCATGCCACGCACCATATGCCTCTCCACAGGTGCGGAGCTACGTGGGCCAGATGCGTTCGAATCGCACTACCTGGCCCATCAGTCTCACATAGTCCCCCCCCCTTGTATGCAGCACTGTACTATTATTTAATGTTGGTTTAGAGCTCTACATGATACAGTAGAATTTTTAGTTTACTGTCTTTTGTAGCTTTCAGTACAGTACTGAGTTGTACGTCTAGAAGAGTACCAGTGTGGTGATGTTGTTTATTAATTCATTTACAATCTTTCTTGTTTCTAAAACATTTGTTACTTATAAATTGTCAAGCCAGACACTGTTAGTGGCTCATATTACAATATACTTTACAGTATGTGTGTGACTTAGTATGGCTCCTTTTAACTCATTCAGCTTGTTAATAAATGTTTGCTGTTTTTCATGAACTAACAAATGTGACCAAACCATACACTGTACTTTCTGTTGTGTAGTATAGGGTAGTATCAATATATCCTGTATGATCAAGTATTCATTTTTAATGGTGATAACTCTAGTACTTGTGATAGAGGAAAGCTTTCTTCATCTATATACCTGATGTAATGTTCTGAGGTGCATTACCAGCATCTCCATGCTGTTTTGTCAGTGCACTGTGCATGGGTAGAAAGGAAAAAGCCAGTTCCTCTCCATTTCATTCAGTCTGGGTCCCCATTTGTGTACTGAATGCCTGGTTGCACACAGTGGTTATGTGACAAAAACTCCAAACAACTGGGAGCTGATTTGATACCACCAGCTATATAAGTGCTATTGGAGTTCAGGCCTGAACCCAGACTTCTGATGGTGACAGGCTAGTACTTCAACCACTATACTAACTAGCTGCCAATTAGAGCCTTTATAAAACTTTTCCTGTCTTTTTCCTTCTCTCGTCTTTTCCTGTTGTTTCGTGATCGCACATTCAGAATTCATAGATCCTGTTGCCACTTCTTATGGGAGAGGTGGGATTGGAACAGCCAGAGGCACCTGCACAGCTGTCTGTCAATGTCTGCTTCTTTTTCAGTGTTGTGCAGTGGCCTTAAACAATGCCAGGACAGCACACTTCTGCAGGCTGGCGTGACTGAACGTGCTCATCACTGAGGCTTAAACTGCAGTAGGTTTGAGCAATCATTGTGTCACTGCACTGAGTCATAGCTACCATTTCAGACACTAAGTAATGTAAGGGAATCTTTCCACCTTGCTCAAAACTGTCAGGTGACATATAGGGGATATAACTTGGGTTTTAGTTGTGGGATTTCTCCTGCTGGGCAGGATGGGTAGATAACTGGGTAGCCCAGAATATGAAGTAGTTACCATACATTCATACTTACCTGTGGGAGAATTTGCAGAACTCTGTGAAGTTACCTTTTCATAATATAAGGCATGATATTTAATTTTTTACTGTTGCAGTAGGGCTTTAGTTCATGTTTTTTTTTTTAATTGGCCAGTCCCACGTCCCCCAACAGAGCAGTCTTCCTGGAATATGACAGTCAAACAGCAGTGGTCAGTAGAAATGCAGATCTGCCTTTATTTTCCAGCTTCATCGTGATCCATACTCGATATAACTCCTGCTGTCAGGAAGAGGAAAGGTATAAAACTGTGTGTGTGGGGGAGCTGACCCACTGCAGTTAATCAGGAAGGTGGAGAAAGTAAACGCTTTACCAGGAAAACATTACTTTAGCCGGTTTTGACCCTGAGGTTTTGGACAGCGAGTCAAAGCTGACCACAGTCTTGGCATTAACTCATATTTTATGTGACAACATTTTTCCTTACAAAGGAAAGATTTTGGTCTTTAATTTGTGTTTCCTAAGAGAAACTGACACAGTCATAAATTTGCTCTGCCATACGTTTCTCAGAGACTTACTTATAGTTTCATGGTATGATTTGCTGTTTTTTTGTTGACAAGAGGCTAAGAGGCCAAGCATGCAGTATCATTTGTATCTAGCAATCGATATTAATTGCTATGGACTAACATTCATACACAGGTGTTAATGGCATTTGAATTGGGAGCCGAGTTCAACAAATGTTACACATGTTAATGGGTTGATGGTGTTTCATTTTGTAGCCTTAATGAAACAGAGCACAGCGGGTGACCTCTCTGAGTTTTCTATTTTCACTTGTAGGCAGCCTGATTCTTATAGTGCAGTGTCATACATAGTTAAATGTTAGAATAATTTGCATGCACTCCTAGATGCTTAACATTAATGTATTAAAAGTTGTACACTGAATTGGCAATCTCTTTCAGTGTCATCTTTCAGAGGCTTAGGTTATTCACAGAGTTAAAGTATGAATTATGTAAGGGATTACACACATCAAGATAGACTCATGTCTCTATTGGTTGCAAGTGAGGTGAAGCCAAGGGCTGCTAACCGTCCCAAGAAGAATTCTAAAAAGTTATGTACTGTAGTTCAAGTGAATTGTGCAGTCATAAGAAAATAATGCATGTTCATGTGATGGCTCTTCAGCAGTGTGGTTACATAATTTTTGAAGAGGCCATTTTATAATGCTGAAATACAGTCTCTTTTTAAATTGTCCACCTCATTTGGAAAAATGGAACGCAGACTGAATGTCAGCTTGTTTGCATCAGCATGATGTACGTCACCTTGCAGCACAACGGAGATACTTTAAGAACTTTTTTAAGCTCAGAAGTTATAGACGTCACAAGACTCCTTCTGCACTAAAGAACTGGAGGTTGTTTTTGAATATTCAACTAGGTAACATAAAATGAATGTTGTACAATAGTACATTTTGAACCAGGTGGGGGCAGTTAATTTCTGTTTCTGCTAAAATGGGCATGTTAGAATGTATACTGATGCAAAAGCAGTGTACGTAAACACTGTATCTAAAGAGATACGTGCCAGTAAAGAGCATTAGTTCTAAAGAATAATGTATTTTTAAACCTCTTGAGATTAAACATACATATACTGCACTTGCCGTGCCAAAGGTATTTAAAGGGTACCTAAACAAGCAGTTTTTTAAAACTGCAAACTCCAAAATCTGTCTTCATAGCAAGGTGAAGTAAAGGCTGCTGTTTACGTTTATGCTAAAACTGCATTTATGTAAATAACATAAATGCAGTTTCATAGCTTTGGAAAAATGCAAACATCAGCCTTTCACTTTCAAATAAACAGCTTTGGGTTCTCCCAAAGATGTCTGCCAAGTGTGTTAAGTGATGAGTCATGATGACATCATAGGAGCCAGAAACAGAGAACCACATATATTTCTATAGCGCTAACTAGTCCTTCTTTCCCTCTTTATTTTGAATTGTTGTGCCAGAATGATCAACACCATGTATTAACTTGTGGATTATTTTGATCATTACAAATGTTAGGATATGATTTTGTTCATTTTGTTTACTTTAACTAGCAGAAAAATGTTTTGCAATCCTGCTGGCTTTTTCTTTGGCAAACTGCATTATAGTACAACACTTCAAATACCTGATGATCTAGTGGTTATATAATGCACTGAATTTTGTTTTTGTTAACCAGGAGAGACACACTAAGCTGAAAGCTTGTTTACTGGTGTGGCCTGGGAGCACAAGGAAGTTTAGTGACTTGCTCATGGTCACACAGCAAAAGTACCAGTCTTGTTCAGTTCCAAAGCTCGTGTTTTCTTGTTAATCTACAAATAAGGCTTTCTTTTTCCATGTGAACCCCCTGCACCTAGCCTGCCTTCTGTTGAGCACCCCACCATCCATACCCTGTCCTTAGTAATGCCTGGGGCCACATATGAGCTTGTGGTCTCATGAAGAGAATTATCAAACCTCAGATTGTAATCTTGTACCTCAGAGAGTTGTGCACTCCTATACTGATACACATCATCAGCTGGCACTGTTAAAAATGCCTCCCAAATCACTCTCCAGTCCACATTCTCAATGTTTGACTTCTGCTTCTACAGTAAACATTGAGCGGATCACCACCGTTCTGCACAGTGAAGGTAGTATGTACAGTTCTGTGTTGTGTTTTATTCCCACCTCATTAACCAACAACTAGGTCTTCCTGGAGGGTCAAGCAATAAGCATCATAACCCACCAGAAAAAGCTGCTGTTCATGCCCTCATAAGGGCTGCACTTAAAATGGATAACAATATTATTAGCAGGCGAGGCATATTCATACCTTGAGCTAACCCACCTGACTTCCAGTGTCAGTCTACTGCTTTACCTGTGATCTGCAGAACCTCGAAGGACAGTTCCCAGCAATTCTTACCAGAACTTTTCTGTGCTCTACTTCACAATGCGAGTTGGCTGGCTACCACCCTTCCAAATCTTGAATGAACTATACACAACTCCCTCAATACTGTCCTAAGAAATGTCAACACCCCCACCCGAGGGTAATCTCCCTACACTGAATTCAAGTAACAGTTTAGGTGCAGCCTTGCCACTCTGAGTATCTGTCATCACTGGCTACTCTCATCCACAGTCAGATAGTGATCACGATGCTGGCAGCCCCACATTTCAGATCTCACAGTGATCTGCTCAGCGTCCTCCTTCATGTCTTCAGCTAACCTGAATATAGCTGTACCCTACTGGAATGGCCTCTTCAGTCCCTCTCTGGCATTCATCCTTCTCACCTACTTCCCACACCAAAAACTGGTGCGTTCACTACCCTTCCTCATCATGAATGTGGTTAGTACAGTCTCCTGTGTTATATTTACATATTAATAATAAACATGATCTTCTGGTAAACCAGGCTGATAGCAGCATGGCACAAGTGGAAAAATAGGCTTTCCTACCCATATAAGATCTAAGCCACCTATGATTAGGCACTATTAAATGACATGCATAATGATATACACACCCATCATTTAAAAGTGCCTAATCAAAGGTAGCTTAGATCTTTTAAGGATAGGAAAGCCTGTCATACCCCTTGTTCCCTGCTGCTATGAGCCTGACTTACTGGAAAAACATGTTTATATTTGATATGTCAAAAATAAAACAGGGATTGTACTACTTGTGTTCATGATGCAGAAGGGTGATGAGCTCACCAGTTTTCGTGTGAGGAGAAATAGTGAAGAATAAATACCAGAGGGGGACTGAGAAGGCCACTCTTGCAAGGTACTGCTATATTCAGGGAAGAGGGAAGACAAAAGGAGAGAAATATGAGCAGATTACTGTGTTAAATAAAATGTGGGGCTGCCAGCACATTGATCACTACCTGACCCCATTGTCCTGGCCAACATTCCCCTTCCTATAAAACTAGTTCATGCAATTGTCCAAGGTTGCGTTTGGATATTAATGTATGAAATGGCTGCCTTTACATGTTCAGTCACTTCCCTACCAGTCTAGTATTGCTTGTAAAGCAATTTGGGATACAATGTGTATGAAAACCACTATATAAATGTGGATGATTCTTATTATTATTGTTATTATTTCTCATGGAAAAAGAAAACAAGACAAGCATATATTTGAGTTTCAAGAAAGTATGAACTCTAACACTGGACTGCACAAGAACTTTGCTACAAAAAAGTGGTGGCTCTAGGGGGTGGTGAAGGGTGTGGCTGCACCCCCCACACACACACACATAGTAACACACTTGCTTACTGTTGCTGCATTTCAGTTTGTTGAATAAGTCTGATTTATTGATTGCACAAATATTTACATTCAAACTATGGATTACATTTGTAGGTTCTGTCAAAAACGTACTAGAAAAGAATAATAGCAGAAGATATAAAGGTTTAATAAAAATGTAAAAAGTGCATATTAAGCATGCACACCACCCCAGCACCCCCACTGTAGCATCCTGGATCCACCATAACCACTAGGCCACCAGGTTATTCAAGATTTGTACTGCACTGTGGTTTGCCACAGAGAAAGTCGGTTGGATTAAAACACATTTTCAGCATGTTAAAGTAAACAAAATGAACAGAACTATATTCTAACATGTGCATTATATAAAATAATGCACATGGTTTTGACCATGTGGGTGAAATAATTCTACACAAAGGGAAAAAATAACTAGTTAGCACTATAGAGAGCCATATATCTCTCTCACTTTGGCTCCAATGATGTCATCACATAACATATTTGTCGGCCATTTTAGGAAGCAGGTAAGACAGTTTTTTTTAAATTGGAAGGCTGATTTTACAATTTTCAAATGCTCTGAAGCCACATTTAGGTAAATTATGTAAATGTAATTTTAGCATTAATGAATACAGCAGCCTTTTCTTTAGTCACCTACAGAGTCAGATTTTTGAATAGTTTGTTGTCAAAATCTTGTTTAGGTATCCTTTAAAAACTTCATCACTTAAGTTTAAATACAAATGCATTAGCCACAACAGCTATGGATGAAACATTTTTTGGATACAAGCATCTCCAACTTTTAAAGTAAATCTCAGAATTATCCTAGAAACATATACTTCAAATTGTAAGAACATATCTTATTTATAGGAGAAAGGACTTTGGTTTTATGCAGTGATTTTCAGAAACACTGTATCCCAAAGGGCTTTACTAGCCATGAAAAGTTATTATTTCTCCTGATTATGGTGACAGCAATATTATCTACTGAGTAAGGAAAATAAAGGGAATCTGACTTCCTTCTACAACAGTTTTCAGTTTCTGTTTCAAAGCATTTTTAACAGCCTTCATTTTTTTCTGACTTCTTTTCCAAATCTTAGCTTAGTCTGAGCCGCACATTTCCCATGTGAATCTGGTCCTCTCTGAATGTCCTGAAATGGTTTCACTGCTTTTCAACTGGCACGTGCCCCTCTGTAAGACACAGGTCAAGGGCTATACGGTTCCTTTGTTAAATGGGAAACTATGCAGCTCATGGGGAAACGGCGCTTTGCCTTAGCTAACACCTACAGTACCACAACCCCTCATTTGGGAACCTTCCCAAAGAAGCCAAAAACTCCATCAAACTTATGTTTAGGAAGGGAGAAATGAATTTGGTGATCTTCATTAGGGATATCTCCTCGATCGGGACACATCTTTTGGAATATAAGCAGATGGCATCAGGACCACTCAGAAAGTTTTGCTAGCCGCAGGCCACCCACTGTGATGTGCAAACTTGGCATCTATATAATCATAGATGGTCACATTGCTCCTCAGTTCTTTCTCCTTTTGTTGACTGCTCGTCAGACCTGCCGAGAAACAACACCATCATGTCTTTGACTTTACTATGTTTTTCCTACTTTACCTTATCGTGTTGGTGTTGTCCTTTTATGCCGCTCTCGAAAGAACTTTTGACCTTTCTACAAGGACAAGGCTCACATGGTTTGTGTTTACTGTTTGGGCTTGTCCCACAGTGTTAGGACTTGTAACATCTGCCTAGGATTCAACCAGGCCCCAAGGAGATGCCGAAAGAAGGCTCCAGAAACCTGCTTCGCTATCAAGGCCATGGAAACTCAAGCCAAAGCTGGCTCATTCAATTTCCTGGCATTCATCACCCCTGTCACTGCTGAGGTCATCGAGGACTGAGGACAAAGACAAGGATAAGTCATTTTCTAAGCCCTCCTCTTCTGGCCATCACCATAAAGATAAAACTCCTATTTTGCCAGTGAGATTAAGCTCCTTCCATACAAAACTGCACCCAGAGGGTTCAACAATCACGGAAAGAGAATGGTATAGAATGTTGCTGCCATTTTAAGCCCATGGGGATATTCAGTAATCACAGAGATACATTATTAGTGAGAAGTTAAGAACAAGGCACTTAAGTGACTTGCTTAGAGTCACTGAGTATGTGATGGTGGAGGGATTCAAAGTTGGGTCTCCAGTTTCTCAACTCAGTGCTCTAACCACTAGGCCAAACTGACTCTCAATAGCAGAAACAAATCCAGCTGATACCGGGGTTAATACCTCCAAATGCAGAGAGCTCCTAAACTCTCCCTTTGTCAATAGCCTTATCATTGAAGGGACACACTGAAGTAATAAGTAAAGACCCGTGTTTTTCTTAAATAAGAAATGACAAGAAATTCAAGATATAAAAAGAAATAAAATGAAAACAAACACATGAAAAGTTGAAAAAATGCTCGATTTTTTTGCAAAACTAAATAAATGCTTGCTGTAGTTGTTGTTTAGGCTCCGTTGTTACCACAGAGATGGTCTGCAAAGAAGTGGCAGCGGAACTGTCTGATTCACAAAACCTTTCAAGACCATAGCATAATGCTGCTTAATCCAGTGTCGTATACTAGGAATGTGATTTCTAGTGTGTATAATGTAATTTTGAGGTACTGTATAGCAGAATATGTTCGCGCCCACTAATATTGCCACTGATCGAACTTGTTCGCAACCGAAAATGTTCGTGGACAGTCCCGATAATGAATACAGTACCTAAAACAGTCAGCCTGCTAATTGCTATCCGTGCGTGTTAGTAGTAGCTGGTATCACAGCTGTTAATTGCAGAAGTCAGCGGACTGACAGAGATCAGGGTGGGAACGGGCTGAAAGTCAAGGGAGAGGGGGAGCAATAGTGGGTGGAGAAACCCTTGAATAGTACCACACAATAGTAAAACAGTGTTTAACAAATGCAACATAATTAAAGGCACTACTGGTAAACAAAGTAAAGTAAGCACACTAAACAGTAATTGCCTTGTAACTAGCACAACAGTAAACGCGAGGGACAAAACACAAACAGGCTGCAAAAATAATCTCTACTGTCCCTCCAATATAATATGCAGCCTGGAGTTGAGCACTGCTGACTGTACCTGCTGTTAGGATACAGGAACCGGGGAGTCCATTTCCGTGGTGGGGAGGAGGGGTGAGAGAGCCGCTGGTGATTCCTGGCCCAGAGACTTGCCTAGTGGATGAAGAAGAGGAGTGGGCTACTTATCTCCCCCACCCAGCAGAATACAGCAATAATGTGTTTTATTATACTGACCGGCTTCAGGAAATATTAGCGATCCTTTTATATTAGCACTTTTTTGGGAAACACAAATATAGCGAATATAAAAGGAACACAAATATTTCCTGCTGTACAGAATTTTATGAATGTAAATGTGGTAACAAGAAATAAAACTTAATTTTCAATGAATAAAAAGAAATAACATGAAGTTCCAGAAAACTGAAAAGAAAATGATAATACATAAACATTTTTTTAACGGGGCTGTAGTAATAGGCTCCAAGTTGCAAACTCTTTCAGCGTTTTCTTCTTATCCATTGCTGGCACTGTAGTCTCCACACTTCCTAACCCTATTACCTTCTCCCAGTCACTTACCTTGTCCCCTTTTCTTCCTCCTCCTGTCTGATCCCCCATCTCAAAAGGAGTTTTTGGCCCCCAGTGGATCTCGTGCCAAGAGCACCGATGGGCTGGATAAGTATTTGTTAGCCCTTGCAGCTCCGGTCATCTCCCAACCTCTGTCTGACATCGTAACTCTGTATCTATCCTCTGGTATCTTCTCTGCAGTCTGGATTTTAACCCAGGTGATTACCCACTGTAAAGGTGGCCTACATCCAGTGCCAAGTTTAATAACTGCAGATCAGTTGCAATTTTGGCCTCTGTGCCCAAGATCATGGAATGGCTAATTTACGGACAAATAAATACATTTTTAAACATTCACAGATTTAGTAACCAGAATCAAATATGGCTTTTAACCTATGCCTTGATTGAATTTACAGACTTGTGGACCCATATTTGAACACTTCGTGTGGAGCAGAGTGACTTTGCGCATGCAAACATGGGTTTGCTCACTGGATGTGCATTTTGCACTGTGGCTGTCATGTTCAAAGGCTCAGTTTGTGGGGCACAATGCAGTTTGTGTATCAGTACAATGGCAGGCCTTAGGTGCATGCGTATGAGAGGGCGGAACCTTGAATACAAAGCACAGAGGTATACTGGAAGCTAGCTTCTGTGCTAACAGGGCTAATTAATGATGAAGAAAAGTGCTTTAACAGCTCACATATAGCACTGAACATGGAAAGCACTGTGCCAGCACTCTGTAAAAAAGCCAGTTATGCTTCAGTTTTAAAGCAAGGGGAGAGAGAAACACTTACAATGGTGTTCATGGCAGTATTGTTGATAGAGGGTACAGTAGATTACTTTGACTGCAACCCCAAGCAAACAGTGGGCTTCAGTATAATGGTAGACATCTGTAGCAGGTTTTGAAGGCACACCTTAAACAGCACATTGTGGCCTCCCTAAACACATCAGTACAGTTATTTTACTGTGTAAAAAAGTGTGCTGCAGCCTCACATCTCAGCCTTTTCACATGTGGAACTGGATAGCACTGTTGTACTCTGCAGCCCGCAGCCTCCTCCACTACCCTGAGCAATTTGCTATGATAATGTTGATTTGCAGATAGTGATATAGTAAGTAGTTGTTTGTGCTGTGTGTTTTAAATGGAGTCATTATCATGCTGTGTACCAATATTGCAGTTTGCTGCATCAGCGCTAAAGGGTCTGTACTGCACAAACTACCCTGGTTGCTGAGAGGGAACAGATGCTTAGTGCGAATAGTCACCACAGTGGTTTGTGCTCATACAAGGGTTAGTGCTTTGTTTTGCACAGTGCTCAAAGGAAGTATATTGGAAACCTACAGGCTCTGAGTAGTGCTTTAGTTCATGGTTTCTTTTTTTTTTTTTTTTTTTAAATGCATCCCCCCGTGCCCTGGCCGATCCCTCTTTCAGGCCTTTCATGGACCTACTCACCTGGCTGCTTCCATCCCCACCGCCCCACATCGCAGCCAGCCCAGGTGACCCTGATGTATCCCTTCATCGGGAGGGTCCCTTACGTTCGTAGGGGATAAGCCTTTTTGGCCGTACCAATGATCCTGGGTGCTGCTGAGGCAGCAGATGGAGATCCAGGAGCTTGGCGAGGAGGGTCTGGGGAGACCGTCACCCAATCGGCCAGGGTGCCATTTCCACATTTCTCCTCAGGAAGTGGCATGCCACAGACGTCTAGGCGCATATGCCGATGTCCGCCACTCCCAGTCATCTGTGACCTGATGTCCAGCTGTGCTTCCGACCTCTGCAAGGGGTCAGCAGGTGCTGGGCCGCATCCCCATCCTCCCTTCAGAGAAGGCGAGCTGTCGCTGGACACTCCATCCTTCTCCCCCGGCCGGCCCTCCAACGGCCCGGGTCCGTTCCCGAACCCAGGTTGCCGGCATCGCAGATGGAAATTCAACTGCTGCCCCGACAGGCCGGCTCACGGTTTCTAATATACATCCTGTTAAGCAGATATGGAGTAGACTGGCTCTAGCCTTTCTTACAGGGTGCAGATGCTCCAGGCAGGCAACAGCTCGCAAACAATGAACAAAATGTCATTGCATTAGAGGCTGCACACCAGTAGATTTTCACCCAAAAAGTGGCCATATGGTTATGGCACTTATCCACATACAGTACATGAAGGCAGTCTGTAATTTGATCCTCACTTCTCTGTATCAGGAGATACTGTATGTGTAAACAGTGTACAGATTATGCAGCAGCTGAAATATTCAGCAGCAGAAATAATTTATATTGACTTTAAATTGTATAAAAAGTTTAGCAGCGCATATTTGTCAACAATTGATGTAGAATTCTTCACTTTATTTAAAACAAATATATTTTTCAAACATTGAAGCACCTGTAGTCCAGATTTGAAATTAAGAAAGGCCTGTTTCACATTCGTATCAAGTCTGCATTTTTTCTTTTCAAAAGTTTCTCAATATGTAATATCAAGCAACTCCTTTTTATAGTGGTGTATGTGTGAAAAAGAGCAACAAGTGCTTCTTGCCAAAAAAGGTACTTGGGACCTAAGCATTTGTGGATCAGCTGAAATGTGCACATGTTTCATTTAATTCAAATACTTACTTGCATGCCAGTTTTAATACTGGGCTGCCTATCTCAAGTACAGCCATCCTTGCTTAAAGGCATAGAGTACTAAAATAGAAAAGGGCTGTATTGAACTTGGATATTTCACTTAATGATTGGTACTATAGATTCTGCACTGTTTTGTAATTTTATGTAAAGTGAAGCTGTCACAAATTCCTTCTTGATTATCCAACAATTGCAAGCCAGTACGTGTGCTGTATCAGTGAACCAGAGGCAAACAGCAGAGAGAGAGAGAATAATCAGGGATATGGAGCAGAAAATACATTTCAGAGCTCACAGTTTAAAACCACAGTGTTCAAAGCTTGGGCAGTCCTGTCCACATACTTGCTTCCAAACTATAGGGCATATCTTATCAGTCAGATTGGTGCATGCACCAAACCGAACGGTACAGGCGCGGTTTGTAGTGGGTCTGAGTTGTCATGAGTGACAGGTAGTTAAGCTTTCAGTGTCATGATGTTCCTTCCTCATCTTGTTGTTGTTTAATGAACACAGCTCCTTGAGCCCACAGCCCTTTGTGCATCTATTAGCATAATTTTGAATCTGGGACCCATGATTTGTAATAAAACACCACTTTCATTGACTGTCAGAAAGTCTTTGACATTGTTGTAGTGCCTCTGATTTATCTACCGTCTGTGTTAAATAATGTTTATCAAACCGTTCCCAAAATGGTGCCATTTTAGGCTTTAGAATAGCATGTTTATTAGTCACCCATGGTGCCTCCTAAAGCTCCATTTCCTGGACCTGTCCTACTTTTAATTTAAATTTAATGAGCAACCCGATTTCTGCACCAACTCCATGCTTTCCTTGATTGCTGGTGACGTGGTTATTGTCACTGACAGCAAATATTCTGACCTCCTCAGTACCTTTAAATATTCCCCAAATGAAATTCATGTTATTTACCTCCACAAATACTTTAACTACTCTGCTTTTCCTTCACTTTCTATCCTTGGACTCAAATTGAACTTTTCAGTGAGTCAGTAACTTCTTGGTCTACTGATCAATCCCAAATTGAATTTCAAAGATCACCTTGACAGAAAGTGCAAACGGATTGCCTCTAAACTCTGCACTCTGGTGTGCTGGAACTTGTGTCTTTATCAGCTTGAGAAACTACTGTATAGCAGGTTGAAATCGCACCCGATTTATTTAGTGGATCGCTACCTGCAGTACCTATTCACTCCCCATAGAATTAGCACTCCTGGCATCCTTGAAATGACAGTAAAATGAAGCACAAGCAGCAGCCTCTCTTTCTGCTACTTTTTAAAAGAACAAATAAAGATATTTAATTTTAAATTCCTTTAACTGCCGCCTACCAACTATTTACTGACCTCCATGTCGGATGAATTTATGCCTGATTTACAACTGTATTTGCTCCAGGGCATGTAGGATGAATTAATGCCTGATCTAATGTTTATTTAATGTTTTCATTTAACTGCATTTCTTTGTGTAACGTTGTATTACTTTGGCTCTCTTTGTGTTAAAGAAATAAAACAACTACTCTCTTTTTTGCAGTCCATACCTTTGACTGCTTTTTGCACAATGGTTATATTTGTAAGAAATCTGGTAATATTAGAGTTCCATTTATTTTTGCTAATTAAATGCTGATTGTTAATACAGCGAAAATAAATAGAACGTGAATATAACCTACTGTACAGTATGCTGCTTTATCAGTGGCTGTCCTGTCTCTAAACAGTGTTCTGTGCCACAGAGGTGCAAGGTTTATTCTGGGCGTAAACAGATGTGCAGATTACTTGGTTCTTAAAATCTTTAGTGTCTTCCTCCTCATGACCCAGTATTCTATCCGTACTCCATGAACATTTTCCAGAGTGTTCCATAGTGTTCTTCGGACTGTGTAAAATCTCAAGTAACCCATATCTCCATATATGCCATAAGAAGCATTGGCCAGTAACTGCTATGTGTGCCCAAAACCTGTACCCACACTGGCTCTGGAGTCTTTATTTGTGCGCCATCTTTTTCTGAAATGCCGTACCACAGGAGCATAGGACTCTTAAAAAAACATTGGCACCATCAAAGACTGTTCGAGGATTCATCTGTCTTCTCAGTTCAAATGTTCTCCGCAGCCTAATGCTTTGTATTCACTTTTTACATTACTGTCTCTTGTCTGCAGTCATTTGTTTTGTTTACTCTGTTTATTTCTGCAACCTACATAATTGTATGTCTTGTGTATTATGCAGCCGCACTGGAAACGAGATCCTAGGTCTCAGTGGGTAACATCTTGGTTAAAACTTTAAGTAGAATTAAAAAGCATAAAATGAGAAAACAGTTGTTTAAATCAGTAGACAAGCACAGGGAGTTTAAGCTGACAGCTGAGGGTGTTAGGGATAGATAAGACTCAGAGTATGAAAAAGTTAAGTGACTTACTCAAGGTTTTACAGTGAAGAAATTACAGTGGTGAGATTTGCACTCCAGTCATTAGGCTGCACTGCCTCCCACGTAACTAATACATGCAGCTCTAATGCAGAATTTTGATTTACAAAAAAAAAATAAAGCATCACTGGACCTCCTGCTAATCTGGTCTAAAGACAACTAAGCAAATACTAAAAAGTAACTGGTTTGGGACTTGAAAATCTACTTAATGATAGCCCCCATTTATACTACATACAGCCTGCTTTAGCTGAGCAGCCCATCGCAACAAACCTGCCTGTAAAGATTTGCCTTAATTTTTTGATTGTAGTCTATGACACAAGCTGGGTTGTTTTCCCTTACTTGAGTCTTTGTAGTGCAGGGAGGATTTCTACAGAAGATTTCTACAATGCCATGCCATTAAAAAAAAATAGCAAGCAAACAATTCCAGCTCCACAACTCGAGGGTGTGAAAAAAAAAAAACAAAAAAAAAAACTAAAACAGAAAAACAGCATTGTACGGATCTTTACATCTTGGCGTTTTTTAAATGAATATGTAATAAAGCATTCTTTTGCTTCACTGACCTCTGGCTGAGGTGTGCAGTTTTTTGCTTTTTTTCCATTTAAAGAAATGCCACCCAAAACTATACCAATGCTGTGTACAGTTTGAAATGGTGAAGTGCATACCTTGCATTGAGTGGTCATCTTCCCCCAAGAAGTACCCAGTTAATCTGGACAAGTCTTCTAAGAGGACACAGAGTTATTGTATAAAAATGTATGATGTTAGGATGCACTTGTTTGGGCAGTATCATTCATTTTATTACTTTGCTTCATATATAGATTTTTATGAATCAGCCAGCACCTTGTCTCCTTCCTTGGAGACTGGCAGTTCCTCTGCCCATCCTCTACTAATGTGCGGCTGCATTCTCCCATGGCTTGTTTCCTGGGTGGACTCTGGGGGAGGTCCATGTTGCCCTCTGTTGAACACAAGGATCCATTAACAGACTGGTGGCATGAGCATATAGGTCCTGTCATTCAGACAAGGGCTTGATGGTTTCTCACCAAAATAAACCAAAATAAAATTGGCAACAAGGCACCCAGACACAGATATACTTCTTGATTATAAGTTTTTATTAATGTAACATGTACTTGCAAGTGAACAAAAGAAAGCAAACTTACAAAGCACTGCAGAACAGGAGGACAAGAAACAGACCATCCACTCCAGCATTTCACCTTGATACTGAGGCTTTAACGGGCCATCAGAGCATCAGTAGTGATGTGAAATGGGTTGGATTCATCAGCGGTTTGTTGATCTGCAGCTCTGACACGCACAAAAAAAGTTTGCATGGGGAAGATGGCACTCTCAATAGCAAAAACTGAACACAGACCAGAAAAATTGGGCACTCACCAGCAATACTAAAATATGACGCTCAATCTAAATCCATCTAAGTGCTATCTCGTACCATTTTTATATTAGGTGCAAAAAATACACACACACACACACACTCACCCACCGTCGCCTGACATGTTTGAATTCTACCTTTGAGCAAGGATTGTAGAATCTGAAATGTGTCAGGCGATAGTGGGCATCAGGGTGTGAGTCCAATAAAGAAATGCACGTATTAGAACTTGGGTGGATTTAAACTGACCGTCATATTTAATATTGGTGGTGAGGTGCCCAATTTTTTTGGTCTGTGTTGTCTTTTAATATTGGTGGCGAGTGCCCAGTATATCTGGTCTGTGCTCTCTAGCTCTGCAGTCCTCATTAAGTTGGTTTTCTTTTTTTTTTTTTTTAACTTGGCAAGTTTATTAAACATCAGTTACAGGTTCACACAGATGGTACAGTCCTGTTATATATTATGCAAGCATTCCAGTCCCATTTGGATTGCATTACATTTATAAAAGGATATGAAAAGTTCAAGCAAGTACAGCTTCTAATGCTTTCATGATATGTACAGTAACCAATCTTCATGTTTTTTCTAGGTGACAACATATTTTCTCCTGAGCTTTACCAAGTTTGTTTTCTTTTCGTCACTTGTGAGTGCATGTCGCTGAAGTGAAATACAAATCTGAGCACACAGTTTCTCTACACTGTGCCTGAGTGCCTTGTGTGCCACCGTTTTCTTTATTTTGGGCTTGGTTGTCCCGTTATCGTGTGCACCTTAGATTGTACAGCAGCAGGCTACTTTCTCCTCCTGCTTTGTCCCGTTGGGTTTCTCCCCAGTTTTCCCTTGTCTCCTCCACCTTGCCGATGTCAGGCTAGCCCCAGCACGCTTGTGTGCATGTGCTCCCCCTCACGAAAGAGCGGACTTCTTGGCCCGCCATGAGGGGTCACTGTATTAGCAGAGCCTGTCCTCCCCCTGTCTGGCTGGCTTATGTCGCACACTGCACAGTAGCCCATACTGCACCTGATCCAAGCTTCCAGAGTCCACTTTGAGCCCTGTCTGCTGGCATAGAAGCACAGCTAGGGTATCGGGTGGCACTGTTATTGTTGTTTTTACAATGTGTTGATGCAGCAGTATTTGTTAGCAGGAAACCTATCATCATATAGTTTTTTTTTTAATAATGTATATCTGGCAAAAAAAATATCAATATATTCAATTTTCCTTTCATTGTGTTTCATTCATGAACTGAGATTTGGGGTTCCAAAGTTTTTAAGTCTCTGCCCACTGGTCGCATCCTGGTTTGACTAAATTAAACATTTTGGTGTGGTACTATTCTGTTTACTATCAGAAATATTTGTCAGCACTTGTCTAACACAAGCACAATATGATTCCAGTATGTAAAGGTAAACTCAAGGGAAGGGATTTTTAAAAATTGCTGTTGGGGGCCAATGTGTAATAATTTGAGTCATTAATTATAAAACTGGTAAAAAAAAAAAAAAAACTGTTCTAAAAACATCTATATTAATGCTAAAAAAAAAAAAAAAAAAAACTATGATGAAAATGTTTTTCCAATTACCAAGTACTGCTTCTGAAACTCAGGATAGCCTGAGATGCAACATCTTGTTTACAGTGGGGGTCCTGCATCTACCTATTTTTTTATAGGGAGGTCAAGTGACTTCACTCACAGTCACACCATGAGAATAAATGACTCTGGTGGAATTTGAACCTCGGTCTCCTTGATCCCAGGTGTGTGCTGAAACCACTAGACCATACTGCCTCCATATGCCGATCTTTTTTTTTTTTTTTTTGCACATGCCTTACCAGCCGTTGACTAATCATTGTAACAGCACAGTGATCAATTGTCTATACGTATAAAACATAGCCATCCTAGACCCTGCTGGGTCAGTTCCATCGGTTAAATATGTTTGTGGTGATGGATGAAGACTGCTACAGAGATACAGGTAAAGTTAAAATGAAAATGTGGTCTGGTTCTGCAGTGAGTGTGTTAGGAAAAACTGCAGACTGTTAACTCCTTTGCAGCTGTATTATGCTGTGGACAGTGCTCTCCCTGGTGTCCGGGAGATATACTATAGAAGGTTTGGCTAGAAACTTTTTTTTTTTTTTAACAAAGCATTTCTAGAATTCCACCCCCTTTCTTACACCCAGTATATCATTTTATGACTTCTTCATGCCTAAAGTGAATCTTGGATTTAATTTAGATGAAAATGAAACTTTAGCATTTAATAGCTTTTATGACAACTTCTGAATGTAATAATACACTCCCCGCAGCTGTTTACATTTTAATACAAGCCTGTGCATGGTGTGGCTAACATTACATAGAGCTCTGTGTAGCTTTAAATGTGCAGAATTGGCAGAGTGGCTTTGCATTTTGAAAGCTACTTTTCTCACCCCAATGTGCCTGGAGTTGAAGATGCTATATCCTGCTCTTCAAACTAAAAAAAAAAAACAGTAAAGTAATCAGCGTGGCACTTGTAATAGCTTTTAACATTTATGGGGCCAACAGCCTTAACTGATAGGTGCAAGATGTCCATTTTGTGCTTTATGAGCAGATAAGCTGTGAACAAGACACAGCAAAACCAAAGATATTCACTGGCCTCCAGGAGGTATTTTCCCTAATTTTCCTTATCCTTATAGGTTGGCAAAAACTGGCAGCCAACACTGTTGAATGTCTCTTAACAGGAATTTTGTGGCCTTAACAGATGTGTGCTTACTAGTAATGTTGCTTGCAAATATTCACCCTCAGAATAATATAGGACTAGGGTTATTATTGCCCATTGCAGTTGGTCAGTAAAGTACTAAAATGACACCTCAAAACTGTTTTTACACTTTTTATTTTTGGTGGCTTGCAGAGATTCTGTAGTAGCCCGTAACCATGATAAAGCCAAAATAAACTTTTTTGTTTTGTTTTTGTTTTGGGCCTTTTTTTTTTTTTTTGTTAGCCTTTCCCAAATGTAGTTTTCTTCCTGACTCTCAGGATGGAGTTCTCCCTTTCTGTGGACAGGACTACACAATATCTTAAATGCAGACATCATAATTACTTTGCCTGCAGTTCAGAATACCTCTAATGCAAGCTTTACACCATTGTATGACAGAGCTGCTGCTTGCCATCAACAAAAAGTTGGAACTGATTGGAATCTCTCCCCCCCCCATCTAATTTGGGAGGGCAGAAAGAAATTAATACATTTATATTACAGAACAAAATAGCAGAAAATAGATGCATTCTTTTGGGTATCTTAAGAAATCTGTTTCAGATTAAATAGAAGCCTAGTCTCTACTGATTAGTTTCCATTTGCCTGAAAAACGTGTCTAAATTATCAGATTATTTCATTACAGTCTCCACACTAACTTTACTGTGTTGCTTATGCATAAATTGAATTAGAGCAAAATATTTATGAATCCACTTTTAAGAAAAGGAATTGTGCAACACCCCATCACAGTCATCAAACTCCAGACTGACTAAGGAGATAGTCTGGTGTGGAGAAGGACCCAATATCCTGCAAGAGGGAAAAAAAAAACAAGAAAAGTCAGAGAGTGGGTGTTTTGGGTCTGACTGTACCCTCCATGCTGGAGATCTTAAAGCATGAAGTCATGGAAATTCAGCTGCAGAATTCCAAAAATGTCCTCTCCAGGGATTGTTTGTTAGAAACAAAATCTGTTGTTAACATCTCAACTTGCTTTAGCCTGTAAAGTGAACCAGCTGAATTGCAGTTTGGATCTTGGGCTAATGAATGGAAGTGCCCCTTTTGAGCTCGGCAGAGGTCAGGGATTTTGCAGGATGAAAGCTGTTTAATTTTCCTCTCTAGTCTTTCTGTTTAAAGTGGTCCAGCACTAAGCTTTAACTTCTCAGTACTCCTCTCAGCTGTAGAAATGAGAAGAAGCAGGACCCCTCCTGGAAATGAGATGCTTCATCTCAGCCTGGCTATGCTAAGTAAACAAACTGTAAAAATAAATAAATAAATGCCCTGCACTGTGGCATGTTAGATTCAGGTGTGTGGTGGTAAAATATTTACAAAATGACTTAATATAATGCTGCATTTGATGCCACTATAGATATTAAACTGGAAAGAGGGTCAGGTGGTTTTGTCGTGAAATGTAGTAATTGTCAATTTAAAAGAAAGATTTTTGGTTAGCCAGAGTGCATTAAAAAAGACGCATTAACCCTTTACTGATTTCCCATATCCAGACTTTGTCAAGGATTCTGAAGCAGAAAAGTAAAAGTTGTTACTCTGATCTGGCCATGTATATAATGAAAGGGTTACACCTGTATCTAGACATTGCACAATAATGCAGCACTAAGTATAGGTCGAGTAGTACTTAGAACAGGTAATATACTGCAAAGACCAGATAATTAGCACCAAGTGTGGGCAGAGTAATACATAGAACAGGTAACATAGTGCAGAGACCTGATTATGTAGCACAAAATATGGGTATAGTAGTATATAGAACAGGTAATAGAGCATAAAGACCAAATCATGTAGTACACGGTATGGATAGAGTAGTACAGAGTACATGTAATACAGTGCATAGACCAGAATAATGTAGCACAGAGTATGGGTAGAGTAGTACAAACACCAGGTAACATATCAAATAAAATGGCAGTGCACAAAAACAGGCAATACGGTGCAATGGCCAGATAATGTAGCAAAGAACCAGTGGTGTAGTAAAAAGAACTGACGAGGAGGTGTACAAAATACTCAGCAGATTTCTGATACCCAGGTATTCCTTGTTTAGACGTAGAGGGTCAAATTGACCTATGCTTTGCTAGTGTGTGTACAGGTCTGTTAATGATTTTATTCAGCCAGGTGAAAATGGATTGATTTTTTTTAAATCTTTATACCACTTATCAACGCCATTAAGACATGCATCTCATTTCCAGGGTGCTACTCAGGAGACAAAATTGCAGGAAATACTCTCAAAAGACCTGTACAGTGTGTACCTTTTTCGTTATTGTAAGTCAGTTTGCAGTCAACCATAGAAATACAGTAAACCCGGTGTTGCGCTTGAGTTTTTTTTTTTTTTGTGTGTGTTAACTATATTGTTTTCTACATATGGCAAATAGTGTCATTTACAGGAAGCAGCTATTGATCTTTTGGGCAGGCACTACTGGATACTTTTGTTGTTGTTTTTCAAAACTGACAAGACCGAGTCTATTTATAAAAGGGTGCTCTTAGTAGTTTCTGTTATTTTAAACATGCAGTGACTTCCCAAAATAAATATTTATTCCAATCCGTGACCCATGAATAAGAGTGTCTGCTCGTTGTATGCAGACTCAGAGAACAGGTGTCCTCCTTTGGGGACTGGAGTCATTTTTTAAACCAAGCTGCACCAAACTTCTGAATGAGCTTCAATTAAAAAAAAAAAAAAGCAAGCGATGGGATGTTTGTCCTTGTTGTGAACTCTCAACAGCTGTGTCCTGTAAATACTATTTGTGTTACTTTTTGGTTGTACTAGTTCTAATTAATGGGAATGCCTAAATTGTATGGGGTTGATGTTTCTTTTTTATCGTGGCTGTATTTATTTTTTTTTCCTTTTGATAATGCTGTTGATTTGTTTTGCTGTGTTTAAGCTGCCACTAAGTGAATAGTATTTTGCTAAGCTGTTTTGTATCTAGCTTCAAATGATATTGTTAAAGTGGCAAATTGCTGCTGTGGTTACGCAGGCTGCAGATCAGTGCTCAGTGATGTTTTCAAGGTTTGGCGAAGAGTTTTGTCTTTTGGCTAAAATGTACGGGTGACAATTAGCCAAAACTCTGTGAGGTTTTAGATTTCCAGCTAGTACTCAGGATGTAATTGATTTAATGGTTTTGGTTATGCATATTGTTTTTTTTATTTTGTTTGCTTTTTTATTGGGGGGGCTTACTAAATAATTGTGGAGAAGAGCAATACTGTGTTTTATTTCTCTTTGTTTTGGAGCACACTATCTTTCGTAATGACCCAGTGTGTCAAAACTTGCTGGGTTGTTAATGCAGTTGTATTTCGCATGGTCAAGACTTTGTTTTTTTTTGGTTTGTTTTGGCTTGTGCACATGCTCCCTCTTCAGATGAATGCAGGTAGTGCGTAGGAGTTCGATTTCTTGCACTTGTCACACACACAGAGCTTTCCCCCAGAATGCAAGTATAATTATAAACAGCCTCTGCAAGAAGAGTCTCAAGGCCTTGGTGTGCGTGCTTGAAAGGGTAACTGCATTTATTTTAAAGGGAGCCATTGGAGAATGCTATGTAATCATAAACATAGCAGATGTCACAGATTATACAATGGGAAGAAAAAATCCTGGACTCTGATTGGTCAGTCTGGTGCTGGACCCGTGATGTTATCCCAGTACAACATCACGGGTCTAGTCTCAGCCTCACTGTGAACCTGTAAATGAGCATTTTATGGAGCTTTTGATTGATTGTTTCATCTTCTATTAAAAAACAAAAATATTTTTCCACACAAAAACATCTTTAAAATTATTTTTTTTATTCTGTATAACAACAAGCCATTGTATAATGGCAATAATGCCCTCCAGGTGTGTCATTTGGGATAATGTCAGGCCTCAGTCGTTGTTGGCCTGCGGCCTCGTGCCCAACCACCTGAGGTGTGATGTTGTCCCAGCACGACACACACACCCTGTCGGGCATTATTGCTTAATTAGAGAAGGGTGTTACAGACATTGCCAACACAGTGAAGTAGTTCTCATCAAGGATCATAAGGCTGATGTTCAGGCTACTGTATATTGTGTCTGTTAAAAACATGTTCAGGCCAGCTCCGTGGTGCAGAGCAGTGGGGAGCCGCTTAGCACGCTGGCGCCCTGGTCTCATGATCCACACCTGGGGCGACTGGATGGAGACCACCTCGGTGGGTGAAGAGTGTCCACAGGGATGCTGTTCTCTCTGGGAGGGAGAGTTTGACTTGCACTGCCCTCGAGCAGCTCCTGGTGGTGGGCTGTCGGAGGCATACTTAGTGGCATGGGTGACCACATGCTGCTGTGCATCCTTCCCAGGGTGCTGCAGATGTGCAACCCTGCTAAGAAGGAGGAATAGGGAAAATTACCTTCCCGCAGCGCTGGATGGCAGTTTCCAGCAAGCCTCCCCCACACCACCGAACCACCCAGATGCACCATACCTGTCTCCCCCCCCCAGCTGACCGACAAACCCTGGTGTTACAAGGTGCTTCCCCTTAGTAACCCACAGGAGCCCCTCCCCGGCAGGGATAAGCTGGATAACCTGGGGTGTCGGAATTATTGGGGTGTCGGAATTATTGGTGGAGCCTGGAGGTAGGTGCAGAAGGCAGAGGAGAGGAGAGTGAGCGTGTGAGAGCCTGAAGGAGTGCAGCTATGGCAGGCCTGGGTGGAGCAAAAAAAAGCATTCAGGTAGTATAATGGAAAAAAAAGAAATACCCAGAAGTAAATGTTGTTGCATTTATATGTTCTAGTTATTGTCACATTTGGAGGCAGTGGCTATACTTTTGAAGCAGAAGGGGTTATTCTTTTGGAAAGGAACACAAACAAATAATATAGTCTTTTGTAGAGAGGATACCTTACCTTGATAAGGATAAGGAATAGTTTAGATATGCAAGATCACGAGACCTCTAAAGTGTCTTCATCAGGTATGTTTTTACAGTGAAAGAAGAAATACCAGTTTACAGGAATTTGTGTTGAAGAGATGTACTACAGTTCCAAAAAGACAGAAAGATTATTTTACAGATGCAGGTAAATGCCAGTAGTAAACAAACTGCAGATAATTTTGAAATTAATTGATTGTATTTGGGTGGTATTAGTAAAAGAGAGAAGAGGGAAGTTGCAGTCTTTTGGAGATACATATTCCTTGGATGGAAGTTGTGGTTTACATTCAGGCTGTGCATTTTATGTTAGGGGGTATACAAGTTTATTTCACAGAGACTGTGTTGTATCAAATACTGAGGTTTGTAGACACCCATCAGAACCTCCCTAAAATAAACATCTGACTTATGAAATCGTACAAATACAAAATGGGGGCCACAATGCAGAGCTGTGACAGGTACAGCACAGTTATTATCTATTTAGGTTGTTTAGTTTTTGCTGACAGGGAGAGGAGAGGAGAGCTAGGAATTACTTCCTGTTTTCAACCTCGCCACAGAGTGAGGGGGATACAGATGCAAATCAAGTGATATTGATCTAGGTGAGCCTGTTGGTGGATTAGTGAAAGACGGGGATTTGGACAGGACAAGGGAAATTCCCCTGCGAAGTGCCACAGGATCTTTAACATCTACCTGAACAACCTCCAGAACAGGCAATAAGGACCGCAGTTTACCGTGCCAGCCTAAGGCTGCATGTCCAACACCTCTTCCTGCATTCAGCACCTCATGTTCATTTGAGGTATCTCATCCTACTACTGGCCAGGCCCAACTCTGCTTAACTACTGACATCTGACAGGTCAGATTCCAAGGTGGTAAGGCTGTAGGCATATATTTTTATGGCTGCATGGGCGGAGCTCCGCAGATGTTTTGCAATCAATGTAGGAGAGAAAAGGGACCGTGAACGGAACACATCCCTGTCTTCTCCTACAGTGATGCGGTGAGTTCTCCACAGCACTGACTCTGTTGCTGTTGTGTGGTGTCTCTTCTTCCCCTCCCCTCGGCGGATGGAGCTCCTTTCCATAGCATGCTTGCCCCGCAGGCACACTGCTTTAATGCGGCACTTCCATGTTACTTCTGGGCAGAGGATATCGGAGTGGCGGCAGCGGAGTATAGGGCTTTTTGGAGTGGTGGTGGCATATGCTGGCAGAGTGGAGCACCACCAGAGGATGCTGGTGAAACTTTAAAATAAGTAAATAAAAATGCCAGCGCAATATGCCATTTGACTTTTGTCACTGCCATCTTGTGAATGGCATACTGCGGCAGTATTTTTATTTACTCATTTTATTTAAAAGTTTCATCAGCATCTTCTGGCAGTGCTCCAATCTGCCAGCATACACCGCTGCTCCGAAAATCCCTATATTCCGCCGCTCCAATAGCCGTGAGATCCATCTTCAGGGAGTACGTAAAAGCACTGTGCAGCCATATCGGCTTTGACCAGAGTTTATTTATTTATTTATTTAGATTTTGTTGACCAGAAAAGGAGGGCTAGACAATTCTGCCTATTTTCAGCCTTGACCCAGGGTATGGGGAGATACAGATGGTAACCAACTGAAATTTAACTATATTAAAGGGACACTGTCAGGATTTGGGATGAGTTTTAAGGACTGCAAGTGAAGGTGTGTGGAGTAAGATGTAGTAATGTAAAATGCAAACATGTTAACAAATTAATATAGAAGTGCAGATTTGTTTTATTTTTGTAAAGTTCACATTTTGGGCAAACCATCTGAAATGTCGGCATTACGCATTCACGCTCTACAGTAGCGCGGAGCCAAGGGGGAAACTCATTCATGAACGAGTTACATATTTTCAGTCACATGTGTGGAAAACATATTTTCTGATACTGCTGTCAACATAAAGTAGCACAAAGTTAGTCATATACTGAAATGAGATCTGTAAACTGTTGTATTTTGTGTGCAAAAACTGAAGCAGTGATTCCAGGCATGTGCATTAGTGGCTCGCTAAAGAACAACTGCCAAAGAAGAGTATGCATTTTTATGCTTATGCGATATTAAGGGGATAAGTGATGGGCAGTCACATGAGAGCGGGTTTATCAGTATGACTGGCAAGTGAGCTTGGGGTTATCTCGAGTGGCTCCGCTTTGGCCACGAGTGAGAAAACTCCAAATTCACTTGCCTTGAGTACTGATAAATCTGCTATCGTATGACTGCCCATCACGTACCCATTTTATATAATAGGGGTTCACCTTTTCTTAAGGTTATGTTTTTTCTTGTTAAATTTTTTAGCTGTTCTGTGGGGTGTTCTTTTCTATTCGGGTGTTCTTGCGGTGTTCGGCCGTGTTTTGTTAATGACATGTACACAGTGGTGATAACAGCCGATACGTAATCACAGTAGTGATAACCTGCTGCTTTTTCACTGTGTACACGTCATGACGAGCGGTTTGCTTTTGAGTGCTGATCTGCCTTTTTGTTGTATGGGTTATCAGCAAACCCCTATTATATAAATGCCCTTACTCATACTTCAGGAGACACAGTTTTTGATATAAGTTTTAAGCATCCTTCAGGTTTAGAACACTTCTGGAAAAAAAATTACAAAACTACGGACCATACTTCTCTGGATTCCATTTGTAAGAATCTCCCCCCTACTAAACCCTGCTTCAGGAAAATTATGGTTCTTTTCACAAACGAGGACGTGAATGTGGCTGATATAATTTACTGGCTTAAACAACGATGTACAATAATTAGGCAACCTGACCCCATCCTGGACACTGAGCATGTTTGGACTGGGGGTGGCACATTAAGATCACTTTAAAACAAATGACAGATGGTATCTCCCACCTCCTGAACTGCTTCTTTCTGGGAAGAGACCAATTTTTTTTATGTAGGTGACCCTAAAGCTTGTTACTGTTGTGGTACCAAAATTCATCTCAGTAATACCTGCGACTCCCTTAAATGTGGTTTGTGTGATGAACTTGGCCACTCTAGTTTACAGTGTCGGAATAAAACAAAATGTAACTTGTGTGATGATACTGGCTATACTTATTGAAACTGCCCCTGGGCTTCTCATAATAGTCCAGACCCTACAGATCAAGCTATTCACAATCATTATGTCTGATTAGCCCAAAAATCCAGACAAAGAGAGGAACGGAGAAATGCTACTGAGACCAGTACAACTGCAGCCCGCTTGGGAACGTCTCCATCAGTGGAGCTCACCATGGCTGACCTTCAGCAACGTGAGCAGCATAGCCAAACTGACAAGATCACATCAGTGAACACCGCCCTGGACCACGAGACTGAAACTTCTACAGAGCAGGCACAACCTTCTCCCACTAATTAACAATCCCAACAACCCCAGAACAAATACAAGTGTACAACATGCTGAACAAATGAATGTTCACATACCGTCCACATCAGTTCAACAACAACAAGACCAGATGCCACCCCCTCACCCTCTTTACTCCAGTCCCTGACCTCTTTGGTATAGTCACAAGATCAAAGAGGACTGGGGGGCAACCTAAGTCCAAGCAAAGCAAAAATGAGAGTTTACCCCTAGACAATCGTTTTCAAGCCCTTCAAGGTAGAGACTGGGCTGACACTGAAGAGGAGTCTCATGCATCTTCCACTGTCTCCTCCCAACCCAAACTTTTTTCTGAAACAGAGTGCACACAGCCAGATCCGCCAAGGTCCAAAAAGAGGAAAACTAGGTAAGTTCTGGAGGGAAAAAATTATGTTTTAAGGGATCTTTCTTTTTCTTTGAAAATGATTGATGTTATCTCCTTTTGCACTCGCAATGTGAATAGTACAAAGAAAAAGTGTCTTAACAACTTTATCTGTTTTGCAGGATCTGCAGTGTACTGTGTGTTTTTTGCAGGATACTAGATTATATACTTTGGAGGACATAAACAATGCCGAGAAAGAATGGAAACAGAGACCCTCTTTTTGGTCAGTTGGGGAGGATACCTGTTCAGGTGCTGCTGTTTTATGTTCCACTACAAATGTTAAAGTAACGTGACTTATTGATTCAGTTCCAGGAAGGGTTTAAATTATGGATATCCTTGTATGTGGTGAAAGCTTTCTGTCTTTTAAACATATGTAACCCCTACCCGGTCTACCGTTTGTATCTGACAGCAATACCAGGTGGGCTGGGTTCGGGGAGGACTAGGTCACTCGGCACAAAGGCTAGGTTTGGCTACTCTGCACAGGGGCACCCAAGTAACTCCGAACACAGGAAGCAATAACTGTAATGTCCAATAGCAGAAGTGGGATTATAAAGTGTGGCATTTTATTCACATCCAAAACTGCATAAACAAAGCCTAGATGGACCCCCAGGGGGTTACACTCCTGGTAATGCAGATTAAAAGAGACCAGAACACTTCCTCAACACTTTAGCCTGAACCCACTGGGCACACAGCCCGGACTTGCATGCTGCTTTGGATTACACAGCCCGAACTAGTACACAGTTCTGGGTTCTCCCTGGCTCAGCTTCCTTGCCAGCCACTTGGACACCTTCCATACTTCATGGAAACATTTTCTGGTGGCTCCATAAACCACCTAAGAGCACCTCAGCTCCATCAGGGAATCTTCCTTTCAATCCCATGTCTGGGTACTTTCCTCAGGCACTGGCCAAGTACCTGAGAGAAAGTAAAAGGTGTCTCAAGATAAATCCGTAGAGGTGAATTTGGTTACTACTGATGGGGGGTCTCCCACCTCTCGCTCCCACAATTCATACCCGGCCATTTCTCTGGACAGTAAACACCTCATCCTGTAAAGCTTTGCAATGTAGATTCTTGCTAAATGTATTTCACATTCCATCTACTTGTCTTGCTTCCCATTTGTGCTGAAACTTGAACATACTTTTAAGTGGCATAGTCTATTACTCTAGACCCCCCACTGGTTAAGCAGTCCAATCCCCAATTTCCTTCAACTCTTTGTGCTGGACTTGAACATACTTGAATTAAGTGGCATTGTCCATTACTCTGGACCTCCCACAGATTAAGCAGTCCAATCCCCACTTTTCAACTCTACTTGGCTGTCTTTTCCTGACCCCACAGTAACAGTCCCTTTAGTTTCCTTCTGTTCAGGTGAAAACACTTGGCCCTTTTTCAGAGCGAACTCACCCTTTGGTTGCAGGTGCCACACAGGCTTTTCCTCTACAAGTAATCTTCCTCTCAGAGCTTCTGGTGCCTCAGCACAACTTGAACAGGCAGCTTCTTTCCCTTAGCCGGACCCAGGAGGGTTGCCCCTGGAAAACAGGCAAACACCTTCCCCCCATCCCCTCAGGGATGGGGCTCTTGAACCATTGAAAGCGGTCTCCACCACTTCAATTATCAGTTCCTGTGTTCCTCTTCAGGTGGAAACACACACTTTCCAAAAGTAGCTCTTAAACAGAGCTTAAAGCTCTGAGAGCCTGCACACACTCTGCTGCACTACAGTCTCTAACTCAGACTGCACACAGACTGACTTCAATTCCCCAACGTTCTACTCTAACGTCCAACTTCAACATTCCAGTGTGGCTTATGCAGCTGCAACAGTTCTAAAATGATGATATCCCTCAGTCTCAGCTGAGACTGAGAACAAAGTGAGACAGTGTGAAATCCATTTAACTGGAGTTTCACAAGCTGGCTACCATTAGATCTTACTGGGATTCTACTAACCCCGGGTAACAGGGGGGTTACACATATATACCCCACAATCCAAATAAGGCAGAACAGATATCTTTAAACTCATCCAGCCATATCTATATACATCTAAGGGGACCTGTTTTGATGGAGATCTTCGGGGATATCTCTGTCATCTGGTCACACCTGTGGTACTTTGCTGTCAGGCGTCTGGATCCCACAGAAGTTTTTTCTGCAGCAGTCTATTAGGGCCACCCAAGCTGATGTCAGGCTCTGATGTCACACACCCTATAAAAGCGCGGGTGGCCCTGCTCCCTCCTCAGTTGTTTCCCACTGTCAACCATATGCACACGGACTCTACGGAAGCTCCATCGCTCATTTCAACAACCAAAACTACTTACCTTTTTCTTTTCTACTTGCTTTTGAATCACTTTAGTTTAAAGTGATTCTTTTGTCCTTTGTAAGTTGAGAACTAATCCCTCCTTGGCTCTCTTGCATCGCTTCTGCTATGGAAAGAAGATTTCTTCCACCAGCCACCGCAAACTCTGTGTCTGCTGTCTTGGGCCTAGCCACAACATTCTCATCTATGAGTCCTGCCTGAAGTTCAAGCTCACCACCCGGTGCCGATGCAAGAAAGCCCTGCAGATGTTGCTAATGGAGCAACAAGCAGCCAGCATAGAGCAGGAGTCTTCTGGGCCCCCCAATCACTGGCGTCTTCTTTGGGCTGTCAGGCCACCAAAGGCCTTGGACAAGTCCTTGGGGAAACATTCTCATCGGGACAAGAACCGGCCTAAGGACCGTTTCCCCTATTGGGCATCCTTGTCCTTGTTGGATTCCACCTCCTCCTTTCACAGGATCGCTCAATAGACCGCTTCAGCATCGGCGCCTCACTCCGTGCACACCTCTGCTCCTATCAGGCCTCCCACAGATGAATCTTCTCCCAGCCATCACAGGGCTGCAGAGAGGCCATTGGCCTCTGGGTCATCTGCTCTCACCCCCTCATTGAGACTTCTCAAAATTCAAGGTCAACGGGTGCTCGGTCAAACCGCTTCCACTATTGCTAGCAGGGCTTCATTAGAGCTGGGCTACAAGCCCCCTCCATTGATACCTGTGTCGATGATGATTCCTTTTCCTGCTGTTGACCTTAATGCTATTCTTTCCTCCATTACCACATCTCTCATACAAAAATTTGTTCCATGGTCCCGGGCGTTGTCATCCGCACCATGAGGTGCTGCTTCGGTGTTGACACCAGTCCGATCTGTTCACCCCAGACCTTTCAGAAAGATGAAGGAAACAAGGAGGAATCTGGTGGATCTCTTGGAGATCCCAGAATCTCCACCCAAAGTTATTCCTCCTCCGCTGCCAGCACTGAATGATGTTGCCACTGAGTACTGGCATAGGCTTAACCTGGTACCAGCTATGCCCAGAAAGGCTAGTAAGCTTTACCAGGCACCTTAGGGGCTGCCTTGTATGCAGCCCAGTCGGAAACAGACTCTGTGACCATTACAGCTGCTCATGACAGGACTAAGGCAAGGAGGGACCTATTCCTACCCTCTGTTGGGAAGCAGTAAGGATCTGGTACCGGGCTCTAGATCACGGTCTAGAACTGTCAGCCATCCATGTATCAGGTGCTTAAAATGCCTTGGTGGACAGCCTCAGCAGGTCACAGTACAAAATGCACGAGTGGGAACTGCTGACCTCAGTTGTAGAAGACCTGTTCAACAGGTACGGTCATCCAGAGTTGGTCCTTTTTGCGTACCCACTCAAAGCAAAACTGCCACGTTTCTGCTTGCTAGATCCAGGGCCTGGAGTTTTCTGGCGAGACGTGTTGTCCCTCTCCTGGAAAGAGAGATTTCTGTATGCCTTCCCACCCTTTCCTCTGATTGGTGCTCGTCAAGCTACAGATGGAGGTTGCAACCCTAATTCTGGTGGCTCCATTCTGGCCTCGGCAGATATGGTTTCCATTACTGCAACAATTGGCTATGGAACCTCCAGTTTCCCTGAGATCAGGGGACCCTGGTCCATCCAGACCTCAAGTGCCTCCGTCTGCATGCATGGCCCCTGAGGACGTAGCTATTGCTCGGTTTGGGATGTCTCAGAAGGTAGCTGATGTCCTGGTGGCTGCCAGAAAACCTTCCACCAGGGCCACTTTATGAAATGGAAGTGGTTTGCTATCTGGACCCCTTCTCATAACCTGGACCCTTCACCTGTTCAATGAACCAGGTTCTGGAGCATCTCTTGATGTTGTCTTATGCTGGACTCCAGTACTCCTCTCTTAAGGTGCACCTGTCAGTCATAGCTGCTTTTCTTGTGCCCATTGATGGACGAACAGTGGCCCGTACTTTTCTTCGAGGCATTCTCCACTTGAAGCTTCCCATCTGTAACCCAGTTCCAGCTTGGACCTCAGTTTTGTTCTTGAGAAGCTAACCCTGCCTCCTTTTGAGCCAGCTGTGTCTTGAGAGCTATGCTTTTTGTCGTGGAAAGTGTTATTTTTAGTTACCATTACTTCTGCTTGAAGAATTTTAGAGCTAAAAGCTCTTGTGCGAGCAGCCTTATTTGATTTTGCACAAAGGCAGGGTTTCTTTGCGTACTAACCCTAAGTTTCTTACTAAGGTGGTGTCTGAATTTACCCTAAATCAATCCATCCATTTGCCTATTTGTATTCCAGAGCATGCCAATCCAGGGGAAGCCTTGCTGCATACTTTGGATGTGCATAGAATTCTGCGTATATACAGACCATATGAAGGACTGTAGGAAGTTCTCTCAGTTGTTTGTTTCCTTCACCCCTGGCAGAGACAGCGCTCCAGTTTCAAAACAGCACTTGTCTAAATGGTTGGCTAACTGTATTATTTTTTGTTACAAGAAGTACAGTAAGGAACTTCCTGGGGTTGTTAAGGGCCATTCCACCCGGGGTATGGCTACTTCATTTGCCTATTTCAGGGGCATGTCTGCAGACGAGATTTGCACTGCTGCCACTTGGAGTACTGTACGCCCTTTCACCAAGCATTACAGTCTGGACATTGCCTCCAGAAGAAGGACAGGCTTTGGCCTAGCTGTGCTTCAGGACCTTCTCTCTTAGGCTTCTGGCTTCCTGCCACCCAGACTGTCCTTGCTGTCAGTACAGTTTGGGACTCATTCCATAGGTCTGGCCTGGTGAAAGAGATATCCCAAAGAAGATGCAACAGTTGCATTGTATTTTTGCATGTATAACTAATGAACTGAGCAGTATTGACGAATTTATGCATTGTAATGTATTTTTGTGTTAAATATATATATATTTTTTTTTTCATTCAAAAAAAACTATGTTAATGCATCAGTTAGGATTGAAGATAAAGCAACAAACATAGGGAAATATGACGTTAGTGTTTCCAACCATAAAATACCTGCCCCACCCCTGAAGTGAGTGAGGGGTGCAGTCTTCCTTGGGGTTGTCAACCATAACACTCACCTCATTGCAGTAACAGAAAAGCTAAGATGTGATAGAGACAGGTGTGAATGTTTCATGAGTACATACAGTGGGATGAGCATTACAGTTGACAACCCCAAGGAAGACTCCACCCCTCATTCGCTTAAGGGGTGGGGCAGGTGTTTTATGGTTGGAAACCCTAATGTCATATTTCACTACATTTGTCACTTTATCTTTAACTCTAACTGATGTATTAACATAAGTTTTTGAAAACAATTTCCTTATATTTTGAGATGATGTAATCATAGCCTTATTTGCCTTTGGCCCTGTGCTCCCATCCCTCCATAGATGTGTATATGTATGTAGCTGTGAAAGGGCCCTGCGCTTCCATTTATAGGATAACAGTGACCAAATTGTCAGCATAGCCATCTTATTACTGTCACCTCATGTACCCAGTACAGAACATTTTCAAATCCCTGCCAAAACATAATTCCGCGTAACTGCAGCGTCATTCCACCCCACGGGTGCAAAAACACATTTTGGCCAGGATTTGAAAAATAACAGCTGTGACATACATGAGGTGGGGTAATAAGAAGGCTGTGTTGAAAATTTGGGGTCAAAATATGAAAAATTTCCAAAGTTACGAGCATGCATAGCAAAATTGCAACAAATGGACATAACTTTGCAATTTTTGCATATCGTGACCCTAGAGTTTCAATATAGTCTTCTTATGACCCCATGTCATGAACAAGGACAGGAACATTTTTCAAATCCCGCCCAAAAGGTAAATTCACCAACTGACCATGAAATCACCTTTCGGGCATGAGTTGCATAATGTCAGTCATATTGTTCATGAGGCAGGGTCCGCAAAGGCCACGTTTAAGATTTGGTGTCAACATTTTAAAAAAATGGCTGAGTTATGCATAAAAGTTGAAACCCCCGTTGAAATACATTGAACCACAGTTACCTTAGTTTCTCATATTGCAGTTGCTGGTTCTAGCAGCAAGACATGTCTTACATCAGAGAGTGGATCTCAAACCTGGGACCTGTTCAGGTGAGTGATGTTGTGTGGGGAGTGCAGGGGAATGTGGGGTGGTGGATTCTTCGTGGGTGGAAGGCTGATCGCATGACCATTTCTTTTTGCAGAGGGAAAAAAAAAACATTGAGGGGCAGTTTTCTTTATTACAGGGACAGACACTTATGAGGGATTGGGGTGCCACTAGACAGCAGGGACATAAACAGCAGCATGGGGATGGTGATTGGAGAACAGGGGAGGGGAGAGGGGCCACTGGACTACCAGTGAAAAATTGTTGAACACGGGGATGGTGATCAGAGAATGGGAGAGGGACCACTGGACTACCAATTGAAATTTTGTTTTGGTACAGGGATGGCGATTAGGCATGGGGGGAGAGGGGAGATGGAGGTTACACTGGACTATCAGGGAAATTATTTTTTGGTTACAGGGACGGTGATCAGAGAACAGGCTTGGCTACAGGGACGGTGATCAGAGAACAGGCAAGGGGGGCAAAGACCACTGGACTACCAGAGAATTTTTTTTTTGCTATGGAGACGGCAGTTGGATATCGGGGAAGGGATCACAGGACTACCAGAACCACGAATGGTAATTTTCCATTCGAACAGTAAAGTTTAAATAATTAGTATGTGCTAATGGTTATTTACTGTTCGAACAGTAAAGTTCGAGCTGTTAACAATTGCGAATAGATATCTTAGCGAGTGACAACGGACAAGATTTTCAGCAAAAAAAACACATATTTGCCATGTACTTATACTAATTTTAAGACAAATGTCGAACTAAGCATATCACTGAGACCTAAATACAGGTGTTGTGCACAACACTATTTTTAAAACTGTTAGAAAAACAAGATGGCTGACATCATGAACAATATTTCTCAGAGCATGACCAGTAAATCCTTAAGTATTAACAGTTTAAATGGTTCTCAATTACTGTACCTGCCTGTCTTGCAGCTATCCAAAGCAGTGTTATTACTCAAATAATATTACTTCACTAAACTATTGAAATGTATACCCTTGGCACGGACCCCATCATCCCTCAAAATTTCAGAAAAAATTTAATTCTGTCTGGGCTATAGATGATGGCAGAAAACCTCATGTTAACTAATGGAAAAAAAAGTGTTTTTCCTTTTTTCTGTTTTTTACCACTTTATATCTCCAAAATTATACAAGATGCTGTCATGAAACTTTTCACATCTTGAGACTCTGGCAGAATGACTGCACATGCCAAATTTGGGGCTATTTTGTTGAACTACGCCAAAGTTATTAAGGTGCAACATTTTGGATTTAACACTGAAGTGCTGTACCAACCCTAACTATAGTGGCGCTACTGCGCCACTATAATATTTCAATAAAATTCTGCTACTCTTTTTGAGAAATGCCATGGGATTTTTAACATCCACCTGAACAACCATCAGAACAGGCAAAGGGGACCTCGGTTTAACGTATCATCTGAAAGATGACACCTCAGGAGTACATCCTCCTTCTCCTGATGCACTACAGTGTCAGTATTGGGATTGTACCCCAAGTGCCTGGAGTGGTGCTCAAACCCATGACCTGCTGATCTTCCAGCCTCAGAGGCGGATATACAACCTACTGAGCCACGGACACTGTTAAACATTTAACTGTGCCATTCAGGTAGGTCTCACATGGCGCATTACATGCGTAGCATGATTCATAATACACAGTTCTTAAAAGGAAATCCATTGTCCATCAACTTCCATGAAGCTGACATTTCAGCTTCACAGTAGATGTAAGGTATTCCAGAGCCCAGAGGGCACTGCATAGTTTGGGGACTGCAGCTAAAAATGCTAATCACTAAACATGTCTATCACTCTCCCTAGTAATGCCCCCATTTGTAAGCCTGAACATATTCAAAAAAGGTTGGCAACACTGGACTGTTACAAATCACCAGGCCCGTATGGACTCTACCCTAGAATGCTTAAGGAACTAGCCAGTGAGTTGGCACCAGCTATTACTATTATCGATAACAAATCTGTTAATGAAGGATGTACCCATTGACTGGAGAAGAGTGGTGGTAGTGAAGTAAACCCACACCATGTAATTGCAGGCCAGTATGTCTCACGTCAGTAGTTGGTAAAGTAGTAGAGGGTATTATAAAGGCTGTTATATCTTGAGACCTCATAGATCGAGGAATACTGGATCATATACAGCATGTTTTCACCAAAAATAGGAGTTGCAGTACTAACCTGATTAGTTTCTGTGAGATGGTTAGTAAAAAAAAAAAAATAGACCACAACGAGGCAGTAGATGTCATCTTCTTTGACTTCCAAAAAGCATTTAACACTTTACCACATTATGATATTATAAACAGATTATTGACGTTGGGAAGAAACCATACATTAGTTAGATGGATAGAGAGATGGGTTATTGGTCAAAAGCAAAGTGTAAGAATAAATGGAACACTATCACCCGATGGGGATGTGGCCAGTGGAGTTTCCCAGGGCTTAGTATTGGATCCACTCTTATTTAATCTTTTTGCCCACGACCTTCAAATATCAAGTGGAAATAAGTTGATAAAATTTTCATACGCTACTAAGTTTGGGGTGGGGGGTGAATTGTGGTCAAGGTTGAACAAGTATAACCGAAGACCTGAAACATATTGTCGACTGGGCAGACAAGAACATGATGCAGTTTAGTCTAGAAAAGTGTGTCATCATGCACTGTGGCAAAAATAACCCACAACAGCAGTATTTTATCCATAGAAACATAGAATTTGACAGCAGATAAGGACTGAAAGGTGCATCCTGTGTACCCGTTTTCCTACCTACTAGAAGTGCTGCATATTCTCCGTTATCTCCAGCCATACTTCTTTTTTGAACCACTAGGGTTCCCCTATGCCTATCCCAAGCAGTTTTGAACTCTCCTACTGTCTTTACCTCCACCACCTCTGCTGGGAAGCTGTTCCATGCCTCCACTACTTTTTCCATGAAAAAGTACTTTCTCACGTTGCCCCTTAGTCTACCCCCTTCCAGTCTCATGTCATGCCCTCTTGTTCTAGAGCATCTTTTCTTCTGAAAGGCACTGCACTCCTGTACCTTATTTATTCCGTTTTGGTACTTGAAGGTCTCTATCATATCCCCCCTCTCTCTCCTCTCCTTCAGTGTATTCATATTGAGTTCCTCCAATCTCTCCTTGTATGACCTTTGGTGTAGGCCCTGCACCATTTTTGTTGCCCTTGTCTGAACTGCCTCTGCCTTGTCTATGTCCATTCGGAGATGTGGCCTTCAAAATTGGATGCAGTACTCCAAATTAGGTCTCACCAGTGACCTGTACAGTGGTATCACCACCTCTTTTCTTCTGCTGGTGATGCCCCTCCCTATGCACCCCAGCATCCCACTGGCTCTCCCCACTGCCATGGCACATTGTTTGGCCAACTTTAGGTCATCAGATATTAGCACCCCTAAATCTCTTTCCTGTTTTGTGACCGCTAATAACTCTTCCCCCCATCATGTAATCCTCGCCAGCATTCCTGTGTCCCAAGTACATGAATTTGCACTTCTTTGCATTGAATCTTAGCTGCCACACTCTTGACAATTCCTCCAGTTTAGCTATGTCCCTTTTTATTTTCTCCATCCCTCCCAGACTGTCTACTCTGTTGCAGATCTTAGTGTCATCTGCAAAGAGGCATACCTTCCCCTCCAGCCACTCCACAATGTCACTGATGTAGATTCTGTTTTATTTTAGTCTTTGGTAACTCCTGTTTCGGGAGGCGGCCTGGGAGCACGGAGGTTAAGTGCTTGCCTCAGAGTCACATAGTACACAAGTGGAGGCTGTGGGAATCAAGCCTAAGTCTGTTGGAAGTACCAAGCTCATTCAGAGCTTGTTACTCTAACCTCTAGGCTATACTGCCATAAAATATGGAGATATTAAACATGGAAGGAAGCTCCTAGTATTAAACATGGGAGGAAGCTCCTAGTAGTGGAGACAGTTAAGGACCTGGGGTGTTAGTAGGTAACAACATGACAAGTAGTAATCACTGTAATCAAGTGGCAAAAAAAAGTTAGCCACCTAAAAAACTGCATAAAGAGATCCTTTTTTAACAACTCTGAATCAGTAATGCTGCCATTATATAAGTCCTTTATCAGGCCTCACCTTGATTATTGCTCCCAGTTTTTGAGTCCTGGATTAACGAAGGGCATAGAGCTGCTAGAAAGATCCCAACGTAGCTACACCAAATGAATCCCTAGAATTAGATCTAAATCATACAGTGTTAGATGTGGGGAACTGGGCCTCTGGCCTGTGAGCCTCAGAAGACTCTGGGTGGGGGGGGAGAGACTTGTTGTGCCTCCTTAAAATCGTAAGGGATGATGACTTATTGTCAGAAATGAGGTTAACATATAAAGAACACCAGCATAATCTGAGAAATCACAATAGGTAACTTATTGTTAACATCCCTAGAACAAATCTGTGAAAGTATGCTTTTCTGCCTAGGACAATAAGACACTGGAATCAAGTACCAGCTGACATTGTACAAGAACATCATTTTGCATGTTTCAAAATAAAGTTGGATGCCCCCTTAAATGAGTGTAACTCTCCTAGTTTCACTAGTTTCATCCACTGAGTAGTGAGGACAGTAAACATAGGTATTTGCCTTTTGCTGTGCTAAAACTGCAGTATAAACCACATACTGCAGCTAAAAGCAACCTGCAGTTTTCCCCTACATGCTGTGCATGGGTGCATTAAGAATCAGTCACAGTCGGGAGGTCCTGAAGATGACCTTGTCTCAGTCTGTTTTTATTTTTATTTAAAGTTTAAAAGAATACAGGATAAGTTCCATGAGAAGCAAGTCTCATTTACAGAATGTCCCAAGTTGTAGTTTCTGACATGGCAATGATTATGAATCAAATAACAAACAAACATAAATCAAATAACAGAACAGTTACAAACAGATTGTTCCTATAATGGAAATTGTTTTCAAACCATGTTTAAAAATCCCTAGAGATGGGGAATTTCTGAGCTAAGGGGGCAAGTTGTTACAGGAGAAAGGGGTCTTTTTGTAACTGGGTCACTGTGCTGATGGTACAGGTGTTATTTTCTCAGTTACTACCCATGCCTTGCACCTGTGGTGGCTAAGCAAGGCTGAGGTGTCTGTGTTCGTTAAACTTGTCACATTGGGAGTTTGGTTCCGACAGGGAATAAGGGTATAGCACAGTGACTCCGCCCAGAGAAGGAAATAGTGGGCCTGCTGACCGGTAGAATCAACAGCTCAGTCTTAGCTACTGGCTACCCAGATGAATTAAATATAGATGCAGGCCTGATGTTACAGTGCCAGGAATCTTACATTGGTGCACTTACAGATGCACAAACGTTCTTTAACTCCAACCAGCTGACTTCTGGCTGGCACTTTTATATTAGTGAAACAAATTGAAATCCAGCAGATTCCAAAACAAATTGTAATCAGGCAGGGAATTTCAAATAACAGCAGCAGTTTTCTGGTTGGCAAGCCAGTACTGACGTGACCTACACCAAGGAAAGCAGTTTCTGATGATTCCAAAAGGATGATGTCATGGCAGCAAGCAGATGGTGTTTGTAGACGCATGCTAGGCCTGATCTCTGCATCACAGCTCCCTTTTCCTCCCGATCAGCTCGTGGTCCCAGGGGACTGCAGAAGGGTAGAGTGTTCACAGTCTTCCAAGTGTTGATACCTTACCTGAGCCCACAAAGGAAACAGTGCCCAGACTGTGCCCAAGCAGAGTCACCTACAGAATTTCAGATGCCCCTACAGACACCATTCTCCTTCTCTTGATCCTTGTGCTTCATGGTTGTACAATTGAGGGGTCGCTTGGATCTGTGGGAGTTATCCTGCCCCATACCTTTCCAGAATTCCTTCCTTCTGTTTGACCTTTCTTAATCCTGGTCCCACTTAAAGAAAAATGTGAAAATCAAACTGCTTTGGCTGCAGATTTAAAGCTAATTAACTGCTCTTCCTCCCATTATCCCAGTTTGAGCTCAGCTTGCACTGTTTCTCTCTCTCCTCTCTGGCAAAAATGAAGGAACAGGTGAAGCTCTCTTATTTTTTATGCATTCTTGCTCCTCCTCCTCACAGGCCTGTGTCTACCCCCCCCCCATCCAGACCGACCCTCCTGGTCCCTGGCTTCTCCTGGACTTACTGGCTTCCTTCCCTATCTGACCCATGACTTTCCCGCAGTGGTGGGGGTGGCAGAGTCCCAACTACTGCATATGGATCTGGTTCTAGGGAGGGAAGCCACGTCCCCGTCGGGTGAAGCTGTTTTAAAACCTGACTGCTAGGATCTAATGACAGCACAGTGTCCCTCTGAGACCATGCTGAGGCATCGATATGGTTCCTTATAACCAAAGGGCTCCTGCAGTTCCTGGTGTTTGCTGGAAGTCTTGCAACCAGCTACTGACCAGACTCGGCTACTGACCCGGCCCAACCCTGCTTAATGTCTGAGATCTGACAGGATCAAATTCTAAGGTGGTAAGGCTATGGTAAAGTGAGTATATTACTTTTGGGAAAAGATTGACAAACCTAATATTCAGACACAGTTCAGTGTATATTTGATATTTATTAAACGCGGCTGCTGAAGTGGTGATCTGATTGGATTAGGAGCATCACCTAACAGTGCGATAATCCACATTATCAGCACTGTCAGAGTGACGAGGTCCACCCTGGAAAAGTTCAAGGGGCGGAACTCTCCCTGTTTAACATGGCACACTCCCAAAAACAGAACGGCAGCCATTTGTAAAGCTCGCTAAGTGGTGGACAGTGAGCTGTGCAGCACAGTTGAAGTGCTGTGCTGCTGAATCGCCGTACACTACGCACCCTGCCAGCTAGTGAAAGCTGCTGTCTGTGCGGATATCACAGCTACTTAGTAAGAAATCTTCTGTGTGCGTCCCCAATCAGGTCCCTGATCATTTCCCCAAATGGGCACCCCCTCAGTCCCCTCCTGACAATACATTCATCAGCATGAAAACAGATCTTCCCCTGCAAGCTCTGTGTCTGCCCACCCACCCAGACTCCGAGTACCAAGCAGACAGTGAAACCGGCAGCATTTGCTAGAGAATATCATAACCAGCCAGTGACACATTGTGTGTGGACCGCAAGGCTGAGCACCACAGTGGCATAATACCTTGTGAACCCCACAAGGCAGAAGCAGAGAAAGGCACCAGCACCGTGCAACACAGTGGAGAGTGCGTTTTACTCCTCCCGTGAACAGATCTTCCCCTACCCACCCACCTGCCCAGCAGTACTCCAACTATGAAGCAGACAGTGAACCCAGCAGCTGTTTCTTGGTATAGACATTCCTCCTGTAGCCGTAGCAGTGTCAGTGGCAGCACATCTCATATTGTAAAACAAGTTGATGAGCTCCTGCTTTCCATGTCCAGTGCCGGGAGTAATGGTGCTTCCCGCCGCAGATGTGTGTTAAGCCATCCAGCTGCCCAGCGGAACGGGTAACAGGAATTGCGCAGTGAACCCCCCCAGAGCAGTTGGCACACAGCCTGTTCCCCTTTCCCTTATGTTGTGTGTTCTGGCCACAGCTGAGATGGGTAGTGGGAGCATGTCAGACAGTTAGATAGTAACAGCGGGTGCTCCAAGTACAGTACAGGTCTGTTCACAGAATTGTACTTTTTGCACCAGTTAACTGTGACAGGCTTCCTCCTTGTGCAACACTGTGCGACTTGTCCGCAAATACAGCACAACTCCCAGTGGACCTCGGTGCACTCTGCACACCGTGTACCTGCAGTGTGACATCCGGTTGACGGAATGGAAGTGCAGCTGTCTGTGTTAGCACCCACCCATCCATGGAACCGCAATTCTGGAACCACAGGGAAACACACCGAGGGCAGACCTGTCAGCGAGACAGACAACTTCAGAGAGTCTGACACAGTGGGCAGCAGTGAAAGCGGGTTGTAACTGTAGACACAGCTGTGTCACACATGGCAGAGAGCAGGCAGCCACTGTCTCCCTCCCCCAACCCCCAACATCTTCCCATCCCCTTCTGTTAGGTTCCTTTATTGATGCTAGTGCTATTTTCAGATGACATTTGTTGTGTAATTTTTTTAAATGATTGTCTTATTGTGAAAGACAGTGACAGTGAAGCCAAAGCATATGGTACAAAGTGGGCCCCCTTGCACTGTACTGCTGGTGCCAGGTTCGACAAGTGATCCTGTCCTAAAATGAATACTGGGTGTCATAAAAGTCAGCAGCAATAAGGGACTGTGGAAGGCAAAGCGGACTGTATAGCACACCTGCAGCTATTTGATTCTTCTCGATGCAAGCTCCTCATGTTCACCCTGCAAGTCTGTGTTTTGGCAGCCACCTGCCCGGTGGACCTGTGAGGACTGGACGCACTCAGGGCAGTGGTAGTCTGTGGCTCCAGACTGTATAGGAGAGAGGCAGCTATCCATGGGAAGTTGTAGTGTAGGTCAGTGCCCAGCACTTCAGCACCCACCCCCAACATGTTAAGTTGTCAACATGACAGCATTCCCCAATTCCCTGTCTCTATACCCACCCACCCGCCCAGCACAGCTCATCGCACCCTACAGACAGTCTTCCTGCAGGAGTCAGTGTGTACAATCTCTGGATTGTTGGCCAATGTGGGAGTTCTTCCTCATGCCCTGCAAGCATTAACCAACAGGATTTGATGTAATACTATGTAATGTTTGTGCTCCATACCTTGATTACCATCAGTAGAGCAGCACCCACTAATACAGTCCTTGCATGCACCCTGCAGCAGGACTAGCCAGATCCCATATGAGATGCTACAGGCACAGTGCGAGCGGTAGAACAGGAGAAGACACCATCTCACCAACCACTGCCACAATCAGTTCACAGCAGCGGTGAGTGAAGAGTTCTGGCCCTTCACAGACCTGCTTATAGCAAGCACAGCAGTACACACAAAATGCCACACGTAATACCGATTGCAGAAGCCAACATCGCCGAGACCATAAACTGGTTGAACATCTGTCGCACGTGCACACATACCAACTGTAGTGGTCTGGCAGCAGCGGTGATCATTCCCAAGGGCAGTTGCGACACGCATGTCCTCTGTGTGGTGTGGTGTGGTTCAGTTTGCCCACACACACACATATATGTGCTGATGAGCCAAACCGACCCAGATCCATGGTGCTGCTTGTCCTCAACTGTGTCCGCATCCCCCCTGCTGCCCCACATCCTCAGCTGCTGCACTGAGTGTCCGCCAAACAGTGTAATTATTGCCACCACCACCACAGCAGTCCTCAGTCACAGGTAAGCATTAACTGTGGGAGTACTTTACAGTGCTGCACAAGAGCCATTAAACTGAGTGCTTTGTAACCCAGTACATGAGTCACAGTCCTTGTATGTGTTTTGTGTGTGTGTGTGTGTGTGTGTGTGTGTGTGTGCTTTGTGCATGTGTAGCACATGTAGCAGTGAATGTTATGCACAAGAGATGTCACAGGTCATATCAGTAGGGGTCTGGTACTAATTCCCGATTCCCATAATCCCGAAAAATGATTTACTGACTCTGTATGCCCAACATGTTTGAATTCCCAACTGATGAATGCCCACATTTCAGAATACTGACGGTTGAAAGCTCGCTCACTATACTGCAAAGCAAACACTTCAAATCCTGGATGTTGTGGAGCAGCTCACCATGTTTGTGTGAGACATAGTGCACAACAGGATGTTGAATTCAATCCTCTGTCTGTCTCTCTGTGTTGAAGCAGTCAGTCTAGGGGTTTTCTCTGTGTCCAGGTCAGCGAGAGAGAGAGAGACACTAGGGGGGCAGAGAGCTTACACCAGGTTATTTAGTACAAAGTTACTGCAGTCCCCTCTCTGTTTCTCTCTCTTTTGAACGCTTAATTAAATCCATCTGGCGATCCATTCAGTTTTGGACTTTTCTCTGTGTCTGGTCCAGTGAGAGAGAGAGAGAGAGAGACACCAGGAGAGAGACAACGTGCACCGGGACATTGAATTAAAATTTGCTGCAGTGTCTCACTATCGCTGTCGCTCTCTCTCTCGCTGTAGTGAGGCATACAGTAATTCAAAAGGACTTTCCCCTGTCTCTGGTCCAGTTTGGGATGTCAGTGATTCAAAGGGACACAGAGAAAGACCGAGTGCACATACAGTGAATGAGTGAGCATATAGTAAAGTATTGACTGTGGGTCAGTGGCGCTCTGAGAGCACTAAAGTGTCTCATTGCAGTACAGACAGCCACACAGTGCGAGCCGTGCAGTGCCTTGCAGGGATACAGCGGTTTAGCTAGTGGGCTTTCAAGAATCAGTATTTTGAAATGCAGGCATTCGGTAATTGGGAATTCAAATGTGTCGGGCATACAGAGTTGGTCAGTCATTTGCCGGGATTATGGGAGTCAGGAATTAGTACAGATCCCATCAGTAGTGTATCTGTGATATTTCTGTATGCAGGATGCATTATTTGTTAGGGACTATTTTGCAAGGTAGCAGGATACAGTACCTTTTTTCCTGTTTAATCAGCAAAACAACACCTTTTTTGATGAAATACAAAATCACACATGGCCCCACAATGCAAAGCATCATGGGCTGCATATGCAAATCACTACAAAATATTATGCTGGTTCAATTTTAAGTAGAAATGCATGATGCCGAAAGGCCTCTCACACAGTTTGCAAAAGGTGCCAAGAGAAGACAAAGACACGTGTTTTGTCCTACCAGGACTCATCAGTATGCCTTATCTGTTTAACACCCCAGTACAGAATATTATGCTGGTTCAACTTTAAGCAGAAATGCATGGTGCCGAAAGGCCTCTCACACAGTTTGCAAAGGGTGCCAACAGAAGACATAGACACATGTTTCGTCCTACCAGAACTCATCAGTCTGCCTCGTCTGTTTAGCACCCCAGTGGAATGAACCAGCTACCCTAAGATGGTTTAGTTGGGTTGTACTTGCTTGCAAATCGATGGAGTCAGCTGCAACGATGCCCAAACTATAGTCAGTGCCTTTAACGTCCTGTTCTCAGACCTGTCTGACTTCACCTCCATGCCTTCAGTTACAAATGATTTGGGTCCCACTTCTGGCTCTGTGCCCCATCCTCCTCCCCCTCCTTTCTACTTCAAGTCTGTGTCCTGCAACGAGACATGGAAGCTCCTTGCTGGCCTCTGTCCTCACTCTGGCGCTGGGCATGACAACCTTGAGCCCAAATTACTCAACCTGGGAGCCTCCCTCTTGGTCCGGCCTATCTCCCACATTCTCAGCTCTTCTCTCAGATCTGGGTCTATCCCAGCCATATGGAAGGTGGCTCGTGTGATCCCAGTACTCAAATATGGTGATCCCAAAATACTTGAAAACTATCGCCCTATAACGATACTGTCTGTGGTAAACAAACTGCTTGAAAAGGTTGTGGCTGCCCAGCTTGCGCTCTTCCTCCAAACCTATGGTCTCCTCTCCCCCGCGCAGCATGGGTTCCATAAAGGGCAAAGCACCTCCACAGCCCTTGCACAGGTCACCTCTGAAATCAGAACTGCGATTGACCAGGGCAGTCTCATGGGGGCCATCTTCATCGACCTGTCTAAGGCCTTTGATCTGGTCGATCACACTCTCCTGGGCACTGCCCTCCAGTCCCTCGGCCTTCCCCACCCCTGTACTAGCCTGCTTTTCCAACTACCTCACGGGTAGGCAATAATACACGAGGTTCCAGAAGACCCTGTCTGGGCTAGCACCGGTAACCTGTGGGGTGCCTCAAGGGTCTGTTCTCAGCCCCTTACTGTTCTCCCTTTTTATCAATCAGCTACCCTTGGTCCCTGCAACCAGACACGTCGCCCTATATGTTGATGACCTTGTGCTTCTTGCTAGCTCCCAGGATATCAGCGACATAAACGCTAGACTAAACTCTGATTTTAACCGCGTCACATCCTGGCTCAAGGCTAACAAGCTTGTCATCCAGCTTCAGAAGACACAGGCCATGTTATTTGGCTTCTCTGCCAAGGTTAGAGTGCGTCAAGCTGATCACGAAGTCACTGGTACTGAAGGCGTCCCTGTGTTGGTTATCGACTCCTTCAAGTACCCGGGGGTAACCCTAGACCCTCAGCTGGTCCTCTCCCTACACATACTTAACTCCTGCAAGGCCACAAACTGTAAACGGGGTCTGGCGTACAGAGCCAAACGCTGCCTCACCCCAGCTGCCAGACTTGCCCTTGCAAAAGAGGTTTTTCTCCCCATGCTCTGCTATGGGCTCGCCTCTTTCGTGAAAGCCCCAAAATCCTGGCTCACGAAATGGGACACTGCGTATAACAACATGTGTCGCTTCGCCCTATCAGCCCCTCATTCTATCCATCACTGCCAGCTCTACTCCAGGCTGGGGTGGCTCTCCCCTAGTAATCATCGATCCTTTGTTATGGCAACTTTACTGACAACATCATCCGTTCGTCAACTCCTCCGGCACTTGCCGAACTGCTCCAGCCTGCCCCCTCTGGCTATCAGCTGAGGTCTAGTGACTCTCAGACTTTCATGGTCCCAAAAACCCGCTCCCTCGTAGGGGATCGCGCCTTCGCGGCCCTTGCCCTCAGAGCCTGGAACCTCCTCCCTGCTCATGTAAGAGCTGTTTCAGGTCCTCTCTCTGGGGCTACTTAAAACAAGCTTCTGCCTGCCTTTGCTCTAAAGCTGCCCCACCCTCCATGGTGCGCCAGGGTCCCATATATGACTGCGTGTGTGCATATGCCTTTAGCGCACATCTCAAAAATGCCCTGCTGATTCCTTGACTTGCTTCCTTGACTGCTTCTGGTGGTTGCCATGCCTTAACACTATATTTTGTATTTATTCGTTCTCTGCCTATACCTGGCTGTAGCTCTCTGCCCATACCTGTCTGTACCTTGTTGATTGCTGCTACCTTGTCTCTGTATCTGCATTTTGCTTGAGTTCTCTGCCTGTACTTTGTTGAATGCTATTACCCTGTTTCTGAAGTGTTATTGCCTGTAATTCTCCCGGGTTGCACCTGAAAATAGGCACTTGACTGTCTAGTGTACTTACCCGGTAAACAGAAGCTAAATAAATAAATAAATGTTGCGGCGAACCCAATTAAAACCAGAAACAATCCAAAAGACAAAGAACCTATGTGCGAAAGCACTGAGGCAGTGGTTACCCCAAAGGGCATTTGGCCGGGAAGCCAAGTTTCAAAGTTGCAAAGCATCATGGGCTGCATATGCAAATCACCACAGAATATTATGCTGGTTCAACTTTAAGCAGAAATGCTTGGTGCTGAAAGGCCTCTCACACAGTTTGCAAAGGGTGCCAACAGAAGACATAGACACGTGTTTCGTCCTACCATGACTCATCAGTATGCCTCGTCTGTTTAACACCCCAGTGGAATGAAGCAGCTACCTTAAAATGGTCTATCTGGGTTATGTTGTGGTGAACCCAATTAATACAAAAAAAATCTGAAAGACAAAGAACCTCTGTGCGCAAGCACTGAGGCAGTGGTTACTCCAAAAGTCATTTGGCCAGAAAGCCAAGTTTCAAAGAAATACAAAATCACACATGCCCCCACAATGCAAAGCATCAATACTTTTTTTGATATTTTCTTGCTATTTGAATATAACCCATGTAATAAGTGCATTAACACACACCAGGGTGTGCTGTTAATGGGGATTAACTCACACTCCAGGTGCTGTGAGGGCACTCGGCTGCAGCCTTGTGTCTCACAAGGCAACCGAGGTGTGTGTACTTGATGTATATTTTATGACAGGGTTAGTTAGGCCCCGTCCCATTTGTGTTATGTGGAGGGAATCTGAAGCAAGGATTCTACTACTAGCTCTATCTTTTCTGACTTTCTATTAGACTGCACAGTCAAATTTTACCTCTGCCTGCTGTACTCTCTAATTTCTACCTTACTTATGGATGGATGTTTGTAAGGCATGTATATGAAACCGGGTTCCCTGATGCATAACTAGAGATTGCTGAAGTGATTGCAGAGACAGCTGTAACAAAGTGTGACCTCAGACTGATGTAATCTGTCACAGTGCTCTGGCCAGCTACTAGCAGGGTCACAATCTTATGCCTAGCAACCAGCAACTACAAAAGCCTGTCTTCCTGATGAGATGGGTAGAGAGAGATGGGTTTTCAACAGAGCCAGGACAGGGCTGCCTTATGTCCTGGTGGAGAGATTGATTTGAAGAGAGAGGCTATTTCATGTCTTGAATTGTCTTTTGATTTGCTAAAGAAGGAGAAAAGGATGCCAAAATGTTTTCTGATTTGTTTAGTTTTTTCTTGCGATTTAGAATAATAAACCACCACTGGTAACTTTTCTATAATTTCTCCTGGACTGCTCATGTTTCCTGACCTAGGCCTCCATTACATTTAGTGTCCGAGGTTATCTGGATTCGCTACATCTGGTGACATACTGTGTGAGAAGCCACACCACATCCAGAAGCCTCTCCACATATTTGAGTACAGCGTATCACTTTGGGAAAAGATTGACAACCCTAATATTTAGACACAAGACAGTGAATATTTGATATGTGATGTAGAGCAGGCAATGGAGGTGGATGGGGCCTTGACTATGTTTTGTTCCCTCTTTAGTACTCTCTGCGATAAGTTTGTCCCTCAAAAAAGATTCCGGATACATGGGGACAAGCATCAATGGGTCACCCTTGAACTTATCATGATGATGAGAGATCATGATAGACTGTGGAAAATTTATAGGAAATCACTTAGTCAGGCATCACTGTAAGGCGGCATACAAGGCTGCAAGAAATAGATGCAAAACAGAAGGCTGAAAATAATTTTTTTTGTAGATTGACAAAGGGAATTCTGAAACATGGAAGCTAATCAATGAATTAATGGGCAAGAAATTTTCTTCTAGTCAGCAATGTCTTAATACCCCATTAGGGATGTCTACAGACCCTTCTTTGATTGCACAGGAATTTCATAATTTTTTTTACAGATTTATTTAAATATATTCCAGCTGGTAAAGTTAATAAGGCAACTTCTAATAGCATTGGTTAATATGTGGATTATCCTAGATTTTATTTTAGATCTCTCCAACCTGATGAGGTAATGGAGTATCTGTTGAAAATGGAGCCTCGTCCCTTTGTTGGGAGGGATGGAATTGGTTACCAGCTCGTGAGGATCACTGCAGACATACTGTGTTTTCCACTAACTGCTATCTTTAATTTATCCTGTTCTTCCATTTTTCCTACTATCTGGAAACATTCGGTTGTTGTACCCATACATAAAGCTGTGAATTTAACTAATGTTAAACATTTTTGTCCTATATCACTATTAGTTCCACTTTCCAAAGCACTTGAGAGAAGGATTTTTGACCAAATGATTGAATATCTGTCGAAATATAATATTCTTACCCCCGCCCAGCATGGCTTCAGACTTGGCCATCGTACTGTGGTGGCTTTGATGAGGTTCAAGAGCACAGTCCAGTTGGCCCTGGATAAGGGACATTATACCGGGGCTGTGTTCGTGGCCTTTGACCTGTTAGATCACAGTCATTTACTGTCATCTCTTGACAGATTGGGCATGTCTGGTGACGTGGTAGGGTGGTATAGAAGTTATCTGGCACAGCGTTCCCAGGTTACAAAGATCAGTGGTCAATACTCATTCCCCACTTCTGTTTCACTGGGTGTTCCTCAGCGGTCTGGTCTGTGTCCTCTTCCCTTAGTGTTTTTTTGATGCACTTCCTTTAGTTCGTACTAATTCTCAGGTTTTACTTTATGCAGGTGACACAGTGATCCTCACGAGCAGTTCAGACTTCACAACAGTTGAGAAACATTTGTCTAGTGATTTTTAGCTGCATATAATTGATTTATTGATAATAGATTGGTGTTAAATTAAAAAAAAAAGTATTTTTTTGTAAAGCTAGAAAGAAAGCAGAGGAGAAAACTGCACTTCTCCTTCAGACAGTCTTGGGCGTGGATATTGAACAAGTCCAACAATTCAAATATTTAAGATTATTAATTGATAAAGGCATGACCTTTGAACCCCATATTTCTGGCATGATTAAGGTTGCACACCAAACATTGAGACCATTCAGTCGATTAAATTCTTTACTGGTTCCTTCAACAAAGAAAACTTCTCACCCAAAGCTTTCTTATTCCAATCATAGATTATGGTTTACTTTTTTATTTTTCAGCAGGGAAGGGGTTATTAACAAAAGTTAAAATTGTATTGAACCAAATAGTTAGATTTTCAACACAATGTCCAGTGAGGACCGATCACTGTCATTTACTGAAGACGGCTGGTTTCCTACCTTTAGACTATCACTTTAAACAGCAGTTGGGACTCTTAGCTAAGAAGGTGGTCATGAATAAAGTTCCTGTAGCAATTACATCCATGTTTAAGACATATTTCAGTCATGTTTTAACTAGATCATCTGGAAAAAAAATACTTTGCAATACCTAGGATGAAAACTTCACTAGGACAAAAGTCTCTTTCATATGTATTACCCTGTTGTTTCAGTATTTTGCAATCTACCTTTGACTATGTCAGCACTTCCTTTTGACTTTTAGAGTGAAGTTAAAAAATTATTTAATGTCTGAAAGTGAGTTTAGTAAGTGTTATATTTGATTGTGCTGTGTCTGTGTGGTAATGTAACAGGGCAAGTTAGTTTTATGTATCTTAATATAAGCATTGTTTGTATGTAAACTGGTTGACCATGTAAAACGTTATTTGGCCCATAGACTTTTCAGTATAAATAAATAAATAACACACAACTTATTTGAGTACAGCATATCACTTTTTGGGAAAAGATTGAGTAACCTAATATTTAGACACAAGTCAGTGTATATTTGATATTTGAAGTATATCTGAGTACAGCATATCACTTTCAGGAAAAGATTGAGTAACCTAATATGTAGACATAAGTCAATGTATATTTGATATTTGAAGTATATTAGATAGATTTTCTGTATTTCTACTCTTTTTAATTCTTCAATACTAGGTTTATTTACTTGGAGACATGATCCTTTCCCCTACCTTTGATCTTCTCTTGCTGTTTTATCCTTTGTTGAAGTTGCAGTCCTCTGTTTGTGACATCCATGTCCTTTCTAAAGCTACAAACTCCCAGTTGAAATGATGGTGAACTGTTAATACTCTAATTATTCATGAGCAGCTTATGAACATTTATCTGGCATGCATCAAATTGTTTATGGTAAAGGGTATGTCTGTGTTCATGAACAGAAAGGTTTATAAAGGTCCATGAATGTTTATGGAACTTCACCACTGAACATTCATGGACATGGTCCATTAATGATTTTTGATTATTTGTGACCTGCTTTTATAATCACTCTGGTTTACTCAGGTTTTCTTACCATAGAAGTAGGCCAGTATGCCCCATTAGGACTACCTTCTACTTCTCAGTGGTAACAATTTAGTAGCTTCCCTTCCTGAATCATTTTATCTTATTTTTTTTAATCTTATTTTTGTAGTCATTTGTATCTTGAGGTAAGCCATTCCACAGTTTCGCTACCCTCTGAGTAAAGAAAGAATTTCCTTCTGCATGTTTAAAATCCACTCACCTTTATTTGCTTTGAGTGATCTCGAGTTGTCACTGTACTTCCTTTAAGGGAAAACCCCATCTTCATTTATTTTATTTATTTAAATTTTCGTGACCGGGAAAGGCACACTGAGCTGAAGCTCATTTCCGGGTGCGACCCGGGAGCAAAGCAGCAACTTTGGTAGAGACACTAATTACAGTAAAAAGTAAATTACATCAGTAAAAAGTAAACCTGTAGTACCTTATCAGGCAGACTCTCTTTCTTGTAAGCCATGATGATGATGATGATGATGCAGGACCGGTGCTAGACATAAAAGGGAAGGCAGCCTTTCACTAGCAAGTAACGGAGTCCAAAGAAACTCAAAAAACAAAAGGAGGACTTATAGATAAGCTTCACAATCTAGTGCTTTAGTGTGTGTTTTAAAAGGCCTTATAACATTACAGCATTAATTATGCTCGTCTCGAACTACAGCTGCCTTGCACTGGCGCTTTGGTTATCCAGCCTTCCTCAGACTTATCTACAAGTGGCAGCCATAGACGTGGTCAGATATTTCAGTGATATCTCTGGAGAAATGTCCCACCTGCCTGCAGTACCACTATGGGCCTCTGGAGAGAATCTCTTTAGATATTCTGCTAAGTATCTGGAAATATCTGATCATATCATGGCTGCAACTGAAATCTTTGGTTAGTTTTTTTTAATTGTTACTTTCTTCGGACTCTGGTACCTCATCAGGCAACCCTGTTTTAACTCTATTCTGGAAACATATTTACTCTATGTGCAAAATCATAGTCAGAGACAATTAACCCTCCATTGTTTTATCACACAACCTAAACAATTAATTAACCATGAGGATTGAATGCACCCCTGTATTGTTTTATCACACAACCTAAACAATCCACCATGATAATTGAATTCTTTAAACAAACACTGAATTTTCAGATTGTTTTAATTACCTTGCGCTTTAAAATTAGTAACTTACCTTACTTAATATTTTCTGTTGTTCTTTCAAATGGAACCACTGCTCACCTGCCTTTCATAAATAGAAAGCCCCAACAGCTATTTATATCAGATTCTGAATCTGAATTCTAAATCTGAAACCATTTTTAATGAAACATAGAAAAAATAGATTTTGACGGCAGATAAGGACTGCTTGGCCCACCCAGTCTGTCCATTTCTTTAACTATTGGATAAGCTGTAGATTCTGGTTAACCAACAGCCTACTTCTTCTTAACCCCCACCAGAATTGCCTTATGTCTGTCCCATGCATTCTTGAATTCCCCCACTGTTTTTGACCCCTCAACCTCCTCAGGAAGGCCGTTGCATGTATCCACCACCCACTCTGTGAAAAAATACTTCCTCACGTTGCCCCCGAGCCATCCCCCTCTATCTTCAGATTGTGACCCCTTGTTCTTGCACATCTCTTTTTCTGAAATATGCTACCCTCTTGAACTTTCATGTCCCCCCTCTCCCTCATTTCCACGAGCTCCTTTAGTCTCTCTTCGTATGGCTTCTGGTGCAAATCCTGCACCATTCTATTTGCCCTTCTCTGGACTGCTTCCATCCTGTCTATGTCTTTGTGGAGATGGGGTCTCCAGAACTGCACGCAGTACTCCAGATCGGGTCTCACCAGCTCTCTGTACAGAGGGAATAACAACTTCCTGTTTTCTGCTGGTGATGCCTCTCCATACACATCCTAGTATACCCCAGCCCTCCTTACTGCCTTCTCACACTGCTTGCTTACCTTTAGGTCATCTGATATAACTACCCCCAGGTCCCTTTCCATTTTTGTTGTTGTTAGTACCCACCTCTCCTCATGTACTCTTCCCCTGGGTTTGTGTTTCCCAGGTACATTACGTTGCACTTCTTTGCAACAAATTTAAGCTGCCATACATTTGGCCATTCCTCCAACCTTGCCAAGTCCCTTCTCATCCTTCCCACCCACCACCCCCGTGTATCAACCCTGTTGCAGATCTTTGTCTCATCTGCAAAGAGGCATACTTTTTCTTCCAGTCCCTCTGCAATGTCATTTATAAAGACAAGAAAAAGGACCAGTCCCAGTACTGAACCCTGTGGTATCCCACTATTAACCCCCCCTTTCATCGGAGTGGACTCCGTTTACTGTTACTCTCTGTGTCCTGTAATCCAGCCAGTTTTTTACCCAGGCTACCACCCTGGGACCCACTTCCAGGCTGGCTAACTTGCTTATTAATCTTTTGTGTGGGTCTGTATCAAATACCTTGCTAAAGTCTAGGTAGGCCATGTCCACAGTCCCTCCCTGATCTACTACTTTGGTCACCCAGTCAAACATATCTATTAGATTTGTCTCACGTGACCTTCCCACTGTGAATCTCTGCTGCCTTTGTGTCCTGTGCCCCGCTGTGGCCTCTAGGTACTCAACAATTCTTTCTTTCAGAAGTGATTCCATCATTTTCCATATAACTGAGGTCAAACTAACAGGTCTGTAGTTTCCTACGTCTGTTTTGCTCCCACTTTTGTGAACGGGAATCACATCCATCCTCCTCCAGTCCTCAAGTACCATACCATCCTTCCATGATTTGTTAAAAAGGGTAGTCAGTGGTGTCACTAGTTCTCCCCTTAGTTCTTTTAGAATTCTAGGGTGAATCCCGTCAGGTCCCATAGCTTTTTCCACCTTCACTTTCAGGAGTTCTGTCAGAACCCTTTCTTCTGTGAATGGACTGGTATTGACCCCCTTACCCAGAGTGCTTTTATTGATTGTATGAGGTACCTCCCCCTCCTCTTCTTTTGTGAATACTGAACAGAAGTATTCATTCAGTATCCTGCTTTCCACGGTCACCCTCTGCCCACCCACCCTCCCTTTATTAAGCCTCGCCATCCCGCCCGTTGTCTTTCTTCGCTCCCTAATGTACCTATAAAAGGTTTTATCCCCCTTCTTAACCGAGTTGGCTGTCTTTTCCTCGGTTTGGGCCTTTACTATTCTGACTGCCTTCCACGCTTCCTTCTGCTGTAACTGTACAGTTCTCTGTCCTGCTCCTCCTGTGTTTCGTTATTCTTCCAGAATGCTATCTTTTTCTCCCTAACCTCTTTTGAGAACCATAGTGTTTTTTTTTCCTTCATTTTGATTTATTTGCTTCACACAAAGGCTTGTTGCCTCTGTGATGGCAGTTTTGATGTTTCCCCATTGTTCCTCCACCCCTCCTTCTTGCTCATTTGCTAGTGCTTTTCTAAGGCGCACTCCCATTTTGCCAAAGTCAACCCTCCTAAAGTCCAGTACACTCACATTTGTATGGCTTGACTCTATGGTTGTGTTTATCGTGAACTACGCTGTTTGGTAGTCACTTGTTCCCAGATGAATATCCACTTCTAAATTGCAGATCCTCTCTCTCTCTCTCTCCCCGTTTGAGAGTACCAGGTCTAAAGTTGCTCCTTCCTGAGTGAGTTCCAACACTAGCTGTCTGAGGCATGCCCCCTGTAGAGCATCGAGAATGAGGTGAGTTTATTGTTAATCATTTTGGTGTTTAAATTGTTACTTCCTTTAATATGTTTTCTATACTCCTAAACTGAAAAAGTTCTGATTTTGCGATTATTTATACCTTTCACAGTGGGGAACAGTGCATTCTGATATGTAAATTAGTTATTAAAATTGCTTTTTTGTCTCGGCTCATTATGGTCCATGAAAGGCTCAGCAACTTTATGATTTTTGTGTTGATGCACATAGTTGAAGAACAGTTGATCAGCTCAGACAGATGTTAATAAATCATTTGTTAATGTTACTCAAACTTCGTGAATTGTTGATTGATGATTTTACCTGGGTTGCAGTGTCTCAAGCAGAGGATTATGACTTCAGCAAAGGATTAAGGAACAGAAGCAGATAAACTCAAGGTGAAAAGGATCCCGTTTTCATGCAAATTAACCAAGTAACAAAGGAGAAGGGGAACAGAACTTCAGACTGTATACTGTATATGTATATGTATATATGCTGTCGAGTCCTCCTGTACGTACACTGTTAGAAACAGCAATATTTGTGCATACATCCAAAATTGCAAATATCCAGGGCTTGGGACTGAAGAAAATGTGCATACAGTATATCTAAAAACTGCAAACATCTGACTTGCATACCTGTGGAATTGACTGTGTAAAGTGTAAGCTGAAATTGTAAAAAAATAATGTTTTTCAAAATTTACTCTAAAGTGACAACTTCACTCTCATGGTAAAAAAAAAAAAATTAATTTTGACAGAAATTGTATAAGATGATGATTGTAAATAATTAACATGAAACTGTGAACACTGGCTGTATTCTGACACCAGATGGTCCGGTGACATCACTTTGCCACAAGAATGAAGCTGGAGTGGCTCTGTGATGTCACCAGACTACAAGGTGGTTCAATAGAATCCTTCTTCTCAGACTCATGATTGTTATTTTTTGTGATACATGATTAGTCAGTTTTATTTTTTTATTTATGTTAGAATTTTTGGACGGGGAAGGGTACTCTGAGCTGAAGCATGTTTCTGGGTGCAACACGCGAACACAGGGATGTTAAAGGCAATGTCCCCATAACCTGTTTTTTGTGTACCTGTGTAGTTTGTAAGCATGAACAATGATTCCCTCTCTTGCACCTCCCTAATTTTGTTCTAAATCTGACTGAAGAGACTCATCGATGTCAAAGGCTATGAAGTGCTCCTCTAACTGCAGTACAGCCACCTTCTCAATAACCTTACCCAAAAAGGGTAGGTTAGACACAGGTCAGTAGTTCGTCAAGGTATCCAGGTCCATAGATGGTTTCTTCAGAAGAGGCTTCATCAGTGCATTTTTCAATGTAGCTGGTGACCAGTAAAACCTACTAGGCCGAGGTCTGTTTTCAGGGGCAATGTGGGAGCTCTGGAGAGGTTACATGACTTGCTGAGGGTCGCACTGTATGCAAGTGGGGGTTGTGGGAATCAAACCCAGGTCTGCTGGATGTAGCAATCTTATTCACAGCTCCTTACTCTAACTAGGGTTGCCACCTGTCAGGTTTTTTATCTGATAATCTGGTTTTCAGGGTCCCTGTCCAGTTACCCAGCTTTGCTTAGAGATGGTCTGGTTTATGAGTCATTTCGAGTACTCATATGCTCTTAAAACAGATACCTTTATGTAATTCGTTGTTGCAATAGCATGTCCCAGTTACAATCAAGTTCTTTTGTCATTATAGCCCTTTTGTCAATATAGCCCTTTCTTTGTAACAGCAGTCAACCTGTGAGGTGTGAAGTACGGCCATTAGCAGTTACGTAACCTAATCTTTTCTGTATCAAAGCAGAACCGCAGCAAAGCTGGGCAAAATGTTTGACCCTACCTTTTGTAATAGTAAAAGATTCATTTATCTTCCACTTTAATTTGCTGGTAAACATTTCCAGCTTTACCAGAATGGAAGTATTTTAAATGTTTTAAATGATGTGTTTTTCCTCAAAAAAAAAAAAGTATGTTCGCTTCTTTTGGCTTTAAAATAGAATTTTGGACATGGAAAATAATTGGATCTGGGGAAAATAAGTAGTACGCATTAAACAAAGCAAACAGTTTATTATATATCCTTGTATACTGCCTCCACCGGGACGAGGCTGAAAATAGTCAGAATTGTCTAGTCCTCCTTTTCCGGTCAACAAAAAGTAATAAATGTAAAGTAGTTCCCTTGGTCCCCCCGATCGCATCTGTGAGTGAGACTTCCTTTATCTCTGTATGTTTACCTGGTAGAACAATTTCATTTAATAAATGGGAAGAAGCTAGAAAAGCAAATTTCACTGGGACAGTCTGTTAACATTTTTGTTGTACTGCTGCTTTAAGTATTGTATTTTTTATTTTTAGCGGTCTGCATCTTACAGTGTTTTTGATTAAATTACTTTTTATCAAGGTACTTTATACCTGCATCTTGCAAGATGTATATTGCTGATTATTGTATGACTGGTTCGTTATAGTATTTTTACCATCTATAAGCTGTAATTGTGTCTCAACTGCAAGTCACACCTGAAAAAAATTGTATTTGGTCCTGTGTGCTTACCTGATTGATTAATTAAATAAATAAATACTTACTAAGTCTTAATTGACATAACAAATGGCTTTGGCTGAGAAGCAATGTATGATCAGTCTGAAAAAAGATGGCACTAGGGTGGTGTTTAGGGAGTGGTTTAGTATCAGTTTATTTACTCTAACGTGTACCGCTAGGCTATACTGCCAGCATCACCTAGCCCCATCTAAAGCATCGTATGTGGTTCTCGTCACCATAATGTAGAAAAGATTTGCATACATAAGTAGGCAAGAGTTTGAAAAGAACAACAACTTTTTATGACACGGAGGTCATAAACTGTGATGACAGACTATCTGACCTGGTGTTGCACTCAGTGGAGAAGAGAGGATTTTTGAGAAGAGATAGGGTAACAGTCTTTAAACTGGGGAAAAGCATAACTGCTTCTGATCATAAGTTCATGTATAATAACTGGATGATGCAGTGATCTTCTTATGCTGGTAATGTCTACATTCTATGTTACTAAATATATAAAGTCAAGTCAAGTTTATTGTTCTTCCAATAAATTAGAAAAATTTCTGGACATTACAGTTTTTAAATTTAAAAATACAAAATGTGAAATAAATTAAAAATATGATTAAACAGACTCCTTATCTCATTAGAATAACTCTCATAAGAAAGTATGCTGGTTAAAATTCTTCAGATTGTATAAAAAAACATTCATTTATCTCTGAGCCACTTTCAGTATGCTTTTTTCTTAACACTTATTACAGACATTATAAAATTCCCTACCAGTATTGCATCTTGAACAGTCATTGGGTGCATCAATATGAATATCACATCATATGTTAAATTTGCATATTTACTAAGAGTTTTCCCCAAATATTTAAAATGAATATAATTAAATAAAGGGCATTGAATTAATACATGCTTTAACGATTCAGTGAATCCTCTATTGCAAGGACATTTATCCTGAGTTGATTCATTTAATTTTAATTTATTAAAGTAAATGTATTTTGATGTAATAAGTTCAAATCTCGCCCAGGTTATTGCTTTACTGATGTATGGTGATAAAAGAAGTCAAATATTCTTCCATGTTGGAATCAATTTTGTTTCGAGCAAACCCCAGGGCTTGTCTTTGGCTCCTTACTTGATTCATCTGAATTTGTGTGGCTTTTGTAAAAGTTTTTTTAAATTAACCTTATAGCTTTGGTATTTTTATTTCCGCTTGCCAATCATTCCATAGGTGAGTTGACTCTATACTGTGTAATATTTGAAAAAGGGATTTTAACCATAGAGAGGTAAAACTATCTTTATGCCAGGATTCCTTTTCCATTATACAGTTCAATGACATAACATTATTTATATTATTTATTGATCTCAACCAATATGTGACTATCCTTAGGTTAATAAGGGAAATCAAAGGTAATCTGCCTAATTCTGTTCTAACTATTGATCCAGCCATTGAAGTGGGAACTTGTAAAATATATTTATAATAATATAAAAGAGGGGTTTCCAGTTGTGGATAATGATTATATCCCCAGATTTCCGCTCCACGTAATAGTAGTGGGGTAATTTTTGCCTCCCCTGCTTTAATAGCAGGTATTACCGTAAAACCTCCATATTTAAGGTTAAATCTTTGCAGTGCTTTTGCTGCATACTTTGCCTTATTAATCTGTTCCTTAATATAATGTGCCCAGAAGTTTCTAGAGTGTAATGTTATACCAAGGTATTTATAAGATGTCACTATTTCAATAGGGGCATCATTGTAGAAAATCCTTGGTTTGATGACCGATTTCCAAAGATCATTATTTTTGTTTTGTCTAGGTTTATTCTCAATTCCAATTTTTTACATTTATTCACAAGAGATTTAAATTTTAATTCTAGTCCTTTAGGGGTCAGTGATAGTAGAATTAGATCATCTGCATATGCTAGGTTGTGTATGTATTGATCTTTTATTTTTGGAGAGTCCCACTGATCATTTATAAATAAATATATAAAGAGAACTAAGGGACATGACAATTGAGGAAAGAGCATTTTGAATGAATATTTAAAATATTTCACAGCAGAAGTGGTACATTTGTAAATTAGACGTTCATCTAAAGCACTACATACCAGCAGAATCATCCACCTTTAAATTAGGGCACGTAGAAAAAAAGCAATATATGGTTTTATATTTATTCATATATATGTGTGTGTGTGTGTGTGTATATATATATATATATATATATATAGAGAGAGAGAGAGAGAGAGGGAGAGTAAATGACGGATGAGTGTGGCATATAGGAACATAGGAAGGTGTCAGCAGAAAATGACCTCCAGGCCCACCCAGTCTGCCCATTTGCCTAGCACCCCTAGGCCTGTCCCTGATCTCCCCCCCACCTTTCAACAGCCCTCTGTGCCTATCCCATGCTCTCTTGAATTCCCCCCACTGAATTTGCTCCCACCACTTCCCTAGGCAGCCCATTCCAGGAGTCCACCATTCTCTCTGTAACGAAGTTCTTTCTGATGTTGCCCTTAAACTTGCCCACCCTCCAGCTGGAGATCGTGTCCCTTCTTTCTGGAGCACTTCTTCATCTGGAAGGGTTTTTCAGGAGCTACCTTGTTTATCCCTTTTAGGTACTTGAAGGTCTCTATCATGTCCCCCCCTCCCTCCTCATCTCCAAGGGGTACATATCCAGGGCTCCCAGCCTCTCATCATATTTCAGGTGACTAAGCCCCTTCACCTTTCTTTGTTGCCCTTCTCTGTACCCTCTCCACCCTCTCTACATCCTTCTCTTGGTAAGGCCTCCAGAACTAGACCCCATACTCCAGATGAGGCTTGACCAGCTGGGTGTACAGAGGAATCAGAACCTCTTCCCTCCTGCTGGTGATCCCTCTCCCAATGCATCCCAGCACTCTACTGGCTTTAGCCATTGCCCTACCGCACTGCCTGGCCACCTTCAAGTCTTGAGAGATTATGATACCCAGGTTCCTCTCTTCCATGGTAACCGCTAACGACTTGCCCCCTCGCCTGTATTCCTTTCTCCCATTCCTTCTTCCCAGGTGCCTGATCTTGCATCGCACCATATTGAGGGATAATTTTCATTCCTAGCCCACCCCTCCAACCTTTCTAGGTCTCTCTGCATCCTTTCCACTCTGCCCTGTATGTCCACTCTGTGTGGGAATATACCCCATCAAGGGGCGGCTAATATGCCTGAAGAGCAAATGGCTTTGTGAGCTAATTAGCCCCTGAGATGAGAATATTTCCCCCATATAGGACTTCACCATTATTTATTTTTTAGTTTATATAATTATGTATTTTTTACTATATTTTATATATTACATTAGGTTGGGCACATTTTGTGCATTTGCAGTGGTTTCCAGGTTGTGTGGTGTTTGAATACAGGTTTAGGTTTTTCCCTAGTGCATGTATTTTTTTCATAGTGTAATGGTATGTACATGTAGTGTTTTTCTGTAGTGTGGTTGTGTTTATTCTCTAGCATAGTGGCATTTTGGGGGCTGGCAGTGTTTTGTCCCTGTAGTGTTTCTGTACTCTAGGGGCCACCTATAAAAGTAGGTTTGGCTCTGGCAGGGATTCCTTTACTGTATTCGGGACAGGGAGCAGCACAGTGTGCAGTCTGGAGCAGGTGTGCAGTGTATGGCTGGGACAGGCAGTCCGAAGTGGCACATAGTGAGGAACATCATTGGAGAGTGTCTTGTAGGGTGTGGGAGGTGAAGTGAGTGCTGGAGCGTCAAGGAACATTGTTTGGTGAGTGAGGTAGAGAAAGGTGTTGTTTTATAGATAGGAGTTTAGGTTAGGGTAATTTTTGTAGGTAGAGTTTTTTTGCAGTAGTTGACGTTTCAGGGGCTTTAGTTGTGAGAGGTTTGGAGGTTTCTAGGGTGGTTGTAACATGTTTAAATAAGCTGTCTGTTAAATGAGCTAATGAGGTAGAGTTTAGGCCAGGGCAGTTTTTGTAGGTGAATTTTTTTGTAGTAGTTTGGTTTTCTGGAGCTGCAATTGTGAGAGATTTGCAGGTTTTTAGGGTGGTTGTTATGTTCAAATAAAGTGGCTATTAAATGAGTTAATAAGGTGGCTGTTAATTATATATGTTAATAAGGTTGTTATAAGGTGCTTTATATTGTGTTTTTTAGATGTTAATGTGTAGTTGCAATGTTCATATGTTATTACTTTAGTGGATACAGTCTATTGCGTAGGTATAACTTAATTTGTTAATTAGGTAGGTATATGTCATTTAATTGGGTAGGTATCTGGGGAAATAAACAATGTTTTTTTTCAATGGGGACAAGGACCCTGCCATAAATAATGGGTATGGGTGGTATACAAGGATGTATATCCTACCTGAGTGGGCTAACTAGAGCTATAAAATCATGAGCCCAAAGGGTAAGAGGCTTTATTGCCCTAATTAGCCCCCGAGATGGGTATACTGCAGAGTGTTTCACCCTCACGCATTGTTTGTTGAATATACTACGGTTATTGCGATGGAGATCACATGTGTGATGTCAGAGCACTTGAAGGTCTCTGGCAGCAAGGAGGGAGTGGTGTGTAGTGAGTGCTGGTTGGAGTTTGAGGGATTTCTGGGTTTGGGAAAGTTCTGCATGTCTTTTTTCCAGGTTCTTTTGCAGCTTGTTAATAGGATTAGCTAGCTTCCTAATTGTGTTATTAGTATTGTCCCATGGTGTTTAATGTAGAGTAGGTATATAGTTTTTACTATTGTAGGTATATACTTTCAATTGTTTGATTAGTATAGGTGTATAGCTTTAATTAGTATGTTTTATATCTGTAATTAATTATTGCAAGTATATACTTTTAATTGATAGATTATTCACAGCTATACAAACAGAATAATGGATATGTTACTGTGCATTACAAGGCAGTAATCCCATCTAGAGGTTCTGGGGACATAGGGAACCTCAAGGACGAAGCTCGAGAGATTCTCATGTCCCCAGAACCTCGAGATGGGATTGCAGCCTTGTGATGCAAAGTAACATATTTGTTATTTTTTTTGAATAATTGGATCCGAGGTGAATTGACTCACCTCCATTTCGCCAGTGGAGTCAGCAGGTCCATGTGCGTGCCGGCAGGGTTCCCCGTGAGCATCAGCTGGTGGTGTGGTCTTTGTTTAGCTCCATTTTTTTTCCCCCAACTGCTGTCTTGTCTGCGGTGGTATCAGTCGGGCCACGGTTGTTACAAGAGGAGCTGGGGGAAAGCAAGTCGGATTGCTAATAACAGGACAGAGCAGGGAGCAAAGAAAAAATGTTGCTGCTACCCCCGAAGATTTCTCTCGCTAAGCGAGAGAGAGAGATGCCATTTTTTTTGAAATTGTTCCGCTCACCCACACAGGAAAAGCAGCCAATCAGAAGGCACACTTTGGAAGACACTGGGGGCAGACTTGTGCGTTGACTTTTGGTGCTAATACTATCGTTCAGGTCCCAAATGGTAGTATTACGGCACCTAAAGGATTATCGCTCCCAGAGCGATGGTATTACCAGGAATTTTTTGTATACTTTAGGACACTATTATTTTCAATATTCATATATTAAAAGGAAATAAATGATAGCCTTTTCAGAGGGGAGAAGTTCCCATCCATGTGTTATGCATATACAGTATAGATTGTATACAGCAGGTGTGGGTATAAATTTATAAAGATAACTGGTGATATCTTTGAGCTAAGTTTTAAGATGTCAAAATATCATCTGTTAGGTTCCAGGATATCAGCTATTAGATACATCACAATTGACCTATTGATAACTAACCAATAGCAATAGGACGTGCCACATTACATCATAATAGTGCTACATCGACAATCATTACTTTTCTCATTCTTCAGGTACTCCATAGAGACAAGCATAACTCCAGTGACTAAAAAAGAAAATCACTTGTTTACAGCTTTATTTATGAATTATATTTCATTTAATTGGGTAGGTATTTACTATTGTGGTACACTGGGAGCCCACCCCAGTGTGCCAAAGTAATTCTTTATATTTTCTGACACCGGGATGCCCACTCCTGGTGTCAGATGCGCCCCCTCATGTCCCCTTTTTTTCAGCCAAGCTCAGGGTGCCCAATCCACAGGTTGGCATTGATCCCCTATCCTCCACTACTCTGGCACACTGGGAGCCCACCTCTGTGTGCCACAATTTATTTTTCATACTATTTCACCTGTAAAAAGAAAACTGTCCCCAAAGGTCTTTTTTTTTTTTTTTTTAAGTACTAAAGAAAGAAAATGGTCCTAATAGTCCCTCGCTGCCTCCTCTGTACCCCACCTCCCCCCACCCATACTTCATTTCGGAGGTCTCACGCGGTGATCTTCTGTGGACTGGGAACACGTTTGCACTCTTCAAACGCCAACCGCAAACCGAAGAACATCACGGTAAGTCCTATAATGCCAATCAATGGGGAGTTTCAACTTAGGTTGATATCGCAGCCACTTTTGGGAGTTTCGGTCCCAAACTTTCAATGTCGGGTTCTTGGGGCCCTACCTCATGAACACTGGCATTATCATTTCATTTTGTGGTCCCAAAATGTGATTTTGCAGTTGCTGTGTGGAATCAGCTTTTCGGGACTGATTAATGAAACGACAGTGCCAGTGTTCATGAGGTGGGGTCCCAAAAAGCCCATGTTGCAAGTCTGGTGATAAAACTAAAAAAATGACTGTGTTTTAAGCGTGTGTTGCGCAGTTTGTACACACACTTGTAACTTTGCCACTTTTTCATATTTTCAGTCCAGATTTTCAACATTGCCATTTCTTCACACCTCCATATGTACAGTACAGCTGTGATTTTTCACATCCTGCCCGAAATGTGTTTTCGCACCTTTGGCACCAAATGCAACACTTGCTGTGCGAAATCACCTTTTGGGATTGAGTAATGAAATGATACTGCCACAGTTCATGAGGTGGGGTCCCAAAAAAGCCCATGTTGAAAATTTGGAGTGAAAATACCAACAAACATACAAGGCGTTAGGGTTTCCAACCATAACGCCCCACCTTGTACAGACCAACAGGCACAGGGGGTGTGGCTTTGGGCATCTGCCGTAATGCTCATGCCATGCCACCCTCACCCTGCAGCCACTGACAGGCATCCAGGTGTGCCTTGGGGTCTTCGGCCCTAATGTTCACCCCCTTCTCCTATACTGCACCCATCTCAGTTTATTTCCTTATGGAATGGTGTGAGTGTAAGGGCCGAAGACCCCAAGGCACACCATGACACCTGTCAGTGTCTGCAGGGTGAGGTGAGGTGGAATGGTGTGAATGTTATGGCCGAGAAACCAAAGGCACACCCCAACGCCTGTCCGTCTCTGCAAGGTGGGGGTGAGGGTTGGCGTTAGTTCAATACTTCACTGCCATTCCTATTATGCATCTCTCTAACTCCTGCAGTACCAATGCCAATACCAACAAGCAAGTATTTGGCATTGACAAATGCTTGTTATATATAGACACATATATACTCTATATATGTAAAACATGTTAGCCTGGAAATAGAACGGAGAACAGCAGACCAGGTAGAGAATTTGCAATAGAAAAGAGGCAGCTTTAAAATAAACTGAGGTAAAACAGTAATACAGTGTGGTATATATCAAGTACTTAATGGATTGCAGTGGAATAATCCATTTAGCTTCACAGTTGAACAGTATGACCATCATAACTAACTCAGGGCTTCAATGCTTGTAAGTTATGGATCTTACCACTCACTAGTGGAGATAAATATTCCACATAGGGCAGACTAGATCAGCCTACTGGTTCTTTTCTGCTGACACATTCTGATTCTGTGATTTCACACCAATCTATTTAGTACTCCGTATGTATAATACAATAAGTAAGTAATAATACCTGACAGGGTGGGCGTTATTGTGATATAACGGACCGCCCAGGGGCGTGATGAGACCCGACACCGCAGGCGGAGGGCCTTATAGCCCCTGGAAGGTCCGTTATATCCCATAACGACCACCCTGGAGGGTATTATTATTATGCTTCAAAAATGGGTTTCCATTATTTTTTTTAGATACTGTTTTGATTTTAAAAAAAGAGCGTTAAATGTTATTAAAAATGAAGAGAAATGTGGGTTTTGTAAAATAGTCCCTTGCCACTAGAGGATGCTGCTATTTTTGATAGGAGTTTTTTTTTTTTTGTACTGGAGTGTCACTTTTTTGTTAGTAGGAAGGGAAATGTTAGTTTAAATTTTTTGCCGTCCCTTGTTTATGTGTTCGCGGTATGTGGATAGGTATGGTTTTGGATTTGAGAGAGAGAGAGGATCGAAAACGATAGGGAAATGAGTGTTGGTGTGGTCGGCAGACTGAAATGAAGTGATTCAGAAGAGGAGGACAGATGCGAGGCAGGAAAGTGAGTGTTTTATTTAAGAAAAAAAAAAACAGACCTAGTTTGGTGTTTCGTTGCTGTTTCTTTTGTGGGGGGAGTGTGGGCACAGTGAAAGCGACTTGCAAATGGATTGGCTGGTAACAGAAAGTAAATGAGTGAGGGCAGTCGGCGGACTGGCCGAGATGTTGTTGGTGGTGGGTGAGAAGTGAAGTACAGCGTTAACTTGAGGAAATACGTGAGGTACATAAAAAAAAAAAAATTGAAGCAGTATTTTGTTTTTGTCACGGTTTCTGTTGAAGGCGAGCATGGGCAGAATGCAGCGTGGGTTATGTCGGGGAGCCGCTCGCTTGGCGAGTAAGAGAGAAATGGCGCTGGAGAGATTTAAAATTTGGGGTGCCCAAGGATAGTCTTGGTAATAGGGCATTCCGAATTGGCACTTGTTTTGAACAGGGCTGTTGTTAAGAAATAACAGCCCGGGTGCCAGGCTGTTTGAACCAATCAGGATTCGAGTTTGTCTTTACCCATTTTCTAATGAATGATAATAACTGTATAAAGTACAATGCTTTACAGCCTTGTTGTCTTTCAGTACTCATGTCCACACTAAAGGGTAATACAGTATTCTATAGCAATTAAACGTTAACTGGATATGTAAACATTTAGTTCTTATGTGTTGCACTGAGTATTGCTGTCTTTTTTTGTTACTCAAGCCATTTTCTAATTATTTTTCTGAAATCTGTATTGTAATGGATACACTATGCCAAACTATTTATTAATACGAGTGAAAAGCTTTATCAGGGTTCTGGTGGCAAATATAAACTCACTCAGCCTTCGGACTCATGGTTTATAATGTCACCAGAACCCTTGACAGCATTACAGTGTTATTACATATTGTTGAACCTAGTTTATCCTTTGCATGTGTCATTGAGCTGTTTCCTTAAGTATTAAGGCACATCAGGGGGTTTGGTTGTAATCAGTTAATCTTAACTCATCACTCATCATGTTCATCACTGAGACATGAGGCAAAGTTGAGTGCCTTATTCTCATAGAGTAAATTAACAAATATTTTTTGTTACAATACCCTCACAAGGACAAGGTGCTCAGGAAACAAGTAGTTCATAGTAAGCAGACAATTCTGGCACTCTCACCTCAGCCAAAAAAAAAAACACTGAAAGGATCTACTTTTAAATTAGCATTTTATTATAAAATAAAAAAAGGTTGCCACAGGTCTAGTAATCGGGATTACCTGACGTGTTTCAGAAACCAATGTGTCCTTTATCAAAGGTGATAAACAAAGGTAGCCCAACACCTGGAGTGCATTAATGTTATCTTTAAACTATTTTTATTTTAATGAATGCTTTTACTTCCAGTATTCTGATTGTTTTATTGCACATGCGGGTTTTCAGATATTAACTTAACCCTTTAGAGTTTTGTCAGTTAATCAGAATGCTCTATTTCCAACCACTGCATAATGCTAAATAAAAATATTTGAGTCACTTTATTTTTCAAGATGGAAACTAGAATATTTAGCATTTTAGCTACCCTGTTTTGGATGGTTATGGGGTGTGTGTGTGTGTGTGAAGGGGATAGTCTAAGTGTGTAAAAGTGGGCTATCAGTATACAATTAATCTTTTAGGTGCCTCTGTTTGTGTGGAGCACCTACATGGAATTCAAGCGGCCCTGGTTCAGATCCACGTCAGGTCACATCATTGCTTTCTTGCTAAAACCACAACTTTTTTGTGTTTGTTTGTTTATTTGAAATTTTGGTAACCAATAAAAAGGCACACTGAGCCAAGGCTTATTTCCATGTGCGGCCTGTCTGGGGGATGGGAGTACCGATGTAAAGACATTACGAACATCTGAAGTACAAAAAGGGAAAGTACAAAGTGCAAACTAGACAAGCATTGGTCAATGCCAAATGTTTGCTTGCTGGCATTAGCAGTGGAAGTGCAGGAGTTAGACAGATGCAGTATAGGAATGGCATTGAAGTATTGAACTGACGCCTGATCCACCCTCACCCTGCAGAGATGGTCATGGCATTGAGGTGTGCCTTTGGGTTGTCACCCAGGACGGTCACGACATTTCGCCTCACCCTGCTCTTCAGACACTGACAAGTGTCGAGGTGTGCCTTGGGGTGTTTGGACTTTACATTCACCTCATTCCATAAGGAAATATGCTGAAATGGGTGCAGTATTGGAGAATGGGGTGAACTCTGGGGGCAAAGGGTCCAAGGTGCACCTTGATGCCTGTCACTGGCTGGAGGGTGGGGTTGGGGGGTGAAATGTCATGAGCATTACTGTCGACAGTCCCAAGTCACACCCCTGACACCTGACAGTCCTTATAGGGTAGAGCGTTATGGTAGAAAACCCTAACGCCCTGGGCGTTTCCTGGTATTTTTACTCCAAGTTTTCCACATGGGCTTTTTGTGACCCCACCGTTGAACAGTGACACTATCAGTTTGTTAGGTGAAAGGTGATTTTGCACAGCGACTGCGCCATTTGGTGCCACAGGTTCGAAAACGCATTTCGAACAGGATGTGAAAAGTGACAGGTGTACTGTTCATGAGGAGGTGTAAAAAAATGGCATTGTTGAAAATCTGGAGTGAAAATATAAAAAAACTGGTGAAGTCATGAGCATGCATAGAAGCTGTGCAATGTACACCCGTAATGAAATTAGTTTGAGGATTTTTTACAGCAGATTTTCAACATAGGCATTTTGGGACCTTTGCTTATGATCAGTGTCACTGCAATTTTCTTAATCTGTCCTGAACACTCATTTCCAACAGCGACCGCGCTATTCTGAGCTGGAAGTGCAAGAACACATTTCATCCAGGGTGTAAAAAATGACAGCTGTACTGTTCATAAGGCAGTGTGAAAAAATGTCAATGTTGAAAATCTGGACTGAAAATATTACAAATTCTCAAAGTTACGAGCATGTGTAGGAACTGCACAACGCACGCTCGTAAAACAGTCATTTTTGGAAATTTTTTCACCAAATTTTCAACATTAGGTTTTTGGGGGCCTGCCTCATGAACTGTGACACTGTCATTTCATAAATCAGTCCTGAAAGGTGGTTCCGCCTAGTGACCGCAAAATCGCCTTTTGGGACCAAATAACAAAATGACAGTGACTGAGTTAATGCGATGGGGTCCCAAGAACCCCATATTGAAAATTTGGTGAAAAAATTCCCCAAAATGCCCAAGATATGTAACAAAGTTGAAAAAAACCCATTTATGCTATTATACAGCTTACCGGCATTTCTTCAGTTCACGGTCGGCTTTGAAGAGTGCAGACGTGTTCCCGGTCCACCGAAAATTGTCGTGCCAGCCTCCAGTGGTAAGTATGGGTGAGGTGGGGAGGTGGGGCACTCAGAGGGTGGGCGTGGGTTGGGGGAGGGAGCAAGCCAGTCAGCGAGGGACCGTTTTGTTTTACAGGTTATTTTTTAATTTTATTTTGAAAGACGATGTGGGACTTTTGCCGCGCTGGGGTGGGCTCCCAGCATGGCAGCTGGAAGGTTGTTTGGGGGGCCAGTGGAGCCGACAGGTGGATTGGGCACCCCCGTTGGCCATACGGACTGTTGCCACGCTGGGGTGGGCTCCCAGCGTGGCACCTGGAAGTATGTTGGGGGGGCAGTGGAGCTGACAGGGTTTGGGCACCCCCGTCGGCCATACAGAATTTTGCCATGCTGGGGTGGGCTCCCAGCATGGCACCTGGAAGTCTGTTGGGGGCAGCGGGCGATGAGGATTGAGGCACCCCGAGGTACAGTGTGTGCAGGGGAGTGTGAGCGCGCTGGGGTGGGCTCCCAGCGTGCTACGGGTGTGTGTTGAAGGGGGGGGGAGCTGTCTATGACAACTGTTCCAATGCAGTGCCGACGTGTAGGCATTTTGCATACTGCCGACGGCAGTGTGCAAATTGCTTACACGTTACCACTGCTGATTGTAGCGGTGTTTTGCCTGGAACTGTATGTACACCACTGCATCTGAACTGCTGTCATAGACAGCTCGGATATTTATTGGAGCGGTGAGGCCGTGCCTGCGACAAGGAGCAGGGCATTGAAACCGAGGTGCCACACGTATGAAACTTCGTATGGTGGCACTATGTTTCTTGCACATGCGTGCAAACAAACATAAAAAGGTACAAAGTGCGAAACAGATAGGCAGTTCAAGTGAGGAGATTCAGTAAAAAGCCCTACATGAAATTACAACAGTATGGAATTTTTCATTGGAATACAATGAATGGAGTGTGAATTCAATACATGGATACACTGACCACTTAACACTTTTGTTTTCCACACAAAAACATTGTTGCCCCAACAAATTGAAATAAGCGCCAGGCAGTAAAGTGAGAGATTGTCATCTTTGTCACATTTAGCATGGCAGACACAGCACTTTTCCTTTGTAATGTCCTTCTATCTGCTGCTGCTGGTTGTTGATTGTGTCTAAACAGCAGCAATATGTAACTGTTCCTTACCACCAGTCTGTGCTCAGACAGTCCTCCTAAGTAGCCATTGCCACCAGGTGGACTACGAAAGAGAGTCTTGTGTTTTTTTTTTTCTCATGAAACTTGATTTTCCAGCTCCAGTCTCTCTCATTGGACTGCACTTTGGCTGTGTAGCATTTTTTTTTTTAAGTCTCAGAGTTTGCACTGCAGTACCTCATTTCTCTATTCACAGCTCATTTATGGATGTAATGAGGGTGTTTTTCAGGAAACACACATTTCAGTTTGCAGCCTAAGCGCATCTGTTAGAAAATGAGAAAAAAAAATTCACTGGTATCCCAAAAGTCTCAGTGTCTATTATATATCTGTTTAACGCTATTTAGGGATATTTATGATTACCTTTTGGTTACACTGGGCAGAGTGTGTTGCAATGTTTTAAACAGACAGGAAAGCATTCATATGAGGAAACAGATTGCCTTAAACATGTGCTTCCTGTGACAGTAGACAGAACAAATTAATCTCTGACTGCACACTCAGAGTTTGCCTGCCTAGTGATAAGCTTAAGATTTTATGCACAGTAAGTGTTTGTGTTTTGTCTGCCTGTCAGTCAGTCTGTCCGTCTTTCACCAGTTGATGATAGAGCTCATCAGTTGAATGGTATGGTCTAGTTTGGGGATGCATAAAACATGAATGTAACTTGTTGTGTTAGTGTTAGCTATGTTGTAAATGAAAAGTTTTTAAGCTTAGATAAAAAAAGACTACTGTTATTGGTCTCATGGGCTGTAATTTACTTTGATTGACAGTTCACTAGTTTAGAAATAAGACCTTCATAATACACTTCGGTTTTTTATCAGTCATTAGTTTTAGGAATTATCCTCACATATGAGAATAAGTAAGGAATAATCCATGGTCGGGTGTTCCACAATATTGTAATAACTAAATGACGTGGGTGGGCTGTGAGGCTGAGGTGCAGCAAAGGACCTTCATCCATCCAGGAAGTTTTATTTATTTATTTAGTTTTTGTTAACCATGTAGGCATACTAGACAGAAACTGCCTGTTTTCGGGTAAAACCCAGGAGAGTACAACAATAGGAATATGGTACATGACTTGTTACATACAATATATGACTTTTTACAATGTGTGATTGGGACCAACATGTACACAAGAAAAGATTCCCTTCTATCATATAAATGAGGTTCTAATTTACAGAAACAAGTACAGTACTACAACATTATCACGTGCAAGATTAGGTTATTACAGCAATGAAGCACATCTGGAGTGGATTATTACACTTATAACATTAGTGAAATGGTCAATGATGTTATAAATATGGTTCTAGGGATGTGGATGTGTTGTTCAATCCACACTGTCTGCAAGTTCCTTGTCGCTTTAAATCTTGCTGGAAGGTCTTCAAACTGGCTCCTCCCACCCACCCGGGTGGTAAAACCCTCGGCCAACCTCCGCCCCAAGATACCAGATCTTTCTTGCCGCTTGGAAGCTCAGGTTCCCTCCTTAGCGCTCTGCTTTTTAGGCCTGGATCCAAACACTTCGGGTTTTCCGAAACTAATTTTAAAATTTACATGACTGAGGTCTTCATCTTACCTCGTGGCTGCGATGGACAAATCAACTCCCGGATTCCAACGGTGCCCTTGTGGGCAGAAGATGTCCCGGACTGATCCGCACTCCATGTGCGTTTACTGCCTGGGGCTTGGCCACGATTCACAGGCCTGCGACTTGTGCAAGCCCTTTTCGGCTTCTGTCTTAGAGGACCGCGCTGCCAGATTACAACTCAGGCGCTCCAAAAAATGGTACCTGCCAGTGAAGTCTAAGGAGGCCCGTTGGGTGGTGTCCGCAGCGGCGGGCTCCGCGGAGCAGTTGCTCGCCCTCGAGGAGGAGGCGGTCCAGGCTGCATCTTCTTCCTCCTTGGCCGCGGCATTTATCCCACTCTCCTTGGGCTCCTCCTACTGTACACTGCTTCTTTTAAGGAGCTTTGTCAGTTCCTCTCCACTAAGGGAGAAGGGCCATTGGGACATACCAGTCGGTCCAAGAGATAAGTCCCACCGTCGACATTCGTGGGAGCGGGAGAGATCCCCTTCACCAGACTGGTCGAGGTTGCGGCTGTGTTCGCTGGCTTCACGTTGTCCCCATCAGGTCAGCCGGCCGAGACACCCGTTTTCGTGGTGGAGATTTTTCTCGACCCGTCGGATGGTCTGTCGACTGGAGAAGCCGACAACCCTTCTTCACCGGTTCCCCCAATGATTACCGAGGACTTGCCTGTGCCTCCTGTGCTGAAGTCCCTGAACCGAGGGAGGGGCAGGTTCCCCGTCCCCTCTCTGACCCACCCTCGGTGACCCCAAAGGTCTCGGTCTTCTTCCAGGTCCCGCCGACGTCAGCGGTCTTGGTCTCGGCACCATGGAAAGTGACATCGCCGCTCGTCCTCTTCGGAGGATAGGCTCCGGCATAAGTTACGTCGGTGCTACGAGGACTTGATGTGGCAGCAACTTTTGTTGACTGGTAACAAGCCGACTCCATTGCCTTCTCCGGCCATCAAGTGGTTGTCACTGGAGCGGCCAAAACAACCCCTCATTGTAGTCGAGGAGCTGACCCCGGCGCCGGTTGGTTGGCCGAAACTGGCTGCTCCACCCATTGTGGTGGAACCTCTGTCTCCACAACAGAAGACTGTGGCCCCGACCAAGGATTCTCGGTTGCGTTAGGGCTTGCCCCACAGGTTGTCGGTCACCCTCACTCCTGATCGACCTTGGCAGGTGGAGGGTGGCTCAGGCGCTCGGCAGCTGTTCACAGACTCCTCAGAGTCTGCCGACGACTCCTCCCTGTTCTCCAGGCCGCTTGACCTGGAATCTGCAGGGGCCCAGTCGGTGGACGAGAGCCCATTCTCGTTTTTGGGCATGCTTCGACTCGTCTCAGAGTCTACTGGGATGCAGCTTGAACCCTTTCAAAAATGGGCCGAGTATACCCTGATGGAGATACTGGACTGAGGGGATTCCCCTACGGGGGCCTTTCCGGTGGCCGAAGCCATTGTGGGCCCGGCCCTGGAGTTATGGCAGCGATCAGCATCTTGTCCCGCACCTTCAGCCAGGATGGCTCGGAAGTATGCAGTCCCCACCGGTTCACTCTCCGGTTTCTCGGAGCACCCCTCTGTGGAGGGGTTAGTGAACAATAGCATTTTCCGGTGTTCCGGGAATGCTAGGGACGTGGACAAACTGCCTGATAAGGAATCCAAAAAGCTGATTACTCGGGGTGGAAGGTTTACACTGCTTCCTCCCTAGGCCTTCGACAGGCTAGCTCGGCCATACTGATGGCACATTTCTCACATGCCCTTACGGGTTCCCTGGATGAGGTGATTCCTCATCTCCCAGCTGACCGTCAGATGACGGTCAAGCAGGTGCGGAATCAGGGAAGGGGTGGCTAAACAAAATCTCCAAACTTCATTGGATATTGGTGACTCTTGTGCCCGGTCAGTAGTGGCCGCACTGGCCATGTGGTGCAGAGCTTGGCTGAGGATCTCCACCTTCACGGCGGACACCTCTCACAAGCTGGCAGACGTTCCCATCCTGGGCACTGACTTGTTTGGGCCCAGAGTGGAAGGCCATCTCCAGAGGATCGAGAAGTCCAATGCCACCTGGAACTCTGTCACATCTGCCCAGAAGGACAAAGGCCGCCAGCAGCAGCATAAGCCCTTTCGCCCTTCCGTTCCTGCGGCACGTCTGGCCCAGTAACACCAGCAACAGGGCCAGCAGGCTTACACTTGGCACCCTAAGGCCAAGTCTGCCGCTTCCACCAGTAGGAAGCCTGGAGGTAAGGGTCCAGGAGGTCCCTCAGCGGGCCCTTCCTCCAAGCCTGCCCAGTGACTGGTTGAGGGGTGTTGCTCCCAGCCTCGTCACTTCTCCCTGGGTTCCCCCCGTGGGGGGACAGCTCCGTCACTTCTTTTTCGCCTGGTCCGCTATCACCACAGACTGCTGGGTGCTAGAAGTAGTCGGCAGGGGTCTGCCTCTGGAATTCGAGCAGTTCCCTCCCTCTCGGGCCATAGCCCCACGGGGGGCAACGGGTTCCGCAGCTTCTCTGTCTGCTTGTCGAGCCAACATTGCCTTGCTCCTTCAGAAGGAGGGGATCAGCTAGGTGGTGGACCCTTCTCCAGACCCAGGGTTTGTGTCCAGGTACTTCCTGGTCCCAAAACGGATGGGGGGCTGGTGCCCCATTCTCGAACTCCACGACCTGAGCAAGTTCCTGAGGACGCGCACCTTCAGGATGGTCACTCTGGCTCAGATCATTCCATCCTTGGAACTAGGCATGTGGTTCTGTTCTCTGGACCTTCAGGACGTGTTCTTTCACGTCCCAATCCATCCGTCTCATCAGCAATTCCTCCAATTCAGAGCAGAGGGATCTCTTTACGAGTTCTGGGCCATGCCCTTCAGCCTCTCTCCAGCTCCCAGGGTCTTCACCAAATGCTTGGCAGTGGTGACAGCATTCCTGCGGCACTGAGGGGTCTGGGTGTACCCTTACCTGGATGACTGGCTGATTGCAGCCCCCTCCAGTTTGGAGGTGGAGCGGTCCAGGGATCTGGCCCTCCAGGTCTGCTCTCAGATTGGCCTCCTCATCAACAAGGCCAAATCGGAACTTGTGCCATCGCAGGTGATTCAGTACATCGGGGCAGAGCTTGACTCTCTTTGAGCCAGAGCCTGGCTCCCGGCAGACAGGTCTGAGGTCCTTTCCTCCTTTGCCCAGTCATTTCTGGTTGGGCAATTGCGCCCTGCCCGGGACTTCCTGCGCCTTCTGGGCCTCATGGTGGCCTGCACCAGCGTGGTCTGTTGGGCCCACTGGCATATGAATCCCCTGCATTAGGGGCTGGCCAGCCAATGGTCACAGCGCTCCGGTCCTCTGGACCAGCCAGTGACGGTGATCCAGGAGATGTGGGATGGCCTGCAGTGGTGGCTCGTCCCAGCTCATCTGCAGGAGGGTATCCCATTTGTCTGCCCCGGGCCGACGGTCACTCTAATGACCGACACCTCTCTGATGGGTTGGGGTGCCCATCTGGGGGAGTTCAGGGCCCATGGCCTCTGGTCCCCTCAGGAGTCTTGATGCCACATCAACCTGCTGGGAGCTTCGAGCAGTGCGACTAGCCCTGACTGCCTTCGCTCCATTTGTACGGGGTCAGGTGGTTCAGGTCCAGATGGACAATACTACGACCATGTACTACCTCAACCGTCAGGGCGGGACGCACTCCTTGCCTCTGTGCAAGGAGGCTCTCCACATTTGGTCTCTCGGGATCAGCCTGGAGGCGGATCTCCTAGCCATCCATGTGGCAGGAGCCTCCAACAGTCTGGCCGATGCCCTCAGCCGGATAGGCACTGCATCTCACGAGTGGTCTCTCCTGCTGGAGGTAGCACAAGATATGTTCTCCCATTGGAGCACCCCTCAGGTGGACCTGTTCACCTCTAGGGTGAATGTGAAGCTAAGGCTGTTTCACACCTGCCCCCTCAGCAGGGTTCGCTGCAGGGAGAGGCCTTCTCGAGGCCGCGGACCCCGGGCCTCTTCTACGCCTTCCTTCCATTTCCCTTGATCCACAAGGTGCTTCTGAAGGCAAAGAGGGACAAGGCGCAGGTGATTCTGGTAGCCCCAGACTGGCCCCGCCAGTTTCGGTACCCAGATCTCCACAGCCTCAGCTTCAGGCTCCCGAGGCAGCTTCCAGCCCGCCTGGACCTGATCTCAGTCAACAAGGGGAAGGTTCTCCATCCGGACCTTCAATCCCTGCACCTGACGGCCTGGTTCCTGAGTGGCTAGAGTTCCAGACCTTGGGTCTTTCTGACAAGGTCCTCAACGTCGTTGAGGCATCCCGTAAGGAGTCGACCAGAAAATGCTACACCTTCAAATGGAAGAGATTCTCCATTTGGTGTCAGAACAAGGGGTTGGACCCTTCTTCCTGTTCCTTGGCTAGTATTCTGGACTACCTGTGGTCCTTTCTCAGCTAGGGCTTGATCGATGACCCTGAAGGTGTACCAGGCAGCCATCTCTGCTTACCGGGCGCAGGCCGGCAAGCAGTCGGTGGCGCAGGAGAAGGTGGTCGGGCGCTTCTTCAAAGGCCTTGATCACATATCCCCTCCGGTGCGAGAACCTCCACCTCCATGGGATCTACTGCTGGTATTGGCTAAACTCATGGGCAAGCCATTTGAACCGATGCACAGGTGCGATATCTCCCACCTGTCATGGAAGACCACCTTCTTGGTGGCTATCACGTCAGCCAGAAGGATGGGAGAACTCCAGGCACTTTTCATCGAGTCTCCTTATCTAGTCTTCCATGGGGACAAGGTTGTCCTTGGCCCCCACCCGAAATTCCTTCCGAAGGTGGTGTCAGAGTTTCACCTGAATCAGGTGTTGACTCTCCCAGTGTTCTACCCCAATCACACCTCAGAGGCTGAATATAGGCTCCATACTTTGGACCCTAGAGGAGCGCTCTCGTATTATAAGGAGCGAACGGCTGAAGTTCAGGGAGAGGTTCACCAGCTGTTTGTCACCTACGCTGAAGCCGCATCTGGCAGACCTGCAGCCAAGTGGACGATAAGCAGTTGGGTCACCTCCTGCATAGATCTCTGCTATAGGTTGGCGGGCATGGAGCCTCCCAGAGGGATATGAGCTCATTCAACCCGCCATACCGCTGCTTCAGTAGCTGCTTCTAGGGATGTCCCTATCCAGGAAATCTGCAGGGCTGCTACCTGGAAGTCAGCACACACCTTCATTTCCCATTACCACATTGACCTTGAGTCGCACCAGGATGCTGGTTTTGGGACCTCGGTTCTCCAGTCCTTATTCCCTAAGTAGGGGGTGCGCGCCTTGCCTTCCTCCTCCCAGAAAACTGCTAGGAGTCTGCCAGACCGTGTGGATTGAACAACATATCCACGTCCCTAGAAATACAGGTTACTCACCTGTAACAGGAGTTCTAGGATTGGTATATATTATGTTCATCCACACGACCCACCAACCTCCCTGGCTTCGACGCGCATCCTGGCTTCCAGCGGGCTAGATGTGGTGTCATGGGGCGGTGCCGAGGGTTTTACCACCCGGGTGGGTGGGAGGAGCCAGCTTGAAGACCTTCCAGCAAGATTTAAAGCGGCAAAGAACCTGCCAGACAGTGTGGATGAACAACATGTACCACTCCTAGAACTCCTGTTACAGGTGAGTAATCTGTATTTATGCTATCGCAGCCCTTTACATATAGGGAGTACACAATTATCTGACTGAGAATATGCCATTTATCTTCATGAGTGAGAGGGCAGTATCATACATACGAACATACGAAAATGGCAGCAGATACAGGCCATATGGTTTGTCGAGTCTGCTCGATTGCACAGCTGCCAGTCTAAACTACTGCAGCTGCCCCCCCACCCCTTGCCCGTCCATTTGTTTTGTCATCCCCTTCAGCCGATTCCCCCCTCCTCAGGGTCCCCTCAGTTTTGACCTCACCTTTGACCCTGTCCCACCCTCTCTTAAAACAGCCTACTGATTTCATAGATATCACCTTCTTAGGCAGTGCATTCCCCCTCATTACCACCCTTTCCATGAAGTAGTGCCTCCTGAACCTTCCACCCTCCAGTTTCAGACTGTGTCCCCTTGTGTTCCTCCCTCCTTTAATCTAAACATGCTCTCAGTACTAACCATATTCATGCTTTTTAGGTATTTAAAGGTCCCAGTCATATCCTGTCTCCCTTCCATCCTCCAGGGAATACATGTTGAGCTCCCCCAGTATTTCCTCATATGGTTTGTCCCCATCCCCAGGATCATCTTTGTTGCTTTGCACTGAACCTCCTCCAGTAGTTTGATGTCCTTCTTTAAATAGGGGCACCAGAACTGCACACAATACTCCAAGTGAGGCCTCACCGGGGACCAGTACCGTAGCAGAATGACTTCCTTTCCTCCTAGAGGTGATTCTCCTCGCAATGCACTCCAGCATCATATTAGCCTTGGCTGTCACCTTCCTACACTGTGCCTAGTGATTCATTTCCCCTGTGACCAACAACCCCAGATCCTTCTCCTACACTGAATTGGATAATTGCACCCCCCAAGCCAGTAGCAATTCCCAGGGTTCCTGGCTCCCAAGTCACCTCATCTTAAGTCGTGAGTGGCAAACTTCCTGTCCTGTGACAATCAGTTGCATAGTGTTATTCAGGTCTTTCTGTCCAGTTTATACAGTGTATTTTAAATTATAACTCTTTTGAATTAGTTATTTTTTTATTATGAAGACTTAACTGTTTCTGCATGATTTTATAGTTATGTTTTAAGTGCAGCAGTAGAAGCCATTGTGAATATTATCAGGCAGTGTGCTAGCTGCACTCCAGCTGGTTAAGGGTGTCTTTGTGACCTGTCTAAAGTGTTAAAAAGTACTAGGCAAAGAAAAAGAGCCATACCAAAGTGTACTGGGGTGCTCAGTGACACAATACTGAACTGTTTTCAGAAAGTCATGGCACTTACCCTGGATACACATTTGAAGAACTAATCCAAAACTTAGGCTTTCTTTTGTTGCAAAAATCCTTTTATTGATGCCAAATATAAAAAGCCATATAGACCCATACTGGGTTGGAGAACCACACACCAAACCTCTAGAGTGCCATGACTTTCTGAAAACTGTTAAAAAAGTACTATAGTATATGGTGGAACATTGTTGGTGATGGCAATCCATCCCTACAACAATGTTGTTGTGCAGCAGTAACCACATCATCATAGCTTTTGTGCTGCACTAGCTAACGTAGCTGCTGCAGCACAACAACATGGAACGCGTTTGCACATGCACATTCCTCAAACTGAAGCTTGTTTGCACATGTGCATTACGCGAATCTCCGCTCCCACAAATGGCCGCAGCAGCGAGTGCTGTATCTGCAGAACAGTGTTTAAAAAAAAAAAAAAAAAGGAAAGAAAGAAACAGCAAAGTAAGGGCTGTGCAGTAATTTTAAACTAAGGAGACTTTTTTTTTAATAATTTTTTATTGTGTTTGTGGACTATATACTACAAAAGACAATGTGTGGTCCACTGTCTTATAACAAAGTGTATGTAGTCATCTCAAGGTTGCCATGATGACTGAACCTCTCGAGCGTCACTCTTGAGGTTAAAAACGTTGCCACAGCAACCTCTCGATGACCACACATGCTTAACAGTGGACTTTACATTATCCTCTATGATGTCCTATCCACAATCAGTATCTGAGGTACTGGCATGCAGCAGTGGGAGCTGGCAGTGTAGCCTAGAGGTTAGAGTAGCCAGCTGTGAATGAGCTTGGTATATCCAGCAGACCTAGGTTTGATTCCCACAACCTTCACTTGCATACTGTGTGACTCTGAGCAAGTCACTTAACCTCCCCAGTGCTCCTGGGTCACCCCTGAAGACAGGCACTTGGGCTTAGTGGGCCTTACCCAGTTACCAAAAAAAAAAAAAAAAATAAATAAATAAAAATAAAGGTACATCACAATAGAATACTGAGCCAATCAGAGAGTAGTTTTCACAGTGCTGATTACATTATAATAGCCCTCCAAATCACTAAAGCCAGCAGTTAAATCAAAGAGAAATAATAAAATGGTCATGTAAAGAGCAGATTTCAAAGTTATAAATAGTAAATTTGCTTTTGTGCGTCTGAATTCAAAATATGCAGTTTATCATCACTTGTGACACGAAATGATTTTCCTTTGCACTTGAAGTTAACTATTTTAAGTCGAGCATTGCATATCCCATATATTAACACACACTGGGTGCCTGGTTATGCTTTGATATACAGAAACCTTGGGTGGATTCACCTCAGAACTTCACCACAAATTTGAGTCCTGTTATGTGAGTGTGAGCAGAACTACGGACATTAACTCAAACTGAAGGGGGCAGGAGAAGGGGAACATAACAAATAATTATACATCATACGGAGGTCGGTGAACATGTGCAGTAGTCTCTTATTGAAGATAGGATAATCTGCTGCTGCCGCTGCACCCATTGGGACCCTCTTGAAAACTAGGCAGCTTGACTAAATGTGGATGCCCTGATGTGCAAAACTTTAAACAAATAATATACAGTAAATAGCACTGGGTCAGACTTTCATAACAGAACTAGAAAATTCCCGGGGTTTGGGGGGGGGGGGTGAATTGTATTGAGGGTTACACAGTGTGAGTAGGTGTAGCATTTGGGTTACATGGGATGAGGAGGGGCAGCTTTCTAGCTGATTAGCTCAAATGTCAGTACTGTGATGTATATTTACAGCAGTGTTTCTCAGATGAGGCCACTGTGGTTGCATGCAGGCACCAGTACCATGTTCTGTGGCCACAGAGCTCATTAGAGGGCCAGTTACAAAGGTAATGGGACAGATAATTCCTTACCTTTGAAAACATGGGAGATACATTTCTAGTGAAAATGCAGTAGGGACTTGCCGTAATGAGTACTCTGTGTAAGAGATTTGTTATACAGTATCAGGAGAGCTAGGGTGAAAAATAATGAGGAGTGAGACCACCAGTAAGTTCTAGTGGTGGCACTTTGAGGCCACCAGAATTTGGGTTGTGAGAATCTGGTTTAGAGCATGGGTGGAGGCAGTGTGTTCTGGTAATCAGAGCACCGGCTTTATAACCAGGAGATTACAGGTTTAACTCAGAGTCCAGTACTCCCAGTGTGATCTTGGACAAATCACTGAACCTTTCTGTGCTCCAGTTCACCGAGGTGCAGAAGAGACCTACGTCTTCATTTTACTCCCTATTTTGGTGAGGTCTGCATCCCCATTTTATGCCACTAGTTTCCTTCTTGTTCTGGTGAGGCCTACATCCCCATCTTCCTTCTTTTTTGGGTGAGGCCTACATCCCTGTTATTACGCTCCTAGTTGCCTTTCTAGTTTGAAGAGGTCTGCATTCTCAACTTTATGATCATAGTTTCCTTCCTAGCTTGGAAAGGCCTATGTCTCCAGTTCATACTCCTAGTTGCCTCTCTAATTTGATTAGGCTCCCCACCCCACCCCTTTGACTTAGCACCTTCTCCTGGGTTGAGATATTTACTGCTCAAGCAAGGTACATGTACACAGTGTCGGCCACTATGTGTCAGCTGTCCTGGATTGTAACCATTGCCTACATTCTTATCTGCTCCTAATTGTGACTGATTCCATGCCTGCTATGCAACTCCATAACTCTGCTACACTTATTTGGGAGGCAGTATAGCACAGTGGTTAAGGGCACTGACCTGCAAACTTGGAGACCTAGGTTTGAATCCCATCAGCCCTCACTTGCACACTGTGTGACCCTGAGTCAAGTCACTTTACTTCCTTGTGCTCCCAGGTCACACCCGGAAACAAGCTCCAGCATAATGTGCCTTTCTTGGTTAAACAGTTTCCCCTTAATCAGTATGACTTTGCCACGTCTGACACTTTGTTAATTGTACTCTAGGAATTGGGATGTTCAACCTGTGCTCTCTCCTCATATTATGTTATGGACCTTTCTGTTCCTCAAAAGGCTCACATTGCCACATTATTCACATTGACATTGCCAAGGGAGCAATATGGGGGCTGTGAGGATCTGCTGTAATTCATGAATATGACCTCCCGCGCCACACTGCTGTATGCCAAGCTGCTACCAGAATTCTGTCGAGATCCATGGAAACTACTGCTGGAGCCCTGCTGCTATCTTCACAGCTTCCTGGTTGTTGTAGTTTGACGGTTTTGCTGCCAGCTCTTCACCTCGCCGGTCAGCTCTCTAGCCACATCTCGTGTGTCCTGAGTGGCCAATCTGGCACGGTTTCCTCAGGTCCCTCAGCATAACAAAAGAAGCAGGACCTTTGAAAAAAATGGGTACTGTAATAATTCTGGCCATTATTGTCACTGAGGGAACAACACAGCTGTGAGGGTCTTCTGTAATTCACAAGGATGACCCCCCCACCCAGCACCATACCACTGATTGCTAAGGTGCCACCACATCATGCCAAGGTCCACAGAAACTACTGTAGGAGCCCTGCTGCTATTTTCATGACTCCCTGGGTGTTAGAGCTGGAAGGGTTCTTGCTGCCAGCTCTTCAGCCCTCCAGTTGGCTCTGTAGCCACAACTCCTATGTCCTGAGTGGCCAGTCCGGGTACAGCTTCCTCAGGTCCTTTTGGCCTTCCACTTCCCTCTGTATATACATACCTACAAGTATTCTTTTCACCCCGCTGTTCTTCATGCTAAAGGGCGTAGTGCAAAGGGCAACAAGGGGTCTGCCTGGAGTCAGCCCGAGGTCAGCTGTCAGCCGATCATGCTGCCCCCCCACTACTCCTGGATCTGGATTTCACTGAAACTGTAAGTTTTTCTGCTCATTGAACTGCCTAATGCTATTGTCCTAGTTACCTGGACTTCCACGGACTCTTTAAGAATATTCCTAGTCAACATTTTGCTGTTGTAGGTCCTCATGCTTCCCATGCCCTACTAGCAATCTATCTGAGTTTCCCAATTTTTGTTAACTTAACAATGTGTTGCCATTATAAGTTGTTTCACTCTAAAATTGCTCATTCCCTGAGTCTGGAATGTGCCTGCTTATCCCCCATTAACCTAGACAGTTTGTACTTTTTTCACCATTTTTTTAGTTGTACTTCTGTTCTCGTAGGAACCTGTTCTGCATCACTACAGGGTTATCCACCATTGCTCAGTTAGCTTGTAATTTTGCATTCATTTACTGTTACTGCCTCACATCCACCTCTGAATATACTCTTTTTTCATAAACTTTGTTTAGCTTTTTGGTTTGTTACCAACAAGCAAGTCTAATGCACAGCTAAACAGTTCAATAGAACGCTTCAAGTACATGTACTATAGTCCTGGGTGTTTACATTAAAAAAAAAAACACTATTACGTAACATTGCAAGGAAATATTACAGAGGAACATACAGTATGTCAATCATTCAAATGGCAAGTCTATGAAGGTAAATCACTTTCTTGTGTAACTTTAAACCAGGGGCAGTCCATTAGTCCACTTTTTGTAATGCACTTTGGATAAACTAGTCAGGTCTTGTTTTAGGTTCCTGTGAAGATGTGCTTCATGTCTCATGGAAAAAAGAAAATACAAGTAAAGCGGCGATGTCACACTTTGTTCCCTTATTCCTACCAGTATATTTATGGTTGGCAGGTGGCCAGCTCTACAGCCATCATCATCTCCCTTCTCCTGCAGGAGGTCTTTCCATGTCCTGTCACTAACTGGGGATGAGAGAGGGACCACCCTCCTCAACAGTCTCCAGCTGTTGTATTTGCTGATACTGCCATGGTTGCCAGATTCCTAAGCATATAGGGAGTCTGTGCTGGAGAGTAGCAGTGATGCGTTCATTCCATTGTCACTATCTCAGATACCATTTTTCTCCAGGTTTCTAGGGTTAGAGGAATGGGGGTCAGCCACTGTATTATGATACACTTGAGCGGTGCAAGCTGTAACATCTGTGTGAGCCGCCATCTCCGTCTGAGTCTGAAATGTTGGGAGTCCCAACACCATTTCCTGAAATGTTTGTGGTATAGTGGCTGGGGCTATGTTTTGTAATTAGGTGTTTATTGCTACCCAAAAAGGCCTCATAATGGGACAGTTTCAAAAGATGTGATAATGACTCACCACTGCTTCCAGCAGGCATCCGTATAGGCAGTGGAACATACTGTCTTTTAGTAGTACCTTATTTTGAGTCAGTGCTACCTTAGGTCTCATTTGACTCCCTCGGGCAAAATTGTGTGTTTCTCAACCTACAGTATTCTTTGTTCCCTAATTATTGTATGTATATATATATGTATGTATGTATGCATTGCAGTACTGGGTACTAGTCTCCCTCAGTGTTCTTACCAGTTTTATCCTTATCTCCGATACCATATCTGCCTTAAATCCTGCAGGTAGTGATTTCTCAGCTCATACTAACTTCACAATGTCCATTGCCCTGGTTTGCGCCAATAGGAGCCGGGGTAGCCGCTATCTACTTGCCCCCTGAATCTGGTACCTTATGTCCTGGTATTTAAAGAAGCTGCACTGGTGTTTCTTTCTAATGGGACTTCGTTTGAGAGCCTTTACCCTAGTCCTGCTGGCCCTATCCCTCTTGCTATCTGCTGGAGATATAAAGCCCAACCCTGGCCCAGGTTTGGCTCGGCCTTCTACTTTCACCTACCCCTCTTGGCAGGGTGTTAAAAGACTTAAAATTCCCCACTTAAATGTAAGAAGCCTCATCCCTAACTTGGATGAGTTCACAGCCTGGGTAAACCATTTCAAACCTGATATTCTTGTCATCTCTGAAACCTGGTTAAAGCCTAATATATCCAGTAACCTCTATGCCCTACTGGGCTGTAATTTGTTAAGATGTGACAGGACTTCTCCAAAGAAAGGAAGGGGCGTTATGATTAATTACAAAGCCCACTTAAATGTCTCTGCCCCAGCTTCCTCCCATCCCCAATAACAGGCTTGCTTTTTGAGCTCTGTCATGCTACTCTAATTTTGGATAATTCTAAGAAACTCCACCTTTTCTGTGTATATATACCACTGGGTGGCAATCTTCAAGTGCTTTCATTTCTTACCAGCGCCATTGGCCCACTCACTCAAGGTAAGGAATTCATCCTCTTTAGGGACCTAAATATTGACTGGCTAAAATGTAATGACAATACTATTGAACTATCTCTCAATAAGTTGTGGCTTAACTAAATTATTTCTTACTCTACCAGGCTAGCTAACAATGGACAGTGTGCCACCCTTATCCACTAGATGCTAGTGTCTAGGAAGGACTGAGTAGTCTGTTCAGGTGTACTCCCAGATGCTATCAGTGATCACTCCCCAGTCTTTTGTGTATGGCGGGCTAAGCTTTCTAAGGTCCCCCTTTTCTGATTCACGTTCATGACTTTTCTTGCTTTGACCCAGTTTAGTTTAAAAGTGAAGTAGATATCCAAGAGAGGTCTAATCTATGGGCTACCATCGATGTTAACCTAGTTCTTCCATATTTCTGTACAGTATTTGCTGGTCTCCTAATTAAGCATGTTTCCCTAACTACTAGGAGGGTTTGAGGTCCAGTAAACAAATGGTTGGCTTACCCCTTGTCCTGGTTTACAGAGAGCGACAAATGCTGGGCAACCGTTAAGGTCACCAACTCTGCTTCTGACTGGACAAGATACAGAACGCTCAGAAAAAAATGCAAACAGGCCATATGGCAGAGTAAAAGTAACTACTGTTAAAACCCTGTTTGAATCCACCATTAGTAATCAACATCACTTTTCAAAATATATTAAGAAAATCCTGGATCAGGATGGTACCCTCACCCTCTCTGAAACTGACGACCTTGGAGGAGTAAACTGCAACAACCTGACTACAGTTTCAAATGCCTTCAGTGAATTCTTTACTGACCTCTCAGCTTATACAAGATCAATTCCCCACTCCGGTTCAAGCCTGGAATAATCTTCCATTCCTGAATTTGTGCAACATCCTCCTTTTTATTTTAAAAACATCAGGGTCTCTGAGGTGTGCAAACTTCTGAAGCAGATCCTGGAAGTAAAGTTGCTGGCTGAGATGGGATTGCGCCTAGACTTCCCTGATAACTAGAATTTTTAATTTGTCCCTCTTCTCTGAAATGTACCCAATTCCTGGAAGATGTCTCATATTCTACCTGTGCTTAAAAAAGGTAACAATAAAAACATCTGCAGTTACAGATCTATTGCTATTCTACCTGTACTTAATATGGTCATGGAAAAAATTGTTACCACTCAGCTCTCTGATCTCTCAGCCCATGATTTCCTCTCCCCAGCACAGCATGGTTTCCGCCAGAACCATAGTACTACCATGGCCTACTTACCCTTACTAATAGCATTTCTAATGCATTTGACAAAGGGGAGTTGACAGGCACTGTTTTCATTGACCTTACAAAGGACATTGATGTGATTGATCATACCCTACTGCGCAATAAATTAAAAGGTCTGGGTATATCCAACACTGCCTTCCCCTGGTTCAAAAGTTACTTAGCTAATAGGCAACAACAAGTCAGGTTTGGATCCGCCCTCTCGGACCTTATCCCTGTCGCAGTTGGGGTTCCTCAAGGCTCAATACTTAGGCCCCTCCTCTTCTCCCGCCATATTAACACTGTCCATCACTGTACTGTAAATGACACACCTGTCTTGTATGCTGATAATCTGTTGTTCTTCTCCAGCACCCAGAATGTGCCTGACATCAACAAAAAAATTGTCATCAGACTTTCAGGCTGTTCAAAAATGGCTTCACAAAAATAGAATTTTAATGAATGTTACAAAGTCACAGTCTATACTCTTTGGATCTGCCCCTCAGCTAAAGAACATCCAAACTCCTCTTTCAGTTGTATGTTATTATGGTATACCTTGGGCCACTGTGCCCTCCATTAGTTACCTGGGCATTATGCTTCACCCCTCTCTGGAATTAGCACTCCATGCGTCATCCACCTGTAAGGCAGTTAATGACAGACTAAGGCTTTCTTATAAGGCTAGATGCAGTCTCTCTGTCCTACAGCCCACTTTGCCATTGCCCTGGACATTCTGCTTCCAAAACTCTCCTCTGTTTTGCCTGTTTTTTCAGTAGCCACCAACTCAGTATTGCAAAATTGGAATGTTGCATATAGTAATGTCTGTTGCTTTGCCTGGCTAGTAATCACCATGTCCACTGCTGTACTCCATACCTGAATCTTGGTTGGCTCCCCCCATTTGCAGTGCGAGTTCTAACCTTGGGAGGTATCATCCAGAATATTGTTCAGAAACCGGTGCCACTACTGCTTGCCTCCCTTCTGATGCCCCATAGAAACACCTACCCATTAAGATCAGCTGATGTCAACCCCTTTGTCATGCCCAGGACTGGAACCAAACTGGGTGAGATGGCTTTTTCTGTTGCTGCCTCTAAACTGTGCAACACTGTACCAGCCAGTATCAGACAGTGTCCAGTTTCCCGGACATTCAGAAACTGGTACCACTCCCACTTGCTACAGTTGCGTGTTTGCATCTGCTTCTAGCCAGTAAGCTTTGACAACCTTTTTTTTGCTTATGGTTCTGGACACATTGGATAGCTCTGAACTCATCACTTTATGTTCCCTCTATGATGAATGTACATTTGCATTTTCCACTGTTTAATGTTTCATTGTAACTGCACCTTAACATTAGATTCTTACATCTTGTTGCCTGTAATTGTCACATACTTGTATTTTTGTGGTTATACTTCTCCCAGGTCATGCCTGAAAATAGGAAAATGAAGGTCTTTTGCACCTTACCTGATTAATAAAAACTAAATGCAATGAAATGAAAAGGCTCAATTGAGGGTAACTGTCCCCCGTTTATCACTTGAAATGTTGCCCCTTATTCTTTCTGGTCCTGATTTAATTACTCTCTGTTGGCATTGAGCTGATCCCAGGCCCTAGACTGATGTAGCCTCCATGTTTCAACCCTCTTGGCAGAGTGTAAAGGGTCTCAAAATAGCCCACTGAGCTAGAAAAACTCACAGCCTGGGTCAAGTCACTTTAATCCCGATATCCTAGGTATTTTGGAAACCTGACTAAAGCCATCTATATCAGATAAAATTTGTGCCTAACCTGGCTACAGGTTTATTAGGCAAGATTGGGTAACTTCAAAGGTGAGAGGTGGCACTGTTATTTATTTTATATGTCACCTTAATGTCATCACTTTTAACATCTCCACCACCCTTGGGGACACACCTGAAATTTTGTCACTTTTTTCCTTTCTCTAGGTTACTGTAGGAAACAGCATCTGTTCTGTGCCTATATTTTTCCATCAGAAGACCTTAATGCTTTGTCTTTCTAGAGAATATAGTGGGACCTCTAATGAAAAATAATGATTTTTTCCTCTTTTGTGACTTCAGTATTAAATTGGCTTAGTTGTAAGGCAAAGAATGTTGAACTGTCTCTCAGTACATTCCAGTTAACCCAAAGTACTAGTATCTCTGAACTGACTAGGCTCTCAATGGGAAGTGTGACACTCTTTTAGATGGCATACTTACCCACAAAATTGATAGAATTATCTGTTCTGGCATGCTTCCTAATGTTATCAGCGACCACTCCCCAGTTTATTGTGTATGATGCGATACATCCACTAAAGCTCCACCTGGCTGGTCTGCTTTTGGGATTTCTGAAAATTTGGTTCTGCCATGTTTTGGGAAGGACATTTTCAGTGTAGACTAATGCAATATATGGGCCACAAATTACACTGGTCTGGCCATCTTCTATTTAAACTCTGTATTTACTGGCCTTCAGGATTAGTATGTTCCTTTAACAAGAAGGGTTGGGGGTCCTATAACTAAGTGGGTTAACAGTCCCTTCTTGCTGCTTCCAAGCTATTGGGACAAGGTACTCAAATTAATGTATGCCGAATGGCAGGGTTTGCAGGCATGTGCTGCTTTGGGACGAGCAGTGTTGATCATTTCTGTGATTGGGAGCAGCAATTCGGTATTGTTTTGTAGTTAGGAGCAGCAGTCCAATATCGAGGAATGTCTTGCAATGGAAGTCTGCAGTGAGATTGGTTGTCAATAAAGAGCTGGGAGTTGACCAGGAAGCAGCATGCAGGGCATGGCAGTGAAAATGAGTCCTGCAGAATTGAGAGCTGTGGCTGTGAGGTGAAAGGGAGCTGTGCTATTGTGGGGTCAGGTTAGGGAATTATTCTTTGTTCCCTCAGGCCGTGAGCTAGTGTTGCAGAAGCTGTTGTGTTAGTGTGTGTTACAGATCTGATGTGCTTTGCTAGGGTGTTCTAAATATAGTTGTTACACTTGGTGATATAGTGCCATTGAGAAAGAGCTGGGAGTTGGCCAGGAAGCAGCATGGAGGGCATGGTGGTGAAAATAAGTCCTGCAGCATCAAGAGACATGGCTGTGTGGTGAGTGGTGCAAGAGAGCTGTGCTGTTGTGGGATTAGGTTAAAGGAAATATCAAAGGTTAAGTATATGGGTTCATAGCCCATTACCTTACCCTCGCAGTAGTCCTTCTAGCAGATTATGATTTTTATGAATGTCCTGCAAGGGAGGGAAGGGATTGTAAACCTGGGCATAGTGCTGGCCTGACGATCCTTTCCACTTCCTGGTCCGCCTGCTCAGGCCCTGTGCTCCGACATTTTGTGACATCTAACCAGGGAGATTGTGGGGGCATGGCCCATTGAAGCCTATGGAGAAGGATTTCATAAAGTTTTTACAGATGTTTAAGCAACCTTTGATAAAAATAAAAGCTACCGCTCAACTAATAGAGGCCCTACTAGTTAAGCGGTGGCTTTAATTTTCAAAGTTGCTAAACATCTACTTTATAATCCTTCCCCATAAACTTCAATGAGTGCACCCATGTTCCCCTGGTTAGATGTCACAAAAATGTCTGGAGAGGGGCAGGGCAGGTCCACCGGAAGAGGAAGGGATTGGCTGGCCAGCATTACAGCCCAATTTACAATGCTTCCCTCCCTTACTGGGCATTTGTAAACATTATAATTTTGTGCTAGGAAGACTATTGCAAGGTTAAGGCAACGGGCTGTGAAGCCCGAAAGACTTCAGTATTAAGTCTGAAATTTACTTCAAGGGCTTTTCTTTTTTTCTTCTGGTTGTAAGCTGGTGTTGTAGAGGCTGTTGTGCTAGTGGGTGCTAAGGATCTTATGTGATTTGTTAGGGTGTTATAAGGGTGGTTGTTGAATGTGTTGATATAGTGGCTTTTACAAGTGCTATTCAGCTAATTAAAAGTGTTATAAAAGTTGTTGTACTGTATCTGTTATTAAGGATTTCAGCTAATGGTGATTCATATTTTGCATGGTAGATATTAATGTGTTTTTTAAGGTGTTAATGCACTGCTGTAGTGGTAGTGTGTATTATATTAGGGTTGAGGAAGCACTTGTGTGTTACACCCCAGTATTTGCACTTTAATAACTCTGCCTCATTCAGCTGAAGTGCCCGAAATGTGATAGGCGTGGAATCTGGGCCAGTGTCTCTGGATCCTGAAAATTTTGTGCTAGTCAATTTGGGGCAGGGCCAAAGTTACAGAGGTGAAAAAATGCTAAAATCCACAAATCCACCCACATTAAATCTTTTTTTGCTCACCTGTAACTAATTTAAAATCTGATACTTACAGGTTTGATGGAGTCTGACCCAAGGTACACACTTTGACAGCTGGCAAGTTTTTAACTTACATGGGGTTTGACATACTGTATAAAAATGTTTTTAAATGGAGCATGCACTGTTTTGTGCATGCTCCATTTAAAAAATTAAAGTGATTTTCCAACTTAAGTTACATCAGGTACAATTCACATATTCTGGTAGCTGATGTCAGCAATTATTATCCCAGCTGATTTTCATAATTTTATTTGCAGTCCTTAAATTTGTGGAAGACATCGTAATTTGGCTCTACGAGGTGGCCAGATGATCCTTTCCACTTCCCGATAGCGCTGACATGCCCACGCGGTCAGGCACGTAATGACATGTGACCAGGGAGAGTGCGGGGGCATGCCCCATGAAGAGAATGGGGCTCCATTTCATTGCTACTTTTATGCATACAAATGGCCAGTTGGAGGTTAATGATGGCCACCACTCAACTAACAAGGACCTTGTTAGTCGAGTGCTGGCCTTCATTGATGCCAACTGGCCATTCTTATGCATAAAATAACACTGAAATGGAGCCGCGTCACTTCAGTGGGGCACACCACTGCGCTGTCCCTGGTCACACGTCATTATGTGCCTAAGTGCGGGGACGAGTCAGCGCTATCAGGAAGTGGAAGGGATTGACTGGCCACCTCGTAGGGCCAAACTATGATCCATTCCACAAACTTAAGAACTGCAAATAAAACTATGAAAACCAGCTACAGCGACTATCGCAGGCATCAGCTGCTGGAATGCTGAGTAAGGGGAAAATCTTGGAAAATCCCTTTAACTTTCTAAGGATAGCTGGATTTTTGCATTAGTGTTTTCATCATCCGTGCAAAGAAATTAGTGATGATCAGTCTGCCTACACAAAAACCCAGCTGTCCCTACAACCCACCCCTCCTTCCTGACCCATGTTTTAATTAAAATGGCCAGTGGGTGCCCAGTCCCACCGGCCAGTATCCCCCCATGACTCACATCTTATAAAAGCTGCTGACAGGTTTCTAATCCCACCAGCCAGAATCCCCCTCCCTCCTGACTCATGTTATTGCATAGAATGGCCAGCGGGTGCCCAGTGCCACTGGCCAGTAGTCACTTACCCTTCTGACAGTTCCACATGTCCGCCGGTGTACCACCCCCATTTGTAGCGACACCAGTTTCCCCACCCCAGGTGGTGCCGAAGTGCGTGACAGTATACCTGCAATAAAGGAAACAGTTCCATGTTTTTCTTTATCTTCCTATTTTCCCCTGAAACAAAGAAAACCATCTATTCATGTCTTTTGTGGTCTGCCCCCCACCCCAACCCACTCCACCCGACCATCAGCTCATCCCACACTCATAAGTCATCTAAAATCGATCCACCTTCATAGATCCAGTCTCTGAGCTGAAATATGTCCTCCTCCTAGAACCATGACTGCAAACTGTTTTCATGTTATGTTACCGTTACCTAGTGAAACGGTAGCCATCGTTTTGACTCTGGTCCCTGTACGTGCTTAGATTGTATAACTATTATTAGAATTTATGCCTGGAGACAGTTTTCAGTTGTTTCTTGCTGTATCTGTATCTGTGGAACATATCTGTATTCTTGTTTGTGTCATACTTGACGTGGAACCTATGAAATAACTTTCTGCTCAAAGGTGTTAATCCAAGATCTCAGTAAATAAATAAAAACTGAGGAAATCAGGTAAGTGTGGTTAGTGTATTTCCAGATTACTTTGAACTTTTACTCATAACTTGGTCATGTTTTAATATGTTTCCCCTCAAATTTTCAACATGGCCTTTCTGGGACACCACCTCATGAACACGGTAGGTGAGAAGTGTCATATCCATCTGAAAGGTGATTTCCCAGTCACTATGTGAAATCACCTTTCGCAGTTAAATTTTTTCTTGTAATTTTTCTTGTACAAACAAACAGGATACATGAAAATATTCTGATACATACCAAATGCAGGTATACAGTCATGAAGGAGGTAATACAACTTCCATAAAAATATTTGGCATGCCAGTTCAAACAGTAGACACCACATGAAACAGTTAACTAGCTATGTTGGAAGTAAGAGAAACATCCTGCCTTAAAAAGAAACAATAAGCAATCAAAAGTAAACAAAAACACTCAACGCTGCTTGGGGGAGTTAAATTGTACCCCTAATGCCACATTTCCCTAACTTTTGTGGTGTTAGGCTGAACCCTAACTGGTGCATTAATGCACTTTTTTGCAAAGAATTTCCTTTCTTTTTGAGATAGTGGAATCATATCTTATTCATGCAGGTGCCAGCTGTACTTTGCCGAGGGATTGCTCCATCCACCTGTGGAAGTGCAGCAATGGATATCAAGAATTCTTGGGGCTGTCGGCCTGGTGGAGCTGAGGGCTGAGATGCTGGACGCCACACCTCACGCTACGCTGGCGACCCAGGTTCGGAAGCGAGCCCAGGCGCTGGTAGGTCGGCTGGGGCGGGTTGAGGAAGGAGTGCCCTTGTGGTGCTGTCCTCCCTGGGAGCAGGGGATGGGTCAACCTGGCGTGCCAGTTACCCCCGGTGGAGACCAGGAGTTGTTGCAGCAAACCATGCAGCATGAGAACAGCGTGGCCGTGCGCCAGCGCGTTGGGGCATGCCCACATTTGGGGAGGGGTCCTATGAGTACAGAACATTAAAAAACACTTTCTGAGTAAGATAGGCGATGGCACCTATCTCCCATGCCCTCCGTCAGGTTCTCCTCGGTTGGCCTTCCAGTTCCTCTACCCAGATCCCACCTGCAGCCGGAGTCTGACTTACAAGTAAGCCCAAGAGAGGCGATGGGCTACCCTCCCCAGGTGGGTGAAACTGGGGGGAGAGGAGGCACAGACTGAGAGATCCACAGGTGGGCAGGGATAAGGATAGGATGCCTGAGAGAGTTCTCAGAAGCTGCAGTTGGAGGGAAATAGAGTTAAAAAAAAAGAGAATTCATGGGCCTGTCCTGCAGAAGTGCAAGGCCCTCTGGGTCCTGTGCTTCCATGTGGCTGTACACAAAGATGTACAGGGCAAAGACCATCTCTCAGCAGAATTACAGTGCCCTTGGCACCCACAGGTGCAGAGATGCAGGGCCCTATGCCAAGAGAAGAGTTCTCTTGACTATATGGTACTTGGGCCCATGCAGGCAACTCTGCAGCTACCCTTCCCAGGCTGGGGGGGTGGCTTGTAAGGCAATTCCTACCTCCCCCCAGCCTTGGCCCAACCATCTGGGTCACTAAGCTCACCCCCAAACTCATCTCACTGGCTCGGATCACAAAGTGCTACCTGCTGGGGTAAAGACAGGTACTACACGCAACATTTCTTAATAATAATTTTTTTTTTTTTAATTTTGACCCCAACTTTTCACAGCAGTCGTTTTATGACTCCCCGTTATAAACATAACATGGCATTTGTTGAATACTGGCTGAAATGTCATTTTGCACCACATGTATGAAAACACGTCTTATTTAGGATTTGAAAGAAGACACCTGTCATGTTTATGAGGTGGTATGAAAAAATGGCTATGCTAAAAGTTTGGAGTCAAAATATCGAAAATTAGTGAAGTTATGAGAGAATGTTGAAAAATTTCAACGTTCATGCATAACTTGAGCGTTTTGCCATATTGTATGCGCTACATTTTGAACATAGCTGAATTGATGAGCCCACCCACGAAACCGTAAGTGAAAATTTAAAAATCCCACCCAAACCGTGATTTCATGCAGTGACTGTGAAATCACCTTTTGGGACAGATATGTAAAATTCCACCTGCTTTGTTTATTAGGTGGGGTCCTAAAAAGGCCATGTTGAAAGTTTGGTGGAAACATGCTTACAATTAGCGAAATTATGAGTGAATGTTGTAATAGTTCAATATTCACGCCATAACTTGGTCATTTTAACATATTTTTACACCATATTTTCAGCATAGATATCTTATTACCCCACCTAATGAGCCCATTTGGTGAAAACTTACAAATCCTGCCCGAAAAGTGATTTTGTGCAGTGACTGTGAAATGACCTTCCTGGCCAAATTTGAAAAAAATCCACCACTCTTGTTCATGAAGTGGGGTTCCAAAAAGGCCACGTTGAAATTTGGTGAAAAAATATTAAAAAATGACAAAAGTTATGACTAAAAGTTCAAACCCCATTGAAATACATTAAACAGGAATTACCTTATTTTCTCATACTGTAGTCCCCAGTTACAGCAGCAAGACATATTTTTGATTGGAGAATAGATCTACGTCATGAGGCATCTTCAAATGAGTGAGGGTGCGTGGGTGCAGAGTTGGAGTTGGTTTGGGGTGGGGGTTTGGGGGGGATCATATCGGCGATGGACCATTTAATTTTGGGGGTTACATTAAAAAAGGTAACAAGAGGATGGTTTTCCTTATTTCCTGGGGTCCTGGACTCAAGCCAACACTGGCGACTGGGCACCCCAGTGTCAGAATAATCTTCCGCTGCACGGGGGGGGGGTGACCTCTTGGGGAGGATGGAGAAAATGGTGGTACTGGGGGTGGACACCCCAGTCTGCTTTAATAATTGCAGATATTTCAGGGAAGGATGACTGAGGGCTGGCTGAATTGGGAGGGGAAGGAATAAAAAATTAAAAAGAGAGACAGAGATTGAGCACTTGCTGGCAGCAGTCTTTAAACACCAGAATCTAGCGAAACAGTTCTCATTTAACTAGATTCAGGTGTTTGTTTTTTATAAATAAATAATTTTTTATGTGGTTTTCCATTTTTTTTTTTTTTCAAATTTCTGGGAAAATTTAGATGGCAGCCACCACGACATGAACATTTTTTTTTGTTTTGTGAGAAGCAAATGGTGAGAAAGCAAAAAGCTTTCACACATGAAATTGTTGGTGTATTAGAGGATTATCCAAAAATCCTACTGAGCATGCTCCGAAAAAAACACTTAAATCATTATAACTCTGGAACCATGTATAGTCCTTATACCTCTGGAACTGTTTAATATTTTTTCCACAGAACCTCCAAATGGCACTACCTTGGCAGAGGTTACTTCCAATCTGAAAGTTTCAGAAAAAAAAACTGTTTCATCTGAGCCATAGATGAGAGGGAAAAAAGTGTTAGGCATAGGAAAAAGGTGGCCTTTAATGTAAAAACGACATGTGGATCTCAGAAACCGCACTAACATCTGTCATAAAACTTTCCACATATTGAGACCTTGGCTACTAGACAATGCGTGCCACATTTGGGGCAAATTTGACAAGCCATTATGGTACAAAGTTAGGGGTTTAACACAGAAACTCTTGGTCAACCATAACTATACAGGTGCTATCATACCAGTATCATATAAAACATTAAGAAAATATCCTAGTCTCTGATTGGTCCAGAACCAGTCACATAACGTTCTCTGTTTTTGAAGTGTTTGGTGACCAGTTTCAAACCAAAACTGGTCAATAGTTCCTCAGAATGGGCAATAGTTCTTTGAACCATTGCCCACCTGAGCATTTTGATCAAACCCTCACTCAAGCAAAATGGCCCTCATTTTGTTGGATGCCTGGGGGCAAACATTTAGGTTTTTTCCCTGGTTCTGGGGTTCCCCCTCCCAGTCCTAACTTTTATCACATTCCCTGATAGTCTAGTGGCCTACCCATCTCCTGGCTCTGATGTCTACCTCCACATTACCCCACTACCATCATCTTGTCACTGAGACAACAGCCGGTATAACTCTCCGCTCACCTCCACCACCATCCACCATCTCAAGCTAGTACTGCGACTTCTATGTTTTTCTTTTATGAAGTTCCAACTATTAAAAGTGAGATGGAGCAGGCAGCAGAGATGTGTGGTGGGTAATACTGGCCTCAGTCTCACTTTTAGTAGTTTCAGTCAGGTTTACGGTGGGAATCGGGGGAATGGCGATGTCAGGATTTTAAAACTGAATGGATGGCAGCCTGCCTGGTGGCGCTGAGGATTGAGGTGCTAGACACCATACTTTGTGCCATACCTGTGACCGGGGATGGGGGGGGCGGGATTGGATCAAGCATCTGGAGGACTACTCTCCTCTCCTAGGAAGGGTGGCTTGGTTTTCCCGGCCTGTGACTACCACCAGGTGGAGGCCTTGGGGTAGTGCGTGCTATCGGTGACCCAGTAAAGGAGGGCTGGGGCCTGGTGAGCTGTGTGTGCCTCAACACACAGACTCACATCGGTTGCAGAGGGAGGGGCAGGAAACAGAAAAAGGACTCTGGCTCAACAAAGCCCTGTCTGTCTGTCTGCCGATCCGCATGGCCATCCGGAGATGGTCCAGACTGGATTTTGTGTTGGGGTTGGTGTGGGGGGACAGCCCTCTCTTTCCATCCCCATCATAGCCGGAATCCATGGGGGTACCCAGCCACTCCAGGGGAGGCAGGCGCTGGTTCATGGTGGCAGGTGCAGGGGTAAATATCTGTCCCAGTACTCCAGGAGAAAAAGCAATATGGGGAGAAAACCTGAATGGGTGGGTCTGCAGGCCATTAGACTGCCAGGGATTTTAAAAAGGGACTTAAAAAACAGAAAAAACATGCAAGTCACAGTACTTCTCAAGATGACGACAGGTGGTGGAAGGTCATACCAGCTGCTGTCTCAGTGGTGGTATGATGGTTGGGTGTGGTGGGGAGAAGGGTATTTGGGATCAGAAGAAGGGCGACTAAACTACCAGGGAATGTCAGGAAAAATGGGAAGGGAATTTCTGTGAATTTAAAGCCGAGGTGGACAAATGGCTATTTGGCCTATAACCAACACACCCACTAGGAGTGGGAGGTAGCCCAGATGGGTCTAGTGCCTTATTCTACCTAAACAACATGAGAAACATGAGTACCACTAGTGCCAGGGAATGAAAAATTATATTTAAAAAAACAAAACACATTTGGGGGGAGCACTTCTCAGGCTTCACTAGAGTGTTTTTGTTTTTTTTAATAAAGTAACTAAGTAGACACTCAAAATGGCTACTGGATCACCACATCAATTACAGGATACAACGGTAAGTATGTATTTATATTTATTAACTTTAGAGAGGAGGGCTAACACAAGGTTTTATGAAACAAACATTGACTGGAGTCCTTTCATGATATTGTTGAAAAAAAATCTTGACCCCTTGGGATAAACTATTGCCTTCCAGTAGTCATAATGCCCTCAACCTTTGGCTTTGGGCAATACAACAGTTTTCAGGGAATAGTTCATCCATCAGGGTCAGTATTTTTTCGCAGTATCCCTTGACTCTGGTCAATATTTCTATAATATGTATGTGTGTATATGTAATAGATAACCCACTGTAGGGTGTATGGTCGCACTCTGATACAGGCATGCCTTAGTGTGCATTCAACCACCTAAGGTGTGCATATATCAGATCGTGATCACACACCCTAGAGTGGGTCATCTGTCTTATAAAATGGTAGGGTGGACACTAACCAGTGTAGATAAACCATTTATCTTAATGCAAACCAGTGAGCAGTGAAAAACAGTTGCATTTATCTAAATAGTTGTCGCGTCCCCCCCGCTTCTCTGCACTACCTAATTTCTTTCATTTTCCACCAACCTCCCACTTCTTCCCAGCTTACTATCCCCACCTTTCCACCAAACATTTTTAAACACACTTTTAATGCACTGTTATTCAAGACCCCACTAGCTCTTGTTTTCATCCTTGAAAGTGATGGAGTCACTACTAAAAAGAGAGGATAGTGGTGTACCTAACAGATACTGCAGACAAAACAGCCCTTCGACGCATTAACTTAGCTCTCAATAAAGCCTGCCGCATGATCGCTGGTTGTGATCATTCTACTCACACATTGAGCTGTGCAATCTGACGAACTGGCTAAACTTCAAAGGCAGGCTTAAGTATCACACTTGCCTTCTTGCAAAAAAGATACGCCAGAAGCAAGCCCCTCAAGGTCTACACCACCTCATCCAAATAGTTCCCAGCGGAAGAGCCCTCAGGCTTTTCCTCGATACCACCCTCCTGGTCCCCCACTATAGGACCTCCCTTGGTCAAAGATCCTTCCGGTATCGGGCTCCCTTGTGGTTAAACAACTTTCCGCCCTCCATCTCCATGGTACCCAGCCTTGGCTGATTTAAAACCGGCCTCAAGACCCTCCTCCTTGCCTCCTCAGCCTGTGACTGCACATAGAAACATAGATTTTGACAGCAGATAAGGACCGCTTGGCCCACCCAGTCTGCCCATTTCCCTACCTAATGGATAAACTGCAGATCCTAGTCAACCAGCAGCCTACTTCTTCCTACCCCCACCCCCTAGAATTGCCTTATGACTGTCCCATGCATGCTTGAATTCCACCACTGTTTTTGACTCCACAACCTCCTCCGGAAGGCCGTTCCATGCATCCACAACCCTCTCTGTGAAAAAATACTTCCTTAAATTACCTCTGAGCCGCCCCCCTTCTATCTTCAAATTGTGCCCTCTTTTGAAAGATGCTACCCTCTTGGACTTTGTTGATTCCCTTGAGATACTTGAAAGTTTCTATCATGTACCCCCTCTCCCTCCTTTCCTCGAGGCTATACATATTCTGCTCCTTAAGTCTCTCTTCATATGTCTTCTGGTGCAGACCCTGCACCATTTTAGTTGCCCTCCTCTGGACAGCCTCCATCCTGTCTATGTCCTTGCGGAGATTGGGTCTCCAGAACTGCATGCAGTACTCCAGATGGGGTCTCACCAACTGTCTGTACAGAGGGATAATAACTTCCTGTTTTCTACTGGTGATGCCTCTCCCTATGCATCCCAGTATCCCCCCAGCCCTCCTTGCTGCCCTTTCACATTGCTTGCCCACCTTTAGGTCATCTGATATGACTACCCCCAGGTCCCTTTCCATTTTTGTTGTTGTTAGTATCTCACCCCCCATTGTGTACTCTTCCCCTGGGTTTTTGTTTCCTAGGTGCATTACCTTGCACTTCTTAGCATTGAATCTAAGCTGCCATACATTTGACCATTCCTCTAACCTTGCCAAGTCCCTTCTCACGTAATATTCCATCTTCCTACTTTTCATCTCTATAGGTTGCATAGCTTAATCCCTAGGAGGAACATTTTCATAACTTGTTAGTTTACTCACTTAGGATACACATTGAAAAGGGGAACCATAGCTGATGTATTTTGATTAATTCCCTCATTACTTCTCTCTCACTGTGTATGTATTATGACTAAGGGTCCATTTAAGACCCCCTGAAACTTACCATATGTAAATATCTATGACACGGGCTCTACTGTTATGACCACTACAGCTGTAACCTGCCAATTGTATATATTCCCTGTACTGTATTACTTATGTTAATATCCTGTTATTTTATGTATGTGGCTATCTGACGTGGAGCCTTTACAAAGGAGTCTTTGACTCAAAGGACTGTAATTCTGATTTCTCTCTTAAATAAATAAATAAATACTGGAACAATGGACCCAAAGCAACATGGCTTCACAGCAAGACGCGCTTGTCTAACCAACTTGATACAAAACTCTCCAATAGAGTGGACACAAGGGAAGGAGCAGACTACATGGAAGCTGACCTTAGAAGGCTAGAGGATTGGTCCAGGAACTGGCAGTTACAATTTAATGCCAAAAAGTGTAAGGTAATGCGCTTGGGAAAGAGGAACCCTGGAAAAAAGTACGCACTGGAAGGACATCAACTTGAAGAGACACAAACGGAGTGAGATCTCGGCATAATCATCACTGATGAATTAAAGGTAGGAAAACAATGTGAGAAAACAGCACAGAAAGTGGCTGGCATCCTCGGATGTATAAGTAGAGGTATTTGTAGTAGAAAGAGGGAGGTTATCATGCCACAGGTCCTTGGTGAGGACACGCTTGGAGTACTGCATTCAGTTCTGAGACTTCACCTCAAGAAGGACATTGACCATTTGGAAACGGTGCAGAGAAGGGCTACTAAGATGGTGCATGGACTGCATCACTGGTCATATGAAGCAAGGCTCGGGCAGCTGAACCTATACTCCCTTGAGCAGAGAAGAAACAGAAGGAACATGATTGAAACATTTAAGTACATGAGGGGATTTAACACAGCTCAGACAGGCAATCTATTTCAACAGAACACATCAGCACACATGGGAGGGCATGATATGAGACTGGTAGGAGGAAGGTTCAAAACCAGCCTCAGGAAGTACTTCTTCACAGAGAGAGTGATAGACCCGTGGAACACCCTGCCCCAGGAGGTGGTAGCATCAGAGACAATCAGGGAGTTCAAACTCACATGGGACAGACATAAAGGACAAGTTAGGATGAAGGCTGCATAGGGAGGGGGTAGTTTCTAGGGCAGACTAGATGGGATTGCACAGTCCCCATCTGCCGATGCTTTTCTTATGTTCTCATATTCTAGCATTCATTTTTTCTGTATTCAGCAGCATGTCCCCAAACTGCCTCTGGTTCTGCTCATTCAGCTGACACAGTAGGTTAGGATCTGCAGCTTCCTTCCACTCTCCACCCTTTAAAAAACAGTTTTGGTTTTTAATGAACAACAGCCCAGTCCTAAAACCATCACCAGCCACTACACCATTTCTTTGTTTAAATCATTTTGTAACATGGCTCTCAGTCGGGCGGTGAAAAGCAGCGCGATGATTGGCAGAATGGCGACAGCTGACTGAAACCGAGTGGGTATTAAGCCAGACATAACGCCCGCTCGGTCAGTACCAGCTGTGGCCATGGAGGCTGCCTACCAGTAACAATCCACTGAGGCACCACCTGGCGCCGCCAGTGGCGGGGCGCACACCGACCCGCCTGCTACAAGCCTCTAGTGGGCCCCCAGGAACCCAGCCGATGACAGCACGCCCATGTTGCCCCCCAGCAGAGATGCAGAGCGTCCAGCCCGGCAAGCTGACAGACAAGATGCATCCTTAGAGCTCGCTTTGTTGCAAATGTTAACATACTGTACTGTGTTCATCTTTGGTTGCAACCCGCTTCTTTGTGTGTGTGTGTCATCATTTGCCCAATATAGTTAGTCTGTTCTGCTTGAAGTGTTGTAGTTGTACATTGTTTGAGTTTTATTTTTTAAACTGCATGGTCTGTTGGCTGCCAGCGTCTCTTATTGCTGAGACCGTTATTGCTACAGTCCTGGGTTATTGCCAGATGCGCCGAAGCGCGGAAGTCTCGCCCCAACACACCCATTTGTTAGATGCACAGCATGATAGCAGCGTTGAGTAATTCACTGTTGCGTGTGTTGCATGTCCTTACATCTCACAGTCTGTCTTCTACTTAGTTTGTAGTACAATTAAGGGATTTCCGTTACCCGATTTGTGGTCCTACGAGCGAGCAAGAGTTGGGAGGAGGTTTCTGAGATGGTCTCTATTACCAGATGACTCGTGGCCCGGAGGTGATGCCGGTAACATAGGCTCGTTGTCGCCGCGACGAGCCTGTGAGAGCGTTGACACCTCCAGTCGGGTTCTTGGTCAGCTGGTGGGAACCGGCCGCCCCTCGCACCCTCCAGCGGGCATTAATCCACCGGTAGAGCCCTCCTCTGTTGGTGATTAATGCTTACTTAATTCACGAAATGCACCACTTCAGCAGCTCCTTGCATTAGCACTCGCCTCACAGTCCTCGGCAACTGCTGAAACCTAGTTGGGACCCTCCCTTGAACCTATACAAATTGCCAACATTTATAAAAAAATAAACAAGCGGGCAGAAAATTACACACACTGGCAAAACGCAATCCCACTGTCCAGTGCGATCACCCTGCTAGCCCCTGTTGTTCGCTAAATGCCACCACCATTTGTAGTAACAAATTTTCTTTAAGCCAGACAGCCAACCAGTCAGAGCATGTACCAGTGACATCAAGCCATCATGACATCCTAGCATCCATAGCAACTCCCTAGAAACCTGTGCAGTAAGTGGAGAAACAAGCAGGTACGTACAAAAAAATCCACTGTAATTTGTCTTTAAAAAATATATATATATCTATGTATATATTTACAAAACAAATCTATCTTCGCATGTCAGACAGATCCCTATTGCATTAGTGAAATATGCAGTAGGGCCAATTTGATGCATGATTTATCTATATTCGTGCAGTTTGACCTGGGTCACTTCACTTATGGCTTACGCCACTCGTGAGGTTACCTGAGGTCAGACAGCATTCATATAGATAAATCATGTATCAAACTAGCCCCCATTGCATAACCCCTTCCTAAAAGGGGGCTTACCTTTGCCTCTCTCCCCAGCACTGCTTCTTCACCCCAGTTCTGGTCAAGACTGCAGCTGTGGGACCGTATGCCGACCAAACAGCGACACCTGTACCGCAAACAACAGTACAGCGACAGGTCACTGAACTGTCACCATGGGACCCCGGCACTGCTTTCTCGGGTCTTGCTCCCCTCCCCATATCAACTCTGACTCAGAGTTGATTATGTGAATTTGGGGGTGCTGGGGTTGGGGTTCAGGGGCAAAGCCTTGAAAGAAACAAAGTGTTTTCAGACGGACTTATGCCGACTGTCATTGTGGTCGACATAAATCCGTTGCTGTAACATCGGTCGACAACTTTGTTGTCGAACGGGCATCATGTATTCCTGTGGGACTTGGGGCTGGACTGGACAGTGTCATTTGTTCTCCAGGCTTGTTCATCACCCTTTTCACCATGGCCATGGTGCCATCACCTGTCTTAGCTCAACTGGTCCCTGGACTGCTTTCAGGGTCGGGAACCCCACAGCAAGGCGGTCACTCAATTTCAAACACCTCTCAAAGCTGCACAAAGTGCAAAACTGCTCCTTCCCTGGGAGCATGAACCTTGGGGACACTCAGCAGTGCTCACATGCCACCATTTTACTCCCCCCCAGAGTCCCACCAGATGGCAGCAGGGACTGGGAGGTATTGATCCTAATGACCAGAAGCCTCACCAAGAGACAGAAACATGTTAAAACTGAAGATAAAGTGAAAGACTCCAAAAGCAGTCATGTTTGTAATTTCTCTAGTCCCAGGACTTTCTGAAAAGGGGTCAGAGGATACACAACCTGGCTGGGAATGTTGAGTGTTCCTGTGTTTAGCTTTGCAGACCCAGCAAGCAGCAGACTAAGTCACCTTGGCAAAACAGCAGAATTAGTACATCTTGTCCCTGTGAAACTGACATCAGTTTGAGGATAGCTCAGCTCTGTAGAACACCTAAATTAGTGCATACTGTCTGTGTGAAGACATCAATTTGGAAGCTAGCTCGGATCTGCAAAACAGCTTAATTTCAAGCTGGCTTAGGACTTGTATGCATGCTTTTCCCCAGAAACTAACAGCCACTGAGAGCAAAGGGTTTAGCATAATGAATAATGCATGCGGCACCAGCCACTGATACTTGATCCCTGGATTTCTGCATGAGGGAGAAACATGCAGTAGAACAGATTTGTCTGGGTGACATGAGGAGAAAGATCCGTGAGTAAAGTCAGCAGTCAGATGTGAAATTGGAAGAAAGCTATTTAAAAAATCTTAGCAAAAAGATTTCAGTTTCCTCCAGGAATAACACCAAAGCTATTGCCTGGGCTTTGTGAGCTATCAGAATTTGTCCTGACAGAGAGTCAAAGTTGGCTGATGCCCTGAGTGATTACCTACTTCTAGGAGGTGGGTGAAGGCAAGTCCCATGTGATGTGAAAAGGACATCAGAGATCAGCATGACTCACACCTTTGCCACCCGGAAGCTCGTTGGGTGTGCCACACCTGTGCCGTTGCCTGTATCTGCAACCCTAAGGGAGACATCCTGACAAAGCCAGCCTGCAGAGTCTGCTAAGGTCACAAGTACTTGTCAGTACCCTTCCAATTTTTTTGTTGGTCTGGAACAGATAAGAATAATTGCTGGGCATTTTTTGAGTGATTATTATTCAAAGCCTTTTCATAGAACTGCAACAACTAGCAGCAAAAAGCAGTTATTTTGAATAATTTGTTTGGGATCCCCAACCGCCAGCCTTCAATCGGTCCTGTACCATGGTCCAACTTCAGGCCAGGTGTCTGCATTGCTCAGTTGGTAGCACATCTGCTTTTGGGCCAGAAGGTTGTGGGTTTTAGTCCCACACAGGAGTTAGGCTCATACATAAACACTGGCCCAGAGTGCAGTACTTTGGGGGTGCTGTATCATCAGGGTGTGCTGTCCTTCAGATGAGCTGTTAAACTGAGGTCCCTTGTACCCATCTATGGTGCTGTCCTGGTGGGTGTCCATGTCCAGCTAGAAGTAGAAGAATCCATGGCACTTTTCGCAAGAGTAGTGAACTTTCCCCGGTGTCCTGGCCAACATTCCCTTCCCATAAAACTGGTTCAGGCAACTGTCCAAGGCTGTGTGTGGGTGTTGATGTGCAAAATGGCTGTCCCTACACGTTCAGTCACTTCACTACCAGTCTAGCATTGCTTGTTAGGCACTTTGGGATACAAAGTGTATGAAAAGTGCTATTTAAATGCTGATGATTCTTCTGCCCACTGTATGCACACAATTAATGGACTGCATTAAGAGTTCCCAAGGGACTTGGGGGTACTGGTGCGCCAGTAGGGGGAAATAGTAAATACTGTGTGGGTACTCACCAGAGTGTGGTGAAATTTGTGGAGTGATCTCAGAACTGTTTCACTGCATTTAATTAATTCTGTTCCCCGTCCAGAGTATGCCCCCAGTAAATATCCTCTGTGTGCATGCATAGAGTACAAGTTGGTTGTGTGTAATCATAAATATCTGCAGCCTCCCGTCTAAGCTCCCCAAGCTTGAGGCATGGGTAGAGCTGTACAAGCCACAAGTCTTAGGTCTCTCCGAAACCTGGTTAAAGCCCACCCAGCTAGACTCCCATTTACAACTACAAGGGTAGTCACTCCTGTGCCAGGACAGGCCAGGCAGAAAGGGGTTGGGGGTGTCACGTTGTACGTGCAGGAGCAAATTACTGTCACCACCACCAACTGCTCAACCCCCTCCTCCCTAAGCGAATAGCTCCTCACCGAATTAACCCTAGGTGCATCTAAGAAAATCGCCATTGGCTGCTGCTATAACCCACTTTCATGGGGCATCACAGGGCTAGCCAACTTCTTGGATGGCATAGGGGGAGCAACCTCCTCATGTGATTTGGTCACAATTGGAAACTTCAACCTAAACTGGCTGGATGCCCGTGCTCCAGATTTTGCTAGCATGCTAAAGGAACACAGTCTGGAACAAGTTATCTCCTCCCCCGCCAGGCACAGTGCCGACTCACTCAACCACCCCCTTCTTGATTGGGTGGCCACAAACTGTGCTGACTTGGTCCTCCAGGCGGCACAACTACTGACTCATTCAGTGACCACACCCCAATCTATGCCATACTGTCTTTCAAACCAAGCTGCCCTTCATGCAGGCTCTTAACATTTAGAATGTTTGACCATCCAGAACCAGTGTCGGTCCTCAGAGAGGTCTCGGCAGCAGACTGGTCTGCCCTCTACTGCCACAGCAAAATCTCTGAGGAGGTCATGATCCTTACCTCCACCCTCACTCACATCCAGGATGCACACTTCCCCCTGAAAACCATAAGGATTAGAGGCAGTTGCACCCGCTGGCTATCCAAGGAACTGCTGGCACAAATGAAAGATCAAGACCATAAGTGGAAGGAACACAAAGCATCCCCTTCCCCCCAACTCTGGAATGTATACAGATAGCTGCGCAACTCCTGCAAGCAGACAGTCAAGTCGTTAAAGCGTAAATATTATCTAAATCAACAAATCAACAACCTTGGTATCCTGCAAAATTTCTGGGCCTCCATTGGTTCTCTCCAAAAACCCCAAAATACCAGGCAGATAACACAGCTCTTATCCCCGTCTGGTCTCATCTCAGACCCAGCTGAGATTGCAAGTGTTTCCACTTAGAATTCACAACTTATTCCACTATCTCTCATGCTCCCCGCCCAGTCCTCCCCTGCCCAAAACCACCAACCAAACAACTCACCCTCCTCCTCAACCACGACCCTGCCCCTTCCTTTCTACTTTAGGACCATCAGGCATACGAACACTGCCAAGCTACTAAAATCCCTACCAGCCAAAGGAAGCCCTGGCAGTGATGGTCTGTACCCTGCATTTCTAAAACTTGCCTCTCCTGCAGTCATAAAACCACTCACTTTCATCCTTAATCTCACCCTTACCATTGCTGCTGTACCTGACTCCTGGAAACACGCTAACATCGTACCGATCTTCAGAGCCAGCTATCACCTTTCCCCCAACAACTATCGACTCATCTCCCTCCTCCCCCACATGAGCAAGCTGCTTGAAAAATCCATACACTCTCAGCTAACAACACCTGGAAAAGTACAATCTCCTATGCCCCCTCCAACATGGCTTCCACAATCAACATAGTACCTCCTCTGCCCTGGCCCTCTTTTCCAGTCATGAACTAAGAAGTATGGACCCACAGGCACGGTCTTCTTTGATCTGTCAAAAGCGTTTGACCTGGTTGACCACCACCTCCTCCACTCAACCCTGCTTCACTTTGCCTGCTCCCCAGGTCCTACTACCTTGTTCCACAGCTATCTATCAAACATGACTCAGTCAGTTATCATTGGCAAGGCTTCCTCTGCTCCCCTTCCTGTACTCAGTGGCGTTTCCCAGGGCGCCATTCTCAGACCACTGCTCTTTTCCATGTTTATTAATACACTCCCCAGTAACAGCCTCAACTGTAAAGATGTTCTGTACGCTGACAATTTGGTCATCTATCATAGCAATAAATCTATTGCCTCAATCTCATCCACCCTCACACAAGACTACACATCTGCCCATCATTGGTTCCTTTCAAACAAGCTGTTAGTCAGTGAAAAAAAGACTAAATCCATGCTGTTTGGTTCCAAACCCTTCCTCACCAAAGCCAACTCCTCCCTCCTAGTTCTCACCCCTGTTGGTCCTCCCCTTGAAATTGTCACATCCTTCAAATATCTAGGTGTTACCCATGACCCCTTCCTTTCTTTCTCAGAACATGTCAACTATATGGTGCACCGGATCCACCAGAGGCTAGGCTCTTCGTACCACCACAAACATTACCTATCCCCCGAAGCGCACTTGGCCATTGCACGTGGCAGCCTACTTCCCCTCCTTGACTACTGCTCCCCAGTTTACTCGCACCTTTCAACCACCCTGCACAAGTGGTTAAACTCTACATATAACTGTCGATTCATCCTTTAAGCCCCTTACTGCTCCCACCACTGCTCACTCTACCAGTCATTGGGGTGGTTCACCCTACAAGTTTGCTTTGACTATGCGATGGGCTGTCTGGTGGACAACTCCCTCTGGAGCCAACATATGTCCCCTTACTCACCCCTCCTGACAAGTAGACTGGTCCATAGGAATCTTGGGCCATCCTCTGTCCCCCTGCTAGAAGTACCCCATGCTTCCACTTCCATGGGAACCCAAACTTTCTCAGTCATAGCACCCTCCCTATGGAACAAGCCCCCCCCCATCTGTTCGTGCATCCCCCTCCCACCTAGCTTTTAAACATAACCTTAAGACCGGGCTTCTCACTGCTGCAAAATGTCACTGTTCTGTACAGCAACGCTAGGGTCTACAAATCAACTATGCTCTAATAGCACTCAGACTTTCAACTGATGCCCTACAGCACTTATACCCCCTCCTGCCCCCACTAGCCTGCCCCTATTTCCCACCTCTCTCCTTCCTGACCCCCCTATACCTACCCCTGACTCCCCTTTTCCTCCTGCCTTGCCCCTTTGATGTTATGAACTGTGATTCTTTTCCTACTTGAATTTTTATTACAGCAGCTGTTTTTTCTCACTTGTACTTGAATTGGACCATGTGCCTGTAAACCATTACTGCTTGTGTCTTGCACCGTCTGTATTATTTTGCCTGTGGCTATGCTTATGTACATACTGATATAGCATTACCTGTCTACCCTGTCTGTACATTGTCATTGCAATACCACTGTTCTCTTTCTCCACCCTCGCCACCAGCTGTTGGGCACGCATGTATTGTATCTTGTAATTGTAATTGACTGTTTGTACCTGTACCTATTTTTTGCCACCTTGTGGCCCAGGTCATGACTGAAAATGGTCCTCTGGATCAGTGCACCTACCCGGTCACCAAAGACATAAATAAATAAAAACTAAATAAAGGTTCCCGGTCACGAGGATGGGGGTTGCATTCATTTCTTATGGGGCAGTACCCTGGCAGCCATCTGGCAGCCATCTGTCAAAAGGATCCTCTAGAGGCACCACACCACTTTTTTTTTTTATTGCCTCATTATCAACCAGACCCAGGAACCATTCATTTGAAGGCCTAATAGACTGTGTCCAAGTGTTATTAGACAGGCGTAGTCTTACACCTTCGCATGGGAGTGGTCACACACACACTCATTGCAAAAAACTTTGTTAATGAACTAGTTAGGGTTAAAACAACAAAAGTAGGAAAATGTGGTCCCACCACCATCCTGCAGGCAGTGTCAGGAAAAAAGTTGTGACTTCACCTCTCCTGTGTCTTTGCAGATCACGCATGGGGTGTATCATTTTTTTTGTTTTGTTTTTTATATTTCTCTTTTTCCCTCTACCTCCCTATCAGAGCCGCACCATCAGGAGTCACCTGTTAAGCCTGCCTCTGCCAGTGCCTTACCTGACTGTCTCTGGTCCCTCCACCCCGTCGCAGGAAACTCACCGGTGGGGTCGGGGTGGGCAGACCCTCGACTCTTGCATTCATGCGTCAGAGTCCGAGGCTGCAGGCAGGCACCGCACTTCGCGCTCCATCTTCCCAGGTCCAATGCGTTTTTCCAGTTACAGTGGGACATTGTGGGGCCCATATCGTCAAGGCGCGCGATGCTGGCATCAGCAATGTCCTTCCCCTCCTTCCTCGAAGGAGTAGCCCCTGAGGCTGATTTCATACCCCAGTGACTCCAGCTTGCTGTCGTGCTCCCAGCCTCTGCCAGGAGTCCTGCTTGCCGGGCTGAAAGACTCTCCCTCCCTTGGAGAAGGTGAGCGGTCATCGGACGCTCCAGCCTATCTCCTCCCCGGCGGCCCGAGCTTGCTTCTGAACCCGGGTCACTGGTGTGGTGCAAGGTGTGGTGTCCAGTGCCTCAACCCTCAACGCCACTGTGCTGGCTCTGTATCTTGGGATTATTAACCTTACGCTTACCCCATGCCATCAGAAAATAAGCTGACATGTGTAGAGTGCATGAGAATGGGATGAGTGCTAGGGTTAACAATCCCAAGGTACAGCGCACATTTAATTTGTGAAGATGCAGGAGAGGTGAAACTGTAATGGTTTTTCCTGTTGCTGCCTGCAGGGTGAGGGTGGGGTGTTAGTGTTAGAACCCTATCACTACATTTCCTTACTTTCGTTGCTTTAACCCTAACTAGTGCATTAACAAAGATTTTTGCAATGAATTTCCTTACTTTTTGAGATACTATAATCAAATCCTCACTTGCCTGTGGGTGCGTAGGGCCCTGCATACATCTATGTGGCTGTGGAAGCACAGGGCCCTCTGGGCCCTGTACTTCCATTTCTGGCAAAACAGCAATTTCTTTCCTTCATTGTATGGCTTGTTGAGGTTCCAAAATTATCCTGTGGGAATTTGTTTTTTTTTTTCCGCCTCCCACACTCCCTGACCAGCCACTCCTTTGGGTCACCAGGGGCACCCCTCCGGCACTCTGTCCCTGTCGCCAAAAACCACCCCACATTACAGCCCCCCCCCCGGGTAACCCAACATTTCCCTTCGTTGAATGGGTCGATGCCGGTGGGGGTGGCCAGCGCATCTTACTTGGCCCGGGTGCTGCTGGGGTTGGTCCGGGCTATCTGGGGCCTCGTGGCATTTTTTGACCCCTTGTTCTTGCACATCTCATTTTCTGAAAGATGCTGCCCTTTGAACTGTGTTAATCCCTTTGAGGTATTTTTTTTATTTTTTTTTTGTATACTTTGTTTATTCACCCTGCAGCCCGGGCATCGTTCCAGGGTACCCACTCAGCGGGGTCTCTACTCCCTGCCTGAACCCCCGCATGCCAGTGAACTCCCCCGACTGCCCAGGCAGGTCCAGCTCCCCCGGATCACCCCCCGGGGTGGGTCCAACCTCCCTTAGTGGCTGGTACCAGGATTAGAGGGACCTACTGGCATCGGGTCGGCCGTGGAGTTCACTGGTGCGCTGTGCCGGCATTGGTTGTGGACCTGCCCCTGGGGTCCCCATCATCTCCACTGCTCCATAGTGGGCTTTTCTGGCATCCTGCTCATGCCAGGCATGCTCCCGTGCCTGGGTGAAAGACACCTGCTGCCACCCAGTCCCCTTCCATGTCCCCACGCTTTCCTCCTCCAGAGGTCACTAGTGCAGCATGTGGGAGAACCCACCCACCCCAGGAGAGGAGAGCTGTCCTCCGGATGCCCGATCGTACTTCTCCCCTGCCGACCCCCGATGGTATGGGCTCATTCCTGAACCCGGGTCACTGGTATGGTGCGAGGTGTGGCGACCAGCGCCTCAACCCTTAGTGCTACCGGGCCTCCCGTTGAGGTATTTAAATGTCTCTGTCATATCTCCCCTCTTCCTCGTTTCCTTCAGAGTATACATATCAAGTTCCCTCAGTCTCTACTCATATGGTTTCTGGTGTAGTCCCTGCACCATTTTCATTGCCCTTCTCTGGACTGCCTCCACTCTTTCTATGTCCTTATGGAGATGAGGTTTCCAGAACTGCATGCAGTACTCTAGATGAGGTCTCACCAACTGCCTGTACAGCGGCATCACCACCTCCTGTTTTCTAGTGGTGATGCTGCTCCTTGTGTATCCCAGCATTCCACCAGCTTTTCTCACTGCCTTCTCACATTGTTCGGCTATTTTTAGATTGTTTATTATGACTACCCCAGGTCCCTTTCCAGTTTGGTGGTTGTTAGTAACCCCCCCTCCCCTCATGTATTCTCCCTTGGTTTTGTTCCCAGTGCATGATTTTGCACTTCTTGGCATTGAATTCGAGCTGCCACACTCTTGATCACTCCTCCAACTTGACTAAGTTTCTTCTCATTTTATCCACCCCCGGAGTGTTAACCCTGTTGTAGATCTTGGTGTCATCTGCGAAAAGACATTCCTGTCCTTTGATTCCCTCTGCAACGTCACTTATAAAGACCTTGAAGAGGACTGGCCCCAGCACTGAACCCTGTGGCACCCCGCTGGTTACCCCTTTCTTCAGATTGAACTCCATTTACCACCACCCTCTGTGTCCTGTTGCTAAGCCAATTTCTAACCTAGTTCACCACCTTGGGACCCACTCCCAACTTGTTTACTAACCTCTTGTGTGGGACTATGCCAAATGGTTTGCTAAAATCTAGGTAGTCTATGTCCACCGACCCTCCCTGATCTACTACCCTTGTCACCCAGTCAAAGAAATCTATCAGATTTGTTTGACAAGACCTTTCTGTTGTGAATCCATGTTGCCTTGGGTCTTGTGCCCCGCTGACTTCTATGTATTCTACAACCCTTTTCTTTAACAGGGATTCCATCATCTTTCCTACCACTGAGGTCAAACTGATCGGTCTATAGATTCCCACTTCTACCTTGCTCCCACTTTTGTGAAGGGGTATCACATTCGTCCTCCTCCAGTCCTCTGGTACTACACCCTCCTCCAATGATTTGTTGAATAGGGCTGTCAGTGGTGTCCATAGCACCTGAGTTCTTTTAATATTCTGGGATGTATACCATCCGGTTAAAAAATGTATTCTCAGTGCTTAATGGTTGAGAGTGCCCGTTTACATATATAGTATGAGATAGTTCATGGATTAAAGTTAACTGTAGGCAGATGTTTAAAAAAACAAATTGGGGGACATCTGGTATTTGGTTGACTTTCCATGGGTTCTGTAGATCTATATTATTGTATATATTAGAGTATGTGTATGTGTGCGTCTGAGAGAGAGAGACAGACTGCATGCATGCTTGGGGAAGTTGATGACCCTGGACACAGTTTTTCTAAGAGTATCAGTGCACATTATATGAAAAGTGAACAGCACAACATTTGAACTGAGCCAAGAGTGGGATTTTGCACACCTTTTTGTTACCCATTCCTTTTTCCCATGCCCATCATATAGAATTAGGGCACTGGTGCAGTCAAAGATACAGTAGTCACCATTGCTACGATTATATATACAGTGCAAGCCACTTATACCGGGCTGATCTGTGTAAACCTATTTTGCTCGGTATAGCGAGTGGACGATGTAACAAAAAAAAAAGAGTAAAAACAAAACAAAAGTGAAGTCAGTACAGTACTTTGTTACAGCAGTGTGTTGAGAGTTAGTTTATGGTTGCAAGAGTTTCTTTTGATCCATTTCATGGGGTTAGCAGGGTAGCTCAGGGTAGTAAAGACGTCAAACTGACGAGACAGAAGTTAAGGATCACATGACTAAATGAAGTGACACCCAGCAGTATGCAGGAATGGGAAGAGGCATCCAGACACTAACTTTAGTTTTTAAAAATATTTTAAAATAAAGATGAGGCTTGTAGCGCCTTTATATTTATTAAGCATTCAGGTGGCAGTTGTATGTGCTGTGTACTTGAGTGGAACTTGAGAGCAAGCAGGACTTCAGAAGTGGGAAAGACAACTGTGGTACAGTATGATGTTATTTTACTGACCTGCTTAAATAGCACATTATACAATGGTTCTGAAAATACTGAGAGCTGATTGGCTGGCTGGCACGATTTGCCCATTTTAAGTGCCAGCCAGCTACATGTGCTATCCCCAGTCTGTAAAATCCATCTGAGCCTCCAAAGTTGATGGTAAAATCACCATGTTCAATCCCCGCTAAACGGTCATCACCCACAGCACACAAAATAAATTAGACTACTTGCTGAAAATACCCACAAAAGTAACCACAAAGAAATTCCCAAAGCACTTCAGAAACCTACAGTATACTGTTCAAATCTTTCCCGCAACTGCTTCCATGTGGCTCATCTAAAAATGTATTTTTTCCTCTTCCAGTTCCACTCCATTGCCGCCCACTTTTTACCTCGTTCCCCAACCGATTAGACAACCAGTAGATTTCCATACAGTAACTTTTAAAATTAATTTTTTGGAAGTCATTCCATGAAGTACTCTTACGACATGTTTCAACAGGCTCCCAGTCTGAACGGTTTTGCCATTTAATCAGCCGCGTGTCTCCCATGAAGAGATCTGCTTCGAGAATGAAAGTTTCGTTTTACAAAACAGTCTGTGGCTCCTACCTGGATAACCAGAATTTATTTATTTATTTATTTATTTAGCTAGCGTTTGTTAACCAGGTAAGTACACTAGACAAGACAATTGCCTATTTTCACGTATGACCCGGGAGAGTACAGGAATTACAGGTGATACATAGGACGACATGGTACAGATTAAGAACAGCTTACAGGTCATCATGAATGAGCAACATAATACAGAAAATTAGGCATTATACAGTTCGTGGGCAATAACATAGATTAAGGTAAACTACAAACCATCAGTTTTGTTCAATACTAACACAACAGAGTAGGACATGTTGCCACTAAGCACAGTACAAAAGGCACAGTTGCGATGCAGCAGCTACACACTATATACAGAAGCACCGTCTACGCATGCATTGCTGCACAAGTCAGCTCAACACTTTCCTGTTAGCACAAAACAAAAGTTAAAATAAAAATTCAGATGAGTCAGACCGTCCTCACCAAAAAAGTATTCTCAGAAACAGATGCTGACAGACGGCACCCTGTTAACGCTCACAGTGTGGTCTGTCAATCACATAACAAGAATGGACATAGTGGAGATTAGCAACTGCGCCCAGCTCAGATCTTTTAAACATTAAAAAGAAACAAACACTTAAGCAGTTTTATATATGTCTTTCAAATGGCAGTGCAGTGCTCGTAACACAATCTCTCCCACAGTCACTTAAAGACACACTTTTTACTTGTAGGTTATCTCTGCAAAAAAAAAAAAAAAAAAACTAACTACTTCCAGGCTCTTTCTGTAAAAAAAAAAAAATTAAATTCCCAAAACTACATCACCATCACATACATTTTCTCTATATCAAACACTCTTCTTTTAAGATATGTTAGAAAGATAGACAAGACAGGAGAAATGAACAAGCTAATAAGAGTCTCCCTAACAACAAAGAACCATTTCTTTTTGGCGGAGTGATAAAATTAAACAAAATTATTTAAAATACAGAAAAACTTTTTTTTTATTACTAAAAAATAGGGACATTGTATAATCGCAATATCCTACTCAGGGTGTGGGTGATGCCAGGATTTACCCACGCCTGATGCATTTTGCTCACTCGGCCTCTGGCCTTGTGACCAAACAACACACCAGGCGTGTGTAAATCATGACATCACCCACACCCTCTCATGGTATATTGCTTAAGTAATTACATGTTTTGACAGCACAGCATTACACCAAACTGCCCGAAATAGGCGACCACTATAGATCATTATGTACGGTAGGTTTTTTTATACCGTATTAGCAATATAAATGGTAAATGGAAAACTCTTTTTGCCTGCTAAAGCTGACTGCCCGTAAAAACCGAAGACGGTATAAGTGGAGCCGACTGTACTGTACTGTACTGGTAGCTCCTTGGGATAGCTTTTGTGGCTTCTGAGGACACGTGGAGAGCTGCGCTACTATGTTGCACCTTTGTCTGTACTAACAAAACTGATCAGAAGCTGGTGTGTGTGTGTGTGTGTGTGTGTGTGTGTGTGTTGGGGGGGCAGCCAAAGAGTGTAGGAGGGACTGCAAGGGGTGTAGTTATGAAAGTTGTAGTCATGAAGGAGACCAGGTACTATCGGGGAGAAAGTGTGGCTGTGTGAGGCTTAAATCTCTGCCATATATTTTATTTACAGACATAAGTACCTCAAGAGAACTGGCTCTGCAATTGTGAAAATTTGAACACTGGAATTTGTAGAATAAAATTTCTAGGTAGAAAACAGCAGAGTTGGCTAACAAATGCTACTGATTTGTATTGTTCGAATACGTTATTGCTTGGCAAAGGCTAACACATCACATCTCATTATAATGGACGATTATGTGACAAAGTGGATTGACTTGTCAGAAATTCTCTTTTCTTCATTCACATGGCGTGTGCAGTTGTTGGGCTGGTCTTCCAAATTCTTATTAGGTGCAAATGGTTTTCTGACAAAGCCATTGTTGCATGAGTGAGAAAAACAATGTCTAGCCCATGCTGTGAACATTGTGTAAGCAAAAATACCCAACAGGGTGGACAGGATTGGAAAATACCGAACTGCCCAGGGGCGTTATGAGGCCCGACGCTGCATACGGAGGGCCTTATAGTCCCCGGAAGGTCTGGTATGTCCCAAGACTGCTCACCCTGGAGGGTATTGCTGCACTTAGACAATGGGCATTGTTAAAAAAAAAAAAAAGTGTGATTAAAAAATTATTTAGATTAAGTTTTGTAAATAAATAGCTCCTTTGCCTGTACTGGATTGATCAACTTTTGTCCAAATGGAGACTCAGTAGTCAAGCAGGTGGAATGCTGTTACTGCCCCCATAGCAGACTGTTTCTGTTTCTTCAGTGGGACCCCTCCCCGCATTTATTTTGTTTCATTTTCATTTGGGAGACTAGCTTTGTTGTGCCCTTTTTTAAATACTGGGGCCAGGAGCTGTTGTGGTGCGATCATGGAAGAAAGTGTGGTTTGGGAGAGTGAGCGTGCGAGGCAGGTCTTCACTTCAGGCTGCAGTCAACATTGAGAAAATTATGCTGGTATGGACATGTTTAAGTAGTACAGAATAGGCAGCATTTAAAAGTATTTCCTGTTTTTAAGGAGCGAGATAGCGGTTGCTCCGTTACCACTATGAATGAGAGCAGCGGCATTTTGTTAATTTTCCATACTGCAGATGGACGACCATCTGTAGTATGGAAAATGAACAAAATGCTGCTTCTCTCATGGACAGTAACGGCGGCAGCAGAGCTACCAGGCTGTCTCACACTGTTTGCAATTTTGGAGCCACTTCATTTTCAAAACTTATGAGATTATTTTAAGATTTTGACCGAATTTTACCAGGGGGAACAGAGGTAGTTCAGGTGCTGGTTTACGTCCCACTTAGCGAGTGGGGAAAAATGATGATGTGTCAGTTTTGAAAATTCGGGGTGCCCATGGATTCCCTGAGTAAAGGGGCACCCCGAGTCGGCACTTGTTTTTTAGCAGGGTCTATTGAAAAATAATGCATGGCTGACCATAGCTTTCAGTCAATCAGCGTGTTGTATTTTTCAAGCCCATTTTCTAAGACGTAAATTAATTTCCTTTCAAAAACACAGTTAAGTATGGTATCATTAGGTTTTAGCATGTGAGCATAAGGCACCTATTTCTACAAGAGTTATTAACTGGGTTGCACATTACTTGTAATTGTAACGTTTTTATTACCAGCATTCAATAATGATAAAATGGTTACAATGGAAGTGGTGTGCAAACCCATTAAGCTCTGTTAGAGGGTTCCTGTATGCCTCGCCTAAGAAAATCCATTGTGAAACGTGTGTATTTATCAAGAGAGTCCAGTGTGTTATTATGTTAATCAGTGAGCGCTAGACTAATAGCCATTCTCTTGTAGCACAGTTACATACAGTGTTTGGAGCTGTCACACATGAACCACTCAAAACTACTCATCAGGGCTGTTATCAACTGGGTTATTTAGCGTGCATATCCATTTTAAAGAATTAAAATAGCTCCACATATGTTTAGTCAGATTTTTTTAGTCAAGTTGGCTTTGAAGTGACTGTGGATTCATACAGCAGAACACACCCCAAAAATGGCTTCTGTTGGCCAGTTCTTCCTTGTTGCAGTTTCTGACAGGAATGAATTCTCATAATTAAAGCCCACATTTGTTTTTATCAAAGGGTCTGTTAGGTCAATTTACTCTGAAAATATGAAACTGTGACACGTTAAAAATCGACTCCACATTATTACTATTTTGGATGCCCTCCCCCCTTTCTTTTTTTTTCCTTTTTGTTGTGGAATGCCTTTAGTTAATGCACCCAAACATCAGCAGCAAGGTCCCAGTCACCTTCCATTTAGCCTGCTGTTTTCGGCATGGCCCTTAAGGTTAGGTTTGTCTGAGTAAGATAGTAAAAAAAGAAACCAACACCAAAACAGACTTCAGTTTCAGTCTTTAAGCCATATACATTTGCAGTTTCCAGTACCATTACAGGGAGTAAAAACGACACTTACTGATAGCCCTGACCAGTTTCGCACATGCGCACTTCCTCAGGGAGATCGGTTGTACTGTATGTGCCCACTACCATATTTACTACATTACCACATACAGTTGTCAATAATAACATATTCACAGAACACAAATAACAATTACAAAATAAAATTAAGCAATCTATCAACGGCACACTAGTAATAGTTACCATTCAGCAACCATTTGAATCATGCTGGTAATTTTCTTCAGAAACCAGTATACAGACCAGTCAAATTCAAGACTGATTACACAACCATTGACTGCTCCTTTTTATGAAGTGCTGTAAATCAGTTTGTGTCTGCATCCATCCCAACCTGGGAGATCACAGGGGTGAAGAGGAGTCAAATAAAAGATTTTTAAATTTAATGTATAAATACCATTATACAATGACAGGAAAATGTCCTGGGCTCTGATTGGTCAGTGTATGCCTGGCACAGTGATAGTATCCCAGTATAACATCACAGGTCTAGTCTCAGCACTATGAACCTTTTGATTAATTGTGCCATTCATTCTTTGCATCTTCTCTTAAGAAACAAAAATATTTTTCCACGCTAACAAATACATCTTTAAAATGATTTTTTTTATTTTGTACAACAACAAACCATTGTATAATAGCAATAATGCCCTCTAGGGTGTGTGTTGTGGGGAATGACATCACTTCTCAGGTGTTGAACGCACTCGGCTGCGGCCTCGTGCCCAACCACCTGAGGCATGACGTTATCCCAGCATGACACACACCCTGTCAGGCATTATTGCTTAATTAACTTTGAACTCTGTCCATAGTACCCCAATAGCAACATATCCAGAAGCTTTTTAGTGCACAATGTGTGATTATGATCCCATTCCAAAATCATTGCCAAATGCGTATTTCAGTAATGGTTCCATAAGGGTCAAGGGATGACAATACCTTCACAAGATTAATTTGCATATTTCAATCTCCTTTTTATTTTTAATGTTTTTTATCTTCTCATGCCTGTGTCATATCTTGTCTACATGTTTAGTGAGTCCCTCACTTATGACCCATAACTCTTTACAAAATGGTAATTTACTTGTATCAGTGATCACAGGCACATAAAACGTTCTTGCTGCGGGCTGGACAGGTTGGACAATAAGTATAATTAATCAGATGTTACTGTTACTTTATAAATATATCACTCACTCCCATCCATAGCACTACGACATGAAGTGCTGTTTGTTAATTGAGGCCGCATGTCTTACTGTAGGAGGTTACAGAGGTCAAAGGGGGATGTATATGCTCATACAGTTTCAAAAAATCTCTCACTTGATGAAATTACCATCTCACAATTTAACATCCCCAGTTGCACACTGTATATCTATACCAATGTCGACTACCAGATGAGGAATGTAAGCAGAGTACACAGAAAGGGACAGTCACACATCCCCATCTCCGTGCCATCCATTTACACTAACCTCATAGCAAAATGCTTTCTAGTTCTTTAAGACTGTTTTCTAAACTCATTTCAGTTGACTGCTAAGGGGGCAAGATGACCATATAGGCTGCAGTAAGACCAACAAGGGTGCAAGAGTTTGCCTTATGGGATTGTGCTAACAGGGTTACTATCCACCCTAATTATTACTGCTTTACTTCCCAGAAAAATAGACTCCCTGTAATGGTGTTGGAAACTGCAACTGCAAATTGCAGTCTGGTTTGGTGTTGGTGCTGGCTTCTTTTCTTTTCTTTTCCTATTGGAACATTTACTGAAAACTGTGCACGACAGTGAGCGTCGCACCTTTCCTCCTTGTTGGTCATCTCATTAAGAGACAACACATGTGTGTACGTATGTATATATATAGTGTTTAAACTGTGGCGCAGTCTGTTTCTGAAGGTTACATACAAGCTGCAGGTAATGCTTCCTATTTAAGTAAGGCATGCGTCTGTGTTTCTGTTGGCACTTATGCTTTATATAATTTTTTGCTTGCCTTCGACCAGCTGAGAGTTACTTACAACCATAGCTGGCGTAGCCTTAGTTTCGCAGCTGTGTACGCCTCATGAAGCTAACTAATAGACGGTACTAAAGCTGTATGTAATCATTCTTTGTGGAATACAATAGATTTGTAACAGGGCAAGCAGCAGTCCCCTTTTCTAATATCCAGCCTTTGTTAGGTCAGCTGCATTTGCTTAGAGTTAAATGTTTTTTTTGATGGCATAACAATAACATTTGAGAACAGTAACACACATGGAAAAAAGACATCTAACTTTGCAAAATACAGTGTTAGGAATGTGGACCCGAAAGTCTTTGCAACACTTCTGTTTTTGGTGGCAGAGCACCACATGAAACTGGACTGACTTACAAGAAACACATTCATTTTCGTTTTTGAAGTTTGATTATTACCAAACGTCGTTGCTGTGTTGTACATATATCCCTAGCATAACAATTTGCCTCACTAACATTATTGCATCAGCAGTCTGTGAAAAGTATAGTTTAAAGAAGTAATATAATTCCATATTGTTAGATTGCAAAACCTTTTTTAGTTTGTGGGCGATAGGCAGCATATGGGCTTATTAACAGATCAATTTGAAAGTTCTTTAATACCTTGTAAGTATTGTACCATCTCTTGATATTGCTGTTCCAAGATCTTGGCATCCCCATGTGTTCTCTTTAAAGTGGCTCTATTAATTTAGGTGCGGGTGATAACCGCATTACACTAACCCGTGCATAGCAGAGACGCGTTACAGGTAAGCGTGGGGAGTAGGCGGCGGGAATATCAGCAATGCAATACAATCGCTATCCCCTGTCACTCACTGGGAAGGAGGAAGCATGTAACGTACTGTTAATGCCTGCCTGTGCTTTGCTGTACTTTGCCTAAGTTTAGCTGTAATTTTACCGAACATTAAGTGTAATACTGTAGCTAAAACTGTGCATTCCTTCTTACTGTATAGTCTGGTAACTCTAGCCTTAGCACAGGGACCCACAACCTGCTTGCTTTTCACTCTCGCCTACCAACCCTCCCCCTGCTCCACTTGATTGTCCTTTCTTGTCTTTCCTTCATGCTTTTCCTCCACCACCTCCTCCTCCTCCATTATCTCTTCCCACCTCCTGCTGTTAGCCACAAGCCTGCTCGTGCTTTGACCCCCACTGCCTCCAGCTGTATCCTACCTTTACTCCCTCTGTCCTGCTGCAGCCCAGCTCCCGCCTTCTCCACTTACACCTCTTTGTTTCTCTTGCCTTCACCCCCACCCCCCACGCTGTCTGCCGCTAGCCTCCCGCCCCCTGATTAAATTCTTTTTTTTTTTCACACTACCTCCACCTTATTTAAACTAATTTTCTCCTTCCTTCCCCAGATCCGCCCTGCGCCCTGAGCGGCGCTTTTGTACAGCGAATGACGGTGCCTTTCTCGGCCACCACCGACTGGACCCTTCAGCTCCTGCCACCCTCCTGGAACCCACCCCTGGACTAGCTACCAAGATATTCCACACTGCCTCAAGCGCGGACTGGCTGCGCTATGATTGGCGTCTGCTCCTCGGCACTGTCTCCCGATTGGTCGACCAGCCATCGTGGCTTACCCAATTGGTGTACCTTTCTGAAGCTTGGACAAATGGCTTGGTGCCTTAGCCAGCCACGATATTTCTTGCTAAGTCTTTCTTCCTTCCCCCCACCACCTCCCAGGCCTCCTTTAAATAGTAATATGCCCCTCTCTCCTCTTTCGTTCCCTATCTCCATTGGCTCTCACAGAATCTACTGCTCAGCTGCTCCTGAGATGGTACAGCTAAATTCCTTCAGTGTAGCCTCTCTGTCCCTGCTGCTCCCTCCCCCAGCTCCCTTTCCGTTATCTACAGGCTGTTTGGCTGGCTAATCTGTCACTCTGGTCTTTCCTGGGGTCTATAACAATCCGGATACGAAATATAAAGCTATCTTTTAACTTAATTAAGATGCTGCCACCAACTTTATACCTTGTCATTCTGATGCTCACTGCACTTACCTCCCCCACCCTATAATGCCTCATTCCCTCCACTGAAACTAAATGATATCCATCATCCTGTACACCAGGCTAACTCCCCTCTCCCATGGTGGAGTGGGTTGAGCACCTGACCCTGCAGTGCGTGGGTTGGGGGAACTGCAGTTTGATTCCCTGGTAGGGAATCTTTTAGTGTAATTTTTTTATTACTTGCCCCAGTGTCCACACCCCCTCGGAGTTGATTATATTAGTTCAGGGGATGTGGGGGACACAAGTGGCAAAGCCCCCCGCAAAATGAAAGTACAGCTTTCTGTCATTGCCACATACTGTTTCATTCTGCGTGGTGGTCGTGTGTGTTATCATCTGCGACTTTATGACCCCATATGTGGGTTGGGGGAACTTCGGTTTGATTCCCTGGTAGGGAATCTTTTAGTGTAATTTTTTTATTACTTGCCCCAGTGTCCACACCCCCTCGGACCCGGAGATCAGGGCAAATTACCGTCCTATCTCAAATCTTCCATTTCTGGGAAAGGTTATTGAGAAGGTGGTATCGCTTCAGTTGGGGGAATATCTCATGACCCACGAGTTGTATGATCCTTTCCAGTCAGCTTTTCGGGCCAGACATAGCACTGAAACTGCATTAGTTCGGGTGCAAAATGACCTCCTCAGGGCTAGAGATCGGGGGGACAAGACAATTCTTGTTCTCCTTGATCTCTCTTCAGCATTTGATATTGTGGACCATTGTGTGTTGCTTTTCCGCCTGAGGGAGTTATGCGGACTCACCGGTATTGTTATCAAATGGTTTGAGTCATTTCTTACTAACAGGAGGCAGTGGGTTGTGATGGGTAATTTCTCATCTGCACCCTACCTCCTTTCGTGTGGAGTCCCTCAGGGTTCGGTATTGGCCCCAGTGTTGTTCGCAGTATACATGCTGCCCTGGGGAGATTATTAGGAGGTATGGTTTGAGTTTTCATTGCTATGCTGATGACACCAACTATACCTTTCCTTTGCCCCAGGAACATCAAATGCAGTGGATGTGTTAAATATCTGTCTGGCTGAGATAAATGACTGGATGTCTTCCAGCTGGCTGCGACTGAACCCAACAAGACTGAGGTACTAGTAGTGGAGTCGAACAGAGCTCGTGATGGGATGGCCTCTGACTCTGCGACTGGTATTGTGCTAGGAGCAGTGCCATTGATGGCCTCCCCATGTGCGCAAATCTTGTGTGATCTTTGACAGGAATCTGTCCATGGAGGCTCAGGTATCCTCTGTGGTTCTTTCCTGTTTTTTCATCTGAAATATCGCCAGGATTAAGCCCCTTGTTCCGGCTCTGGACCTCCCTACTTTGGTACATGCCTTAGTCACTTCTAGGCTTGACTACTGTAATGCCCTCTATCTCGGGGTCTCTGGAACTTCTCTTCGCAGACTGCAGCTAGTGCAAAACGCTGCTGCCTGGCTTTTGACTGGACAGAGTAAGTTCTGCCATATTACTCCGGTATTGCGTGAATTGCACTGGCTGCCTGTCAGGTGGAGAGTATTGTTCAAGGTGGGTTTTCTCACCTATAAGACCCTACATGGACAGGGCCCTGGTTACCTTTCTGATCTCCTGATACTGTCCACCTCTGCTCGGGATCTCCGTTCTTCAAATGGTGGCCTCCTCAAAGTTCCGAGAGCGAGGTTGAAATCAGCTGGGGATCGATCATTTGAGTTGCTGCTCCAGCTCTCTGGAACTCGTTGCCATTTGATGTGAGAGGGGCCCCCACTATAGAAGCTTTTAAGAGCCGTCTGAAGACCTTTTTATTTATGCAGGCTTTTGGAGATTGAATTTCATATGTATGTTATTTTAAATGAAATGTATACGGTATGACATACTGTACAGTTTTGTGCGGCGCCCAGAGCCTTTGGGATTGGGCGTCTTTTTAAATAAAATTGACATTGACATTGACATTATATTAGTTCAGGGGATGTGGGGGACGCAGGTGGCAAAGCCCCCCTCAAAATGAAAGTACAGCTTTCTGTCATTGCCACATACTGTTTCATTCTGCGTGGTGGTCGTGTGTGTTATCATCTGCGACTTTATGACCCCCGTGCCATTAATTTAAGTGAGGTATTTATTCACCTGCCATCAAAATATTTGGCTAAACGCATTAAAACTATTAAGTAACCCTTAAAATGTAAGAATGGCTTATTAAGATATTTTAACTAAGTTGACTCATAAAATGTTTTATAATATCTCCATTGAAACCCCAAGGCCCAATGAAATATGTGTATTTTAGAGAACTATATATATTATGTTGGGATGAAATGTGTGGTTCCTCTGCCTTAGTGGTTTAGTATTCTAAAGCGAGTTGTGAGATGTATTGGGGTGTGGAGACTAATGATGTTTGATTTTACTCTGATTGTTGAATTGTGAATCGCTGTTAGTCTAAAGCTCCAGGAACAGAAAACATTCAAACACATTTTTGAGCAGATCACAGACTCAGATACGATCCTAGACTGATAACCCCTGTAATGTATTTCTTTAGGCTTGTTTTTACAAGACACTCAAAAGCAATATATTCAAGAAAGACATACAGTGACATTTATCAGAATAAATAATTTTGAACTAGATGATGTAAAAAAACAAAAAATCTAAATATGCCTGGTAAGATTTCAGAACAGCTGCAGAAAAATACTTTCAGCTTTAGCGCTAAATTGAGATAGCTATAAAGATTCTAAAACCATTTTTAGTGCTGCTAATCAAAATTTCATTTTCTAAAACAAAATTGAAAATATTCTGAAAATTAAATTAGTTTGATCCCTTATAAATTGCAATTGTAATATGATATATATATACTGTATACACACACACACAGGTATATTTAAACAATAACCCACGGCAGGGTATGGGGTTATGTAAGGAATAAGACACTCCAAGGTGTGGTTTATGGGCTGATAAGAGCACGCTATAACAGATTGTTTGTTCAGGTTGCCCTTGCTCTATATGAGCTTCAAATAATTTTCCTAGTCCTAGGTTGTCCTTTGTGTGACTAACACGTATCATGTAGGTGATGGTGCTTGTGCCAAGTGCCTTTAGCACCTGGGAAGTGCTCTTATCAGCCCGTAAACCACATCTCAGAGTGTCTTATTCTGCTTATAAAATGGGTCTCCCAAGTAATTATTTAACAAAAAAAGAACAAACCAAAAAGGCAAAATAGAGGAAAAAAAGGGTTTTAATAGCTGAAATTGTAAAAGAAATAGTGCCCTTTATTAAACTAGTTTTACATGTGTTTCATCAGCAGTACGGGGCTTCCTGTATATTCTTGAGGTTGTGTGGACAAGCTTCCTGGTTATATTAGCACTGGACCCCTGTCCCACACACATTTTTGTTCATGGAGTTTTTACAACTTACAAATGCTAATTTAATGCCCTTCCTAAAATAAACTATCATGGCTCTGTGTTAAGTCAGGTATACAGCTTCATTTGTAAGAACGCCATCATCATCTCTGACGTGTAGCAGTTCCAGCTGGATTTTAGGCTGAATTCAGAGCCAGAACACCCAAAAAGAATGCCTGAACCAAGTCTGACCTACCTGAAGCCAAGCTGCTCTTGTTATATTGCTGGATGCTTGATACCCAGCAGCCAGTTTTCAATCAGTCAAAATCTTTATTTATCCAGGCGGGCACCATTGAGCAAGGCTCATTTACAAGGTGGACCTGGTCATGAATACATCAAAGTACAGTACAGAAGCAGGTATACAAAAAGCAATAATATACAAGGAAGAAAAAGTATCTACAGCGTATACAGTACAAGGTTGAAATAAATAAAAAAAAAAAAAAAGCATTATTTTACAATTGAAGAAGTCAGCAGATGTACAATCAACCATAGGCATACAGGGGTTATAAGCAGAGATCTTTTGAGTGAGGCAGCCGGCAACTACACATATAGGGGAAAGAGGCTGTGTATGGGGTGGCAGGTTAGAGAGGTAAAGAAGAGGAGGGATATATTACCGACGACTGGGGGGAAAATTGAGCTAAAACCACAGAAAGTGACAAAGGCTGTTGTGTACTTGTTTATAATGATAATGACGGAGGAGGGGTAGATAATTGGGAAACACTATGGATGGGGTGGGACTTTAGCCAGGCTGGAGTGGACTGGGAATGGTGTGTGCAGCAGGAAGAGTTAATAGGGAAAGAGTGAGAGCCAGGGGTAGAAACATGGCGAGCGTCAGGATGGAAAGGGGGAGTTGCGGAATTAGTGGGCTAGCGGTGAGGTTTTATTCACAGTGAGCATGTCCCATGGCAGCCGCAGTACTGACTGCTTTTCCCATAGTGCTTATGAGATTGTGGTTTAAACTTCGAGCCACTTAGTACCTGATAATTTGACATCGTGGAATCCTTTTCTTTATGTATGAAGCTAGCAGTGAAGGTGAGGGTCTGTATTTTTATGTGAAAAACTGCTGCTGAGGAGTGCCTCAGTAGCACAATTTCAAACTGATTGTGGAGCCACACGCATCAGTAGTTTTGTTGCAGTCATCTTTTATAGACTGCACAATACACAGGTCAGAAGTTATTTGAAAACGGTTTCGATCTAGACTGATTTGGGGACTTAGTGAGTGACACAGATACTGTGTGTGTGTGTGTGTGTGTGTGTGTGTGTCTGGGGGGGGAGGAGTTGTCCAGCTCCAGTAGCCAGCTCTACTTCTAAGGTAGAAGCTGGCACAGTGAAGTGATATGTGTCGTTCTCCATCCTGACTGGCTGAAGAGGTGCCAGTTGGCACAATATGCCCTGATAAGGACATAGCCAAAGGTACCTCTCAGCCAGTCAGGACGCAGAAAACTCCTGATCCATTTTATAAGGGGATTTAATGCACAGCCTGTGTGTGTTGTGAGGCACAAGGCTGCAGGCCGAGTGTCCTCACAGCACCAGAGCTGTGCATTAAACTCCCATAATCCCATACCCTGGAGTAGGTTATTGCACTTATAACATGGGTTCTCAAATAAGACTACTATAGTTAAGAAAAAACATTTATTGCTCTTGAAAGTCATTAAATGGTACTGTGTCCTGTTGCCTGACAAAGTAGTCCTCATCCTGCCATCAGGATAGACTCCCATGAGGAGTCAGTCTCTCTCTCTCTCTCTCTCTCTCTCTCTCTCTCTCCCTTCACCTGCTTCCTGCTTGCTGTCTGTGTCTCTTACTCTCCTGTGCTGGGATGCTAAAGGATGGGACATTGTGTATCTTTGGGGGGTGGGGGTCCCAGCATTTCTCTGCTGGATAGCGAGGACTGCTGTGCTCAGCCTGCGGTCAGGATCGGCACTTGCTACAGCTTCTTTTCCCTGTCTCTCACTCTGTCCACAGTGTCATCTGTCTATCTGTCTCTCTTTCTCTGTCTCAGCCGCTAAGTGTCTGCGTGAAGAACCTCTGACTGTCTGCCTGTTTGTGACTCTTTCTCTTTGTTTGTCTGGGGAAGGGGGCAGGTGTCCGTTACTTGTTGGACACACTTTGTGAAAAGTACCTGCGGGCAGAATTGAAACATGTCAGGGAACAAATGCTTCTTGCTGTCCCTCTCCCCAGTCAAGCAAGGCAGTTGTGAGAAGTGGTGATCGGGACAGTATCAGCAGGGTAGCCAGGGCAGGAAGACCAAAGGAGGTGGATATCCCCATGTTTCCAGTGTCAGTAGGGCAATGGCAGGGATTAGGCAGGCAACAGATTGTGGAGGGGGACTGTACAGTGGAAGTGGAGTGGCTGGGTGCCCCACCCCCACAAAGGGGCAGAGAGAAAGTGTGGTATGGGGACAGAGAGAGACAGTGACTGGCAATGTCTGTCTGCTGATACATGTCACCCTCTCACACATCTGTCCCCTGTGGTGTTCTGTTGCCTCTGTCAGTCCCAGTGGCACTTGACTGCCGAAAGTTAACAGGGAAGTTTCACAGCGTCGGTCAGAGAGTGAGAAACAGGAAAACGATAATGTTTCTCTGGGCAGTCTGACAGAGAACGACAGAGAGAGAGAGAGAGAATAAATAACAACAGCCGCGACATGCAGTGTCTCTGTCTGTATTCTGTGATCGGGTCCAAATTTGTTTGGTCTGTCTGTCACTGATTGTCTGTCTCTGGAATTGGGTATGTGTTGAGAGCCAAATCTGTGAGAGACACACACATGGCACTTGGTTATGGCACTCACTAAACTGCTTCAGAAGGGGACGGGAGGTCCAACAGAAAGACTCGGTCTAGCAATCAGCACGCAATAACAGCACTGCGGCACTCCTGCTTCCCCAAACGTTTCAATGGCTGCTGTTCCTATTCCCTTTGCTCACCATGGAACAAGTCCCAACACCAGTTTCTCTGAGTCATTCCATGAAACCTTGCAATAAAGAGGGAATTTAATGCATGGCACTCAGAGTGACTCCACCAATTGGGTTACACGTTTCCAGCAGCCCATGTTATTAAAATAAATATATTTGTGGGCAAAACCACTTTTTCTAGTTCGGGAACTAGAATTAGTAGTTCTAACCACTTTTTTCTGGTTTTAGTACTTCTGATTTTAGTAGTTCACACCACTTGTCCTGATTTGCAAACTAGAAAATGTTTAGTTATAACTAAAAAAAAGTGGTTTGAACCAGAAATCGCTCGGGAGAGATAGTGAATGTGTGAAATATAATATTTTGGCCAATTTACCCACAAAAAGACTATACAGTGTTGCTTAGGGAAAATACTGTATATCAATGATGTTTTAGTTTTGCTAAAACTATTCCTTTACAAGTGTATTCCAACTTCTGTAGTAACAGAAATAAAGAAACAAGATGACGGCCATGGCATTCCAAAACCAAAAAGAAGTGGTTCATGATACATCAAATTTGCGAACCAGAAATTTCTGATTTGCATTTGGTGCCTATCTTTTAAATCCTTATAACAGAGGAACGGTTTAATATTTTTTCACCAAACCTTGGAAAGGCACTACCTCAGCATAGATCACATGTACCCTGAATGTTTTGTGCGGAAATTCAGTACCATGTAGCCTATACATGAGAGCAACTAAATGCTAAAAAAAAGCTTGTTAAGTATAGGAAAAAATGGGAACTTTTACTAAATAAGGAGTATCCAGATATCATAAACCGCACAAGGTGTCGTCATAAAAATCTTCACTTTTTCATAACATGGCACATCAGTGGAAAATGCTAATTTGTGGGCTATTCCAACAAACACAACCAAAGTTATTAAACTGCAAAATTAGGGGTTTAACGTTGACTACCCTACTCATCCCTAACTATAGGGGCACTACTATCCCTATAATATAGGTAGATATATATGAAATATGCAGTAGACTGACTCATCATATGGAATTTATGTACACATGTGAAAGAGCAGGACCATAACTCACATGTGTCAGAGCCTCGAGTGAGTTATGAAAATCCTGCCCCCACACAAGTGATGATAAATTGCTTGAGTTGGTCCGACATTTGATTTATACAACATCAGTTTAGTTGTTATAACTTTTAAATGTGCTCTCTATGTGAAGATATAAATGTTTCTGTTTGATTTTAACTGCTGGCTTCAGTGCTGCACTTAGCTATTGTGATGTCATCAGAATTGTTAAGCTGCACTCTGGTTCAGTATGCATTGTGACATATCTTACTTTGCAAGATAATACTGTGCACTTGGGTGTGAGACAGAAGTGTACAGGTAAATGAAGTATTTACATGACAGTAGGACCTGGAGTGATGATAAATCATTTATCGTCACTAGAGGTGGTTGGTCAGAGAGGAGCTCTTAACCAATAGGAGAGGAGCTTGAACAAAGCCTGATGACATCACAGGAAGTTCTGCTGCACTCAAAATAGAGCAGTGACGTCAAACAGGAACAGTTTATTCTTCATTAAAAGAAATAATCTGAAAGCTTTACAGTTTAAAATACATTGTATAAATTGGACACACAATGGCCTCACTCAGAATATGACATTTATCATCACTTGTGAGGGGGCAGGACTTTCATAACTCACTTGTGGCCCTGCCACTCATGAGTTGTGGTCCTCTTCCCTCACTCATGATAATAAATGGCATATTCTGAGTCTGGCCATTGTGTATCCCATATGTAAGGAGTAAGACACATCAAGATGTGATTTATGGGCTGATAAGAGCATGCTCCAGGTGCGTAATGCCTTTAGCACCTGGAAAGTGCTCTTCTAAGTCCGTAAACTACACCTCGGAGTATCTTATTCCGCACATTTAAAAAAAAGGGGCAAAAATATAAAAAAGGAGGTTTTAATAGCTCAGATAGTAAAAAATAGTCCATCTAGTAAAGTACTTTGACAGGTGTTTCATCAGCAGTAGTGGGATCCCCTATGTATTCCTTAGATTATCTGCCTATTAGTCCTGCTTTTACTATTAGACCCCCCCACCACTCATTTTGTTTTGTGCTATCTTTGGTGTCTAGAAATGCTCAGAGCGGCCATTTGTCTGAGACCGAGTGTCCGTTTTCACTGACAGTGAGCGTGTCACATTTCCTCCTCTGTACTTAGTGCTTTTCACATAGCACTTACCAGATTGCAGTTGTAACTGCCTTTTATTAGTGAGAAACACACAACTCCGTGTCATAATGCATGGGTAACTGTGTATTATGACCCCCAGTAATAAACTGTTTTCTTTACGTAATCATCTTCCATCAAAGTATCATCTGTGTTTGTAAAAAGTATGCTTTCTTTAATATATAGGAAACAAACAGCCTATTTTTATAACAACAATGATGTAAACATTAGGACATGACAGGGTGTGGGTTGTTATGTGATAATGTATGACCACATGAGTTGTGAGGCACACGGCGTTTATGCAGAGTGCTTTCATCACCTGGATGTGCAGTTATTACATAACAAACGATGCCCTGAAGTGTATTATTGCAGTTATAAAATAGTTAAATTGAGAAAATGTAAAAAACAAAAAAAATGCCAACTTTTTTCAAATTTAGTAAGGTATTGTCTCTTGTTAAAAGTAACCAGTAAAAAGTAGTCCCTCCCTGTCAGTCATCTATCTTTCCACACTGTTATTAGATGATATTTTGATAATCATGAAATACACAGGTTCAAACTTCTTCAGAATTCTTCTGGCAGAATATGTATCACTCCCACAAAAACGCATACTGTACAACAAAAGGCCCTACTAAAGCGAGAGACTCAAATTTATCTGTAACAGGGTGAACGGCAAAGAGTTCTCTAACAGGTAGGTACAGATAAGAGGGTAATTTTTCATGGTCAGAATAGAAGATGCAGAAAATACAGCAGTATATAGTGCTTCATCTGTTTAATCTGAGTATGTGTGTAAGGAGGGTATTCTAAAGGGAAAGAACATTTAACCAATTTATTTTTTGTTTAAATTTTGAGGGAATTTATTTATAGTGTCTAGCTGACTTTTTTGTTGAGTAGAGGTGGTGGTACTGTTTGTCATGGAAATCAGGAATTTTGAAAAAGACATGTTAGAATGCTGTGTTCTGATTGCCAGCTTTCTTTAGCTATTGGTAGTGGTCGCACAATGCACAGCTGTTAACCAATCAAGATGCAGTGATTGATTTCCCTAACCATTGTATAATTCTACCTACCTTGCAGTTCCTAAATGTGAGGGGAAGTCACACTGTTCACAAGGCCACAAGCCACTCTACATTTAACAGTGCCAGTTTAAAATCTGTGGTAGACATTACCTCAGGATACCAATACACCAGATGACCTACAAATTAAAAGTCACCTACTCTGTTGATGTCAGGAGTCTGGCTTGGAGGAAGGGCTGTGAACTGCCTCACTCCACTCCTCGGAGCTGGCAATTAGGGACTCTTGGAACTGGCAGATTTCAGTCTGACAGGATATTTATAGGAATTTAGGTACTTTTAATTTCAAATCCTGTTTTATTCTGATTGCTATAAGGACCTCCTAACAGGAAGTGGAATCCGAACTGGAATCCTTATTCCTGAATCTTATTTTACTACATTAAAACATTACAGTATTTGGCCTTTTGTGACCTTTAATTTCAGAATCCGCAATCCCGTGCATCTCTCCTTGCAGTGTGCAGGAAAGGTGCAGTGCCTTTCCTGGTTTCATAGATATTGATTGCAGATCATCAGGCAGTGGGCGAAAAAGCAGCGGAGAGCTTCAAAATCTGAACTAACAAAATGTACATAAATGACCGACAGAGTCCATTCAGGAGCAGGAGCCTTCTAAACCAATAAACACCTTTCTCCTCTTGTCGCCAGTGCCAAAGCACAGCATCAGGCGGCAGGGAGAAAAAGTAAAAGGGGATACAGTAAAAAGATGTGGACACCAGCAATTATATAAAGTAAAATATGGACATTTGTACCAACTTATTTTGTTTTCATACACCTTCTGTGTGTGATGCCTAATGAAACCCCTCAAGCTTTGTTCTCGGACATGAAGTGGCATCACACACCTCTAGTGTGTGAAAAGATGTGTAATACACAACTTCCTATATATTATTCTGTATTTAAGTACTGATTAGTTCCGCAACCAGGTGGCATCTGTTGAGCATAGATTCGCAGCACAAGTTTCAATGTACAGTGGGTACTCTCCTTGTGATGTCACTGGGTCCCGAAATTCAGCAGTAATTAAACAAACGAATATCATATGGGGGAAAGGTAATATCAGACAGGGGCCTGAGAAAGGGTAACATAAGATTATTTCATAGCGACAGACCCCCGCCCTGTGGAAAAAGCCCCTCCATAGTGGGTCCCCCAGCACATGCAGGGTGCATGGTTGTAGTTCCTTTTGGGTCACATCACAAAGAAGCCAGTGGAGGAAACACTGGGACATGAGTGTAGGCAGAGCAGCGGCATCATCAGCCAACTGGGTATATTTTTCCCGGATTAGTCCCACCCTTCTCCCATTCTAACAGCCTGTACAGTGTGGCTCCTAACGTCTGGGGCGCATTGGAAATTGACCTATGAAGTCCAGTGCCACATGCAGTCCGTTAGAAGATGTCTCGCAGTGCCTCCCTTTACCTCTGTGTGACATATAATACCATCAGTCCATGGTATCTTGACTTGCATTGCCTCCCAGTGCCTCCCTATGACGTTCAGTTCCACCTGCAGTCCTTCACATAGTGCCTTCCTATAACATCCAGTCCTACCCACAGATCACGGTGCATCACAGGGAGGCACTCAAGCTGCAATGGAGCTGCCATCCTTTACTGGAAGTCTGAAAGCACTGCCTTTTTGCCATCATATTTTTATGTTGGCTTTCGCATGAGTCAACATATTGCAGTAGTAGCAGATTTGGAGGTGCGATCACTGTGGGCGAATGCAGGGCATGCATCAGTAGGTGCGTCCCTCATTCCCCAGTAAGGCAGCATGCAGGTGCCACACCAGCAATATGGAATGTGGCCACCAGATCTAAGAAAAGGTCCGCTGCAATGAGAAGCATGCTTCTCATTGCAGTGGCACAATAACACGCCTCCCGACATAACATGGCGGCACTGACTGCCATCACCCGACTTCAGGGGTGCCTAATCCCCCTGTCGCATGCCCCGACCCACTTCATTTACCAACGGGGGGAGCCAACTCCTCGTCGGCATAATGACCCCTCAAGTGAGTTCTGAGGGGATGCCCAATCTCCCTCGGCATTATGCGCCCCCCCAACAGTCTTTCTTTGTCGATGGGGGGCCCAATCCCTGTCGGCGACAGTCCCCCCTTCCATGTTTATTTTGCCAATGGGGGAGCTCCTACCCCATCGGCATAATATCTCCCCCATCTGTTTAGGCCGAGGGGTGCCCAATCCCCTTAGCTCTTGCCCCCTTTGTATGTGCCGACAGGAGTGCCCAATCCCCATCGGCTACAGTCCCCCAATAAATATCGGTGGCATGCTGGGAGCCCACCCCAGCATGCCAAATGTCCCTGAAAAACCATCCCGCAATGTTCACTTTTTTTCCTGTACCTGTAAAACAGAAAATGGTCCATTGCGTGTCTCCTGCCCCTCCCTCAACCCACGCCCACCCTCTCAGCGCACCCTGCCTCCCCATACCCCCTCACCCCATACTTACCTCCGGAGTCCGGCGTGACAATCTTCGTGGATCGGGAATACGTCTGCACTCTTCAAAGCCAACCGCGAACTGAAGAAATGCCAGTAAGCTGTATAATGGCATAAACAGGATTTTTTCAACTTTGGTGCATATCTCGGGCATTTCTGGGAATTTTGACACCACATTTTCAACATGGGGTTATTGAGACCTCGCGTCATAAATTATGTCACTGTCATGGCGTTATTTGGTCCTGAAAGGTGATTTTGCAGCTCACTCCCCATTGGCATAATGTCTCCCCCCCATCTGTTGTGTGCCCAGGAGGGTGCCAAATCCCCCTGGGCTCTTACCCCCCCTTTTGTATGTGCCGACGGGGGTGCCCAGTCCCCATCGGCTACAGCCCCACAAACAATTCAGGTGGCATGCTGGGAGCCCATCCCAGCATGACAAATGTCTCTGGAAAAAAAAAATCCCGCAATGTTCCCTTTTTTTTTTTTTTTTCTCCACCTGTAAAACAGAAAACGGTCCATTGCGGTCTCCCTGCCCCATCCCACAATCTGCACCCACCCTCTGCACACCCTACCTCCCCACACCCCCTCCACCCCATACTTACTTCCGGAGTCTGCTGCGACGATCTTCGGTGGACTGGGAACACGTCTGCACTCTTCAAAGCTGACCGCGAACTGAAAAAATGACGATAAGCTGTATAATGGCATAAATAGGGTTTTTTCAACTTTGGTGCATATCTCGGGCATTTTTGGGAATTTTGACATCACATTTTCAATATGAGGTTGTTGGGACCCCTCCTTATGAATTCTGTCACTGTCATAGCGTTATTTGGTCCCGAAAGGTGATTTTGCAGCCACTGCGCGGAATTCACCTTTCATGACTGATTAATGAAATGACAGTGCCACTGTTCATGAGGGGGGCTCTCAAAAAGCCTGTGTTGCAAATTTGGTGGAAAAAAATAAAAAAAAATTACTGTTTTACAAGCGTGCATTGCGCAGTTTCCATGCACGCTCATAACTTCTTGAATTTGTAATATTTTCACTCCAGATTTTCAAAATTGGCATTTTTCCACACCTCCTTATGAACAATACAGCTATAATTTTACATATCCTGGTCGAAATGTGTTTTCGCACATCCGGTGCAGAATAGCGTGGTCGCTGTGCAAAATCAGTTTTCGGGACTGTTTGAGGAAATGACGGTGACACTGTTCATGAGTAGAGATCCTAAAATGCCTATATTGAAAATTTGTTGACGAAAGTCTATAAAGTGACTGTGTTACAAGCGTGCGATGTGCAGTTCCCACGCACTCTTGTAACTTTGCAAATTTGCAATATTTTCATGCCAGATTTTCAACACTGGCATTTTTTTCGCACCTCCTTATGAACAGTACGGCTGTCATTTTTCACATCCTGCCCAAAATGTGTTTTCGCACCTGTGGTGCACAGTGGCGTGGTCGCTGTGGGAAATCAACTTTTGGGACAAATTAACAAAATCACACTGCCACTGTTCATGAGGGAAGGTGTTGGAAATGTGGGTAAAAAAATCCCAAAAATAATTGGGTTACTGACGTGTGTTGCACAGTTTCTATGTATGGTCATGACTTTGCCAGTTTTTCATATTTTCACTCCAGATTTTCAACGTTGCCAGTTTTTACACCTCCTCATGAACAATACAGTTGTTATTTTTTACATCCGGCCCAAAATGTGTTTTTGGATCTGTGTCGCCAAATGGCATAGCCACTGTGCAAAACCACCTTTCAACTAACAAACTGATAGTGCCGCTCTTCATGAGGTGGGGTCACAAAAAGCCCATGTTGAAAATTTGGAGTGAAAATACCAACACACACCTACGGTGTTAGGGTTTCCAACTGTAACACCCTACCCTGTGCTGACTGACAGGCATCAGGGGTGTGACTTGGGATCATCAGCTGTAATGCTGCCTATTCCACCCCCAGCCCCACCTGCAGCCAGTGAGAGGCATTGTGGTGTGCCTTGGAGTGTTAGGCCACAAAGTTTACCCCATTCTCCTATACTGCACCCTACTCAGCATATTCCCATATGGAATGGGGTAAGTATAATGCCCAAAGACCCCAAAGCACACCACGACACTTGTCAGTGTCTACAGGGTAGGGTGAGGTAAAATACCATGAGCGTTATAGCCGACGACCCAAAAGCACATCCCAATGCCTGTTGGTCTCTGCAGTGTGGGGGTGGGGCTGGCGTCACTTCAGTGCCATTCCTATTATGCGTCTCTAACTCCTGCACTACCAATGCCAATGCTAGCAAGACAACATTCGACATTGACAAATGCTTGTTTGTATATTACATTAACTTGGTAAATTTTAAAGCATTTGGGTGATTGTTACTGGTCTGTATAAGGTGGCTGTTACATGTGTTAATAAGGTGTCTGTTACATTTGTTATTAAGTTGCTTATAACATGTTAATGAGGTTGTAATAATGGGGATTGCAGTGCATTGGTTCTGTACTGTATATAATTTACTTCTGTGACTCAGTTCTTCATTTACTTTCTTTCTTGTATGTTGATGACTATAATATTATTTTAAAGTGTTTTGCTCTTTCCAATGTATCATACCCTCATGACATACCTGGAAAGGTACTGTTCATGGGACAGTATACTGCCCTGAACATATTTTTTTTTTGGTGCCCGGCATTTCTATTATTTGTCTTGACCGCCCCCCATTGCAACCACCCTGGCTTGCCCCTTCAAGGCAGGGCCACGGAGACGCCCCCCCGCGGAAACTTGTCCAGATTACCGGCAGCATCACTGCTGCTGGTAGCCTGGGCTTGCTCCCTCAGGTGGGGCCACATTGACCAATGGAACACTGTCTTGGTTGGAACCAGGAGGTGCAGTGGGATGGTGGACAAGCATCATGGCGGGAACACCGGAGAGTTTTTTATGCTTGCGGATTCCCAGGGGTGGGGTGTGGAATGACGAGCGGGGGCTGAAGCCCTATGTCTTGCCCATCCCACATGACTGATGACGGTGGTACGCCAGCCTCTGCCAGGGGCTCATAAAGCACCGTACACTCTGCCTCCCTCCCACTGGAGATGGAGACCCATCTTTAGGATGCTCCATCCTTCTCCCCCCAGCTGGCCCTCTAACTCCCGAGTCCGTCTTCATACCTGGGATGTTGGCGTCGCATGCGGACAACTTGCTGCTGCGCCAACGGGCCAGCTGTAGTGCCCTGAACATTTTAAAATAAATAATTAAAAACAAATATGTTGAGAGAGAGAGTGTGTATATATGTGTTTTCAGTGTAGTGGTTTTTTTTTGTATAAGAAACACCATGAAATTAGTGAACTCAATGTTTAAATATTGAAACAAAGTAGCTTAGCAGAAGCATATGGTGTACAAACAGCATATTACAGCATTTTATGGCATACTACATTATGAGAAACCGTGAATTAAATGTTACAGCTCTTTAAAAAAAACACAGTAAGTAATATACAGTTAAAAGCATTTTGAATACTGCGACCAATCAGTAGCTTTACTTCCGTGTAAAAATTAGCACCAGTTGCCACTTAAAACTGTGGCATTCTTTAAGCTGCCCTTGGTTATATGATGTCCCACATATCCACCCTGACTGCCGTTTCTGTAGAGAATGTCACACGGCTGATCTGCATTGTGTTTCTGTATCTGTATCTGTATCTGCAGGGTCAAAGTGTTCCTCAGATTCTGTTGGATATGTACTAATTCTGCAGCTCAATTGTGTGTGTGTGTGTGTGTGTGTGTGTTCATTCCATTCCCCTTGCCATCTGGGCATCCACCAGCAGAGCTAGGGCTGCGCCTTATGAATGCTAGAATGGGCAGTGCTGGACATTACCCTGACCATGCTTATCCAGCATTTGTTAAAATATCCTTTTGGGTTCCAAGTTGGTCTGTGCCTCCAACCCTAGTTTTCTCAGTAAAACACATCCTTTTTATATTTTGATACCCGATCTGAAAATCATGCCCTTCAGAAGCATTTTTTTTTAGAATGGAAAGCTGCAAATAGAGACACTGGAAGAGGTGAGAAGGTCTTGCTTCTGTTGCTGCAGTACATTCATTGCTACTTGGTCATAATGCTGTCTGCAACATACTACTTAAAATTACAGCCTTGGAGACTGTTGTTGGCAGATGTGCATTAAGTGGAATACTATAGTCCCACCACAACCAGTCGAGCATGGGTTAGGGAAGAGGGTGACAGGAAGGATAAGACCAATCAGTTACAGGGCATCAAGCATGGCTTAGACCTTTTTTGTGGCACTGTGCTTTATTAAAGGTAATCCATGTAACTTCTTCACATGGGTGGGTGTTGAGGGATGTAGGGACCAGTCTGGAAGCAGCTGCTTTCCCTTGCACTCCCCCATGAGCAGTCCTTGTGTCATGCTGCTCCATTCCACCACTAGGAAGACTGTATTTAACACAGTGTATTTGTGTTTACAGATTGGTGGGGGATGAATTCCAGGGTTTTGGACTCGGTAAACTTGCTTTCCTTTCCTGACATAACTGATGTAATTAAATCCTTAGTGTTCAGCCAGTAAAAAGACCTTCTCTTATTCCAGTGCTCTTCCTTCCTTCTCTTAAAATCTACACTGTGTTTCAGTGTAGGGAGTGTTGCCAGAAGCAGGCCTTCCTAGTTTTCTGCAGTGACAACCCTAACTCCTTCCACCTTTTTTTTTTTGTTAATAGGAACATTGGTTTAAAGGCAGTTTCCACAGTGACTAATCTGTAACACCCCGTTCTCTTGATTTGCCCCTTTATTAATCAAGTGTTCTTGTTTTGAGGAGTACTGGGACAAAGCCCTTTCCTCAGAAAAGATTTAACCAGTTTCTTTTCCTTCATAGAAGTGTAAACCGTATAAATTTTTTGAGCATGTGGTAGGTATTATTATATAAAAATATGTGGTTGATATTAAAAACGTGTTAACATTCTCAAGAATTCCCCAAGGCATGTACTCAGTGGCAACCATCTCAGTATAATGGAAGAAAACTCGGCTTTTTACTTGCCAGCTTCAGTCCAGTGCTGAGTGTGAACATTCCAGCTCAGAATCTTACAGAAAAGTAGTCATTTGTGCAGGAGAGCATCCAACGTCTAAATTCATTCTTGCTACATAGTTCTGTGGTGTTTTAGAATTTTTTTCAGGATATTGGAGTTAGATTTACAGAACTCTGTGTTGTTAATTAGTACTAATCTCTCAAGGGTTTCAGGGAATGATAACTACCCTTATTTTGCCATGTTCTGTTGCAAAACCTAGTCCTTTTTTATCAGTTCTCTGTGTTTAAATAAATATGTTTCAAGCTGTACTATGCAACAGGTTTCCTGAGCACTATAAGTACACAGAAGAATTGAAAAAAAAACTTTATTTTTCTTAATTTTTACGTGTTCTGTTTGTGCAAAAAATCGAGAATCACCATAAGGGCTGCTTTGCATTTTTAATTTAGTAACTAACATATGAATAAATTTGCATATTAATTAGTTGCAGATTAAATCATGCATACATAATTGCCTCCTTACTGTGTTTAATGTTTGTCAAAATCTCCAGCCTGGTTTGATGGATGTCGTGTGAAAGATTACAATTTGATGTACCCTTGGAAATATTTACGCCAATAATGCAGGACTCCTAATGGCAGAATTCGCTAGAATTATAGACGAATAGTAGTAATAAACAGTAAGATAGGTGCATGTCCCTTTTGAGTTAATTTTTTTCTTGCACCAAATCATTTACTATTCATAATCATTAATGCATCTCCTAATTACCCAGCATATGCCTATTAACCTTTTCAGTGCTGAATGCCAGGCTGCAGTTTTTGTTGAATGCTCCCTTCCCCCAGTTGAAAATTATAAGGTGGTTTCACATTGTGGTGAAACCGTGTGCCTTCTGCCTCTTAGTTTACATGGACATCATGTCTTTACCTTTTCTAGTACAAGTGTATGTGTAACCGCGAGGAATATTAAAGAGTATCTACTAAAATAAAATATGCAAAGCCATATTATTCATAGCACTCATATTAACTTTCATTTTGTCTGCCTTTTTGGATTCATCCTCTTTTTAGTCATTTAAACATTTCACATTAACAGGTATTTATTCCATTGTCTGCTTTAGAAACATTTGACTGTCCCTTACGTGACATAACAGTGGATATATCTCTGACATCATTACATTAACATGATAAACATTATGAGGTTGGAAAACTTGATAAAAGCATTTTACTTATCCAATAGCCAAACTAGCAACAATGTGCAGCAAAACCCAGGAAAGCCAAATGAAACTGAAAAAAAGGTGTTCTCTAGAGGTTCGTAAAAGCTGAACAAAGTATGTTTATGAAGCTGTAAACTAAAATGATACATGTTCTTCAACAAAACACAGCTTCATTTGTCAGTTTGCTGCTATTGTGCAAAGTTAGTAATAAATGCCAGGTTACAAAGCCAGTGGTCAGGTTTAAGATCTGCTGTTCTGGTATTTTTCAAGATTGTTTTCTCATCTCAGAAATTGCTGAAGAGACTTGTTAATGAACTTTGTAATATTAGTATCTTCCAGGATTTCATTGCAAAATGTTTCAAGTGTGCTAGAGCACTGTCAGAGTTGATGTAGTTTAAAACAAAACCACAAACACAAGTTCCATTCTTGGAAAATATTGCACCACTGTTATTTGGGTATCTTTCCACTTGAGTCAAATTGGAAAGTCCACTGAGGTGAAATAACATTTTGCTAAGACCAAGCACAGGGGAATAACCTAATTATCCCATATCATTGTTATCAGTATGTATATTTAAAAGTTGTGTTTCTTCATTGTGATTCATGCTAGGGCAGTGCCTCACAATTATCTTCGTAAGTTGTGTCTGTCTAGAAAGATTTTGTCCAGGAATAGCACATGATTGCCACAACTTTTTTCCAAGTGCTGGGGGGAGTTACAGGAATGAATGGGCGTAAAAGAAAGACAAAACAATAGTGATACAGATAATAGCAATAATATAAACAGTAAAGAACTGTGTACATATTAGTGATGTTGATTGGTGAGCTACAGTATGTACACAATGTGAGGTTCATTGAGACTGAAGTTAGCAGAGCCTGCATGCAACAAATGGCCAGCTGTAGCAGCTATAGAAACAGTGCATGGTGCTGGGGTGGAGGCACAAAAATGGAGAGGCAAAGTGGAAGTAAGGCTTGTAACAGGTGCAAGAGCAGAAAGAGTGCTCCTAAAGCAGGGTCTTAAAAGAAAAAGGGGAGGAGGAGGAACAGACAGAAGTAGGAAGGCTTAGCTAGAGGAGTTGTAGGCAGGAGGAGACAGCAACCCGTCCAGCAGAAGCTTTGAACTGAGACAATAGGAAGGATTGGGAGTCACAGGGTCTGAGGGAACATGAACAGAGGTGAGTAGGAGAGAGGAGGGAGAAGAGAGCAGGGGAGGGAGCTGAACCAGAATTTGGAGAGAAAGGTCGCACAGTATAGGATATACAGCTGCCTTCTAGCAGGGAGAGGGTAGAGAGAGAAAGAGTAACAGTGAGTGTGGAGACGGATGTACAACAAAAGGAGTGACAGAGGGGGATCTAGTTTGTTGGGGGTAGATTTGGAGGCATCGCTGTAGACCACATCCACATAGTCAAACAACAGATCGGGGGAAGGGGGGTAAGCAAGATGTGCTGCTATACGTTGCACCAAACCGGGGAAGGGGAGAGCTTTTCGTGGATGGCATCATTTTGGCCAGAGAAGTTAAGGCTTCGAGCCAGCAAAATGAAGAATACACGATGACACCAGCTGGTGACATTGGCAGTTTAATTCAGCATTGTTCTAATTGTGTTCTAGTGAAAACATTCTAAAATTGAAACCAAAGGAAATCAACAGTAGAAAATGTCCCTGCACCATTTTAAATTGCTATTTTTAGCTTTACAAAATATTTACCCCCTCCCCGTGCTTATCTTATAAGTATGGTATGATGTTGTTGTTGTGAAATGGTGGTTTGTCTTCTCGTAGATGACAGGCACATACTGTAGCTCTCTCTCTCTCTCTAGCCTTTTCAACTTTTGCATTATTTAGTCTTTCTCATTTGTGTATCGATGTATCACAAAGGCGGGCATATTATGTCTGTATGTATGTGTGAGTCTGTCTGACTGTCTTTCTGTTTGTTCATCTTTGTCCTGCGGCACACACACTGGCTAAAATTGAAAGGGTGCGGCAGTATGAGAGACTCTTTTGTCACAGGGAGTAATAACCTTCCCCATGAGATATTTATTTTTTAAACAACTCTCTTACCTGAACCCACACCTCTGCCGCTGCTCCTGCAAACTCTGTCTGGCTAATGACTTTGCTGTGTGGGACTGCATGATCCGTGCACTCTTTGTGCCGCTACAGGGCTACCAGTATGTACAAAATATAAAACGTTTGGCGCACAGTGAGTAAGTTTTGAAACTTTCAGTAAGTACACATTGCGCTATTTTTGAAACATAGCTATCAGACAGATAGCAGGCATCAGTACTCATAATTTAATGAACAGTCCTGTTTGCACTTACTGCAGATGTCTAGGTTTATTCAGTGTGCACCAAGCATTTGCTGGTTTTGTTAGTTTCTCTGGGCTTGGCGGGTGGCACTTATGCATGAGCTGGAGCATGCTTCACTGTGCTTGTCTACTGGTATATGCACCTGTATCCATACCTGGCTTCAGTCAGACAGCTGACACCTCCAACATGGATGCAGCCAGTCAACCGTAGCACACTGTCTGAATATGGGATCATGTCAGCGCAGTGTATATTGACTGTGCACTGCACTCACACAGTCCCCTGCTGGAATATGGCCCACAGCTGGGAATGGAGATGACGTCCCAAACGAGATACTGCCATTGCTCCGGTAAGCCATATTCAGCCATGGCGTGCTAATAAACCCATAGGGCATCTAAGGTGCTAAGGTGCCATTTGCAGCTTTGTGGGCATTGTGCGCAGCTGCGCCAGGCCACCCCACCTGATTACCATATACATTTCTCTTAGCTGGATATTTTTATCCCTGGCTCTAGTAGTCTCCCCACCCCTGATCACCATATAATGTGCCCTGTAGATGTGTGATCTGCATATCCTTGGCTCTAGTGGTCCCCATAGCCCCAATCACTGTAAATATGCCCCTTTACCTGCGGTAGTGTATCATCCTCAACATCCAGTGCCCCCCCCATTCCCCCTAGTGCCAGTCCAACCCCTTCCATGTCCAATCAAACCCCTGTCCCACCAATGCCGGAGCTCCCCCCCACGTGGACCCCACTTACCCCAGTAGTCCAGTGGCATGCTGGAGACCGAGACCAGCACAGCCCCTATGCTTACCACTTTGGCCAGCTGCCGTCAGGTACAGGGGCAAGCTTGTGGCTACTGTAGAAACATCTTCTATACTAGCTGTGTGCCCACTTCCGCTACATCAGATGGTGGCCAGCCGAGATGGCGAAAGGAGGGGCTGTGCCAATTGCCATCTTGTGCATTCCATTGGACTACTGGGGTGTGGGGACCACATTGGGGGGGGCATCTGGCATTGGCGGGAGAAGGGTCATACTTGCCATGTGGGAGATCAGATTTGTTGTTGGGGGTGGGGGACCATTGGATGCCAGGGAAGATACACTACCACATTGCCTATGATAGTGTACCATATCTGGCAAGTGGAGGTGGGGGGCACCAGTGGATGCCAAGAATGATACACTACCACAGGTAAAGGAGCATATGTACAGTGATATGGGGTAACGGGGACTAGCAGAGTCAGGGCTAAGCAGATCAAACATATGTGGGGCATATATATGGTGATAGGGGTATAGAGGGGGGTGCTGACAGGGACTAATAGCTGCTGCTGTCAGTCTGCCTGGTGCTTGGCCAGTGGACACGGGGGTCATCCACTGCTATGTGCAGGGCTTAAAAGTTGGGTTTTGAAAGCATTAAGCAGCACTGTGACACAGGCTGTTTAGTGTGTGCAAAATCCTTAAATATACCGCTGAACCTTGTATTCAAGGGGATCCCTGTCCAGCGTGGGTGCAATGGCATATTCTACACATTTGTGCTATCAAGCAAGCACTGTGCACTTGGGGGCTTCGCCCCATCTGACTGTGCTAATCCCAGCTAGCGTGACACTAACCTTTGGAACAGGACCAGATTGCTTTGTCGGTCTCTAACACTGGCTCAGTTGTTGTCCAAACACCGAGGTTGGGAGCAGGCTCCAGCTCTCCCACTCTCAGCAGTGTGCAGCCCATTACCAGTATATCATCAACAGGCTCTGTTCCATCATCGTTTTCATAGCTGACTCTGTCAGATAGTGCTGTAGATGCTAACACTGTTGTTTTGGCTACAGACAATTACTCTTATTAGCTCAGCTTTTCCCATCACTTTTGTCAACATTGGCTTTGGAAGTGTGGTCCCTGATTCTGTGCTGCCCCTACAGCTCCCTTCACAGCCTACAGCCTCTCTAGTCCTTCCTAATCTTCCTTAGCCTGAGGAGGAAGACAATGAGCAGGATTCCTGTCATAGGACAAAGGCAGTCGATTGCACCTGGACCTTTGGTCCCTGTAACTTCATGCCTTGATCCCAAGGATGAGGAACTATCATGTTTCAGGATTTCCTAAGCAATTTTGGATGTTCTGCTGGCATTTCACAAGCCTTGTACCCAGTACTCTTGCTCCCTGAAATGGAAACATTTCAGTATGTGGTGTGCCTTTCACTCCCTGGACCCTTTCTTTTTCGTGCCTGGTGAAGCAAATTTTGGATGACCTCCTGTCTCTTTAAGACTTCAGCTTTCTTTACCCTTTTGTTAGGTGCACCTTTTTTTCCATTCTGGCCTTGCATGCCTTACTTGGGGCAAAACCTTGGCCCAGTTGGAGGTTCTTCAAAGGACTCTTGCATCTACGTCCCCCAGTCCATGGGCTGATTCCAATGTGGGACCTTATTTTTTTCTGGAGTCTTCTACACAGGCCTCTTACAAACCTGCTGTTACTTGTGACATGCATTTCCTTTTATGGAAAACACTTCTTCTGGTTTCCATTACCTCTGCATAGAGAATTTCCAAGTCACAGGCTTTAGTTGTGGATCCTTTCTGTCTTTTGTTTCAACAGTTTGGGCTTTATTATGTACCCATTCTGAGTTCACAGTTAACTAGACTAGCCACCTTCCTGTGTTATTCCTTCCCCTCAGAATTCAGGAGCAGTTATCCTGCATTCTCTCCATGTCCGTAGGGCTTTATGCTTTTACTTGGACAAAAAGAAGGACTTCAGAATGTCCTCTCAGCTTTTGTTTAGTTCGTCCCAAGGATGTTGGGTGCCCATATCTCTAAACAGTGCCTTTTCAAGTGGCTGATAGTCTGCATTTCTTTTTTGTTACTGGACACACGGTAAGGTACCTCCTAGTTGAGTCCATGGGCAGACCATCCATGGTATGGCCACTTTTGCGGCTTGCTTTCCTCTAGTCTTGGTAGCTGCATATGCTCTGCCTCCACAAGGAGTTCTGTCCATACTTTCACTAAACACTAAAGTCTGGATCTGCTATCCCGTAGGCAGTCTGCCTTTGACCTTGCCATCCTCCAATGCCTACTGTCTTAAGGGTCTTCTTCGGCATGTCACTGCTGTCTGGCCTTCCTCCTGGTTAGCGGTTTTGTACTGCTTGGAACTGATTACAAACACATGATTCTATGAATGGAGACATCCTCGAAGAATGTAGTTTAGTTACTTACCAGTAACAGTAGATCTTCAAGGAACCCCCCCCCCCAACAGAGTCACAGCGTTCCCACCTGCCCACTTCTCTATTTCAGGTGGCACACTCTTGAAGATGTTCCAGTTACAGCAGCCTTGGTTCTTCACCTTTCCTGTATCCTTTCAAATAGGTGTTTTCCTTCCAGAACTGCTGCCTTTTCTGCATCAGCCTGGGTGGGATTCTTGTCAGTATGGTATAACTCTGAGCTTGTCTCCAGCAGGAAATTGAAGAGGTATCTTGCCACCTACTTTATATAGGCAGCACCGACATGTGCCAGTGTGGGCAGCTGTAACTAGGAAAAAGTTTCCAAGTGGCCGTGACAACAAAGACTTGCAGTTTGAAAGGTGCCAGAGGTGTGGCACTATGGAGACAATTCTCTTGAATGTCTCTTTTTAATGGTAATTAACTAAACTTTTTTTCCACTTATTACAATATGAAACAACAGGCATGATGGAGTGTGTGTTAAATAACATCTTGCCTCTGGGGTGAAGTACAGGACAAAGCTGAGTGCCTTAAACACCTGCAAAGTGCTATTATCCTACAGAGACGCACATCCTGGAGAACCTTGTTGTGATCATAAAATGGTTCCCCTTACTTATTTTAACTTTAAAACTGAGTAGTGAGGTATACAAAGTTAAGCTCTGGTAACCTGTCCTGTCGTACTGTAGTAAATCATGGTCATGAGATCACATTTTTAGCAGTGTCATATCTTGGTTTATTGTACTCATTTCATGTTATGAATGAATAGTTTTCCTTCTTTAAAATGACTTGGCATAAGTATGGTGTAGGCACAACAGGGTGTGTGGTGACACTGAAATAAACATACCCTGAGTTGGTTGTGAGACAAAACGTGCAGTCATGAGCCCTCAGCCATTCAGGAAGTGCAGTTATTACAGCATCACTGCATACCTGGAGCAGTTGCCTTATAATCATAAAAATCCTACTGCTGTTATAAATAAGATTAGTTATGGACTGCAGTGTGCTATAACATTTATCCCACACAGAAATGCAAAACCTTTATAATTGACTGGGGCTGCATCATTCATGAGTTTTGAGTGCAGTATCTTCACTAACAGGCTAATGGGGCTGCATCAGTCCTGTGCCATTTAAAAGCAAACTGAAAAATCACTTTTAACAACTAACTTTTTAACATCCTTTGATTAGTTCATCTCTTGACTTTGTTCTGCTCCTTGAACATTTAAAGGCGCTGTAAAAATGTAATTTATAATTATTTATTAACAGGGATAATTGTGTTGTACAGCTGCAGCCTCTTACAGTTTGTTTCCAGTTTATTTCAGCAGAACAGTTCAGCCGAGGTGCGGTTTCTCATTTTCAGTGAGGGTCTTGCTTTTTACTCATTGTTACAGTTAAGTAGAAAAAGGCACTCGGAGGGTAAGAGACTTGCTCAGGCATACTGAGAAAGCGGCTGTGGTGCGAATTGAACCTGGGGTATCCTAGTACCCAAACCAGTGTGTGGGTATATTCTAGATATTGATTCATAGTGTGTTCAAATTGGCAAAAGGGATTTCAGTGTCAGATCAGCGTCACACAATTATGACATACATGTTGCATTTCAAATAACCAAGATAAGCAAATCGGCATTATTAAAAATGATAATAAAAGAGAGGTCACTTTACCTTATTTCTCGTGAAATAGTTGTAGTTAAAAAATCCTGAAGTTTGTATGGTGGGTTGGGGGCTTCCCCTCCAATATTATGTTCTGATGTAAATTTCCTAGCAATTTAAGTTTTTGTGCATTTGAAAGAGAGGGTTGAAATTGGGGGAGGAGAGTTGGGGTACATTGCCCCCGATACTTGTTTGCCGGAGCCAACATGCGTCTAAACAAGTGTACAGAAGCACTCATAAGAATAACCATGGTGATTGCAGACGAAATCCTGCCCACCATTTTCAGATGAGTCACTGTCTGTAGTCGCTTGCAGTGTACTTTAGCCACTACACTGTGGCACTGTCTCCTATCATAGATCATCTGTCTACCTGTTCATCTCTGTCCATGTAACTATTTTCTTGGTGTGTCAGTATGTGCAGATAGAACAAAAGGACTATCTTAAATGTGTCTAGAAGTTAGTGATAGGTAAATAGATAGACAGACATAGACAGATAAATAGAGACTAGATAGAGAGAAAGATACAGTAGACAGATAACTGGATGGTTAGCTAGACAGGCACACAGACAGATATATAGACAGACAAGCTTGTTTAGTACAATGACCGATACAAAGAACATTTAAAAAATAGTACTACTGTTATAACCTATGTGATTTTCGTGGGGTCCACGTGGTGTGTGTGTGCATGTGCACTGTATATGTTCTGTATGTATCTGTCTGTGTAGATAGACAGAGACTGATCACATGCCTGTGAAGATTACTTGATCCATAAAGAGGTTTTTGTCTTCCGCAGTTTTGTAACTAACATGTTATCCTCACAGCGGATGTGTAGTCCACCCAGTTGGTGCTGCAGATAGTGATGTCATTCTCATCCAGTGTATATCATTAGGAAACAACTGCACATCCATTTGACACTTCATAGATACAATCAGGGACCAGTCAGAGTACTTTTTTTCCCTTTGTGCAAAGCACAAGTGTTTCTTGTGCAGGTGCCCTGGAAACTATCTTGTTTGGGGGAGATCGTTCATTAATTTTTAATGTATAACGTTAATCACAACTGTATTAACACTTCTACAGAGACCAGTTACAGGGCTGTATGAGTGGTCTGACTTACATTCTTAGGATACCAGAACTATTCTCGTACCCTAAGAATGTGCGTGAGACCTCACTTACAGTGGTAAGAGCTGTCTCATGATATTAGTAACATAAAAACTTGTTATACTATAAAGCAGCTGCCCTCATGCCTGATGATGTCACAAAGACCTCTGCTACATTCAGACTGAAATAACTGAACTTTGAACTTTGAAAATAGTTGTATTAAACCCGTATGTGGTACATGCACTGAACAGCTTTTCATTTTAAACTGATATGATAAAGAAAAGGATATGTACTGGACTGCAGAGGAATCATTTTATCCTCATATGTGAGTGTAAGACCTTCATAACTCACTAGAGCGTATCAAGATATTATCTCACAGCAACCCATTCCATATTCAATTTTATATAAGATATCATTATGCCTCCATTTAAAAAAGCTGAAATAGCCATCTCTGAGTTCATAAATGTTAGATTTTATGTTCTTTTTACTATTGTAGTCAAATGTGGGAAAATGGTACACTGTACAAGTAATAATGAATGCAGAAATTAAGAGTGGTGTTTAATACTAAATAAGACACATAATAATCAACAGTTGGAAGGGACTGTAGGTCTGTCATGTCCACTGCCCCCCCCACACACACACACACTTTATAATGTTGATTTCAGATGCGCTGAGTACTAGTGAACAAAACTGAGTCTCATACATTATTTATTTAAATTTATTTATTTGAATTGTTAGGTTTTCTTATGGGATAAAGCGTTAAACCGAAGTCCGTTCTGCCCATCTCTGTTCACTGTTCAGGTAGCAGTAAAAGATCCCACGGCACATGTCAAAGAAGGATAGAGGACTTCACCCCTGCTGTTATGGTCAACATTACCCCAGTCAATAAAACAGGACCATGCAATCTCACCTCCCAGAATGCACCTGGAAACAAGATATTACAGCTTACTGTGCCTTTCCTGGTAAAAAATTACAAATAAAATAAATATATGATTTTTGCTTCTCATTTTTAAGTGCCGATCCCCTAAACATTTTACCAAATAAACTCACATTGTTGCTGGCAGTTCTAAGTGACTCCTAGACAGACATAGCTGTAGGCTTCCCATCAGCCACTGACTTTCAGAGAAAGTCTCTTAGATTCTGCAGTGAATCAGGGAATGACCCTCACAGGTGCAAACATACACTTCTCGCTCTGCTTGGAATCAAAAAGTATATTTGCTGCAATTGTAGTACTCCTGTACCGCCAGCCTGACTACAAAAGTCATGTAAGATTATGTTCTCTACTGCCCCAGGCTTCTACCCTCTTCCACATGAAAAAAGGCTGCATCAGATAGAAACATAAAATTTGATGGCTGATAAGGAGCACTTGGCCCACCTAGTCTGCCCATTTTTCCCTACCTACTGTATCACCATAGACCGTACTTGCTCTCAGACTCATCCCCTCCTTGTCTTATCACTAAGGTTCCCTTATGCCTAACTCATGAGTTCTTGAACCCCGTTACAGTTTTTGCCCCACCACCTCCACTGAGAGGCTGTTCCAGGCAAACACGACCCTCTCCATGAAGAAGTACTTTCTCACATCTCCCGAGTCTTCACCCCCTCCAGCTTCATGGCATGACCCCTTGTCCTTGAGCATCTTTTTTTTTCTGAAAGATGCTTCTCTCTTGAATGTTATTTATACTTGTGAGGTATTTGAAAGTTTCTGTCATATCCCCCTTCGCCCTCCGTTCCTCCAGTGTATACATATTAAGGTCCTTCAGTCTTTCCTCAACTGGCTTTTGATGCAGACCCTGCACCATTTTGTTTGCCCTCCTCTGGACTGCCTCCACCTTTCCTGTGTCCTTCCAGCGATGAGGTCTCCAGAACTGGACACAGTACTCCAGGTGAGGTCTCACCAGTGATCTATAGAGGGGTAACACCACCTCCCAATTTCTGCTGGCGATACCCCTCCCTAGGCACCCCAGCATTCCACTAGTTCTTCCTACTACCTTGTCACACTGCTTAGCCACCATTAGGTCATCAGATATGATAACTCTCAGGTCTCTTTCCTGTTTGGTGGTCATCAGTACCACCCCTCCCATTTTGTACTCCTCCTCTGGGTTTCTGTGCCCCAAGTGCCCGAACTACAGGAATGCCTTGTTCTTTCTCACCTATCCACCTTTCTGGATTCCTCCTCCTTTTCCTCCCTCTACCAGTCTGGATTTAGGAAATCCCACTCCACCACTACCTCCCTTCTCAGGATTACCGATTCCATCCTCACAGGGATGGATGCTGGCCACATCACAGCTGCCATCTTTATCAACCTAGCTAAGGCTTTCGATACTGTGACACACTCTCTCCTCCTGACCAAACTCGTCAATGCTGGTCTATCCAACTGGGCCACATCTTGGTTCCACTGTTACCTCACTGGCAGATCCCAAGCTGTCCGCATCAGTTCATCCACCTCGGCTCCCTTCCCAGTCACTTCAGGAGTACCACAAGGCTCTGTCCTGGGCCCCCTCCTGTTCTCGGTCTTCCTGAATGACCTGCTGTCTGCCTGCCCACACACCTCCATCCACATGTACGCAGATGGCATGGTGCTGTACGCATCTGGCCCCTCTACCTCTGAGGTTGCGACCAGACTGCAGCAAGACTTTATCTCAGTCCAGCACTGGCTCCTCTCAAATAACCTCCTCAGTGCCAACAAAACAGTCTCACTAACCTTTGGCATGAGGCAGAACATTTCTAGGTTCCCCTCACCCATATTATTCCACACCCTGGAAGGGTCCCCTCTGGAGTCCTGCACCTCCTTCAGATACCTCGGTGTCTAGCTTGACCAGCACCTCAACTTTTCCTCACATATTGACTCTTTACTCAAGAAGCTGCACCCTAGGCTTGGTGCACTTTACCGGAATCATGACAGCATCCCCCTTCCAGCCAGGATGGACATTGTAAAAAAAAAATGATCCTCCCCATCCTTGACTACGGGGACGTAGTCTATGGCGTCAGCCCCAGGACCACATTAGCCAGGCTGGACCCTCTCTTCCACTCTTTCTGTCATTTCGCCCTGAACTGCCCCTACTCCACACACCACTGTGCCCTATATCAAGCAGTGAACCTCACCTCTCTTGACAATCGCAGACTGACCCACTGCACCAAGATCCCGGCCAAGTATTGGTCGCAGCATCTCCCCTCCTACCTCACCAATGCCATAACCAACCCCAGCGCCCAAGCATACTCTCTCAGAAACTCAGACTCTAGGTCCCTAGCTGTCCCACACCGGTCTACTACCATTGGTCAGTCAGCATTCAGCTACCGCATTCCCATGTTGTGGAACTCCTTCCCAGCTAACGTTCGTCACTTCTCCACCCTCTCGCACCTTTACTCCATGCTACAAGCCCATTTCATCCCTACCTGTGCTTGTGTCTAGGCATTTCCCAGTCTCTAGTAGAATCTCAGTGTATGTCTGCACTTAGTAATTGCAGTTAACCGGTGCCCGACTGTTGTTCTCTCACCTTATACTGTTTCTCACATGGTCCAATTTTGCTAGTGGCCTGCACTATGAATTTATTGTACTCATGCTGTATTAACTGTGGTTACCAACTGATTCTCTCAACCCACTACTGTCTAGTAATCAGAACCAAATGTTAGTGTTCTCCCACTATGTATTCACTTGTTTATACTGTCTTCAACTGTCTACCTATGTTCCCCCCTCCCCCAGGATGCATCTGAAATCGAGCAGTAAACTGCTCAATATGGCTTTTCTAGTAAAACGCTTAAATAAATACATAAGTGCATAATTTTGCACTTTTTTGCATTGAAGCCCAGTTGCTATACCCTTGTCCACTCCTCTAACCTTTTCAAATCTCCTCTCATTTTTCAGCCCCCGAGTGTCTACCCTGTGATTTTAATGTCATCCACGAACAGGCAGACCCTTCCCTCCATCCCCTCTGCAATGTCGCTAATAAAGATATTAAAGAGGACTGATCCCAGTACAAATCCATGAGGTATCCCACTAGTCACCCTTCCCTCTTCAGAGTGGACTTCGTTTACCACCATGCTCTTTCTCCTATCCCTTAGCCAATGTCTTACCCAGTTTACCACCTTTGGTCCCACTCCTAGGGTACTCAGCTTGGTTACTAATCTCCTGTGTGGGATGGCGCTGAAGGCCTTGCTGAAATCCAGGTAGGCTTCATCCTCTGCTTCTCGCTGATCCAGTTCCCTGGTCACCAGTCAAAGAAATCTATTAGATTAGTTTGACAACACCCCCCAAATGAATCCATGCTTGCTTGTGTCCTGTAAGTCACTGGAATGAAGATATTCCACTATCCTTTCCTTCAGTAGTAATTACAATAATTTCCCCACTACCTTCTGTTGAACCAAAAAAAAAAGAAAATACTTTTTATTTTTACGTATTCTTGATGCAAGTCAAACAAGCTGCAAATTCTGTCCTACAACAGGGTAATTACACTGTAGTTACATGTTTGTTGCATGCAAGTACATTGCAATTGCAGTTCAGTTGCAGTGTAGTTACACTGTAACTACAGTGTACTTAACTGACAAAGTGTAACCTATTTTATTTACTAGATAGAAGGGGGTGTGTTGGCTGACACATAGCATATAGAAGCGTAGGCCCTGTGCACACTAGGCACTGATTGTAAAATAGTTTTAAAAATGTTTTTAACAGATTCAGGGCCAGGGAATACTTGGCTTTACAGACAGTACTTTAGAGTGAATGTCCAAATAGGAAGGAGTACTACGGGAGTGAGAGGTACACTGGGTGCATGGGGGGGGGGTCTCTCTTGGGAGTGGGTATCTCCCACCTGCCCCCACATGGACTCTTTTTTTCTTTTGTCCAGGACTGCTGGCTGTGCTTCCACCGGTGGCAGTACTTGTTAGGGCATGATGGCAGCCCTTTTTCCCCTCCCTCCCCCAAGGAGGAGAGCGTTCTCTGAGATGCTCAGTCCTCTTCCCCCTGGCCAGCCCCCTGATGACCTAGGATCGTTCCCGAACCCCGGGTCACCGCTACAGGAGCAGTAGTGCTCCACTGGGTGGGGGGTGGGACCACAGAGGAGGGGCAGATGATTATAGTTGTTCTGTCTTTGCTCTTGTTTCAGGTACAGAAGTTTCTGGATACTACGAGACTACGCTCACACCATTTCTGGTGAAGAGACTTTTTTGCCAGGTAGAGAGGGACTGATACACATAATGTTGGCTGAGAGGCTGGACTTGGGCTTAGTAGACCTATAAGAAGGGCAACCAAGATGGTGTGGGGTTTGCATCAGAAAACATATAAGGACTGATTAAAAGACCTCAGTACAGTATGTATACACTGGAAGAGAGGAGGGATCGGGGGGATATGATAGAGACTTTGAAGTATCTTAAAGGCTTTGACAAAGTGCAGTTGGGTGACATCTTTCAGCACAAGAGCTGTACAAGGACAAGGGGTCACGATATGAGATTGGAGGGAGGGCGGGATAAGGGGAAATGTAAGGAAGTTTTTCTTCATGGAAAGGTTAGTAGATACTTGGAATGGCCTGCCCCATGAAGTGGTGGTTGCTAACACAGTGGGGGGATTCAAGCAAGGATGGGATAGACATAAAGGAACCCTATATGTGGGAAAGAGAGGCAAAAGCCAATGACTTAGTAGGGTCAGTGGCCGCTGATGCAGGCAGAGAATATGGGCAGACCAGGTAGGCCTAGCGTTCCTTATGTGCTGTCAGCTGCTATGTTAGTATGGTCAGTCCCTGGACAACACATCAGCTGTGCTTGTTCTGATATTGAGATCAGCCTCATTGGATGCTTTGAACACAGAAGGTGAGGGGTACTGAGACACACATGTTAGAAGTTCTACTTGTAGCTGTTTGTTCACTGGCTGTTTACTCTTCCTTTTAATTTTGACATTATATTATATGTACCGAGTAGGATTGTAACAAAACGCAAGTGACCACATGTACCTGACTTGATTGTCTTTTTGTTGCAGAAATGACATGTATTCATTGGACTCAATAAAGAGCCTAAGGAAGATTAAACCGAAAGAAAAGGTTTTATAACTCAGTCCCTAGCATGGTTGTCAGAGCATCCACACTGTGTTCCAACAACAATGTTTGCCCAAGTGAATTCCCAAACATGTTTGCCACACCAGCACAAAGCATTGTGGGTGCCCCAATGCATGTGCACACAGAAAATTAGTTATGTTGCCATATTGGTCCTTGTGACAAAAAATCCAGGAAAAAAGAGATGATTTGATACCTTTTGTAACATCTTTGTTGGTCCAATAAAAGGTATCAAATCATCTCTTTTTTCCTGGATCCAGTGCACGATGGCATATACATAATCAGGTGTAAGTTCTGATCACAGCGAAAAAAACACATATTCACAAGCTCAAGTATATGCTTCATGTATTCTTTCTTTTTTTTATCCCCATAAAAAAGGGTTTTGCCTTTCATTGGGTTGTTTAAACCATGTTACAGCACAGATCACATCCACACTAATGTTAACATGGGTTAAGGCAACTGTGTTTGTCTAAAACCATGCTAATGACTACCTCTTTAGCAGGGTTTTACCATGGTTTTAGAATATGGTTGTAGCACAGTTTTGACTGTGTTACAGTGTGGTCGCAAACCGTGCTTGAAGGGTTTAAAATGGTTTAAGGCAGTTAAACCATTTTAAGTTATCTAGTATGTACAGGGCCATAGAAACAGAATTTGCTGGCAGGAACTGACGCTTGACCCATCCAGTATGCCCAGATGATCCCTGTCTGGTCTGTCTCCGTAGACCATAACTGGTCTTTGGGGCCTCTTCCTCCTTTCTGCCTTTTCATAAATGATCCCCTTTGTCTATCCTAGACATGCTTGAAGCCTCCCTACTGTTTTAGCCTCCATCACATCCAATGGCAGTCTGTTCTAGGCATCCACCACTCTTTTACTGAAGTCGCACTTCCTCATATCCCTCTTAAACTTCACCCCACCCCCAGCTTCACTGTATGCCCCCTGGTCTTAGTGCTCTTTCTCGTTTGAAAGAGACTCCCCTCCTGCACCCTATTCACTGCCATGAGATACCTGAAGGTCTCTATCATGTCCCTTCTTGCTCTACACTCTTTCAGCATGTACTTGTTGAGATCCCTCAGTCTTTCTTTGTAGGGCTTTTGATACAACCCCTGCACCATTTTAGTTGTCCGACTCTGGACTGCCTCCCTCTTGTCTATGTCTTTTCTGAGGTGCAGCCTTAAGAACTGGACACAATACTCTAGGTGGGGTATCACAAATGAGCGATATAGTGGAAACACCACCTCCCTTCTCCTGCTGGCAGTACCTCCGTCTGTGCATCCCAGTATCCCACTGGCCCTACCTACTGCTTTGACACACTGCCGTGCCATTTTGAGGTCATCAGATATGATAATCCCAAGGTCACTTTCCTGCTTAGTGACTATCAGTACCCCCCCCCCCCCATTCTTTACTCAGCTTCTAGGATGCTATGCCCTAGGTGCATGAACTGCACATTTTGGGATTGAACCCCAACTGTCTTGCTGTTGACAACTCCTTGACTTTCCCAAGATCCCTATGCTTTTTCTCCACCCCATCCTAAATCTGCACCCTACTATAGATTTTGGTATCATCTGGAAAAAGGCATACCTTCCCTTCCAGTTCTTCTGCAGTGTCACTTAGGAAGACATTGAAGAGGAGTGTTCCCAGTACTATGCTCTGCAGCACCCCACTGGCCACTTTTCCTCATTAGAGTGAATGCCGTTAACCACCACCCTCTGTCACTTGTCTGTTAACCAGTTCCTTACCCAGTTCCCTACTTTGGGTCCCACCCCTAGGCTGCTCAGTTTCTTTATCAGTCTTCTGTGCAGCGCAGTGTCGAAGGCCTTGCTAAAGTCCAGATAGGCCACGTCCACTTCCCTCCCATGATCTAGTTCCCTGGTTACCCAGGGAAGATAAGTCCCAGGGGATGGGGCTGGGGGCAGAGGTTGGGCCGATGTGAGCCAGCTCAGGGAGTATAAAGTATAAAAAAGAAGTCAATTGGATTCGTCTGGCATGACCTTCTTAATGTGAACCCATACTGCCTTTGGTCTTATAGCCTGCTGAATTACAGACGCTCCTCCAGCCTTTCCTTTAACAGGGTTTCCATTAATTTCCCCACTGCTGATGTGAGATTGACCAGCCTATAGTTGCTATTATAGATTGAGGGAGCACTTCTGACCAATTGGAGTGCTTCTTCCCTCTGCGTATGAGATGCTCTTATTCTGCAAAGAGCATCACACATGCAGATGCCCTGGAAACAGGCACATTCCGGGACAGTTTTAAAAAATATATATATATTATTGATCGTGCTCAATCAATAATATAACGCAACTCGTTACTGGATAAGAGTGGTTTCACTTGTGTTCGGCTCGAGCCAGAACAGCTCATCTTCACTTCACTGTTCTGTCTCACGCAGAATGCATGTGAAACCACTTTTAACCAGTAACAAGTGGCTCCAGAGAACATTAATATATAGCCTCCTTCCTGCTTCTTTTGTGATGGAGAGATACCATGTCTGCTCTCCTCTAGTCCTCTGGAACCATACCTGTTCCCAGTGAGCTGTTGAATAAGGCCATCAGTGGGGCAGCTACCACCTCCCTAAGTTCCTTTCCTGCTCATGGGTGTATCCCATCCAGTCTGATAGCCTCATCCTCATGTGATCTGCCTCTGTTCCTGTCTGTTCTGCATGTGGGGAGTCTCTTTCAAATGAGGAAGAGCTCCAGAACCGTGGGCATGCCATGAAGCTGGGGGTTGGAGTGATGTGAGGAAGTACTGCTTCACTTAAAGAATGATGGATGCCTGGAATAGACTGTCAGTGGAAATGATAGAGGCAAAACAGTAGGAGACTTCAAGCATGTGTGGGATAGATATAAGGAGGTATTAGGAAATGGTCAGGGAGGGGGAGGTTGCCGGAGATCAGTTGGTATCTGCGGAGACAGACTAGACAATAACCATCTGGGCAGACAGGGTGGGCTAAATAGTCCTTTTTTTTTTTACTGACAGATTCTATGTTTCTGTGATTCAGTATTAAACTGTACTGTACGGTGATCACTGGTATCCTAGGGGGCTGTCCGCTGTGATGTCTGTAGTAGTGTCCTAGTTTGTAACCAGGTTGAGCACTGCCCCATCCCTGTGGGTTCCTTAACTAGCTGCCTGAGAGAAAACCCTTTGTAGGGAGCCAGGGATGGCCCTGCTCCTTGCTGAAGCTGTAGTTGGAAGGCTCCAGTCCACATCTGGCAGATAGAACCCCCCAACTATCAGCACTTCCCCCATACTTGTCATCATGATCATGGCTATCACAAATGTCTTACCAAACTCCTCTCCCTGTGCTGGAGATCTGTATTCCACCCCGTACTGATAGGAGCCCCTAGCTCCTGTCTCCAGGACGACCCACAGCACCTCCAGACCTTCCTTTTCCTCTGGGTGGCTCTGTACTTCCATGACCTTGAGTCCCTCCCTCACATGTAGTGCAACCCCTCCTCCACTCCTCCCTTCCCGGCCTCTCCTGAACAGAGTAGCCTGGTATGGTCATGTCCCAGTCATGGCTATCAGTGCACCACGACTCGGTTATGGCCAGTAAATCCAATCTAGCCTCCACTATGATGGCCTCCAGGTCTGGAATTTTATTTCCCAGACTTCTTTCATTGGCGCACATAGCACCCCTTACTTTACTCCCTCCTTGCCTGCTTCTGTGTTTCTCCCCTCTTGCTTCTGCTGTTCCCTGAAGCTCCCTGACCCCCCTTGCCTTGTTGCTTTGTCCGTTGCCTGTCTCCTTTACTCCTTTCCTCCTTTCCTTTTGCTTTCCTAATTTATATCCCCCTTGCCCTCTGCCTTGTCCTCACCACTGTCTTCTCGCACCCTTGTCCTGGTGGATCTTACTCTCCCCTTGGGCTGTCTTTCCCTACTGCTTCATCATCAGAGGGGGTGCAGCTGTTGCCTTCCTTGGCTTTACGGCCTCCCCCCAGCTAGTTTAAATGCTCATCCAAGTAGCATTTAAACCTCCCACTAGGATTTTGGCCCCCTAGTGTCACCTCCTGCCAGGGATCTTTCAGACTTAAAATAAGTAGGATTGGCAGTAGTTGGTTTATATTGTCTTTCAGGGTTCAGGGATGACTAGGGTAAGGAGACAAAAGAAGCATTGACTACTGCTTGCAACTAGCTTCTAACCACTTCATACTACACCCTGTGGTATTCGGTGCTTGCTTCTTTGTCACAAAATATTTGCCGTTTTGGTTTTGGAGGGGGTAAGCAAAATCTAACCTTCATATAGTTTATAACTCAGTGTTTTCTCTACAAAGTCCAGTTGCAATGAATTGTATTTAGGAAAGACCTCAAAATAATAGAAAATCACTTTATGTAATTAGTTACAGTACAAGCTGGTTGCCTAACTAAATGTTGGAACAGATTTTTGGTGCAGAAAAGAAAAGGAATGAAGGATAGAATTTCAGAATTATATCGCAGTTTTCACAAAGTGTCTGAAAGCGCATAAGAAAGCAGTAATTTAGATACTGGTAGTGCAGTAGTTGAAACCGACTTGATGCACTCAGCAGCATCTCACACAGCTATGAACACCCGCAGTAGAACTTGTTTTACTTACAGAATGTTAGCCAGGCCACTAGGTAATTCCCAAATTTTTTTTAGATGATGCTATGGATCTTGGAAATCCACCAGAAATGGACCAAAAAGACCTTGCTTTAATCTTTCATCTGAAGGCTGGTACCTGCAGCAGGACAGCACCCCCTAGTGTTTATTGCAGTGTCAGCACTGGGTGTGAGATTAGTGGACTAGAAACCTACATGTTTCAGACCCTGATGTGAAAGTGTTACCAGCACAGTAATTGTGAGGCTGAACAATGTATGCTATTGAGGCAGTCATTGTTTAGTTTTGGCCCATATCAAATGAGTGGTTTACTAATTGCCATTTGCAAATGTGATATGTGCAGCCCCTGCATTCTAGAATGATTGAAATGGCAAATGACCCTGCGTGGAGCAAATAGGAACAGCTCCCTGTTCACATCCAGGAAGATGAGGTGGAAAATGCCCCATTCTCTTGCCCCAGCCCTTTTTTGATAGATGAACGATACAGTTTTGGATGGGGTGTTTTGAGTCCGTTTTATTCTTTGAATAAATAACACCTCCGTTCGCCTGTCCGTTGACATGCTGGCCTCATGTCACACTGCCACTTGAAGGATCGGGGTTTGGCTGAGATTCCGAGAATCCCACACTGGAGTCAGCAGGGAGTGTTGGGCTACGTGTCATGAGGCTGAGATACCAGGGCACTCACGCACCCCATGCCAAGACTTTCATGGAGCAGCTTTGACATCAGCCATGCGCCTGGCCGGAGGTAGGGTGTTGTCATGGTGACCTCAAACATTGGGGGTGGAGACCAGGAGATCCATGGAAGAAGGGATTGCTAGGAAAAGAATAATAAACAAGTAGAGTAAATCCAGTTTAAATGACATTTATATGACACTGCAACACCTACTTATTTCCAGTTTTGAGGATTAACACGGTTGTGGTGGGGATAACTACTGAAGGGACACTGGAAAATCATAAGAGCATTAACATAAGGATTCATCCTCTTTTTTTTTTCTGGCATGCCATAAACTCTCTCCTGGACTTTTATTTTTGCGGCATCACAAAGCATTGTTTTGCAGCATGGCTTAGTACTGTATTTAGGAATATTATCTAAACAAAACCCCTGTTTATTATCCAGCTGCACCAGTCTGAAACTGCATCCGCCCCCAAACAAAAATGGGTCAAAGGCTACAGTTGGAAGTACTCACTGAGCTTTGTTAATGCACATTTATCGTATATGGAGAGTACATAATTGGTTACAGTGGAATAGCTTGTTTAATCTTTGTGGTGTTGAATAAAAGCTGCACATTTAAAGTGTCAAAGTGGGTGTCAAAGCCATGAATAGTCTATGGTGGTCTTATCTCCTGGGTTTGTGTATCATTGAGTTTTAATGTGAGACCGCACAGCCTACTTTTCAGGGCACAATGCCATCAACCTGAAGACTCAGGTTTGAGTCCCACCACTGTGATCTTGAGCAAGTCACTTAACCTCCCTATTGTTAGTCCCCTTTCTCCTCCTTATGCCGACTCTCCCTGAGATTCTCATAACCTTCCTGAGTGTTTTCTAGTGCATGTCTGATGGCTGTTGCCACTCATCATTGCTTCTGAAATGCTCTGACATACAGTATGCATAAAAGGCATTATGTAAAATCACATTTCTTTATAAAACAGTTGTTATGATAGCATTCATCTTTTATCCAAGTTTGTTTGGTCCCCCCCCCTTTTTTTTTTTACAGCCTCTCCTTCAAGATTACTCTCTGTGCTTTAAATGCCAAGGTCTACATGAAAATAACTTGTTCAAAGTAGGTATGACATTTCAAACTGCAGGGTTATCCCTGTGATATGCCCACACTTAAAGCAATGTGTAATTGTCATCTTATGAAGTCATACCCTACTAATATGATACCTGTTGATTTGCATTGCACTAGCTTTTATTTTGTGATTATAATTTCACCTGTAAACCGCAATTTCACACAGTATAAGGTGAACACATGGGTTAGTTTTCACGAGTGGCAGCGGCCTGCATGATGCAGTTGTTCTTGTGAATGATATTTTATTGCATTGTGGAGGAGAAGTGTCACCTTTACTTTTAGCATGGGGGGGGTTCAGTGAACGTGCACATAAGAGAAAAAGGGTTTAAATGTTCATGGTACATATTGCAACATGGGGTGACTTCAGTTTTAGGAAAGGCTTGCAATAACAGCACTCACAGATTTGTTGCATGGATCAACATTTCGCGATGAAAAAAATCCTGTAAAAAAGGAGATACGCAATGGTCCAGCAACAGGCACCACGTCTTGCTGCTGTGTTGGTGACCTGGGTTCAGGACTGGACTCTGGGAACTATGTATGGGGCAGGCCATGGCTCTGCATTGCCTCTTAGCCAGGGTGCAGGGTGGGTTGGTGGCAGCTTTCAGTACCATATCTACTTCTGCTGGAAGGCCCTGTAGGAGAACCCCCAACCCCCACCCCTGTAAGGATGCTGTGTGCCTGCATAGGCTAATAGCTGCCTGCTGCCCACATCACTGGGAGGGACTCAGGAGAAAACCAGGGAAGGAAGAATATGTACCACGCACAGCCTGAATGGTGGTCGCTGGCACTCTCGGCCCCTTCTCTCTCTAGATCCCCGCTGGGGATGATGACGTGGGGAACGGCAGATGGGGCTTGGTGGTTGCTGGCATGAAGACCTATAGGAAAGATCAGGTAACAGATCGGGGATCAACAGCTACAACTAAAAAAAATAATACTGGGGGTGGGGTACAAGTAAAAATAAATTAAATTCCGGTGTCTCCACATTGGAAGAAATAAAATGTTAATCTTGAAAACTACATGCACTTCTTATTTTGTGAATAATGTTTAAAATAAATGAAGGGGAGGCAAATCAAATCAGTTTCTGTTCATCCAAAAACGCTCATTTCCCTAAACACCCTTGTGACATTTTTTTTTTCAGTTTCAACTTGGATGGAATTTTTCAGCTGTTTAAATTCAGCAATATTCCAAGTGGAATCCAACAAGTAGGAGAACATAGTGTTTCTGAGATATTTATTTATCTGAAATTGTTTTACTAGGTGAGCAGTAACGCAGTCTTCTTTACAGATGCAACCTGGGGGAGGGAAAAGGTAGCTGGGAAGGGGAGCGAAAGACAGTTACAAATTAAATAACAAAGCAAGAAAAACAATTCAAAACATCAGTTAACATTACATTACAGAAAGATACCCACTGAAAATAAATTTCACGAAAGACAGTAACACTTCCCAGTAAATTGTTAGTTACAAAGTTTGAATTGGTGATGCGCAATGCTATGTAATAACTCGCAATAAGTACTATTATATTTCTTGTTTGTTTGCATCCATATATCAATTTGTTTTGGCTGCGGAATGAGCAGATGATACTGTATGGTGGTCCTCCAGTAGTAAGGGACTAGTTTTAATGCACTCTGAGGGTGGTTTAAAGGTTACAAATGTGAATTCTGTCAGATTGACAACTAACTGTTCTAATGAGGAAAAAATCCTCAAAGCATGAAATTGGAATGAAATGTGTGATTATAATTCAAGTACTGTTTACCCAAACCTCCAGGGACCTCCCGAATAAATGCAGGGAAAAGAGAGAGAGTTACATAAACCTCAGCTCCTTCCCCTATGCCTTGCAAAGAAAACTCTTAAGCATTAGCTAAGGCGTCTGCTAGAAACGAACACTACCATCTCTTGTCTTTTATTAATCGTGTACATGTTGTGTTATTGCACTGTGTTGTAAGGAAATAGGTGCCTTGAATTATTAAAGTTTATTCTAGAGAGTAGCTGTACGCTCGGATGGCATTTGCTTCAGTATATGCAAATGATTTAGTTTCATTTGGGATCAATTCCCAGAGGCCCTCCTTTCCTGTGATGCTCTGAAGTTGGCAAGATCAAGCCCCTCTTTTACTTACTTGATATAAAGAAAACAAAGGACAACTACAGCATTTTTACAAGGTCTGCATAAAACTGATATTTAGCAAAAAAGGGCCTCCTTTTTTTACCTATCAGAATATGTCTTTTGGGGGTTGGGGGTTGTTGTTGTTAATTGTCTGACTTTTGCTTTCCCCAAGAATGACTGCCACTGCTACTTATAATTTTGATATAAATGATTTAAGTTCATATATTCACATAGGTAAAAAGGAGGGGAAGAGAACAGATGCAGTTTCACTGAAATGTCATTGGTCATCATATCACTGAGGAGCTTAACACAGTTTAGGCTGACTGGTAACACCTACAAGTTTCCAAAATATTTGCAGAATTGCTGAAATCTTTGACCATATTTTATAAGTACTAGGGGTTTGCTAGTTTAATAGAGTGACTGTAGGCTGAATAGTCACTTGTTTTTTTATAAATACAGATAGGATTGTTGTCAATTTTATCAAATATTTTTTTCTTTGAAGTGGTTATGTTTGGATAAATGTGGTTGCATTTACCCGTCCATTGGCCAGATTGGTCACTGTTTATGCAAATATCTGTGGCTTACAATAGGGTTAATAAAGTTTGAAATGGTGAAATCGAGGGGCAGCACACTAAGCCATATAGTAGGTGCTGGGTATATATTTTTTTTAAATATCCAGCTGTATGTTGTTGTAACTCTGGATAATACTGTTGCTTTTAAGAAATATGGCATTATACCTTTTGTACTTCTTACTTTGACCACTGATGAAATATAATACTTGTGACTAGTACAAAACACAAATAGAGCACCCAGACCATAACATGGTCATTCTGATGCACTTGTAAAGGCTCCTGTTCACAGGGCACTGACTGAGCAATATTTCCACCACCCCCCAACACACACACACACACACACAGGTTTTCTTCCCTCAATTTCTGTATCTCTGCCTTCATTTTTCTGCCTCTCCTAATTACTTTCTCTCTCTCGCTCTCCCTGTCTTTTTCCCACTGTCTTTTTCTGCCTGCACCTCTTTATCCCTCTGTCACACTGTCTCTCCCCCTCCCTCATTCCCTCTCCCTCTCCTCCAGCGAGGTCAGAGAATTTTTTTTCTGTGAGTCGAGTTCTCAGGCAGCTGCGTACAATGCTGGGAGCTAGCCAGCACCAGAGACAGATGGTAGAGTTATTAGATGTGCATTATACGATTCCCTTCCTGCCACTCGCTTTTTAATCAAATTAAAACAAAAAAGAGAGAGAGGGAGTCAATTAACTGCATTTGTATTCTGCTCAATAATGAACCCTATTCCAGTTTTACCCCAAGGCAGCTGAGCAGAAATTTTAGGGGAGAAAAAGTAGAGGGGGTAAAGGTGAAGCATTTTGAAATTTGCAGGAATCCACGTCATTCCAGGGGCTAATAAAAAAAAAAAATCAATGGAAAAGTTGAATCGTTCCTGCATGCATTAGGAAGTACAGCTAAGTCAGTGCTGGGATGGCTTCCAGATTTGCTATGGAAAGTTAACTGCCTGTGAGAAGAGACCTAGCCACCTCCTCCTCCTCACCCCCCACTTAAACGTCAGGAATGGTTTCTCCTGCTTTGCATATTCACCATGCTTGGCCTGGCCATATGGGAAAATGCAACTGAAGGAATTGTTGTGAAAAAAGGGACAGCGAGTTTGAAATAAAAGTTGTTAGGTGGTACTGAGGAGAAAAGAATAAAAGACCATGTATTGCGCATACACAATCCCCGGCATGGGCGGCAACTCTTTGATGTACTACTATAATGGGAAAGCGGTAAGCTAAGTCTGTAATTAAAGGTGTAATTTTGTCAAGTTTTATTGTTTGCAAGAATGAGCATCCTTTTGAAGTGATTATTGCTTTAGAAGTTCTTCAGAACTGTTTCAGGTTTCTGTTGCCTTTAAATACGTAAGAGTGTTGCTTTTTCTCCTTAATAGAGACAAACATTATTGTAAGTGCTGTGTTTGTATTGCACAAGTAGTATATCATGCAAAAGTGTTGATTTCAAAGACAGAGATCAATCTTGGTTGTTAAACATAAATTAACACAAGTACACGTTTACATGGTGATGAAACACAAAAGTTGCCAAAAACTGAACTAGAAAATCAGCAGTTTAAAGAATGCAGGTCATTAATTTTGTGCTGTGAATGATGCTTTGCTATATATAAGTGAATTATGTTCTCACCAAATATAAAATCCTGTTTAGTCCTGAGACTCGCCAAACCATTTTCTTTTAAGCAATGCATTTCTAATGTTTTATATAATGTATATAAATATATAGGTATGCATGTATGTGTACGTGCAGTGTTTAAACATATATGTGTGTATATTTGTTAGTTTTTTTTTAAGTTACAATTCCTCCCCTCCCACATCCTGTTCATTATAGTGTCATATTTATTTTACTACGTTAGGTTGCTACTCTTCAGGGTATGTTTAATCCATAAATGTTTTATTTTTGAAAATCTCTGTCTAGAATAATCCCAGCAGCAGTTTCTTTGTCATTGCCATATTTATTTTTCCTTCAGTTGGGGCCTAGGACAGAGGGAGAGAGGACACGTATGAGAAAGTTCATTAAAAACTTAAGAAAGAAAGAAAAAAGAAAACATTTGAAAAAGTGGAGGAAAGCTGTCTGTGATCAGAGGTTGTTTTCCCCTGCTCCTTGAAGTTCGCTCTCCCCATCTGATTCCAATCAGGGTATGCTAGCTAGGCCAAAAGGGAGCTATTAGAGCCTTCACCAGGGCCCACTTCAGCTAGAGGGATGGAGCAAATGATAGATATTTTTTTTTTCACATGCTAACCCACGCTTACAAATTAACATCTCTGAAATAATATTGTGGCAGTGAATATATCTAAATAAATCATTTGAGGTGAATGCAGTGTTTAAGCCCTTTTTACATATTCATGAAAAATATGTAGTCAATTAAAAGGGCTGTGTTCCTAATAGAGAAAACAATATGGAATTTAAACTGAATTTGGAACATTTACAGCAGTTCAGAATTTAAATTATTTTAAAGCATGGACATTTGCTGTGGATGTAATTTTAGAACAACATGAGTAGTGGATTGCAGAATTCCAAATCCCAGCAATATACAAAAGTAGGAACCTTATATCAGTTTGAGAATTTTGAAATAAAACATGAGTACACCTTGTTTTGTGTGACATTACAAACTGATTTCCAAGAACAAAATACAAACACATTGCATTTTGGTTAAGAAAAAGTTATAAATGTTGTTGGGTTGTTAAAAGGGTAATTAATTAAGCTGAAAGAATTTGTAGCAAACAGGAAAGGGTTGACTCTGTCGTATTATGAAAATGCCAATCAAAATTTAGTCTGCACCTACAATTCTTCTTGCAGTGTACTTCTAAAAAACTTCATCATGTTGTTTTTTGCACTCCAGTTTGTGTATGTGTGCAATAACATGTAATTTGTTAAACAAGTAAAGTATCTATCTACGTTGTGTGTGGGTGTGTGTTTATGTGACAGTGTGCATGTCTTACTCTCACTGTGGCTCTCTGTTTCATCTGTATACTATATATATGTGTGTGTATATATATATATATATATATATATATATATATATTTGCAATGGGTGGTGTAAACAGTTAACATCTGCTCATTTCAGAATACCATCCAAATAGAACAGCAGAAAACAAATCAGGAATACTGATGTAAAAGGCCATTTTCAAGTTACCCCCAAATCTGTGCTGCTTATCAAAGGTTTTAAAGTATTAGTATTATAACATTATTTTATACTGAAGTTGCACAACATATACAGTGGCAAAGTGAAACTTAGATTTTGAGGTTTGTCATGAAATTGATTAATTTAACGGTTTTATGAATTGTGTTTGTAATCCAAAATATGATTATATTTTATCAATTTTTAAATGTGGTTAATTATTTATGTAGGCACCTGTTTAACATTATTTTTTTCATGGATTAAAAAATGTTGATAAGAATGCTTTTTGTTGGAAATGTTCCTTCAATGAATCGCTTCAACTGAAGTTTGCATTGGTTTTTATTTGGCAGAAAACCAAAAAACCTCCACACAATTACAGCAGGACAGAAAAGCCTTTGAATGCCACTTGCGGCAACGTATCTTTTATTGGGCAGAATGTGGTGAGTTGCAGACTGCACATACAGTTGAGGGAGTGAAGCGGAGAGCTCAGATACTGTATCCTCTATAAAAAAAAAAAAACCCTAACAAAACATAACATTCATTTTTATATACAGAGTTGACAGTCAGATTTTTGTTTATGATACAGTGGGCATTGTTCTGGCTTGAGTTCTGCATTGTACTGCTCTTGATTTGGTGCCAGGCATCTTGCGGAGATTGTGTATGCCATGCGTTAGGCGACCACGGTACACACACACAATGACTCAGTGTAAAGTTCTAATTCCAGTTCTGCTTCCCCCTTTAAGTGAAGTCGATTTTCTCCATAATCATCATCACTATTATCATCATCATCATCATCATAATCACCACCTAGCTGTTGTTATGTAAATGAAAAATGAGAAAATTGAGTATGTATGTGTCGCTCTCTGCTGAACCCCCTTCCCCCGACAAACATTTACTACAAGTCAGGTAAACTCCAGGATCTGGAAGTCATTTGATTAGGCAGACCTTTCTGCTCAGTACAAAATCCCCAAAAAAAAAAAAAAAAAAAAAAAACAAAACAAAACCTTTAGTTGCAGCCAGCATTTTCTTGTGGAAATAATTGTAAGCCCTTTTATAAAGAAAAAAAACTGACAAAATTACATTCTTCTTTTGTAACTATTTAAACCAAATTTAGTTACAGATGCTTTTTTAGAAGTAAACAGAATAATATAAATGATAATGAAAATATTCCTGATGTTTAGTGCAAAGTCTTTAAAACTGTTGGCACTTCAGTGCTTTGAGAAGTGACATCTAAATAGCCCTTTCACTTCTAAAATGAATAGCTCTTTCACTTTCAGAATGTTTTATTTTCTTCAAAGTATTGCTGGCAGAACATTCTAATTCCTTGAAACACTTTGGCATTAGGTGTGACTGGTGGTTAATGCCTAAGCATCCTTTTTTAATGTGATATAGTGAAAATACAAAGTTAACCGCATTGTAGAAATAATAAGGTTCTCATGCAGGTTTTTCCATTACTAATATTAAATCACTGCTGACATGGAGAAGCTGTGCAATAAAAAAATGAACTTGTTATTTAAAGCTGTATCTAGATTTTAAGTAACCGTTCAGATGTCAAGTTGTGCTTTGTCGGAATTGCAGTTATAAAATTTAACATGAAAACTACAGCTATGATTATTTGATTTTATTGGCAAACATAATAAAGGTATTCTGAGACTGTCTCAGAAAAAAAAGCTTTCAGCAGCTACTGTATGACATTCTAAATCTAGCATTTAGTTTTCAGTGCATTGGCACTTCAGTACTAATATACCTGAAACTAAAGGTAAAAAAGATATCCACATACTTTTTACACAATTTTCCATAAAGCAAGAATCACCTGGAAGTCATTTTCTAGCTCAGCTGAGCACATTTCAATTATATGATGCTTGTGGAACAGACAGAACATGCTGACTGTCATAATCAGATCATAAGGATATGCTGTTTGAATGTATGTAATTCTACAGTACCCTGTTATTTTTTAATCTTGCTTTGCTATTTCATTTTGTGCAGCAAAAAGAGAGGCACATGGCCTACGATAAGTATTGTGTGTCTAGTTTTTGGTGATGTTTTAGCTGCTTTTCACAGTGGTTGTCGTATACTTAATGACAGGTGTTCCTCGCACTGCTGGGATATACAGTATTAGGGGAAAATAATGAATTGATTCACTTTTTTTTGTCTGCAGACACCATTCTTTTGACAAAAAGCAGAGCAAATGTGGTTGTCAGTCTCTTTACTGATTTCGATTTTTCTTCATAATTAGATTTAATTTCAAAGAAAATGAAACCAGACTTGCATTTGCATTTCAAGTTTGTAATCTAAAAGTTTTTGTGTGTGTTTCTGATTTCTGTACTATGTTTTGGACAGATATATGAGTGGCAGCTGCAGACTTTGAATTGTATACTGACATTGTCCCACTTAAAATTAGATGTAAACTCTATGTTCATGAAAAGGCTGACCTATAGCATCAACAAGCTGAAAGTGCATGGTAAGGTGTATAAAAGAATACAGGATATGCCGGGCATCAAGCAAGATTGGGCCTGGGGTGTTCAGGACAAAATTTCAATATGGAGCTCATTTGGTCATGGAACATGTGATGATTGCATCATTGTTTACCTGCAGCCATGTGGCCTGCTAAATATACCATACAAAATGAGTAGTTAAAATTACTTATGAACATTTTCCCTGGTGTTCTCCGAAGCCGCGTAGATCTAAGCTTATGGTCTAATCACCAGTCACCTACTGTAATTTGCATTTTTAGCCACATACTTGCTTGTGAGTGATCAGTGTATTGACTGTATTATAATAGTTAATATTTTAGAAATATTAACCTAATTGCTATTTTCGGTTCAATCCCTGCACAAATGAAAATGATATTGTTATACTGTCTGTGTTTCTAGTAATGGCTTTTCTCAGACACATGAAGGTGATTGATTGAGGTACTGTTGGACCTGGTTATGAGTTATGGAATGTGCTTTCAAGTGACATTAGGATATTGTCAACTTCTGATTGTTTAGACGATTGTTTGAGCATTTACACTCCAAACATAAAGATATGTACTTTAGATTGGGGTAAAATATTGAATTGTGATATAATATTGAATTTGTAGATTGTACTTTGTGTTGTGTTTTTTGTTATTGATAATTGATATTTTATGTGTTTTATATTGTAATTCATTTGTGCGGTCTTGTGCTTTCAGGCCCGGGTTACCCTATAAATGGAATTGTGTATCTCGGTAGATTTTTTCCTGGTCAGTAGAATGAAAATGAAATGGTTGTGCGGTCTAGGCTAAGCAGAAATAATATCATGTACGCATTCTGTGTATTTCAGTCTTGCTATGATTTGTTGAACTTCAGTTAGGTCACCTTATTTTTCTTACTGTGATTCATTTCATGTATTTCTAGTAGGTATAAGTGTGTGACTGCTTGCATTTGAGTGCTTTTAACTTTTTTAAGTAAAAGTTTATATAAAACAACCTTTTTATTAATATATTTATATATATATGTGTGTGTGTGTGTGTGTATATATATATATATATATATATATATATATATATATATATAATACACAGAAATATTAAGTGGAATAACAACATCATCATGGACTTACAAGGTGATTATACTGATCACTATCAGAAACCATATGGTACAATGAACAATTTATATGGTTCCCAACTGGTCTGTTATAGCAGTGGGTTACTCGACATCATCTCAGGATGGAAAATGCATCTCACAAATCATAGTACCTTTGCTTATTGTTAAAAATGTGTTGAATTTATAATTGTAAACAAGTAGGAGAAACGTTTACATGGGCAACAGTGTGGTCTCCGCAGGGACTTCTTTACATTATGTTCAGAGAAATATTTTATAGAGATGGAAATGGTCCGGCCTAGTTGAGAGAATTAAATTAATTAAAATCTATGCTAAAATCTTAAAACTTTTGCAAAAGCATACTTGTTACTGCAGAAATTCCGGCTTCTACTGCATCTATTTATACAACTTCAAAAGCAAGCAGTTTGGTAGCAATAAATGTCAATTACTAGTACTTTTTATTAATCAGTCTTTTGGTCAAGTCTTAGAAATAACACAGGACAGATCTTGCTGGTAGAAGCATAGCAAAAGGGGGAAACTGTCATCTGTAAACTGCGGCACCAAAAATCAGTATTCCCTGAACTGTCATGGCACGTCTTTTGTGCGTGTTGTCTGTTGCAGGTTTAATGGACTATAGCCCTTTTCTGCATGCTCCCCTCCTCTGAATATATAGTATCTTTAGAGTTCCGCAAGTTATTTCCATTCTGCATTTGTGCCTTTATGAGCAGTTGCTTTGTGCTGTTAGAGAAGACTCTCAGTGCATCCATCAGGGTGTGTACAGTGGCGTGAAAAAGTATTTGCCCCCTTCCTGATTTTCTCTATTATTGCATATTTGTCACACTGGATGTTTTCAGGTCTTTAGACAAAATATAATATTAGATAAAGGGAACCTGAGTGAACAAATAACACTTTTTTTTTTTACTTATTTCATTTATTTAATGAAAAAGTTAACCAACACCAACGGCACTGTGTGAAAAGTAATTGCCCCTAGTTAAATCAACCCAATTAAAGGGATAATTAGAGTCAGCTGATTGAACACAGCCAGACTTGATTACAGCCAGCCCTGCTCAATATAAATCTCACTTATTTTGACCCCTTACCATCAGAGTCACGTTGCAGCACAAAGATTCAACAAGCACATTATGCCATGATCAAAGGAAGTTCCTGAAAAGATCAGAAAAAATGTGTTGCCCTCATCAGTCTGGAAAGGGTTACAAAGCTATTTCTAAGGCTCTGGGACTCCATCGAACCACAGTGAGAGCCATAATCTCAAATGGAGAACACTTGGAACAGTAGTGAATCTTCCCAGGGTGGGCGGCCTGCCAAAATTACTCAAGGGTGCCAGTAAAATCATTCAGGAAGTCTCAAAGGATCCTAAAACAACATCCAAAGAACTGCAGGCTTCTCTTGCCTCAGCTAAGGTCATGTTCATGACTCCACAATCAGAAAGAGACTGGGCAAAATGGGCTTATTATGAGAGTAGCAAGGCGGAAACCACTGCTAACCAAGAAGAACATAAATGCTCGCTCTCATTTGCCAAGAAGCACCTGGATGATCCACAAGCCTTTGGGAAAATGTTCTATGGACAGATGAGTCCAAAGTGGAACTTTTTGGATGACATGGATCCCATAATGTCTCGCGTAAAGCAAACACAGCATTCCACAGTAAGAACACCATACCAATAGTCAAACATGGTGGTGATAGTGTGATGGTGTGGGGATGCTTGCTGCCCTAAGGACCTGGATGACTTGCCATAATTAAAGGAACCATGAATTCTGCTCTGTACCAGAAAATTCTTAAGAGAATGTCCTGTCATCCTTCCGTCAGCTGAAGCTGAAGCGTAGTTGGGCCATGCAGTAAGACAATGATCCAAAACACAAAAGCAAGTCCACATCAGAATGGCTAAAAGAAGTAAAATTAAAGTTTTGGAGTGGCCTAGTCAAAGTCAGACTTAAACCCAATAGAGATGCTGTGGCAGGACCTGAAACGAGCAGGTCATGCTCAAAACCTACCAAATGTTACTGAATTAAAGCAGTTCTATAGGAAGAGTGGTTAAAATTCCTCCACAGCGATGTGAAAGACTGATATTGAATTATAGGAAGTGTTTCGTTGCAGTCATTGCAGCTAAATGTGGCATAACCAGTTATTAAGTGTAAGGGGGCAATTACTTTTTCACACAGTGCCAGTTGGTGTTGGTTAACTTTTTTTCATTAAATAAGTGAAATTAAAAAAAACAAGTGTTATTTGTTCACTCAGGTTCCCTTTATCTAATATTACATTTTCTCTAAAGACCTGAAAACATCCAGTGTGACAAATATGCAATAATAGAGAAAATCAGGAAGGGGGGCAAATACTTTTTCACGCCACTGTATGTACATATGTATGTATTGTGTGTGTGTGTGTGTGTTTCCTGATTCAAAAGTTAGTTGAAAATTTTGAGAGATATTTCATTTTCATTGTTTAGTGGCTCTCTAGGAAGTGGTCCTAATATTTCTTAGCAAAGGATAGGATAAGATTATTCCCATGCTCGTTCAGTCCTGAAATATATTTGCATTCCCCTCTTCTGGTTAGTGAGTTTGCTAATTTGGTTGTTTTTTTTTTTAGTTATTCATTGAAAATCTTCATCTAGACTCTATAAATAAAACTCTCTTAAATTAAAAAAAATGTTGTTTCCCCTCTTCATCCCCTCAAAGCACAAAAACATAAATAAAAAAATACCACTCATGTGGCAACGACAGCAATGGGTAGGGTGGTAGGCTGCAACAACTACGGTGCACCAATTTTTCTGAAAATTGCCTGGAGTGTGGGGGGGATGTTTAGTGTGCAACCACATAGAGAAACTTAGAAAGGAGATCGAGGGTCTGCAGGAGGAACTAAGACAGGCAAAGCAGACTGGGGGTGGGTTTAGCCCAATACTGGAGGGAGGAAGGAGGGGAGATGAGGGTCAGAAGGAGGACAGCAGAGACAAAGGGGCCCAGGCCAGAAAGAATGATTTCCAGGGAAACCAGGTCAGGAGACAAAAGACAAATGGAAGGAGGAGACAGGGACTTGTGAGGGGAGGCAAAGAAGTGGCAAAAGTCATGGAGTGGAAAGGAGAGAACAGGTTACTATGAAGAGAGAGGGAGCGGGCATTTGTGAAGGGTCTTCAGAAAATAGTTTTGCACTGCTAGAGGAAGAAGAGGTGGAGGAGGAAATGATGAAATTAGAGGAGTAATTGATAAATGCCTGGACCAAACCGAGCGGGGAAAGTTCTGCTGGGAGAATTGCAGCAGGGGCAAAAGGGGGAAATAATGTGCAGGAGGAAGAAGAGGAGCCGGAAATGAGAGAGGGGATGAATGGAAGCAAGCAGGGAGTAAGAGGGGTGGAATCTTAGTACTGGTGGACTCGATACTAAGAGGAGTCAGGTGGGGTAGCAAGGGGGAGAGGCATAGTCGCATTTGGGTGGAGGCCATGCCAGGAATGACAGCAGAAAGGGTGGAACAATCTGTTCTGAAATATGCCAGAAGGGGTAGTGACAAGCCTCATTTAATTATACATCTTGGGATGAACGACCTGGCTGACAAGACAGTAGATATAGTCCAGAGGAGGTTTGAGGAACTAGGACAATTATGTGAGGGGGCAGGAAGATCAGTAACTTTTTCAGAGATACTTCCAGTGCCCAAGGCAAGCCACAACAAGAAAGCTGAGAATAGAGAATTTAATGGATGGCTAAGGACCTGGTGTTGTGCTAAAGGGTATCAGCTGTTGGGGGAGGGACCTGGGAGGACAGTAGTCTCTTTGACAAGGACAGACTACACTTAAGTGAAGAGGGAAAGAAAGTGTTGAAACAGAGGATGGAGCAGTACATAGAGGAAGTTGGGAATTTAAACTAGGAGCAGGGGGTGGCAATTGGGCAAGAGACATGCAGAGACCACAGGTTGGGTAACCATATGAGCTTACCCCCCATAACAGTGACAAAGGACAAATGGCAAGTACTATTGGTGATGCTAGTAAAGGAGGGCAGGATGGGGGGTGGAAGGTGGTTACCCTTAATGCTAGGAGCCTTGCAAGGAAAACTGCAGAGTTACAGGTACTCATGGCAGAGGGAGAGGTGGCTATTGCAGCCATCACAGAAACATGGGCCACCCAATACAGTGACTGGGACCTGTCTGTACCAGGGTACAGGTTATTTCGTAGGGACAGGGTGATTGGGAAAGGAGGGGGTGTGGCACTATATGTGAAGGAAGGACTGAAGTGTGTAAGGGTGGAAGGGGAGGAGGGTAGTACGGAGTCACTTTGGATGCAAATCCAGGATTCCAAGAATAGGATTCTCAGAATGGAAGTGGTGTACAGGCCGCCATCTCAGATGGAAGAGTTAGACAGGGAGCTAGTGGGACAGATCAGGAGAACCTGCGAGAAGGGTAATGTGGTGATTGTGGGGGACTTCAACATGCCAGGAGTGGACTGGAGTACCCCAACAACCAGGAGCAGGTACTGCTGTATGCCTTCCAGGACAGCTTTCTGCTGCAAATGGTCAGTGAACCAACCAGGTTAGGGAATACCCTTGACCTTGTGCTGGCAAATGGGGACTTTGTGAGAGAACTTACAGTGGAGGAACCACTGTCAGGGAGTGACCACCACTCAGTATGGCTCACATTGGATATGGGCAAGGAAGGAGTGGAATCTGGCACAAGAGTGCTGGACTTCAGGAGGTCCAACTTTGGGAGGATGGGGGAAGTGGTAAAAGGGTGCCTGGCCAGAATTCAATCTAGTAAGGACACTAACCAGAGGTGGGAGCTCATAAAGCTGGGGATAGTGGAGGCAACCAAAACCTGCTGCAAGATCCAGAGCAAGAAGGCTAGGGCTAAGAAACCGAGCTGGTTGAGCAAGAAGGTCATGGAAAAGGTAAGGAGGAAAAGAGCTGCCTTTAGGAGGTACAAGAAAACAGGGAGGGGGGAGGACAGGGAGGAGTACTTGATGGAATCGAAGGAGGTGACAAAGGCAGTAAGGGGCCAAGGCATCTATGGAACTCAGGCTGACACAAGGCATTAAGAAGGGGAGAAGGACTTCTTTAGGTACATCAGGGGAGAAAAGGAGCTGTAAGGACCACATAGTAAGGATTAGGAAGGAGGGGTTGGGTGGAAGCAGGGTGCGATAAGGCAGAAGCACTAAATGATTACTTCTGCTCGGTATTTACTAAGGAGAAGAGGGTGACACCCAGGGGAGGAATTAGAAACAGGGGGAAGGGGTGACAGATGGGGAAATCATGGAGGGTAGAGTTCAGGAGGGTTTGAAGGCACTGATGGTGGATAAGGCGCCAGGCCCAGATGGCATCCACCCCAGGGTACTGAAGGAGCTGGCAGAGGTCCTTGCAGGACCTTTGGCAGACCTATTTAATGCCTCACTACATTCAGGGTGTGTACCTCAGGACTGGAGGATGGCTAATGTGGTGCCCCTCCACAAGAGTGGCCCCAAGGATGAACCGGGAAACTATAGACCAGTGAGCCTCACATCCATCATGGGTAAGCTAATGGAGACTATCCTGAAGGAAAGGCTGGTGGCCCTCCTAGAGGCCAAAGGACTACAGGACAGCAGACAGCATGGCTTCATGCGTGGTAGATCCTGCCAAACCAACCTGGTGGAGTTCTGTGACTGGGTAACTAGGCAACTGGACAGGGGCCATGCAGTTGATGTCCTGCATCCGGACTTCAGTAAGGCATTCGACTCGGTGTCACATGGAAGGCTGGGAAGTAAGCTAGAAGGCACAGGGGGTGGGTGCAAAGCTGGTGATATGGGTAGGGAACTGGCTTCAGGGAAGGCAACAGTGGGTGGTGGTGGGTGGGGAGCTCTCACACCCAAGAGTAGTGACGAGCGGTGTTCCACAGGCCTGTGTTGGGACCAGTGTTGTTTGGGATAATCATTGCAGACATATCATTGGACATCAAGACAAGATCAGTCTGTTTGCTGATGATACCAAGGTAGGAGCGGTGGTGGATGACCTAGGGGGATGGCAGGGGTTGCAGGATGATCTGGCAAAGCTTGAAACCTGGTCAGACACCTGGCAACTGGGATTTAATGCCAAAAAATGCAAGGTGCTGTATTTTGGGATGAAGAACCCAAGCAGGAGTTACCAGCTGGGGGGAGTGCAGCTAGTCCAGACAGAGGAGGAGGAGAAGGATCTGGGGGTGCTCATTACTGGGTCAATGAACAACTCGGCACAATGTAGGAAGGCAGCTGCAAAGGCCAACAAAATGCTGGGTTGTATTGCAAGGGGTATATCCTCAAGGAGGGAGGAGGTGATTCTGTCACTGTATAGGTCATTAGTTAGACCGCACCTGGAGTACTGGCGCCCATATCTGAAGAGGGACATTAAGTTACTGGAGGGGGTGCTGCGCAGGGTGACAAAGATGATCAAGGGGCTGGGGGACTTATCATATGAGAGGAGGCTGAGGGAGATGAACATGTACTCACTGGAGGAGAGGAGGGACGGGGGGGACATGATTGAAACCTTTAAGTACATGAAAGGAATAAACAAGACAGGTACAGAGGGGCTGTTCAAAATAAGGGAGGGGAGGCACACTAGGCCATGATATGAGACTGGAGGGAGGAAAGTTCAGGGGAGATGAGGAGACACTTTTTACATAGAGGGTGGTGGCTGGGTGGAATGCATCACCTGCAGAAGTGGTATCCAGTAGAACAGTGGACTGCTTCAAAAGGGGATGGGACAGTACAAGGGGGAGGGTTAATGAAGGGGAAGGGTGGAAGGGCGGGGCTGCTGCAGAATAAGGGGTGCTAGCTGCACATTCGAGCAGACTTGATAGACCTCTAGGCCTTTATGTGCTGGCAAATTTCGTATGTTCGTATGTTTACTTTCTAGTGTTCTTTTGCTAGCCATAGAAAATCGCCCTCCTATCCTTACCTGCTTGCTACAGAAATTTCTCCTGCTTGCTCTGCCACAGATAAAAAGAGTCCCTGGCTCCATATGAGGACTTGAGAGGCCTCCTGTGGAGCCAGGGGCATGAGGTATTTTGTTGGGTATGGTGGTGGGGCATTCTACAAATAACATTGTGCAGAACTGGAACCCCTGTATTCCCTGATAAACAGTCTGTATATTAAATGCATGGAAAGACAGAGAAAAACGAAATGGTGAATTTGAACCAGAAATGGGTGAAACTGTTCAGGATAAATCTATAACCCCCACACCCTCAACGTAGTGTATTCAGCAAATTTGTGCCAGTGACCCACATTTGGCAAGATACTTAAATCGCTTGGGGGCTGGCTGGTGGTGGGGATTGAGGGTCTCAAGGATGGCTCTCCTCTCTGAAGGAAGTGGGGGCACTGCATCCTGCAGCTTGTCTGTCACTTTGTATAAGCCAGGTGGCTGCACAGTGGGAATGTACACTTGGCCATCCTCAGATGCCTGCACCTGCACATAAGTCATTGCACATTGGTGGCCCTTGGGGTGAAAATCTGGAGGAAAATACCTGGCCCGCAAGGTGACACTGGTACCCTTGCTGGCCCCACACCACCAACCATGGCATTTACCCACCAGAAGCTAGTCTTGCGTAATTGGTGAAGGTAAGACCCGGAAAAGTTGGGTGATTAGGCTGGCAGGTGCTGGCAGATGGGGGTAGGCTGGGTGATTATGTGATAAGAACGTAATGGAGAAAAAAAACAACTGCCCAGGTTGGTTTAAAATGCCAAATATGAAATGAGTAGAAAAAATGCTGGCTCCTGATTAGCCAAGAGATACTTTCAGCTGGGCTGTTATCCTCGTACAACAGCCCAGCTGAAAGTAGCTCAGCAAAAAATTTTAAATAAATACATCCAGTTTACTAAAAAAGATCCATTCCATAATCACAATAAGGCATTCCAGAAGGTGCATTATGGTGGGCTAATGGCCCTTCTCGGGTGGTGGAACCTTCTCCGCTTTGCCTTGTGCTTCAAGCCTCCCAAGGTGGGCCATTATCCCACCATAGTGTACCCCGTTATTTCTTATAGCTTAATTAAGTAACCATTGTGTGTGTTGTTGTTTTTTTTTTTTTTTTTTTTTGCAAAAATGAAGTGCCTAACAGAATTTTCGTTGTGCTTTATTGTTTCTAACTACCCCCTTATTTTCTAAATTACCAACACAGAGATTTTTTTCTTGTTTTGCACATTAAAAATATCACATATTTCAATGAAATGTATTAATTTTTTATTTTTAAAATACAGTATGTGTGTTATTGTTATTCATCTTAAACCGGGCAATACAGTATATATTATAAGTGTAGTAAGACACACCAGGGTATGCAGTTATAGTGAGATAATTGCACTTCTCAGGTGCATTTAACAGCAGTTGGTTGTACCTTGTGCCTAATAATGCACCTGGGCATGGTCATTATTTCATCATAATTACATGCCCTGCTTTTTTTATGTTTATTCTTTTGCATATATCAGTACATGTAAAGTATTTACTGGATTCAAAGGCATAGCAGTAAAAATCAACCAAGAGTATTATACCAGGATTACACTCTTTGCTTCTTGTGTTACTACATCCATACCATGTCTTATTGTTTACTACTTACTTTGAACAGCAATACTGGACATGCAAATAATCACTTATTACAAATGTCCTGTTATATATGTTATATAAGGTGTGAAATTTAAGCCATTTCCATATATATTTATATATGTTTTTGTTTTGATATATAATGCAGTAACAACTTTTATACATTGCTGTAACAAAAGTAAGATGATTTTGAAGAAATGTTTTGTATAGAAATAGTTTTTTTAGCTGTTTCTGAATGTTGGTAATAGACACCATGTTTCATTAGAAACTGTGTAGTTAGCAAGTATACAGTGCATTCATCTAATGCCTTCAATTGCATTGCAAACATTTTACTTTCACTTATAGTAACCGCTAGTCTTCTTTTATCCACAAAAGCATACAAAAATAATTATCGGCACACCGTCCCTTTAAAGAAGTGGCCTGCATGCTACAGAACTCCAAGAATGATGTTTAATCCCAAAGCAAAATACCTCTTGTGTATATTGATCACAACGGCCAGTAAAACCATTACCAAAGCCTTGCTACAAACACTCCCACCTACAATCTTCGATCTGCAGGCATTAGTGAAACAAACACACAAGATGGAAAAAAATCACGTGCAGTTTGAATGACAAAACAGATTTATTTATCTCCAAATGGACTCCTTGGTCCCATTATATTATGGGGTCAGCAGTAACATGGTCCCATAAACTTTCATCTGTCCTTGAACAATAATCAGCCCACAGTTTTAAATAATACACAGTAATGCATGTGCAGTGGTAACCCTGGAGTATATCAAGCAGATTAAATTGTGTAGCACCCTTACCCTGAACAGCATCTCATCCCCGGCTGCAGAATATCACACCAACCCATAATCAGGGACATGAGCAGACTGTTTGCCGAAAGTCTCCTTTATTCTGGCACTACGCGTTTTTTCTTTTTTTTACTGTTTTTTAAGAGGCCCAAACTTTGATGAATGGTCTTTATCAAATAAATGTATATGCAGCTCAAAGGAAAAGGTGCTATCCAGGGTCACATCCAGGTATTTAAACTTACTCACACTTTTCATTGTATCCCCATTTCTAGACGTTGTATTAAAATCCTAGTTGCTCAGTTTTCGAGGGCCTAAAAATATTGCCTTCATTTTTTTAACATTAAGGACCCTATTAAGTATGTTAACACTGCCACTGAGACCACTCTTACAGTTGTAAGAGTGGTCTTGTGAATTCTTAGAGTGTAAGAACCGTGAACAAAGGTGAGCAGTTCTGTTATCTGAAAAGTGTAAGTGAGATGACTCCTGCAGCTGTAAGAGTGGTCTTGGTGGTGGCATTAATATTGTATTGATTTAGCTTGATTAATAATATATTCATTTAAAAAAAATTAACCCGAAGATGCCTGTTTTCAGGGCAGCTGCACATGGGTCACTCTTCACAGATTGAGTGTCTCATGTACAGAGAAAACGAACACTCCGATTGGTCGGGAGCACTCCCTCGATCTATAATGTAAGACAAACCAATCTTGGACAAAATCAAAATTCCTGTGTAGAATAAAGCTTAGGTCATGCAGATTATTTCCTTGCTTATAAAGCACAGCACCATCCACACAAAGAATCATTTCTGTAGCTGGGCAGGCATTAGTGAATTTAAAAGTGGGGAGAAAAGCAAAGGTTATAAAATTGAGCCTTTGGGACTCAATATTCAACTTTCATGAAAAAAGGATAGGTATTGAATGCAGCAGTTCTCTTTATCCTGGCCTTTAAATACCTCCCAAACTAAGAAACAACCTCCAGGGCGGAGCACATTTGAGAAAGTGAATTCAGAAGTAGTTAATGATTCACTAGGCTGAATGCCTTGAAAAGATCCACAGACACAGTGGCTTCCAAACCACCGAATCAGTGACCATATGGTCATGGTTTGTGAATCTCACCAAAGCAGTCCCTGTTACTGTTTGATCTAAAACCATACTGCTCTTACATTAGATCAGTAAATCATATTTACTAAGAAATTTCAGAAATTTGATCAAAAATGATGCATTCAAAAACTTTCAAGCGAGAAGCTAAAAGTGAAATTGATCTTTAGTTAAGAGGGTAATGTTCTAGATCCAGTTTTGTAGATTGGGCGAATTGCAGTCTGCTTCCAGATCTGAGGGAAGACATCATGGCAGAGAGAATAAACCAAAATTTTTCATGTGGATAGCCATACCTTACATGGAGATTTAAAACCATCTTAAAAAATAAGAACATCCAGCCTTAATCATGGGGATTAGCTTTTTTGAGGCGTTTTAATATATCCTCAAAAGAGAGAAAGCAAAAAAAACAATTCAGGATGGTTAGGGTCTAAATTACCAACAAAAATAAAAAGTTTTCTCGACCTGACCCACCAGGCAATTTTGAATTAGTTATTGAACAATGAAGCCGTGTCACAGGAGCCATTAATTTTTTATTTTGTTCCAACACTAATGGGTCATTCTCTTTAGATCTACTATTAAGTTCATTAAATATTTGCCAGGTGTTATGCTGATCTCCAAGTAGTTTCAGTTCAGCATTATATAGAGAATAATGCCTGTGCAAGTGTGTATTATGAGTATTTTTCATACACCTCAGGTGTGTGAAAAATCCTCATAACACAAACCTTGCACAAGCATTATTTTTTATAACAACTGGTGCATGTTTTAAAGACTTTATGGAGCCAGTATATTTTTTGCAGTTGATAGCAGTGACAGCGTGAGGATGAATTGATTGCAGTGATGGCATGTGGCCGAAAATGCTGTAATAATCTGGTACTGAGTTGTTATGGCATTTACCGGGTTATTCTAGCATTTTAAAAGCAGTCTGCAGTGAGTTATTGTAAGGGGTCACCAGTTGTTACAATAATAGTAAATGATAGCCAGCCCACTAGTACAAAGGTAGCACTACCACTTGTAGTGCTGATGGGGTTGGGAAAGAGCCCAGAGTATCAGAAGGTCCATTGGGGAGGAAGATAGAGCATCTGACTGGCTGTTCTCCTCTGGGGCGGAAGGGATGTGGCACCTGGCGATAGTCCGACCTCTAGCATTAGCTGGCGGTTGGTGAGCCAGGGACCACTGCAGTGCGAGGGCTGGTGGAGTGGCGGACATCACTGCATCAAGTGTGGGAAGTTCCTGACATCAACAGGATGTCATTGCACATCCATTCTTCCAGGGGGCAAGTAAAGGGGTGGAAAAATGGCACTGCCCGGGAGGATGAAGCCCTGCCTTTTTCACATGTCCACGTCAGGCATTCTCCTCTGCTGTAGGTGCCTGAATGAAGTGGGGAAGAACACAGAGGAGCAGAAAGCAAACCCCATCCTCCGGGGGGAGGGGAGGTTGTGTGTGTGTGTGTGTGTGTGTGTGTGTGTGTAATGCAGTCATGTACTGCATTGTGGGCTGCGGAGCCCTGTGAAGTCAGGTGAATGCAACCTCGCGTGGTGAGTAGAAAGTGCTGGCAGTGGTGGAAAGAGGTCCTCACCAGTGTCCTGGGGGCAAAAATAGATTTAAAAAAGAAACAAAATAAATATAGCATAAATGGCCTATTTTTAGTAAGGCAATTGTGCATCTCGCACTCACATACAGTAGAGATATATAGATCGTCTTTGAGGGCATCTGCCTCCTTTGAGCCACCTCATGGAACTATAAGTCATCAGCATCAGGACCACCCGGAAAGTTTTGTTGGCTGGAGCCACCCATGTTGACATGCCTCGTTGGCAACTGTATAGTGTGGGTGTCTCCAGTATGTCTCAGTTCCATCTCCCACTGTCAACTGCACATCAGTCCACTGCTGCTGAAGAACACCATTGAACTTTTTGAAAATATTTGCTATTGCTATTACTTCTAAGTGTGTTATTTTAATACTTAACTTGTATATCACCACCAAAAGACAAGGAACCTCTGTTCCATTATTGCAGTTGAGGCAATGTAAACATTTATAAAGATGCCAAAAACTCCGTTTGTATCCATTGCTCCGGTACAACCCACAACATGCCTGCACAGTTCATCAGGGCTTTAACCAGGCAAACAGGAGATGTCACGAGAAAGCTTTCAAAGACTTTCTTTTGATTCAAGAAATGAAGAAACAGGTTGCAGCAAAGGAGGATTCACCATTGTCAACTGCTTTTGTTCCCAGTTCTCCGTTAGCTCATCAATCTCCACAGTTGATGGCAGTCATCACTGACTCGTTGAAGAAAAAGGACAAGTCTTCAAAATCAACAGGAAAACACCACCATTCTGAGAAGGATAAGCACAGAAATGAAAAGGATGCTTCTCCTGACCGTTTCCATTCACCTCTAAGACAGGCTAAGTCCACAGATAAAGATGGACCCTAGGCTCCTGCCATGGGGCCTGCTGCCCCCCCCCCCCGGCTGTCTCTCAGACATCTGTGCCTGGGTCTGGTGTTGGCTTGTCCTCGCCACGAGCTGGGGACTCGCAGCTAATTCCATCATCGTTCTCTGTCTCATCGCCTACTTTGCCGTTGACGACCCCTTCAGGCTCCATCGATGAGAAGGCATTGTATCAAACAGTGTTAGAGCTGTTTTCAGCACCTGGTGCTGATGCCACTGTCGGTGCCTCTGACTAGCCTGTCGGTGACCTTAGTATCATCATTTAAGTTTTATGTTCCTGCCTCTGTGCTGGGTTCAAATAGACTACTGTTAATGAGATTCCTATTGTCAAATCCTCCTTACTTGTCTCCCAATCCTTATGACCCTCAGCCAGTGATGATCTATGACAAACTGGAGTACTATCCAGAATTCATGGAAGAGGCCATTCATGAAGAGGAAGAGATCATAGATATGACTGGCTTGACTGACTCAAGCTCCATTGTATTGTGTTGCTTGTAGGAAAGTGTGAAAACCACACTTTGATCTCCACCTGAGAACACCTCTTTTCAGGCTTTCCTCAAACAGATTCAGGCAAAGCTTGGGTTTCTGACTGAAGAGGGAGATTCTTCCAAGGAGACTTTTTGAGTTCTTGGAGGTTGCTGCCTCTTCAACAGTTATATCACCAGTGCATTCTGAAGTTGAGGTTGCTACTGTTGCTGCTTGGCACAGGTCTGCTTAATTACCTGCAGTCCCCATGAAGGTATATAAACACTGTCTGGCACCTTCTGCAAAGCCATGTTATTCTTTCAACTTAAAACAGACTCAGTGGTGATTATGGCTGCTTGTGACCAAATACACTCAAACACATGTGCTGTACTCCTCAGGTCAAGGAGTCGAGGAAACTAGATCTGATGGGGAAGAGCATTGTTGCTTCTACTTCCCTGGGCCTGAGAATTGCTATCTGTCAGACTTATATGGTTAAATATCAGACTTGCCTTTGAAAGACAGTGGCCACGCTGGCTGAAAAATTGCCAGGTGGCCCAGATAAGATACTGGCTCAGCAAATGATAGCTAATGGACAGGATGCTAACAGGCATCTGGTTAGATTGGCCTGTGATGTCTCTGATACTGCTGCCAGGGCTTCTGCCTCTGAGATTTGCCTCTGTTGCCCCACTTGGCTAAGTAAGGTTGGCTGGGTTTTCCTGTGACGTTCAGCAACATGTTATGAGTGCCCCTTTCAAGGGTAAACAGTTGTTTGGCAGTGATGTTGAAAATGCTTTACAGAATTTGCAGTCTACAAGAATGACTCTTAGATCCCTAAATACTCTGAACCCGAAGCCCTGAGGTCAGGATTGTTTTTTGTTTTTCGTAGATCCTATGCCCATCCAGGCCACGGTTATTCAAGAGGCCCTGGTCTTGGATTCCAGAGACCTCAGCCTTACTCGTGCTAGACTACAAATTTTCCGCCAGGTGCCTATGCAAGACTTAATAAAGGTCAAACCAATACCAGCAGCCTCAGGTGCATTTTTACTCCCCTCCTCTTCATCCGGCCTCACTCCCTCATGAAGTTCTGCTAGGGGGCCATATCTCCCTCTACATATTAAAAGTGGAGGGAGATAACTATGGATGCTTGGGTACTGGAGGTGCTTCAGCATGGACATGCCTTAGAATGCCTTACTGCTCCTCTGGTTACCCCAGCCTAGCCAAACTGTTACTTTGTTGGACATCTTGCCGTCTGCTGGAAGGGGTTTAATCTGTCCTCTGCACAAGGCTGTAGCATTGGTCCTGGTTTCAGAAAGAAGTCAAGGCTACTTCTCCTGGTACTTCCTGATTCCAAAATGGACCAGGGTTTTAAGGCCAGTACTAGACCATTGGGGTCTGAACCTGTTGTAGAATACAAGAAGTTACAAATGATCTCTCTGCAGTCCCTCCCTCCTTCCCCTACTATTACAGATGGATTGGATGGTTGCTGTAGACATGAAGAATGCTTACCTTCATGTCAGCATCCCCATGTCACACAGGAAATACCTGTAGTTCATGCAGCAGGGTTTACACAAGCAATTTTGTGTTTTTCCCTATGGTTTGTGTTCTGCACCGTGTGTCTTTACCAAAGTATTTGCCACAGTAGAAGCAGATCTCTGCAGGGAGGCTGTGCTGTATATGTGCTACCGTACATAGATGATTGGCTGTTAAAGGCCCTGTCTCTGAAAGCCATTGTATACACACCATTTCAGACCAGGCAGTTCTTCAGCCAACTGGGCATACTGATGAATGAGCCAAAGTCGATCCTTGCCCCCAGCCAGAGGCTCCACTACATAGGAGCCATGCTGGACATGGGTCTCGGTTGAGTGTTCCTGCCCTCAGACTCTGCCATGGTACTAGTGGCACAGACAGAGCTGGTTACCTCCAGCAATTTTGTGATAGCACGTGTTAAGACTGATCAGCTTAATGGCAGCTGTACTCCTGACAGTTCTGCTGGCCCACCTTCATATGGAGTTCATGCAGTGGTTCCTCAGAGCACAGTGGGCTCAGCACTTGGACAAGCTGGAGTGTTTTATACAGGTCATGTCTCCTCTTCATCATTCCCCACTCTGGTGACTGGACCGTTGCAATCTATAGATAGCAGTCCCAGTTCCTGAGGTTGTTCCCCCTGCAAGTGATGACAACAGATGCCTCCAGGACAGGTTGGGGTGCGCATTTGGGCCCCTTCAGAAATCAGGGCCAATAGGGCCCTCTGGATACAGTGCTTCACAACAGTTCTCTGGAGATAGCTGTTCTGCATGGCCTGCAGGCCTTTGCTGCCCTCTGTCCAGGGAATCAGCTATTGTTTTGCATAGATGATATGTTGGTGATGTACTGCATCAGTCAACAAGGCAGGGTTCATTCGTACGCTCTCTGCAGAGAGGTGATGAGAGTCTAGCACTGAAGTGTGAAATAAGACCTATTTCTGTCAGCAGTGTTCCTCTCCAGGACCATGAATGCACTGTCGGATAACCTCAGTCAGTCCAATGTTCTCTTCCACAAATGGGAGCTCTCGGACTCTGTTGGGACAACCTCTTAGGAAAATGGAGTCATCTGGACATAAGCTTATTGGCGTCTCCATACAATGCAAAACTGACGTGTTCCTGCTTGCTCATTCCAGGGCTTGGAGTTTTCTGGTGAGACATGTTGTCCCTGTCTTGGAGAGGACAGTTTCTGTATGCTTTCCAACCATTCCCTCTAATCCAGAGGGTTCTTGTCAAGCTGCGAGGCAGGCATACCACATTGATTCTGGTGGCTCCTAACTGACCCCCAAAAATTTGATTTCTACTTCTCCAGCAGTTTTCGGCAGAACCTCCTGTCCTGCACCCCCTGTAATGTAACCATATGTCTGACACAGGAGTAGGGTGCTCCAGTGCACCCAGATCTTTGGTCCCTGCTCTGTTACGCCTGACGTCAGAGAACATAAAGCTCTCCCACTTTGGGGGTTCTCTGTGGTGGCTGATGTGCTCTTGACAGCTAGAAAGCCATGTAAACTTAAACAAAATGTAAATCTTCTACTGTATGGTGTACAAGGCATGCACTAAATCTCTTCATGTGTCCAGTTCCTAAAGTGCTAGGCTACTTCTTGTCCCTTAGGTACTTAGGACTAGGGCATGTAAAAGTGTACATGGCAGCTCTTCTGACTTTTCATGTCCTGACAGATGGCAAAACTGTGGCCTAGTTAGAGGTTAGCCATAGATTCCTCAGAGATATCCTCATTCTCCACCCCCGCTGTGAGATTGATTCCTCTGTGGGACTTTGTTTTGGTCCTAGAGACCCTTACTGCACCTTCCTTTGAGCCTGCTGCTCTTGCTGAGCTGCACTTCCTCTGTTGGAAGACACTGTTTCTAGTGGTGATGGTGTCTGCTAAGCGCATCTTGGAGTTGCAGGCCCTGGTTGCAAATCCTCCGTTTATTATTTTTCACAAGGATAGGGTCATCTTACTGCCAGTCCTTTATTTTCTTCTGAATGTTGTGTCTGAAAGAACACTAAATCAGACTGTAGACCGTCCTGTTTACTTTTCCTGTCCCATGGATAGTGGGGAGTGTCATTTACATATGCTAGACGTCAGTAGGATGCTGTGCTGGTATCTGGATCACACAAAGGGTTGTAGAAAATCCTCTCACCTGTTTATTGCTTTGCCCCCATGGTGGGCTTACAGATTTCTAAACAAGGCCTGCCCAAATGGTGGCCAGTTGCATTACATTTTGTTACCAGAAGTGTGGTAGGCAGCTTCCTGTTCCTGTTCCTGTTCGTGCTCATTCTGCTTCATCGGCTTATTGTCCACTGCTGATATCTGTGCTACTGCCGCTTGGAGTACTGTTTATACATTCACTAAACACTACAGTCAGGATATTGTCTTTCATATATGTGCCAGCTTTAGCCTTAATGTTCTGTAAGGCCTCCTTACTGCTGTCCTCCATCAGTGCTTTGTACTGCTTGGGAATTGTTCCATGATGTGGCTAAATGGTGGGAGATATCCTTGAAGAAGACAGAATAGTTACCTACTGTGACAGTAGCTCTTTGAAAGAATCTCCTCCATTGAGCCACAACTCTCCCCGTTGGGTGACAGGTGACTAAACTGCATGCTCTCGCATGCTCTTTTGCTCTGATGACCCCTATAGCATTCATACTCAGCTTCCATATCTTCTTCTGTGTGCCTAGTATGGTACTGATCACTTCGCTCCTTGCCGGTGCAGTGATCCTCCGAGCTTGTCTCCAGTGGGGAACTGAAAGATGCTGGGGATGCCCACATTATATAGGTGCCAGCGAGGTACATTGATCTGGGCAGACCCATTCTGTAAAGATTTTCAGGTGGTCCTGATGCTGATGACTTGCATTTTCTTAATAATCTACTGTTATGGCAGGTAACTATGCTACACACACACATTATGGCAATAACACACAACAATATGTGCATTCTGTGGTGTGTAGAGGCACAAGGTCACAGGCCAAGTGCTCCTCAACATACATCACAGGAGTGCTTATGGCTTCCAATGAACACAGCACCATGGAGTGTGTTATTGCTCTTAAAAACTGGGACAGTATAGAAAATGTTGTCTTAGAAAATGCAGCAGTGTACATTAATGAGTATGTATAGGCTTGGCATGTGACCTGATTTGTCCATTCAGAGAGCAATGTTTTTTGGAGGACATCTTAACCAATTTAAGTAAAATTATAGTTCTAATTTTGTTTTTATTTTCAGACTTACACATTAAATTGAAATCTAAATAATATAATAATACAATTGTAATTAATCAATAAATGCTGTGCAGTTTCTGTGTTTGTATCTGTATTGTTTGGAACTTGTGATTGCTGTGTAAAGTTGTAGCCCTAGGACACCATTGTAAATGAACTTTGCTGAATGACTGTGTCCTAAAAAATAAAAAATCCTAAAATCAAATCAAAATCAACAAGCTTTTCATACGAGCATACAATAATGCCACCAAAAACAAGCCATTTCAGTCCATCTCGTCTGTTCAAGTTTGAGCTTTCAGATGAAATTACAGGAACTGCCCCCTCCTCCACTTTCCACTTGGAGTCTTCCTCCCTCCCCCTACTCATCTTCCCACCCATTAAGACCCTCCCTTTTACTCTGTCTCAACCTTTTTTGAAGCTGTCCACTGTTTTCAAAGCTACCTTGTCCGGCAGTTCGTTCCACTTGGACACCAACTTTTCTGTGAAAAACTTCCTTCTTATTTCCCGATTCCTCCTCCCATTAATTTAGTACTGTGCCCCCTAGTGGACCTGTTCTGCTTGAGATTGAAGATGCCTTCTGTACTAACCTTGTTTATACCCTTAAGATACTTAAAGGTTTCGGTCATGTCCCCTCTCTCTCTTTTCTGTCCTCCAGGGAATACATGTTGAGCACTTGTAGCCACTTCTCATAGGGTTTATCCTGCAGACCCTTAATCATCTTGGTTGCCCTTCACTGCACTCCTCCAGTAAATTGATGTACTTTTTTAGATATGGACACCAGAACTGCACACATTACTCCCAAGCACGGTCTCACCAAGGACCTGTACAGTGACAGAATGACCTCCCTGTCCTGGAGGTGATTCCTCTGGCTGTGCATCCCAGCATCCTGGTGGCTTTGGCTACTGCTTTATGACACTGTGCAGTGATTCAGGTCCCTTGTGATGATTACCCCAGGTCCTTTTCAGACCTGTACACCTCTACCCCTCTCAGCCAGTAACTGGTCCCTGGGTTCTTAGTTCCCAGGTGCATGACCTTGCACTTCCCAGCATTAAACCCCATCTGCCAGATACCCAACCACTTTTCAAGCTTAGCCAGGTCCTCCCTGAGCTCCTGCCTCCCCTCCTCTGTGTCCACTTATCCACAGATCTTAGTGTCATCTGCAAACAAGCAGACTTTTATGTTTGATCCCATCCGCTATGTCATCAATAAAGATATTAAACAACACTGGGCCAAGCACTCGACCCTGTGGGATCCCACTGGTTACAGGCCTAGGCTTTGAGACCCCCCCCCCCACTACCACCCTTTGGCTTCCATCCTGTAGCTAGCTCTTAACCCACCCCACCAGCTTCGGCCCAACTCTCAGATCCTGCAGCTTATTTACTAGTCATCTATGTGGTACAGAGTCCAGGGTCTTGCTGAAGTCCAGATAGAGGACATCAACTGCCGGGCCTCTGTCCACAGTCTTTGTGACCCAGTCAAAAAAGTATATAAGGTTGGTCTGGCAGGATCTTCCTGAGACATACCCATGTTGCCTATAATCCTGAAGACTATTAACCTCCAGAAAGTCCACTATTCTCTCTTTTAGTATGGTCTCCATTAATTTGCTTACAGTGGAGGTGAGGCTGACTGGTCTGTAGTTACTTGGTTCATTCCTGGATCCACTCTTGTGGAGAGGCACCACATGTGCCATTCTTCAGTTCTGAGGCACGCACCCTGTCTCTAGTGAGGTATTAAACAGGTCCATTAAGGGGCTACCCAGGACTTCCACCAAATTCCTCAGAACGCTTGGCTGCACATCATCCAGTCCAGGAGCTTTGTCTACCCTAAGGTCCCTAAGGCCCTTTAAAACCCTGTCCTCCTGAATTGCTTCATCTGTTACACCCCCCTTCCACTTCCAAATCCCTATTTTTCACTGCGGCACAGGTTCATCCTTCTCCCTAGTGAAAACCGAGCAGAAGTACTCATTCAGTACCTCCACCTGATTCACACTACTTTCTGCCCATCCCCCTCTCACTTTAATATAACAATCCCATCCTTGTTACTCTTTTTCTGCCTTGTATACTTGAAAAAGTCCTTTTCCCTTCCTTCTACCCCCTGAGCTAGTTTTAGTTCCTCCCTGGCCTTTGCTGCCCTGACCGCTCTTCCTGCCTCTCTTGACTTCACTGAGTAGACCTCCCTGTCTGCATCCATCAGAGTATGTTTATACTTATGAAAGGCTGCTTTCTTTTCCCTCACCTTTGCTGCCACCTCTTTGCTGAACCAGCTTGATTTTTTGATTCTGGCTTTCTTGCTCTGGGCCTTGGTGCACATATTAGTAGCCTCAATCAGACCCATCTTTTTAATGGACCATTTCTGCTCTACTTCCATCTCTGGATTGATCTTAACAAGATGTCCCTCTAGGATTTCACCCATCTTCCCAAAGTCAGCTTTCCTAAAGTCCACTACCCTTGTCTTAGTTTTGGCTATTTCTTTACCCAGATTTAGGTAGAACTACGCCTGTGCAGTGGTCACTACCTGCAAGAGGGTCTTCCAACTTTATTTCCTGGACATATTCATCATTGGACAGTACCAGGTCCAGTATGGCTCCATCCATAGTAGGCTTCATGACTCCCGACATCAGAAAACTATCCTGGAAAGCTTCCAGAACAAACTGTTCCCTGGAGCAGGAGGTAGCTGGGGTCCTCCAGTCCACTCCTGGCAGGTTGAAATCACCTGTTATGACTACATTTCCTCTACTAGATGATATTCTAATTTGTTCCCCATATGCTCTGTCCAACACCTTGTCCTGCGAGGGTGGTCTGTATACCACCCTCATTCTAACCTTTCTCCCCTGGGTGATATGAAACTGAACTTACAAGGTTTTGAGCTTATTCTCAGCCTCCTCCTTCCTAGTGCATGTGATCCCATCTCTCATGAATAAAGCTACTCCTCCCCCTCTCACCTTCTCTGTCCTTCCCGTAATTCTGCACCCAGGGATCTCGAGGTTCCGGTCATGGTATTGGATGGCCCGCAACTCTGTATTGGCCGCTATGTCCACTTCCCTCTCAGCCAGCAGTGCCTGAAGATCCACCATCTTGTTTGCCAGGCTCCTTGCATTTAATGACACCACTTTCCACTGGGACTGCTGTACATCATTACCACTGACCAGCCCTTTTTGTCACCCCCCCACCCCTGCTCTTTTCTCTTACTTCTTTCTTATGACTTAATGGGAGGGAGGCCTGTTGGTCTCCCGCATCTGGTGACTACAGTTGGCCCCCCACCGTCAGTTTAAATTAAGGCTTGCTGACATGTACAGGTATTACTCCAGCTTTTCCTTTAAGACCCTGGAGCCCTCTCTACTCAAATGTAGTTTATCCGGTGCATATAGGTCATTGTTATCCCAGGTCCTGCCTCAACCTCCTACCAGTCCATATCCATTTGACTCACACCACCACCTTAACCAACTATTAAATTCCTCAGTTCTCTGTTTCCTTGCAGTACTAGCCCAAGGGACCCGGAAAACCTCAGAGAAGGCTACTGACCTCCCTGCCTCATTGCAGATTTTCCCTATCTCCCTAAACCTCTCCTGCTCCACCTCTACCCCACACTCTGCAAGGTCATTTGTACCCTGGTGTACTATAATGTGAGTTTTTTTCATGAATGTTCCCTATGCGCTGAGTTATAAAAGGCTCCACCCTCCTCGCCGTCATGTCTGGCATACATTCCACTCACCTACAGCTAGACCTAGCCACAATACTACCCCATCATGCCCTTCACCATTGAATCTCCCAGGATAATGACCTTCCCATCTTTTTCCTGTCCCCACCACATTTTCTGCCTTCCCTGCTGCACAAATCCCCCTATTGCTCTAATTTCCCTCCAGGGCCCCTTCCTCCCCATTTAGCCAACTTCACCTGTCCCCCTGTATCCCTCCTGTGTTGCACCTCTCTTTGGCCCTCCTCCTTCCATCTCTCCAGTCCCTCCACCTGGGCTACCCCGCTCATCTCCCATGTGGGCATCTTTCCACTTGCTCCTGCTCTCCACCCTCATCCCCACACCACTATCTTTGGACTCTGTTCCTTCACGGTCCTCTACCTCCCCACCTACCCCCTGTTCCTCCACACTGGCCAGAATTGTGTATCTGTTCGAAAAGGAACCCCCCCGTCAGAACATACATCTGCTCTCCCTCCCCAATTTTTTTCCCCTTCTACCTTAAGCTGATTTCTTTAACCACCTTCCTTTCTCCTTACCTCCTACCAACCCCTCACTCTGGATTTGTGTGGTCCCTGTGGAGATGAAGTCCCTGGACACCATGACATCCTCCCTGCCTCCATCATGTGCTTACCATGCATTTGGCCTGGAGCAACCCTAACCTGCCCCTCCAGCCACTGTTTCCCCCCCAGCCCCTCCCCAACTTCCCAACTGCCATCTTAGCCAACTTATCTTTTCCCTAATTTGCCCAAGGTTTCTGCACATTGGACAGCCCCTGGCTCTCCACATTGTTCCCAGAAAGACTGCCACCCCGCATCCATTGCAGCTGACCACCCTTTCTTCCCCTCCCTGTGCCCTGTATCTTCCTTGCTCCCCCAATCCTCGATGCCTCCCAGCTGTCCTGTTGTCTATGCCAGCTCCTAGGTTCCCACATCACAGCTTTCAGACATTCTGCTTTGGAGTTCTGTTATGAACATCAGCATTATGTAAAACATCTGGAGAAAGAGATTGTGAGTGAATTGATGTAAAACTGACAAGTGGTCTTTCTGGTGTACATGTACATTCAGTGCAGTGTGCAGGCTAAATTAGAGTGGTAATTTTTTTAGTTTTTTCCAGTACCTGTACAGTATTATCAACTAACCAGGTGTCTTTCACCTGTTGATTATGTAAAAACATAGAATGACAGAAAAAGAATGCAAGTCCATCAAGTCTGTCCTGAATTCCTACAGTGTACTACTTCCCATGAACCCCCTTAAAGGTGTCCCATTGTATTTTGATCCCGGCTAGAGTTCCAGCGTGACCACATTGTTTGGTAGGCTACTCCACCTATCCACTGCCTGTTCTATGAAAAAAGTCTTGGGGAACAGAGCGCTCACAGTAACTCCCTTCCCCACGTACATCTTTCATCCATAGAGTAAAGCTGGGTAGAAGCAGTACCCCATTGATAATCAGGTTTCTATATCATGGGCTACAGAATCTTGCAAAAAAAAAAAAGAAACTTTAAAATACAATAAATATTGCTGTGTGTTCAGTTCACGTAATGATTGTAAGCGTGATTACAAAGACAGTAGAGTGTAAGGAACTGCCACAGATTCTAAAGGTCTGTGTCACTGGAACTTTTCATATTTAGTGATTCTGCGGTTGTGTCTTGGATACCACCTCTTCAGTGCGCACACAGGCAAACACCACTGTTATATTTCAACTTCTGCATCAAGTCATGGGAACTGTAACCGTGTTCTGTCAGCAGGAGGGTAACTCTATCCACCGAAACAGGCCCCTATAATTGATGTTACTGGGATTCCAAAATATTTAGCGTAGAGTGGCATTCACGAGTTGCTGGGAATTTTTAGCCTGAAGGTTACTCAGTTTTTAAAGAAAAACTCTTCTGGTTATTTCATGGTAAAGATATGTACATAAAATACAAATGGACATGAATCAAGTTATTTTTCGTTTGTTGGAGAAATCTGTAACTTGCCAGTGGCTTCAGATACTATATCGACACACTTAAGGCTGCTATAGGTCCAGTTAACAGCAGTTTTGAGGAAAGGGTATTCCTCTCCACATGATGCTGCTATGAAAGTTATGAAATTCAGAAAAAGAGGCATCTGTCAAGTATCCAGACATCAGGGATGAAGAAGAAGGAGTTGCATTTTTGTCTTGAAACAATATCACTAAAATGAGCAAGCAAACAAAAAACAGGTTTCGTTTTCTAGATTTTCAAAAGTATTTTAACTTTATTAGGACTTTATTTTTGTAGCATAACTTGCGGTGACCCAAATGAAAGTCTTGGTGCCTCTTCTGTTGTAAAAGTTTACATCAGCGTATGTGTTTTGGATAGTGGATCTTATAACTCCATATGACAATACTACCATTTATGCTTTCACCCCATCTTCTTATTTGTGAATGCCTGCATTGTGCCTTGGTTGTTTGATTCCAACACTTGAAGTCCCACAGCTCCAGAGGACTTGCCAAGCTACAATCTGGGGGATGCTGTACCATTGATGGGTGGATATCATATTGTCTGCTTCATTTCATCAACACCAAATAACATCATCATCCAGCAGATCTCCCCATCCACTCAATTTGTATGAAATCTTAGAACTAGATACTTGATGTCTGGGTCAGAAAGTAGCAATTCGTCAACTGTCTACCTTCTGTTATGGAATTTTCTGATCGACTAGTTACTCTCCTGTCTCAGGGGTCAGAATTAAGTTTTGCAGCTATTAGCCAGCAGGGCTAAGACTAGGAAAATCCACTAGCGCCACAGACTTTTCCACTGACCCAGCTGATGAACTTATTGAAATGGTACCTTTATATGGCAGTCAACTGGACATCATTACAACACAGAAGAAATAGGAATGCTGCTATCTGGATATTCAAAGCGTTAACAGGCAAACTACCTACCTATATCACTGATTGCTTTACCCAAATTACAACTAGGCCATACACCTTAAGGATCAGTAAACTCATCATATTAAAGGTCCCCAATGCCTGCACCCGGTTTGGGAGGGCTGCTTTCAGCTATACCTTAGCAGTTGCATGGAACTCTCCAAAATCCATGAAGCTAGATAGCCTACTACCTCTGCATCTTTCAAAGATTGTTCTCCGCCCTTTTCCAGAGCTCTGCAATTGCTTTTATAAAGCCTAATCCCCGACCCGACCCACCTTCCTTTTTCCGTCCATTATATTAATTCAATTTCTATCTTCCAAATCACCTATTATATTCTCATAAAAACTAGTTAGACCCTATAATTTATATTTTATGCCTGCTATACCCTTTGTCCCCTTTTTTCTTACAGGCTAAATGGTTCTACTGTTCCTTGTATATATGTAAATTGTTGTATATAATCATTTCATGTCATTGTATTGCTGTTTATGCTATTCTTGTCTATGTAATAATACTTGTATCCTCATTTGTATGACCACTCAGGTCCATCTTGTAAATGAGCTTTGCTCAATGATGTTCGCCCTGAATAAATAAAGATTTTGATTTGATTGATTTTGATTGATTGATATTCTCCAGTACAAGCCCACAGGGCTAGCTATAATAAAATCATACTAACCTGATACAAAATCTACCAGTATTTGATTAGTGAGCCAGTGCCAGTTTCAACCCCAGCTGTCTGGATAGTGACCATTTTCCCAAATTACCAAGTATATAGGGTAAATCAGTAGCACAAAGCAGCAGTCTCTGCTTCAGTCCACTCAGAATGTGCCTGGCACAGCCATGTCAAACAAGCAAATACTGGCACCATTCAGATTTTGTGCAAAAACGGCGTTATTAGTGATAAATCAGACGCCAACAGCTTGGGACAAGAAAATCCTTGACCGCTTTGCTGCTTCTTACAGTGTCATCAGGAGGAAATGATGCTGTAAGGAGCAGAGAAATCGGTTGAGGATTTTCTTGTCTCGAGCTGTTGGCATTTGATTTATCACTAATAAAGCCATTTTTGCACAAAATCTGAATGGTGCCAGTATTTGTTTTCTCGTACATCAGTAGCATCAGATTGTACAGTATATCCTGGATAGCATAGATATCTTGATTTTCCTATCTGACTAAAATAAAAGATTTCCGATAATCCTTGACTATTATCTGTCTATCTGCATGCTCTAACAAGCTGAGAGAAGTGCTTACAAGTAAATGGAAATGGACATATCACCAGTTACACCACAGTAGTACTGTATGATCTCTGTAAGAGCTGAAGGAATTGGCTTCAGATCTGTTAGCAATACCTTTTCTTTATAAACTAAAACTAAACAGAAAACTGCAACTGTATACTTGAGCTGAAGAAGTGCCTTGATTCCGTAGCCAAAACCCTTAAAGAATCATACACAGCAGAGAGGGTTAATCTTTCTGTGGCAGTTCTCTCCTTAGGAGGAGGTCTGCTCATATGTTGTCGCTGTCTGTATAAACCAAAAGAATGTACAGCATGAAAGATACACCAGTGTTGTGATACTATGAACTGTAACCCCTTGACTGCTTTTGTACAAAACACATTAATTACAGTAGGTGGCCTAACCATCACAAAGGTTGTTACCGTCTTCTTCCACTGCGTCTGCTGTACAAATTTAAAGTTTAGCTTGTTTGATTCAACATCTTTATAAATCAGCTGTGTGACCTTTACTGTAAGAGGTCTGACAGACTAATAAAGTAATGATGGTCGCTCTAAATATGTATTCATACATCAGTTTTAGTTATTTCTGATTAAGAGAGTTAAGATTCTAAGTTATTAGGATGGGTAGATACATAGACAGACACTGCAGATGGGTGGAATTATACCATCCTAGTGTGTGCTTTGAAACCGTTACTTGTTTGGAGACTTTCCTTACGTACTAGGGCTTTTCCACCCATGAGCTTCCTTGAAGAACTGAAGGGGCATTTTTGTTTCTTTTGAGCCTGGGGAAGGAAAGTGAGTGCTTATGATAGTTCTACACACACACACACACACACACAAAAGGAGTTTTAATTCCCCAGAGGAAGATAATTTGCTACGTTGAGACTTCTTATTTTAAGTATAATTAGCATTTCCTCTGACTTTCTCATGAATTTTGGAGGAAAACAGCAGCATTTAAAAAAAAAAAGATTTTCTGCATTTAATGTTGGTGTTTCAGTTCTCTAATATAAATCACTGTGGGGCTTTTACAAGAAATGATGCATCTTTTTCTAGAAGTGGTGCTGCAGGCATAAGTAATTTAATGAAACCAGTTCTCCACTCAAGTGTTAAGGGCTGGGTTCCTGCTGAAAGCTGCCATTTGGGCTTGTGGTTTAGGCTGTAGGTGCATGAATCAGTGCGCGAAGTAGTGATATCTTAGAGTTTCATGCACCAGTCTGATAGCACAGAAAAAGAAATGGGTTGAAGCAACTTAGTCTGTGATCATGTGCAACAAAGTTTACATATTGTAAGTGTTCTGTGTATAAATCTTTTATTGGCAGTCTATCTGGTAGCACTTATATTTTTGTATAATCACCAACGAATTTTACAGATCCATAAATTGCACAGCTTCCAGTCACTTAGCAGATTAGCAGGCAAAACCAGGGTGCCAGGTTGTGTGTATAAGTTTTGGGTAAACAGAAAATTCCATTAAGTTTATTAGAGTTATTGAGAGTAGCTAAGAACTATGTTATGACACTCTATGTCACCTAGTGTCATTTTTGGCAACTGCAATATATACATACATATACATACATACATATATATATATATGTGTGTGTGTATATATATATATATATATATATATATACACACACACACACATATGTAGCCCTGGCACCATGTCTTAGAGGGCTACTACACCTGCCTTGCTGGCCAGTACAAGGTTGAGAAGCCTGGGTTCCCATTTGGCTGTTACAGGGGATTCTTTGCCAAGGTAGAACAATTTAAAAGCATGATGCCTCCACCCAGAGTACATTTTAAGTCGGCCTGATATTTAATAGTACGACCCCCTGGGATACTGAACCAACCCACCTGCCCATACAGTCACCCCAACACATGGAATACCATACACTGAAACCCCAATTTCAACACTTTGAACTAAAGACGTGCACTAATAATATGCTCACTAAAAATATGCTCACAAGTCAGAATTTTTCCAGAAACAGTAAGCCATCACTTATTTACAAGGGGAGGGTTAAGGATGGGTAGAGTGGAGCAGAGGTTAAGTAACATTTTGCATTATTTAGTACTGGCACAGCATACAATCCTTTTGCATTTCAAAACACTATGAAGGCAACTGACCCACCAACCCTTATGATGGTTCATAATTAACTTTTTGACTAACTGCAAATGTTAACCATTTCACAGCCCTAGCTGGTACCAGTCCCCAGTTCAGATGATACCCCCAAATCTGTCCCTGGGTACCCCGCACTAAAATTGTTGCAGGCCTGTGGTAGAGTTGGTCAGCCGGCGTTGGTGCACTTACATTTAAATCACATTAACGTCTCCCTTCATCTTTGATCACTAGCATTTTACTACGCCATTGGGCATAAGTAGAAGACAACTATGTACAATCCACAGCTGCAGGACAATTCCTGCAGTTACTCATGGTTTTGCAGACAGTCTCGGCAGAACTGGGACTGTAGACCTGGGAAGCTGGAACAGCAGAACTCGGGGTTATAGAAGCTGGAGATGAGTAGACATGTAGCAGGCACCTTGCAGCTTGGAACACTAGCACCTTTCCACTTGCTTGTAGGTTCTAGCAGCTTGTCTCCTTCAGTCCACCAAGCAGGTCAGATGCAGAGCACAAACACAAGGCTTTCCAGGCCACAAAGGAATCCAGACCCAGGAGTGACCCCAAGGTCCGGCTCCCCACTGGATCCAGAGTACCCCAGCACTCAGGCATGCGCCCGTGGCTCCCTCTGCCCAGTCCGCCTTACCCGATAGGGATTTGCAGTTTCCCTATCTGGCCCCAGGTTGCAGCTTGCAACTACGGTCTTCCTCCTGAGCTGGAATCAACAGCATCTTGATGCAGCAGTGCTTTCTCTGGGACTCCGCTTTGCTAGTGGCTGATTCTAGAAACTCACAGTCTATCACAACTTCACAATTAAGATGGCAACTTCATTTTAGAAGAAGCTTTCAGTCACATCCGGCTACTAGAGGACATTCTCAGCCACACTGCCAGTGTGGCAGCCATGGCCCTTACATGACACAGTCTCTTGATTCTTACTGAGCATATAGTCTCAGTGAGACTTGGGCACATTCAAATGGGCTCCTCCATGGACACCAACCTTGGCACTGACCGAACACACTATGTACTCGAACAGTCCCTTGCTACTAGAAATCACTTTTCCTCACCATGCAAATGCTGACTAACCAGAAGAGGCTCTCTCTCCTCCTTTTTTCAGACAAACCTGGATTTATTGGAAAGCCTCCGCATTGCCCTCGAGACTCCCATACCATTTTCCATAAACCTGAACCTTCCTTTTTCTGTTGATTCATTTTCCATAAACCAGAACCCGTTCACTTTCCTCCCTTTGGCCAAATGTCCATCCCCTTTTTCTGTGACACTGTGTCATCCAGAGCAGCAAACATTTCCTCGAAATCCAAAGGTTTAGACAAAACCTTCACAACTTTGGTGTAGCTTCCTCCCACAGCTTACCATTGCAGGACCTTGCAGCTCTCTCTCCCTGCAAAATTGCGAAACCAGGCTCCTTGAACACATTCCTCCACCATAGGGAAAGGCAGTCACAGGCTCTGGGGGACAAGTGATTGGCAACCCCCAGGCAGGCCTTTCCCAAGCCTTGCAGCCCCATTTCTTCCAAGGATCTGTAGCCTCCTTACCTCTGGAGGGGCTCCTGCTGAACTGAGACTACAACCAGCAGTCCTTGGGTTTTGGGAGCTCTTTGGCAGCTCCCCATTGGGCGAAACAACTGTCCCTTCCAAAAATTAATATGCATCAGGCTCCCTCGACACCTGATTGGTCCTGACAAAGGGTGCCAAGAATTTCCCCAGGTTTTTCCCCCCATAAGTCCTTTTTACTGTCCCACAGTCGTGGCATGCCTATTGGCTGTGCTGGGGTAAAAGGCTACAAATATGACTGCTGACTAAACAGTTCCCACTGCAGTTCACATATGTCCCAACTTCAAAATGTCCTTACAGCCCAAGTAAACTTTTTTATTTAACATTTTCCCCACCGTTTTGTAGCAGCCCCATTGCTCTGTAAGCCACGTGCAGCACTTAAAGTTTTTATTAATCCCCACGCCTGTTGCTGCTGCCACTATTCATAATTCCCAGGCACAGACTGGCAGCTCATTCATATTCATTAACCTCATTAGTAAGCATGAGGCAAATTGGGAGCGCTATTGATGCTCTTTAACAAAATAACCCTGCCGCTCCTCCTGCGGCTTTTCTAGGTCTCTGGTCTCCAAGTAGCTTCATTTTGGGACCGGGACCACTGGAGAGGCATCCGTTCGGCCTTAGCAATGGCCACAAAACAGCCATGTATGAGCCACCAGAACTGCATGAAGTTCAAAACAAAGTGGCGGCTCTACAATTCAGTTCCTTCATCCCCAGTCTGGATCAAAAAACAAATGCAGGGCTGGACAGAGGTTACTGGACAGAACAAGACCTATGCCAAGTGGCCAGGGACACCTGGAGGGGGGAGACTGAGCACCGGGAATGGCAGGCTAATGAGGTAAGCCCCCACGGGGGGGTTATACATATATTTATTTTTTAATTTCCAGTTTTTTCCCCCTCATTCACCTGAACTGGCCTGGCCTGCCTGTTGGCTCCATTAGGGTGTTTCTGCCCCACCTCTCCCCCAGCATATCCCTCTGGTCACCACTCTCCCACGACCTCCTATTATAGGCTTTCAGCACGGAAAGCCACAGAGCTTGCCCTCCCTTGAAGGACTGCAGAATGGGTGTTGGGGGTGGTAATCTAAGTGAAAATGCATCTTCTTGTATGGCACTGGAGGGAAGATGTTAGAGGAGTCAGGACAGTGACATGGTTCAGGGGGTGGACCTTCATGCATAGTTGGTAGTGAGTCCCCCCCCCATGAACATATGATAATAGCCAGCAGAAAAAGGCCTTACAGCCTGTCTAGTCTGCTCAAGTTTGCAGACCTCCCAGTATTTACTGAAGGATCTGCACTCCCCTTAGAATCCTTTTCTGCCTGTCTTTTAACATCCCTCCGCCCCCAACAATGCAGTTTTCCCTTTTACGTGTACCATCCCTCTTGAAGCTATCTACAGTCTTTAGGGAGACAACTTCCTCTGGCAACTCATTCCACTTTGCCACCACCCTTCCAGTGAAAAAGGGCCTCCTTATTTCCTTCTTGAAGCATCTCCCTACCAGTTTGAGGCAGTGCTTCCTAGTGGTTCTGTTTCTAGTTAGGCTGAATAGATCATCACAGTTCACTTTGTTGAAACCCTTGAGGTATTTAAAGGTTTTGATCATGTCACCCCTCTCCCTTCTATCCTTCAGGGAGTACATGTTAAGGTCTCTTGAGTCTCTCCTCGTAGGGCCTGCTTTGCTGTCCCTGGATCATCTTGGTCACCCTTCTCTGCACCCTGTCCAGTAAGTTGATGTATTTCTTTAGGTAAGGGCTCTAATACCACACACTGTACTTCAGATGCCGCCTAACCAGTGACCTGTATTTGAATGGACAGGCGGCTAAAGCAAGTATGTATGGAGCCAAGCAAAAAAGTTACTCACATTATTGTAGGCAGAGTCTTAGCTTCAAAAACACCATGTATGCATAAGATACACAGGGACAAAATGCTTAGGTATAAAATCCAGTTTATTTTTACAATGGATGCCAGCAGCCCGAGAAAGTGCTGGTAACTTGCAAAAATGTTTGGCAACAGGAAGGGGTACTTGCATCAGGCTGCTTGCGTCCATTGTGAAAATAAACTGGATTTTATACCTAGGCATCTTGTCACTGTGTATCTTATGCATACGTGGTGTTTGTGAAGCCGAGTCTCTACCTACAATACTGTGACTAACCAGTGACCTATACAGTGGCAGGATGACCTCCATCTTCCTACTGGTTATACTACTGGCTATACATCCCATCCTCCAGTTTGCTTTGGCTACTGCTATCTTGCAGTGTGCCAAGTGCTTCTTGTTACTCTTGATGATCACTCCCAAGTCTTTCTCCTCCACTGACTTGGTGACCTGCACAACCCCCAGTCAGTATGTGATCTCTGGGTTCTTCACCCCAAGTGCATTACCTTACACTTTTTGCCATTGAATCAAAGCTTTCAAATACCTGACCATCTCTCTGGTTTAGCCAGTCTTCCCTAATGTCCTGCCTCCCTTCCTCTGTGTCCACTTTCCTCATAGAGCTTTGTGTCATCCACAAAGAGGCATATTTTGCCTTTTAAACCATCTCCAATATTGTTGATGATATTGAATAATACTGGGCTGAGCACCAGGCCCTGTGGAACTTCACTAGTGACAGGCCTAACATCTGAGAATTCTCTCACCCGAACACCACCTTCTGGTTTCTGTCCTGTAGCCAGTGTTTTACCCACCTAGGGAGCTTCACCCCAATGCCAAAGTCCTCCAGTTTCCTAAGCAATGTTCTTTGGGAAACAGAGTCAAAGGCCTTGGTGAAATCTAGATACAGCGTGGCCGTTGTCCACTGTCCTTGTTACCCAATCAAGGAAATCAATTAGATTGGTCTGGCTTTAAGAGAGGTGTTAAACAGGTCTGCCAGGGGGCCCGCAAGCACATCCACGAATTCCCTCAGAACCTTCAGCTGTATGTCATCCTAACCCAGGTACTTATCCACCTTCAAGGACTTTAAACACTTCCTCACCCTATCAGTGTCAATCTTCCCATCTGAGGCTCACCCCCCCTTCCCCTGGGGCACTGGACCATCCTTCTCCTTCATGAATACTGAACAGAAGTGCTCGTTAAGTACTTCTGCCTTTTCCACACTGCCCTTCATCCACCCTTCCTCCTTTATCAGCTTAACAGTCCCATCCTTGATGTCCCTGCTCTCCCTGATGTACTACTGCAAGAAAGCCTTCTCTCCCATTTTCACCCCCTCAGCCAGCTGCAGTTCCTTCTTGGCTTGGCCAGTCTGCCTTGCACACATCCTTTGCTTTGCTGCTGTATTGTTGCTTGTCCTCGTCCCTCCTTGTGCTTTGTTTATTTATTTAAAGTTTTACCAGGAAGAATATACGGAGCAGCAGCTCATTTCCAGATGCATCCTGGGGGGAAGGGGAACAAATTGGGAGTACAGACAATCATAGTGAATACAGCATTAAAGGATTTGAGAATACACAATACAGATGCTCGACTACATAAACGCAATTACAGAATAAGTAAACAAATACAGAAAATTTACAATAATGTAGATGCACATTTTAACACAACTTAAGAATACAGCAACAGAGTAGCACAAATTGCAGATATCCTAGTACACATTACTAGCTACGTGTTGCATAAATATGAATACAGAATTGCTTTGGTGGAGGTTAATATATGATTATATTCCTATAGCCTGAAGCACCAGTGGAAAACAAGCAGGGTAGGATCAGCAGGTGCAGGGGGAGCAGAAATGTTTTTTTATGAGGTAATTGAAAACCCGAGGGGAGGGGGCAAATCGAATGTGCTGTAGGAGGGAGTTACACAGAGTTGGAAACCTGTATGAAAAGGTAGCCTGACCTGCTGAGGAGGTACGACGAGGGACGGTTAAAGGGAGAGAGTCAGAATTTTTTAGGTGAATAAGAAGGAGGTGATGTAAGGGTGAAAAGAGAGGAGGGGAGATAGGAAGGTAGGGACTGGGACCAAATTTGGCCAAGAAGCTGCTACAATGAGTGCGCCATCTGTCCTCAAGGGAGGGGAGGGACAGTGATTGGTAAAGGGTACAGTGTTGAATGCGAGGGGGACAGTCAAGGGCGGAGCGGCAGAAGGAGTGGAAGAGTGTGTCCATTCTGGTTAAGGAGGAGGATGGGGCGGCACTGTATACAATATCCCCATAATCGAAGATGGGGAGAATCATTTTCTGTACAATGGCCCGGTGAGCCGGCAGCGGGATGCAGCCCCGGTTGTGTACCTTTTGAATGCTGCCCTCTTGCTCTTTTCAGCCTGAGCAACCTCGCTGTCAAACCAACTGGGCTTTGGCTTATTTTGCTCTTCACTTTGGCACACTCATTAGTGGCTACCAGTAACTCTTCCTTGGTGATGGCCCATTTCTTTTCTGATCCCAGCGAGGTACCCTCCCAGAATTCCCCCCAACTTTCCATAGTCTGCCCTCATGAAGTCCATCATCCTTGTCTTATTCCAGTCCTCTTTATGCCTGTGTCCACATGAAACAATACCGTGTTGTGGTTGCTTCCTGCCAATGATGCTTCCACCCTCACTACCTGGACATGTGCTCTATTCGTCAGAACCAGATCCAATATAAATCTCTCCCTAGTGGGTTCTAGGACACATTGTGTCAGAAAACCACTCTGAATGCCTCCAGCAGCACCTGAGTCCTGGTACATATTTTAGTCCCAGGGTTTCCCCTAAAGCATTTATGCATGGCAGTGTGCCTATCCTTTTATTTAGAGCCCTCATCCTTTTGCAGCACCCCCATGATTCCCCAGTGTTTAATGCAGAGCCCTGGTCCCCAGTACTGTTACAGTTACAGCATTCAGCGAAACTCACAAGGAAAAACAGTAAAGGAAAGGTGGTCTAGAGATACAAATAAACCTATGTAAAGAAATAGAAAAGTAAATGGACTCAGAGAAAGAATTGAGGAGAAAAATCCAAGATCAGAGATACCGACAGTATGAATCACACTTCTGTTGCTCGACAAGTGTCCCTATTTTTTCAAAATTTTCCTGGGGAAATGCCGTGTCCCTGCTGTAGTATATGTTCTCCCACCACCCTGTGACACTGTCAGTTCCACACTTACACTGGTCTGGGAAGGGGTAGCAGATGTTGTGTGGTCACTCATGACATCAAACTCCCTACGATAAATCTGAAGGGATACAAGGAGTGGGTGCCAATATCCCTTCCCCTGGGGGCTTGAGAATGTTGCCTCTGCAACACACTTAATGCTTCACTGGTCCAGAACATGAGAGTTAGGACTGGATTTGATCCTGAGTCTGTACTGCGCCAGAGTTCAGCATACTGCCAGGCAGAAATTTGGTAACTTTATATCACCTTTCATAAACATTTTCTATGCGCTGTCTCCCTAATATGATGCATAAATAACAGTTTGTTTTATTTAGTTCAAATGGACACTGTACAAGACATTGTTCCTGGCGTGTCATAGCACACAGGACACTTTTTCAGGAAGATGGGATCCAGGTTATCATCTCCATGTGCAGTCCCCTCAGCACTTACACTCCGTACTTATTCCCTGAAGTTGTTATATAGGCAGCCTGCTACATGAAGGGGAGAACTAAAGTTTGGAGTCCCTAAGCTGATCTGATCACTATGTAGAGATTTGAAAATAGTAATGAACTTTATGCAAGGGCTTGAAGAATAGTTACTAAACTAGACAAAAAGTATGTTTATTCTGTTACGGATTGAACATTAGTATCTTCTGGCAGTAATTAACACTATTTAAATAAATGTTTAAACCATTGTTTTTATGAATTGATATATGGAAATTGTAGCCATATGATATATAAATGTAGCAACAGAGCTATCATCAAGCTTTATTTGTTTATTTATTGAAACTAAGTCCCTAGCCCTAATGGTTCCAAAGTTAAACATGATTAAGGAAATAGCCTAACCATTCCAAAGTTAAACCATTTTATGGAAATTGTTTTCTAAAAAGTGAAACTTTTGAACCATTAGGGCTAGAAGTTTAGTGTTTTTGTTTTTTTAATGAAAGCTTAGAGTCAGTTATATTGTATATGATTACAGTTTTCATGTGCCAATACAGGTATTTTCATATAAGGTGTGAAATTTAAGCCATTTCCATATATATTTATATATGTTTTTGTTTTGATATATATTGCGGTAACAACTTTTATACATTACTGTAACAAAAGTAAGATGGTTTTGAAGAAATGTTTTGTATAGAAATAGTTTTTTAGCTGTTTCTGAATGTTGGTAATAGACACCATGTTTCATTAGAAACTGTGTAGTTAGCAAGTATACTGTGCATTCATCTAATACCTTCAATTGCATTGCAGACATTTTTGCTTCAACTTATAGTAACCGCTAGTCTTCTTTTATCCACAAAAGCATACAAAAATAATTATTGGCACACCGTCTTTTTAAAGAAGTGGCCTGCATGCTACAGAACTCCAAGAATGATGTTTAATCCCAAAGCAAAATATCTCCTGTGTATATTGATCACAGCGGCCAATAAAACCATTACCAAAGCCTTGCTACAAACACTCCCACCTACAATCTTGGATCCGCAAGCATTAGTGAAACAAACACACAAGATGGAAAAAATCACACACAGTCTGAATGACCAAACAGATTTATTTATCTTCAAATGGACTCCTTGGTTCCATTATACTATAGGGTCAACAGTAACATGCTCCCATAAGCTAGCCATCATCCAGATTTTCAGACACAAACTGCAGTAAATGCTCCTCTGATGTTCTCCACCTTGAAAAACTGCAAATTGATTTACTTACCTGTAAGTATAAAATAATTAATGTGAAAAAAATCCATGAGCTGCAAACAGATGCCACCAGTAATCCTTGACTCTACCTATCATCTCTGTACATTCCAAGTTCTCTATTCCCTATCCTCTCCCAAGTTTACCCCTTTAAACTGTTCATAATGATGCAGTAATTCAGTACCTGTAATAGCAAGAAGAACAAATGAAAATACAGTTGTATAACTGAACCCAGAAAAATCTGGTTGGTGAAGACTATGACTGAAAAGTTAGAAATGTAAATCCAAGAAGAGAGTAAATTGCTCCCTTTGGTCAGGAATTTTCTTTCTAGCAGCTACGGTTCCCAATATATTGGCAAATTAATGTTACAAGGGTTTCTTGCCTTATAAGGCTGCTGTATGGCTCAATACTTATCTGTAAGTGGGAGCGCGGGGCCCACGGTCCCACAGACACATATCATTATGCACAAATGGGCAGCTTTGGGCCCTGCGCTACCACCAACACATACCATTTGCTACTTATATTACACTTTTCCAAAAAGAAAGGAACTTCTTTGCAAAAAAACTTAATGCATCAGTTAGAGTTGTTTCGACACTGACAAAAGTGTGTAAATTCAACATTAGGGTTACCACCCAACCCCCACACCCCTATCCTCAAAACCCTAACTCCACATTCCCCACCCCACCCCACCCTCCACACACACACACATATGCAAGATTGTAAGACACTATACGAGTCACTCACATCAGTAAGCACAATACTCAATACACTGTACTCATTTCACATAATACTATGTAATGAAAAGACAAATACAGTATGATCGACTCTATACTGCCAGCACAGTATGATGGCACACTATAGCTGGCATATCTTTTCATGCAGTGAAACTTAGTCTGTACAAATTTTCTAAAGATTGATTTCTATGTGTCATAATTCAACATTTGGCTCGCTGCAGGTATCACTGCTACCACATAGGCTTGTGGTAGCAGGAAAGATAGAACTCACACATACATAGTACTTCTCAGATACTGCTCAGGTATAAAACTAGCACCATTACATGTTGTTATACTGCTGCGTTACCTGGAAATTCTCATTAGCAGCATGTTATGGTTAGCATTGAATGTTACAACTGTTGCTGTCACATGTTGCTTGTAAACTATACTACAAAACGTTACTTTTATTATTACTACCATTTGTTATTAGGACTGACTCACTCTATCAAAAAACAATATGCAAACATCCAATGACTGTTGCTAGGGTTACCCAAACTCCTTATTTCCAATATAGCTATCTACAGCTAATATACTGTGTGTTTCATCATTTCTTAAGAATTGAAATATAGGCATCTGCTTAAATCTTGTTATTGATGTTTGTGGGCCATCTCCTATGGTTGCCCAGCATGCGTGTGTACCCCTAAGGCACTCTGATGGCAGCAGAACTCATACAGTTGGTGGACCATGGTGATGGATGTGTCTTGCAGTACGTTTAGAGAGTTCTGTTACTTCTGTTACCTGATGCTGGTTGTGTCTGATTGGTTGTGTTGCCTGGGCCTGTCCCTGCTTGCGTGTGTGTGTGTGTGTGGGGAGGAGATGCAGAGTTAGGGTTTTGAGGATGGGGTGATGGGGTGGTAACCTAATGTTGAATTTCCACACTTTTGTTGTGTGGAACAACCCAACCGATGCATTAACAAGTTTTTGCAAAGATATATATATATATATATATATATATATATATATATATACACACACACACACACACATACACACCACACTGGTGGTGAATACATTGGTAAATAAATCATGTTATTTTGGGATAAATATTTATTTTCACTTAGAACACCATTTATTTCACTTACAACACAATTTATTTATCTTAGAACATGCTTAGGTGCATACTGTCTGATCCTGAGCAATTCACTTAACTTCCTTGTGCTCCCAGGTCGCACCTGTAAACAAGCTTTCAGCTTAGTGTATCTCTCCTGGTAAAACAATAAAAAAAAATTATATACACACACACACACGTATATATATATACATATATACAGGTTTTTTTGCATAAAACCATATTAATCCCATATTAGTTTCATAGGAGAAGATGGAAGGTTTGATACCTTTTATTGGACCAACAAGTGTCTTGTACAAAGATACTTGGTGGTCAAATAAAAGGTATCAAACCTTCCATCTTCTCCTGTTTTGCAAGGACCAATACGGCTGGAATCTCTTTTTTACAATATCAGTTTTATAAAACTTTGTTGCTGGATGTAGAATATGGTTGTAAATACAGCAAACGAAAAAAAATATATAGAGGTAGCCATGCTAGTTTTAGATGTGTCTTCTTTTATAGCAGTAGGTTCAGAGCTGGTCAGCTATGGGCAAACATGACTAAATAATCAATTAAAATAAAATTTGCAAAATAGCCATTTAAACAAATAAAGAAACATAATGACCGAGACTTTAATATAAAAGAAACAAAACCATCCAAGACAGACGTGTACACGATGTCTTGGAAGACATAACATAATAGGGTAAATTATTAATCAGATATGTATGTTTTTTAGTTTTTATTATGGAGTAAAACCATTGAGCACAGCCCATTTGTATTGGCTCTACATATATGAATGTATTTGTGCTAGAAAGCAGCCCTGAAAACTTTTTCAAGTACAGCAGAAAAATGTGACTATGAAATGCCAAGGATCGTCTTTAATCACAAAGGAAGAGAGAGGCAGGTTAAGTTAATGGTGAACAGAAACACTGCATCATTCCTTGTTCATACTGGCTTACTCCCTGTAGGTTTTTCTTTCTGTGTTTGTGTATCATGTCTCCCTGTTTTTTTAAACCAGTTCTGTACTGAATGTAGCCCCTGTATTGTGCAATTAAAGGGGCCCCAGCCAGTGACATTATCTGTTGCATTTCATCAGTGGCTCCTGATGCCAGTACTACTACTCCGATGGGCTGCAACACTGAAGCAAATGGGGCAGCTCCTCAGTGTGCTCAATGTTTACCAGAGTGGCAACCTATGTAAGTAGTGGTATCAGCGTCAGGTGTCACTGACTGCTACTGATGATATTACTGGTCAGAGTATCTTTAATGGGGGGGGGGCTACATATAGAATAAATTCTGTGGACCAAGGAGAGTAAAAACAAAAACAGCGAGGCATATATTTCTGTTACTGTACAGTTCTGGAGTCCTTGCCTGAAGAAAGACAGACACAACCTGGAGACAGTGTAGAGTAACCAAAATGATTCATGGTCAACAGGGCAGATCCTGTGAGGATCGGCTTAGGGCACTGAATAAGTGCTTGCTGGAGGTCAGAAGGGAGAGAGGGGACATGATAGAGACCTTCCGCTTCCAGAAAGGAACACGGTAAACTGTGACAAAATATTTAGCAGGAATGGTGGGTCAAAAACAAGCGCATATTAATGTAAGCTGGTGAGTGGGGGAGATTGAGGAGGGATGCAAGATAGTTTTATTGGGCCAAAAGAGAGTGGATGAGCCGTGGAACAGTCTATCAGCAGAGATGGTGGGTGCAAAAGACATTAATAGATTCAAGCACATCTGGAACAGAGTAAAGGGGTTAATAGTTACTCAGGGGTGTAACAGTAAGGCAGTTGGGGGGCAAGGAGAGTGAAAACCCTCTCTTGACAGTAGGTCACGGGATAGAGTAGGGTAAAACTGGACAGATTAGATAGACCACTGGTCTTTTTCTATCAACATTGTCTATGTTTTTATGATTCTATATATAGAACGAGAGCAAGGAGTAAGCTAATATTTATTTTTTTGTGTTTTTTTTTAACTAGGCAAATACACTAGAGAGTTAAATGCAATTTTCAGATCAACCTGGTTGAGTACAAATACAGGCATGAGACAGTGAACGGTACCAACTACTGTGTGAGAAACTCATGAATGCAGAATCACAGTAAGAACAACAAATACTTTTAGGCAAAACAGTTAAAATAACAAGACAGATTGGGAATAAATATGAGTTACGATTAATGAACAACATGAATTTGAACTGGGAATGTTAGTGTTTCCATTTGAGGATCGGGAAGGTCACACAACTTGCTCCGGATAAAACGGTGAATATGTGATGGAGGTAGGACTCCGATCTAGGTGTCCAGGTTCATGGTTGTAACCACTAGCCTACATTAAACAGAATTAATGATACGAAAGTAACAGTTATCAAAATACTTATCAGACTAAGCAACAAATAGACATGGTACTTACATATTGCATCACTGATTGAACAGGTCTGTATTTTGGACAATTTGTTTTCACTGCAGCCATGTCTTGAAACATTCTACCTCCTGCTCGAAGAAATACTAACTCCTTTACTGTGTTTACATAATTTAAAAGACTTCCTTAAACTGTCATATTCTTGCTGAATGTACAAGTAATTACTGTTTGTTTTTCTTGTTCCCATTATTGTGCGTAATGTTGGTATCCTTCATAATATGTAACTAGCTGCTGTTAGCAGGATGTTCCTGAAAACAGGGATGTCTCACCTCCAAGTAACTATCCTGTGTATATAATTTTAATTTTAAGTACAAAAATTCACTACTTTTTACATCCTTCCAAGTCTTCCCCAAATACGTTTCCTTTAAATCCACTGATGTATGTTACCATTAATGCACTTCATAGTTTTGCTTGGAAATTAGAGTGTATGTTTATTTTACATACTAATTCTAGATTGCAAGACAGCAAATTAATCTACTGTAAATCTTTTTATGGTGCGGTCCATCTACTGTAAATCTTTTTATGGTGGGGTCCTGTTTATACCTTTTAGTCCTTCCACCACAAGAACAAAGAGTTTGAGGTTTCTACTTCTAATCTTGGAATATTGAAGGCAGAAGCAGTTGTTCCGCCATCACTGACCCAGGCACAAGTTAGGAGCACCACTGATCCATGGTCCTTGTGCTATGGGATATCTCTGCTGTTCTTTCTTGTATTCAGCTCATCCTTTTAGTGTAGAGTTTCTGTTCCAATTCCACACCACCATAGATTATCTATTATTGATTTAGGAGGCAGTATAGTGCAGTGGGTTAAGGCTCTGAGCTGCAGATCTGGAGACCTGGGTTTGAATCCCTTAGCTGCCTAGGTGCATACTGTGTGATCCTGAGCAAGTCACTTAACTTCCTTGTGCTCCCAGGTCACATCTGGAAACAAGTCTAGGCTTAGTGTGCTACTCCTGGTTAATCATCGTTCCCTTCCCTTCCTTCCTTCCCTATCCACAGGAGTGATGTTTGAGGGTAAAGCAACATTTTCAGAGGATTGCATTTCAGTGGGTTCACAATCATGTGCTCTACCCACTCGGTTACTCTGGCTTGTTTTGAATGGTCATTGCATACATGTCTTACACCCATCCCTGGCACAGTTACTGACCCTTATCAATGTTCCCAGTGCACAGACCCAGTGCTGTTAATGAACTGATTACTTCATTATTTGGGGAACGATCTGTCTTCACCAAGAAGGTTAAGTTCTGCCATTTTGTTACTTATTTAATACGGTCCAAAGAGGCAGATTTCCCGATTAGGTGATATGGTATTGTTGACCAATAACAGGATATCCTGACAGTATCAATCTCCCTTCTTTGCAGCATTGTACAGAATGCATGTTACTGCTTGAGTTCCCTACTGCTTTCACTGTATTGGTGGAAGAAGCATTTCTAGTTGCACACCATTGCAAACGGAGCACACCTGAAAATTATCAGAGGTCAGTGCATTTATAAGGAACATAATTCACCTGTAGTAGCCTTCTCCTGCCCGATGTGATACCCTTAGCATTCACCGTTTTTTCTTACCATGGGCTGTGACTTGCACTCAGCCTTGGATCAACTAATGCCATCCCTGGGTCCCATGTGATACACTTTTGCCCCACCAGGCAGCAGGGCCTACCTCTAACCAGGATCAAGTGGGCATGGGTGGGAGGGGGGATATAGGGGTATACCATGGCCAGTGTTCTGAGCTAGTAAGCTTGGGGACTGTGCGGCATCATTCTTCTTTGTATGCTGAAAGCCGCATTTTTCCCAGGTGTTTGCCAGGCCCTCCTACCCACTGTGATGACAAACTCCTGCCCACTGGTGCCAGGAACCAATATTATATATTCACCCATGATACCTAGGCTCCCCTCTGACCACTGAAGACACAAAAGCAGTGGGGTGGGTCTCTCCCTCCCCAGAGTCTGATACCTTGGGTCTACAGGGTACCCTAGTCTCCTCCAGCTGAGGAAGAGGAAGTGTATGCATTGTGAATCTAGGTTTCCTGCATAGAAATGTGTTATGCTCCACCACTGCATCCAGATCAGGCTTTATAAAATGTTTTTAATGAATATCGATACTCAATACAGCACCTCAAAATGTTCTAGAGCTGAAATGACTGTTTCATGAGATTGTTTGTGCCACAAAGAAGTCACAGTCTGCTGTGTCTGCAGTTCTTTAGTCACCTAATTAAAAAAAAATGATGAATAAATTAGTCTTGCCTTGGCCAGTTATTTCAAGCCAAGCCTGGGGTCACAACGTGCAGTAGAATAACACATCCAATGGCCCAGTCCTGGTGTAACCAAGGCAGAACCTGAGAGATTTGTGCTTGGAACTGGAAAAGAATCCTCAGTGACGCAATACAAAGGTGGACAGTTGAAACGCCATTCTTTTGCCTTATATCAGCACTGTCATCTTTGACCTGTTCTACAGATGTTTTCAGGCAGGAATAATGGCAAGGCAAGGCAAATTTTATTTTTATGGCGCACAATCCCGGAGGCTCTGGGCACCTAACAGAATAAATTATACAAACAATGCAATGTAAAACAACAAACAACATAAAACAAATAAAAGTATTAAAAACAATATAATAAAATGTCAGCAGTAATAATAAGACCAATAGACTATATTATTAAACTATAGTCCCCAAAACAAAAAGTCAGTGTAAGTCAGTTATATAGCTGCATTGGGGAAAGCCTGTGAAAATAAGTAGGTCTTTAGCCCCTTCTTAAAGGCCTATCCAGACTCCAATGATGGTAGCTGGGAACAAATTCCACAGGGTAGGTCTGGCGACAGTAAAAGCGCAGTCGCTGGAGGTTTTAAGCCTAAACCTGGGGATGTCGAGGAGCCCTCTAGTTGAGGACCAGAGAGAGAGTGGGTTGAGGTGGCAGGTTAAAGGAGCTCAGTCAGATAACTAGGGCCCAGTCCATATAGAGCCATATAGGTGAGCAAGCCCACCTTGAAGATGACCCTGCAATGAACCTGCAGCCAGTGCAGGGCTTGCAAGACAGGGGTCACATGACTGGATCTAGCCAGGCCAGTCAGTAACCTTGCCGCTGCATTCTGCACCAGCTGCAGCTGGCGGAGGGCCCCTCCAGTGACCCCGAGGTATAGAGAGTTGCAGTAATCAAGCACTGAAATTACAAATGAATGGACTAGTGTTGGGAGGTCTTCAGGTGGAACTAGATGCTTAATCCTGGCAATGTCCCTCAGGTGGTAAAAACTACCCTGAACAACAGAAGACACCTGGGCTTCCAGGGTCAATCGGCTGTTGAGGATCACGCCAAGATTTCACACTCTAATGGAGGATAGCAAAGGAGCTGATCCCAGCTGTCCCACTGGCACAAAGGCAGTGCGTTCATCTGCGACACTGCTGACCCAGGTTCGGGAACGGACTCGGGATGTTGGAGGGATGGCTGGGGGGAGAAGGATTGAGCATCGTATGGACTTCTCTCCTTCTCCAGGGGGTGGGGGGTGGTAGTGTGTCTGGCTTACTACAGACCCCTAGTGGAAGTTGGGGGGGATCCACTGTGCTGGTGCCGTACTAGTGGGGGGAGCAGGGCAGATGCGGGCCATCACTGCACATCCCAACCCCCGTACAGCACACAAAAATACCGTCCCCAAGCACGAAGCCCCACCCCGCCACCTCAGCTGCCAACTATGTCCATCGAGTGGGGTTCCACTCCCATGGCCCCACCCTGGGGGGTAAGCCAGAACACGTTACTGGTGGCCTTGGGTAGGGAGTGCCAGCCCAGCGGCCCCGCTCAGGGGAGTAAGCCTGGGCATGGGGAGGCGGTGTGCAGGAGCTGAGATCCCTGCGGGGGATCGGGAGCCAAAAAAAAAGAGCTGTTCCCAGGACCAGTCCTGTATCTGCTCCAGCTATGCCACCATCACACCCATGACCTGACTCAACCACCAGTAGCTCCATGGTATACAGTGTCTAATAAACCACGTTACCCCAATACCTGCATCCTAGTCTCTAAGATCAACAGAGGCAACTAGTTGAATAGTACCTAAATTCTGAAAAGACTTCCTTAGATGGTCCACCTTCTTCTCTGACCCAACAGAACAAAACATGTTACCAGCACCACTTTGACAAACCCTGAACCTATCATTTTCCAATGGGTGCTGCTTGAGCATCACACCCATATGCATGCAGCTGTATATCCTGCAGAAACCTGTGAATATCCGCTCCCTTCATTATTATTGATTGGCATGGAATGCTTGCAGCTGTATATCCTGCAGAAACCTGTGAATATCTGCCCCTTCATTATTATTGATTGGCATGGAATGCTTGCAGCTGTATATCCTGCAGAAACCTGTGAATATCTGCCCCCTTCATTATTATTGATTGGCATGGAATGCTAGCACATGGTTTCTCATAAAACTCTTTGTAGCCTGCTGCGTGGCACCAAAGGGTGAGGCACATGCTCAACAGGCTGGTGACTTAGGTTTGTGCCCTGTACCCAAGACATCAGGAGTAGAGGTAGGAAGAGAGGGTGACAGAGCAACTGTGTGGATGCTGTCCCCCCAGGTCAGGGCTCAATGACATCCACTCTTAGTCTCCTGGTGGTAGGCATGTAGTAACACACATGACTTGGTTGGCCACATATCGAGCTTGCTGCTGCCCCAGGACAATGTCTTGGACTCCCTCTGAAGTGAGTGAATGGGGCCATGAAAGCGCATTACTCAGCTGGTTGCTTTGGATGGTGGCCTCCATGTATCCAAACCCCAAGTCACCAGATATTGCTCGGCTGCGTGTATGCCCCCCTGCCCTGGTCTTGAGGACTCCTAGACACTTCTCCTGCCTCTCTGTCAGTCGCAAATTGGTTGGGTCCCCCCAGGAAGGAATTGACATGGAACCCAGAGATCGGGGGGTGCTGTCCCCTTTAACCCCAACTCTGCTCTTGACCAGCACACACCTCCTTTCAGGATGTACTGGCCTTAGTACCTCCATGTATTACCCCCCCCCCCGAGGTGGGACCAGGAGTGTCTAGAACATTCTCCCCCTCTCCCAGTGTCCTCTAGAGTAGTGGCCATGCCTGGGGGGTGGTGCAGGTCCACAGCGGGAAGGGTGTCATCCTGTTATACGGTGTTTTGTCCTCCATTTTCTCCCCAACAGCTTGCAGTGGGCAAGAATGCAATAGCACATGCATGTAGAGGCATGTGTGTGTGCCATGTGTCAACTGCCAGCTGCCCCCCTACATGGCCATGACCACTGCCCCACCACCATACCGCCACGTGGTGGCAGTACAGGAATGATGCATTATGACCCCCCCAATAGAAGAATCCTGTCAACAGATACTCAATCCTGTCATGCCAGTTGACCCCCAGCAGACCAAGTCCGCATATAAATCGCCGGCATGGTGGGAGATGTAACGTCCAGTGCCTCAGCCCTCCTTGCCACTCAGCCAGTTTGCCATGAACTTTATTACACTGTAGTTTGCACTTGTGAATCCAATTGTACTGTACTATAAACCATGCCCTTTTTGTACCTTGCTGTATGTAAGGACCCCCCCAAAAAGGTATTGTATCTCAAGAGCCCACCCCGCTATCTGTGGGATGCAACTTTCAAATACATTTTATTATTCATTTTCCCAAGGCAGCCCTAATGAGATGCCACATCTGTGTATTATACTACATATCTTTGTATTATTTACATTGCTTATTTATTGCAAAGTCCATGTATCTTATGAGTACACTGTATATTATATTGTTATATGCATGTATAAAGAATCTATAACTGTATCTGTACCCTCACACTCTTCCCCGGGTCACATCTGGAAACAAGCCTCGGCTCAGAGTGCCTTTTCCGGTTACCAAATGTTTAAATAAAATAAATTATTGGATGGCTGTGCTTTAAATTGTATGAATTGCACTATGTAAATGTCCCAAGGCCCCATCTGTACACGAGTTCTCTCTGAAGTCACATTGCCAACCCTGGAAAAAAACAACCAACTTTTTGACAATAACATTTGGTTTTCAGAGGGATCCTGCTGTTACCCAGTTTTGTTGATGGGATCACTGAGTCATAGGGAGGTCAGGCTACTCCAGAGTCTCACAGTGAGCCAGAGGCTGTGATAAGATTTAAACCTGGATCCCTGGATTCAGTGCATTAACCACTTTGCCAAACTGCCATCCCACATGGGCATGAAAAGACAACTAGATGTCAGAGATTCCATTCAGAACATGTGTATGTGAACATTTGTTTCTCCTGCAAATTGTGATAACTTTGGGGGAAGAAAAATCCCTGCCTCAAGTTTCTAGGGACTTCAGCAGAATTTATAACTAATATAAATTATGATGAGTGTGCTACATGTTTGAAGCAGGCCCTTAGTCTGCCAAGATGATTTGAAGTTTGCACCAGCAACCACATTGCTCATGCATTTGCTTTGAATGTTTTGCCCTAGAGGTTTACCATCACCTGGTAACTGTTGCACTGAACAGCAAACTTGATTACTGTGTTTCAGTGTTTAGTTTTGTTCTTCATACTCAAAGTTAAATAGATTGGCAGAATGCTATGGATAGATCCAAGAGGAGCATCGCAGCCTTTTTGTGTCCAGTTAGGACAGTGGGGAAAAAACGTTGATTCTACTTCTAAACCAGTCTGATTTCCTATAGCGTTCTCTCACTTGAGTGCATGAAGGGCCCATGTCTTCATATCCAAAATCCAGCGCCCCCCCCCCACACTCACCATAAGGATAATTCTGTGGAGAAATTGACCTATGTCCAATGAAATTCTTCATTTTTGTTGTATTTAAAACCTTTTAGAACACACTTTGGGGACGTTAATATTGACCCTATATACCCTGCGTGTGATCATTTTGTCACATCTGCATAGTAGAAATCATGCTTAACATTAGATATCTGTTCTCGGGTTCACATCTGATGGTAATTTCAGTGAGCTGCAATATTTTTGAAAGACATCAAACTTAAGAAGTGTGAGGGGCCGAATCAGTTTGCATGGAATCAAACAAGCTGTGAAATGACTCTGCTAGTACTGCACAGTATAGAGTTAGTAAAGGATGTGCACACTGCTGTAAAGAGCTTGTATAGTGCCACAAATTAGTATTGATATTTAAAAGCAGTCAGTTATTACTTTTTAGGTCTCAAGTCATTTTTATTTTCCCTTTTACTTACTAGAAGATTTTCTGTGTGACAGTACTAGGTGTGATGTGTTGAATGTACTCTACCTGAAGACTGACAGAGCAAGTTCTGTTCTTCCTCGTACCTCATTAATACTGTGACGTCATGACTGACCAAGAGCCAGTCACCTGCTGCCAGATGGTTCACTTGTAATGTCCCAGTAAATGAGGTTGAAATGCTGATGAAGTATCAAGGTGAACAGAACTTGATCCTGTTTGTCAATCTCCAAGTAAAGTAGTCCTCTTCACATCACACCTGATACTATCAGGTAGAAAGCCTTCTAATGAGACAATGGATAACAAAAAATACTTAGGAAATAAAAAGTAGAAATGACTACTTTTAAATGTTAATAACATTTCTAACATTTTTCCTTTTTTGCCTGCTATTTGTGGCACTACTAGCTCTGTAACGCTATAGTTCTGAGAAGATGTGTTATCTGGGACTGGGATTTAATGCAAAGAAGTGCAAGATCATGCACATAGGGAAGAGAAACCCTGAAGCCACCTATAGGCTGGGAGGGGAGTTGCTGGCAGTCACAAAGGAAGAAAGAGGCTTGGGCATCATCATCACCGATGACCTGAAATCATCCAAGCAGACCTCTAAAGCAGTAGGTAAGGCTAGGGGGATGTTAGGATGTATTAGTAGGGGTATAACAAGTCGTAAGGGAGGTAATAATCCCTCTTTACAAGACACTGGTTAGGCCCCATCTGGAGTACTGCATGCAGTACTGGAGGCCACACCTTCACAAGGACATTAACCAAATTGAGGCAGTCCAGAGAAGGGCAACCAAAATGGTGCAGGGACTGCATCAGAAGACATAGAGGACAGATTAACGGAGCTCAATATGTATACCCTAAAGCAAAGGAGGGAGACAGGTGATATGATAGAGACATTCAAACACCTTAAGGGCATTAACAAGGTGAAAGAGTCTAACATGTTTAAATATATGAAAAATAGCAGGACAAGAGGACACAGCATGAGATTAGAGGGAGGCCGATTAAGGGGGAATGTGAGGAAATTCTTTTTCACAGAAAGGGTGGTAGATACATGGAACAGCCTACCTCAGGAAGTGGTGGCTATGAATACAGTGCAGGGCTTCATACAGTCATGGGATAGGCATAAGGGAGCAATACAGATGAGTATGAATAGATAGGACACTGACAGAGCAAAGGCCGATGGCACATTTATAAGGTAGAAAAAGAAATGGGCAGACTGGATGGGCCTTGCGGTCCTTATCTGCCATCAACTTCTACATTTCTATGTTTCTGTGCATCTAAAGTAGCTGATTTTTGCCCTTTCAAACCTTTAACCTTGTAGCACAGATTACTGTCATGCAAATTACATTTTGTAATCCCTGATATCCTGATGTTTGTGCTTTTGCTAACACCTGTTAGTGTTATGCCAGCTGTCATGTACTGTATGTGGGGTTTTACCTTCTACAGACTGTCAACATCTGATTGATAATATGCACTGTAATTGTACCTCATTGTCATTTAACATTTTGTACCAGTATTACCATGCCTGTTTCTTTGTAATGCCTGCCTCTGCACCAGTGGCAGTATGTCTGTTCCTTTGTAATGCCCGCCTCTGTACCCGTGGGAGTATGCCTGTTCCTTTGTAATGCCTGCCTCTGTACCCGTGGCAGTATGTTTGTTCCTTTTTAATGCCAGCCTCTACCAGTGGCAATATGCCTGTTCCTTTGTAATGCCTGCCTCTGTACCAGTGGCAGTATGCCTCTTCCTTTGTAATGCCTGCCTTTTCTGTTTTGTTTGTATAACTGGTTGCTTTTGAAAATGGGCGATTCTAGCACATCTTGCTCTCCAGTATAAAAAAATGAAAATGAAATATTTAAATCAAATCATCTTTATATTTATAGCGCCTTTCAAAATCAAGGCGCTGTACATAAAAACCATACACATAAAGACAAAATTTTAAAACAAGCATAAAACAAATCATCCGTCACTAGGAAAAGCTAAACTAAATAAATAAGTCTTTAACTCCATTTTGAATCTATCGACGGTTGGGCATTCTCTCAATTTACGTGGCAGTGATTGATGTAAACAGCCTGTCTCTCTTATTTTTTATGGGCATACCACATCGCTCATATGAAAAAGGTTGCCCCTTTTCTGGCTGATAGGCAAACAGATTTTTTAAAGTATATGATAACCTTGTATTGACCTAACAGATATTGTACATAGATGTTACATTACTCAAACCTTCAAGGTCACACACATCCCTTCTTTGGTCTTCAGTTAACACCTGATGAAAGGACCTTTGTGACCCTGAAAACTTGTGTACTGTTATATCTCAGTCTGATATCTGTTAATCCAGTAAAAGATATCACAAACGTCTCCTCTCTGAGGGGCAGAATGAATTGAAAGCTGTATAAAAGAAATGTAGATTATGATCTATTTGCCCCCCCCCCAAAGGCAATAGATTTTTCTTCACTCTGCCACTTGAGAGTTTCTGTATGTTTGGATATCTGTAGTACTAGCCATACACAAGTGTCAGTGTGGGTTCAGTGGACTCAGTGATGACACTGTCACCATTGAGCTGGAAAGTCAAGGGGTCTAGTCCCATACTGGAGACCTGGTCTCATACCTAGCACTGGCACCATAGTGCAGAATTAGAGGGTGCTGTTAAAGGAAAACTGTCAATTTCCTAAACTCCCCTGCCCCAGAGCCATGCCCCCCCAATAAGAGTTTTGGTGACAGTTGTTTAAATAAAATCAGTCTGGGCATTGAGAGGGAACATGCAGAATGAATAAAAATGAAAGATGGCATTGGGATCAGGGTGAGAGAGATGATGTCTTTTTTTCCTTTTTTTAATTGTCACTAGGATCAGACTATTTGGAAGGAGAAAGTACACAGTAAAAGTGTGTGGGAGGGAGTTTTTTTAATTTTATTTTAAAGTAGTATATGGAATCGCACTTTTTGATCCTAGAGCCACAGAGGACATGATTACACAGGAACCTAAACTTTTTGACCCAGCAACACCGATGCTTAGAACCAAATCACAGCACCATCCATGCGCCCACAGGGTGTGTAGCGGCACTGGCTCCAACTGTCTTAGTTCCTCTTTTCCCTGTTGTTGAAACACAGCATTGTTCTCGAGAGGGAACTTCAGTGTGTACAAATAGTGGTTTAGGCTAGTTCATGGCAGATAAATCACCTTTATTCAGCTGAGTTTTTTTTTTTAAGCAATCTCAGTGTCAGTTTTCATTTCAGATTTCTCACAGTCCTACCATATTTGACAAGGTTTGAAAACTATTATGGCAGGTAGGGCATCTGGTAAGGCAAGTTGCTCGTCTGCAATTCTACTTTGGATCACAACTCTCCTCTGGGTTGTGTTACAGTCTTGGGAAGTCTCTCAACAGGGAGTGTTAGCAGTCCTCCTATAGCTATAAAAAAGAAACGTTTCTGGCCCTGTTTACAGTTAGCATTGGGTTCCTGGGACCGCACGCCCTTACATAAAAAGTAAAAGTGATGACATAGCTCCCGGTCTAGTTCTCCCCACTTTGCCCCAAGGAGGTTGGCTCTGTGAGGTGTGAGGGGAGTTCTGATGTCCCCACTTTTATCATCCTTGATGAGGGAGGACACAAAATCAGACATCATCATGCAAATGGTACCAGTGCTTCTGCCTCAGACATCATCACTGCTTTTAAGAGATGTTTCGAAAGAGCAGTTTGATCGATGAACAGTCGTTATGGAGTAATGGCTCCTTCACACCCTATCAATGCTTTTGTCGGCCCGTGCAGGACTGTTGGGGTGGCTTTGGGCTTGGCCTCACTGGGTTTTAGTATGTAATGCAGATGCTGTCCCTGGTGCCAGCACCATTAGCAGAGTCAGTACCACCCTTGATGCCAGCACCATCCTTGGTTCCAGAACTGCCCTTGGTATGGATACCATCCTTGGCACCAATGCAGATGGCTTCTCAGGAATCGTGGTCAGTGCATGGACAGGTGTTGGGGCCCTGACCAACCTTGACGCTGTTTTGGGCACCTTATACACAGGGTTAAATAGATTAAAGAGGTTGCAGAGAAGAGCTACAAAATTGGTAGCCAATGTAAGAATAACATACTATGATGACAGGTTGAAGGAACTGGACATTTTTTCCCTCAGCTGGAGAAGATTAAGAGGTGATATGTGCCTTGCCTGTAGGGCCCATGAAAATAATGACCTTTGGGAATGCTTGGGATAGAGGCAAGGGTAGATGATAGGGATTTTAGAGGTCATAAAAAACTGTTGAAAGGGTTACTTTCTAAAATTAAGCAAAGGGGTCACTGGTTTAACCATAGGGTTGTTTCTGAGTGGAATAGTTTGCCAGTTGCAGTACTATATAATGATAGCATGTCAAATTTAAAATTTAATTAGACCTCTACAAGAAGAATAAGGGGAGAACAGGGTATTGATCTCATGGTCAAGTCTATATGGCATAAGCTTCCCGACTTGTAAATTGCTATGATGTTGGAGCCCCTGGTATTGCGCTCTTTACTGGATGATGCACAAGAATATAATCTGGATCTCCCAGATGAGACAGAACATCAGGCTGCTCAGGACATCACCTCACTTCACATGCTCAGGTGATCAGGGTTCCTCAGGAGGATCGCTCATTTCAGTCACTACTAAATAATATGCACACAGCTCTGAACTTTGAGGCTGTGGCTGTGGACAGTCCCAGAAGATATAAATAGAGTAACTTAATATCTCTTCACTCCGTGTATCCTTGGTGCCCCCAATCTGGCCTACTCTAACACTCCCTGAGGCAGCTCAAAGTAAGCCTGCTTCCATACATTTAGTTTTCTGGCTCCTGGATAGAAAGTACATGGTACCTCAGAACAAACTATTCTCTTATATTTAGCCTATAGCAGATTCTATTGTTATTATTGACTCAGTGTGGTATTAACACGCTTAATGGCTGCTGCATTGATACTACAAACTGCCCCACACCGTACCAGCATTAGCGTAGCAAATTCCCAGAGGGCCTGGGTGCAAGGCGATGTTACAGGGCCCCTCCCCAGTTTTGAGTAAACATCAAAATTATGATTTGGACCCCTCAAACCTCATGGGCCCGGGTGCCACTGCACCCCCTGCACCCTTGTAGCTACGCCCCTGCCTACCAGTGTCTTAATTCAGGAGGGCAAATCACAAGTAGTCTGCATAGGAGAATCCCTCTTTCCTCCACTCCCTGTCAGATCAGGTGTTCCCCAAGGTTTTGTCATTGGCCCTATCCTACTCTTAGTTTTCCTAAATGATCTCTGTAAAGTATGTGTCTTCTGAAATATTCACATCTATATGGATGACCGTGCTTTTATTTGTCTCAGGGCCTTCTGCCTCTGATCTGGCTGTTTGCCTGACTAGAGATTTTACCAATATTCAACTCTTGCTCAGCTTTAATCAGCTTACCCTCAATGCCAAAAAATTGTCTCAGTGACCTTTGTCACCAGGCAGCATCTGGCCAAATCCCTGTCCACAGCTGTCTTCATAACCCTTGATGGCTCATCACTGGAGATTTCCTCACTCAGGTACTTGCAGGTTTGGGTGGGCCGCCACTTCATCTTCTCCTGTCATGTGTACAGTATGCCACCAAGAAGCAACTCCACTCCAAACTGGGTGTGCTCTACAGGTACGGAGCCTATATCTCACTCCCCACCAAAATTAGATTGTTAAGGTGCTCCTCCTGGTTCTTAATTGTGTGTATGTAATATATGATGCTGCACCAAAGTTCATGCTCTCTAGACTGAATCTACTTTTTAACTCCTTCTGTTGCTTTGCAGTTAACAATCCCCCATTCCCCTGCACTCATCACTGTTTACACCTCGCTCTGTCTCCCATCTCTTGTGGGCAGACGGCTTGCCCATTCTGCTCCATTTATCACCAGGTCTGAATTTGGAACCCTCCCCACCTGTCTTGGCTCCTTACACACCTGTACACTTACCTCCTCACGCTCCCTCTGTAACTCTTAAATTCTCTCTTTCTCTGACTGTCTCTCTCCTTTGCGTTAAAACATCTGTGGGTCAGTCTGCTTTCACCTTCTGGTTTTCCCCGACTCTGCAATAGCCTTCTCCCTTTACCTTGAAAGTCCTTCTCCATGACCATACAACCTGTGTTTTCAACAGTTTTGATTAATTTGTATTTCTGCACTCCCCTCATAGTCCACTTCTGTCTGCCTTGTACAGTACATTATATATAGTCCTGTTCTGGACCTGTATGATGGTGTGTTTCTCTCATTGCTGTCTTCTTCTCTGCGCTCCCTTGATACCCATTATTGTACTGGTTGTATAGCTTAACTTGCACTACTACTCTCTTCTTCTCTTTGTTACCTTGTTCAGAATTGATTGTATTATTGTCTTGCACAGTTCCCCTTCTGCCCTCCCTCCAGGATGCATCTGGAAATGAGCTGTTGCCTATCCTGGTAAAACATTTGAAATAAAGAATGGAATAAATGTAACTCCTTGTTTTGTAACAAGCTGTGGGATACACTGTGTATGAAAGGTGCTAATTTAAACAAAATTATATTCTGTGAAATAAGTTGCACTGCTGTTTGGCTAGGGACACAACTTTTGGACAATACTACTAAAGAGTGTGTCATTGTGTACAAGCTGGGATTTTGTTTCTCTTGGGCTCCCTGCGGTGTGCCCAGACCACCAACTGCTTTTTTGGGTTTCTTTGCAGTACTCCAGGAGTGAGATGAGGTCATTCTTATTTTGTTATAATTTGCACCATGTTTAGTTTCTGTTATGCAAATCATTGCTTCAAACATAGACGTGGGAATTTGCATGTATATTTTGGTTTCATGTAGCAACACTGTTGCAGAAGTAGAAAAAAAAACAAGTGCATTTTAATGAGTGTTGGCAGAATGTATCAAACAAAAGTGTGGTATTCATTAGCTACAATTCTGTAAAATCCAAGGGTCAGTTGCCAGAAATCATTATGCTGAAATGTATTGCGTGTATGGGCCACAAAAAAACAAAGCCTCTTCAAAGTCAAGCTTGGTCTTTGGCATTTTTACTGTCCAGTGGGTATCATAGTATTATATGAAAATAATCAGTTCTTTGATGAATATGAAATTATTAATTTCATTTTTATGAATGATACGTATCACCTGGACCTGTTGCTGTGTTATGAATGCATTCATTTTGCCTGCCTACCTTTCTGTCTGTCTTTCTATCTGTCTGTCTGTCTGTCTCTGTCCATGCATCCATCCATCCATCTATGTCTGACTGTCTGTCTGCCTATCTTCTTTTCTTGCTTCCCTCGCCTCCTTACCAACAATGTACCTGCTGCATCTAGTTATCCTGAGATTGTTATATCATTTGGGCTGTGTGTGCACTGTGGATCTTAAAACAGTTTAAATGCCTTAAAGGAGAACTACGGGGTAACTGGAAGCCACAACTGATGCACAGATTGGGGCTTCAGTACCCAATTTCTCCCTGTTGTCACCAGATAAGTAAGTTATTAGCTTACCTCATCCCTCATTAAATCTGAAGTCCCCCGGGCTGCAGCTGACATATTGTAAGTGCCGCAGTGCTGGCTGGGTGCCCGCCCCAGAGATCTCGCAAATTGTATCGCGAGATGATGATGCAGTGTCGCTGCAGCCTATAATGTGCCTCTATGTATGGAGTTTTAATAAACTCCGTTTCAGCTGTGCCCAGCATTATTTTTACATAATATGATTATATGCCAAATGTATACTTTGGCATATAATCATATTATGTAAAAATATCGCTGGGCACAACTGAAACAGAGTTTATTAAAACTCTATACATAGAGACACATTATGGGGTGCGGCAACACCGCATCATCATCTCGCGATTCAATTAGCGAGATCTCGGGGGCAGGCACCCAGCCAGCACCATGGCACTTACAGTATGCCGGCTGCAGCCCAGGGAACTTCAGATTTTATGAGGGATGGGGTAAGCTAATAACTTACTTATCTGGTGACAGCAGGGAGAACCGGGGTACTGAAGCCTCGATCAGTGCATCGGTTGGGGCTTCCAGTTACCTCGTAATCGAGGCTTCAGTACCTCGTAGTTCTTTAAAATGTTTTAAATTCCTCCTAGCACTGTTTGCATCCAGACTGCAAGCCCCTTAAAACATTTTAATGAAAATGTTTTTAAACCCTGCTAGGTACCTTATCTTAAAACAATTTAAAAAATGTTTTAGAGCTAGCATGGTTTCACTTCCATGTCTGGACAGGAGCAAACATGGTTTAAGCTGTAACAGTTTAATTAAAACAATTCTAGTAGGTTTGTGTTCGCAAACAAGCACAGATCTGTGTGTTTTAAGTAATGCGACATGGTTACAGGAAGAACAGGTTAAACACCAGCAGTGTGTTTGCACTAAGTCATTATCAAGAATAGCAACTGTATAGCGTGGATGCACTGAAACCATTTAACTAAACTGCTGTTAAAAGAAGTTTCCATAAACAGTTGTGTGGTGTGGACAGGTCCTCAGTCTTTTAACCTCAACAGAGTGTTGATCTGTTTTGTTTTTTGTTGGTGTGCAACTCCTCCCCCGAATAATACTTTATTTCTATTGCCTTTTAACATGGAAATAGAGAATTTGCTGGCAGATAAGGACCACTTGGTCCACCTGGTGTGCCCATTTTCCCCCTGCCTATGGTGTCACCACATATCCTTCTTGATCTCCGGTCCATCAGTATTTATGTGTCTTGTTTTGCTCTGCCCATGTACCTTAAACATACACAATACACAAGACTATAAGCCTGACATAATTTTTTTGGGGGGAGAGGGGCTACCCATTCTGACCCTTATCCTTGGAGTGTTTGTTAGTCTATAACATGATGAGTAACCTTATGGTATGGTGCTACTGTGGCAGTGTCTGCCAAGCCCAGAGATTCCCCTTTTGATATACTGTAGCCTAGAGTTTAAAGCACAGAGCTGAGAAGCTGAGATCATGGTTTGAATCCCTCCACCCCTGCTTGCTCATCACGACTTTGAGCAATTATTTTCCTCTCCGTGTGCTTAACCTCATCTCCCTTTCCCTGTGCATAACCTCTTTCAGCCTAATGACTGCTGCAGCTGTTTATGGTATGTACAGCTCTTTGGAGTACAGTGCATATCAAAGCCACTGCAGAATGTCAGATTCCTTTGTTGTGTGCCATTGTAGCAAGATAAAGTGGACTGCGCAGCCTTGCCACATTATGAGGGAAAGTCTCTCACATTAACCCTCAGAAACCCTCAGCCCCACATACATTATTGTACTGGAATTTTAAGGTACAAATTACTCTGTGTTGCTTAATAAATTGCAAATTTTGTGACCATGAAAGAACACATTTCCAGTGTGCTAAACCTGTAAGAACTGATGATGTGTTCCACATGTGGGTGACGAAAGGCTGAAGTGTATGAGACACAGTGAGTTTATCAAGCCAGTTATAAAGCCTCCCACCCACCCACCCATGGCTGTTGTGATTGGTGGTACCTCCAGAGCAACTTAATCCAACTGAGTTCTGGAAGATTGTTCACTCCATTTTTGACTCCCATCAATCCTTCAAGTCCTCAAGCTAGACAGTTCTATCATCTCTTCCCCCCCCTGAGGTCATAGATGTTTTCAATTACTTCTTTTCTTCCTGTGCACTCTCCATCCGGTACCAGCTCCCTACTCCACCTGTCTTTAAATATCCTACCCCTGCCCCCTCAAGAGAATATAGAAGAACTGAACAAGGGAGGAGGATGAGAAACAGGCAAACATATTAAATGATTTATTTATTTAGTTTTGTTGACTGGGTAAGTGCACTAGACAAATTCTTGCCTATTTTCAGGCAGACCCGGGGGTAGGGGGATACAGATGAACGTCAACTGACCTTGAACTAGATTAAGCTGTTGGTGTATTTTAATGAATGGGGGAATTTGGCCAGGGCACTTGGGAAATTCCCCTACTCCTTTTGAGAAGTACCATGGGATCTTTAAGAGCCACCTGAACTACCACCAGAACAGGCAGATGGGACCTCGGTTTAATGTCTCATCCGAAAGACGGCACCTCAGGAGTGCAGCACCCCCCTCATGCTGCACTGCAGTTTCAGTATTGGGATTTAACCCAAGTGCCTGGTGTGGGATCAAACCCACAGCCTTCTGATCTCCCAGCCTCAGAGGAGAGTGTGCTACCTGCTGGCCCACTGACTCTGCTGCTTCAAGTCCAAGTTCAGGATTACTTCATGACAATAAAAACAGGTTCCTGGGTAGTGATATTAATAGGTTGGTGATGGGGGGGCAGGGTTTTCTGCCAAACATCACCGTGATGCAGCACCATGTGTCAATAGGTTGGACCATTTAAAACATAGTCTGATGTTGTGTGAAAGTGCTGCAGTTTGGGGGCACTTCAGGTCCCACTTGCAGTACAAAAAGTGACGCATATGTCACTTTTTTGATGCAAGTGGTTGTAAAGCTGAGTCTGTATCACCACTGTGAGGAAAAATTTCAAAAATAGCAAATTAACATTTTGTTGCATTTCAGAGGATGCAGTTGCAACCCAAAATCCAGACGTGAGACTGCACCTGCGCTTTTGAACCCCCCCCCCAGCCCCTTCTCAGTCCTTAGATTGTATAACTAGAAAAAAAGTTCTCAGAGATCTGTAGGACCTTAATGTGAATGCAAGTCCACAGGACCAGACAGGCCGCACCTGAGAATTGTGGAGAAAGTGAGTCAGTCACTGGCAGCCACGTTGGCAGACCTATTTAATAAATCATTGACTACAAGGGTGGTGCCTAAGGACAGGAGGGTGGCAAATCTAGTACTGCTGCACTAGTGGGAGGATAGATAAAACCCCTTAAATATATACAAGTGAGCTTGACGTCACTTGTGGGCTAGCTACTGAAAATAATCATAAAAAAACAGATTAGTAGACCTTCTAGAAGAAAATAGTGTTATAGATTGCAGTCAGCATGGTTTCATAAGGGGACGATGGTCTGTAATGGACTTGACTGACTTCTTCAACTTTATACACTGACACAGCTGGTGGCTAGGAGCCAGGCAGTCAACATTCTGTACCAGGACTTCAGTAGGGCCTTCAGTTTGGTGCCTAATTCGAGTCATATCTAGAAGGGGAATAGGGCTGTTGAGAAGACTAACTGAATGGATTGGCATCTAGTTTCTAGATAGAACCTAGAGAGTGGTCGTGAATGATAAATTCTCTGATGTCAGAAGAGTCACAAGGGGAATACCGCAAGGTCAGTCCAGTCTTCAGTATGTAGGTCACTGATATTGAGGTGGAGCTGTGGCTTAAGAAAAGTCTGCTTGCATATGGTATAAAAACTCTGACTGGAGAGTAAGCAGTGATGAGGGGATCAGCAACATGAGTAGAAATGTAGAAAAGCTGGAGCAGTGGCCCAGAATATGGCAGTTACAATTCTGTGCCAAAAATGTAAAGGGATGTAGACTAGCAACAAAAATCCACTGATAGAATATAGATAGCATCAATGGAGTCATGGTGGAGCGAGCATTCAAAAGAGAAGGGGGGTTCAATAAACTGCAGTTTGAAATCCTCTTCTCAATGCAGGACAGCATATGGGAAATGCATAGGATGCTGATGGAGGGGGGAAGATTCAGGGGAGAAAGGAGGAGGTGCTACTTCACTGAGAAGGTGGTGGAGCCATGGAATGCACTTCCTAGGGGGCTGGTGGAGGCAGAGACAGTGGAGGGGCTCAAGAGGGGGTGGGACAGGTACAGGGGAAGGGTTCTGGAAGCAAAATCCAATGCAGCAAGAATATCCGGAACTGGGAAGGGAGAAGCCAGAGAAGGTGAGGGGGACAGCAAGGTCAGCACCCAGGAAGGGGGATGACCAAACGAGCAGACACGAAAGACCGTTAGGCCTATTCTGCTGGCATTTTAGTATGTTAGTATGCTGGGATGTATTTATTTAGTTCGGTTTTGTTGACCGGGAAAGGAAGACTAGTCAATTCTGCCTATTTTCAGACTTGTCCCGGGGGAGAGGGGGAAGATACAGATTCAAACCGACATACTGAACCAGATTAAGCTGTTGATGGAATTTTAGTGAATGGGGGAAATGTAGCCAGGACAGCAGGGTAATTCCCCTTCTCTTTTCAAGAAGTGCCATGGGATCTTTAATGTCCACCTGAATAACCATTAGAACAGGCAAATGGGACCTTGGTTTAATGTCTTATCCAAAAGACTTAGCATAAATATAAGGAAGGGGTTCTCTGGTCAAAACTAAGAAGTGATATTGCTGCTGTACAGGTCATTGGTTGGTCACTGCTGGAGAACCGCATTCAGTTTTGGAACCCACATCTGAAAAGTAAGGAAAGGATTTAAGCTATTCAGCAGAGAGCAACAATGATCAAGGGGCAGCAAGGTAGGACCAGTCAGGAAACAGTGGACAGCCTAAATGTATCCACTGAATACTGCACTCTTACAAAATGTCATGTAATACTAGACAACCAACACTACTTGTCTATTGTTGCTACCAGTGTTCACTGCCCTGTACTTTGTACATTTTTACGATGTGTTCCTGACTCTAAACTTTTTGAAAACAGGCACCTGCCTAAAGGGTTTTACGGGAAATGGAACTAAAAACTAACTAAATGTGCTCACTAGAGAACACGAGAGGGAGCGTGACATGAAAGAAACCTACAGATACATTCAGGGAATACAGCAGGGTGGGCTTCTTGCACATATTTAATTTAAAAAGTAACAACCACCAGGGAACACAGACTCAATCCGGAAAGGGCAGGAGACTTTAAGGACTTAAGTAAATACTTCATTATAGAGAGGGTGTTGGCTAAGGGGGACGAGGTAGCGAGGTGGAAATCATGGCAGAGAGAGTGAGGGAAGCCCTCAGGTCCCTTAAGATGTAGAAAGCACCAGGGCTGGATAAATTAAATCCCAGAGTGCTGAAGGAACTGGTGAATGTCCTGGCGAAACCCCTGGTGGAGCTCTTCAGCATCTCTCTGAGGACAGGGTGGGTGCCCCAGGACTGGAAGGTGGCGCATATAGTGCCTGTCCACAAGAGGGGATCAAGGGAGGTGGCAGGGAACTACAGGCCCGTCAGCCTGACATCGGTGGTGGGCAAGGTGATGGATGGCATTGTCAAGGAGAGACTGGGGGGGACCTGGAAAAGTTGGGGTGCCTGGACGATAGCATGGATTCGTCCCAGGGAAATCGTGTCAGACAAACCTTGTGGAGTTCTATGACTGGGTGACGAGTGCCTTGGACCTGGGTGGACCAGTGGACGTCCTCTTTCTTGACTTCAGCAAGGCGTTTGACTCTGTTCCTCATGGGGGCCTGTTGGCTAATCTGGGAAAAATGGGGGAGGGGAAACAGATGATCGGATGGATAGGAAATTGGCTCCAAAACTGGACCCAGAGGGTCGCAGTTGGCAGAATAGTCTCATCCCCAAGGAGGGTCATTAGTGGAGTCTCTCAGGGATCGGTCCTTGGGCCCTTCCGGTTCAATGCCTACGTCTCTGACATAAGGAAGTGTATCAGGAGTGAGATGAGTCTCTTTGCAAATGACTCAAAACTGGCGGCGGTGGATGGGGTGGAGGGGAGGTGGCCCTACAGGGGACCTGGAGGCTCTGGAAAGGTGGTCTGGAAAGGAAGCTGAGGTTCAGTGCAGGGAAAATGCAAGGTACTGCACCTGGGAGCCAGAAACCCGGGCCAAGTGTACACTGGGGATGCTGCAAGTCTCGATGGCTGAGAGGGACCTGGGGTGGTGGTGGATGTCAAGATGAACAACTCGGAGACTTTTAGGAGGGCAGCGGCAAAGGCCAACAGGATGCTTGGGTGCATCCCTAGGGGGCTGACCTCCAGAAGGAGGGAAGTGATACTCCCACTGTATAACTGCTTGGTGAGGACACACCTCGAGTACTGCATGCAGTTTTGGAGGCCACATTTAAAGACGGACATTGAACTCCTGGAGAGGGTCCAGAGGAGGGCAACCAATATTATTTGGGGCTTGGAGGATAGGACCTATGGGGAGAGGCTCGAAGAGCTAAATATATACACATTGGAAGAGAGCAGGGACTGGGGGGACATGGTAGAGGTCTTCAAGTACATGAAGGGGGTAAATACGGGAGGAGCAGTCAGGGTGCTCCGAAAAAAGGAGAGGGGGCAACTAGAGGGCATGGGTGGAAGCTGGAGGGTGGGGAGATTCAGGTGAGAAAGGAGGAGGTGCTACTTCACTGAGAGGGTGGTGGAGCCATGGAATGCGCTGCCCAGGGGGGCTGGTGGAGGCAGAAACAGTGGAGGAGTTCAAGAGGGGGTGGGACAGGTACAGGAGAAGGGTTCTGGAAGCAAAAACCAGTGCAGCGAGAATATCCGGGACTGGGAAGGGAGAAGCCAGAAAGGGAGAGGGGGGAAGCAAGGTCAGCTCCCAGGGTGGGGCTGACCAAACGAGCAGACATGAAAGACCATTAGACCTATTCTTCTGGCATTGTAGTATGTTAGTAAGTTACCCGGTAATGTGATTAATGCTAGAACTATCTTGTGGTTCAAAACCCAATGGAATATGCATAAGGGAGTAGTCTGAAGCAAAAGGGAGGGCAGGGGCTCTGGGAGCTCTAAAAAGGATTGAGGAATTCTAGGTAGGAGCAACAGTGCAGACTTAACAGATGTTTACTCTTTTTCTGTCCTATGCCATTTATATATCTATGTACAGTATCTGTGTATATATAGGATAGTGTATGGCTCCCGAAGCACAACAAGGCTAAGGGCTGAGGACAAGAAAACACTGGTAATAAATGATAATTTCAACATCACTGCAGTGTTTACATTTGTTTTTGTAAGGGTCACAAACTTTTCAATTAGCTGTCAGGGTGGGGATTTGAGGTTGCTATGGAGCAGGCATCAGTCATTTTGATAGGGAAACCTTTGACTGGTTGCTAAACAGGTGTAGGCGGGCTTTAAAAAAAAAATGGCGTCCGAATTCCTTGCTTAACGAGAAGCGGTGTCCATGAGGAGACTCTCCTGCTTGTAAGTACTATTTATATATCTCGTTGATCTTGCCTTTTAATTAAATGTAGAACCATCTGGTTGATCCTGCAGTTTGTGAGTGTTGGGTGATCGTGCTGCCGCCCTCACCACAGTTATCTGGTTGAGCCTGCCATTTCTGCTGCAGTTGGTGTTGTGTGACGTCCGTAGTGCAGCAGAACGAAAAGTCATTCTGCTGCACTACAGATGTCACTGCTGCAGCAGAACAACATTTTTCAATTAACTGATTTCAGTGGAGAACAACGTTCCACCATATGCTGTATCTTCTTTCTCCCACCTTCCCAGCTGGCATGCTCCCCTCTCACTTGATCCAGCCAAGGGCTGAACCCTGATGAGTTGGGCACCAAGCTTAGTCTCTCAGCCCCTGCCTTTTCTGTCCAGATGGTTTCCTTCCCTCCTTACACTGCTATCCTAGAACAATTTATGTCCCAAACTATCCACCTTCCTCACTCCTTAGGATAGATTCAGTGTAAACAAATGTACTGTACAGTATGCACTGTATGTTTACCTTGACTTTGTTCTTTTGGTTCATCCTTTGATGTTTAATGTATAGTTAAATGCAGGATAACCTTAATACAGACTTGTTTTGTCTTAATCCTGGATAAAAACAAAACTTTATTATTCATTTTTAATTTTTTATTTTTTTTTAGTCTTTTGGTAACTGGGTAAGGCTTACTAGGCACAAGTGCCTGTTTTCAGGGGCAACGTGGGAACACTTTGGTAACCTTTCCTTCTCCTCTGGTAATGTCACAAGTATCTGGAAGTGTGTCAGGGTCCTTCCACTTCACATGGGTGGTGACTTCTTTTTTCCCAGGTAATTGCAGGCCCATCTATTTTACCTCTATTCTTACTATACTCCAGGAGAAGGTAGAGCTCTCCGAACTCTTACCCTTCTTTGATTCTTCCTCCTCCTTCCTTAGCCCCCACCAGCCTTGTTTCAGGAAAATTCAGTCCACAGTCTACTCCCACATCAGAAGGTTTAATAACTACAGCTATTTTTGTAGATCTGGCAAAGGCATTTAACTCATCCAGTATGCTTTCTGCTGCATAAACTGGCAGGTCGGGCCCTAGCTGACCCATCAGTTGGTCCTTTTCAGAGATTCCTTCTCCTGACCAATCCCAATTTTTGCAGAAGTCCCACAGGACTCTGTTCTTGGGCCCCATTCTCTGCTCCATTCTCCTAAGTAATCCACCAAAAGCTTGTTCCTTCATGCACATTAAAGTGTTTGCAGAAGACACACTGCTATCTTCTCTGTGGACACATGGCCCAAGAGCTGTAAGTGGATATTAAATAGGATTTCAGCAACATCCAGCACTGGTTCCACATAAACCAGCTGTCCCTGAATGCGAAGAAGACAATCACCATGAATCTTGGTAGCAGACAGAGCTAGCCAGGATTTCCACCCCCAAGACCGTCAGAACTCAGATGGCGCTGTGTTTGAGGCCATGCCCCCCCTCAGATACCTCATCATCTGTATTAAGCAACACCTTGATTTCCCAGTCACATAGATGCCATTCAGACTCCTACCTGAAGAAGTTGTACTGCACAGGAACATAGTATGTATGCTACTTGCAGCTTGCCATGAGATTGTTCTTAAAATTGTCTGTCTGACATTTGATTATGGAGATGCACTCTACAGAGCAACCTCTAAATCCTGAACAACAAAGAAGGCCACTTAAGGAATGCTTCTGTGCTGCCTGTAGAAAGGCAAGAAGAGAAAGGAAACGTAGCACCAAGCAAGGAAAAAAAAACTCTTGACAATCATTCATTTGGGAATTTGTAAGAAAATGAGGAAGTCTGGGGTGGGGGTGGGGGGCCTTGAATCTTTTCTGTCATAACTTTCTGTGTTTCAATGTTTCAGAGAAATTAACTTCTAAACTCCCTCAGTTATGTCTGTTTATTAATATTGGCAAGTTTGCCCACCTCACTTTGTCACACTACCATAATTTTGCACTGGCACTTAAGTCTTCATGTATAAATTGCACTTAAAATGAGTAGGTAGAGCCTCCCTGATGAAGAGTGATGGCTTGAAACATTGGGGGGAAGGGGCTGGGGTTTCCTTCATGAGGCTATTTGGTACTATGTAAGTTGAATATTTATTTAATAAATCTTGTTTTAAATGCAAGTCACCTCCTTGCATGTGTTTTGCATTCTGAAGGTTGCTGGTGCCAAGCCTTTGAATCCACCCTGGCTTGATTGGATCCCCTTTACTACTCCTTCTATCACTATGCCCTAAACTCCCAAACCCGCACCCACCACTGCTCCCTCTATTCTGATCTTGCATTTCCTTCATTTGAAGGCCATCACCTTCTGCAGTCTGCCATCCCAGTGCTAAAATTCTGGCTCACTGCCCTCTCCTGTTATCTGTCCTTTCCCTCCCTCTAGCTACTCCCTCAGGAGCTTGGTCTCTTCATATGCCCCCTTAATTCAAAACCTTTACCAGGCAAGCCTCCTTTTCCTACAAACTCCCCCATCTGTGGGACTGACTCCTACAATCTTTTCACTCCTCCTTGTCTCCCTTCACCCTGTGAGCCTTACTGTGTGAGTTGACATTCCACTCCTGCTTCTGTACCTAGCTCACTGAGCCCATTTCTAATTCTGTTCTTTCCTCACCTTCCCTTCTGTCTCTGGTATCACATACAGGTCCTACAATGTTGTATTCTGAAGTATACCCTCCCAATACCATCATCTGTACAGAAATGCTCTGTTGTGCACCTGAGCCACTTAGAGACTCTGTGTGTGTGTGTGTATCTCTCAAAGTGTTGTATATGAGGAAATAATACCATTGAGGGATTGAACAAGCTCATAAAGGTGACTCGCACCTTTGGGTTTATGGCATTATGGCTTGCTCAACCCCTCAGTGGTATTATTTCCTCACAAAGGACTTTGCCATCTTTTATTTTATATATTACATTAGGTTGGTAGGTTTTGCTTTAAGAGAAAGTGTGCTTTTTTTTTTTTTGCTTAACTTGTTTAGTGTATGTACTTAAGTTAGTGTTTTCATAGTTCTCTAGTGTTTGTCTGTAGTATTGTTCCGTATTGTAAGGCATTTGAAGTGGCACATAGTTTTCTCCCTTTAAGGTTTCCATAGTGCAGTGGCCTCCCTCCCTAACCCCGATCTGCGTGTAGTTCAACAAATATATGTAATTCCCAAAGTATCATGAAACCCCCTCCCTAACCTTGATCTGCCCATAGTTCAACAAATGTATGTAATTCTCTGGTGTTTAGTGGACCTCTTTTCCTAACCCTGATCTGCCCATAGTTCAGAAAATATATGTAATTTACTGGTGTCCACTGCCCCCCCAACCCTGGCAGGTAGTGCCCTACCACCCCACTCCCCACCAGCCCATCATCGAGCCAGCGACCGGCACAGACTTCCGCTTTCCACCATGGCCAGCCACTGACTGAGCTGTCAAGGAGTGCATACTGTAGGATCAGCTGTTACTGTATGTGCTTCTTGACAGCTCAGTCAGGCAGCTGGCCATGGTGGAGAGGAAGGCTGCCGGCCGCCAGCTCAGGGGTGGGATGGGGGCTCATGGAGTGGTGTGGCACTACCTGTCAGTCCACTGGACACCAGGGAATTACATGTATTTGTTCAACTAGGGCAGACTGGGGTTAGGGAGGGGGTTCGTTAGACACCAAGGAATTGCATATATTTGTTCAACAATGGGCAGATTGGATTTAGGGAGGGGGTCCAATAGACACCAAGGAATTACATTTATTTCTTGAACTATGGGCTGATCAGGGTTAGGTAGGGAGGTCCACCAGACACCAGGAAATTACATTTATTTCTTGAACAATGGGCAGATTGGGGTTTCGGGAAGGACGTTCCCCAGACACCAGAGATTTACATTTATTTCTTGAACTATGGGCAGATTGGGGTTAGGGAAGGAAGTTTCCAAGACACCAGAGATTTACATTTATTTCTTGAACTATGGGCAGATCAGGGGTTAGGGAGTGGGGTCCACTAGACACCAGGGAATTACATTTGTTTTTTTAACTATGGACAGATCGGGGTTAGGAAGGGGGGGTCCACTAGACATCAGAAAATTACATTTATTTCTTGAACTACAGGCAGATTGGGGTTAGGAAGGGGGTCCACTAGACACTGGGGTAATTATTTCTTGAATTATGGACAGATCAGGAATTGGGGAGGACACTGGCCACCAGGGACGGGGTTTCATTTTACATTACAGGGGATCGGGGGGGACCACTGGCCACCAGGAATGGGATTTCATTTTACATTACAGGGGATTGGAAGGGGGGACCACTGGCCACTAGGAACGGGGTTTCATTTTACATTACAGGGGATCGGGGGGGACCACTGGCCACCAGGAATGGGGTTTCATTTTATATTACAGGGGATTGTGGGGGACCACTGGCCACCAGGAACTGGGTTTCATTTTACATTATTGGGGGGGGGGACCACTGGCCACCAGGAACAAGGTTTCATTTTACATTACAAGGGATTGGAAGTGGAACCGTGGCCCATTGCATTCGGGCCGTTGCACCTCATGAAGATGAGACCATAGTGGGCATGCAAATGGCCCTTAGCGCCATTCATGCCCAGTGTGCTCATCTGCATGCCTGAGCTGATTATTGCCCATGGGAGCCATGGCATTAACCAGTGTAAGCCACGCTGTGCTCCTGTGGGCAGTCTTTGGCCCAGCGCACTGGTGGAGCAGTACAAAGCAGGGTGACTGATTGCTTTGTACCATGCTACCATGGACCGATATTCATACAGATAGCGCAGTCTGGTTGGATTGCGCTACATGTTTGAATATTGGCACAGGGCCAGCCGGCGTTATTTTTGTTGCGGGTTGCACCTGTTTGCACTGTGCAACCAGATGGCTCTGAATATGGGGTCCCTGATTTTTAACAAGCCATAACTCTGTGAATATTTGCAGTTAAGACACACTCTATATATCATATTAAAGGTCTGTATGAGTACTACAGAACTAACATATAATTCACCCCAAAATATTTATTGACCTTATAAAAATCTACAAAAATGAAAATTTCCATAGGATAACATGTACCTACATGGATGTCTTTGGCACCTGTGTGACCGAGGATACCATTGCACTATCTCAAAACGTAAAGGAAATTCTTTGCAAAAAAATGTCATTAATGCAGTATTTAGGGTTCAGCTTAAAGCGATAAAAGTAGGGAAATTTGGTTTTATGGTTTCCAACCCTAAGACCCTGCCCCCAGGTGGAGTCTTCCTTGGCATTGTCATCCCTAAAGCTCACCCAGTTGCGGTAGTAAGAAAGCTCAGATATGATAGATACAGTTGTATATATATTTTTTTTTAATTGTTTAACCAGGAGTATTTTATATATATATATATATATATATATGTTTCAGGAGTGTATAGAATGTGGTGACCTTTAGGGTTGACAACACTAAGGAAGACTGCACCCCTGTTGGCGTCCAGGGTGGGGGTGGAATTTTAGGGTTGGAAACCCTAAAACTACATTTTCCTACTTTTTTCGCTTTAGACTGAACCCTAAATGTAGTGCATTAACTATTTTTTTGCAAAGAATATATATGTTGTATATGGTATATGTAGCATATCTCTGTATATTTATTGTATATATTCATTGCAAAAACTCTCTTAATGCATCAGTTAGTGTTTCTATTCCAGCAACAAAAGTCTGGAAATTTGGTGTTAGTGTTACAGCCCTACAACTAACCCCACCCGCAACAGGCGTGAGGTGTGCCTCGGGGTCGTTGGGCCTCTCACCCCATTCCATGTGTAAGGAAGCTGAGATGGTGCAGTATAGGAGAATGGGGTGAGAGTTAGGCTCAATGACCCCAAGGCACACCGCGATGCCTGTTGATGTGTGGAGGGTGGGGTGGGGTGGTGGTAGGGTTTGGAACCTTAACATCAAATTTCCAGACTTTTGTCACTGGAGTAGAAACCCTAACTGATGCATTAATAGAGTTTTTTGCAATTAATTTCCTTACTTTTTGTGGAAGTATCACCATAGCCATAGTTATTTATGGGAGCACAGGGCCCACACTCATCTATCCATAAATGTAGAGACATTGTAATTAACCTTCATCTCCCTGGTGGAGCACAGAACCCAACAGTTATTTCTCTTATTTTAATGTGGGAGCGCAGGGTCCTTTGGACCCTGCACACCCATCCCTCTGTAGATACATGAGCAGATTATCACCATAGACATCTGATTACACCAGGACATGTACATTGTACATAAATTTTTCAAATCCTGGCCAAAACATAATTCTGCGCAACTGCAGTGCCATTCCATGCCATAGGTGCTCAAACACACTTTGGCCAGGGTTTATGAAAGGTTACAGCTATGACATACATGCGGTGGGGTAGTAGAAAGGCTATGTTGTAAATCTGGGGACAAAATATTGAAAATTATCGTAGTTACTGAGTGTGTGCGTAGTGAAATCGCAACGAATGATCATAACTGTCATTTTTTTCATATTTTGACCCAAATTCCCAACATACTCTTATCACCCCACCTCATAGGTGAAATTTTTTTAACGCATGGCAAAACGCCAATCTGTGTAACAGGTGTGGAAGCATGTTTAGGCCGGCTTGTGAGAAATGGCCGCTGTACTGTTCATGAGGTGGTATGTAAAAATGGCTATATTGAAAATTTGCAGTGAAAATATTAAAAATTTCCAAAGTTACGTGTGTATGTAGAAAATTTTCAATGATCGCATGTAACTCGGGCATTTTTTGGGGGAGGAACCAAAGGTACAACCCCCCACCCACCGTGGAAATAAAGAAATAGTCAAAAAAATATATATAAACATGCCTCGGCCCCCTTGGAGGTACTTAAAGGATAAAACAGCCTTTATTTAGGTAAAAAAACAACAGTGTTTACCTAAACGGGAGCTGAGGAATCAGAATCTACTGTTATTTTTTAAAAATAATGGCCAGAAAAGGTTTTGCCCTTTTTATAGGGGCCAAGGTTTTTTGTGGTCTAAGTAGTGTCACAAACTTGCAAAAGTTTCGCAAGTGTAGTGTTTCAAATTTGCAACACTTCCGACGGCCAGATTAAAAAAAACATGTTTCCGGCCAGTATTTTTAAAATCTAATACTAGGCTCGTGTTCCTTGGGCCCCAGTCAGGTAAACACAACTATTGGTGTTTACAAAAAGGGGCATTAATTTTTGAATTACAATGTTTTTTACCCATCGCTAACTGAAAACAAGATGGTGGCAGCACAACGCTACTGAACCCATTTACGAAAGTAAACCTGACTTTCGCGAAAGCAAAAAGTGCTTTCAAGGCATACATGTATTTTTTCCCCATAGGCTATAATGGGAAACTTTGAACTCTAATAACTTTTGAACAGATTACTATCTTTTCACCAAACCTTCAAAAGGCACATCAGTGACCCATATCCCCATATACCCTGACAATTTCAGACCAGACCCCCAAACCATTTTGGACTTACGCCTGAGCAAAGAATTTGCCCTTAAATGGTAAATATCACATTTTATGGCTCTCTACAGCTCCGCAACTGCACCACTGACCAGAATGAAACTTGCCAGATCCAGAGATCTTTGGTACCAGATGGCACATGAAAAGTGTTGTGCACATTGGTCATATGGTTACAAAGTTATTAAAGTGCACAGTTTTGGGTTTAACATAGAAGTGACCATGCAACCCTAACTATACTGACAACTACCATGCCAATATAATGCACAGTGCCTCTTATGATGTTCAGATTATTGCCTAATCTGTACCTGTATTTTCTTAATTATATTATCTTATCATTAATGTTAATGCATTTTATTTCTCATGCTCCTCTCCCCCAGGTTGCACCTGAAAAGGAGCTGCAGAGTGTGCTTCTCCTTAGCCAACATTTCTAAATTAAATGAATCATAAATATAAATACTGTAACAATAGTCAGCTTCAACAGATGCACTTTAGTTGCATCTATTATTTTAAATGTATTTATTGTCCTTGCACCAGCCATGCCCCTCATTAGTCATCTGGGTGACCCCCACCTCCTTACCTGCTGCTCCCCCTTTAATTCTGTGGTCATTCCCTCCTTAGCAGGGCCCTCAGGTCAACATCCCTGTCAGAAAACCCACTTGGTAGGTTGGACAGAGCGTCTTGGAATGTACCCTAGTGTCATCCTGCACCAGCATTTGTGGTATTCCTTGCCATCACCCCCCCCCCCCAACACTGATGTTAGGGGACGATGTGTGCACACTAAAGCGTGCCACAGGAAGCCCATCAGTTTCCACTCTCCTGCCTGGTCACCCTGGCCAAACTGCCCCTTGTGGTTGCCCAGGTGGTAGTAAAGCAGTGGTGCCAGTTACCCTTCTTCCCTCTCTCTCCTTCCCTCCCTCGCTAGAGGAGGAGAAGAGCAGCCTTGGGCCGCTTGGTCCCCCTTCTACAACCAGTGTTCTGGGCTCATTCTGAACCCAGGTTGCCAGAGTTGGGGTTGTTAATGCTGCTGCACTGACAAGCTGACCATTGTTGCATCTATGTTTCATAATTGTGCTGCACACATTTGTAGCGTTGTATCACCACCTTTGCCATGTCAGGTAATGTGTCTTAGAGGTTAAGGTGCTGAGTTGTAAACTGGATGATCTGGGTTCAGATCCCCACCAGAGTCATTTATTGTGTGACCTTGAGAAAGCCTTTTAACCTCCCAGTGGTGCCACCCACCAGTACAGGTAGGGAGAATCAGGAGCAAACCAGTAACAAAAATTAGATGTCATACCTCAACTGGGCTGTCTTGGGTAAATATCATAAAGTGGTACACAAGCTAGAACTAGCAAACGGTATCCATGCCACACAGAAATCATTTCTTCGCAATATACTGTAGTACTGAAGCAAACTGCTATATCAGGGCTGCGATGACAGGTGCCATTTTTATTTTCTCTCTCTCTCTTTCTTGCTCTCTCACAACATGCCTTCCACCTGCTAGGATCACCCCACCAACTTAAAAAACTGTGTAAGCTAAGGAAATAAAAAGATTGGGACATTATGCTGGGAGCCATCTCTAGTGCTCATGCCCCAGTGCTCTAGTTAAGTCAGGTAATTTGAATTTAAAGCAAGAGATGGGGTTCCTCAAAAATGGATCTGCTTAAAGCCACGGGGTTAAAGTCATTCTTTCCTTCATTACTCAGTAGTGGTACAGACCTTTCTTGGGCTAATTTTACTTAATTAGTGGTCAATTAAATCTGAAAAAAAAATTGCTGTGTAGAATTTCTTTGATCACAGCCCCTGGCATGATCTCGCTTTCTTTAACTAGCCACCATCTTGAATTCATTTGGACTCTGTAGTGTAAACAAGTTTAAAGCGGGTTCTTTTATAAGACGTCGGCATGCGTTTTGAGCTGTGGTTTCTTTATACTTCTGTAGGCGGCAGTTCAAAGCTTTATTAAATCAAAACAGTGCTGCACCCTCAAAAATAATATGCTAAAAATGGTGCATTAATTAGATCTAACAAAAATTACAGCTTACTGTTTCAAGACAGAAAAGGGTGCTATTAATGTACTTCTTTTTTTGAAATGGTTCCCTGAGGAGGTTTGGAGAGCAGTCATTTATTGGTCAGTCAGATCTGGCAGTTCGGAAAATCTCAATAAATCTCTTTGTAAAAGTTTGGGTTGCAAGACTTTTTTTTAAATAAAATATGGTATTCTGTCGTAACATAGTTCAGGTTTTCATTTATTTTTACCTGATGGCGTTACAGGCTTTGGCAATGTGTGCACGTGTTCAGTCTGTTGTTGCTAGACAGTGTACAGTTAAACCTTTACATATTTCATGGCATTTCACTGTTATACTGTATGTTTGATTAGTGTACTGTACTTTGAATAGTTGCAGAGTCAGTGGTCATGAAGGCGATACATGACTTCAAGGTAAGCCTGGACAAATTTCTGCTCATCAAGGAAATCGAAGGGTACAGCAACCTGGCTAGTAGAGTAGGTAGGGAAATTTCTATAAATGAGTGCATGTTAGCACAGCGTATTTTTTTCTTCCTTGCCTTTGAAGGTGGGGACAGACGTAATGGACATAGATTCTATAACGACCATAACTTACTGTGTTTGTATATAGGTACTGTATGTATGTATGTGTTTCTGTATGTTTTTTCAGGGATCTCACTGAAAGTGAGACTTTACCTTAGTAATTCTGCTGTAAGAGCTTTTGACTATTATAGAATCGAGGGAGCTGTCTTGACTAGTCGGAGCGCTCAATTCCCCTGGACGTGAGACACTGTTATTCAGTAAAGGATGCCTTGCATGCAGGTGCACTTGAAATGGGCAGGTTTGGGGAGGTTCTTAAATATTTTAAAAAATATTATTGCTCAGCCTCACTCAGATCACTGATAGCACTTGTAGCAGAGAAAGTGTGGGCTCACATTCTTAGGGTGTTAGAGATGTTCATCTTCTGCATGCTGTTCTTACACTCTGAGTGTGTGTGGGAGAGGGCATGTAAACATATACATAAGTGTCAAACTCTGTATCGTATTGTTGGGAAAAGCAGCAGGTTTTAGCTGGGTAACCACACTAAATAAATAAATAAATAATAATAAACCAAAAAAAAGTAGTTCCATTTACTAGGTTTTGATCTTTATCATCACAGATATAGCTGCAAAAGTGGCTTTTATTCAGTGGCTATTATATTAAACAGTCCTTAGACTTCCAGTTGTTAAATCTCATTCACACATTCAGCTTCAGCTGTACATTTCTGTCCAGAATATTGTACTTTTGTTCATCCTGGGGGAACATAAAACTGTGTGTGAACATATGTTTCATAATACATTATGCCACTTTCTGGACACATCTAAAAGAAATTTGCAAAGTCTGGTCTTCATGTCAAGATGAACAGCTTAGTTCTCTTGCAATGTCAGGGATGATGACTTCACTCCAAAAATTGCAGAGGGGAAACACTGAGGTTGGTGGGGGGGGGGTGTCACTGAAAATGGCTGATAATTGAAAGGAATTGTTGCCATATTGACAGAAAGAAGATGTTTCTTGTCAATGTGCCTCTCAGTCCTCTTGCCTGCCTGCTCCCCAAAGAGAAGATTAGGATGTAATAATTGGGGGATGATAGCGAAAGGAAGACGACAATTCCATTTAATTAAAGACAATTTATTTACTTTAACTTGGTGGTGTCCCCCATGAATAAGGGTCGATTTTGTGGATAGATTTATTAATGGGTACTGACAACTCCACTGACATAAAAAGCAAACATTTTCTTTCCTTACTATTTATATATTGGGTCTTAGAACCCAAAGTTGCAGGCATCCCTTTATTATCACTTTCCATCCCACTGCTCCATGTAGTAAAGAGCAGTGCATTCACATCCAGACAACATCACAGTATCTATTGGGTGTCCCCAGATTACTTTTTCTCCCCCACACCGTTTGTCCGGAGAGCCATCCTTTGTGCGGGAGACCCAGCCCTGTCACCCGACCTCCGCCAGGACTTACTGCCACCCATCTTCCCCAATCCCCTCCAAGGACCGGACCCAGTTCAGGTTAGTAAGTCCAGCTAGTCCAGTGCGGGACCTGCAGTCACCCAGACGGCATCCTGCCGCCAGTGTTTTCCTTGTTCTGGTCCCCATGGGAGGTGTGGTGTGCAAGGATGTGTAGGCGCACGACACATGCTCCTTCGTGACGTGCACCAACGTCTGCCACACCTCTGGATCTTCTAGCCCAGGCTGCCGTTCCCTCAGCTTCTGCTGGGGGCCAGGCAAGTGGCAGGCTCTGCCCTCCCTCCCCAACCCCAGAAGGAGGAGGAGAGCAGTCCTATGGACGCTTGATCCTCCTCCCCCTGACCGGCCACCTGGGCCCCCAGATTTCTGACCCCCATAAGTAGAGTCAGTTAAGATGAAAACAAAGGTTCCTAACTACTTAAATGTTTTGAAATTGTTCTCGGGACCCTTGCTGACAACAAAGGCAAGATAATCTTTTGCACTGCCGACAGATGGGCTCCACTAAAAAAGGGACACTGTCAACCCTTTTTCTGTCGCATTATTTCTAGTTGAAACCCCACAGTTTATGATTCTTACCTTCTCTAAAAGTCATTGATGTTTTTCTTTTTTTATCTGCTGCCTTTCTTAGTAGACCTGAAATGCATGCTAATAATGCAGTTAGACCCAGCCTTGTTTTGTTTCAAATCCTTTGTCTACTCTTACTGCATGCTTCCTGAACATTAGAAGCACCCCCAAACAGTATGGCTACTCATAATGCAATCATGTCTTCTTCTCCCACTGCATTCTGAGTGGCTAGACTGTGTTGGGTGTTCCCAAGTCCGGGAAAGACGCACTGGGAATCAATCGGGAGCTGTAAAACACATTTTTGTATGGTAACATCAGTGGGCTGGTAGTATAGCCTAGAGGTTAGAGTAACAAGTTCTGAACGAGCTTGGTACATCCAGAAGACCAGACCTTGGTTTGATTTTCACAACCTCCACTTGCATACTGTGTGTCTCTGAGCAAGTCACTTAACCGCCCAGTGCTCCCAGGTCGCCCCTGAAAATAGGCACTTGTGCCTGGTGGGCCTTACCCAGTTACCAAAGACTGAAATAAAATAAAAGAAATAGTAGGCAGTCTGTTTTTCACTTTTCCAAAAAGGAAACCGAATCAAACTACCAGCTACATCAGCAGTCGCTGCAGACTTTGACCAATCGTAACGTGTGTTGTTTAAACTAGAGACACTTTGAAGCCTAAGGGGTTTGACAGTGTCCCTACTGATATTTTTCAAGGGTCCCAGTAAGTTGATTTCCAAGGTCCATTGGATTCTAACTACTCCTTATTTTAAGAATTTAAATTGCAGTTTAAAAGATATGGGCAAAAACATTGAATCAACTGGTTCCTAGCAAAAATTGAGTTTTTGTTACAGTATGTGAAATGTGACATTTCATATTGTAGTTCCTTCTAATGTGGCAATAAGAAGTACAGTATGAAGGTCAGAGTTTCTGTCCATTTCTGGTTCCCAGCACCCAGTTTGGAAGTTTAGTTTCATCAGCAAAACAGTCATGATAATTTATTTTAGACAGTTATTTGTTAGTGTGGTGTGTGTGTGTGTGTGTCTGTTTTGGGGGGAGTCTGCATGTTAAACAGAGGCTAGAGACTACTGGGAGGTCCATCAACTTCTGGCACCCTCTCAGCATTGCTTCAAGACCAGGCACGAGACTGATACTGCCCTTACCAAATTCTCAACGGAAGTACTTTGAGACCTGGACAAGAGGTCCCCTACTGGAGCGGTCTTCATAGACCTTTCCAAGGCCTTCGACCTGGTCAATCACAGCCTGCTTCTAGCCAAGCTGGGCAACATAGGCCTCGACTGCCATGCTCTAAGGTGGTTTGAAAGCTACCTAGCCGGTCGCACACAGAGGGTAAAATGGAAGGATGCCATATCTGACTCACTTCCACTAAAAGAGGGGATGCCCCAAGGATCGATACTTGGCCCCCTTCTCTTCTCCCTGTTCACTGATGATCTAAGTGACCACTGTGGCAGGAACGCTGTCGTCCAGCACGCAGACGACACTGTCATCTATCGATCCACTGCCAACCTGGCAGACCTCAGTCCCTTACTCCAAGATGACCTACAATTCCTTGAGAACTGGCTCATTGAGAACAGAATGGTCCTTAACACGAACAAAACCAAGGCCATGTTGTTTGGTCCCAGATCCCTCAGTCAGGACAGAAAACAACTCCTTCATCTCTCCTCCATGGCTGGCACCTCCGTAGAAGTAGTGCCCTCCCTAAAATATCTCGGCCTCACCTTGGACCAGGGTCTCACCCTTAAGAACCATGTGGACTGAGTTACCAAAACTATACATGGGAAACTAGGCACCCTCTACCGATTAAAAGACTGGCTGGTACCGGAAGCCAGGGTCGCTGGCTTCCATCCTCCTCCCGACACTCACATACGCCACCCCAGTCATATATGGGCTGGCGAAGACTGAGAAGAACAGACTCCAAGTGTTGTACAACAAGGTGGCGCACTTTGCCTCCCTGGTAAACACCAGGAATCACCACTGCAACACCAAATCCCTACTCAACTGGCCCTCACTGGACGCCTGCCTCCAGTGCCCTTTGCTATGCCAAGCCTACAAGTTAATCAGCCCGGCACCTCCCCCTAGTCTCTCTGGACTCATCGCTTTAAAGTCCAATCCCTGGCCCCTCCACACTGCAGGATGAACTCTCCTACAAGTCCCCAGAGTAAGAACCAAGGTGGGTGGCAAGTCATTCGCCCACACTGCTCCCACCCTGTGGAACACACTCCCTCCTGGTGTGCAGGAAGCACCCTCTATCAAAAGTTTCCACACTAAACTCAAGGCCCACATGGTGATAGCCAGTACCTGCCACTGCATCGACCCCTGAGACCACCCTTCAGATTTAAGGTTTCCCTGGACCTCTCCTGACTCTGGTTGGTCCAGTACCATTTATCAACTTTGCAGCTCCCCCTATTTACTTTTCATGTATCATGACTGTATGTTGCTGGTAAAACATGTAATTCGTGCTCACTGTTGCACTATGCTGAACCATACTGTATCTTGCCTGTAATACGTGTAAATCATGCTCACTATTTCACTTTTTGTTCCATGTAAATCCTGGGTCGCCCCTGAAAAGGGGACCTCCGGGGCCCAGTGGGCTTACCTGGTCACCAAAATTTAATAAATAAATAAATAATGTTGTCTAGTAGGAACCAGCACACAGGAGTGCACATAGCAAGATCTAAGTTACCATACCAGCTCAGTCACTAGTACAGTGAGAATTCGAGCCACTTGTACTGCCTCTTTGTGCCTGTCTTCTAATTCTTCACAGTTGAAAACATTGATTAGAAGCGGGATGCCACTATAAGCAAAAGTCATGCCTACAAATACATTTTAAGTTTTGAAAAAGAGAGGAATGAAAGATAAACAGGTACATGCAAGACAGACATTCAAGTGCTTACCAGGAAACTTGAGTCAGTCTAGACACTTTTTTGTTATTCGCTTTTTTGTGTGTGCCTTATTTACACAGGATGGTCCAGGATACAAAACCATGGGGTGGATTTTTGTAGCCCTGCATCCTCCTTGCATCCATGGCAATTTTCTAAGGGGCTGTGACAGCCCCGTGGTGCCTACACGCAGTGCTTTGCTGGTGGATCATGGATGAATTTGGGTAGATCACTTTCGAATGGTCAAACCTCACATAGTCCTCCATGGCAGATGCATCTGGCATTGGCTGTATGCCGTTAATTGTATCTGATTGTTGCAATAAGATGGTGCTTTACAAAAATAGCATCTGCTGCATCCAGTTGGGTGGTGGACGCAGCAGGGGCTGCTATACACAGGGACAGTTTTGGCTTTTGAAAATCCAGCCCGTTTCATGCAACTAAGTTGGGAATTCAATAATGTAGCCCTTTGCTTAACAAGTCTGTTAGGAAAGGTCAGTCAAGAAGCCATGGCTCTACCCTTGACTTCCTTATTAGGACTGTATAGCTACTGTACTAATACTACTAAATGTTTCAACCTCCTCACTCTTCCCTTTTTCCCCTCCTTTTCCCTCCCCCACCTACCATTACCTTCCTCCCTTCCACCCTTTTCCTCTCTGTCTCCCCCCTCTCCCCTTCACTACTACCTCTAATCTATTCACACTCTTTCATCCTCTTCCTCCTCCCTGCTCCCTACCCCTCCTTTTTTCTCCTGCTTTCCTATCTGTCTTTCTTGTTTAGCAATTTGCCATTTACGTTACTGTATATACTGTACATAGCTGTGCCTTTTGCTTATCAGATTACTGCACTTTGCTTATACCATGTATTTATTCCCACTCCTTCCCCCTGGACACATCTGGAAATGAGCTTTGTGGCTCAGTATGTATTTCCTGGTAAATCTATTTCAATAAATAAATAGCTTAGTTATGTAAGGTGTGGTGTGGTCAGCTGAAGTGGGGGAAGTGGAAGTGGAGCCACAGCAGAATTCTTTATGCCTTCATGTTGAATCGCATCACATAAATAATATGCATAGTTTCTCTCTCCTAAGGCTGGTCTCCGGGCTCATCATTACTGGGAGATCCTTCCTGGTACCACTTGACAGGCAGGATAAAACTGGCTGCTGCAGGACGGCTACCTCCTCTTGGACACTTCCTCCAGGCGCCAGTTTACTTCCTGCCTGTCAAGAGGTAGGATCTCTGCAGGACCTTCTGTCATGGGAGTGACAGAACTGAAGGCTACTATCGTGAGTGCTTGGCATTTTTTTCTTGCTTTCTTTGCTGGATCGGCAGTAGCGCTGGTGAGCGCTAACGCAGGGACCTCTGTCTCAGCCTTACAAGCTGTACAGATCGGCTCCCTGCTCCCTCCCATGCTTGGAAGCCCCCTGCAAAGGAATACAAGCTAGTCGGGGCCTAGGTGTGCATGGAGCATCATCTGACCCGGCAAGGAAGGGCTTCAGGGTCGCAACAGTCACAGGGCTCCCAGAGTGTTATTGATCGGAGCCTTGTGTGTGGATTGGCAAAATTTCTGAGAAGCTCCACTGACCCCCACCTAGCCATCGAGCCCTTGGAGAATCGGGGCTCATGAATGTAATTAGGGGCTCCGGTCTATCATTCGTCCACAGCCACCGCAGATTTAGGCCGACGACGTGGTCGGAGTGCCGACCGACTTCTCGGGCTCCCTGATGGTCTCCAGGAGCCGCCAGAGCGATCACGCTCTTTGCAGGGTCTGAGGCACAAGTGAAAAAGGCGGGCAGAGCATCAAGTTTCAAGGGGCACATTAGATTTGCTAAGAGCCTTGATGCATTCAACCAGGGCTTGAATCCTTCCAAATTCCAAATAATTCCACCATTAAACAGGCCTTAAAGGGGAATTAAGGGCTTACATAAGCACATCACTTGGCTCATTTCAGCCCGCTGACCTTAAAGGGGACCTTATCTTTGAGGGAGCAATCAAATCCAAGGACATATTTAAACCCTTCCAGCTATTCATCGGCCCTCCAGCATGTCCTCTGCTAAATCGGACAGGCCATCTAGGGGTAGAAAGTTTCACAAATGCAGGCCCCCGATGTTGGCAACCTTTGCAGGTTCATTATGTGTTAAATGTGGCAGTGCTATGTCTGCAAGCATGGAAGAGGCCGACAAGGCATCCGTCTCCGAATCTCAGGTCCTGTGCAGCCAGCCCATGGGACAGGGCCAGTCCTCTGCCTCAGAGGGGTGCCGCCACTCAGCCAGGGATCTAGCTCCAGACCTAATAGAGAAACTGAACAGGACCTTCGCCCTTAATCCCTCTTGCTTTGACATCGTACCACAGTCCCCGAAACCCAGGACACATAGGAAGGCCTCCTGCAAGCGCACCCCCTCCCCTTCCTCGGATGAGGAGGCTCCCCTCTCATCATGACACAGCAGGAGGAGGAAGAGGGCCAGATCCAGGAGCAGGTCTAGATCTAGGGATGCCGCCCATGAGAAGCACTGAAGGGACAGATCTCCCTCAGTGTCTAGCTATTCCTCCCCAGAAGAGGGGAAAATCCCCAATACTGACTCTGACTCAGACTCAGCCAGAAACTTTGATTTGGATGACTTGGACTTTTTCATCAAAACAGGTGACGGATGAAATTCACCTGGGCCCATCTTCTCCAGAACCCAAGCACGTGAAGCCAGCCTTCAGGCTCACTTCGACTTTTAAGCCAGCGACGACCTTTCCCATACCTCCAGCCATGGAGGACCTGCTAAGAGAAGAATGGCAGGGACTAGAGCATTCCTACCCCTTTCCATGCAGGCTCACCAAGTTATTGAAATTTGACAAGAAAATGACGGAGAGATGGCTTGACAGTCCCAGAACTGACCCTTTAATCTCCAGCTTCACTAAATAAATTGGTTATTCCAGCGGAGGGCGGGGCTTCCCTAAGGGACCCAGTGGATAGGAAGGTGGATACCTCCATAAAGAAGGCTTTTCAGTCAACCGTAACCTCGCTTAAGGCAGCTATGGCTAATCTCTTCTCAGCCTGAGTGTCTCTGCCCTGGGCCACTGATCTGGCATTCCAGCTAGCTGATGAGCCAGAGAGGAACAAATCTGTTCTTCAGCAGCTTCAACGAATGGGGCTAGCTTCTGCCTACTCTGCTGACATTTCAGAGGAGGCAATCAGGTGTGCAGCAAGAGCTATGTTCTACCAGACCTCAGCTCGGTTAAACTTATGGCTCTGAACCTGGCAGGCAGACGCCTCCTCAAAGATGCACTTGGTGAATGCCTCTTATGAAGGAGGCCTCCTCTTTGGTTCAGCTCTAAAGGAAGCAGTAAAAGAGTCAGGGGAGATGATAAAAGTCCAGATGCCTTAATCCCGGGGCAGGAACAAACCATGACTTCGGGGTCCAGACAGAATTTTCATGCCTAAAGTTTTTCCAGCGGCCAGAATAAGGCATTTGCAGGCAGACAATCATGGTTCACTTCTCGCAATCAGCGTGGCTTCTGGGGTGGCAGGGGTGGCCCTCGAGATGGCGGGGTAACACCAAAAAATCACCATGAGGATTCATGGGCCCATCCTCATGTAGGGGGCAGGCTTTCCATCTTTTTCAAGGAATGGACCCACACCACTGTGGACAAGTGGGTGCTAGACGTAATTCGCGATGGTTATTTCATAGAGTTCGAGGCCAGGCCCCTGCTGCCCCACATAATGCCCTCGCCCGTCTCAAACAATCCAGTAAAAAGAGCGGCGACGCTGTAGGCGATTACAGACCTTATGCAGGCATGAGCGATCTAACAAGTTCCTGATCAAGAAAGGAACAGAAGAGTATATTCTTTATTCTTCATAGTCCCAAAACGCTCAGGAGGTTTTCGGCCTGTGTTAAACCTCAAGTTTCTGAACGGATTTGTTCAACACAGGACGTTCAGGATGGAAACACTATCCTCCATCATTTGAGAAATCCAGCAGGGGAATTTTTTAGCCTCAGTAGATTTGCAAGATATGTATCTGCATATCCCCATCCGGAGACCACACTGGCAGTTCCTAAGGTTCAAGGTGGAGGGCCATCACTTTCAGTTTTTCAGCGCTACCATTTGGCTTGTCCACAGCCCCCAGGGTCTTCTTCAGAGTCCTAGTAACAGTGATCGCTCGTCTCCATCTACAGGGGATCTAGCTCTTCCAATATCTGGACGACATCTTCATCAAAGCACCACAGTTTGATCAAGCAGTCCAAGCAGTATCAGCGGTCGCTCAGTGCCTCATCTCTCTGGGGTTCATAGTCAACTATAATAAGAGCTCCCTTCATCCATCACAGTCTCTGACTCATCTGGGAGTAAATATCAACACAATCCAGAACAAGGTTTTTCCCACGGAGGCAAAGTTCAAGGAACTGAGTTCACTCATCAACAAATTCCTAATGGCTCAAGCCCTGTGGTGTGAGCCTTCATGCAACTCATAGGAATGATGGTTTCCCTGGCAGACTCAGTCCAATGGACATTAGTACACATGCACCCTCTCCAGTCAGCCCTCCTCCATCAGTGAGCCCAGTCAGGGGACCAAATGGAGCAGCAGGTTCAGAAATCTCGCCAGGTAAAAGCTTCCCTTCAATGGTGGACCCAACGGTGCAGCATCATGAAGGGTCTCACCCTGGGGCATCCTCACCAGATGAGTCACCACAGATGCCAGCCTTCAGGGCTGTGGGATGCACACGGAACAGCTCTCAGCACAATGCAAGTGGTCACTGGTGGAGTCACGCTACAGCATCAATGTGCTGGAGATGTGGGCTGTTCACCTGGCTCTTCAGCAGTTCAAGGCACAGCTCTCCAACCGGGATGTTCTCATTCTCACGGACAACTGAACAGCGATGGTTTACATCACTCGCCAAGGAGGCACAAAAAGCTCTCGGATGTTACAAGAGACCCTTCTCCTCTTTCAGTGGGTGGAAGGCAATCTAGGGAGTCTGAGGGCAGCATACATTCCAGGCCAGGAAAACATCACAGCAGATTGGCTAAGTTGAAAGGACATTCTGCCAGGTGAGTGGGAACTCAAGAACAGCGCCTTTCATCTCATTACCACTCAGTGGGGTCGCCCGCAGGTCGATCTTTTCGCCTGCTGAAAAAATTGCAAAGTACAGCAGTTCTGCTTTCTCTTCATGGACAAGAGGACCATTGCACAGGATGCCTTCTCCCTACACTGGGGACAAGTCGATCTCCTGTATGTCTTTCCACCAATTCCAATATTATCAAGGGTACGTCACAAGCATGCCCAAGATCGAGCAGAGATAATTCTAGTTTGTCCACGCTGGCCTCGCAGACCGTGGTTTCCTCGGTTAGTCCAGATGTCCCTTCAACCTCCTCTGGTGTTCCAGGAAAGCCCAAACCTTCTGCATCAGGGGCCGGCACTGCATCCCAGTCCACGCAACCTATCCCTCTTTGTGTGGAGATTGAGCGGGAAACTCTCAAGGACTTAGGTTTTTCTGCTCCGGTCATTGAAATGTTGATCCAATCCAGACGTGCCTCATCTTCCATGGTTTATTACAGAGTATGGAGGAAGTTCCTGTTCTGGTTACATTCCCCCTCTCCTCCAGATGACTCAGTGTCTGCCTACTATTTCTTTAGTTCCTTCAGGAGGGTTTCGACAAGGGACCCCAACCGGCTACCTTAAGAGTCCCGATCTCTACTCTAGGGGTGCTCCTGTTGGCAGACTTAGGGAATCTTTAGGAGCTCTCCCTCATGTTCGACGATTCCTGAGAGCAGCAACATTGAAACATCCACCAATAAAGCCCATTGTTCCACCCTGGAGGCTCAACCTGGTTCTTAAAGCCCTCACCAAGGATCCTTTTGAGCCCTTGAAGGAGGCATCCCTGCTTCATCTCACTATGAAGGTTGTTTTTCTTACTGCAATCACATCCGCCTATCGCATAAGTGAGATAGGAGCCCTGTCATATAAAGAGTCATACACTGTCTTTCATCAGGACTCTGTGGTCATGCGGACAGATCCCACTTTCTACCAAAGGTTATTTCTCCATTTCACTGCAACCAAGTCTTGAATCTTCCCTCCTTCTGTCCTCATCCCAAGAGTGAGAAGGAGTGAGAATTTCACACTCTGGATCCAAGAAGGGACCTCAAGATTTACATCAAAAGATCTGAGCCAGTTCGTAAGACTTCAAGTCTATTCATCCTTACCTCAGGCCAGAATGTGGGTAAGAAAGCTTCAAAGAACTGTATTGCTAGGTGGATTCGCTCCACCATTTCCATGGCTTACCAGAAAGCTGGGATCGACCTACCGGGGCCAGTGAGGGCTCACTCAGCCCGAGTAATGGCTATGTGCTGGGCACACTTCAGAGAAGCCTCTCTGGCAGTCTTATGTAGAGCAACCACTTGGTCATCCATCCATACATTTGCAAAGTTCTACAAGTTGGATGTTTCTGCCTCCGCTGAGGTGTCTTTTGGCCGTAGGGTCCTCCAGGCTGTGGTGGACCCATAAATAGACTATGGACATTCTTCCCTCCCAGAAAGCAAGGGGATGTACTGTTTTAGTATATCCCAGTTGTGATGAGCCCAGAGACCAGCTTTAGGAGAGAGAAATAGAAATTTAAATACCTGTAAATTTTCGTTCTTCGACTGCTGGTCTCAGGACTCCTTTCCTCCCAGGACGTAGAAAGTCAGCCGGCTGGCCACAAGTCTCTCCAACCTTTCTTCTTTTGTTCCGAAGTTATACGTTTCCTCGGGGCAGTTGCTATAGAAGTACTGGCGCCTGGAGGAAGTGTCTGAGAGGAGGTAGCCATCCTGCCTGTCACGTGGTACCAGGAAGGACCTCCCAGCTGTGATGACCCCGGAGACCAGCAGTCAGAGAAAGAAAATTTACAGGTATTTAAATTTCTATTTTCCCCAAGCAGCCCAGTCGGCAGAGACAACAGCGATATGCACTGAAGTGCAGGCCAGAGTGTCCCTATTCCTATCATAGTGCTCTCTTGCACCCCAAACCTGCATTTTTTTTTATTGCCCACTGCAGCAGGTCTCAGCCTCTAAGGGCAGTTTCTTTTTTAATTATTGTCCAGCAAGTATTAATCACCATGTTTAAGCTAACTCTGCCATCTCTTGCTTATATTGTATTACTGTGTTTGCCTGTCAAGATCAGCACACCCTCTGGGACCCTCTTATAAGTTGGGATTTGTGCCTAAGTAAACCTGTCCTGGTAATGAAACTTAAACTCTTATATACTTAGTTGCTGGTTACAAGAAGATAAGTGATAAGGGGGAGGAAGTCAGCTGATTAAACAACCAGCATAAAGGATTGCCAGGGTTTCTGCTAACTCTGTACAAAGAATCCCATGACCCTTGGTTTTTACTTGGGACTTATGATGATATGAGCAGAGGGCACTACAAGTTGCCATACTTTACTTGTTTATATATATATATATGTATTTTTTTTTGTAGGCTTTTTTCTCACCGTTTTTCTCCCCATCCCTGTGTGTGCCCGCGTGTGGTGGCACACGCATGCGATGAACCAGGGTGCCCTCCCGCTATGCTGACGACCACCCTGGAAGAGGAAAGCTGCCTTTCAGCTGCTCAATCCTACTCCCTCCTCCCTACCCCCACGTGCCGACTTTGTGGCGCACCTGCCTCTCCAACCTGGGTTGGCAGCATGGCGCAAGGTAAGGTATCCAGCAGCTCAACCTTCTGCGCCACTGGGCTGGCCATACTATCTACCACAGCTTTTTAATTTACAGTCCTCCATCATTTTTAGGCAGAAGTATGTTCACCTGGCATTGAGCTTCATTACGATTCTGTGTTCTACTCTTGAAAATCTGCATGTGGATCCCCAGGCACTTCAGAAAAATAGTCTGTCCACTATCATAGAAAACCAGATCAGCATACTCTCCTTAAATGCCTGCGAATGGCATTGTCTAAAATCATCTCTGGACCTTGCTTACTCTCTGTGAAATACATGTGTTTTATCCCCGCGCCCCCGGAAAAAAAAAAGAACATTCTTATGAGATAAATATTATCAATAGTATCAGTGTTACATTAGGCAACGAAAGTAACAACAGTGGCACCTTCCAGAGCCGATTCTTGTTTTTTCCTTCATATTTGCATTACATCATACCCTGTTAAGTAATGATATCTTTTAGAATGGTGCCTTCAGCAAGTCATTTCTGAGATCCAGTGTTCCACAGCTCCATCTGGAATGCATTTCCAATTCTCTGGATCTCTGGGCTTAAGATGATACTGTGAGAGAGAGAGAGTGTGTGTGTGTGTGTTTGTGGGGTGTAGACAACAGAACCTGTCTTTTGGAGAACCACATTATCTTTAAAGTAGGCTGGGATTTTTAGGTTTGTCAGTCATTGGTTTAGAAATTGAAACAATGTTCATGATTATAAAATAATTATGAAATTGGTAAGAAGAATAAAAAAAATTGATTGAATGGTAGTTCCATTAGTGCCCAGGGGCTCAAATTTTACATTAATTTTGTGTACTGTGCATACCAAAAAATTTGGTTGAAATACCAATTTTAGTATTCTGGTATCCCATTTTGAATACCAGGTTTTGAGATTTTGTTTGCAGTGTATGCAAAATCACAGATAAAGTATATTTAACCTGAGACAGTATACCAGATTTCTGGATGGAATACCAATGTTAGAATTTTGGTATTCTGTCTAAAACACCAAGTGTAAGAAAACATTTATTGCCTTAGTGATGATATATCCAAACAAAACAGCATGCATAGCTTGAAAATAGCTCTAGCCAAAAGTTTTCAAACTCCCTTCCTATCTTTCTGTCTCTCCTGCTTTCAAATGTCCACAGCAATGATGGCTACAGTACGATCTCAAGGCTTGTCACCTTTTCACGGTCCCAACAGAACACGTCACCCTCCATTGCTGGGAACGTACAGCTGCAGATTTCTTTGCCCATCAAAACAAACACAACCACTCTGGAGGCAATAGTATTGTGTCTGCCAACCCCCCCCACACACACACACACATACACTGCACGCACACATGCACACACAAACACCACACCACAAGAAACAGGCCCAACAGGGCGTCTTCAAATGCCACTGATTGTGGTATCTATAATTAAAGGCCCCAGTGAGCTATTGCAAATGTCGCTGACTGTGGCACGTATTAAAGGTCCTGATGGGCTGCCAAAACTGCCTTCTAGTACAGCATGTGTTATAGGTCCAGATGGGGCTGCTGCGTCTGCAACTAACACCCCCTGCACAAAATGGATTCTTTTACGTGGCCTGCCAGTACCACTCAAACTGCCACCAACATTTGTTGTCTATACTTGTGCTGTCGTTGTGGGTGGGGTGGGGTGAGTACAGTGGATGATGGGGAGACAATACAGTCCTTTTTAAGAAGTGTGGCCCTTTTGTCCAAATAGTATAACTGCAAAGTACTATAACTGCAAATGACTTTTAAAAAAAAAAACATTACACACAGACTCTGAAAAAATAAGTAGAGAATGTTTATTTTTGTTTGACTTTTTTCAAACGCCAATCAAAAGAGCAAAGAAATCCATCTCATGATCTCAATTAAACACTCCAGGGTCTGGGTTGTGGTGGGATAAGGACATGTCGTAGGTAGCAGAAGGCACTCAGCTGTGTCTCATGCCTCACAGTTCACCTGAGGAGGGCCTTTATCCGACAACTCCCACTGTCATGCCTTATTTGCAGAAGTAATGTAAGTCAAGAAGTGTAATTGTTAGAGCTGATCACATGACCAGGTAGCCCAACAGCACAGGTCAGATATACCCCTAGTGCTCTGTAGCACTCTGTCCTGATTTCTTCAGCAGGGCTCCTAGGCATCTGTGGCAGCATTGCCTGATCTCTGCGACATGATTTATTCATTTATGTGGCAGAATATCATGCCATTGGCTAAAATATGATGTCATGTCATCGATGACATCACATACCCAGCATAGAGGAGGGGATTCAGGATAAATGAGATGGGGAGGAGAAGCAGGCACTATGGAAAACTGTATATCTGAATGAAAATTCTCTAAGTACAATAAAGTCTGTGGCACTATATAAATACATATATATATATATATATATATAGAGAGAGAGAGAGAGAGAGAGAGGTACATGTTCTGTGGCATAATGCAAATTCTGTAGAAAATTCCACGGCGGTAGAATCGCAGTTTTCCGTGGGCCTTGAATACTAAACTTACTTATTTGATTTCAGAATGAACAATTAGTGGAGCCATTTTATTATGCACTGTACAGTAGGGCACACATAACTGTGGGATAACGGCACTTCTCAGATGCATAAGGCACTCAGCTTTGCCTTGTGCTTCACTTCCGAAAGCTTGATGTTAACCAGCAATTACACAACCTGTCAGGCTTTGTCGCTTAATTGTTCAAAGTACGATGCACCTTGGATAACGTCAGTAAGCTATGGCCAAGAGGAAGCTCATGGATTATATTGATAGATTCAAACTGGCCAGTTTCATACCTGTGTATTTTTCATGCTTATTGTGTTTATGATAACATTTCATGTTAATGTCTTGAAAAAATGTTCAGAAATTTTATCAGAGGTTAACAATGTGCTAAACCTATATAGTGTTTTTTTTTTGTTTGTGTTTTTGTAAAGATTCCTATTTTCAGGCAGTTGCTTGTAAGCAGTTTGTCCTCTGCCCAATGAATCCTGCCTGACATTCTGGAAGGTCTGAAATTCTTTCTGACTTGATTCCAGAGTTCCCACCACCAAAGGTGGTAGCCTTACCATCCTCTCCCGCTGTACTGATGGTGTTTTCAGTTCCAGCATTGGGGCCTTTGGTTTTGGCACCGAGCAAGCCTGCCTCAGTCCCAGGTTTGGTACCAGGGCATTCGGTACCACTGCAGTACTGTGTTCAGCAGCCCTGGAACCGAGTACAGTACTGTCCAAGGCACAGGTAACGAAAGTGCCAACAGTAGCGCTGCCTGCAGTGTCACGCTCGTCACCATCAGTGGTACTGCACATGGAGCCAAGTGTGATGCCAACCACGTCCATTTCAGGTAGGCCACTCAACAGTCCTTTGGTGATAATGGCGAAAGGCCCTTTAGCCCACGGCCAATTCACTGAGCCATCCAGTTCCCCAAGTAATTTGTTTATAAATGTAACACTGTATTTCTGCCTGCTGTATGATACCATTCAGGTTCTCCTTCAGTGTTTGACTGTGCCTGATGTAGGAGCTCTGTGACCCACTCCCTGTACACTCAAGGTGCTGCTACACTGGCGTGCTATTGTGCTGCCCCCTTGGCATGCCCCTGGGTTGGGGCAATACCAGTCCATGCCTAGGCAGGCATAGCCAGTTTAAGATTCAGTCTCCCACAGCGAGTGGGAAGAGACATCCACGTGAACATCCATGAGTGAGGAGAGCTGTCTGCACTTGAAATGGGATCCCCGGTTGTCAGCATAGCAAGAAGAACCTGCCACCATGACTCTGTTGGGTCGTTGTCAGGCTTTCTGTTTTGTAATACTAAAAGCCATGCTATTGCATATCAGTGTAAAAATAGAATACATGTAGGTGGCCCTGGACATCGGGTACTTAAGGCCCATTCACCTTGGGAGGGGATCAACCAGGGCCTTTTATAGGTTGTTACAGTTCCCTGGGTGTAAAAAAAAAAAAAGTGTAGGTGCACATTAAACATTTAACCGAGTACAGTAACTACATTGTCCACACCAGGCCCTCTAATCAAGCAGTTGTGGTTTATTTAAACACGTTCACAGCTTCGTTTTCCTTTCTCAGCTTCTCCCAGAGGGGAAGCTGCAGCGCAGCATGTTACATTTCGCTGAGGCAGATGGTACATGTGAAGTTGTGACACTGATCCTTTTTACTGTACCCTGCCCTCATTCCAAGCTCCTCAGAGACAATCTTTCATGGAAACCACGGGACAGCAAAAACAGTCTTTGTTGGCAGAGTGGCACACATGTGTGATCCCATGGCATACTTGTACGCCAGGCAACTGGAGGATTTCCCTTGCCCCCCAATGCCTAACTGCTCCCATAGGGCACCCACCACCATCCTTACTGGATCAAAATTCCATTCCCAAACCTCAGACAGGCTTCTTTATCTGATTTAGAAGGATCCAGAAGGGGGTCCTCCGCATTTAATTCATAGATCATTTTCCTTTGCTATTCTATACTTCCCCCTCACTCTCCCTGAACAGCCTTGTGAGGATGTTATCATGGGCCACTCTGTTTCTTTCTCTGCACCTTGTTTTTCTGCAGATCTGGCAGCACTACACTTGTAAGTCAGGATTCATGACTGATGTCCTCCGTTTGCACTTCTGTTACACCAACAGGATGACCCATATCTTTGCCATGGAGGGTACCCTTGGTTAATGCAATGCTTCAGGAACCACCCTTCTGGAGCTTTATCACAGGTCCGGGGACTCCCAGGGGCCCATAAAAGAAGCACACAGCCTGTTGTATTCAGTTGCTGCTTGCAACGGGAACTCTTCGCCTCCACTTTCCTGTTTTTACGAAACTCTAGCAGTTGACTTCTGTCAGGCTGCTAGAAAGGGCAGACCTATGGACTCTTCAGTTGTGCACAGGGTTACATGACAGATAGGAAACCATCAGCAATAAGATGACCATAATTCTAATATGAGATTCTGGTGACATTGTAAATCAGTAGAGCGAAGTTCCAAGTGGTTTACGATGTCATCAGAATCCTGAAATGTAATCACAGTCTTGCTGCTATAGTTTTTCATATAGTATATGGTTAGCCTTTGTTCTGTGTAAAAATCTGCCTGCTCAGAATTCTTATCACGTATAGTAGATTATTGTTCCATATAGAAGTCCATCCTTTTCAAAATGCCGTTGTACTACAGTTCAAAGGTCATGGAATGTGGTTGTACCCTTCTGTGGTAGAATAGCATTCTAGGACCTCTAGAGACTGCACAAATCAGTTTAATTGTGAAAGAGAAAAAACACAATGTACATATTTCATATGATACTATATACTATAAAAAATATAGGATGTGCAACTTTATGCATAACCAGTGTGTTCTGCCACCTCGGGATTCTGATTCCCACTGGCCTCTCGGGCTTCGTTCTCGAGGTCAGAGGGAATCAGATCTCCTCAGTGGCAGATCGCATTAGTTGTGCATAGTTGCTCATGCACTATTCTCTATGTTGTGTGCATTCTAAACTGTTGTGCACATTCTGAAGTGTTGTGCACATTCCGAACAGTTGTTCAGCACAATTCAAAGGTCATAAAATTTAAAATTCCTTATTCACCTCACACCCAGCTGCTCACTAACCACCCAGTGCCAAAAGTTGTACCTTTTAACTACTAAAAGTCTGTAAATGTAATTTTGATCATGGAACAGAACAAAGAAATGGCAACTTCCTTTTTTTTATTTGGGGGGCGGGTGCTTATGTGACTCCTTTGTAACAAAAAATGCTATATAAAATAAGATATGGGCACTGGGCAACCATGCACAACTTATCACATGTTTCCATCTTGGGGTTCAGATGACAGCATGCAGATAACGGTTATTTTTTTTGTAATAGTCGTAGCTCTCCTTTCCAAACATTCCTTCCCATAATACCATTGCTCTGATGTCAGAACACTAGTATTCATGACTCTGCTGTCATAGCAGTGGGAATATGAGATATGGTTGGGTGTCACTATTTCTGTGTGGGAAAACATTAACTATCATCCCGTATATTATATTATTAGTGTTAGCAGATGCGGAGATGTACAGTACTTGTGCAGATCAGTGATACAGCGCAGTTCACCCTCATGGAAGGCTTGCTGTTAACAGGCTTTTTAAAATGATTGTTTTGGGTGCACACTTCTGCAGCACACGCACAGTGATTCACTCACAGAGGCAGCCATCACAGTGAAGATAAAAATAAACCTTTCTTGTTCTTCATGCTGTAACCACTGGACCTTCTGAGAATTTTGCATTAATGTGTGCATAGCATGTCTGTAACAGACAATTTTTGTTTCTGAATGATCTTCTGCAGAATTAAGACCTATCAGACTATCATGATCACTTTCTGTGAACCCGGTCTTTAAACTGATTTACATGTGCATAATATCAGTAGTAGCAGTGATGGTCTGGGGTTGTTAATGTCAGATTCTGTGCTGCTACACCACAGATAAGCTGTTATTTAGTAATTACAGAAAATGTAAAATTCTTTCGGAGACACTTTGCTTTTCCCTTTGGTTTCACACCTGTGCTCATTTTTAAAAGTGCTTGCTGACCCTTTTCTTTAAGTCTTGGTGACCCTTTGAGCACACAGTTATCACATGGGATGGAACCTTGCCAGTGGGCACTGTTGATCTGTGCGAGTTACAGGTGGTTACTCTAGCTTTGTGTACACTTGTTTTTCATGATGCACAGTGCACTTAGCGTCTCAGCAGGGCCTGCAATTTCATACTTCTCTCGGGATCAGTTGTTGGTTGGGGGTGATGGTGGTGGTAGTGGGCTCTTGCATGTGCTTCTCTGTTCTGCTGCTCGTATGGTATCAATTACTGTTTGATGGCAACGCCAGGCCCTGGGCCTTTCGCGTGTTTGTCCTGTGAGAAAGATCTGGAAGAGCCGACATCTGGTTCTGATTATTACAATTGCAGGTTGATAGAATAAACGCAGGGTGAGGTGGGTGGGTTTTCCTTCCGGCCCCTTCCGCTCTGTACTGGTAATGTGCTTCACTTATGGAGCTGCTCTTTTCATCATCGCCCCCCCCTTCAAAAAAATCACCAGCAACATGTGGTCTAAATTAGCAATCTGCAATTAACCTTCTGAGGCCTTCTGCCGCAGATTGTGGGTATGGTGATCCTAAAGGCGAAGTATCTGCATCTAACCAAGGGCAGAGGATCAGCATATGGTTCCCCCCTCCCAAATTAAACTTCCTGAAATGTTGGTTGTTTCTGTCTAGGTTCCTCAGTAATAGAGATTTACGAACAAAGTTATTATGGTATTACTTTTGTCTACAGCACTGTATATAACAGTATGCCTTGCATTTTAATTTTATAATAATATTATATATATATATATATATGTATACACACACACACACATACAGAAACCTCACATTAATATCACATTGCAGTGCGAGTAATGGGATAGGCTGGGTTTCAAAAGCATGGACAGAGAAGCCCAAAAATACTGATGTGGAGATAATCAGAAGCTGAAGTGGCTTGCAACCAGAAAAATTGTCAGGCTGACCAAAGAGCTTCTGGACACCGAACCACAGCACCTTAAAAAACACTTACTTGCTCTAAAGAGGTGTGAAATTAGCAAAGATTTTAAGGTTATGGTATCTTGAAAAAAATGTTTCTTTTAAAACGAAATTGTCCCAAAATCTGAAATGTAAATGTATTTTATGCCTGTATTTATTTTGGTATTTTATTATGTAATTTATGCTGTCTGCTGAGTGATGTGTTCATGTGACACGCCCTGGGCCCTTGGGATAGGGTGCTGTAGAAATAACATTGCCTTGCCACTTTTGTCTTAAAAGTGAAAAGTGATCTTGCAAGAATCAGTCTTCACCATTCAGTCACACTGATGGGTCTAAGCTGGAGCCACCAGGACCCTATGGGGGCAAAGTCTTTTGCAGCCTAGGAGCGGGACGATATCGGTGCTGGCACTGCCCAGGAGACATACATAGTAATGTCACACTCGTGGGTTAATCAGTAACTGATGCCAGCCCCTTCAATTCCTCAGTTCTGTTTTTCCCACCATTTAGTGCGCACCGTAGGAGCAGCCACAAGTTGCCAAAATTGTGTCACAGCCTTTCTCAGTTCACCACCGCTTTCGTTCAACATCGAATTTCCTGTGACACTGTGTTTTTACCAGTGCCATTATCCATTATTGTTCAAGTTCAGCACCAACCCTTTTCTTAATTTCTTGACTGTCCCCATGTTGAGTCCTTTGGAGTGTGAGAAGAAGTCTAAGAAGAGGGACAAGGGCAGCACCCCGTGCATCGGTGCTCCTGTGGGGGTCTAGGACTGACACGGCGAATGCTGGACCTGCCTGGCGCCGACCAGCATGTATAGGTGTGATGTGTGCTTTTCTATGGAGTACTGCACCAAGTTCCATGGCATTGAAGTAACACAAGCCTGCACCTTAGGAGGCAGAATGTACCAGGGACACCAAAGTAAGTTCCCTGCCCTCTTCCCTGAGTCCTTTACCAGTACCTCTGGTACTAAGGAAGTCCAGAGCACTCCTTGCGCTTGCCTCACTGAGACATTAGAGGCCCGGGGTGGGGTCTAATGGACAGCTGGCTTCCTCCTGAAGGCTGGCTAAGCACTCCCCCAAGTTCTTTGGCTGTTCAGGGCAGTGGACACCCCACTATACGCTCTGTATAAATCTGTGGGTACTTTGATGTTGTGACCCAGTGCTGCCCTGGCTCCTGAGTACTATTACTGGTATCGGTGAACAGGGTGGCACTGGCCACAAGACCAGGCCCCCTTCTGGCACTACTCATGGTGCCAGAAGAGGGGTGGGTTCAAGAGCTGATGCTGTCTCTGAGTCCAAGGTGGTAGTCTCCTCTCGTGAGCATGTTGGTGACCTGGGGAGGATGAAAATGCTGACCTTGGGCCTGGGGACAGCACCAGTAGTAATGGAAGCCATCCTGGGTCCAGTTCTGAGCCCAGCACTGGGCCTGGAGTGTCCCCTAAGCTTGCCCCTTGGACTGACTCTGGAGACAGTGCTGGGACCCTTTCTGGTGCCTTTTGCACTGCTGGTTTGGGTTCCGATGCCATTTTCTGTGCTGGGTTTGGGGTCGATTCTGTGACTATGTATTGTATTGTATTAATGTCCAGGACCACTTTGAAAATGAGCTCTCAATGGTGTTTATGCCTGGTTAAATAAAGTTGATTGATTGATTCTGGAGATGGCTCTGACCTGGCAACTGGGTTTGGCTGGGGGCGGCAGTGCCAGCCCTTGTGAAGGGTTTGGGCAGGCACTGGGCCTGTGGCTCACCCCTTGTCCAGAGTTGGTGGTAACTCTGGCAGGGGTCACAACGCTAGCGCAGTGCCTCGTTTCTCCCTGGAACCAGCTGGCCCTGTCCAATTCTGCTCTCCCCACCTGGGAGTCCCTTCCCCCCCCCATGGGCACCATCTGGAACGGTCCTCTGAGGTTGATCAGCTCCTCATGGGCGTGTATGCCAGAACATTCTACCAGGCTAGGTCCCCTGAACACTCTCACAGCCCTGGCAGAGGAATTGTCAAAAAAAAAAACAGATACCAGTGCACACAAGCCGAAAATTGTTTTAAATCACAGGAATTTAATAACTCAAATGGGTGAATAGTGCCAGATCTCCAGTGGTTCAAAGCACACTGCCTGGTCATCTACAATCCTCCTCCTGCTCCTCTGCTCTCTCCCCTGCCTTGCCAGGTATTGACAGTCCCCTGGGGCCCATGACCTGTCAACAATTCTGGATTAAGCTGGTGTGTTTCACCAGTACCTCCTTAAGGCAGACCAGGCTCAGTTCAGGTTTGGCGTACCTGCACTGTCATTGTCTGAATCCAGCTCCTCCTCTCCTGCTTCCTTCTCTGAGGAAGAGGATTCTTATGTCCACCTCTCCTCCCATGCTTAGCACTGCTGGCACCAGTGATCCATGATGGAGATGTTGTTGGGCTAAATGTTGGTCATTTGTATGTCACAATACTGCTACCTTGGCGATGAGATTCCCTGGGGATTTCAGTAATGATTCCTTTGTCTTCCCTCCTTTGCCCTGGCCTTTTATGGAGGCATCCAGGCATGTCTGGCTCCATTCCTATGCCCCTTCTCCAGCCCCTAGGGATACCAAGTGCAGATATTGTGCTCCTGTATGGTCTCTAGGTGCTCTCTCTCTCCCCCCCGCCACCTTGTGTCTTCTGGTGCTGCAGACGCACTCTGGGCCTAAGTGCCTGATGCACAACCGTGCCCCCTCCCACACAAACTCTGCGGAGATCTATGTTTGGGACAGGAAGGTTTTTGTTGCAGCACACATCATGATGTGCATTTCAACACATCAGTCTCATCAGGCAGCTTATGGCAGGTGCCTGTCGGCGAAGCTAAGTCAGCTCTTAGCATCAGTGCCAAATTGCAAGTCAGCCAGGCAGGTCATTTGCCTTTCTGTCCAGGGACTGGAGCTGGCGAGGCACCAAGTGAAGGTGTCGTATGATGCCAGCAAGGTAGCTTCCACAGTAGTGGGAACAGCAGTCTGCATTTGGCGGACAGCATGGCTTCGCCTCTCCTGGTTGGCAGCCCTAGATGGGTGTAGGGTGCTTAACTTGCATTACAGGGGCCTCATTTTTTTCTCCTGTAGGGTCAGGTGTGTATTGTTGGTGTACCCTCCTGCTCCCAGGCCAAGGAAGCCTCCACCTCGCCTGACCAGTCTCGGGTCCCACTGGACCAGTGAGCAGTTGCTGCTCTCCAATGGTTATCCCCCACCAGAGCGCTGACAGTTATTTTTCCCTCAGGGAGAACCAACTGCTCCCCTGTTTTGGTGAAATCCTTGGTAATCTGGCCATCAGTATGACTGAATGGTTAAGATTGATTCTAGGAAGATATGAAAATTACGTAGTGGAAGGGAAGGGGAAATTGTTTAACTAGGAAAGGCTCACTAAGCAGATCTTGTTTCCAGGTGAAGCCTGGGAGCACAAGGAAGTTAAATGACTTGCTCAGGTCACACAGTGTGTAAGTGGGGCCTGATGGGATTCAAACCCAGGTCTCTAGGTTTGCAGCCCAGTGCTCAATGTAGTTCTTGATCTTCCAGAATATCTTCACCATTCATTCACATGCCCACCCACCATCCACTGCTAAGGTAAGAGCCAGGGCCTCTGTGCAGCTTACCCGGTCGTACCTTTAGCACAATGGCATCATCTTGCCACTCCCTCTTTGCACTCTCTCCTGTGGAGAGCCAGCTCTTCTGCTTTAATTCCTGCAATTGGAGATAGTCTCTCTTGCTCCTCTTCCAACCTGTTTTTTTTCTTTCCCTCTGTGGGTAACAAAAAAAAAAAAAGATGGCGGTCCCTTTCTCTCTCTCTCTCTGTCTCCACACTCCAAAAAAAATGCTGTAATTTTCCACTTTTTATGTTTGCTTGTGTGATGTGCAAGAAAGATTTTGTGGCAGCTTGGTGGAGTAGCAGGTTGTGGAGGTGCAGCAGTGTTGTGGTAATAGCACCAGTGCTTTTTTGGGCTTGTCTCTGTGGCACCAGTGAATGAGCACACTGTCTATGACAGCAGTTGAGAAGCATGCCACCAACTTGAAAGAAATCCCCCGCTGCAATGGGAGACAGGCTTGTCATTGCAGTGGCAGATCTAACGTGCCTCCATTACGTGCCGTTCCTGCTGAAACATTTCAATAAACATGGTGGCGGCTCCCGCCATCCGCCTTTCTCAGTCCCTAGAAAGATAACGAAGGGGGTGCCCATTCCCCCTGTCAATATGCCCCCTCTCAGAATGGGGGGGGAGAAGGGTAATTCCATAGGTAATGAACAGTTCTTAGTCTATTCCAAGCTGCCTTTCCCGATGTGATGCAAATGTAGAACAGACTCAGGCTCAGAGCAGGGGGTGAGGGACGCTGAATAAATACTACTGCAGACAGTTGTTTCCAAATCCAAGTATTGTCTTTTCATTTTAAATATAACCAACACCTCAACGTTTCACCTATGATGTAGGCTTTTTCAAGAGATGCCTTTATTATGTTATTCACAATAACTTAAAACTCCTTTACTCAGCTTCTATCTTGGTAATTCTGTATCCCCAGATATAAGCACATCTACATTTTATAGCATTCTCAAATTCTCTTTCTCACTCTTTTACTTCATTCTTATTGGTTATTTGTCCCCTCAGGTTCCTGTCCTGTCATTTCAGCCTTCTCCTTCTGTGTCAGATGCCAACTAAGTTTCCTCATCGGCATGCCCCCTCCCCAGTTCATTTGCCGATTGGGGTGCCCAATCCCTGTTGGCATAATGTCCCCTTTGTTTTATTTGTCTGCCAAGGGGGGTGCCCAATTCCCCTCTGCATCATGCCCCCCCAAACACAGACACACTTTCTTTGCAGACAGGGTGCCCAATCTCCGTCGGCTTCTGCCCCCCCCACCATAAAAACACAGATGGTACACTGGGAGCTCACCCCAGTGTGCCCAAATGTATTTGGCAAACCTGTAAAAAAAAAAATAACTTCCCACAATGCCCCCAAAAAGCAGAAAACGGTCCTCGTGGTCATGACGCCCCCACTCCCACAACCCACACTCACCCTCTGCAACCCCCACCTCCCCACACCCCATACTTACCTCCGGAGCCTGGTTCGATGATCTTCGGTGGAGCGGGAGACGTCTGAACTCTTCAAAAGCTGACCGCAAACTGAAGAAAATCACGGTAAGCTATGTAATGGCATCAGTTGAGGGGTTTCAACTTAGGTGGATATCTCGGCCATTTTTCTGACTTTTGGCGCCAAATTTTTGACATGGGGTTCTTGGGACCCCACCTCATGAACTCAGTCACTGTCATTTTGTTATCCAGTCCTGAAAGATGATTTTGCGGTCACTGCACGGAATCACCTTTTGGGACCAAGTAACGAAATGACAGTGTCACTGTTCATGAGGTGGGCTCCTAAAAAGCCTGTGTTGCAAATTTAGCTAAAAAATTCAAAAAAATGACTGTTACGAGTTTGCATTGCGCAGTTCCCACTCACACTCGTAACTTCAAGCATTTTTAATATTTTCACTCCAGATTTTCAACATTGCCATTTTCCACACTCCTTATGAACAGTACAGCTGTCATTTTTCACATCCTGCCCAAAATGTGTTTTTGCACCTGTGGCGCACAATGGGCGTGGTCGCTGTGAGAAATCAACGTTCAGGACAGATTAACAAAATCACAGTGCCACTGTTCATGAGCAGAGATCCCAAAATGCCTATGTTGAAAAGTTGGTGTAAAAAATCCCCCAAATAATTGCATTACAGGTGTGCGTTACGCAGTTTCTACGCACGCTCGTGACTTCACCAATTTTTTTATATTTTCACTCAAGATTTTCAACACTACCCTTTTTTAAACCTCCTCATGAACAGTACAGCTGTCATTTTTCACATCCTGTTCGAAATGTGTTTTTACACCTGTGGTGGCAAATGGCGCAGTCGCTGTACAAAATCACCTTCCGGCTAACGAACTGATAGTGTTACTGTTCATGAGGTGGGGTTCACAAAAGGCCCATGTTGAAAACTTGGGAGTGAAAATACCAAGAAACGCCTGGGGCATTAGGGTTTCCGACCATAACATCCTAACCTGTATGGACTGACAGGCATCATGGGTGTGACTTGGGATTGTCATCAGTAATGCTTATGCCATTCCACCACCACACCCCTCTCCCTGCAGCCAGTGACAGGCATCAAGGTGTGCCTTGGACTCTTCGGCCCCAAAGTTCACCCCATTCTCCTATACTGCACCCAGTTCAGTGTATTTCCTTATGGAATGGGGTGAGTGTAAAGCCTGAACACCCCAAGGCACACCTCGACACTTGTCGGTATCTGCAGGGTAGGGTGAGGTGAAATGGAGTGAGCGTTATGGGCAGTGATCCAAAGGCACATCCCAATGCCTGTCCATCTCTGCAGGGTGGGGTGGGTTGGCGTCAGTTCAGTATTTCACTGCCATTCCTGTTCTGCATCTGTCTTAACTCCTGCACTTCCAGTGCTAATGCCTGCAAGCAAACATTCGGCACTGACAAATGCTTGTTTGTAAGCGCTTCTTCCTTTTCCTGTTGGGATGTCTCTGAACATATCTCAGTGGCTGCTGTGACATCTAGTCTCCACCTTGACGTTATCTCATAGCCCCTGTCATCTGGCAGATGTAGCCTCATGATAAGGTACAGCTTCCACCTTCCTGTATCACAAGGAGAGGCAGGTGTAGTGGAGATTTTGTGCTATGCTTTTCAGCCTGTTGGGCTGGGTGCTATTCCCACACCTAGATGTGGGACTAACTGCGTGTTTTCACTTCTTTCCTTCTTTTATCCTTTTTCTCACTCCATGGAATGGCAAGAAGATAGTATTTGTGTCTTTGGACTTTGTCCAGTCACACCTGCTATGTGCTTCATGTGTGGAGCTTTGGATTTTTATTCCACTAGTTCATGTCTTCTTCAAGCACAAGACCCTTGTTAAGTTGGCATTCTATCTTTTTAACCACACAGAGGTCATCCTGCGCCTCTCTTATTCCAGCCAGAGCTGTATGCCAGGGCCGCTGCCCCTCTCTCCACCTTCCTGTCCAGGTGGCTGGGATACGTTGTTGTCCTTACACTCACTTACCTTGTGCCACCCTTAGGCCCAACCCTTAGTTCTACTAAGGTGGTAGTCGGGTTTGATTATATTTGTTATTTTAATATCCTACGTCCTTTTTCTATTCCTTCGGCTAGGACCCTATAGCCCTTTACTCTCTCCCACTTGTTTTCTCTCCTGGCAAACAGAACCAAGGAAGGAAGGGGGACAGCATCAGTTACTGGTCAACCCCCAAGCCATGACATCGCTACATCTGTTTCATGGATGGCACCGACGTCAGCCCCCTCCTAGGCTGGAAAAGGCTTTGCTCCCGTGGGGTCCTGGTGGCTTGAGCTTACACTCACCAGTGTGACTGAATGGTGAAGATATTCTAGAAGATCAAGAATTGTGGCAAATATGTAATTTTCACTTTTTAAGTGGGCGCTACTCTGTCCACAGTTTTGAAACTCAGTCTGTTTCATTACTTGCGCTGCAGTCTGCTCTTACTGCGAGTTTTTTTTTTTGTTTTTGTTACTATTCATGTAGACTTAAAATGTGAGTTATACTGTTATATAGAGTTCTGTGGATTATAGTTTTTTTTTCCTGGAGTGCTAGTCCACTCTGGTAGCCCATGGTGGTGAGCCGCCTATCGTTTCACTGAGCCTAACCTACATGTTGAAATTTTGTGCAGGTATTGTTGATGACTTTTTCAGCAGCATATCCACCATAGCTGGAATCCCTATCTCTTGTCTGAAATAATTGTGATAATGTGTGTAGTTCCATACAGAGGTTTGGGTGGAAAACTGACAGTAGGTAAGCTTCAGATAAGATATGATAGCTACTGTCAAACTTTTAATATTGCATTTCAGAGTGCTCACTGTAGGATACATTCATTCCATGACATATTATACCAGTGTCCCAGCATTTTCTGTTTGTGTGTGCACTTGTGACTTTTTTTTCTCTGCTATACCAAAAACAAGTCATGGGGAACTGCTTATTTAAACATTTAATTGTAAGGCTTTGTTGAAAAGTACAACTTGAATACCTGCAACATGAGCAATAAAAACAAGCCCCTTACAGTGTTTGAAAATAATGCATATTTTGCATGAAACAATGAATCAGGAAACATTGAGATGTGCATGCAAACAGCAGTATTCCTTTTTGCCCTCGGGGATGGTATCCTTTTTTCTCAAATGAACTTTGATAGTTAATTATCTGTTTATTGTTGACCACAGAGCTCAATACAGTAACCCCCCCCAAAAAAAAGTATCCTTCTAATTCCTCAACAAAGAAGCAAGATTCTGAAAGAGTAAATTTGTAGTAAAACAGAAAAGGCCCCAAGTCCCTTTGCAGACTTTGTAAGCTTTTACTGAATGTGCCAGTGAAGATCTTTTGATTATTACAGTAAGTCGTTATTGTTTTTAAATTAATGGATACATTTTATAGCTTGTGAATAAGGGAGGGACTGGAGTGGAAAGGTGGGGTCTCTGTGCTTTCCACAAGCCAGATGGCAGCAGTTGCACTGACTTCCTAGGAAGGCCAGTTCTGATTCCCTCTAGAATCACTTACTGTCTGACCTTGAGTAGTTTACTTCACCCCCCTGCGCTTCAGTCCAAGCAGCTGGAAAATGGGTACAAGCAGGACCCCTCTAGACTCTGCTGGGCTATTCTGGGTAAAACCATTTGTGAATGAATGAATGAGTGAATGAATCAGTTCTCCATGCTTTTTCGGTTCTCTAGGCCTTGCTTGAGTACAGCTAGCCCTCGAGTCAGAAGTGGCTCTCCAGCATGATCAGTAGCATCCATTGCTGGTTTGCAGTGGAACCAAAACCAAAAAAGGTCTCTATGACTATTGTTAGCAGGCAGAGAGAGGTTGGCCAGGATGCCCAGTTCCTCCATCTTCATGACCCTAGGTGGTACTTTGCTGGAGGAAGTGCCCTCCTTCAAATATCTTGATGCCTGGTTACAGCAGCATCTTGACTTTTTCAGTCAGGTAGATGCCATCCACTCAAAACTCTTCTTCGCGCTGAGCACACTGTACTGGCACACGTCTTATATCCCCCCTCCCCCACTCAGAGGCAGGTTGTTCTCCACATTATTATCTCAGTATTTTACTACAGGGGATGTGGTTTAAAGTGCAGCCCCAGAGTTCACCCTTATCTAACTGGATTCCCCTTCCTCACTCATTCTGCCACTTTGCACTGAGCTGCCTTCTTTCCCCCCCACCCCTACTGCCGCCACTGCTCCCTCTAATCTGAGCTCTTCAGTCCCTCTCTAACAACTGACACCTCTTCCACTGTGACACCCTCATATCTAAATTCTGGTTCCCTGTCTTCCCCTATCTTTTCTGTACCTCCCCTTTTGCTGCTTACTCACTCACTCAAGAACTTGGTTATCTCCTAACCTTTAAAACTTCCCTTTTTATGTTTCCTTGCACGTGTGCAAGAAACATTTTGCTTTGCTTCAGAGAACAGCATTTCAAATGTGTGTCACTGACTAGCCCAATGCAGAGCAATCTACATTGGGCTTGTCCCTGACAGACCAATGACCATGTAAGCAGAATATGATGGTGGTCACAGTTTCATGGGTGTAAACTTTGTGTACTTGAAAGAACTGAAGCGCTCCAATGAGACAACGCTTCAGTACTTCCATTTGTATAAAGCCAGCCAGCAAGCAGAAGCAGGGGTGGCATCTACAGTAATCTGGGAGAGTCTCTGGGATAGAAGGATCAGGCAGTCAGAGACCCTCATCAGTAATCCGCGCCTCAGTCTGTTTGGCTGCCTTAGTCTCATCCTGAGCCCACCCCCCGCCCCCCGAATTAATTCTCTGAGCCCCCAAGTTGGAATTCGGTGGGTTGGTGTGTGTGAGTACTTCCATCATGAGAGACGCTACTGCCGCTTGCTATGGTGAGGGGAGGTGGGCTGAGCCAGGTGGTTGGTGCTCATTACTGCTTTGTAGCTGGGACGATGAAATGGAACCAGGACCATGGGATATGCCTGCCCAACAACAAAACTGGCTGACTGAGAATAGGTGACGTGGAAATGGGCTGCAGGCTTGGAGTGCACTCTTCAGTGAGAGCGCCTGGGTGACATCTACAGTAGTCTGGGAGAGTCTCTGGGACAGAGGGAGTGGACAGTCAAAGACCCTCATAAGGAATCTGCCTCTCGGTCTGTTTGGCTGCCTTGTTCTCATCCTGAGCCCCTCCCCTTGAATTAATTCATTGAGTCCCCAACTTCACACTCGATGGGTTGGTGTGTGTGATGTACTTCCGGCACAAGAGATGCTACCACCAGTTGTTATGGTGAGGGGAGCCAGGCTGAACCAGGTGGTCGGTGCTCATTACTGCTTCATAGCTGGGATGATGAAACCGAACTGAGACCATGGGAGATACCCACCCAACAATGGAACTGGCTGACTGAGAATAGGCAATGTGGAAATGAGCGGCAGGTTTGTTGGGCACTCTTCGGTGAGAGCCCCTCCGGACCAAGAGGGGGGAAGAATGGGATGGTGTTGGTGTCAATATATGACTTGCCTCTCTTTCTCCTGTGCCTAATTCCTGGTTGCTGCTGCTGCTGCTGCTGTGGAGTACGTGACTGGTCCCATATCCAGGAGATGCCGTCCAACAGATCAAAGACGGCAGGGGGCTTGTTTGTATATGCTGCTGTACTAATCTGCTTGTGTCCTATGTAGTCTTAATACTAAAGTATGGTTTATACTTTTTTGTGTCCAGTTTCATAAATGATTCTGATCACAACTTAATATAAATAAATGTCTATGTGTTTCCAGGAATAATTAATGGAGATTGAAAAATTGTAACTGGAAGGCAGATTGCATGGACACATACACCCCCCCCCCCGACGAAATTTAACAGCAGGTAGAGATGTGTGTAAATAAGTCTATATTAAGTTGTGATTAGAAGCATTTATATTTACAGTACATTACTTGTGGTTTGTTTAATTCTAATATGAAATAAAAGGAATTGTCATTGATGAGACTGTCCGCTGCCTATCCTTCCAAAACCATCACCCCCCCCAAAAAAAAACACACATTCACTGACTCTGTTTTGCCTAAATTATATGACTTAGCCAGAGTGCAGTGATATGGGTTATTATGATTCATGACAGTGACTGCCTCCACTGCCCACCCCCCCAAATTCACCAGCCCCAGCCTAATTTCACAACTAAATATTGTGTAGCTATGTTTTCTTAAACACATTTCCAATCTGCAGACATTAGCAAATGATACTGCTATAGAAAACTCTCAGCAATTGGGAGTACAATAAAGACAAAGAAAAAATGGAACCCTGTATGTGTGACAGAAGATAGGTGGCTATGTGACAAGGAGCGTACTGGCTGTTTTCAAATATGCCACTAGTAGGAAGTGTAATGACTAGCTGGATCCTAATTTCCTTTAGTACAAAACACAAACTGTAAAGCACACTCAAAAGACATAGGTCTCTGAAAGCAAGCAGAGATACCTTTTTTACTGTACAACAACCACCCCCCAAAAAACCCAGGTCTGCTGATGATGCTGATCCAACCACGGTCTGTCCTTTCTTGCAGCTCTCTCTTTCTCCTGGCCAAACATTTGCTGGTGATTGCTGTCCTGCCCATCAGCCCAGACATCTCCCTCCCTTCCACCACTGGCTCATCTGCGCTCCCTTTGCTATACACCACAAACTCTTTGGGGAGGGGTACATGGTTATCTTTGCCCATACTTGGTGCATTCGAGGAGTAATCTTGTGTAGATACACACACACACACGCTCGTATACACATATTGTACACATACATATACTCTTCCACCAGTGGAAAAATGGAGAGGAAAGCCTCTCTGTCCACTACCCTTCAGGCTTAATACATAATCTTCCAATGGTAGTAGTGGGAGAGAGAGCTGATTCCACTTTTAATGCATCATACTTACTAAGAACTTTAAGTAAAACATGACTTTTACAAGTATTGCCACTTTTTCTTTACTTCAACTAACACAATACACCCCTATCAGATACATCATGCAAGGAAACATTTGGCTTTGACAAATGCTTGTTATAGTCTGTGCTTGTTGGGCCTTATTTTCCTACAGACTCTCACATCCTTGGAATAGCCTTCCCCCTTTGTTCCTCATCGTACTTCTCACTGAAGACCCTGCCTTGTGAACTCATGGTTCACTCCTGCTCCTGTACCTATTTCATTCTCCTTGTTTGTGCCTACCTGTCCCCTTTTTTTCTAGTGTATCCTGGCACCTGCCATCGATCCCGCTGCTGACTGCTCCTGTTCTTAGCCCCAGTTCTGGTTCATGATGCAGATCTCAGTGCTTCTGCTCTGCCACTCAGTTGTCAGTTGCACTATTGTTGTCTTTTGTACCATTTACTGCATTATTAATGCTAATGTTTAACTTGGTAGTTTCTTACATTGTCTGCTATTGCTTGTTGTATTTTATATCCCTCACTCACTTGGTTGGTTGGTGGTTTTTGTTGACTGGGAAAGGAGGTCTAGGAAATACTTTCCTGTTTTCAGTCTTGGCCTAGGAGTGGGTTGGTGGTGGTGGTGCAGGGTGTTACAGGAAGTACTGATGAATATGGAAACAGGTTATGATTGTTTTAGTGAATACGGAAATTTGGCAAGGACATAGAATTTGACAGCAGATAAGGTCTGCTTGGACCACCCAGTCTGCCTCTTTCCCCCTACCTACATTATTAGCATAAACCATACTTGATCTACAACTCATTCTCCCTCTGCCCTTCCTTTCCACTATGATTCCTGTGTGCCTGTCCCATGCATTTTTACCACCACCACCTCTGTTGGGAGGCTGTTCCAGCAATCCACCATGCTTTCTGTGAAGAAATACTTACTCATGTCTTTTCTGAATTTATCCCCTCCAGCTTCATAGCATGTCCCCTTGTTCTTGAGCTCCCTTTTCTTCCTAAAAAATACTGTATCTTTTATGCCCCTGTGAGGTTTTAAAAGGTCTCTATCATATCCCCCTCTCCCTCGTCTCTTCCAGGGTGTACATATTGAGGTCCTTTAGTCTCTCCTCATATGGCTTTTGATGCAGATCCTGCACCATGTTAGTTGCCCTCCTCCGTACAGTCTTCACTCTGTCTATGTGCTTCCGGAGGTGTGGTCTCCAGAACTGGACACAGTACTCAAGGTGGGGTCTTACTAGTGATCTATACAGAGGCAACACCACCACCACCCTCTTTCTGCTGGTGATATCCCTCTCTGTACGCACCCCAGCATCATACTAGCCTTCCTGACTGCCTTGTCACACTGCCTGGTCACCCTTAGGTCATCAGATATGATAATCCCAGGTCTCTCTCCTGGTTGGTAGTTGTCAATACCATTTCACCCATTTTGTACTCCGCCCTGGGTTTCTGTTACCTAAGTGCACTGCTTTGCACTTTTTTCACATTGAAACCCAACTGCCATACCCTTGACCACTCCTCTAGTTTTCTCAGGTCTCTGCTTTTCCTTTCCACCCCACCTGAAGTGTCCACCTTATTTCAGATTTTGGTGTCATCTGCAAAGAGGCAGAATTTCACTTCCATCTCCGCTGCAGTGTCACTTATAAAGACATTAAAGAGGACCGGTCCCAGCACTGATCCCTGATGCACCTCACTGGTCACCTTCCCTTCCTTAAAGTGAACTCCATTTACCAACACCCTCTGTTGCTATTGCCTAACCAATTTCTTATCCAGCATACCCCCTTTGGACACACTCCTAACCTACCCAGCTTGCTTACTAGTCTCCTGTGTGGAATGATGTTGAAAGCCTTACTGAAATCTATGTAGGCCGTATCCCCATGTCCACCGCTGTACCCTGATCTAATTCTTTTGTCACCCAGTCAAAGGAATATATCAGGTTCATGGCCCCGGAACCCATGCTGCCTCAGGTCTTGTAACCCACTGGATTCAAGATATTCCATAGTCCTTTCAGCAGTGACCATATCAGGCTGACTGGCCTATAATTGCCAACTTCCGCCCTGCTACTGCATTTGTATAGTGGGACTACAGCCACCCTCCTCCAGAACCACTCATTTTTCCAGTAAGCTGTTAAATAGGACTGTCGGAAATGCAGCCAGTTCCTCCCTGAGTGCCTTTAATACCCTTGGATGCACCCTGTCTGGCCCCATTGCGTTTTCACTTTCAGATTAGCGAGTCCTTCAGGACTCTCACCTCTGAAAAAGGACTAGTGTCTAACCCCCCCCCCCCAAAGCTTCTGTTACTTTTTTGTGGTCCCTCTCCTTCTCTTTCTTCTATGAACACTGAAGAAAAACATTTGTTCAGTACATCTGCCTTTTCCTCAGCCCCCTCTGCACAGTGCCCCTTCCTTATTTAACCTTACAATCCCACCCCTGGTCTTCTTCTTTTCACTTACATGCCTAAAAAAATGTCTTGTCCCCTTTTGTCACGTTCTGGGCTGTTCTCTCTTCAGTTTGTGACTTTGCAGTCCTTACTGCTGTCCCTGATTCACGCTGTTTCCCTGAAACACCTCCCTTTCCTCCTCCCTCTTTGTCTCCTTATACCTTCTGAATGCTACCCTTTTAGCCCTTACTTTTCAGCCACCTCTTTTGAGAACAATAGCGATCTCTTTTTCCTCTTACTTTTGCCCACTTGTTTGATGCAGATATTTGTTGCCTTTACTGTGGTCCCTTTTAGCTTTGCCCACTGTTCCTCCACTCCACCTAGGCCATCCTTCCCCAGGTCATCCATGAGGCATTCACCCATCTTTATAAAATGTCCCCCCTGAAGTGCAGGATGCGTGCCCTTGTGTGGTTTGATTCCACAGCTGTCCTTATATTGAACATAGAAACATAGACAATGACAGCAGAAAAAGACCAGAGGTCCATCTAGTCTACCCAGGTTCACTATAATCCCTGGAGTCTACTGTTACTCCAGGGTACTTACCCTCTCCATCCTCTCTCTAGTCTCCTGCCTGGTCCTGTCGCCTCCAGTAACCACTGTTTTCTTCATTATGTCCCAACCCTGTTTTCGCACCCACCACCTCAGCTGACAGACTGTTCCAAGGTTCCACCACCCTTTCTGTAAAGTAGTACTTCCTCACATCCCTCCGGAACCTGTCTCCTGTTAATTTCCATTTGTGTCCACGTGACCGTAAATTGGCATTCAGGATAAATAGTTCCTCGCAGTTTACTTTATTTTATTGTTTTTTCTTCCCTTGGCCCCAGGTCGGCTCCTACTTCTAGGCATCCTATTTCTTCAGGCCGCCATCTATCCCACATCTGTCTCCAAATTGGGCCACCACCTTGCTACCCCCATAGGTTATCTCCCATGGTGGAATGGCGGGGAGTCCTCTAACTCCCCACCAGGACCGGATCCAGTACAAGTGGCACCCTTGGAGACGGTGCATTAGTCGGACAGCCATCAAGCTGCTTGACCTGGCTGCCATTTTTCTTTGTTTCTTAGGCGGTGGAGCATGAATGTCAACAGTGGGCGTGCCACGCCCGCGTCCACACACAGTGTGTCCACTGGCTGCTCCACCTCCGTACCGCACTGTATTAGACCAGGCATGCCAACACTCAGCTTCTACTAGGCATCAGGCAAATGCCGTCCTCTGTTCCCCACCCTCCCTGGGATAGGAGAGCTGTCCTCTGGATGCGCGATCCTCTCCCACCCCAGCTGGCCCCTGATGACCCGCTTGCACTGCGAACATGGGTCGCCGACATGGCAGGAGATAAGGCATCACTGCTTCAGCCAATCCACAAGACTGGGCCAGCTTGCAGTTCACTTTAATTCCTTTAAGGAACTTGAAGGTCTCTTCATATCTCCCTTATCCCTTCTGCTCTCCAGTGAGTACATATTTAGTGTATTGAGGTGCTTCTCTCAAGATCTTCCCTGCTGGCCCTGAATCATTTTTGTTACTCTGTGCTGCACTGTTTCAGACCTATCCCTGTCCTTTCTGAGGTGAGGGCTCCAGAACTGGATGCAGTACTCTAGGTGAGGCCTTACTAGGGATTTGTAAAGGGGAAGTATTGCCTCTTTTCTCCTGCTATCAGTACCCCTCTTGATACATCCCAGCATCCTGTTAGCCTTGCTGTAGGCTTTGTTGCACTGACTCGATTGCTTAAATGAGTTTCTAATGATAACTCCCAGATACCATTTTCATCTGTAGTGCTAAGTCTATCTCCTCCCATCCAGTACTCTGGCTTGGACTTCTTTTTCCCTAGGTGCATTACCTTGCACTTGTCTGAGGAGCGTCCCCTGCAGAGAGTCCAGAATGTCCCTGCTTCTAGATGAAACCAGTACTCATAGGCTCCAGTCTGCAGCTAGCAGGTTGAAGTCTCCCACCAGCAGCACCTCCCCTTTTTCTTGCCAGTGACTTCTACCAGTACTTTATCTTACTTCCTCCCCCTGTGCTGGAGGTCTGTAGGTCTCTCCGGTGTGAATAGCGACTTCATCCCCTGTCTCCAGGGTGACCCACAGTACCTCTTCCTCCCCCCATATTCTCTGTATCTCCATCACTTTTATGCTTTCTCTCACATAAAGCACCACACCCCTCCTTTCCTTCCCACCTGATCCTTCCTGAACAGAGTACAGCCTGGTATGATCATATCGCAGTCATGGTTTTCAGTGCACCATGGCTCAGTAATGGCCAAACATCCAGGTTGGCCTCTAGGTCCTTATCAGGACATCAGGGAGCTCCTCTACCCATCTTGAAAAGTACCATAGCATTCTTTTTTTTTCTTGTATCAGTACTTTTTCTAGGGACATGGATATGTTGTTCATCCACACTTATTGGCAGGTATCCTTGCCGCTTTAAATCTTGCCGGAAGGTCTTCAAGCTGGCTCCTCCCACCCACCCGGGTGGTAAAACTCTCGGCTCCGCCCCATGACGCCAGATCTTCCTTACTGCTTGGAAGCTCAGGTTCCCTCCTTAACGCTCTGCATATAAGACTGGTTCCTATTTCTTCGGTTTTCCCGAAATTGCTTTTAAGGTTTTCAAGACTTCGGTCACTTATTTCCCTCGCGGCTGTGATGGACAAATCGACTCCCAGTTTCCGGAGGTGCCCATGCGGGCAGAAGATGTCTCGGACGGATCCGCACTCCACGTGCGTCTACTGCTTGGGCCCTGGGCACGACCCGCAGGCTTGCGACCTGTGCTCTTCTTTTTCGGCTTACGTCCTGGAAGACCGTGCCGCCCGTCTACAACTTGGGCGACCAACGTTATCCTCCGGTAAAGTCGGCGAGGCCCGTTACGATGTTTCACAGCAGCGGCTCCATGAACAGCTTGAGCAGATGATCGCCTCGAGGAGGAGGCGGCGAGGCCACATCTTCTCTTCCTCAGCCGCTGCATTTATCCCACTCTCCCTGGGATCCTCCTATTCAGCTTCTTTTAAGGAGTTCTGTCTCTCCCTCTCCACCAAGGGAGAGGGACCAACATCTTCAGGGCCTTCCTCTCGGTCCAAGAAGAAGGACCACAAAGGTAAGTCCCTCCGTCGACGCTCTTGGGAGCGGGAGAGGTCCCTCTCTCCGAGTAGTCGACCATCGACTTCAGTCGATCCTTCGGCTTTGGCCACTGGCTTCACGGTGTCCCTGTCAGGTCAGTTGACCGAGACTCCCGTTGACGCAGTCGAGATTTTTCTCGACCCGTTGGATGGGTTGTCGACCGGTGAAGCCGAAAACCCTCACTCCCCGGTTCCCCCGGCGTTGTTGAGGTGTCCGTGGACTTGCCCGTGCCTCCGGTTCCGGAGTCCACGGTTAAGCCCTCCGAGCCGAGGGGAGAGCGGGTTTCCCCCGCCCTACCTCCGTACCCTCCTCGGAAAAGCCGAGGTTCTCAGTCTCGGACTTCTTCTCGGTCCAGCCGATCCGGCCGTCACAGGCGGTCTCGGCACCGGGGCAAGTGGCGCCGCCGCTCGTCCTCGTCCTCCTCCTCGGACGAGGGGAGGCTTCGACGCAGGTTGCGTCGACGATACGAGGACCTCATGTGGCAACAGCTTCTTCTGTTCGGGAGCAAGCCGACATCGTCGCCTCCCCCGGCTATCAAGTGGCTGTCACCGGAGCGGCCGAAGCAACCCCTCGCCTTAGCCGAGGCGCCTGCTTCCAGGCCTGTTGCTCGGCTGAAACCGGCTGCCCCACCGATTCCGGTGGAACCTCCGCCTCCACAGCCGTTGTTTGAGGCTCCGACCAAGAATTCTCGGTCAGCCCAAGGTCTGCCCCATAGGCTGTCTGTCACCCTCATTCCCGATCGCCCTCGGCAGGTGGAGGGTGGCTCAGGCCCAAGGCAGCTCTTTGTGGACTCCTCTGTGTCCGACAACGATTCCTCCCTGTTCTCCAGGCGGGTCGACTTGGAGTCCTCAGGAGGTCAGTCACTGGACGATAGCCCTTCATCCTTCATGGGTTTGCTTAGGCTCATCTCGGAGTCCACCGGGATGCAGCTCGAGCCGGTATCCAAGCGGGCCAAGTATCCCCTCACGGAGATATTGGACCGAAGGGATTCTCCTGCGGAGGCCTTTCCGGTGGCCGAGGCCATTGTAGGCCCGGCCTTGGAGCTCTGGCAGCGTCCTACTTCCTGCCCTGCGCCTTCGGCCAGGATGGCAAGGAAGTATGCGGTCCCTACCGGTTCCCTGTCCGGTTTCTCGGAACACCCCTCAGCCGAGGGGTTGGTTACCGACAGCGTCTTCCGGTAGCGCCCGGGCGCCAGGGGCGTGAACAAACCTCCCGACAAGGAGTCCAAGAAGTTGGACTACGCCGGGCGAAAAGTCTACGCTGCGTCCTCCCTTGGCCTTCATCAGGCCAGCTCGGCCGTGCTGATGGCACATTTCTCTCATGCCCTGTTGGGCTCCCTGGACAAGGTAGTCCCTCATCTCCCAGCTGACCTGCAGACCACGGTTAAGCAGGTGCAGGACCAGGGCAGGGCAGTGGCCAAGCAGCAACTTCAGACTGCTTTGGACATCGGTGACTCATGCGCCAGGTCAGTAGCGGCCACAGTGGCTATGCGCCATCAGGCATGGCTGAGGATATCCACCTTCACAGCGGATACCCAGCACAAATTGGCGGATGCCCTTCCTGGGACCGACTTCTTCAGCCCTGGTGGAAGGTCACCCCAGAGGATCGAAAGTCCAGTGCCACTCTGGACTCTGTCTCATCCACCCAGAGGGACAAGGCCACAGACCGCAACAAGCCCTTTCATCCGTCTGCGCCGTGCTGGCACATCCGCCCAGCAGCATCAGGGCCAGCAGGCTCGCGGCTGGCGCCCCAAACTCAAGCTCCGCGTTTCCTCTTCCAGGAAGCAGGAGGTAAAGGCCCAGGAGGTCCCTCGCCAGTCCCTCCTCCAAGCCTGCCCAGTGACGGGTTGAGGGGTGTTGCCCCCAACCTCGTCACCCCACCCCAGGTTCCCCCCGTGGGGGGACGGCTCCGCTACTTCCTTTCTGCCTGGTCTGCTATAACCACAGACCGGTGGGTATTGGAAGTGGTAGGAAAGGGCCTGCCTCTGGAGTTTGAGCAGGCCCCGCCTTTCGAGCCGCCGCCCCAGGGGGTCTCGTCCGAGTTCGCTGTCGGCTCCCGAGCCGACATCGCTCTGCTCCGAGGAAATAGGCATCGAGAGGTGGCGGACCCTCCCAGACCCAGGATTTGTGTCCAGGTACTTCCTGGTCCCAAACGGATGGGGCTGCGCTTCATTCGACCTGCATGACTAAACAAGTTCCTAAGGTCTCGGACCTTCAGGATGGTCACCCTGGCTCAGATAATACCATCCATGGAACGCGACATGTGATTCTGCTCTCTGGACCTGCAGGGCGTGTTTTTTCACGTCCCTATCCGTCCGTCTCACCAGAGATTCCTTCGCTTTCGAGTGGAAGGATCCCTTTTCGAGTTCCGAGCCATGCCCTTCGGCCTGTCTCTTGCACCCAGGGTCTTCACCAAATGCATGGCAGTGGTGACAGCATTCCTGCAGCGCCGAGGGGTCTGGGTGTACCCTTACCTGGACGATTGGCTGATAGCAGCCCCCTCCAGACAGGAGGTGGAGTGGTCCAGAGATCTGGCCCTCCAGGTTTGCTCTCAGGTCGGCCTCCTCATCAACGAGGCCAAATCGGAACTCGAACCGAAGCAGGTGATTCTCTTCATCGGGGCAGAGCTTGACTCTCTTCAAGCCAGAGCATGGCTCCCGGCGGACAGGGCCGAGGTTCTTTCCTCCTTTGCCCGATCATTTCTGGTTGGGCAGTCGCGCCCTGCCCGGGACTTCCTGCGCCTCCTGGGTCTCATGGCGGTCTGCACCAGCATGGTCTTTTGGGCCCGCTGGAACATGCGCCCCCTTCAATGGGGGCTGGCCAGCCAGTGGTTTCAATGCTGCGATCCATTGGACCAGCTAGTGACGGTGACCCAGGGGATGTGGAATGCTCTCCAGTGGTGGATCGTTCCAGCTCATCTGCAGGAGGGTATCCCGTTTGTCCGCCCTGAGCTGACGGTCTCTCTATCGACCGACGCCTCTCTGATGGGTTGGGGTACCCATCTGGGGGAGCACAGAGTGCACGGCCTCTGGTCCCCTCGGGAGTCCCAATGCCATATCAACCTGCTAGAGCTCCGAGCGTCCGCCTAGCTCTCACCGCCTTCGCTCCGTTTCTACGGGGTCAAGTGGTTCAGGTCCAGGCCGGACAATACCACGACCATGTACTACCCTAAACGCCCAGGGGATGCGCCCATGCCTCTGTGCAAGGAAGCTCTCCGCATTTGGTCACTCGGCGCAGCCTGGAGGCGGACCTCTAGCCATTCATGTGGCAGGAGCCTCCAACACCCTGGCCGATGCCCTAAGCTGGATAGGGGCTGTGTCCCAGTGTGTCTCTCCTGCGGAGGTAGTACAAGATCTGTTCTCCCATTGGGGCACACCTCAGGTGGATCAGTTTGCCTCCAGGGAGAACGCTAAGCTGAGGCTGTTCCATGCCCGCCCCCCTCAGCAGGGCTCGCTGCAGGGGGATGCCTTCTCGAGGCCGTGGACCCCGGGCCTCTTCTACGCCTTTCCCCCATTTCCCTTGATCCACAAGGTGCTTCTCAAGGTGAGGAGGGACAAGGCGCAGGTGATTCTGGTAGCCCCAGACTGGCCCCGCCAATGCTGGTATCCAGATCTCCTCAGCCTCAGCTCCAGGCTCCCGAGGCAGCTTCCAGCTCGCCCGGACCTGCTTTCAGTCAATCAGGGGAAGGTGTTCCATCCGGACCTTCAATCCCTGCACCTGACGGCCTGGTTCCTGAGCGGCTAGAGTTCCAGGCCTTGGGTCTTTCCGATGAGGTCCTCAATGTAGTTGAGGCGTCCCGTAAGGAGTCGACCAGGAAATGCTATGCCTTCAAATGGAAAAGGTTTTCCATTTGGTGTCAGGGCAAGGGCCTGGACCATTCCTCCTGTTCCTTGGCAAGCATCTTGGACTATTTATGGTCCCTTTCTCAGCAAGGGCTTAGGTCGACGACCCTAAGGGTGCACCTGGCAGCCATCTCTGCTTACTGGGCATGGGCCAGGAAGCAGTCGGTGGTGCAGGAGAAGGTGGTCTGGCGCTTTTTCAAAGGCCTTGATCACATTTCCCCTCCAGTGCGAGAACCTCCACCTCCATGGGATCTACTGCTGGTACTGGCAAAGCTCATGGGCAAGCCATTCGAACCAATGCACAGGTGTGATCTCTCTCTCACCTGTCGTGGAAGACCGCCTTCTTGGTGGCTATTATGTCAGCCAGAAGGATGGGAGAGCTCCAGGCGCTTTCCATCGAGTCTCCTTACCTGGTCTTCCACAGGGACAAGGTTGTCCTGCGCCCCCACCTGAAATTTCTTCCGAAGGTGGTGTTGGAGTTTCACCTTAACCAGGTGTTGACTCTGCTGGTGTTCTACCCCAATCACACCTCGGAGGCGAATATAGGCTCATACTCTGGACCCTAGAGGGCTCACTTACTATAAGGAGGCGCACGGCTGAAATTCGGGAGAGGTTACGCCAGCTGTCCATCACCTCACGCTGAAGCGCACCTGGCAGACCTGCAGCTGCGGACGATAAGCAGGTGGGTCACCTCCTGCATAGATCTCTGCTATGAGGTTGGCAGGCATGGAGTCTCCCAGAGGATAAGATCATTCTACCCGCCATACCGCTGCATCGGTGGCTGCTTCCAGGGATGTCCCTATCCAGGAAATCTGCAGGGCTGCTACCTGAAAGTCAGCACACACCTTCATCACCCACTACCACATCGACCTTGAGTCACGCCAGGATGCTGGTTTTGGGGCCTCAGTTCTCCAGTCTCTTTTCCCTAAGTAGGGGTGTGCATCTTGCCTCCCTCCTCCCGGAGAACTGCTAGGAGCCTGCCAGTAAGTGTGGATGAACAACATATCCATGTCCCTAGAAATACAGGTTACTCACCTGTAACAGGAGTTCTAGGAATGGTATTTGTTGTTCATCCACACGACCCACCCGACCTCCCTGGCTTCGATGCACAACCTGAGCTTCCAGCGGGCCAGATCTGGCGTCATGGGGCGGAGCCGAGAGTTTTACCACCAGGGTGGGTGGGAGGAGCCAGCTTGAAGACCTTCCGGCAAGATTTAAAGCGGCAAGGAACCTGCCAATAAGTGTGGATGAACAACATATACCATTCCTAGAACTCCTGTTACAGGTGAGTAACCTGTATTTACTCTCCAAAGGCCTCGGGCCCTCATCACCCCTAGCAAATCTAGTCCCACCCCCCCCTTTATCTTTGGGTCTTACTTGCTCTGGAGCATTCCCCATGGATTGCCTACCCTGATTGGCAGGGAAGTAGGAGGACAGCCATCCCCCCAACCCCAACAGTGACCATATCCAGTAGGTGGTGTGGGGCCTGCTTTGGGTTGGGGAATCATCCTGCCGTTAGTTTTTTCAAAATGTTTTCTCTCCTCCCTCTTTCACTGATGCCTGGCAGTAGCCATAGCGATGGGTTATGCATGTGCATAGTGACATCTCTGTGGAAGAGAAAAACTTCCTTGGTCCATAATGGGATGCTTCAGCGGTGGAACCAGTGACTGTCCCTCTCTGGGTGTGAACACTGCTATGCAGCAGTGCCCCCACAGTCTCAGCCACCTGACCCGAATGCCCAGAATCTGCTCCAGAACTGGGTTCACCAGTGCAGGAGCACATAGCACTTTCACTGGGCCATCAAGCAACCCATGCCATGGCATTTTTAACGTCCACCTGAACAACCATCAGAACAGGCAGACGGGACCTCCTTTTAACATCTCATCTGAAAGATGACACGCACAACAGCATACTGTCTCTCTAACGCCATGCTGTGCCATCATTATGGTTCTTTGTAACCAAGGTGAGGTCTGCCCTGCACTGCTGCCATCATCCCTTTCTGCAGCACCTGGAGTTCCTTGGAGGTCTCCAATCTGATTACAAATCCAGCCCCTGGCTTACCTTCCAAGATCTGATGGGATCAGCCGGAGGTAGCATTTGGAAATGAGCACACTGTGCTTCTCCTGGCTAAAACTCCTAATTAAATCAGTACTGAGCACAATTTGTCTGATGGTATGTTGCGGGATTGCTCTTGAGCAAAAGCTGCATCCAGAATCTGGTTCCCAACTCATTTCACTGATGAATAGACAGAGAATCTTGTTGAGACCTTCCGCTGGAGAATAGACCTTGAATTTGTGCAAAAGGCTGGCCGTAAAACTACTACACTCCTGACTTCCTCTTCTGGTACAGTGAGGTTTCCATAATTGAAAGGGCCTTTCACTTATGTCTTGATTGATAATTATATAAAAACAGAAATTTAGCTATGCCCAATTAAGCCTCAAAATGTCCTTTTTGGATGATAAAGCAAATCTTTTTAAAAGGCTCGGTTTCCAGGAACTGCTTACAGAGAAAACATCCTATTTCACAGTGGTCATAAAAGTTGTGGTATCCTATCTGGCACTAAACCCATTATGGTTTTCTTTTCTCTGATTTCTATTCAGCAGTTTTACAGACTGCAGTTAGTTAAATGATAGAAAAAAATGAACTTTTTTTTTCTGTTTATAAACATTTAAAAATGCACAGAGCTGTAATGTTTTATGCAGAAAAATGATGTCAGTATGCAACTGTCATTTTTTCAGTGTTAGTGATAATTTGCAGTATCCAGCCCTTAAGTTAGCTCTGAGCTGGAAGTACTTTTTTCATATAGTTGTTTCTGCCCCCTCCCTACTGTCACCCAGGAATTTACCCTGTTGATCAGGGATGCACTCAGTTCAGGCAATGTACTGTTCTTCCAGTGGCAGGGATTTTTCTTCCCTTTTTGTTCCCTTGCTCCTCCTTCCTCCCCAGGCATTGGCTGTGCTCTGTCACCTCAGATGTATAGTGGGCTCCTGCAGAAGGAGTAAGCTCCCTGGCCTTCCCACAGAGGTCATTGCATCCCTGAACACACTGTGAGCCCTCCGCTGCTGAGGTGTGATGCCCTGCAGTAGCTGCCTGCAGCCTGATCTGCCTTCTAATGCGACAACTGGGGTCTGCTCTCGGGCTCCAGTCATCTGCACTGGCACTGGGCCACAGGATGGCCTTCAAGCTCGCACTGTCTGACTTCCACAGAAAGCAGTACTCTCCAAAATAAAGGAAAAGAAATTATTTGACTCCCAGAAGAGAGAAATCAAAATTAGGTGACATTCAGTTTTGTAGGTATGGAGGTCACAATGGTTTATTTTCTCTGAAAGAAGTGACACTTTATCAGTATTTTGTTTACCTAAAGCTGGTCTCTTAGAATACTAACTTCCAATATTTAGGGCCCAGGAAATGTTCTAACTCCCCAATAAAGACAGAATGACTTCCAAATGTGGGCTCATGTAAGCCTGACTGTCAGCAAAGTAAAACTGAACAAACCCCTGGTAGTACAGTATCATTTGTCATATGCAGACTACAAGTTATTTCCATTACAAGTTATTTGGGAGGCAGTATAGCGCAGTGGTTTAAGGCTCTGAGCTGCAAATCTGGTGACATCCAGCAGACCAGACCTGGGTTTGAATCCCACAGCTTCCACTTGCATACTGTGTGACCCTGAGTAAGTCGCTTAACTTCCCTGTGCTCCCAGGTCGCTCCTGTAAAAAAGCTTTCAACTTAGTGTGCTACTTCTGGTTAAACAAATAAATAAACAAGGTTGGGTGCAAGACGATCTGGCTATGGACCTTAAAATGAAAGTTAATGTTTAATTGTTAGGTTGTGGTCACTGTTTACACAACAGTGAACAAAATTACCCAGTACTTAAAGGAGAAGACTCCTGTATATTTATGATTTGGATATGTCTGATGTATTTATAATAACTGGTTAATGTTTTTTCCCATAGGGAAACGGGGTTATAATTCTGTCGTTATAACCAGCTGGTTATAATGACATTCATGCACCTGGTTTCCCTTGTACTGGGCATGCATCAGCTCCGTCTCTTCCCTTTCTCCCTGCGACTCCTGACGCTGGATATTCACTGACCAAACCTTGGCATCGCATGTGCCCTAAAAAAAAAAAAAAAAATGATTTCCACAGTTATAAAGAACGCTGCTTCTAAAAAAAAAAGAAATAAACTTTATTCTTGCAATGTACCGCACTAATGAACTTCCACTTCTCTGCCATTCGCTGCTGTCCCACTCCTCAACACTATGTAGGACTCAGCGGTAAGTTCTTTTAAAAAAAAAAATTTATATAACTGGCCACAAAGCTGTATATTAACTCGAAAATGTAAAACAAAAAACAGTGTCAGTGGTTTTACAAAAGGAGCCGGGCTGCCACAGACCACGCTGAAATTCCAACAATCTGCATATCAGCTCAGATCACAGATACATTTATTTTGTGTAATTGCTGTGGCGAAAAAACGATCTCCAGCAATTACACAAAATAAAAGATGGGTAGGTGTGTAAAACTCGGATGTTACACTCACCCTCGGGATGGGATGCCTTAACAAATCCCTCGAGCTTCGCTCTCAGGGTTTATGTGGCATCCCACTGCTCGGGGGGGGGGGGTAAAATCCTCATTATAACCACCTACCCATCCATTATTCTCTATATTATACATTACATCAAGTACTGTACATATGTCAATAAGAGATCAGTCATTTCTTCTGTTGCAGCACATGTCTACAGTCTGAGGTTCTGACACAAGGTAGTAAAGTGTCAAGCAAGTCTCCATTTACATGCAAATGAGTCACTTGTAATATAGCCCCTCCCATTCCTTGATGTCACTGCAGCAACAGTGCAGAAGAAAACTTAAGTGTATCAATGCTGTCTATCCTGACTTTAGTTTTAAGTTTGCAATGGCTAAGACAGTTCTGTCATGCAAATCACACAGGGAGTAGTACTTGTAGCCTTAATACTGTATGTGTAGAGCAAATAATATATTTAATAGTATTTCATTCACAGGAAACAAAATCTGTTTCTTTGTACTGCTCCATTCTCTCTGTGAGACTGTTTTAACATGTTGTGGAGAGCAATAGACAGAATCAGTTAATCAAGCAGTCAATCTGTATTGAACCAGGTGAACACCCTTGAGAAGATTCATTTACAAGGTGGGCCTAAGCAGTTTCCCAAAGGATCACACAAGACTGAATTCCTCCTTTGCACAAATGATACACACCCACGTTCAGAAGCCTGAAAGTAGAGAGCTAGATCACTTACTTTATAAAGTGTATTGTTTTACATTTCTATTGCTCCTTAAATCTGTGTTTCTGACTGGAAATACCAAGACACAGAATGCATATGACATGGGAGGAATCAGCTAAGCAAATACAGAGCACTACAAACACTGAGGCTGATTAGTTTCTTTACCTACAACAACTGAACTTGGTGTAGCATCTGATTTGTGAGGGACATCCTCCTTCAAATGCTGGCAGTACAAAGTGTGGGGGGGGGGGCTGCCACAGCTTGTCCTCAGTACCTTCACAATGAAGTGCTGTAGCTCTCACATCACTGCTAATGATTTATAATGGGAATGGAGGCACTTTTAAAGTCATGGACCTGAGAGGCCATCACAGTTCCCAAGGAGGTTAGGGGAACTTGTTAAGGGTTAGAGAGTAAGGGAGTTTAGTAGGATTTGACCCAGAATCTCCCAGTTCTTGTGCCTGTGCTTTAACCACTAGATTATCCTTCTTCCATATACTGCAGCTGATTCTTTCCTGGTAACCTAATCCTTGTTATAGCTGAACTCTTTATTGCCTTACAGCAGCCATCCAATCACTGACTGTCTAGTTACAAAGGGAAAAGGGCATATTTGCAAGATTGTTTCTCACTGCTGGTGTCAATCAAAACAGAGAATGCTAACACACACAGAACATAATACAACAGGTGTATAATAGCACTTGTAACATGGTAATTAATAACAGCCCAAAGAGAGCCTTTTGATTCATTCAAAGCCATCAGCTGATCAAAACCAAGTGTATATTAATCCCGCAGTAATGCCCGCTGTTGCTATCCCTCATACAGTCACTGAAGCACAACTTTGCATACAGTAATGCCTGGCACTGCAGTACCAAGTTGAAACCACTAACCAGAATGCGCTTTGAAAACTCATAGATGAATATGTCATGCCCACCCACCCACCAAGAACATTGTTCTATCCACGCAATACAAATACCAAGCAAACACATAAGATAGAGAATTGTGCCTGCACATAAGAGATATCTCGAGTAATTTGCATCACTCCTTACCCCAATGAACAATATAGGGATAGTAGCTGACGTTGCCGGGCGAGCAGTGCATCTGCAGGAAAGCGGTGTGCGGACCGCCGACATTCAGAAAATATGCAAAGTAGATAGTATTGCATACCAGTATTAGGAACGGACAGCGATAACAGAAGAGAACAAGTGAAATAAAAACATTTTCCACTCATAGTTATTGAAAGAAAACACATGATTCGAGTAATCATTGTGTTGCCGTTCAACGAGAAACGAATTAATATTTATGAAGAAGAACACCACCATATAAATACATATGGCTGGCACAAAATCAGAAGATCTTACTTCGAGAGGGCTCTTGCAGTAGGTAATTACATGTAGGACTGATGCAGGCGGTCATCAGGACCCCACGGAAAAATTTCTAGCTAGCAGTTTGTGGCGGGGGACCGCCCTCATGTCAGGTGACAGATGTCATGCGACATCAGTATAAAGGGGCAGTCCCCCACACCCGCCTTCCAGTTCTTTCCCACCATTAGCTCATGTCAGCGCCTTGCGGTAAAGTTCAGCGCTCGTCAGCTCTGTCGTCGGTAGTTTTTACCATCATTTTTTTGATTTATTCGAACAAATTGTAAGTTTTTCGGTGGTATATATCATCCCCTACACCCTCCAAGCACAAAAATAAGTGCAACTCAAGCGGTGCCCAACTCCTGCACAAGGACGGCCATTCCCAGTGCCTTTTCTGTCTGGGCCCGGACCATCAGGTGGAGAAGTGCCAGCACTGCCTTAAATTCAGCACCGCCACCCGCAGACAGGGGCAGCAGTCGCTGGAGGCCCACATCCTCAAAAGGAAAATGTCCTCCATGGGGAAGGAGTTGAAAAAGCTCTTGCAGGCGTCCACTTCCCCCCATTGTAAGAAGAAGGACAAGGAGAAGCACTGGGACCGTGGCTCCTCATCCACCGCGACTTCGGCTAGAGTCGCTGTGCTCCAGGTAACGTCCTCTCTGGGGGACAACTCAGTGAAGGCCGCCTTGGAGGCTTCCAAGGCAGCCAGCCCACCCGCCTGGCTTCGACTCGAGGCCTCTTGGTGCCTCAGGCTATTGAGCCTCTGCTCGATAAGACCCATGACTGTCGGCCTACTGGTTTGGCGCCTCCAGTAAGCGGAGCGCCAGCCTTCTGACGCCGCACGGAGACCTGTGTCGAGAGTCGTCAACCTTCGGGCGCGCCCAGCCCTCTCTCATCCGACCAGGCTGCTCCCCCTTTGTCACCTGCCTCAGACGATGGGTCTGCTAAGTCAGACGTCGGCTCCTCTGATGTCCACTTGGACTCCGCCAATAAGTCGGACGTTGGCTTGCCTGATGCCCGTGCAGCGGCTGAGCCCGACGCCGGGCCCTCTTACGTCCGCCATTCCCGGCTCCCCGTAGCCGTTGCTGACCTCCAGGGACTCTGGGTCTCCTCAGCCTCACCCCAAGGATTTTTCCCCTCTGTCCCCGGGTGATGCCAAGGTTCCTGCTGCACTCCATCAGGCCTTCCTCCCACTGGACCGGATGACCTGACGTCGGTTCCCCGGACGCCAGCCCCGACGCTGGTCCTGCTGATGCTGGGCAACATCCCTCTCCCGGATGCCGCTCCCAAGCTGGGCCCTCTGCCCACCAGGCCTTCTGCTCCAGGCCCACCTGTTGGGCCTCCTGCCGGGCTGTCTGCTCTGTCAGACCCCCCCCGATTCCCGGGTACCCAACCCTGTCGTATCTGATGCCATCCTACCCGGATCCGCAGTTTTTGGCACCCCAGTACCCGGTGCCGTCCTATCTGATGCCGCAGTACATGGTGCCTCATTACCGGACGCCAGGTTTCCTGCCGTCGGGCTTCGGATACTCGCCATACGGGAACTCTCACTGTCCTATCCCTCCTCCTTCTCCTCCGTCCCCTCAGCTGCTGGTGGATTTGAAGGAGACTCTAGCCTCCTGGTGGGCTGAGGCCAAGGCTCAACTCACCAGAGAGGTGGAGAGTCATCTCCCGACGACAGTGTCGACACTGGTTCTCGTACGTCCGAGACGAGAGACCCCCTCCCCACCTCTGGACACCAGAGGCCACCCCTCTGGTTCCAGGGCAGGACATGCTTCCCTGAGGGCTTCCCAAGGGGTCTGTTCCTTCCCTGCGCCTCCTCCGATGGGTGCTCAGATCCGGACGACGAGCCACACTCTCCGAATAAACCCAGGCCAAGGACTCCTCCAAAGTCCCCTCCGGAGGATCCTTCCTTCACGCAGTTGCTGCGCAAAATCCAGGAGGTTCATCAGTGGTGCTTCTTGGAGCAGATCAACAGCGTAAAAAGCTCACTGCGCACCTGGATCTGCCTGAGACTGCTCCGACCTTGGTGCCACCCTGGATTGAGCCTCATGCCGATCTTGTTTCCACCATTTGGAAGCAGCTGTTGGCATTAGCCCCCCCCTTCCTAGGAAGTCGGATAGGCTTTATCAGGCTCCCGAGGGTGTCGACTCTTTGAATTCGCACCCACAAGCTGATTCGGTCGTGATCAGCGCCACTCACGGTCGGTCAGCTACCCAAAGCATCTGAGCTCGTCTCCACCCAACAAAGAATCTCGTCTTCTGGGCCAGTATGGCAAGAAGGTCTTCGCTTCTTCCACTCTGGGGATTCGGGCCCTGAATTATGTTGGGCATATGGGGGATTACCAGAAGACGTTTCTGAGTGAGGTGGAATCAGTTGGACTCCCTTCCTGACTTGCAGGAGAAACAGGAAGTGACTGGTCTTGTCCGTTCTGCACGTTTGGTCAGTTGCCACATTCTTCGTGCGATGTACGATGCAGTGGACGCTGCTGGTAGGAGCTCGGCTTTCGCTGTGGGTTACCGCGCCATGCCTGGCTCCGTGTGTCAGGATTGGTCCCGGAAGTACAGTCCGCTATTCAGGACACGCCTTTCCGAGGTTCAGTGCTGTTTGGGGGTGATGACAAGGACATCATCACCGATCTGCAGGAGAAGGAGACTCCATGTACAAACCCCCTCAGCGCCATCCCTTTCGTAGACGGAATCGCCAAAAGGCGATGCCACAGGGAAAGCGGGCCAGTAAACGCCGGGCCCCACCAGCTGCCAAGCCCCCACCCAAAAGCAGCAGGAGCATCAGCCACAGTGCTGCCTCACACCACCTGACTCTTTTCCTCTCCCACAGCCTCTGGCGTCTCCAGAGGAACCGGTAGGAAGGAGGTTCTCCCTTCATCTTCCAGGCTGGGAGAGGATAACTTCAGACACTTGGGTGTTCCAGCTGATTGCAGAGGGACATTCAATAGAGTTTCTTCGGAAACCCCCTCAACCCCCCCCCCCAGGTCGTCGTACTCCCAGGAGCATCATCTTCTCGTTCAGGAAGAAATTTCCGCCCTTCTCATGAGGAAGGCCATAGAACCCATTCCCCCTCCTCTTTGGGGGACGGGGTACTATTCACATTTCTTCCTAGTCCGGAAAAAGTCAGGGGACGTGAGGTCAATTCTAGACCTCAGCTCCCTGAACGTGTTCATGGGGTACAAGAGGTTCAGGATGCTCTCTCTTCAGAGCCTCTGGCCCCTTCTTCGACTGGGATTGTGGCTGTGCGCTCTGGATATGCAGGATGCCTACCTGCATATCCCTATCCGCTCTTTCTACCGCAGATACCTTTGTTTTGCTTTTCAGGGGGACCACTACCAGTTCAAGGCCCTTCCATTTGGTCATTCCTCAGCGCCTCAAATGTTCACCAAATGCCTTTCGGTGGTAGCGGCCTACCTGCGTACTCAGGGGGTGCAGGTTTTCCCGTACCTGGACGATTGGCTCCTGGCGGCCCTATCCAGGGAGGAGCTCCTGCGCTTCCTTTCCCTTACCCAACAGGTTTTTGCCTGCCTGGGTATTATCATCAACCACTCCAAGTCGCACTTGGTCCCGTCCCAGAGTCTTCAGTTCATCGGGGCGATCCTAGACATGACCTCCGGCATGGCTTTCCCGCCGCCGGACAGGGTGGCCACACTCCAGGCTCAGGTCAGCCTGTTGTCCAGCCACAGGTGGGTCAGTGCAAGGTCAGTCCTTCACCTCCTCGGGCTCATGGCGGCTGCGATTCCGTCAGTCCCTCACGCTCAGCTCCACATGAGAAATTCTCAGTGGTTGCTTCGGTTTCAGTGGGACCAGCTGGGGAACGACTTAGATCAGCTTGTGCTGATATCCTCCCTATGACCCGGGACTTGCAGTGGTGGATGGTACAGGAGAACCTTTGCCGGGGAGTTCCCTTCTGCCTTCCTCCCCCCTCCCAGACGTTGACCACAGACACCTCTGGCGAGGGTTGGGGAGCCTATCTCGGGCCTCACAGGACCCAGGGCTCCTGGTCCAAGCTTGAGAAATCCCTTCACATCAGTGTGCTCGAGCTTCGGGCCATGCTGTACGCTCTCCATGCTCTGCATCTCCTTCCCGGACACTTGGTTGTACAGACGGACAGTATGTGTGTGGTCTGGTACATCAACAAGCAGGGAGGAACTCATTCCTACCCTCTTTGCAGGGAGACGATGCGAGTTTGGGACTGGGCAGTGCAGCACAACCTTCACCTCACGGCCATTCACGTCCCAGGGGTCGAGAACATGTTAGACAGTCTCAGTCAGTCATCTGCTCACGCTCACAAGTGGGAACTAGATCAGGGGGTAGTAGACGATATCTTCCTGGAGTGGGGAACACCACAGGTAGACCTGTTCGCATCCCCTCTAAACACAAAACTTCCTGTCTTCTGCTCTTCATTCCCGGGTGCAGCATTTTTTGGAGAGACACTCTGTCTCTAGACTGGAAGGGCAGATACGTCTATGCCTTCCCTCCAATTCCTTTGATTCCGAAGGTCTTACAGAAGCTCATTTCAGAAGGAGCTCGAATTATTCTGATCGCTCCTTTCTGGCCCAGGCAAGTTTGGGTCTCACTTCTGCAACAGTACTCAGAGGAACTTCCTCTTCCTCTGTCGCAGCTTTTACTGACCCAGGATCAGGGGACCCTGGTCCATCCAGGCCTCAAGTCCCTTCAGTTGCACGCGTGACTCCTGCAGACGTAGCTCAGGCCCGATTTGGGGTTTCCCTCTGAGTGGCTGAGATTCAGGTGGAGGCCAGAAAACCCTCCACTAGATCTACTTATGCCATGAAATGGAAACGGTTCACTATCTGGGCCGCCTCCAAAGGTTTCGAGCCCTTCCTGTGCTCTGTGGGGTGGCTGTTGGATTACTTGCGGCATCTCTTTGATCTGGATCTCAGTCATTCTTCCTTGAAGGTCCACATGGCAGCCATTTCGCCTTACCATGTCCCCTTTGCTGATAGGACTTTTGCTCAGCTGGAGGTCTCTAAGACCTTCCTCAGAGGGGTCCTCCATTTGAGACTCTCTATCCAGTTCCTGCCCCTCCTTGGGATCTGAATTTTATTCTTGAGAAGCTTACTCTGCCGCCTTTTGAGCCAGCAGCCTCAGCGGACCTGAAGTTCCTCTCATGGAAGACCCTCTTCCTCGTGGCCATTACTTCTGCTTGAAGGATTTCCGAGCTCCAGGCCCTTATGTGCAAAATCCCATATCTGATTTTTTACAAGGAACGTGTGGCTCTGTGTACCAACCCTAAGTTTCTTTCCAAGGTGGTAGCGGAATCTACATTGAATCAATCCATGGAGTTGCCTGCTTTTTTTACGCAGCACTCCAATCAGGGGGAGTACCTTCTGCATACTCTGGATGTTCACCGGATTCTGAGATACTACACTAACCGGACAAAGGATCTCAGAAAGACTGACCAACTGTTTGTCTCTTTTGCTCATAAAAGAGAAGGCAATGTTGTTTCCAAGCAATGCCTGTCTAAATGGTTGGATCACTGTATCACTTTCTGTTATGACAAGTACAACAAGACCCTGCCGGGTTAGGTCAGAGGCTACTCCACTAGAGGGGTCGCTGCCTCTGCGGCTTGTTTCAAGAATGTGACTGTGGCTGACATCTGTGCAGCTGCCACTTGGACTTCTGTCCATACCTTTACAAAGCATTACAGTTTGGACATTGCCTCTCACCATAGAGCAGGCTTCGGGTTGGCTGTTCTGCAAGGTCTCCTTTCCTAAGACCTTCACAGCCAGAGGGTCTACTCTTGAGTAGCTTTCCTCCCCCCGTTTACTTATCCTTGTTTCAGACTGCTTGGGACTCAGTCCTGTATGTAATTACCTACTGCAAGAGCCCTCTCGAAGTAAGATAGTACAGTTATGTAAGAACTTACCGTAACAGTAGATCTTCGAGAGAGGCTCTTGCAGTAAATAATAACTCCCTGCCCTCCATCCCCTAAGCTTTTTCAGCTCCTTTTCCAGGATGGAAATATCCACTTCTCTCGTCTCGCCTTTTGGCCTTTGGCAGGAAAGAACTGGAAGAGGGCGCGAGGGACCCCTTTATACTGACATTGTACGACGCTATCACCTGATGTGGGATGGTCCTCCGCCAGAGACCGTTGGCTAGAAATTTTTGTGGGATCCTGACGCCCGCTGGCATCAGTCCTATATGTAATTACCTACTGCAAGAGCCTCTCTCAAAGATCTACTGTTATGGTAAGTTCTTACGTAACTGTACTTTCTCAATATGTTTATTGCAAATCACATTTTGTTCAACAGTGCATGTATCTTTATGTATAACATACTACAGGTAATAATGCAACACTACCTACTTCCACAGTGCCCATGTTACAAGAGCATTAATCCCCTCCAGAGTCGGGCTCTACTAGGGGATTAATGCCTGGTTGGTGGCTGGAAGCACTCGGCCTGTGGCCTCATGCACCAACCCCCCCCCCCACCACCACCACCACCAGGCATAGATCCCCTAGGGGAGCCCTCCTCTGTTGGGGATTAATGCTTACTTAAAACTCTTGTTGTACCCTCAATCATTTATTGGGTAAACTGTTTTTGCTAACAGAAACAGTAACACAACACATACAGGCACTTCCTTATATGAATATTGTATATACTTCAAATCAGTGCTGCATCACACTCGTATGGTCCTAGTCCCTATTAGACCTGCACTTCAGGATGTGCATAACACTTAAAGGGTTCCTCCATTACCCAAGTGGGGAACCAAACTTTGTGGGTTTGGTTTACCAGTGAAACTGCATTTAGTGCAGCACCATTATCTGTTGCTCTGATGACATCATCCTCCAGCAACATTGATGGTAACATGGAGGACAAACACATTGATAACTTCTAGAGGGCTGTATATTTTTATTTATAATCTAGATGTGGACAGCAATAGGACTGCTGACAACCGGAGGAGGCACACAACAGTTACACATAAGGAGTTGGGAAAATATTGGTGTGAAACTATGGGAGACTTCCCCTTTAAGAAGCTTGTTGCTGTTCTATAGTAGCACTTGTGTTTCTCAGTTCTGCCACTTTTAGTGGACATCCATGTCAGCAATTACACTGGGCTAACAAAGTAAGGCTAACAGTAGCCCAGAGTGGTGCTAGGCTACAGAAAACGTTCAGTTCGGAATGTTACGGCTCATACGTCGTTTTAACTATGAGGCTAAAATGGTCTGTGCTTTAGTGTTTTTTTTTTTTATATAGCGGGGACTAAACAAAATCCAGTGGCCAGGTTGCCAGAGAGCAACAGTCAGAATTTACCAGTGGCTATTATCAGTTATAACCATGTGACCACTAAGTTTACAGTGGCTCTCCAGTATAGTAATAAAATATTGCCATCATCGTCATCATTACAAATGCAGGGACCAGTAGTACAAATACAGTAGTAGTAGCTATTTCATCAGCAAATGTGAATTTCTTTTTTTTTCTGTAGAACTGTTTCTCATTCCGGTCATGTCTAGCACCCCCAAGCTCTGTCATTGACCTTCTCACACCTTGCCCAGGACCGTTGTGGTGGGCGGACAGCCATGCGAGAACCTGAGGGGAGCATTTTCCTGCTGATCTCCTGTTTTTTTTCCTTCTTGGGGTGCCGGCATCCAGTGACACAGCCGCACATGCATGCGTTGGCATGTATACCTGATAGGCATTCGGAAGGAACCCTAACCCCTTTTGGTGCTCCCAGCTGTGCCACTGACTGGTCTCTACCAGGCGCAGTCACACTGCAGGAGCAGCATCCTCCCTCCCAAGGAAGGGTGCTGTCCTTTGTGTGCTCGACCCTTCCTGCCCCGCCCAGCCCTCATTGACTCATGCTCATTCTCAAACATGGTTCGTTGGCATTGCGAGTGATAGTGCTATCACTGTACCGATGGGCTGGTCTTGATTTTTTTCAAAATGTTTTTATGAAATCTGGCTGCTTTGGCTTGTTCAGCTCAGAATTTTCATATAGGGAAAGAGTAGGATTGAAAATTTGTTTTGAATTGTTCTTTTCCTCTGGATGATTTGTGTTGGTTTATAGCAACCTGCACTGACAATCAGGTCAAAAGACTGCCGTCAGCCAGAGTTACTGCCGGTGTGTATCACCTTTTACTCCCATTTTAAAGTACATAATGCTTGACTAATAATGTCCATACTCTGAGCCTTGTTTCCCATTATTTATTTTTCATCTGTTTCAACCCCCAGGCACCCCAGTTGGCTCACATCTCCAGCAAACCCATCCAGCCCCGCACTCTGATATTAGGCAGCATCCCTTCTTCCCCCACGGATTACCCCCCCATGGTGGGATGGCGAGGAACAAGCTCTACTTACCTCAAATTGGATCCAGTTCAGGGAGTGCCATTCAGGGTCAGGGCCTGCGTTGGGTGGCTGCTTCACACTGCTCAACTGGCGGGGACATTTTGTCGTTTACTTCCCTTACTTGAGAGGGACGTGCAGAGACGCCATTGGAGGGAGTGCGCACATGTCCACATGCACTCCTGTCGGTGCCTGCCTCATCTTTGCCTCTCTTACACAGCATCAGTGCCCTGCCCCCCAGCCTCCGCTAGGGGCCAGAAGTGCGCCAATCACTGGAGTCCCCCCGGAGAGGGGAGCAGTCCTCGGATGCTCGATCCTCCTCCCCTGCCAGCCCCTGGTGGCCCGTGATCATTCCTGAACATAGGTTGCCAGCGCAGCTCGAAGTAAGGCATCCAGCACCTCAGCCCTCCGCGCCACTGCGCCGGCTGTTTCCCATTATTTTTAGTAACATTTTCCACCTTATATCCCTATGTCCGCCACACAAATAGACAATTCATTAAAAAAAACTTTCTAAAACCAAGACACTTTACAAAAAATAAAATAACAAATGAGAAAACATAATAAAATATTCATGTACATTGATATTGGAAGAGAAGTCAGGGCAGATTAGTACACCACTGCTATACCAGTCCTCCAGCCAGGAGGGGTGAGCAAGTGAATGTCTTTATAAACAATGCCAGCATCACTGTGTGATTAGCTAGAAGGGATAAGCAACTGCTGAGTGGTCTGTGCCTTTCCTCAGAACCAGTTGCCTCCTCCCCAGTGATGTGCTTAACCCCCCCCCAGATGGCCTCATAGTGGAAACGGTCTTCCACTGGTGATGCTGCACTGGGCCAGCCCCAGTGTGGTTTGTGTGTTTTAGTGGAAAAATCAGGCTAACATCAGTTTCACGGGACAACAAAACATTATTATTTTTTTTTTTATTTGCTCCTGTATGCTCCCCTCGTGTTCCATGTTTTGTGTCCCAAAAGTGCCCTGCTACCCACTGGGCTCTCCTCCTGCTGGTGGCTCCTACATCCAGGCTTACTGGTCTGTTTGTTCCTCCGTGGTTTCTGGCAGATCCCTGCTGGGGATCTCTCTCTTGCAACCAGACGGAAGAGTAGCTTCTGAGATCTGGAGGGATGACTGTGGGGAGGGCAGTGCACTAAGGGATTGGGTGGTATGGGGGACACAGTGAGGCATCATCTGACATGCTCACGGGGATTTTACTTCTTCCCACCTCTCTTCATGCACTTCACACTTTGGCATATACACGATGGGATCCCTGGGGTAGTAGGCAGCACAAGGTCAATCATGCTGCCGAGTACAGCTACACATGGCCAATCTAGGAGTGGTGCATTCCAACCCTTACCCAGAGGACAACATTTACGTGGATACTCTTTCATCCTCTGTTAGTTTCTGCTCCGATGATCCTGAGCTCAGACATGGAACCTGGGTTGCTAGCTGCTGAGTGGGCTTCTCTGCCGAGTGGGCTTCTCACCACTTGTCACCAAGGAGCTGGATGCAACTTTTTTTTTTTTTCAATTAAATATAAAACTGCTACGATGATACTTTTTGCATTTGATAAGGATTTTGACAACCGGTTAAAAGTGTACCTTGTTGGGTTTTGATTTTGATTTGGTCCATGAATGTTTTGTGTAACCACAAAGTATACAGATACTGAAAGAGATCTTTTGGAGGGTTGCTGGACGTGTTTAGGATGCTTTTCCTGGCCCTCCACTGGATATTTTCATTCTCTGGAAGACAATATGGAAACATTGATGAATAGTTTTGTATGGTACACAACTAAATAGTTTGGTAACTGCAACTTTTTCACGAGGAATAATCAATAAAACCTAAAATGATTAAAATTGAGTGATGGACGTTCCAAATGTATTGCATAACATTCATAAGTGTTGCATAATGCCAAGTCCGATATGGTGGTGGTGGTGGGGGGGTGTAGTTATTGCTTAAAGGCACTCTTTTGGTCTCTCTGCTTTTAGTTTTTGTCAGCGTTTGAATCTGATCTGCTGTTTGCAAGCTTTTGCTTCAGTCACCTTTTCTTTCTGCGTGTACTATACTTGGTATCTTCTTAAAGTCAATGCCATCTATGGTTCTACACTCTTGTCTTAGAACCAGAGACACTAGATACTAAAGCACTAGGATCCTGCAGGAACTAGAACTTTTATGACTGGTGACACTGGTGCACAGCACCGACATATGGCATTATGTGCATGCCTGCAGCACTTAAAATGGTGCCGGCCTCAACTGCCCTGGTTCCTTTCCCCGCTGTCATAGCGCTCAGCTCACCTTATCGGATATCAGAACATTGCTAAATAGCATTCTGGTCTAGTGTTGTCTTGTCATTTTTCATAGTTACTTTGTTTTTAATTACTATTTGACATTTTTCAGTGAAGTTTGCTACTGGACTATGAGTTGCATAAGACTGATATTATGGGGAAAAGAGTATTCTCAGATTAGTGGAAGCACAATAGGGACCTTTGTCCATTGCCCCATGGGGGGGAGCATTTTGCACAATTTTGGAGTATAGTCAGCTCACCCTCCTTCCCTTGAATGGGCGGGGGGGCGTTACTGACACACACACACACACGTCAGGTGTCACTGACTCACTGGTGTCACGTGTTGGCCTTGTTGCCTTGCTGGCCCTACAACATTTAGTTTTATTTCCATCTCAGACCTATCCACTCCCAGGTGTCTTTGCTTCCTGTTGGTTCTTCTATTAGGTCTGCTCCCATCTCTGCCTGACTGCCCCTTCCCTGCTCTACCCCCGCACCCCCAGGTGGATGCGTATCATATGCGTTGCATTGGTAGTAGTGGAGCTGGCAGCTGCTGCTGGCTGCATTAGGTAGGCAGCTGTTACCATTTTATCATTAAACATAACTCACTTTGGCAGATGGCAGCACAGGAGCAGGCAGTATAAGAAGCTTTGTGGACTAACACTGAGTGACCAGCAGGACTACTGGCATGTACAGTTTGAGGCCTCAGGCACAATGCACTGATGACTGACCAGTTAAGGGCAGGACCACGACGCTGGACTCACCACCACCAGGCCTGTGGTTGACTCTTTCTAGGCTAACCATCACGGTTACTGTTACCACATGAGTATCGGACCAGACCATGGCACCGACAAGTAATCCAGCTATAAGCTTCACCATGACCACCTGTGGTCAGCATAGAAGCTGGCTTCCATGACAGCGTGTGCTCATTATCAGGCAGGGAGCTAGGCCAGCAGCCCTCTTCACCTCCCTCAGCCGACACCGACAGAGGTCTCAAGTCGATTGTCAACGGGCCGGACAGACCAACTTTATGTAAATTGCTTATGTCTGTAAATAACTTTTTTTTTGTTTGCTTGAATCGCTTTTTTCTCTAGCCCCCAGACAAGAGACCCGGTACAACAAGCCACATTTTTAAAACATCCAGGAATCAGGAGCATTTCCTTTTATAGAGCTGCTTGTTTAATTTTACAGTTTATTGGCCTGCTTGGGTGGGGCATTTCATTTTTAGTGCGGTCTTGAAATCTACCCTTTTGTTTTTTGACTGCTGAGTGAACTATAGCACGGAGAAGGTGGTGACTTTCTTTCCTAGTGTAACCCCCACAAATGGGGGTTCTCAAAAAGTCTTCCTTGAGCTTGCTTAAATGCTCACTGCCAGGCTGGTGTCCTGCGTTTTAGCAGTTTAAATGTATTGCCAGAGAGTGCCTGTATAGCCTCTGTATACTGTCTCTTTAAGAGCTGCCTGGATTGCAGTCATAATTAATCTGAGAGGGAGCTCTGTTAGAAGATGTACTTGTTTGCTGATCATTTGTTAGAGTAGTAATAATATTGCAGTTTGTTCTAACCTGCCTTCTTTGCAGCATGAACAGTTCTGTTTGTTTCCATCATCTTGGTCCTGGACTGTCAGAATGGGCCAATCAGTACATTTGGGACTCTAAAATGGAGTCCGCCTACAAGGGCTTGGTGGGGTCAAAACTTGTAGGAATTGTAGTTTGGGGCTTTTGGCACCTAAAATAACCTGAAGGGGGAGCCCTTGTTGTGACTGACAGACAGATCAGCCAACCGAATCTTTTGGATCTTGGGGAAAGTCCCACACTGCTTGCAGTTTCAGTTAGATCTGAGTTGGGAAGTGAAGAAGTAACAGCTCGAGATAGTTCGAGCAGCAATCCATAGTGAATTCACATGGGAGAACTGTGGAAAGGCCAGAGTTTGGCCTGCATGCCTGCCTGCTGTTCCTGAGAGGGAACTTGTGGGGTTTTTTTTTCGGACTGAATCTGAACTTGGAGAGCGAATTAAGCCACTGAATTGTGACCAGGTTTTAACCTGAAGAAGACCGAAGATTTGCTGAATGCGATCGGCCTGTCAGGACTTCCAGCTACCTCTGAACTCCCGGGTTGTGCAGAGACTCTGTAATTGTGACCGGCGATCCATTTGCTTGGTACAGTGAAATTTCCTTACATGTGAGTGTGCTGTGTGCTTATAGTGGGTCGTGATTTGGTTCCCCACTGTGTGTCTGAACTGTGTTTTGCTTGCTGGGGGCTGTATCCAGTTCCATGGACTGAATCTGTATCCATTTCCATTTTCCTGGGCCCTGCTACACTGGCCCAGCCAGAATACCTGCTATACAGAGAAAGTCAGCGACGAGAGACCAGCCTGGGGATCAGCCCCCTGTTCAGCGCCTTGAACAGGAACGACGCCTCGGTGATTCTGTGGGCCCTGCTTCTCCAGGCATTCCAGCTCAACAGCCTGCAGTCTTGATTTCATCCTGCCTGTGTCCAGTATTGGGTATCATGAGTAAACATCAGGGTAGCTCCCTGCAACAACAGCTAAATCTAAAAGTGTTGTCATCTGATTGTCTTGTTGCCTTTTCTTTCATGAAATGAGCCCTCCGGCTCCAGATTACAAATAGTGTGTGTTGTGCATGTTGGTCTCTTCCATCACAGGGCCCCAACCAGCTGCAGCGTTCCTGGCTAGCCCACCGTTTTCCTACCTGGGTACCCAGAGTGTGTGACCGTGTAGGGATTCTGAACTGCATGCATAACTGTCTGATTAATATAGCTTTTAAACAAATCAACCTGATTACACCCTCCCTGTTCAAGTCCCCTGCATAAATCATAAATTTGAGGCAGTATAGCGCAGTGGTCTAAGGCTCTGAGCTGCAAATCTGGTGACATCCAGCAGACCAGACCTGGGTTTGAATCCCACAGCTTCCACTTGCATACTGTGTGACCCTGAGCAAGTCACTTAACCTCCTTGTGCTTCCAGGTCGCTCCTGTAAAAAAGCTTCCAGCTTAGTGTGCTATACCTGGTTAAACAACTAAATAAAAAAAAAAAAAATCAGATTTAGCTTTGTTTGCATTTAACCTGACTGTGGTTCCATTTTGTGCCAAGAGTATTGTACTATTGTTATTTGCTTTGCTTAACCTTGCTTTACAGGGGGTTCCCAGGGTCAAGCTAGAGGAACAAGCCCTGATGGGAAGTGCAAACATTGTGGGAAATTTCATGGTGAATAAGAGTCATTGTGAAAGTGATTATTGTGTACTGTTCAAGCCACTAGAAGGAGAAAAGAGAGGTTACAGTGTCCCAGAGGGCTGTGCCCAGGTCAGCTTGACCACTACCAACCCTGACCTCAGGGTGGAGGCACCCATATCAGAACATCAGCCCCTTAACCTGCAACTAGCCAAGCAGGCAGGGGTAGTACCCTTGGGATAGTGCCACCTAGGGGTTACACTAGTATCATACAGTGAGTGGATGACTTTCATGGGATTAAGGCCTGGTCTCCTGGTTCCAGGGCCTGTGCTCTGACCCATGGACCACAAGACGACACTGCCGTTCCTGCGTGTTATCAAACCAGTTCCCCATCTGACTGTCCCTAACTTACCTCGCATTATTAGGTCACAGTCACAGTTACAGTACTAATAGTCAAGATTGCAGAACAGGTTGAAATGTCTTACCATTTTGTCACAACAAAGTTCTCATATTGTAAACTGCTTCTGAACCTGTTCATGCTATGAAATCAGAAAAACTATTACGTTTCTAATGGGTGCGGTTTGGAATTTTGAGGCAGTATGCTACTTTTTGGTTTGCCTTGCCACCTTTTACTCCTTTTGAATTTGCTCTGATGACAAATTCCCGATCACCACTGACGTTTTAATAAAAGCCAGGCCTTTGAAAGGGAGCTAAAGAAGCTCTTGAATAGCAAGATTTTTACCTCTAAAACAACTTAACTCAAGGGGAGCTTCGCTGCCTGCACCCCTTTCTGGGTCATAGCCTCTTTACCCTAAGTACGTGATGTCCAAATTTCTCAGTGTTTTGGACTACCTTTTTTCCCTGGCATGTGACCCACAGCCACCATGGGATTTGACTATGCTGCTATCGAAGCTCATCAGGAAACTGTTTTTATTTATTTCTTTTTAATTTTATTTTTATTGGATATTCAGAAAATCATTTTACAGATGTATCCATGTAGAAGAACATACACAGTCCAGTGTCACACAGTAGAGTTGTGATAGTAAAGCATTTCTCATTCCCCACCATGTTACATGAAAGGGGAAGTAATATATTTCGTAATTCAGCTAATAGTAACTTTAAACCAACAGAATTAATGTCATCAAATGCCTGGTTGGAAGAACAAGGCTAATTTAAATAATGAATTTGTATGCGACTGGTTTAACATGTAAACGTAACAAATACCCACTAAACTTCAGTAATAGTCCAGTTTCTATAGTGAAATACAAAGACCCTGCATATTACAGACTTTAACACATAAACTGCAGCTAATTAGAACCAACTTAAAACTTTCACCATCCCCATGTCACCCAGAGAGAGACCAACATTAAGGACCAATCACAATCAGCTAATAATAAGTCTCTTGTGAGGTTTGAATATCGCCAAAGTCCATAGTGATCAACAAGATTGTAGACTAAGTGGACATTATATCTGCATCTTTTTGTACACCAGGTGCCTGCAGTGGGAAGTCCTTGAGTGTCTTTAAGACCAGCTGGTGGCAGCAGTACTCATCCCATTATGACAAAGTCACTCGGTTATACTTCTGGGTCCCCGATGCTTCCAGGTGCTTTAGTAATTTAAATGCCTCATTTAGTTCAGAGGAGTACACTTTATTTTCAGTGGTGAGGTGTAATCTTCCAGGCGGCAAGAGGTCTAAGGGAATCTGCTTCAGCTGGAGCTCTTTTTTTAACACTATCAAAGGGTTTACACCTCTGCCATGTGGCATAAGACCAGTCCTGAAAAAATTTTATATTTTCCCCTCTTTTGCCAACCGCAAACACTTTATCCCTCTCTCATATCAAAAGGAAGCCTAATAAGACTGCCTGTGGATGTTCAGTTTGGGTGGTTGCTCACCTCTAAGTTATTCTGTAGTGGGCCTTTTCCAATCTGGGGGGCTCAGAAAGTTTCAGTTCTTTATGAAACCAAGACTCCATGAAGTTGAATATATTCTGTCCCTTGAGTCGACCCAGCATCCTTCTGTTGCATGCTTACAGTAAGTTCTGAGAGTTTTCCAAATGGATCAGCAGTAAAGTGTTCTCTTTCACCAGATTAGTGGTGACTGCCATAGCTCAGTCTGCACTGGAATTAGGATCTGCTGTGCTGACTTTGATCGCGTCACTCGATTGCGCCACAGTCATCAGGCTGGAAGTCATGGAGTCAAGTTTTTTATCCATTGCAAAGATTGAGTTGTACAGTTGAGATACAGTTCTCTTTAGGGCTTGTAATGCTGCCCCTGTTCAGTCCTCGCCCCCCTCCGAGCTGGAGCTTCTCGCTGCAGCCTGCTGCCTCCCTGCAGCTAAAAGAAATTTTGTACCCACCTGAGTTTGAAGTGCATTTTTCTTTGTGTTCCTCATGGCCAAACAGAGTCAAAATTAGATCTGCAGGCTCCTGTCAATGTCAGGAGCAAAAAGCTGTCACAATTTTTGACAATAGCTGCAGTTAGAAGCATACAGTTATGATTTTGAACCTTCAAGGCAGGAGCTCAGGCTGAATGCTGCCACTCAGCGTGATGGCTAGCCATGCCCCCTGGAAACTGTTTTTATTTATAAATCTGCAACTGGGAGGGGCCAGCCTTTCGGTGCAGTGTCAGCACTACGACTTGTGACGCTGGTGACCTGGTTTTTTGGAAGCGAGCCCGAGTCACGGGGGAGGGAGGATCGAGCATCCCCAAGGATGCACTCATCCAGGGAGTTAGGGCGGCTAGCTCTGCTGCACAGCTGCCACCTGAGTGACCACAAGTGGCAGGACACTGGGGAGCAGATCAGGAGAAAAGCGGAGGAAAGAGTGGTAGGCTGGGGCAGAACATCATGAACTGGTTTCTGTGCAGCAGCAGGTGGGGTTCTGCAGCAGGCCGCCATGAGGGGAGGGCATGGTGGCAGACAGGGGAAAGCAGGTGAGACCACAAGAAGCCAGGAGAAGGGGCAGAGGGGAAGTCGGTCCAGATGGGGGCACAAGACCCCAAGGAGGAGGCCCCAGACTGTTTTGACTGGGAGAAGCACACTGAGCCATGGCCCATTTCCAGGTGTGGCTGTGGGCAGGGGTTACAGAGGTAATGAGACAATAGTCAAACAATGCAGTCCTAAAACAAACAGGCTATATGGCAGAAAGCAACAACTGGTTACAAGATTCAGCTACACTGCAAAAAGATTGAGATGTATGCAAATAAATAGACAAGGCAGATATTTTAACCCAAATCAAACAAAGAAGATATACAGTGATAATGCAGTATATTATTTACAAAGAGGGTATTTAGAATAATGTTCACTTATGTTTAAATTCTGAAAATAAAGTGCAACGTTTTGCTTACTTACTGTGCTGTTGGGTATAGTCTCATGAAAGTTGACTGATGGTACTGTCATAAGACAGGAACAGGCCGCATGCTCAGACCTAGGAAGTGTAAAGGGGTATGTTTGAGACAGGCAATGCAATGAGTAGAGAGGAGGCTAGACAGAAGTTAAGAGGTGTAGGAAGAACTGAGGGGAACAGGAAGCTGTTTGAGCCAATTGGTACTTGTAACATTTCTCATCTGTCATAGAAGACTGTGTTTCTGTGTTCCATCTTGTCTGCCAAACGTGACTGAGTGCTGGGCACTACTAGGGGAGTTCCATAGTTGATCTTCCACAGAGACAAAGTTGTCTTCCATCCCATGTGAAGTTTCTAACCAAGGTAATTTCAGCAGAGCTTCTGCTAAACAATTGTTCTAAGGAGTCTGGGATTCCTGTCTTACACAATGTCAGGAGTTTTGTGTAAGAATAAATGCTTTATTTGTATAACAGTAATGCACAGAAATGCAGTTGAGATGGTTGAGGCAGAAATAATGGCGCATTTAGGGATCGCTTGCTTGCTTGTCTAGTACTCCAGCATCACCAACAAAAACCCATGGTTCAGGGGCCCTTACTATGGAGTTGGCAGAAACTCTGGTCAGAGTTCCACCAGAACTGTCCCTTGGTTGTTGATTTCTTTTTATTTCTGAGGTCACATGGCTTGGATAGGGAATGTGTACTGCATGCACTTGATGGTCACAGGACACTGTTCATGACTCATGAGTACACAGTGGGATTTCATGATGCTGTGCATCAGCTGTTCATAGCCAATGCTGACATCACTAAGAGCAGACCAACAGCTAAAGCAGACAGTTGCCAGGGAATAGCACCATGCATTGCCCTCTGCTGCTCAGTTGCAGGTAAGCAACCACCTTCTGGATTGTGATCTCCCTCTACCACACGTACTGCTGCCTGCGTTGCTGCTGCCAAGAGCATCCCCATTGCAAGGGTCTTTAGGACTGTTGCTTAGTCTAATGTGCGTATGTTCACTTCTATAGCATCAACCTGCTTTTGCGATCTTAGTTCTCTAGTCACTGTTTCTTAGGAGTGTGCATGTGCCCCCTTTTACCGGAGGACTGCTGGGAGCGTGCCATTGTGTTTATAGTTTACTGAATCCTGGCTTTGCTAAGAGGCTACTTACTTATAACTGTAGTTATACTACTGGGATTCAGTTTCATCCTGACAGCACACTCAGCCTCCCCCAGTGGCTAGGCTTACTCTTCCACTTCTGTTCTCAGAATGCAGACCTGAAAAGCTAGAGTGCCAAGACCCGCAGACATGTGAGTGGGCATTAGGATGAGTCCACTGAGAATCCTTTCTAGGCACTGAGCACACACAGAGAAACACCCATATGTGACTGTGACCTGATTATCAGCAGTAGAACCACAGTTTTCTCTGTTTGGATAGAAATGCAGTAAAACATGAAATCCATGACGTCTGTGACAAGGGACGGTACACCCCTGGGAATTAGGCATGCTAGCTGGAGAGTATCTTATGTATTTTTTATGTTACAGTGTGTGATGCACTAAGTGATGAAATGTAGCTTAATGGTTAAAGCACAGAGCTGTGAAGCTGGAGACCTAGGTTTAAGTCCCACCACTGCCACTTGTTGTATGACCATGAGCAAATCAGTTAATCTCCTTGGGGCCTATGCACAGTTAGACATTCTCTGCACCATGCATAAGGACATATGATGCCTAAATGTGCATGCCACGGCCATGCGGCATGCACGTACGGCACACATAGGCACATGAACATGTCCCACATTTGCTACTACTACTACTACTACTACAACAGCAGCACTAGAGATGGACAGAGGGGCTTGACCGTGTGACGGCATGTACGCCCCCCCACATACGCACATTCAGTAAGTGCAGTACAGCATGGTGCCGCATGCACAGCACTATACCATGTGGAGGAATGCCATGAAATGCAGACGCAAAAGCCATCATGCAGGACAGAACAAAACACCAGGAGTGTATGGGACATTGACACAGGACCAGATGGACCACCACTGTGGACAACCCGTAGTAATACAGAAGTCCAAAACTGGCTTTGTAACAGTATGTGAAATGTTCAATATGAAGTCACAGTGCAGGAACAACATGGTGATACTGTAGGACACCAAGGGACAATGGAGGGCCCCTCCCCCTGGCCAACAGCCCCAGCTAGCAGCAAGTCACCGCTGAATAGAAGAAAGACGTGCATACGAGACATGTACTGTATAACAAAAAGGTTTAATAACTGCACTACGGCCAGACCTAGAGTGCAGTACACCAAAAGCTCCCTGTCAATGGACAGTTAACACTGTCTAATTGCATATGGTCCCCGCCCATCACTGTCCAACATTTTCCCCACCTGGACTGTGCCTAGTCATCCTCCTCTTCGGAGTTTCTGCTCGACTCTTTTGGGGTTTTAATGTAGTACCTCTTCATTAGTACTAGGTGCTGTAGAGGCCCATGATACCCCTGAAAAGACAAAAACACAGTAGACAGGCATGAGTGAGCTGCACATGCAAGGCCACAACTAAACACGGTCAGCACACAATCTCCCCCCCCATGGCATGTCCATGCTGTGTGCTACATACCTGGCAGTGTATCTATGCTCTTCTTCTTCTCATGCAGGGAGGGTCTCCGCTACCATCCTTTCTGTGGGGGATAGCCTCTGCTCTTGTGTGGGCGGAGCACCACCCACCATGATCTGGGACTGCTTGACAGCTGCCAGCTTACACTTGACAGCTGACGGGAGGTCTCATCACTTGTGCTTTATCACCACCAGTGTGAATGCCTCTGGAGTGTTAGCATTGATGGCAGCCTGCATGCGCAGTCATGGCCTGGCTTTGGTTTCAGGCAGTGCCTTTAGGGACTTTACCCAATACAGGATGCCATAGTTCTCCTGTATATCAGTGACCATGACTGCCACCTGTCTGCCAGAGAAATTGGAAGAAAGTGTCCAACCAGCACTGCATGTCTGACCACCTCCCCATGTCTCCATGCAGCCACATTCCTAGGCATCAGGTGCCAGTGGTGATCCAGGTACCGCAGGTTGTGCCCCCTCCCCTGCTGTCTTCCAACACTGCATGCCCCTTGGTGTCAGTTATGGCATTCACTTGCATGGGTGCACGTGGACAATGTATAAAGCCATATATGGGGGGGGTCAAGGGGCATGGCTGCATACTGTAGGCACCCCCGGGGTCTGCTTCACATGGCCCTGTGCGTGTGTGTGTATGTCCTCCTCATTCCTCCACCTGTCCTGCATGCATGTTTGTACATAGCGCGTAACTCAGCCTGCCTATGCAGCACGTAGGTGCACGGCGCTGCAACTGTATGTTGCTTATAGGTGCAGTTCCCATATGTTCATGCATAGGCCCCTTTGTGAATAGCTTCCTCTCTTTCTGTCTCTGACTAACCTTCTTCGGATTGCCTTAATCGCTTCATTTTTATTTAACCTCCTTGTGCATTTCTAACGGCTAATCTCTGGGGCTACACTGTACTTTTCTCTGTTGTATACAAGTGTAATACAGTTATGAATGGGCAAACCTTTGGCATTGGCCTGCCATGTAATTGCTGGCAGATTTTGAAGAGGGTCAGTAAAAACTTTCCTGTGGCTATACAGTACCTGCTGGATTGTATCAGAGCTGTATCAGTAGATACAGCATACCAGTCAGGTCACTGGAATTTCTGTCACTAACCTTGTTGGCCAGAGGCTACACAACAGCTTTTCCTGCATAAACCCTAATGGCTGAAACCTCAGTTCAGTCTATCTGCCTGTCTGGCTACAGTATCTGTATCTGAAGAAGTTTGTAAATCTATCCATATAGCTGTCTGGCTGTCTGCCTATGTAACTTTCCTAGCCTTCCTTGTCTCTGCTAGGTATCAGATTAACATCTGTATGTATACAAAGATATTGTCAGAGAGATTATCCTCAAGGGAGCCCAGATGTTTTGGGGCAACTGTATCACGTGTGCATTCTCTTTGTTGTTTGTGCTGCCTTCTGTGAGAGGTGGGGCTCAGAGAGGTTGTGCAAGCTTAAGCGTAGCACAGCATCCTATGATTTGAGGCCCTGGAACCTGCTTTTAACTTTCATTAACTTATCTATTAAATTCTGCACCTGGGGGACAAGATTACCTGACAGCTGTTCAAATAGAGGTTAGCATCCCTGTTACAGTACCTTGAGAGAGCTTTAGGGATTGAACCAAGAAAAATGAAAGATGACAAACTAGAAAAGAGTATTGTTTTTAAATAAAACTGTTTAGTTTCCAAAGTATGATGCACACAAATAAACATTAGATGCTTCTGAATTGCATTTTGAAAGATCTTGGATAAGTCTTTTTTTTTCTTCTTAAAGGCTATTTTAGTGTGTAAGAGAACTAGCTTTAAATGGTTCAAGAATTTCACCGTGTGTTCAATTTCAAACACATATTGCTCTTAAATCTTGCCTTCCACTAGCTCTAGACTGAAAGCAGGCTTTGTTCCTCCTGTAGATCATAACTAGTTTCTTGGCTGTGTGTTTTGAATGCAGGCTCTCTCTTCCTCGCTTTGTGACCTGTGAATGCCAGCGCAGGCTCACTGCCAGCTTTGTGATCAGCTCTTTGCCATAAAATGGAGTCAGGAAGGTATCTGTTTTCAGCAAGATGTCTGTGTTTCATTTCTCCTGCTCACCCATGGAGGACCTTTATGTAGCTGTGTAGATACATAGTTAGATAAATACATATATTATGTATACAGGGAATACATAATGGGTTGCAGTGAAACCAGTTTTCCCCTCATGAGTTACGGATCTTATCACTCACTAGTGGAGATAATGTGCTATTCCACTACGGCCCATTATGCACAGTATTTGATATTTATGCAATGCATATCGAGCTTAAAACTTCTAAATAAAAATGTTGTCTTTCGCATAGAACCCTAACTAGATATATTATTTTTATCTAGCTAGTTGGGTACATCATAGCGTTTATCTTCACAGTAGAGTATTAGACCTTACCACGTGTGTGCAGGAGCGGACACTGGATACACAGTAGAGAATTAAACAGATTAATTTTGATTTATTTTAAAAAAGTGTATTAGAAAACAGTACTGCAGTTACCATGATCCCCAGACCCAGAAACAAAAGCAAACGACTGATCTTCACTTTGCTGACACTACTGAGAAAAAAACGACACGGACTCATAAACTGTGGTATGTTGTATAAACGACACGTGATAGGTGACAATGAAGTATAATTTTTATTTTCATTTGTGGTCAGTGGTCTCATGTACCCTCACTCCTGGCTTCGCCACTCAAGAGGGTCAAGAGGTCACTGGCCACCAGTGAAGTTCAAACGATATCTCATAGCCACCCATCACATATCCCCTATATAATTAATGGGTTTCCCTTTTTCCCATAGGGAAACCATGGCATAATTTGCCGTAATAAAGGAGTGTCTATTACAGCAAACTCTCTCAGGGTTTCCCTCACACTGCTCATGCACCTGCCACACTCCATCCCTTCCCGACCACTTGCCTTCCACCGCAAAAGTCAACCGCCAGAGGAACTCGGCGGTAAGTTATTTAAAACAAAACATAAGGCCGGCCCAGTGGCACTGAGGGTTGAGGCGCTGGATGCCACACCTCGCTTCGTGCTGGCGACCCAGGTTCTGGAACGGACTTGGGTTGCCAGGGGCAGAGGGGGATTGAGCATCTGTGGACTGCTGTCCCTCTCCGGGAAGGGGGGACACCAGTTGTCGGCACATTTGCAACCTCTGGTGGAGGCTGGGGATCGGTGCGCCAGCACTGCACAGAAGGGAGTGGGTTTGGGGCACCATGCCGGAAGGGGGGGAGCACATACGGATGCGTGTGTTCCCCCTCCATTGGCGTCATTGCACGTCCCAAGCTCACGCCAAGAAAGAAACAGTGATAATGTCTCCAGTCATGGCAGCATGATGGCTGTCTCATAGGGGGACCGTTCGGCTATGAAGGTACGTGGCACATACTGGGTCATAGTTCGATGGAAGGGCATGGGGGGGCTCTCCACCACCCTGCCATGGGGGGCAAGCTGTGAGGGTAAGCCGTGAGACCTGAATGGGAGCTGGAGGGATCTTCGGGATGACGGCTTTAAGGCCGAAGGGATGCCAGAACGTGAAGGTAGGCAGACTGGGCCAGGGAAAACAAGGACTAACAGAAAAAAAAAAAAAAAAAAATAAGCTACTGTAATAACCAACAAAGGGGGTTAAAAACAACATTTTAAAATGTTAAAAATGAGGACATGAGAAATGTAAGCAGTGGCCAAAAACAAAACTGGAACGCGGCCGCACCAGAACCTATGATATTTTATATAATTGCTGAAGCAAAAAATGTAAACCCAGCAATTATATAAAACAAAATATGGGGTGATATGTGAAAAGTTGAAGTTTACACACACCCTCGATGTTAGATGCTTTTCACAACCCCCTCGAGCTTTGCTCTTGGGGTTTATGTAGCATCTAACACAGCAGTGTATGTCAACCTCTCATTGCTCACACCACCCCATACTTTATTATATTTATACCACACTTTTTTTTTTTTTGACACCTCTCCTGTACCCCCAACCGGCCTCTCTTTCAGGCCACCTTGGTGCACCATGCCACCTTCCTTCCCCGCCACCAACTACTGCCTCATATTGCAGCCCCTCTGGGTAACCAATGTTTTCCTTCATTGGACGGGTCCTCTCCTTCCAGGGAGAAAGTGCCGTCAGGTGCATCTTACTATTCACCCAGGTGCTGCTGAGGTCAGTCCAGGCTGTCTGGGGCTTCATAGAGGTGAGGGACTGGCAGCCGTCATCTGGCTGTTCAGGGGGCCATTTTTCCCAATTTTCTTTGGGGAGTGTGACGTGCCATATGACATCGAGGCGTGAGCTGATGCCTGCCATGCTCCCTCCCCGCAGAGAGGTCCAACGTGTTGCCATGTCCCCAGCCTTCACTAGGGGCTTGCAAATGCCGGACCGTGCACCCCCTCTCTCCCAGGAGAAGGCGAGCTGTTGGATGCTAAAGCTATCTCCCCCCCGACCCTTTGACTGCCGATGTCATTTCTGAACCCGGGTCTTCGACGTTGCAAACAGAAATCCTGCCGCTGTGCTGGCGAGCCGGCTATACCACACTTTTTAATGCTATTATTAGCTATTTTTGTGAGTGGAAATTACATTATCTATGTGGAAATAAAGTGTTTGAAGTGAAAATAAGTATGCGTCCCAAAATAATGCAATTTGCCCAATTTATTGACGTGTATTTGTACGCACACGCATGTAAGTGTGTAAGCAATTCTATGTTCAGACTAGATGTTTGCACCTGATTAATAGCTCTACCCCTGCTCAACCAATTCACTTGAAATTTGGCATGCGCAGAGTTGGTGGTAGGCTCTATGGATCCTGAAAAGTTTGTGGCAGTCGATTCACTGGGTGCAAAGTTATAAAGGTGCAGATAACATAAAATTGGCCAAAATTAAGACTCATATTTGCTCACCTATACTGTAGCTCAAAAACTAGGTGGATTTTAATCCTGAAACTTGCATGTTTGATAGAATTAGCCCGGAGGTGCACTTTTGTGCCTTTTATTTTCCTAATTAGCCCAGTTTTTGCATTGTTGATTAAAAACCTTGCCATTTTTCATGCATGCTCATTTAAAAAAAAAATAACTGTTTTTATATGAAAGCGGTCATTTGGTAAATATGCGTGTGTGTCGGGGGCGGGGCTGCAGACATCACGATGACGTGGTGCCTGATCTTGTAAACAGTACCCGTTTAACATGAATCAATGTTCTGTCAGTGTGTAGCCTCAACACCCCCCCCCCCCAACAATTAATGCTACATGAAATTTTCTGTCCAGTGGCCATTTGCCACATCATGTGAAGTGTACAGGAATGTACAACTGTACTTGGGTGTGCAATCCCCAGTGCCAGCTGAACAAATGTATCTGACACTAGTATTCCCACCCCAATGCCAGTTAAGACCCCCCCCATCCCTGACTGTATCTGTCCCCCACCCACCACATGCATACACCTGACACGGGTGTCCAGTCCCCAGTGCCAGCTCAGAAACATCACCTCCTGCTGCAACGGTATGCAACCCCGTGATGCCCACCCCCAGTGCTGCCAGACACTGGGGTGCCCAGTCCCCAGTGTCAGTAACTGTAAATGTAAAATGATCCCTCAACGTATTTGTCTTTTTTCCCTGTAATAAAGAAAAGTGTCCATCAATGTCAGTTGCGTCACGTTGCCCTAACCACAAAAGTTTTCTAGGAAGGGATTTGGCAGTATTCTGCCACACAGATGATACCTTGTGGTGGGCTGGGGAGCTTTTCCTCACAGGGGGTTGATGTGCTTGTCGAGGCCTGACAGGGCCATGTACTGCATTGAGAGAAGTGGGTTAAATTGAAAAAGTGGGGCTTGAAATAGCTCCACTTTTCTGTTTAGGATTCTGTTATCACAAAAGGAAGGGAAATTCATTGCAAAAAAACTGTGTTAATGCAGACATTAGAGTTGAAGAACACAAAAACGATGGTGGGGGGGTTCCTTGAGGTTGGCAACCGTAATGCCCAGGACCTCCCCTGAGCAAACAGGGTCGTATATGATCTTTTTTCTTCATGCAGGGCTCGCTCGACTGATTCTTTTGGCAACATGTGATGAGCCATACCTCTCTACCTTCAGAGAGTATATCACTGTGGGGCACTGGCTTGGAACTGCACCTTGTGCTTCAGACAGGAGGCTATGGCCTTGGGCACAGAGGGAGTGGGCATTAGGGTTGACAACCCCAAGGAATATCCCACCACCAGTTCGCCAAGACTCTTCTGTGGCACAAAAAAATGAATGTTTTTCTTTTCACTACTTTGCACTCCTTGCATTCTTCGACACTGATGTCTGCATTAACGTATTATTTTGGCAGTACATGACTATACATATACACAATAGATGTAGATTGAAAACCTGTGTGTGTTTTTTTTTTTTTTTTAGAGTTACTTACTATGTGTATATGGGTTATGACTATCATTTAGACACACAGTAAACACGTCATCACCATTTATACAAATAGTAGAGATGTCAATGTGTAGAACCAGCAGAAACCATTTATACTGTTCCTTATGACAACAAAACTGCAGCCCCCCCTTCCAAAGTCAGTCTACTAACTGTTCGTATTATCTTATAGTCCTGCAGTCTTCTCGATTGTGTCCTCCCCATCTCTGAAACTAAACATTAAAAAAAAACAGTTATTCAGCAAGCATGAAGTGCCTGATGCTATCCATATGTTGTACACACTTGATCTTTGCACATTTCCGAAAGTGCCTTGATGGCCGTCTAGCACTCAGTCTACAATGTCTCATCCAAAAAAGTAACCTCCTGTTCAGCAGAAATCTTCATGAAATCCATTGCCTCTTTTAGCTTCCCTCAATAACAGCTACATTGTGCAGTATAAAAGACGAGCCCCTTCCATACGTAGAGAAAACCAGCGAGCATCATTTTCCCATGCTGCTTGGTCAGATCACTTTCTAATAATGTTTTCACCTCCTGGTTATGTGCAAAACACATTGCTTAACAACCCAACAACAAAAGAATCCCAAATACATTTATATTTCTTGAACATTTTAAACTACCAGTAAGTATGTCAACACTGTTACCCAATTGCTACCAGTTGCATGAATGGAATATGCAATGGGTTGGTATGTGAAAAACGTATCTATACTTGTCCATGCCGCTGCATCATCCCTCATTGCGGGCACTGCACTCCATCACTCTTGAGTTGACCGAGGTCAAAGCTAAGTCATACTGGCACAGGGGCAGGGTGCCAAAATGCGACGCTGGTGACCTGGGTTCGGGGAATGGGCCCAGTACGTCGGAGGGCCGGCTGGAGGAAGAAGGATCACGCGTCCGACTGCTCTCCTTCTCCAATACGTTGGTGGGGGCAGGGCAGACACTGGCAGTCATTGCACGTCCCCACCTCCGCCCCCATACATTGGGGAGAAAATTGCTGCCGGCTGCCTTGATGTAGCCTGCCCTCGGCTTCAGTTAGCTCCCAGACTGGCTCCCTGACCTGTCCCATTGATTGCAGCACTATGGGCCAGTGCTGCAGCCCTGCCCTGGGGGTAAGCCAGAGGGTATCAGGGAGCCGCGGCCAATGTGGGAGCAGAAGGGTCCATGACCGGGCTGAGGAACCGGTGGCAAGGTGGCAAATAAAGCATAATAAAAAAAAAAGTCAAGTCATACCCCTTCCCCTCCATCTTCTCTGCTGTCACTGCCATCCCCAACTTCCTTCCCTTACAATAGGAAATCCTACGGCACTTAAGTCTCTGCACTTGCCCTATTAGCCACCTCGTATTTGTTTCTCCCTTTATCTCCTAGCCATTTGGCTCTGCGCCCCATCTTCTCTATCACCTATCTCCCCTGCCTAAATCATGACTGATCTCTATTCCTCTAACTCGTGCTCTGTCCCCTATGCATAGAAACAGACTTTGACTGCAGATAAGAACCACTTGGCCCACCCAGTCTGCCCATTTCCCTACGTATTGGATAAGCTGCAGATCCTAGTTAACCAACAGCCAACTTCTTCCTACACCCCACCAGAATTGCCTTATGTCTGTCCCATGCATTCTTGAATTCCCCCACTGTTTTTGACCCCACGATCTCCTCACAAAGGCCATTCTATACGTCCACCTCCCTCTCCATGAAAAAATACTTCCTCACTTTGCCCCTGAGCCATCCCCCCATCTTCAAGTTGTGCCCCCCTGTTCTTGCAAAGCTCTTTTCCTGAAAGATGCTACCCTCTTGGACTTTGTTGATTCCCTTGAGGTACTTGAAAGTTTCTATCATGCCCCCCCCCTTTTCCTTGAGGGTATACATATTAAGCTATTTTAGTCTCTTTTCATATGGCTTCTGCTGTACCATTTTAGTTGCCTTCCTCTGGACCGCCTTCATCCTGTCTATGTCCTTGTGGAGATGGGGTCTCCAGAGCTGCACGCAGTACTCCAGATGGGGTCTCACCAGCTGTCTGTACAGAGCGATAACAGCTTTCTGTTTTCTACTGGTGATGCCTCTCCCTATGCGTCTCAGTATCCCCCAGCCCTCCTTTCTGCCTTCTCACACTGCTTGCTTACCTTTAGGTCATCTGATATGACTACCCCCAGGTCCTTTTCCATTTTTGTTGTTGTTGGTACCCCCAACCCACTGTGTATTCTTCCCTGGTTTTTGTTTCCAGTGCATTACTTTGCACTTCTTTGCATTGAATCTAAGCTGCCATACTTTTGACCATTCCTCCAACTTTGCCATGTCCCTTCTTATCCTTTCCACCCCCACTTGTGTATCAAACCTGTTGCATATCTTTGTGTTCTCTGCAAAGAGGCATACTTTTCCTTCCAGTCCCTCTGCAATGTCACTTATAAAGATATTAAAAATGACCGGTCCCAGTACTGAACCCTGTGGTACCCCGCTAGTAACCCCCATTTCTTCGGAGTGGACTCTGTTTACTATTACCCTCTGTGTCCTGTTGTCCAGCCAATTTTTCACCCAGGCTACCACCCTGGGACCCACTCCCAGGCTGGCTAACTTATGTATTGATCTTTTGTGTGGGACTGTGTTAAATGCCTTGCTAAAGTCTAGGTAGGCCATGTCCATAGCTCTTCCCTTGTCTACTACCCCAGGGGTTCTACTGTACCTGTTATTATTAAATATTCTTAGTTGCCTTTGCTAAATACACTGATTGTATAGCATGTCGTGTCATCATTTATAAAATGTAATCCTTTATTTGTAATTTTATTGTTGCTTGACCTCTGCTGTCTGAGTCCACCCAGGACCACCTTGTAAATTAGGTTTTCTCAATGGTGTATTTTCCTGGTAAAATAAACACTGAATTGAATACAGATAAAAACATTTATGACACACACATCCATTTCATGTCCCTTGGATTCCTGCATGACAAAAGGGTTAACTGCCAGTGAAATTGTGCTGTTTTTTGCAGTAACGCTTCAGTGTTGTGTGTTGCATCCTGCCAGGCTCCACTGTGTGTTTGTGTATATCTATATATAAATCTAGATATATATTGATAAAAAAACAATACATCATTTGTTGGGCTCTCATCACCGTAGAAAAGCCACCATACATTTCCCCATATATGATGGTAGCCAATTAGTATATATGAAAGCAATTAACTACTTCCACTGTATTAATTTTTTATTAACTCAGTAATACCTAACAAGCTACAATCCACCCTGTTGCACCCACAATAACACATTTAACAATCACCTTCATAAAACATTTAACTGCCACCTTAACCAACCTATACAGCCACCCTCTGACTCTCCCCGCCTTTAGACACCACCTAAGGCAGCTTCCCGCACCCTCCTGTTCCTGTCTACCCCCTCGCTAACCCCTTATCCTCTCCTGCTCAGCCCTCAGCTTGATGCCTTTCACCATTTTACCCCTGCTCCAACATGCACTGTGCACTTTGCCTTACATGATTGTTCACCACTATTCACTGCAGTTCTTGTCCAGGACAAGTGGCTTGACTAAAAGTAGTAGTCCTCGTACTAGAGTTGGTAGTCCGCTTAAAAATAGGCTTATTTAAAAAAAAAAATATTAAAAGTAAAGAAAAATGGGTTGTATGTACTTTAGGGGGGAATAGCTATATTCTAATAAGTTAACAGTATAAAAATGTGTACATTTTTGTCCTAGGCAGGTTAGACGGAACTGGTTCTCCTTATGATGAGTTAGTGAAACCAAAGAAGTAGTAGAAGAACCTTTTTTGCTTTGTTTGCTTATTTTCCTGCATAGTAAATTTGTATACAATACAAAGTATGAATATGAAATAAGTAATGGATCTGGTTAACCTTATTTTTCTGTTACCTGTGAACTCACTGCAAATAAAGTAATCTGGATTTTCAAATCTGTTTTTTTATTGCATCTTTCTTTTTTTCATTTGAATTTTTTTTTTTTTAAGTCTTTCACAAGCCAGCAGTAGGACAGTTACACTGGGCAGGTCACCCTCACTCACCCCCACCCATCTTCACTCTGAACCCTTTCCCCAGGATCTCTTCTCATAACAACAGCCCACACACACACAGTTAGGCTTCTCATATTTAATAGGAGGCAGTATAGCACAGTGGGTTAAGGCTCTAAGCTGCAGATCTGGAGACCTGAGTTTGAATCCCACAGCTGCCTAGGTGCATACTCTGTGATGCTGAGTAAGTCACTTAACTTCCTTGTGCTCACAGGTCGCATCTGGAAACAAGCTTTGGCTTAGTGTGCTACTCCTTTCCCTCGCCTACTCCCTTCCCTTCTTTAAGCAGGTCAACCCTCTTTCACTCCTTTGCCCATGATCTTCTCTCCCAAAAGCCCGCACACAACAGTTGACTCTCTTAGTCTATTTTCTTTGGACAGGTCACCCCTCCATGCCACTGCCCACAATCTCCTATCTCAGCAGCCCGCAGAGCACACAGCCAGGCTTCTCTTTTTTTATTTTCTTAGGGTTGCTCCTTCACTTCTCCCCATGATTTCTCAGACTCCCAACAGCTGCCCTCACACACAGTCAGGCTTCTTATTTTCTTTTCTTTGAGCAGTTCCCACTTCTCCCCACCTTCACTCCTAGGCCCCACCCCCATAGGCTGTTTTTGTTGTAACAAGTCTTAAGGGCAACAAAACTTTTACAAAAAGGCCAACCCTTCTCACTTTCTTACCCTTTCCTTTAGTCTGCTTTTGTTTATTCTGAGTCACTATTCTATTCAAGGGGTAACTTTCACTTCAGCTCCTTCTTTCTCCCCCTTTACTTTCACTGCTACAGCCTAGTTATGCAATTTTTGTTCATCACTGTCCTCCATAGCTTGTAACAAGTACCCCTCTCATGTTTTTATTTATTTATTTATTCATACATCGGTTTACAACCTTTGAGCCAGAGGCACATTTCCAAAGGTACCTCGTCACATTGAGGACAAAAAACAGACAGTAAAATTTTGGTTACAGTAAAGTGTTACATACAAACATAGAAATTTCTGATGATACATTTTTGATTACAGCAAAAATGTTACACACTTAGAGTTACATAGAGTGGTTCAGTACATTTTAGTCAATTTGTTAGAATATAACAATGATACAGCTGATAGTATGCTGGTAATAGCAGAGGGATAAGGCTATGGTGGGGAGAGTTCGGGAGGGGGAGTTAGAGTGCTGCCTAAGTGGCATTGTCAAGTGTGTTTGTGTCAAGGCGCTGTTTACAGACAGGCGCAGCTGCGGGTGCTAAACAGTTGGCTCTGCAAGGCATTTTTGAAGGTGGCGATTGTGGGGGCTTTGGAGATGGAGGCAAGGAGAGAGTTAAACCGAGATGGGCCTCTGTAGCAGAAGGACCTTTGTCCATGGGAGGTCCTGGATCTGGGCACCAGAAGACTGGACTTGCTAGAGGTTCAGGTAGGGATGGATGGCTGGGAGTGGTGGATGGAGGCTGTCACCCCAGGGGGGGACAACTCGAGTAGGGGTATTTTTTGTGAGGAGGCAGATTTGATAGTGTAGTCTTTCATCCAGGTTTAGTAGTTTTGCTTCCCCTATATTCTCAGCCTCAGAGTTGTTCTTCTCCCCTTAGTGCAACAATTGCGATTCGTCAAATTACTTATTTCACACATGACACACACACTCGGTCCCACTCCCTCCTGATCCAACATTCACCCTTGTCTTACAGTCTGTATCAGTTCAGAACAACTCATGGTTGTGGGTCCTGGCTGCAGTGCTTCCTGCCATTCTCCTCCCCGGCTCCCCAACACCACTCGCCCTCCCTCATTGTGTCAATTCCCCGATATCCCCTTTTTTGCATCAGCAGCTCCAAAATTTATATTTTATTATTGGCAGCCCAGGCAAAAGCAACAGCAGGTGTGTCTGGCAGTGAATTCCATGGTCCCTGACTCCAAACAAGCTCCTAACAAAAACGAAACATCCAGCCCCTCGCACAACCATTTCAGATGCACGCAAGACCCTTCTACTCTAAATGAAGTGAGAGCGTGCCTCCAATTACCCCAGCCAAGTCACATCAGTGCTGCCAATAGTAGAGAATGGGTCCCTTACTGGAACAGCCCAATCTTCACTGACTGGATGGGACATCTGCCAGTCCGATGACTGTCTCCACTTCAAGTCTCCTTTAGGACATGGCTCTTTCCCCGCAGGAACTCTCTCAGTGCTGCACGCTCTCCCCCGCCCACCGTGCCAACATTGAAGATCATGTAGAAGCAAAGGCTACATGATTTGCCAGACTTCCAGCATTGCCAGTGAGCACTTTAGTGGAGGAATCTGGCACTGCAGCAGAAAATCTTTTTTTTTTTTTGCTTTTTAAAGCAGTACTTGTCCACGGACAAGTACCCCTGTCACCAACTGCTTGTCCTTGCCTGAAATCTGGTAGCCCTGGACGTGGGGCTATGGGATTTGTTGAACCCTGATTCACTGCTGTATAAAACCTGCTACAATATTACACTAGCACATTTACTGATGCCTCTGTATCTATTATCCTGTATTGTAATGCTGCATCGGTATTTGTTTTATAAGGTGTTACTCCTTCCAAACCCTTCCCTGGGTCACACCTAGAAAAGAGCCTCGGCTCAGTGTGCCTTTCCTGGTTACCAACGTTTAAATAAAATAAATAAATAAACACATGGAACAGCCGCCTTATTTACACATATAACAGCCACTGTAACCCCCCCCACCCCCAATACCTCACAACTGCAGTCTAACACAGAACAGGTCTACTGCAAAAAACTACCATAGTCTGCACTTCAGTCACACACCCAATACCTCCCTTCAACCCCACTCACTGAACAGTGATGTCCCTTGATGGTGCAGGTTGCTAGCACAGGCCCTTCATGCCACTGCTGGTCCTCTTCTCAATACTGCTGCCGGCGACGCTGCCTGTGCCAAACGTGCCTCTTCTGTGGCAGCTCCAAAACATGCTGTGGGCCACGCTATGCCCTGAACTGCCCCCCCCCCCGAAGGCAGTGTAAACCTCGCTCCCGAATGCATGCCATGCTGCTCTCCAGCCTGAACGTACTAAGGGAAGACCACTGGAGCCCCGACTCCTCTTATAGATGGCTCCTGCACTACAGAATCACTAAACGGATGAAAAAATGAAAGCCCCCCCAAACACCACCTCACTAGACAAGAAAAGCCACGACATGGTAGAAATACAGTATTTCACTACATTAAGAAAAATCCCTACACTACAGAAAAACACTTCCACATACAAGAAAAGCTAGGACACAGAAAAACAGTGTCCAGCCTATAAAATAAAAGATGGCAAGGTCTGTTATGCTCATGAAATAATACCACCTAAAGCTGAATAAGCTTATAAAGGTCACCCCCTTGGGGCCTATGACTTTATGGCTTATTAGACCCCTTAATTTTATTATTTCCTTATAATACATGGATTGGAACGTTTCCCCATAGAAAAGGCTATCATTTAATTTCCTGTATACCTGCGACTAATCTATCAATCAAAGCTGTATACCTGCACTAATTAATCAATTACAGCAATACACCTGCACTAATTAAAGCTATATACTTACACTAATCAAACTATTAAAAGTATGTACTTGCACTAATAAAAAGTACACAACTGCACTACAGTAAACCCAATGGGATAACACCAATAACACAATTAATACTGCATTAGGAAGCTAGCCAAACCAATTAACAAGCTGGAAAAAAGACGCACAGAAACCTCTAAAACCCAGAAATCTCCCAAACTCCTATCTACACTCACCACACACCAGTCTCTCCTTGCTGCAAGAGGCCTTCAGGTGCCATAACGTGACTGCAAATTCAGCCTCCGTAATAATAACAGTCTTACTGTATTATATTCAGTAAACTATGCTTAAGGGTGGAATACTCTGAAGTATACCCATTTCGACAGCTATTTAGGGCAATAAAGTGACTCACCCTTCATGCTCATGGCCTTATAGCCCTAATTAGCCACCTCGATGTGTATACATCCTCGTATATCACCCTTATCCATTATTTATTCTATATGCATACCACACTTCACCAGCTTTTATACAACAACAACACACACACACACGTACTAGACACACAGTGTAGCCTGACTAAAATATGTAATTTATCCTCAAGTGTGAAGGGGCCAGGACCATAACTCATGGGTAGCAGAGTCATGAGTGAATTATAAAAGTCCTGTCCCCTCACAAGTGAAGGTAAACTGCGTTTTTTGAGGGAGATCATTGTGCATTCAATTTCTAACACCAGTTTACTAGTTATAGTTTTAAAACTTGCTGTTATTGAACTATTTTTCTTTTATTTCAAATGCTTGCCTTAGTGCTACACTAGAGAAATTTTTATGGTATCAAGCATTGTGAAAGCTTCTCTCTGATTGGTTTAATAATTCATTGTAAATGAAACTAACCGTCAAGATATCGATTGTGCTAACACTAACAAAAAGATAGGCTGTCTTGAGGTTAGCTACTAAGATAACAGGTTATCTTGCTGTTTGTATTTCCACTGGAGTTTTGTGTAGGATCTTATTTATTTAACAGGAGCCTGCTACGTTTGATGAAGGAGTGGGGCTGTGGGGAGGGTGGGTGGAGTAGACTCACCTTGTGATTAGAGCACTGAGCTGTGAAATTGAAAGCCGGGTTTAAGTCCCACCATGAGAACCACCGACTGTGTGACCCTCAGCAAGTTACGCAACCTTTCTAGTTTTCTCCAGTCTGTCACTGAATCTTGCTGTGTGTTGAAAAATAACAGGAACATTCTCTACCCTCCCTCTCCTGGATTGTCAAGTGATTTTTCAGATACAAACTATATGAGAAGTGCTACAGAAAACCAAACTCATCTCCATCTTCCCAAATCTTTAGTTACTGACATGTGAGGTGCTACTTAGACACATGGTGACAGTGGCTCTGATGATCTGGAACACAGACATCACCAAAGTGTAGAGCTACAAGCTTGGGGTACGGGAAACTGGTCTTTTTATATGTACAAATTTTAAGATGGCTTCAGAGATTATGACTTTCTGCTTAATAGTCTGAGTTGACGGCCCAAAAGAAGCACCTTCAGGTTGCGAGTGGTAAATGAGGGACCACCCCCCCATAATGTGGGTCTGCTAAGAGATATGGACAGAAGAGATCAGAAGGATTAAATTCCAGATTTAGTTTCCAAGTTGGTTCTACCAGCAGGATTTTGGAGGAGCCTGACCTGGGAACTGCAATGGGAGATGGACCCAAATCTGGAAATGCGAGTAGGCTGGTGAGTGGAATTTCCTATAATTGGGGCCCTGAAGCAATGCTTATAGGCTGTGATCTGGGACCGGGCTATGGGGCGGGACTCCGAGTGAACACAATCCCCACACAGAATCAATCTGAAAAATCAAGATATGTACCTTTCTGGGTGGGATCGTCTAGCTTTTCACAAGTCCTCGGGCCTGACATTCATAATTTGAAAAATTTGAAACTGGTCTGTTTGGGCCACAGTCTCTGTGCTGCAATACATTGTAGAACAATATTCTGTATGTCAGCAACTGTCGATTTTTAGGCTGAGCTCAATAACTAAATTAATCACAGGCTTAAATACTGCATGTTTAATATTTTATGATGTACTTTTGCTTACATTCTAGATTATAAATACATTGCTCCTGTCTTCTGACAACACAAAAGCTATAAATGTGGTGACAGATTAACCCTTGCTGTGCTGCGGACTGATATATCAGTCTAGAATTACTATGTGTTCTAATTCTGTTAGCAACCTAAGGGTTAAGAGGTAGTGTGCACCATACAGCAGAGGTTAGACTCAGCAGTACATAGCAAGGACCTGCAAATTAGCTTCTGCTGGGTAGGAGGGCTTTTCATTCAGCACCTTGCAGCATGTTAACCTGCAGATTGCAGAAGTCTGCAACCCTCGCCTCTGTGTGCAGCTCCAGGCACCATCCGCTCCCTGTACACAGACTGTGGAGTGCGTGCAGATCTCAGCTAGCCAGCAAGCACTGCAACCAAATACAGTACTATGTCCATACAATGTGTTGGCAATGGGCTTTTTTTCTGACTTTTATGCTGAATGTGTGTGTGTGGTGGGGGGTATTAGTGTCATTTCATCTTCACATTAAAGAGGGGAATATTTTTAGCAAGAACAAGGAAAAGGGGTTGTTTCTAAACTATACAGACAAGCACTGGGTACAACTTTTCATAATGTTTCAGCACTAGGAGCTATAACAGTGCTGATGACATCACAGTTACCTAGTGCAAAACTAAAACCACAAGTTGAAATCGAAGACAGATTAAGCTTCAAAGAAACAGCAGATTTGAAAGGTATAATTCATAAACAAAAGATGAAAATCAAATATGTTAAGGTCTGACTCAAAAGTAAGCCAAGATGCATAGAATATGTGATTTGATACCTTTTGTTGGACCACCAGAGATTTACAGAATATCCTTTAGCTTTCGCACTTACAAAGTTCTTCTGCAGAAGGAAATGGTAGGTTTCTCAAAAGAGTCTTAAAGTAAGCCTTAATACATGATAGAATATGTGATTATTGTGTAATAACAATAAACTCTGACAGCTTTGCCAGTAGCATGTTCTTGTGAATATGAAGTTGTTACACACAGCAGACATCATAGTCTGCTGGGGATCAGCTGTTTGTCAGAGTGAGCCTCACATAACAGCGAGCTTTCAAGTGTCAGGATGTCTTTTCTTTCTGTCTTCAGCCCATTACCAAAACAAGAGACTTCCCATGAAGTCATGAGTGGTGTGAATGGAAGTTTGATTAGCACTGGAACAGTGTAGTGCTGCTTTGGCTCCTGACACTGACCGTGGTGTGGGCGAGCAAGGAAGTACTGACTGTGTTGCTGGGTCCTCTCTTGCTGTTGTTCGCAGCACCAGGAGAGAAAGGGTCCTGAAGGTGGCCCAGTTGGAGATGTCCCTGATCTTGTCCTTTGACCTTGAGGATAAGGATTGGGATTATCCCAGCTGGCTCCCTAGTTTCAAGGAGCCTCTGGAATCTTCTAGACATAGTTCTAGGCCTTCGCTGTCGGCAGAGCCTCAGAGTCCCCCTCTTGATACTGGCCATGATGCTGCCTCCCTTCACCCCTTGGTGCCGCTTGTAGCCCTGAGTGCATCTTTGGTGCTGCTTGTGGCACAGAGGGGGATGGTGGCGCCTTGTCTGGTGTAGAGTTGGGGTCTGGTGCCGCTCTCAGTGCCAAATTTGGTCCTGGTGCTACTGGTAGCATTGGTTCTGGTTCCATTGCCACAGGCGGTGCTGAGGTGGATGCTGCTGCTGTCAGCAACATTGACACCATCTCCCTTCTGGTTTCACTCCCAACCTCTGGCATTAGGCCCTCTATGAGGGGCAGGGTCTTGTCACGTGAGGCGGGGGTCAGGAGGTCTAGGTCGGCACCGTGCTCCATGTCCTGAGCAGCTGGGAGCTCTGGAAGGAGTTGTAGTGTCGACTCAGACCTTTCTTCCCTCCTAGAACCATCAGACTCTGCAGTAGGTGGGGAAAGGAGCGGCCCTGTGGGACTTTCTCGGCTCTGACCTTCCCACCTGGGCCCCCCCCCCCCGGGCACCTTCCCGATCACCCCTCAACGGCTGGGCATTCCACAGTTGGCCAGTTGCATAGCCCCCTCCACCAGGAGGGGTCCAATGTATGCTCCCTCAGCCCTAGCAGAGGGCCTGGCCTAGTCCACCAGGAAGCTCCTCTGCCTCCTCCTCCTCCTCCCCTTCCAGGTTTCTCGGGCCCTTTCGGGACTATGATCTGGGAACAATTTAGGGCCACAGTGAGTGCCTTTACCACCTCCTTGAGGGCAATGGATGAGGCCGTCTTTTAGCCTGAATCCCTGGCACCACCTCCCCCTGAGTCCAGCTCCTCTTCATCCTCATCTTTCTACTCTGAGGGAGAGGATACCGTCATCCATTACACCTCTGATGCTGATTACCAGTTATCCTCGCTTCCTGTCGAGGATGATGTACGACCTGCACATTTCCCACTTTGTTGAATGCAATCCTGCTCGAGCGACTCTTTCCTTCCTAGGCGAGTACAACTCTGACACCACAGTCATACCTCTGTAGTTCCAGCCATTTGTGGAGGTGTCGCACAATGTCTGGCTCCTTCCCTCTTCAGCCCCATGGGACTGGCAGTACAGGTATTGCACACCCCTGGGGTCTCCAAGTGCCATACCCCACCCCTCTTCAGGAGTGGAGCTCCTGGATACCTGCTCTGGGCATCATCACCCACAGCACAGCCATCCTCCTGAGTCTGACTCGGCTGAGTTTGACCACTGGGTTAAAGAGTTTTCTCAGTGGCACGCCTTATGTTGTGCATTGGTGCACACCAGGTACACCAAGCTGCCTATGCTAGACACCTGTGGGTGATGCTGGGACAGCTCCTAGCATCCATGCCTGACTGTGAGGTACCCAGGCAGGCCATTTGCCCTTCCACACAGGATCTGGAGCTGGCGAGACACCAGTCAAGGGTATCTTATGATGCCAGCAAAGTAGCTTCCAGATTTGTGGGAACTGTGGTCTTCATTCGGGGAACAGCATGGCTTCACTTTCAAGGTTGTCACCCTTGGCCTAGTGTAAAGTGACTGCCTCCCATTTCCAGGGGGCCCATTTCTTTTCATACAGGATCAGGCACAAGCTTGCGGGGTACCTTCCTTCTCCCAGATCACGGGAGCCTCCACCTGCCCCTAACCAGTCTCAAGTCTTGCCAGACCTGTAAGGGGCCCCTGCCTCAGTCTCTATGTCTCCCTAACAGAAGGCTGTGGGAACAACCATTTCCCTCAGGGTTTGCAACTACCACCATTCGGTGGTGGCTTGGTTCTCGAACCTACCAGTGATGAATGGTAAAGACTGATTCTTGGAAGATATGAAAATGACATACTCACCGTAATTCTTTGATCTTCCAGAATATCTTCACCATTCATCACTGCTACCCACCCACCTTCTCCTGCATGACCACACTCTGGGCGGTGTCTCCTCCCTTCTTGCCTTCCCCCTTTAAAAAAAAAAAGGGGGGGTGACAGCTTCAGTAGGCTTATCTTGAAGGAAGTTGTTCCCTTTCTAGCAATTTACAGCCCCTTCCGACGTTACTATACAGTGCTGGACTTGTAGCAGCTGCTACATGATTTATGGTAATGTGTGTAGTGTGTGCGTATGTCTGCTTGCAAGTGAAGTACTGAGTGTTGGTGAGTCTGCTAAGGCTACTGAAAACAGTTAGGGACAATTATTTAAGCTTGCAGTTTATTTCACAAAAATACAGTTATACAGAAAATACAGCAAAAACTGAGCAACGATACACGCTATATGTTGAAATCACTGCACTTAAAAACACGTTCACTTCGAGTGACAACGTTTTGTGATATTATTGTTTCTGTGAGGTGCTCCACCCCCACCCCCAGGTGCTCCGATGAAGTTGTGTAATACTGAGTTTGAGTTTCAGCTCTGGAGTACCTGGGGTGTTGGGGTGTGGTGCCCTCACGGAAAGAATAATTGCAATGATTATTTTACAACAAAACTATTCTCAATATCACACAACTGCAGCAGAGCATCTGGGGGTGTGAGGGGTGGAGAAAGAAAGAATAATATCACTGAACACTTAAAAACAGTTTCACTTCAACTGACAGCAATACAAAAAGCTACATTTTGTGATATTATTGTTTCTGTGGGGGCGTTGCGCCCCCACACCCCCTGGGTGCTCCGATGAAGTTGTACAATATTTGAGTCTGAGTTGCAGCTTCATTGGAGCACCAGGGGTATAGAAATGTTTACCTGTGTTATTTGTTACTTGTTTTTTCTTTTTATGTAGTCTGTAGTGGTGTAGTTCTTGTGTCCGCCATGTGGCGCAAGTCAGCGTATATGTACTATATTGTGGTCAACTTTTCAGAAAAGCACAGGGCAGTCCGGCATTATATAGTAACCTCTCAAAAAAAAAAAAAAACGTTTTTTTTTCTTTTGGCGGTCAGATAGATACCCTGCTTTCTCCCTTGGTACTCTTGACACACTTTCTCTTTTCCTTCTTGCACCTACTTGTGCTAAACAAAAAAGAAGTACTTGTTTGTATGTATTTATATATTTAGTGTGTGTGTGTATATATATATATATATATATATGTATGCATGCTTTACTTTTCAGGAACCCTTTCTTCCCTTTTCCAAAAAAAACAATTTGAGACATCCTTTCAGAGAGAGAGAGAGATCAGGCTGTCTTTGCTGACCTCTAATAGTGCCTTTCCCCCTCCCCTCCTCCTTGTCCCTAGGAGGATCTATATTTTTCCTGTTGGATTGTGTTCCTGATCCCTCCCATGACTGAGCTTGGCAGCAGAGCTGGTTTTTCTGTGGGCAAACGTATTTCCAAGCAAATAACCACCTTTCTGGTTCAACCTATCTGTGTAATCCTCTGACCCTTGGTCTGCTAAATTGTTCTTCCACTAGTTTGTTTTGAGATCTTCCCACAAAAAGGGGAGGTTTTCCTCACAATTTCTGTTTCTTCTATCTTGGAGGACCCATATTCTCGGTCTGGCTGTTAGGAGTGTTCCTCTTCCTGTTTCTTAGGCAGTAAGTTTTTCCAATCTGTGCCCTGGTTAGCCTCAGACTTTCGAATTCAAAGGCCTATCGTCTCCTATATTACCATTTGGTCATATAGGACCTTTAAATCTTAGCCCCGGCCTCCACGGATACCTACTGTGTCTGGGGTTGGTTTCATGGCTATATGGCTCATATAGCTTTCACATGTCTAATTGCCTCAGAAAAGTACCCTTTTCCTTGCAACCTTTCCGGAGCTGCTCCCTCTTTCGAGCAGTTTTCTTTTCTGCATTGCACTATCAGGGGGTGTCAGTCATTCCTCTATTGGAATGAGAGCAAGCCAGTTCTTCTGACACACTCCCTTTCTAGTCGAGGTCATGGGTCACGTCCTCCCTCTCCCCCCCCCCTTCTCTTTCCCTGGCCTGCCCAGTTGTCCTGATCATCCCTGTCCATTTTAAATCCCTCTGCCCAGAGTTGTTACCTCTTACTCTCTGGGTGTTTTTTATTATTTTGATTATTTTATAGCCTACATCTTTTTCCCTGTCCCTTGTGCTCCCTTGCCCCACCCTTTTCTATTTCTCTTACCCTTTTTTCCTCTAGGCAACAGAACTGAGGAGAAGGGGGAGCCGACATTGGTTAATGGCCAGTCCACGAGCGCCATGTCATACGTCTGCCTCATGCCCGTGCTGTCCCCGTCGGCTTCCTACTCCTCAAATTTTAAAGATATACACTCCCGCAGAGTCCTGCGCCTCTAGCTTGAACCCACCAGTGATGAATGGTGAAGATCTTTTGGGAGATCCAGAATTATAGTAAGTACTTAATTTTTATTTATTCTTAAGGCCTCCATAGAAAGACATTACAATCACTGCTGGGAGTGGGGTGGAGCGGAGCTGTGTGGAGGTGACACTGTTTACATGGCGGAACAGTACTCGGGGGGGGGGGGATGTCAGGGCATTACTCCATCAGAATTTGACAGCTGAATTAAGGATAAAAAAGTTGGAAATTCGAGAGAGCAGATGGGGAGCAGAAAGTTTACTGAGTATCCCCTATTATGCTGGGGGAAAAGATGCACTGCCGCTAAATACAGCTGGAGATATCAGCTGATAGAGTGCTCTTCGAGCCGTGGGTAGTAGTGTCACTCCATGTATGGTGTCATGACTGTCTGAGCTTAGTCAAGTTTGGGGAAAAATCAAAGAGCAAATACGTAACAGGTGTCTGAACAAAATGACAAAATATAGATATTGTGGTCCACAGAAATAAAAAAGTGACACAGAATCCATTTTAAAACACAGACTTTTACATATAACACAAAACACTGACTAATCCTTAAATGTTTTTTTTGGATAATCCTTACATCAGTAGAGTGTTGTGAAGTCTTACACTGTATCTTTTCCTGTTTTTGTATTTTCAGTGCTATATCTCTGTATCTCTGTAAGTACCTCTGGGCCACCCTTGAAAAAGGGACTTTTAGTCTCAGTGGGCCCACCTGTTTAACAAAATTCAATAAATAAATATTTATTTATTTATTTATTAGATCATTGGTTTACAGACCTTTGAGTCAAAGACTTATTTACAAAGGCACCTCATCAAGAGAGCAATACATCACAGCAAACAAAACAGTACAGTACATAGTGGTTAGATAAAAAAAGCAACCAGTGTTACGGGAATTCACTGGTGGTACAAGCTTGGTAATAGGTAAATCACAATAGTCATAATATAGGTACACGAGTACCACGTCATGTAGCAACCTGAGATATTTTATTACATATACCTGATGTTGGACTAGAACCTATGGCAATCTGATCTTTTGACGCCAGAGGCAACTGTGCTACCTACAGAGCCTCGGTAGCTCATATCTGCTTGAGTGCTGTTTGACTGACTGCACTTACCGTTGTATTTATTTGGCTCCTGTATTCCCGATCATACCTGAAAATGAGCCTTTCCCATTACCAATCTTTAAGAGACAGGTACGTTTGTAGGTAGGTAGATAGTTTAAAATGAAGATAAATTATGTATTTATATATTCAGTGATACGGCTTTGATAGCCAGGTGGGCCCACAAAGACAGAGTCCATTTTACAGGAGCAACCCTGGCAAACAGACAACAAAAAGAAAGGCTTTAAAAAATACAGCGACACAGAGGCTGGAGAGGGCACAACGCAGCAGCACTGACAATTACAGATATCTTTATTTAGAATGTTTCAGTGATCAAAATAGATCACTTATTTGTAAGGTTTGACTCCTAGAGAGAGAGAGAATGAATGAGAATGAGGATTTTGCATCTGTGCTTGTTAAGAACAAGGTGGTAGTTTCATCAAGTGAAGCTGAGGGCAAGTCAAGCAGCCGAGTGGCTTTTATTGCGCCCAGATTCATGAGATTACATTTCCAGTGAGTCCTTCACAGGCACCTGTGTTTAATTTGCTAGGCTACATGGGTGGGAGGAAATATATTCATAAAAATACTGACTGCTGGGGGAAAAAAAAACTTTTATGTTTTTTAGCATAATGCAATCTGGGCTTTACCTTCAACATTAGATTGATAATAACGTGTGATTCATACTAACTGGTTCAGTGTTTTCCAGTGCTGTGTTGGCACTGTAGCTCCAGTTCATGTTTTCTCCCCGTTTATGTTTTGAGATGGTATTTGCAGCAAATAATGATTCAAAACTTTAACATTCTGTAGTTCACAGCTGACAGAGAATACAGTTTCAAATGTAGGAAAATGCTCCTGCAGCTGGTGGTGAATAAAAGCATTTATCAGATTTCTCAGCCATTGAAAATTAGTGGGTTATAAAGGTCCACCATGTAAAAAAAAAATGTAAGTTATAAACTATATATAAAAGCATTAAAAAAAAAAAAAAGACAGCCATGCCTAAGTTAGGGTATATTGAGAAATGTATTTTTGGGAGGTTGACCCTAAAACACACATTTTGGGTCAGATTGACAGTGTGGCGCTTAAGTAGTTGTGTGGTGGGGTAGTGACTTGCTGACCTTGAAAATTTTGGGCCAAAATGGGATAAAAAGGAAAAGCAGAGACCAAAAAAGGGAGAGAGGTTCCATAGTGTATGCATTTCGCCTTTCTGGATTTCGTTATTTTATCCATTTTTTTGCTTATTGTAGATAGAGGAGTACATCGTGGGTCATTGTGGATCCTCAGAAAAGGACTGGAGGTGGGCACCAGTGGGAGGAAGGAGGGTTGTATGAGTACTGGGGGTGTGTGTTTTTTTCTTTATTACATAGTGGGTGAGAGTAGAGTACCAACAGCAGCCTGAGCACCTGTCACCTGGCTGTGAACAGATTAGGTGTACAGGAGAGAGGTAGTTCTGTGTGAAGAGCAGTGCACCTGCAGCCAAGACATGTTCAAAGTCGGCTGGCAGAAGGGGGAGTATGGGAGGTGGGTTGGGTACCCACTGCTGCAAGGTATACATAGTCGATCTGAGGCTGTTTTCATGACTGGTAAGATTCACAGAAACGGCACACGTTAACTGATTTCAGGTTACAAAAATGGAAGCTGCTGTTGCCATGAACAGCACTTGAAAAATGGAACTGCACGTGCTGAAAATGGGATTTTCTTTTATTAATAATTTAAAGGCTTGTACTACACCCTCACAGTGTTTGAAAATCTGCTGGCTGGTGAGCCTGCTAATTCTATTTAGAAATGTAAATGTTTCTTCATATCATATCTACTGACTCTCTTAAGGTCTCCAGTAAGTACATATTAAGGCCGCACAGGCATGCCTTGCATGTTTTCCCCCGCAGCCCTTGAATAATTTTGGTCACCATCCCATGCACTGTCTCAAGTCTGTCCCTGTCCTTCCTCATGTGGGGGCTCCAGGACTGAGCACAATACTCCAGGTGCAACCTCACCAGAGATCTATACAGAGGTAGATCATCTTATTGTTTCTACCTCTGGGGCCCATGTTATGCCCCTTTTTATGGTTGCTTTCATGCATGCGCAAGAAACATTGCAGCAGCTTACTTCAGTAGCAAGTTGTGAAGGCGCGGCAGTGTTGTTGCCAATGTCAGCAGCCCATTTTGAGCTGGTCTGTGTGGCACCAATAGAAAATCACGCTGTCCATGACAGCAGTGCTGTAGCTTGCCACAACCTTGAAAGAAACTGGCCGCTGCAGTCAGGGAGCACCCCATCATTAAACAATCAGCTGTGTTTGCGGGGCAGTCCCTGACTGCAGCAGCATTGTCTGGAGTCCCATTTCAGAGAAACATGGCGGCAGCTTCTCCATCATCCTCTCCCAGTCTCCATGAAGGCAATGGACTGCCGCCTCTCCCAGTCCATATTAAAAATGACGGGGGTATGCCCAGCCCCCCTGTCAGCATGCCCCTTCCCCAGTTCATTTGCCAACGGGGTAGCCCAGTCCCCCATGGCATGATGCCCCCCCCCATTTGTTGTGTGCCGAGGGGGAACCCAATCCCCCTTGGTTCATGCACACTCCTCCCCCCCAAGCACACTGTATGGCCGATGCGGTGCCCAACCTCATCGGCTCCACCCCCCAAACAAACATCCAGATGGCACGGTGGAGTCCACCCAGCAAGCCAAAAGCATCCCGTGGCATCATTTTTTTTTTTTTTTAGTTCCTGTTAAAAAAGAAAATGGTCCCTCACCGAGTCCCTTGCCTCCTCCCCCAACCTGCACATACTCTCTGCGCACCCCACCTCCCCACACCCCTGCACTCATCAAAGCCAACCACAAACTGAAGAAATGCTTGTAAGCTGTATAATGGCATAATGGTTTTTTTTTTTCCAACTTATGTGGATATCTCTGCCATTTTTTCAAATTTTGGCACCAAATTTTCAGCATGGGGTTCTTGGGACCCCTCCTCATAAATTCCGTCACTATCATGGCGTTATTCGGTCCTGAAAGGTGATTTCGTGGTCACTGCACAGAATCACATTTTGGGACCATTTAACAAGCCAACAGTGTCACTGTTCATGTGGTGGATTCTCAAAAAGACTATGTTGCAAATTTGGTGAAAAAATTCCAAAAAATTACTGAGTTACGAGCGTGCATTGCGCAGTTTCCACACACACTCGTAACTTCGCAAATTTGTAATATTTTCACTCCAGATTTTCAACATTGGCATTTTTTCACATCTTCTTATGAATAGTACAGCTGTCATTTTTCACATCCTGGCCGAAATGTGTTTTCGCACTTCTGGTGCAGAATAGCGCGGTCGCTGTGGGAAATCAGTGTTTGGGACAGATTAAGAAAATCACAGTGACATTGTTCATGACTAGAGGTCCTAAAATGTCTATGTTGAAAATGTGGTGACAAAAGTCCATAAAATAACTATGTTACGAAAGGCATTCCGCAGTTTCCACGCACACTCGTAACTTCACAAATTTGTAATATTCCCACTCAAAATTTTCAACATTGCCCATTTTGCACACCTCCTTATGAACAGTACAGCTGTCATTTTTTGCATCCTGCCCAAAAAGTGTTTTTGTGCCTGTGGCGCAGAATGGTGCAGTCACTGTGTGAACTCATTCTTTGGAACAGATTAATGAAATCTCAGTGCCACTGTTCATGAGAGGAGGTCCCGAAAAGCCTATGTTGAAAATTTTGAATGAAAATGCCAACAAATGTCTGGGGCATTAGGTTATCCAACTGTTAATGTCCCACCCTGTACAGACTGACAGGCATCGAGGGTATGGCTTGGGGTTCTCGGTGGTAATGTTCATGCCATTCCACCCCCACCCTGCAGCCACTGACCGGCATTGAGGTGTGCCTTGGGGTCTTTGGCCCTAAAGTTCACCCCATTCTCCTATACTGCGCCCATCTCACCTTATTTCTTTATGGAATGGGGTGAGCGTAAGAGCTGAAGACCCCAAGGCACACCATGACACCTGTCACTGTCTGCAGGATGGGGTGAGGTGGAATGGCGTGGGCGTTCTGGCCGACCCAAAGGCACACCCCAATGCCTGTCCGTCTCTGCAGGGTAGGGGTGGGGGTTGGCATTAGTTCACTACTTCACTGCCATTCCTACTATGCATCTCTCTAACTCCTGCACTACCAATGTCAATACCAGCAAGCAAACATTCGGCATTGACAAATGCTTGTTGTTTACACTTTTTATTGATTTCATTTCTAAGATTTTGTCAAATTCTAATTTGATGCTTTATACAGATGATGCAGCTTTATATTATAGTTCATCTTCAGTGGATCAAATTAATGACAAGCTGGGGGCTGACCTTATTCACTTGCAGTGGTGGATACAACAAAATAGCCTGGTCTTAAACAAAAAATTAGACCAAAGCAATGCTGTTTAGGTCCCTGGCTAGACTGTATGGAGTAGGATCCTGCTTGAGACTTACCACTTATGAGGGACAGGACCTTGAAAAGCAACTGATATCAAATATGCCAGCAATAAGACACGATGAGGTGTGGGTTATGGCCTGGTAAGAGCATGCCCCAGGTGCGTTATGATGCGCCGAGTGCCTTTAGCACCTGGGAAGTGCTCTCATCAGGCCATAACCCACACCTTGGAGTGTCTTATTATGCTTATAAAATACCCCCCCCAATAAATATAAAAAAATAAGGAAAAAAGAAAATATCAAAATCTTTTAGAAAAAATAGCTTTTAACAGTGGTAACTTGATAAAATAGTTCCTGTATTACTGTTGTCTCCAGTATTTGACACTGTCTAGCTGGCCAGTAGAGGGCTTCCCCACAAAAGAAACATAGAGCTCTTGTAATCCCCCACCCCCATACACTATTTTAATTTACTGTCTTTTTTCTTTCCATTTGTCTGTGCCTGTCACTGACTGAGCCCGTTTGAGAGCATGTCCCTTTGAATTTGCAGTCACCTCAGCTCACATTGGTGAACGCACAGAAAGTTGCAGTACACTATTGGGATGCTGCTAGTGGGGACAGCAGCTATAGCCAGAGAATGTAGAGTACAGGTCAGTGTGTGTATGGTGGTGGTGGTGGGGGGTCTGAGGAACACAGCTACTTTTTTTTTTTTTACCAAGTAGCAAGTGGCAGTTGCACTGTGAGGACCGTTGGCAATGAGCGGCAGTTTCATTTGTGAGTGAGCGTGACCCTCACCAGTTGCCATACTTAATGTTTTTTTTTTTTTCCCACAGCAGTTCCGGATCACAGTTTTTATAAACAGCCCTCTCAGTGTCCCATTCAGGATAACATGTAATGGTTGTTTCTTTATTTGAAAACTAAATCTTTAAAACCAGTGGAGTGGGAGCCGCTGTGCTTGGGGGTCATGGATCATCCGTATGCCAGGTGACACTTTTAACATTTTAAATTTCCAGTCTATCTGTCACAGTACAGTTTTTTTTTTGTTTTTTTTTTTGGTTGTTGTCAGTGGCTTTTTGGCCCATTTCTCTCTTGGTGACACAAGTTTTCTTAAAAGTGCTTGGCTGTGTTATTCTCCGTGATCGATGCCAGAGCGGTGTTTCGCATTGGTGCTACACGGTGTGTACCTGTATCTGTTAATGGTTTGCTCTGGCTAGAGGTCAGTGATCTTTTGTTGTTGCGGGGTCATAGTGGGGAAGATTAGTGGTGGTTGGGCATGTTATGGACTGATAAGGACACGGCTCTGTTGCCCTTTCAGCCAATCGGATTTAAGGATTTTCTTTGCCCATTTTATAATTGGGCGTATTATCTGTGCAGGCTAACAGACCTTTTGACTGTGGAAATCAGACTCAGTTGCCCAACAAAATTTACTGTCTATTTTAAATTATGTTGGTTTTGCATTGGATAGGGCTCCAAGGTCTATTCTGTGGAGACTAACAAAAAAAAGCATGCTGTTAAATAAAATCTTTTGATTTGTGTTGTTTTCAGTGCTACGTACCTACCATTTTACAGTATAAAGAAGGCAGATTGGTTATCTCGCAATTGGAATTCAGAATTTGTGTAACTTCGTCGGTTGTACAGTGTTTTGCCTGCAGTAACCCCAGTCAGCCTAATGATTTAGAATTTTGTAATAAAAGGTTTCGTAGATCATCTGCATTGGCTGTGCTCACATTGCCACTAAAGTGGTCATCCTTTGGGCAGCAGTCTTTTAGTTATAGTGCCTTAAACGTCTGGAAAGAACTTGCACTTTATTTTAAACTGACTATGGAAGCAAAAATCATTGCTGCTCCTTGAAATAAAATGTTACGCAGCAGAAAAAATAATAATTGTAAATCACAGATATTTATATTCTTATGTACTGCTGGTTGTCCATCCGTTAGTATTTGATATCTTTATTTGTAAAAGTGGGAGGGCGACCTAGATGGATACAAGTCTTTTGCTGTCCTTTCTTACTCAGTATTATACCTAGTAACTTGATAACCCTCGGTCTTTGCAATCCACCATCCTGTTTGGCTTTCCAAGCCCTGTATTGCACCGAGCCATGACCTTTAATTATCACTCAGTCCCAGGTCTCTTTCCTCTGATATCTGGGAGACTCCTAAGCCAGTATTTGGTTTTGTGATTATTTCGGCCGATCTGCATGACTGCATTTTTTAGCATTTAACTTGAGCTGCCAGACCCCTGACCACTGTTCTAATATACCCAGATCCCTTTTCAGGTCTGTGACACACTCTGTGCTGTCTACTTTTCCACTCAACTTAGTAACATCTCCAAAAATGCTGATCTTGCCTTTTATGCCTCCCTGTGTCAAAGATGAACAAGTTCAACAGAACTGGTTCTAAGAGATCCCTGGGTACTCTGTTAATCACTTCCTTCTCCTTTGAGTAATGTTTACAACTACCCTTTGGGCTGTGCCCCCCGTTTCAATCCACTTGGTCAGGTCCACTCCCAACCTTTGGTCACCTGACTTTCCATCAGCCTTCTATGTGGCAGTGAATCAAAGGTTTTGCTAAAATCTAAATATAGGATGTCAGCAGCTTGACCCTTGCCCGCTGCCTGTGTCACTACATTGAAGAAATTGAAACTTGTCTGTTATGGCATCCCTTTTACAAAGACACATTGGGCCCCAAAGATGAATTTGTGTCCCTGCATACCCACTTGTGTATTATTTGTTAGATGTATTACATTGGGATGGTGGATTTTAATGCTGGAACACAAGCAGCCATCTGACTGTATGAACAGGTTTTGCGCATGCACATAGTACTGTATGTGTGTGCATGATGACTCGGCACATATGTGGGAGTGCACCTGAAGAGGATGCTAGGCGTGTCCAGTTGATTGCTTGTATAAAAGGAGTCCGAGCAGCTACTGATGTTCCCTACAGCCTTCAGTATGATGTTAGGGGGAAGGGTGTGCGTGGTAATGTGGAACTGTGGTTCGCCGAGCATTGATACAGTGTGGAGGGAAGCATTTAGTGAGTGATATGGAGCTGCATTGCAGGACCTGAGCATTTGGTGGGTATGGCAGGGAACAAGATGAAGCCAGGCGTTTGTGAAGTGGTAGGGTTTTAGGGCTGTGCTGGTTGGTAGAGGCGCGGATTGCAGGGTCAGTAATTTTGGGTCATGCAAGTGAAATCGTGATGTTATTTGAAGCAGGTTTTTGATAGCATGGAAAAATGTGGAATTTTTTGTGTTTTTGATTGCTGTTTTGGATGTTTATGTGAGAGGTTGTGGTGGCAGTTGAGTTTGTGTCAGGTGGTACTGTATATGCATTTTCTAGGGATTAACTGATTGTTACACTCTTGTTTGGGGTGTTAATTGGACTAGTTATTTTATTTGTGTTTACTGCTTTTTTATGATAATTTTGTTCATATGGTATATTACTTAATTTGCCATGGTATACAGGGAAATAACTCCTTGGGGGGGGGGTCCCATCCATGTGATACAGCAATAGATAGAAGGAAAGAAAGAAGGAAGGAAGGGAGGGATGGATGGTGTGTGGGTCAGCAGTGGCCTACCTAGTCTGCCCTATTTTCCCCTACCTACAGTGCCACCGCAGACCCTACCCGATCTCTGGTCTTTTCCCATCCTTGCCATATTTATAATGTCTCCATGTGTGTTTCCCATGCAAGCTTGAAACCTGTTACCATTTTAGCACCCACAACCTCTGCTGGGTGGCTGTTCCAGGCATCCACCACCCGTTCTGTGAAGAAGTATTTCCTCACATCTCCTTGGAGTCCCCCCCCACTCCAGCCTCATAGTGTGACCCCTTGTTCTTGAACATCTTTTTCCTTTTAAAATGCTACCCTCATGTACCTTATTAATACCTGTGAGGTATTTGAATGTTTCCATCATGTTCCCCCTTTCCTTTTTTTCTTCTAATAAGTACATATTTAATTCCTTGAGTCTTTCCTCATAGGGCTTTTGATGCAGGCCCTGCATCATTTTGGTTGTCCTCTTCTATACCGCCTTCATCCTATCTATGTCCTTTCAGAGATGGGGCCTCCAGAACTGGACACAGTACTCAAGGTGAGGCCTCACCATCGATCTATACAGGGGTAGCACTACCTCCCTCTTTCTACTGGTGATACCCCTCCCTATGTACCCGAGCATCCTGCTAGTTTATTCCACTGCCTTATCGCACTGCTTTGCTACCTTCAGGTCATCAGAAATGATTAACCCCCCCCCCCATACCTTTCCTGTTTTGTGGTTGCCAGTAAACCCCCCACCCAATTGGTTATGTAGCCCCTGATTTCTGTGCCCCACATGCATGATTTTGCACTTTTTCCCCGTTGAATCCAGTTCCAAACTCTTGACTAGTCTTTCAGCTTTTTCAGATTGTCCCTCATTTTTGATAAATTTATTTATTTATTTAGCTTTTGTTTACTGGTAAGTACACTAGACAAGTAGTATGCCTATTTTCAGGAACGACCGGGAGAGCACAAAACATACAGTATACATACATGGCAACATTGGAGAACAGCATAATACAGTAAAAACAGCTATAATAACGCTTGTATAAAGTGCTAGTTTATCACACATAGTACAAATTGTTACAGGACATAGATAGACATTAGAATCACTGAATACATATTTCATAGACCATCATGGACTCAGAGTGGACAATAGTGGACTGCAGAGTATTACATTACAGAGACTAGGAGCAGTCACATCTTGTCGTTTGTTTTAGGTGGGACCACAGGGAGGAAAAGGTCCCATGGGAAGGGGCAGACGTAAACAGAGTCCGGAATGGAGTTCCAGAGCCTAGGCACAAAGCGGCAAAGTCACGATCCCATAAGGGTCCGGTAGGGGAACTTTAGCAACTCAAGGTCTGTGACCTGAGCTGGTAGGGATGGCGCGCCCAGTTTTGGAGGAGATGCGCCAGTCCCGACGGGTATGCCCATGGCAAGCACTTTCCTGGTGAAGTTTCCTACACGAAGGATCAGGAATTCCGCAGGGGGGAGCCAGTTGAGTTTGTCATAGAGCTCACATTGGTGGGTGAGTTTGGGAGCAGCAAGTGCAAACCGACAGATATCATTATGTGCCGTGTTCCACCGATTAAGATGGATTTGAGGTGACCTGGCAAATAGGTGGTATCCATAACTAAGGGAGGGGAGAAGCACTCCCCTCGCAAGTGCCAGCCTTGCTCCCGGAGTCAGGTTGTATTTGGCCCTGTAGGCAAGGCCAAGCTTGCACCTGGTGGCTCTGCAGATGTTTTGATATGGCTTCCCATGTCAAGTTGTGGGTCGAGGTGACCCCAAGATATTTAATTGAGCTCGCTGTTGGCAACAGGGGGGGCCTTCACAAGCTATTTTAAGTATAGCTGATGGGGCTTTTAACTTGGTCGTGGAACCAAAGAGCATGGCCTGAGTTTTGTTAGATTCAATACCAGTCTATGGTTGGTAATCCAGGCTGAGACTCTGCTGAAGTCTTCAGATAGGCACTGGTTAAGGTCAGCAGCATTACGAGCATGGGCCACTAGCACAAGGTCATCTGCATAAGCGTGACTTGGCAACCAGAGGTCACCTGTGGGAGTTGATTAATAAAAGTGAGAATAGAGAGGTCCAAGTACTGATCCCTGGGAACTCCCATGGTCACAGCCCTAGGCTCTGAGAGGACCTTGTTAAAGCAGGTGCGCTGCTTTCTACCGTTAAGAAGCCCATCATCCAACTCATGGCATGCAGAGAACCCGAGAGTCCTGAGCTGCTCCCCCAGTAGGTCATGGATGACAAGGCCAAAAGCTTTTGACAAGTCAATAAATATAGCACCTGACAGTTTGCCCTGATCCATGGCGGATCTAATACTAGAGGTTACAGTAATCAGGGCAGTAGTGGTACTATGACCCTTCCGGAAACCATGTTGGGCCCCAGAAAGCAGCTCATGGGTATCCACGATTCGAGAGTTGCTCCGCCACAACCTTTTCCAGGAGTTTACCAAGGGATGGGAGAATAGGAATAGGCGATAGTTGTCAGGAGTTTGGGATTTCCTGCTTGAACAGGGACTATCTTGCCTCCTTCCAGATGTCAGGGATTATCCCGAGCTAAGGGATAGGTTAAAGATATGGGCAATCAGAGGGGCAATGTAGCTGCTCCCAGCTTGAGAAGCCTGGGCTCAAGGTTGTCAGGCCCTGTACTGGAGTGCTGGGAGAGGGCAGCCAAGTGGTTCCGAACATCAAGGACAGACCACGGCCTTAAGATTAAATACTCCGAGGAGGATGTTCACTCTGCATCGGAGGGATGTTGCGGCGACCCCATCGGTTGTGAAATCGAGAGGTGAGGGCCAAAGGTCGGAGAAGTGAGATTGAGGTGGTCAGCTATAGTGTGCGGATTATTGCACAAGACTCCATCAATAATCATGTCCACGACACCCGAGTGAGAGGGCCACTGATTAGGATTTAATGTTCCTCCAGAACCTCCTAGGATCACTGACAGAGCTAAGTAGTGCCGATTTACAGAAGTTACTTTTGCAGCCCAAATGGCTTTTTACACGATTCCTGAGTTGCCGATATCTCAGGAGATTAGCAGGATCTCTGGAACCCTTAGTACTTGCCCAGCATTTGTCTCTGTCCGCATCTGGGCAAGTAAGTCACCATTCAGCCAGAAGGTGGCTGTTCCCTCACCTCCGGTGACCCTGGGGCATGTCTATCTTGAGAACACCAAAGGAATGTATGAAGCAGGAGGCTGCCACTGGAGTGGTCAGAGGCTTCAAGAACCCTGGTTCAGTCAGTACATACTAGATCGGCCAGGAAAGCCTCAGGGTCAAAACTGGAGTATTTTCTGACTTGAATGATTTTGTGTGGAATTCTAGGGAAGGGGATTTTCCAGACACAGTATACCGGGGAGTGGTCAGATATGGAGTCTGATAGCGTGCCTGATGAGGCAATCCTCTCCGGCCGGTTGGTCAGGATCCAGTCCAGCAGGGAACTTGCTAGATGGATGGTTGTTGTAGAAACTGTATTAATACATCTGTTAGTGTTGCAACTGAAAGCGTACAAATTAAGGAAACGAACAATTAAGGTTGCAAGTCTCTGGGACCTTGGCAACTTAGTGGTGTGGTATTCTTTGCGGTTTCAATTGTCATGCGATGCAGAGGTGGTGTTACCCTAATATCTGCAGTCTCTCTGCAAGCATTGGTATGTCATTTACTGTGAGTGACATGACAGAACTGATATTAGGGTGACGCAAACCCTGTTATTGCACCAGAGTAGCTACAGTATGTTGACAGATAAAATAACATGTCTATTTTGCAGATTTGTATGCCCTCCCATGGTATGCGTGAAAAATCCTGTATCTCCATATTAGCCATTTACTTCCACTTTAGACAGGCCACAAAGGAATCCTTATCTACTGGAAGAGCAGCTTGAGCAAGGCCTGATTACATCACAGACGCTTTTGCTGCACTGAAATCAAACAGAAACATTTAAATCTTCATAAAAACAACTAAATTAAAAACTTTTACCATTTAAAATATGTGGCTTAAATTGGACACAAAGGCCTGGCTCAGAATATACTTCTTATCTTTAATTGCCAAGGGGCAGGACATACAGTACATAGCTCACTTGTGGCCCTGTCACTCATGAGTTGTATTCCTGTCCCCTCACTCAGAAAGATTAATGGTATATTCGAAGTCAGGCCATTACTTATCCCACATTTATACACATATATAAGCACAGGTATAAACATGTGGCTAGACAGATAGATAGAGACAAACAAAAAACATTAGCTTCTGGTGATTTTTCTTTTGGGGGTTTTTGTCCTTCTACATTTTATCTTTTCACCAGTGCTCATCTGTCCTCTTTGGGCCATCATCCACATCATCCAGGAGTCCACCACCAGGGCCCCCCATGGCTTCCCTCCGCAGCCCCACCATGCTTGGTCCCCAGGGTATGGCAGCCACCTGCCCCTCAAGTGAGCTCAGTCTTGTGGGTAGTGGTATCAATGGAGTGGGGTCATTTGGATGGTGTAGGGTTTTTTCACCTTGTATTTTTCTGTCCCAGCCTTCCCTCCACCAGTTTGCCCGCCAGGTGATGTTGCAGTGCCTACTGTTAGCTTGGTCACTGCTGTGATATCACTGGGTGGGGCAAACTCTCTAGCCTGCCACAGGGTCACTGCTGTGCCAGAATAGCACCGTCCCCTCCAGGGCATGTAGTAAGCACCGCTTTTGGCAGTACTGTCTGCATCATGCCTGCCTGCTCCATGAGATGCAAGTTGGCTCTCAAACCCAGATAACCTGCCTAGTGCCCAGTTTTCAAAGGGCCCAGCTTGGCCAAGGGACATTCTCTTGCACAAGTCACTTTTGCAGAGAAAAATCCTTGCAACAGAGAAAATGCTATGTTCGGCATGTTATTTTTTTGCACAGATGGCCCTTTTCTTTTTCTGTGCAGGTACACAAAGCTGAGGCTTTCCAAACTCCCATCCCTCCCCTTCTTTCACACCCTAGATGGGGGCACAATTGATGACGTGTCCTCATTTAAGTACCTTGGTGTCTGGCTTGACCAGCACCTTGACATTTCACAGCACATAGACACCATTCACAAAAAACTCCACCCCAAGCTTCGTGCCCTCTTTAGGAACAAAAGCTGCATCCCACTACCTGCTCGCCATGACATCATCACTAAGATGATCCTCCCCATCTTTGTTTATGGCAGCATAGTCTATAGTGGTGCCCCAAGGTCCACCCTGGCCAGACTGTAACCCCTCTTCCACTCCTTCTGCCTTGAACTGTCCTACCTGCACCCACTTCTGTTCTATGTACTCTGCTGTCTCTCGCTCACTGCACCCACTTCTGTTCTATGTACTCTGCTCTCTCTCGCTCCCTGCACCCACTTCTGTTCTATGTACTCTGCTCTCTCTCACTCCCTGCACCCACTTCTGTTCTGTGTATTCTGCTCTGTCTCACTCCCTGCACCCACTTCTGTTCTATGTATTCTGCTCTGTCTCACTCCCTGCACCCACTTCTGTTCTATGTACTCTCCTCTATCTCGCTCCCTGCAACCACTTCTGTTCTATGTACTCTGCTCTTTCTTGCTCCCTGCCCTGGAAGATCACTGGCTAACCCACTGCATCTCTTTCATTTCTAAGTTCTGTCTGCCCCCCCCCCATCTGAGCTCCCTTCTTTTTCCTATGTCCCTCTCCTCTTACTCCTTCTGTAATCCAGGCCATCACTCCCTTGTGTCCATCCCTTGCTGGTCAGGTTGCTTTCTCCTTCTGCTTTCCTAAACTCTGCAGTTCTTTCCCCCAAACTAATTGCTCGGCTTCCTCCAAATGCTGTCTATCCTCTTTACTCCAAGTCCACACCGCTTCTTCCTATAACTGCCCCTAAGTCATTGCCTCACCCCCTCGCCCAACTGTTCCTTTCTTCACACTTCCACCTATTCCTGGCCTCTCCCAACTTCTCCCCCTCCCTTCCCCACTCCTGTAACTACCCCTAGTTAATTGTACCACCTCCTCACCCAACTCCTCCTCTCTTCATGCTTCCACCTACTCCTGGCCTCTCCCAAGCCCTTCCTCTCTCCCCTTCACTTCCCCAGTCTCATACTAGTCCCCCCAACCACCCCCTATACCGTGGGTTGGTTCAAACCATTATTAATGTCCTGTGTGAGCCTGATACTCCTGCAACCCGTAGCGTATTTGTGTACTGTTATTACTTGCTCCCTTATCACCTTGCATCTTATTTGTAAATTATGTATAATTGTACTATTGTAAAACATTGTGTAACCACTGTTTTATTGTATCATTGCATATGCAATTTAATCTCTGTACTTATCCCTTTCCTCCCTCCCCCAGGTCACATTTGGAAACAAGTTATATTAAAGCTCAATATGTCTTTCCTGGTGAAACTCTTTAAATAAATAATACCAGGTACAGCATTTCTGTGCAGCTGTGCAAAAGTTTGCTCAAGCTGCTGTAAATTTGGAAAAGGTTACAAAATACTAACCTTTTTGGAAGTTGTGCACGAGGGAAAGTTGCAGTTGTGCATGGGTACCATCCGTTGCACAAATGTGGTTGCTGCAAGAGCACAGTCTTTTCACGTTTGAAAACATGACCTCTGATTTTTCTCTTGTTCAGTGTTTTTTTTTTTCTTTTGGGGGGAATGAATGTTATGTTAAAGTCCTATGTTAAAGTATTTAGCACAGTAGAAGGGAACTCCTTTTTCTTTTCTCGTTTTGTGCAGTGGCTGTTTTTACAGTTTTCTGCAGGTGTGCTGCCTTTCCATTTGTGGTTAAAGTCTATCGGAACCCTTTAATCTTCCTGCGCATGTGTCAGATCAAACCATTTATAGGGGATGTTTTTCCTTAATCAAAAAGACATATAAAAGGGATGGGATAGATGCTGCTATAGCAAGTGCTGGTCAGATGTAGTGCAGATTATATAATTTACTATGTGGTTTCAAAGAAAACATATATTTCATGTATAGTACTGTAATTGCAATTAGTGGGCTGTGTGGAGTGCAGTTTTAATGCCTCCTTTCACATCTCTTTTTCTGGCTCTTTTGCTCTCTCTCCTTATAGTGTGCATCATGGGAACTGACTATCCCAAGATGTTTATAATTTTTATTCTGTTTGAATACTCTTGATAACGTTACTCCTAAATTTAATCTTTGCCTCTAGCAAGTATAGAAGTTGATTTTCCTGGGAGGCTTGTTCAAACAGATACCATATACTTAGGTAATGAAGAAGAATTGCATATCATGCTTTGAGATGGTTAACCCTTTCTCCACAGGGTTAAAATGGCACACAGTATAGTTACTGTAGCTTAGCCCATGCTGCGCTGTGACTAACAGTCCTATAGCTAAAATCTTGTACGCGTTCAGGATTTCATATTTATATATTTATTAATTGCATATATCCCATTGGAGAAACCCTTTGAGATGATGCACCTTGTTTGTGAGGAGGTTCCAAGAACGAGCACAACCATTCGGTTAGAGCAATCATGCAGCAGTTCTACATTTTAACATTAAAGAGCAAATATCTTCTAAAATTAAATATTTGAGGCTGGCCCGGTGGTGCTGAGGGTTGAGGCGCTGGACGCCACACCTCGCACCTCGCCAGCTTACTTCAGTTTGGGAGCAGACTCAGGTCGCTGGAGTGGTTGGACGGGGAGATAGGCTTGAGCGTCCCACGAACTCGGGATTTCTGGGGAGGGGAGGCCACACTGCCAAGACTTGCCTGACTCTGGAGTGGAGGCTCAGAGTAATGCAAGCCCCAATTGTAGGGATGGCGGCGTATACAGCGTGGATGTCGGCGCCTTTGTGCCTTGACGTCATGGTTCACACGCTGTAGGGAAAGAAGAATAGGGAAAAACCCCCAGCTCTGGGAAGCGGGCTTCTGGTGCTACTCAAATGTGCCACGCCAGACTACCTCCTCGGCCCGATGAAAGGAAGGATGTTGGGGTGTTGAGGCCCCACCTCATCCCTGCTCGGGGGACCGCAGCTCCATGGGGATCGAGAGGTAAGTCTCGACAAGCAAGAGGCAGGAAGATGACTCCTTGGATGCCCTGAAGGGTCGGTGTCGGCATGCAGTAGGGGCCAAAAAGAGTAATTAAAAATAAATTAAATGTTTGAAACTACTTTGGTTTTTGGATGTTTGACACCCCATTATTGATCTAAATATTTACAAGTGTTACTTATTCCAAACATCTATCAAAAATGGATGTCTCAATTGCTGTGTTTGTGATCTCACAGCCTTGTCATGAAGAACACTGTGATTTTATAAACACAGCATCTTGCAGATATACACCCTTATCATAGATTTCTGTACAGATTTCATGATAATATTGTCAAAATGTAGTGTAATCTCCAGGAAAGAAAACAGAAAAACTGTTCTCAAGTAAATTTCACTAGCTGAATGCTGAATAAATCATGTTGACAAAACTACTTGCTGAAGTAGATAACAACTCTTGAAATACATTTACAACAGGAAAAAGCAGATTCTTCACCAACTTTCTTGTCTGAGACAAGATTGTATGTCATACCTGGTTTTCCTAGGAATCTTGGAAATCATTTTCCATTCAGACAACAGTGTACACTTGGGAATGTAATGGAGAGCTCTTGTGTTTAATGTATTGAATAATTTATGGCTTGACAAGATAACACTGCATACTGCAAACATTATACAAACCTTCTAGTTCTTTTTCTTCAGAGTGAAAATGTCATGCTTCTAAATAATTAAGGCTGCATCTTCTGTTTGGAACTCACACGCATGTTGTTGTTTTTTTTCCTACAGGTATATGCGCCGTCTGCAAGCACTGCCGATTACAACAGGGATTCACCAGGATATCCATCCTCCAAACCCCCAGCAAGCACTTTTCCTAGCTCCTTCTACATGCAAGGTAGGCTTCTGACTGTGGAGACTCTTGACGAATGCCTGTTGCCCTATAGATCAGTGTCTCTGGGCATTCTAGTTTGGCTTAGAAGGCCTCTGCCTCCACACTGTCTCAGTGATCATTACACTGAGATGGCTGAAGGGGCCTTTTGTTGGTAATTTCTATACACCTGTCCCCAGAATAGCCTCAGATGTAACATTTCTTTTTTCATTGTGGTCCTGTTTCACATCTGGGCAGACTGAGGCACTGGGATGCCAAGTGACTTGTAGAAGATCATACAGTAAGTCAGTGGCTGTCGTGGTATTTCAACCCGAGATTTTCTCATTCCTAGATCTATACACTAGCCTTAAGGTGACACTGCCTTCAGTTAATTAACATCCCATTGACGGTTTATGATAGTTCTGCAGAAGGGTGTGTTGGTGGAGACAGAATGATGCTGCCTTTACAATATTTCTAATATTCATGCCTCTGAAACCTGCAATTTGCATACTGCACTGTGCAGTTCAGTGTTCACAACACACTGCAGCATGAAGCTTGGGGATCCTGATCCTTCTATGTGATACCAGGATGGAAGTGCCTAAAGGGAGCCTGAACAAACTTTCCTTTTGTAATTTCTAGTCACTGTAACTCAGCAAGGAACACAACAAACAGCCATGCTGTTGTCTGTTGTAAATCAGGCTTCTCGGACTACAGCTAATAAAGCAGCAATTAAGAGAAAATGGAATTAAAATGGTTTTACAGTAGGCCATTGAGGGTGACTTGTACTCACCAAAGTTTAAAGCAATCATAACTTGTGGGAGCTTCACTGATACATAACAAAAGACATGAAATGGCAACCATTTCATACTTTTCACAGAAATCTGCCTTAGACTGATATACAGTATCTGCAGATAGGGATTTAAAGGACTCCAGTTTGGTTACAATTCCCAGAGGTGCCAAAGGTTACCGCCAGTGATGCCCGATGCCCCACACTGCCTAGCTTTGTTGAACCCCATGCAAGGTAAAGTAGGCAGAACAGCCAGTCAGTGAAGGGCGTAACAGCAGTGTTAACATCCAGCACCTGTGGAAAATTGCTTTGCAAAACAGAGGTACTCTACAGTAGCAGCTTCATTTAAAACAGCGTAATAGGTGACACATTAGGGCCTACTGCCCTCTTTGCTGTCTCTCTTTCACTTGTGCTTTATCACATTTCTGTATCTCACATGGTTTAGCACAAGATCAACTAGAAACTGAATTGAAATATGTAGTACTCCCCCTGGCAATCTGTCAGGTTGAACGACTTCTCTTCCCGAACTAATTGGAAAAGTTCTAAATTTGCTCTTGAGTGGCACAGTGCATTAAAACACTAAGTAAAAGTTTGCACGTGCCAATGTTAATGGGGGCATAGATTAACTCCAACTTGACGTAAATGAGTGTAAATACATAAAATGCACATTACAAACTCTGCACAGTGCCCGAGGCTTTTATTCCAAGTCAACTGCCTTAAAAATATTGTGATGCATAGTGTGTGACATTTTAATGCTTACTATTGTGGTGTATATAAAGGTCTTACTATGCAGCTTCTGATCAAAGTGCCAAAACTTCAGAAATCTACAAGTAAGCATGAAGTGTTCTTTTTTATTAGGATATCTGCACCGTCTCTGTCCCAGTTTGAGAAATTATAAGTAAAAGTTGTACAATTTCCTATTCATGTGCTTGGCCACTAATAGCTGCAGGAGACATTACACAGCTGTAACTCTTGAACTCTGAGACCCCATTCAGGCAGCAAGGAGCCGGACATACATATCCAGGATTCAAGCAGCCTAATTTGTAAAGTTACTGCAGCACCATCTAAGGTAAACAGGTTATTGGGGCCAGTGGAAATCACAGCACTTGGTCTGGAATTGATCCACCCCGTATTTCATGAACAAGCAGATTAGCCACGAGCCTGTTACATTTAGACCGCCTTGTGCTTCATTGACAACTGACAACAGTTACTATGCTAACCAAGTATGTGTTCATTTGTGAGGTCTGGCTGATATTCAGATGGTGAGCGGTGAGCTCCTTGACAGTATGGTATCTATTTTGGCTGTGAAGTTGCTGGGTTTTGTTTGGTTTTTTTGCTACCTTTTATCAGTTTGAGTTCTTAGACTGCACACAACAGTGTTGCATCACAGTTTTATCAACGGTCAGGGCCTAGTAAGAAGCAAGAGTTGGTTCATTTGCTAGGGGACTACAGGACAGCAGAGTGCCAGGGAAGGATTGAGGTAGTCAGGGTTAGGAGGGAGCTGAGGAAACACTGCTTCACCTTAAAGTGACTAACTATGGAACATCCTGCCGTGGGCGGGGGGTGATGGAGATAGACAGTATGGAATATTCCAATGACAGACTGAACAGATACCTGAAGGAAAATGGGACTGGGGGTATAACAGCAGACACACGTGTTCACTGATCAGTAATACAACCACTGACTAGTAAAGGAACAACTAGATGGACTAAGTTCTAAATGAAAAGCCCAAACCGGGCACACACATCCCCTAATGAAAAGCGGTGCTGAACTCCTTATGACATGAGAAATGAACTTTATTAAGGTGAAAGATACCAGTACAGTGTATCTTGTAAAAAGGCTACTGAAGTTACCCAGAGACCCATCTGATGTTTGCTCTGCTGAATCATCGCTTTATCAAATCACCTTAGATAAAGCATTTCTTTAGCAACATTAAACATCAGGTGGGTCTTTGGGTCACTTCAGTAGGTTTTTTTCTGGATGTACAGTCATATTTCGCCTTAATAAAGTACATTTCTCATAACTTAAGGAATTCAGTGGCTTTTTTCATTAGGGGATGTGTGGGTCTGATATTTTTTTTTTGCTTTTCCTTTTAGACTTTAGTCTATGTGAGATCCTGTCTCTTTCTGGTCTTGGTTTTGTGTTCTCACAATTTATGGACTTAGTTGTGTATTCACTTCAACTTTTTATGTAATGCTATGTAATAGTTAACCCTTTCAGTACATATCAGGCCCTAAAGCAACAATGCATGCTAGAGGGGACCCCAACTACTGACATGTACTGTTTGTAGTGGAAGATGTAATCCGAACTTACAGGAAAATGACAGTGCTGTTTTAAGTTTTTATTTTTATTTGAAAAATAACATATGGATTGGTGCAAAATGAACTGGATAGACCCTAAAATATTTTTTCTTTCCTTCCATTTTATGTCTGTTCACATAAAAATGTGTACAGGGGCATGCCAGTGAAAAATTTTTGGCTGATACCCTACCCTGCTGTTGTTTAGCTTGCTTCATTCTGCATGTGTCCAGGGCAAGAGAAGCTCAGCTTTGAGATTTGGTTGTAGATAAAGGGGTGTACAGAAGGCATCTGCTGCCAGCACACCACAGTTCTTTCAGTTGAAGATGGCAGGTTTGATGAGTGCCTGTGCTGGACTGTAACTTTTAAGCTGTTTTCCATCTGTAAGCATATTTGGAATAAGAATGCATGTGAAGATCAGTATGTAGGGCATGTGTTGATTAAAGGGAGAAGGGATTACTATGGGGCACAGCTTGAAGTTGGTGGGGGGGTAGAGTCAGGAGAGAGGTAAGGAAGCATTACTTCACGGAGAGGGTGTGGGATGGAACGTGCTTCCTGAAGATGTGGTATCTCTTAAAACAGTGGAGAGCTTTAAAAGGGGGTGGGATAGGATTAAGGGCAAGATACTAGTCAGTGGGAAGATGAGGGGGGAAGGGGGGCAAGGGATGGTGTGGGAGTAGCAAGAGTCTAACCTCTGCGCTGCACAGTCGCGAAGATGCGATAGACCATGGCCTGTATCTGCTGGCAGTTTCGTATGTTCATAAGTATGTGTAGTAGCTGTACTTGGGAAGCAAGAACTCTCTCACAAAAAATAATATACGTACTATATGTTTATTTGATCTTCAAGGATATCTCTTGCAGCAGGTCACACCTTAGGACCATGCGCTCTGTTAACTCTCTCTGCCACACCCACCAGAAGAGTGGACTGAGAGTGCCCTCTCGGCATGTTATCCACTGACCTTGGACCACCTCCAAACAGCCCAGTTAGCTTAAAGCTTCCTCGACCTTGCCTATTCTCTCCTCCACCACTGGAAAGTCCTCAAGAGGTGGAGGAGCTGGCCCAGCCATTAGCTCAGCCTTACTCCTTGTATAACCCCCTCCACCTGGGCCTCCAAGATGTGGTGGTAGGGGGTTGCTTCTGCCTCCATGTGGACGGGTGGCAGGAGATCATAATAGATGCCTGAGTGTTGCAGCTGATAGAACAAGAACACTAGAGTCCGTAGATCTTCCCCCAAGGTCCTCGTTCTACCCTCCAACCCACGTTCCCGTGCTGCTAAAGGAGATCCATACACTGCTGTGAAAAAGTCCCAGAGAACCAACAGAACCATGGGATCTATCCCCACTTCTTCCTCAACCCCAAATGCAGCGGGGACTTGAGGCCCATCCTGGACTTGTGAAACCTGAACTACTACATACAGCACAAGAAGTTCAGGATGGTCACCCTCCCAGGCAGGTTGCCTTTGCTCCAGAAGGGAGACTGGATTTGTTCCCTGGCTAAGCAGGATGCATACCTGCACATCAAGGTCTGCCTTCCCCTCAGGAAGTACCTCAGGCTCCTTTTTCAGGGGGGAACTACCAGTTCAGGGTACTTCCCTTTGGCTTGTGTTCAGTGCCACGGGTCTTCACCAAATGCCTGGTGGTGGCAGCAGCCCCCGAGAGAGGGTATCTACATCTTCCTCTACCTGGATGACTGCTTACTCAGAGCACAGGCCCAGGAGCAACTGTCCTTGACCCTGGCACGTAGACTGCAATTGTTCAACAGTTTGGGTATCACTGTCAACCTCTCCAAATCTGTATTTTACCTCAGCCAGCATCTCCTGTACATAGGGGCCATACTGGACATGACCCAGGGCTTTACCTTTCTGCCCCCAGACAGGGCGGAGCACCTGAGAGCGCAGGCCCAGGAACTCTACAACAGCCATTATGTCACAGGCAGAAAATGTCTCCAGCTGCTGAACCTGATGGCAGCAGTCATTGCCGCGGTTCCTTTGGCATGGCTGCACGTGCGCATCCCTCAATGGACTTTGAGGGTGCAGTGGGATCAGTGAACCGACGAGCTGGAGCAGGATGTTCAAGTCTCGTCACCAGAGAAAAAGATTCTCCTCCGATGAATGGAACCATGCAATTTGCTAAACGGGATTCCTTTTCTCATTCCCTCCCCTCATCAGATCATCACCACAGATGCCTCATGGATAGGCTGGGGCGCACATCTGGATCCTTACAGACCTGGGGGGATATGGATTCCACTCAAGGCCTCGCTCCATGTCAGTGTCCTCAAGATGGGAGCTGTCCTGTATGATCTGCATGCCTTTCAATGCTACCTCTCTCCGGGCCATCTGCTAGTGCAAACGAACAATATCAGTGTGGTGCATGTGGTGGAGTTAGGCTACACCTTCGGCTGTGACTGATGGACCGCTTTTCTATCTCCTTATTTCCTAGCAACAGTTAACGCTTTTCTCTTTGCTTTTCTTCTTCCCCCCAGCCCCCACCCTAGGCTGGCCACCTAGTGTAGCTCTTTACTATCCCTACCAAGCTTCCTACTAGTTCTCTCTTTTCATTCTTTTTCCATTTCCATCCATCCAGTCCCTGGAATGATGCCAAACACCTGGAGAGGTGTTGTGTAAAGTGCATATGTGCATTTTGTGTACAAAAAGCATGAAGACTATTTTAAATAGGCGTGAATACAGTTGTTAAAGCCTTTTTAAAGAAAAATGAATATAAGCCATATAAAACAATATTAATTTCATGATTAGTACAGTTATAAGAAATCCTTAAGGTATTTTCATAAATTCACATTATAAACCTGTTACTGTATAAGGTTCTATGTCTGAGAATGTTGTATACTTTATAAAAGTCTTAGTCACTGTGGATCAGAGATATATAGAGTCAGTATCTGTGGAGATATACACGGTACCTTTAACTGAACCAGGAAATCCCCTGAAACAATCCTCCCTTGGTTTTGAAACAGCATGGTCAGACATGAACCAGCATGTCCAGACATGTAAATAAAAAAGGGCTCAGTCAGGTGACCCCACCAAAAAGATATAAACACCTCTTCACAGAGTTCACTTCGGTTCAGTCCAGTGGGGCTCAGCCGTGAGAGAGAGGAGAGAGGTTCTACTGCTACTGTAGACAAGCTGTTGAATGCAGATGAGAAGGGTCTTAGGAGCTCTAAGATCCAGCACTGTATTATGGGAGAAACTACTGATGTTAAGTAGTGATTTTCCTTGCAATTTTTTTGTTTTCATTTATTATTTTTCTAACTTTAAAAAAAAATCTCACACCAAGGTGTGTTTTAAACCTGTAAATTTGCCTCGTCTGATGTTTATTCCCACATGCTGTGACAGTGCACTACTTCAACAAGCGCGGGGGTGGGGCACTCATTCTTGCCTCTTGTGGTGACAGGCAATGAGAGTTTGGTACTGGACTCTGGACCACGGCCTTAAACTGTCAGCCATCCATGTTCCCGGCACCCAAAACATCCTGGAAGACAGGCTAAGCAGGTCGCAGTCCAGAACGCATGAATGGGAACTGCTCACCTCTGTGGTAGAAGACCTGTTCAGCAAGTGGGGTCATCCAGTGTTGGACCTTTTTGCATCCTCACACAATGCAAAACTGACGCTTTTCTGCTCTCTTGATCCAGGGCCTGGAGTTTTCTTGCGAGACACATTGTCCCTCTCTTGGAAAGGGAGGTTTCTTAGCGCCTTCCCTCCTTTCCTGTTGATTCAGAGAGTGCAAATCAAGTTCCAAATGAAGGGAGCTACTCTGATCCTGGTGGTCCCCTTTTGGCCATGTCAGTTCTGGTTTCCACTGTTGCAGCAGTTGGCAGTGGAGCCTCCAGTTCCTCTTCCTCTGTGCCTAGGCTTGCTGTCACAGGAATGGAGAACCCTTGTCCATCCAAACCTCTGATCTCTTTTCCTACATGCCTGGATACGGAAGACGTAGCCATTGCCAGATTTGGTGTCTTCCCTAAAGTGGCTGTCCTGTTGGCCACCAGAAAGCCTTCCACCAGGGTGACTTATTCCATAAAGTGCTTTGCAGGCGGGTTCTCATCACTTGGACCCCTTCAGCTGCCCAGTGAACCAGATTTTAGAGTACTTGCTGTCCTTGTCTGATGCTGGACTGAAATACTTTTCTCTAAAGATGCACTTTGCCCACCATATTGACCTTACATGTACCCGTTATGGGTTGTACAGTGGCCTAGTTAGTCATGTCCCATACGTTCCTGAGAAGCATCCTGCACATGAAGCCTCCCATCCATAATCCTGTCCAGGCATGGGACTTGAACTTTGTGTTGGAGAAACTTTCTTTGGCTCCTTTTGAGCTTGACAGGACTTGCGAGCTACCCCTTCTGTCATGGAAAACATTATTTTTAGTTGCTATTGCTTCTGCTTGGAGGTATTCCGAGCTACAGGTGCTCATGTGTGAGCAACCTTATTTGAGTTTTCACAAAGACAGGGTGTCTTTGCATACTAACCCTAAGCTCTTGCAGAAGGTGGTGTCTGAGTTTACCCTGAATCAAGCCATCCACCTGCCTATCTAGTTCCCGGAGCATGCCAATCCAGGGATGAATTGCTACATGCTTTGGATGTACATAAAATGTTTAGATATTATGTTCCCCGCACAACATACTGCAGGAAGTCCTCACAGTTGTTTGTTTCATTCACCCCTGGGGAAGAGGGCTTACCAGTTTCTAAACAGTCTGTTTTGGCCAACTATATTATTTTCTGTTATAGGAAGTACGGTAAGGAACTTCCCTGGGCTGTTAAGGGCCACTTCACCAGAGGTATGGTCACTTCTGTTGCCTGATTCAGGGGAGTTTCTGTAGCTGAGATCTGTGCTGTTGCCACCTGGAGTACTGTACACACTTTCACAAGGCGCTACAGTCTGGACATCTCCTCTAGAAGGCGGGAAACATTTCGCCTAGCTGCTTTACAGGGCCTCTTTTCTTAGGTCCCTGTTTTCCACCTGCCTAATCTGATCTTCTCTGTGATATTGCTTGGGACTCGTCCTTAAGGTGTGACCTGCTGCAAGAGATATCCTTGAAGAAGATAAAACAGTTATGCAAGAACTTACCATAACAGTAGATCATTGAGAGAATCTCTTGCAGCAGTTCATGCAGGTCCCTCCCACCTTCCCCCTTTGTTCAGAGTCTTCTTTTCCTGTTTTGCCTTCTCCAAGATGGTCAACGTTCAGTTTCCCATGCTCCTTCTGGCGGGTCTTTCAGACTGACCCTTGGTTCCCTTGGGAGTGTGTCCTTGCTAGGTGGTCTCTGGCAGGGAACTGAGGAGGGCATCAGGCCTCCCATGGCTATATAGGGGAACACCGACTTGTACGTTTTTACATAACTGTTCTTTTCCAGGTAAGGTGATTCTTAAATAACTGTTCTTTTCCACTTAAGGTGAACCAAGACATATAGATATAATAGGTCCCTTTTTCAGTCATGGCCCAGATCAAGTTATGGAGCAGCAAGGTGCAAAAGTATAATCGTACAGTGCATAAGGTCCTTCATGAGAATAATGGGAAATTAGCTGTTTTCAAACCTCACAATTGATAGAACTACAGTACTTGCTCAGTTTGGTTTGTTAATACTGCTGTAGAGACCAGTTTTCAGTTGTAAGAAAGGTCTCACAGGCATTCTTAGGGTGTGAGAACCACAAACCGAACATGAACCATTCTGATACCTTAACAATGTAGGCAAGACCACTCTTACAACCATAAGAGTGGTCTCCGTGGAAGTACTAATATATTATTGATTTAGATCAATCCTTAATGTACAGTAGTAACATTTTTAAAAACTCCCTGAATTAGTCTGCTTCCAGAGTACCTACATGTAAGGCACTCTTTACGCTATAAGAATGTCTCATATGTAAGGAAAAGGTGCATTCTAATTGATTTTAAGCTAACTCTCAATCTTTAATTGTCATATTTAGGAGTTTTGATAAATGGCCAGCTTTCCAGCAGGGGTTCAGTTTTGAGTGGGGTTCCACAGGGTTCAGTTCTGGGGCCCTGTCTTTTTCAGGTCTTTATTTCTGACATTACTAACTTCTGTTATTCCAATACAATCAAATACGCTGACGATATTAAAATTGGTGGACCATGTGCAAACTCTGAACAAATTGCCCTGATCCAAAACGATTTAGATGAAACAACACAGTGGATTTCCACTTGGGGGATGAAGGTGAACCACACCAAGTGTAGAATATTGCATTTTGGGGCTAGTAATTCCATGCATGTTTATACATTGGATAATAGGATAATAGTCAGTACAGATGCTGAGAAGGACCTCGGAGTACTGATATCTGATGACTTCCTCCCTGACCTACAGATAAATGAGATCATCCTCAAAGTGAATCGAGTTATCTAGGCTATCAAAAGAAACTTTAAATCTAGAGACAGTAGAATCCTGATGCCCCTTTATGGAGCCTATGTGGTCCCTCACTTAGACTTTTCATCTCAATTATGGTGTCCCTGTAAAAAACAAGACATTACATGTTTAGAAAAGGTACAGAGGAAGTACACTAAAATGATTAAAGGCTTAAGAGATGTCCCATATGAAACCAGATTAACCGCACTAAATTTGATGCCTTTATCTACCCGGGCGATTGAGGGGCGATCTTCTCCTCACGTATGATGTTATGAAAGATCCATATCTAATAACTCACCTGGGGTTCAGTTTCAAGGAACACACCTATAACTTCAGAGGTCATCCATTACAGTTGCAATTAACGAAATTTAACTATGTCCCCCGAAAATTATTTTATACAGAACGTATTATTAAACCATGAAACACATTACCTATTGAAGTGCTTGTCAGCAGCTCTAAGTCTACCTTTAAATCTCAGCTTGATAAGTTTACCCTTTCTGGTTCACGTCCCAACTATTATTAGTACGTAGGAGCAATTATGGACCTCATTGGTTCTTTCGCTCCTTACAGAACCTAGTATGAAGCAGTAGGAAAACCAGCCACTTTAAGAGCTGCTGATACCTCCAAGAAAACTTTGAAAAACATAATAATTAGGTGCAATTTAGCCTGCATTATGTATATATGCTATAGATTTCTCCTCTTTATTTATTACTGAGGAAATCTGCACGAATGCATAATCTTTATCCTTTAGAGTTCATCTGTCTCTACAGCTTACTCCATACTTGAAGTCATAATCATTATCAGAGATATCACAGTCTATTGCCATGGGAATAACTGTGATGTCACAAGTAGTGAATTATGACCTTAGGTAGAGAGACAGCAACGGGAACAGATGAACTCTTCAGGAGCAAAGAGTCTGATTTCATACAAATTACTTAAGTAATAAATAATGGGGAGGGATAAATATAGAACTAATGTGAAATACAAGCTGCACTGTGTCTAAATATTATGTTTTTTTAAGGTTCACCTGAAGGTATCAGCTGCTCTTTAAGCTATGAACAGCATCTGAGGTAAATGCCAGAGGCAGCAGCATGGGTGGAAGCATCAGAAACTTTATAATCTGAACACAGAAAATGTTTCCCAGCATCCAAGCCATCGGAAGACAATTTGCTGGACCTCAGCGTTGGTGGGCCCATCAGGCAGCTTGTCAGCCATGGTTGTGATGGATTTCCACAGGCTGTTCTGATATTTAAGTATGTAAGCCTGATAATTATTAATCCTAAGGCCGAGAGAAACCGATGCACACAGTAGTTCATCTTTACTGTAATGTTCAGTCTCCTGGACTACTTTTCCATGGAAAGGAAACTCACATGTGATGGTGCTTTTGATAGGTCATTGGCAGCCATGATGATCCCAGAGACCGTCTCAGGCTGAGGTGAGTGAAAGACTTTAGTGGTCGGAGCCATATACTGCTTGTCTCTCTTGTGGGGTATATCAGGCAGCCAGAGTGCATCCTCCAGAGCAGGGTGAATAGGGGGATGAACACCGTACACACTGTAGGGACCTCCAAGAACTCATACAGGATTTGTTAGGAGGAGTCCTTTTCCTCAGCTGTAAAGCCAAGGGAGTCCTGCAACAACTTGAGAGCATTGAAATGAGGCACTCTAAAATGGGGAACGTGGGAGGCGAACAACACATAGAAACATAGAATGTGACGGCAGATAAGGACCGCTTGGCCCACCTAGTCTGCCCATTTTCCTACCTAACAGATAAGCTGCAGATCCTAGTTAACCAACAGCTTACTTCCTCCTACCCCCCACTAGGACTGCCTTATGTCTGTCCCATGCATTCTTGAATTCCCCCACTGTTCTTGACTCCTCGACCTCCTCAGGGAGGCTGTTCCATGCATCCACAACCCTCTCCGTGAAAAAATACTTCCTCACATTATCTCTGAGTCGTCCCCCCTCTATCTTCAAATTGTGCCCCCTTGTTCTTGCACATCTCTTTTTCTGAAAGATGCTACCCTCTTGGACTTTGTTGATTCCCTTGAGGTACTTGATAGTTTCTATCTTGTCCCCTCTCTCCCTTCTTTCCTCAAGGGTATACACTGTTCTCATTGCAGGACAAAGGGTGGAGCTAGAGCCAGTGCCCCAGGGAATGGTAGATTCCCCTCTTCCTCATAATCCTCCTTCATATACTGGAGCTAAGGATTGTTGTACTCCTCCTCCTCATCTTCTGGGAGAGGAGGCTGCGTAGGCACACTGTAGGGCGGCAGCATCCACAGTAAGTGCATCAGTGGAAGAAACATCAGGTAGACAATGGGAGTCGCATCTGCAACACCCAGTGCTGATAGTATCGACGGATTGGCCTGGAGCAATGGTAATGCCATAGTTGTTATCAGCAGGGCATTAGGCAGGACCTACATGAACAGAGCAGACTTAGTCTGTAACATGACCTGCTCATTGATGACACCCATATTGGGAGTCAACGGCAAACTCATATGTGTTCTGCTATCAGCGGCAGAGTCCTTGCCAAACACGGACCTTGATGTTTTAGAGAAAGTTCAGGGAGAAGTAGAAATCAAGCATGCAGTCACAGCCTGGGTCTGAAAAGTAGACTTGCCTCCATTGGCTCCAGAATGCAGAGGAGACCTAGATAGGATCGGAGCAGCAGTCACTCTGGTATCTAAGTGTTTACCTTGATGGTTGTTTCTCTTTCAGTGGATGAGGATTTTGAAAACTTCTTTGTTTTCGGCATCTGCAGTAGAGACTTCTCTGCTGTCACCGACCCCTGCATTGATCGTCAGGATGTAGAAGTAGTCAGTGCGGTACAGCACATTAGGGAAATTGGCATTGTAACTGGCGTAGAAAGCTGCATACTTCTGTTCCTTGAAGAAAGGCTTCTGAAGCCTTATGACAGCATCTCGTGGCCTGGTAAATGCCCCGCCAAATGGTGCAGTTTTTCATGTCATGCTAGATGCCCAATCGGAATACACCAAGTGTGTGAGCATCATTTTTATAAATCCTGACTTTGCTACAATGACAGATGTGGAATACAGGCTCCTTAAATAGCAGCATGCAATAACTCTTAAACTGGTAATGAAAAACACCATCAAATAGTGAATGGTGAGTTTCAGTGTTGATTCTTGGCTGATCCGATGAGCAGGTTGATGGCCTGAGAAAGAACTGAAGAATACTGGAGCTGCCTACATTCTATAGGCTGCATTAACATACAGTACATTAGGATGGGCAGCCCCAGCTGGCAAATGTTTCTGAGAGGTCCTGATGCTGACAGCTAACAGTTCCATAGGTGTGGCTCAATGGATGGAGATGTTCTCAAAGAAGATCTAATGAACCTCTAAGTTTCTTGATTTAAATAGGTGGCGTTTTTCACTATCTGATGACAAAAAAATTACAGAATTTTTGGGGGACTGTTATGTAATTTCACTAATTAATAACTTCTGAACCACCAATCTGATTTTGATCAAATTTGTCAGAAAATTAGCCCCCAGTTCTGAGACTGTGCACACCAAATTTCACAGTACTGGGGGCTAACATCAAGATATACACTGTCAAAAAAAGAAAATATTTTTTGACACAAACACTAACTCAACCCATTTGTCTGTCTCGTCTATCTGCCTGTATGGGATGTGCAATGGGGACCACTGTGATAACCTTTTTATCTGCATGAAATCAGTCTGACCTCAGGTAACCACTTGAGTGCTATAGTACATGAGTGAAGTTACCCGAGGTCAGACTGCTTCAGTGCAGATAAAAAGGTTATCTCACTGGTGTCCCCATTGCATATTCACTTCATGCAGTGGGGAACAGTTGAATTGTGGAGGTAGATTTTGTTTTAAGTGTAACCCACCTACAAATGGGGTTTCCTGAAAAGTCTTCCTTGAGCTTGCCTAAATATTCACTGCCAGGCTGGTGTTCTGCATTTTAGCAGTTTAAATGTATTGCCAGAGAGTGCCTGTATAGCCTCTGTGTTCTGTCTCTTTAAGAGCTGCCTGGATTGCAGTCATAATTAATCAGAGCAGGAGCTCTGTTAGAAGATGTACTTGTTTGCTGATCATTTGTTAAAGTAGTAATAACATTGCAGTTTGTTCTAACCTGCCTTCTTTGCAGCATGGACAGTTCTGTTTGTTTCCATCATCTTGGTCCTGGACTGCAGAATGGGCCAATCAGTACATTTGAGACTCTAAAATGGAGCGTGCCTGCAGGAGCTTGGTGGGGCCAAAACTTGTAGGAATTGTAGTTTTGGGCTTTTGGCACCTAAAATAACCTGGAGGGGGAGCCCTTGTGGTGACTGACAGACAGATCAGCCAACCGAACCTTTTGGATCTTGGGAAAAGTCCCACACTGCTTGCAGTTTCGGTTAGATCTGAGTTCGGAAATGAAGAAGTAACAGCTCGAGATAGTTCGAGCAGCAATCCATAGTGGATTAGCGCAGGAGAATTGTGGGAAGGTCTGAATTTGGCCTGCATGCCTGCTTGCTGTTCCTGAGAGGGAACTTGTGCTTTTTTTCGGACTGAATCTGAATTTGGAGAGTGAATTAAGCCACTGAATTGTGACCAGGCTTTAACCTAAAGAAGACCGAAGATTTGCTGAATGCGATCAGCCTGTCAGGACTTCCAGCTACCTCTGAACTCCCGGATTGTGCAGAGACTCTGTAATTGCGACCAGAGAGCCATTTGCCTGGTACAGTGGAATTTCCTCACATGTGAATGTGTTGTGTGCTTATAGTGGGTCGTGATTTGGTTCCCCTCTGTGTGTCTGAACTGTGTTTTGCTTGCTGGAGGCTGTATCCAGCTCCACGGACTGAATCCGTATCCATTTTCATTTGCCTGGCCTCTACTACACTGGCCCAGCCAGAATACCTGCTACACAGAGAAAGTCATTGTCGAGAGACTGGCCTGGGGATCGGCCCCTACTCAACGCCTTGAAAAGGAACAACGCCTCGGTGATTCGTGTGGGTCCTGCTTCTCCAGGCACTCCAGCTCAACAGCCTGCAGTCTTGATTTTGTCCTGCCTGTGTCCAGTATTGGGTATCGTGAGTAAACATCAGGGTAGCTCCCTGCAATAACAGCTAAATCTAAAGTGTTGTCATCTGATTGTCTTGTTGCCTTTTCTTTCATGAACTGAGCTCTCTGGCTCCGGATTACAAATAGTGTGTGTTGTGCGTGTTGCTTTCTTCCATCACAGGGCTCCAACCAGCTGCAACGTTCCTGGCTAGCCCACCGTTTTCCTACCTGGGTACCCAGCGTGTGTGACTGTGTAGGGACTCTGAACTGCATGCATAACTGTCTGATTAATATAGCTTTTAAGCAAATCAACCTGATTACGCCTCTCCCTTGTTCAAGTCCCCTGAATAAATCAGACTTAACTGTGTTGCATTTAACCTGACTGTGGTTCCAGTTTGTGCCAAAAGTATTGTACTGTTGCTATTTGCTGTGCCTAACCTTGTTTGACAGGGGGTCCCTAGGGTCAAGCTAGAGGAACCAGCCCTGGTGGTAAGTGTAAACAGTTGGGTAATTGCCTGGTGACTAAAGGTCATTGTGAAAACAATTATTGTATATTGTTCAGGCCACTAGAAGGGAAAGAGGGGGGTTACAGTGTCCCGGAGGACTGTGCCCAGGTTAGCTTGATCACTAACAACCCTGACCTCCGGGTGGATGCACCAGTTTCATTACCCAGGCCCCTTAACCTGCTACTAGCCAAGCAGGCAGGGGTAGTAGCCCTTGGGATAGCGCCACCTAGGGGTTACATCTTGGAGGCTCACCGCTGGGATTTTGTGCCTTCTAGTGGCCAAAAATTATGAATTATTGTTAAAGATTAATGGCTACCCCAGTAGAAATGGCTGTACACCAGTTTGTGGAGTGGTGTACTGGGCAGGAGATCGACCCCCAAAATGCTCTGCTTATACTGGATATTCCCCTGGGTACCAGTAAGGACACTGTAGAGGGAACACTCTCCAAAGTTGGAGATTTAAAAAACCCTGTGGTGGTGGGTCGACAGGCTGATTTGATCGCCCAAACTTTCATAGCCTTGGTAGAGTGTAGTGACCTTGTGGACAGCTCTAAAGTGCCACAGACTATTGCCTCAGAAGGAGTCCTAGCCGCCTGGAGAGTGATAACAAAAGACAGTAAAGACCCTGGGGAGGATGAGCTCCCACCATTATCTAAGACTTTTGAGGAGAAATTTGCTAAGTTGTTGCTGGAGGAAGGGAAAACCGTAGAGGACTTTAAGAAACTATTCCTGCTACCTGGGGGTATTCCTTCCCCAACACCCCCTTCCACTCCAGCACTTGTTATTGCCCCACCTTCTGTGCCCATGCCAATGCTGACCCCTATATCTGTACCCGCCATTAGTCACAACGCCTACCAAAGTCTGAGAATCTTCTCAGGCACCCTCCCCCTCTGGGAGAGGATGACTGGGAGACCTGGATCAACTATGTTGCCCCCTTTGGTCCCGAGTGGCAGTGTACGGAGGCTGAGAAGAGGAAAAGAATCATAGAAAGTTTGAGGGGCCTCACCCTTGAAGCCATTACATTTTTGAGGTCCACGAACCCTGATGCATCTGCTCAGAAGTGCCTATCTGTACTTGAAGGCAATTTTGGGAGCACTGAGTCAGGGGAAACTTTGATGTGGAAATTCCAAGGTACCAAACAATGGAAGGGGAAAGTTTGCTTGTGTATGTTACTCACCTATAAAGAGCTCTGCAGAAAGCTTAATGAAAAGGTGGGGTAGCCGCTAGTGATTTGAACCGTGTGAAATTGGGGCTCATACTGCAACATGCCAAGTATTCTAAACTGCAGATCATCCAGTTAAGGCTCCAGGATAGGAGAGGTAACCCACCTGACTACTGTGACTTGATAAAAGAATTCTGGGAGGTATAAGGTGAAGAGGGAGATAGTAATTATGGGGTGAGTGCAGCCCAAGTGATCATGGCACCGGAAGGCCCTTCGGAAATGGAGAACACTATGAGTGTCCCGCCGTGGGCTAAATGGTGGGGGGAGAAGTTGCTGAAGGAAGTCAGAAAAGTACAACCGGGTGTGTTTGCTGAGGTATCCCCTGCTGACAAAGACCCTGGCCCCTGTCAGGACGTGACTATTATGGGGTGGGGGTGCACCCTCAGGCATCCGCTACTAAGGGTGGCTTCTCAGCTGAGCTCAAGGATGACTGCCACCCTAAAGGAGCTTTTGAGACATGATACAGTACCAGCAGAAGTCAGATCACAATCTTCTGTCGATGCTCCAGCATCCCCTGCTATGTTTTTCCCAAGGATGCCCCGAGAGCCTGTCATTTGTCACAATTGTGGCAAGGATGGCCATATGAAGAGGGAATGCCAGTCTCAGAAGGACTTAGAGAAAGTGGTGAACCGGCTTCAAGGAGAGCTTCAGAAAATGAGTCAATGGTCAAGGGGTGCACGAAATGACCACAGTGAAGGCTTCGGCCATCCTAACTCAAACCCCTCTGTGGCTAAATCGTCTATCCAGGCCCCTGCTGTTGTCCCTCCAGACTGGTCCAAAACAGTGGGCCCTTCAATGAAGACTACTGTGGCTGTGACTGGTATTCCTACTCGGGCTGTGCTTGACAGTGGGTTGCAAGTGACCATTGTATTTCAGGACTGGTATGACAAACACTTATCTGATGTGCCATTACAATCCCTGGAAGGCCTACATGTGTGGGGGCTGAGCGACAAGTCTTATCCCTGCCTTGGATATGTCCACCTCTGGTTGTCTTTTCCTGCAACTGTAACTGGTGTAGAGGAGCAAGTAGAGACACTGGCCCTAGTGTGTCCCACCACCGGACTGTATGATGGGGTTTCCCTGTTAATTGGAACAAACGCCCACATGTTTGGGAGACTAGCACAACTCTGCCATGAGAAACAAGGGCAACTGACTGGACAGGCCTTAAAAATTCCAGCCTTAGTAAAAAGGGCATATGACTTACAACAGAAACCCAATGAAAAAGACCCAGATGAGCCAGTGGGGATAGTGTGGAAAAAGGAACCTGACTCCTTGGTATTGGCCCCCAGCACCCAGTGCACAATCCATGGAGAAGTCCACCTAAAGAGAAACGTAAAGAACAAACTATTAATGTTGGATGTACCAGGTGATGGAAAGTTGCCAGAAGGTTATTGGATAAACCCAGCATCTTGCCTGCCCATGCACGAAGAGTGATGGTCCAGATTCGAAATGTGTCAGATCAGGAGGTCCGGGTGAACAGAAGGTGCACTCTAGCTACAGTACACTGTGCAGACACTGCAGTATTACCCAATAACAAATACTCTGCCCAAAAGGAGAGAGTGACCCCAGACTTATTTGACTTTGGTGAGTCCCTGCTGCCAGCTGAATGGAAGGCGAGAATTAGCGAGAAACTCGCCCAGAGAAACCAAGTGTTTTCATTAAAAGAATGGGATGTGGGGTGTGTCCAGGGTGTAGAGCATAATGTACGCCTGCATGATGACCGGCCATTTCGGGAGAGATCCCGACGCCTCACCCCAGCTGACATAGATAATGTGAGGAGACACCTGCAGGAAATGCTCGCTGCTGGCGTGATACAGGAATCATGGAGCCCATATGCCTCTCCCATTGTGGTTGTGCATAAGAAGAATGGGTCTGTGAGGATGTGTGTTGATTATCAAACCCTGAACCGGCAGACCGCCCCAGATCAATACACCATGCCCCGTATACAAGATGCCCTGGATTGCTTGAATGGGAGCAAATGGTTCTTAGTATTGGATCTTCGCAGCGGATATTACCAGATTCTGATTGTCATGGAGGACCATGAGAAAACTGCTTTCATCTGTCCTTTGGGGTTCTACGAATTCCTGAGAATGACACAGGAGATTTCGGGTACCCTAGCCACCTTTCAACGACTGATGGAACGTGTGGTGGGAGATATGAACTTGCTGGAATGCCTAGTGTACCTAGATGATGTCATTGTGTTTGGACGCACATTAAAGTAGCATGAGACCTGACTGTTTAAAGTCCTAGACTGATTGGAAGACTTTGGCCTCAAGCTGTCCATTGAAAAGTGCCATTTTTTTCAAACCTCCGTGAAGTATGTGGGGCACATAGTATCTGCAGAAGGGATAGAGAGAGTGATCCCAGTAAGGTTGACTCACTCATTACTTGGCCCCAGCCCCATAACCTGAAAGAACTACGTTTCCTGGGATTCTGTGGCTACTACCGCAGGTTCATAAAAGACTATTCCAAGGTGATTCGCCCTCTCCTGAATCTCACCCAGAGTCCCCCCCCCCCACCAACCATAAATACAAGAAAGGGTCTGTCAAAGAACCCGAGAAAGTATACTTCTGAATATATGAACCTTTTGGGCCCCACTGGCCCCCCCGAGTGTGAAGCAGTCTTTCATGAAACCATATACCAGCTCACCCATGGCCCTATCCTCGCCTTTGCTGACCCTACCAAGCCCTACGCGCTGCACATGGATGCTAGTCTGCAGGGCATAGGAGCTGTGCTGTATCAAGACCATGAAGATGGTTTGAGACCAGTGGCTTTTGCCAGCAGGAGCTTGGCCCCGTCAGAACGAAACTATCCTGTGCACAAGCTGGAGTTCCTTGCCCTAAAATGGGCCATTGTTGACCAGTTTCATGAGTACCTCTATGGGGCAAAGATATTGGTGAAGACCGACAATAGCCTGTTAACCTGTGTACAGACTTCAGCTAAGTTGGACACCACTGGGCACCGGTGGCTCTCTGCTTTATCAACCTATGATTATGCTGTCAAATATAGGCCAGGACTGAACCATATTGATGTTGATGCCCTGTCACGAAGGCCAGTCTCCAAGAGTGATTGGGTCAGGCTGTCTGAACCTGATATCCGAGCATTGTGCCAAAAGATGTCTACGGACACAGTGGACTGTTTAGTAGATTGCTTGGGCCCTCCCGATACCTGCATACCGGCTGCCTGTTGCCATTTCTCTGCTCTAGATATTAGTGCACTACCTCAATTTGACAATGTGGGCATCCAGTGGGCTCAATCCCAAGATCGTATGATTCAGCCAGCACTTGATGCCCTGCGTGCAGGGAAAGATGTGTCCCAGTTGTGTTCCCCTGACTTGCGAACTGCCCTATTGTTTAAAGAAGGCCCCAGGTTGAAGTTACATAATCAGTTGTTATACAGAGAGACAGTGGATCGCAGTGGTCGAGTAGACAAGCAGCAATTGGTCCTGCCCACGCCTTTAAAGATTTGGTACTGAGGTCACTCCACAATCACATGGGGCACCTCGGTATTGACAGAACTCTTGATCTGGTATGATCTCGATTCTACTGGCCCAAGATGGGGGCCGATGTTGAGCACCATGTAAAGACCTGCAGTCATTGCCTGCAAAGGAAAGCCCTGTCTCAGAGGGCTGCCCCCTTGTCAATATTACTACCAGCACCCCCATGGAACTGGTCTGCATAGACTTTTTGTGTTTAGAATCTGATCAGCGGAATATTGGCAATGTTTTAGTGGCTACGGATCATTTCACACGGTATGCACAAGCTTTTCCAACTTAAGATCAGAAGGCCTCTACCGTGGCCAAGGTGCTAGTGGAAAATTTCTTTGTCCACTATGTTGCCCCCAGCGGATCCACTCTGACCAAGGCAGAGACTTCGATAGTCGGCTAATCAAAGAAATGCTCTCTCTGTGGGGGTTGCGGAAGTCAAGAACCACCCCCTATCACCCGCAGGGGGACACTCAACCAGAATGTTTTAACCGCACCCTTCTAGACGTGCTGGGCACCCTCCACCCAAAAGACAAGCATAAATGGAGCCAGCAGATTAGCACCTTGGTACACGCGTACAGTTGCACAAAAAATGATGCTACTGGGTTCTCCCCCTACCGCCTCATGTTTGGGAGGGAGGCCAGCCTGCCAGTTGATGTCTGTTTTGGGATCTCTCCAAATGGGGTCCGAGTTGAAAACTACCTGCAGTATGTACAGAAACTGAAAGCTCAATTGAACCATGCATATCAACTGGCCCAGACAATGGCCGCTAAAAGAAACCTCGCCAACAAAGAGAGGCATGACAAGAAAGTAAAGGCTTAAGAGCTACGGCCTGGGGACCATGTGCTGTTATGCAATTTGGGACTGCATGGCAAGCACAAAATTGCTGATAGGTGGCACCATCTTTCTCATGTAGTAGTTGGAAAGTTGGATGATCTACCAGTATACAAGGTACGCCCAGAGAATAACTCCAAAACTGTCAAGACCATGCACCGTAACCACTTGCTGCTTATCGGCTGTTATTAAGCTGAGCCAGCAGACATTGCCTCCCCATGGCCAGTGACTTGTGCTGCTGCAAAAAAGAGACAGAGTCAACCTACCCCAGTAGTTACAGAGTTAAGGTTTCCCACGCAGCAGGCCCAGAATGATGGTGACTGTCAGTCCACCTCTGACGATAGTGAGTGTGGCAATGGCTATTACCCCTCCTATGAATTGAGTCAGCTGTTTCGAGGTAACCCTATGACTAATTGTGGGGATGAAGCTGGGTCTTCTGGACTGCCTAACCCCCCAGCTTCGTACTTGGAGCCAATGCTCCCTGAAAGTGAGGTGCAAAGCATCACATGTGAGGTTGCGGACTCTGTGTTTTGTGGAACTGTGTGAATTGCCCAAAGAAGGGGCTGATGGTCTGAGTCTCCCCGGTGACACACCAGAACTTGAACAACAATATGAGAGTGCTGACAGCCCCCCTTCAGTGCCACAAAGCCTAATTGTGTCAGAACCTTCTCTAAATTAGCCAAGTGTTGTGGAAACAGAGCCTACAGAGCAAGGAGCTGACAGTGCTCCCAGTTTGGACATTCCCATCCATGCAGAGGCACCCCTCACGAATGACAAAAGCTCCAAAGTTAGTGCTGAAAGTACAGAGACTGTGGCTGTTCCCCCCAGAAAGACTGGCCAGGCTGTCAAGCCAGTATTGCGCTTTAGTTATGATTCTCCCAGGAGGCCAGTGGATTTGCCTCTCAATGTGGTTCACAAAGGTGTTTATATTTCTCAGAGCTCACTACCCAAACTGAGCTTAATGGCCAGTTCCAGGTTGATTGTTCTTCCTTCTCAGTATGGTGCCCCTGCCCCATCCAGCCTCAAATTAGCTGATAGGGAAGGGCCCCCCTCATACATTGTTTAATGTACTGGAAGTTATAACATGAATCAGTATTGTGATGTCACAAGTATATTAATCATAGTGCAATCAGTTTTACCTGTATCAAACATGCATAAGTATTGTCCCTATGGATCTGAGAGGGAGCTCAGTTAGAATATGTACTTGTTTGCTAATCATTTATTAGAGTAGTAATAATATTGCAGTTTGTTCTAACTTGCCTTCTTTGCAGCATGGATAGTTCTGTTTGTTTCCATCATCTTGGTCCTGGACTGCAGAATGGGCCAATCAGTACATTTGGGACTCTAAAATGGAGTCTGCTTACAGGACTTGGTGGGGCCAAAACTTGTAGGAATTATAGTTTTGGGCTTTTGGCACCTAAAATAACCTGGAGGGGGTGCTCTTGTTGTGACTGACAGACAGATCAGCCAACCGAACCTTTTGGATCTTGAGGAAATTCCCACACTGCTTGCAGTTTCGGTTAGATCTGAGTTAGGAAGTGAAGAAGTAGCAGCTCGAGATAGTTTGAGCAGCAATCCATAGTGGATTCGCGCGGGAGAACTGTGGAAAGGCCTGAGTTTAGCCTGCCTGCCTGCTGTTCCTGATAGAGAACTTGTGCTTTTTTTTTTCGGACTGAATCCGAATTTGGAGAGCGAATTAAGCCACTGAATTGTAACCAGGCTTTAACCTGAAGAAGACCGAAGATTTGCTGAATGCAATCGGCCTGTCAGGACTTCCAGCTACCTCTAAACTCCGGGATTGTGCAGAGACTCTGTAATTATGACCGTAGAGCTATTTGCCTGGTACAGTGGAATTTCCTCACATATGAATGTGTTGTGTGCTTACAGTGGGTCGTAATTTGGTTCCCCACTGTGTATCTGAACTGTGTTTTGCTTGCTGGAGGCTATGTCCAGCTCCATGAACTGAATCCGTATCCATTTCTGTTTGCCTGGGCCCTACTACACTGGCCCAGCCAGAATACCTGCTATGCAGAGAAAGTAATCGACGAGAGACTGACCTGGGGATCAGCCCCGTGCTCAACGCCTTGAACAGGAACGACGCCTTAGTGATTCTTGTGGGCCCTGCTTCTCCGGGCACTCCAGTTCAACAGCCTGCAGTCTTGATTTCATCCTGCCTGTGTCCAATGCTGGGTATCGTGAGTAAATATCAGGGTAGCTCCCTGCAACAGCAGCTAAATCTAAAAGTGTTGTCATCTGATTGTCTTGTTGCCTTTTCTTTCACGAACTGAGGCCTCCGGATCCAGATTATAAATAGTGTGTGTTGTGCATGTTGATTTCTTCCATCACAGGGCCCCAACCATCTGCAATGTTCCTGGCTAGCCCACCGCTTTCCTACCTGGGTACCCAGAGTGTGTGACTGTGTAGGGACTCTGAACTGCATGCATAACTCTCTGATTAATATAGCTTTTAAGCAAATCAACGTGATTATGCCCCTCCATTGTTTAAGTCACCTGAATAAATCAGATTTAACTTTGTTTGCATTTAACCTGTCTGTGGTTCCAGTCTGTGCCAAAAGTATTGTACTGTTGCTATTTGCTGTGCTTAATCTTGTTTTACAGGGGGGCTCCATGGTCAAACTAGAGGAACCAGCCCTTGTTGGTAAGTGCAAACAGTGTGGGTAATTGCCTGGTGACTAAGGGTCATTGTGAAAGTAATTATTGTGTATTGTTCAGGCCACTAGAAGGGAAAGAAGGGGGTTACAGTGTCCCAGAGGGCTGTGGCCAGGTTAGCTTGACCACTAACAACCCTGACCTCCAGGTGGAGGCACCGGTTTCATTACCCAGGCCCCTTAACCTGCTACTAGCCAAGCAGGCAGGGGTAGTAGCCCTTGGGACAGCACCACCCAGGGGTTACATAAGCATTTATTTTGGGGTTTAAAAATAGAAAATATACGAGACATTTTGGGGCTTTTTTTTATATCCAGCTGTGCTTAGCTTGGTGGTTGTTAGACCATTGCAAAGGATGCCTGGACACCCGGAAGAATGTGACATGCTTGACGTGTATAGGTATTGGTGGAGCAAGTGGCGTGAATAAATCTGCAGTACAAGATGGCAGCGGGTTTAAGCGAGCAAGTAGAAAGGAGTTGCGGTCTGAGTTGTGTGAGTCGTACTTTTGTATGCCCCTTTTTATTATTTGCTTAAAGCAGATTTTATCTTTATGGTGTGTTTATTTCTGAGTTTGGATTTTGTCGGGAGTGTCTGAGTGTTGCCGGTAGCAAAACCAGATGGTAAGCTGGGTAATTATTGAAAAAAGTTAAACACACTCAAAGATGTGCAGCTGGCATTGAGGCTGAAGACTAGAAATATTTTAGGAGTCCTTGTGAGAGCCGGGGGACAGAAAAATGTTGAGGCAGGTATGAATGAAGGGAGGCTTATTTGGGTTGGGGGGGTGCTGTGTGAATAAGACAGTGTAGATGATCGTGATTTGGGGTTGCAGTGGATCAGGTTGCTTATCTTGTAAGTTAAAGGACAATACCAAGATTATTGGGAATCTGTTTTTAATTTTTATGCTTAAATACCAGTACTTTGCCCCCACTTGAGGTTCTTCATGCCATATTTACAATTTATTTTGGGGCCCCTGTCGAGAGGGAAGGGATCATAAATTTGGCCGAAGAAATGGCCTGCCGATCCCATCCACTTCCCGGACATCCAGACCTCCCCATGCTCAGACATTTTGTGGCATTTAACAAGAGAGAGTGCAGGGGAGCGCCCCATTCAAGTCTGGGGGTCTATTTTGGCATGCCAGTTTGTAAAGGGTGCAGTAGCTTTTACTATACCTGAAACCCACTGCTCGATTAAAAAGGTCCCTGTTAGTTGAGCGGTGGACTTAAGGTATAGTAAAAGCTATATGCCACTTGTAAGGTTACCGGAGGGCAAACAGCACTTGTATAGATAAATCATTTATCCCACAGATCCCCTCTGCATATTTGATTTATGCAATAGGTAGTAGTTCTGATAGTGCCGGCAGAGTTTGTTTCAATTTATTTTCTTTAAAAAAAATGTATATGGACTTTTTGGTGATTTTACATGTGTTACTGTGCCTTGTTACTAGGTTGCTAGGTGGTTGCTAGGGATACTTAACATCCCAATGCTCGTGATGATCATGATGTGTGTGCTGATTGGTGGTTAGACATTTTTATGAATAATTAAGGCCAAAAAATGGCATCGCCTCTTAACTAGCATTCAGGATGTCATTCTGTGCTTGCTGTTACCCCTAGAGGTCTGCTAATGTTGCATTTCTTCCCTGGTTTTCAAAAATAATAACAAATAAAAAATGTTTTTGTCCTATTTTCTTGGGTGGAGCAAGGCGAGCAAGCGAGTGAACTCAACTGTTCAGTGTGACGGAACTTCAGAGATTTAAGTGTGGTACCAGTTTGCTTTTAACCAGGGTATTTAAAAGAAAAAGTAACTGGATTTGTAGTTAAAATGGTTTACATTTTATGTATGTTTCCAGTGATTGTCCTGCGTTTGGCGGTGTGAGCTTGGGTGAGTTTACCGTGGTGACAGGCAGACAGAGTGGTGTGGCTACAATTTCATTTTCACCAGTAGAATAAAAGAAATGCAGCTCGTTTTCCTGGGGTGACAGAGCAGGCCATGGTACGTTTGTTGTTCTCCATGGCTGCTGTTGAGTTTTTTGTTAATCTGGGAAGTCGATGTGAACATGTGCAGCCAGATTGTGAATCAGAACAGCCAAGGGGGTGGAGTGTGTGTGAGAGCCGACGATATTCTGCAGGGATGGAGTGGCTGGCAAAAGATGGAGCTGCTGGCAGATGTCTGAGTGAAAAGATATAAGAAGCTGCTCATGCTGGGACTGCGCCCACTCTTCTACCGTGTTCACACATTGGTGCGCAAAGGCAGGCAGGAGGGGTGCCAGTGATCAGAATCTAATCTGTTGATGTTAAATAAAAGCCATTTTCATTCTTTGAATAGAGGTTGGTTAGGGGGTGCCAGCGGCTGGAGTCCAAACTGTGGATGTTAAAACAAATAAAAGCAGTTCTATTGCATGGATAGAGGTTGGGGGACATTTAGTGATAACCAGGGAAGACTTTAAATTGGCTGGCTTTTTTTCAATTTTTTTGCTGTGTATTGAGCATGTTATTATTACAGGTGTGCTGTAGGATTTTCTTCCCCAACTGACTACAGATCTTACAGCTGTCGCTCCAAACCGCCCTTTATTGGGAATAAATTCCTTCAGGACAACTGGAGAAGGAGTGATACTACAATCTGAAACATCTCACCTTAGTCACTGATTAACTGTGTGGCCCTGAGCAAGTCACTTAACCTACAAGTGCTTTAGTGTACTCCATTGTACCAGTGAGTAAAAGTAGCCCCCCTGCCCCAAAACTGAGATACGGAATCTTAGCTGGGCTCTCCTTGGTTAAAAAAAAGTAATAAAATCTCCACTCTGGAGGCAAGATTATGGAAACAAGAAATACACTGGTGTGTGTATACGTGCGCGCATGTGTGTGTGTGTGTGTGTGTGTGTGTGTGTGCGCACGTGCATGCATGTTTGCTTGTATATTTCAGAGTTTCTATGTAATACTAACATGTATTACCCAAGAGGGCATCTTTCATAGTCCTTGATAAGCCTGACTATATGAGCCTCTGCATCGTGACTTTTTTAGTGTTATAATAAAAGACGGAGTTGTGTTGTGGTTAGAGCACTGAAGTGAGAAGCTGGAGACCCAAGACATGAATCCTACCCCAGCCACTGGCTTTCTGCGTGATGCAGAATGAGTCATCTGGCCACTCTGTGCTGCAGTCCTCACAGCTGCAAACTGAAGTAACAGTAAATCTAGAGATGTGCATATGGTATACTATCCACACTTCTAGCAGGATCCCTTCCCTTCCCTTCCCTTTAAGCCCTGGCTCCTTGCACTCACCCAGGTGGTATCCTCCTTGGCACTGCCCCGTGATGTCAGATCTTCCTTTCCACTGGAAGCTTCAGGATCCCTCCATCATAGCTCTGTTAGGTGTAGACCCTAACTTTCTGACTTCCTTTTTGGTCTTTGAGACTTTCGAAATTCAGTGTTCTTTGCTACCAGTATGGAATGCAAGGAAGCTCAAACCAGTCTTGGCTTGATAACAGGACGCAGAGGGTAATAGTAAATGGAGTCCACAGTGAAGAAAGGGGGGTTACTAGTGGGGTAACGCAGTGTTCAGTAATGGGTCCAGTCCTTTTTAATGTCTTTATAAGTGACATTGCAGAGGGACTGGAAGGAAAAGTATGTCTCTTTGCAGACAACACAAAGATCTGCAACAGGTTTGATACACAAGGTGGGGTGTAAAGGATGAGAAGGGACTTGGCAAGTTTGGAGGAATGGTCAAATGTATGGCAGCTTAGATTCAATGCCAAGAAGTGCAAAGTAATGCACCTAGGATACAAAAACCCAAGGGAAGAGTACACAATGGGGGGGGTGTGAGACAGTGACAACAACAAAAATGGAAAGGGACCCGGGGATAGTTATATCAGATGACCTAAAGGTGGGCAAGCAATGTGAGAAGGCAGTAAGGAGGGCTATGGGGATACTAGGATGCATAGGGAGAGGCATCACCAGTATAAAAAAGAAATTTGTTATCCCTCTGTACAGACAGTTGGTGAGACCCCTTCTGGAGTACTGCATGCAGTTCTGGAGACCCAGTCTCCACAAAGATGTAGGCAGGGTGGAGGCTGTCCAGAGGAGGGCAACAAAAATGGTGCAGGGTCTGCACCAGAAGACATACGAAGAAAGACTAAAGGAGCTTAATCTATATACCCTCGAGGAAAGGAGGAAGAGGGGGGACATGATAGAAACGTTCAAGTATCTCAAGGGAATCAACAAAGTCCAAGAGGGTAGCATCTTTCAGAAAAAGAGATGTGCAAGAACAAGAGGGCACAATTTGAAGATAGAAGGGGGGGCAGCTCAGATGTAATGTGAGGAAATATTTTTTCACAGAGAGGGTTGTGGATGCATGGAACAGCCTTCCTGAGGAGGTTGTGGAGTCAAAAACAGTGGGGGAATTCAAGAATGCTTGGGACAGACATAAGGAAATTCTAGTGGGTGGTAGGAAGCAGTAGACTGTTGGTTAACTTGGATCTGCAGCTTATCCATTAGGTAGGGAAATGGGCAGACTAGGTGGGCCAAGCAGTCCTTATCTGCCATCAAATTCTGTATTTCCATGTTTCTTGGTCTACATTCAGAAGATGTCTCACACCGTCCCTCATTCCACGTGTGTTTACTGTCTAGGGCTTGAGCAGGCTTGCAGTCTGTGCCAAACTCTTCAGCCCTCCACTTTGTAGGACCGCTACATCCGCCTCGTATTAGGCCACCTGTATGAACGTGACACGTTGGTCAAATCTAAAGAGGCTCGTAAGGTGGTCTTGGCAACGGCCAGTTGCGCTGCACAGCTTGCCACTTTTGAAGAGATGGTGGCCCAGGCTGCTTCGGCTTCATCATCCGCCTTGGGTTGGAGGATCTGGTTGCCTCATTCACGGGGGCATTCAGGGACTTGTCATTCCCTTCCTACTCTCGCAGCAGGCCCTCCATGAGAGCCCAAGCGGGACAAATAAAACCAAAAATCCCTCCTTAGGTTGTGGGAGCAAGAGAGGTACGGTTCCTCTCATTCCCATGTTTCTGTGTGCTCAGTGGCTATTGAATCCGGGCTTCGGCCGACACTTGTTCTCAAGTCCAGGTCATTAGCCCCACATAAACCCCATCCGGCTTGTTGGCCAAGATGTGAGTTGACCAGCCAGTCAAGATTTATCTTGACCCAGTCGACCGGGTGTCGCTGGATGAAGGAGATGACTTTCTTATCCAGGGCCCTGGTTGTGGCTGCACTCACCCAAGAGGGGGTCAGTTCATTCCACTGAGCCAGTAGTCACTCATCGGGGAGCCTATCCCCTGTGGAGCTACAGGGTGTACTATGCCTGCCCCTGCTTCACCTCGCCATTGACAGAATCGTTATGGTCAAGGTCCAGATCTTTTTCCAGATTGAGATCTTGGAACATTTGTCATTCTCGATGGTCCCAGTCTTGGCCCTCGGCCAAGAGACACTGCAGATACTCTTCGTCATCTTCCTCGTCTTCAGGAGAGGAATGGCTCTGCTGTAAAATGCGGCGCAGATGTGATGAGCTCATCTGGCAGCAGTGTATTCTTGGCCAAAGCCAGGCTTCACAACCAGTTCTGGTGATCCCCTGGTTGCCGATTCCCTCAGCCGGTGCCAGTCCCCCCAGCACCGCCGACGCCAACCTCTCCTCCAATTTGGGTGGAGCCACCACCCCTGCAGTCTTTGGTGGGTACCCTGACAATGATGGTGTGCCCTGCTGTTGGCCTTCCTGGGAGGATCTCTGTGCAGATTTTTTGCACAGACAAGCCTTGTATTGTCAGCGGGGATGCGGGGCGGCAGTATTCGAGGAACCCTCAGATTTGAAGGGCTCCTCCAGCACTCTTCCCATACTCTGGGGTTCAACCTGGAGTCCAGTGGGGAAGTTGCCTCAAAGCCTGGCCCCCCCTTCCTTCAGGACTTTGCTCTGCCTGATCTCTGACTCTGTGGGGATCCTGCTGGAACCAGTTGAGAAGCAGGCAAAGTGTCTCCTTACAGAGATCTTTGAACAGGATCACTCTCCCGGTGTTGCCTTTCTCATGGCAGAAGCCATCCTCTGCCTGGCCTTGGAACTGTGGCAGCACTCGGCCTCTTACCTGTCGCCCTTGACTCATATAGTCTACAAGTACACAGTTCCTACTGGTCCCTATAGCAAAATAGTTATGCTTGACTACCTTAAATTTTTTTCGTGTAGTCTTCCAGGCTCTTTTTTGTTCCACATAAGTAGAAACAAGATAATCTGATTTCAGAGAAATTTAAGATGGTCTTCAATAACCATTTATTTTTTTAAATTCAGTCTGAATTGTATATAAAAAACATGTTGACAAACATTAACTTTGTAAGATAACATAAACCTTTGTTTAATTTTTATAGACTTTTCTTTGTGGAACAAAAAAGAGCCAGAAAGACTACACCAAAAAATATAAGGTAGTCAAGCATAACTCTCTTGCTACATGTATATGAATTTGGTAGGGACACCACCTGTTATTAAATAATAGAACTGTAGAATAATTATAACTTTTAATGGTTCGTTAACAGGTGTTTCTTCTTCTTTTCTGCTCCAAAACATTGGTGATAATTAGCTAAGGTTTTGGTTAGCTAATACACAGGTGGTTCCTTTGCCTGAAAATTTAAATGAATTGTTTTAAAATTTTGAGTGAGTGGGCCTTTATTTTACAGTCTATTCTTTTGGGTTTACCATATGGTAAAATACCAGAATACCCTCTGAAGGAAGGCGAAGGCAGTGGCCCAAGCATTACCAGAGGGTACTCCTAAGCAAGAGCTTCTAAAGGCCCTTTAGGCAGGGGCAGATGTAGGTAAGCATATTTTACACTCTACCTACCACATCTGACGCTTCTGCTAGAGCAGCAGCTTCTGGTGCCTGCCTGAGAAGACATTCTTGGTTGAGGGTGGCAGGATTTGCCAATGATGTATAGCAATCTATCCTCAATGCCCCATTTAGAAGATACAGGTTGTTCGGAGCAGATGTTCAGGATATCCTCTCAAACCTACAGGCCTCAGGCAGGACTCTAAAATTAGTACACTCCCTCTACCACACACAACTAAGAAGTAGGCAGATGGTGCCCTTTCATCCGGCCAGCAATGATGCTGTTCAGGAGCCAGACAAAAAAGTAAGAGCAGAGTAGGATCAGTTTTGCCTCCACCAGGACCCACCCCAGGTGCCCACTCAAAAGCCCCTAGAGGTGGGGGTGTGCTTGCAGCCACAGGATCTGCATCTGCATGACTAATTCCTAGACCCACACCCTTGAATTACCTCCAGACCATCCACCAACCCCTTCTTCCTATCCTCCAGAGCACATACCGGTGCTGCTAGAGTAAGTGCATACCCTGATCCAGAAAAGGGCCATAGAACTAGTTCCTCGGGGACAAAGGAAATGGGGTTCTATTCTTGCCACTTCTTAGTCCCAAAATGTACATGGGATTTGAGGCCCATCCTGGACTTAAGAGATCTTAACCTCTTTATTCAATATCTTGTTGTGTGCAGCCTATAAAGCAGTAACAAAGCGGTGGCTCCAGGAAGCCCCGCTGGGGATATCTGACTGGAAAGATGTCATTCTTAACATTCAACACAGTGAACAGCTTTTGTACGCTTTGCATGACAGGATGGAATCCTACACTACCCGTAGGGCACATTGGGAGATTTATTATGAACAGATACTCTCTGGTTAGAAGATGGTCTGTGGGCCTTAGTGCTGACCCCATCCCCCGAAAATTAGGTGTAGTTTAAATGTGTTGAGGCTCCACATTTGCTGAGAAAGTAAAGGGAATGGAAATGACTACCTGTATTGACTAGACATGTTAAATAATATGAACTTCTAGTTGTTACACGGTTAACCTGAAGAATAACATCTCCTTGCCTAGCAGATATATTTTTCCTGGTATGCTGATTCCTGAGTAACTCGTGCTGTATTTTCTTTTGTCCCATTTTTTTGTTGAGAATGATTGTTTTTACTTTTAGCCCAGAAGTTGTGTACTTTACCCCCCACTTAAAGAGGGCAATGATATTAAGCCTGGATTCTATTGACAAATGTAAAACTGATTTTTCTTTGTATATTTCTTCTATTGTATAATTCAAAGATGAAAACCAATAAACTAAGTTTAAAAAAATATCCTCTTTATTCAGTACAAGAAGTTCAGAATGGTCACTCTACGAGGTCTGTTAACCACTACTGTAAGTAGGGGACTGGATCTATTCCCTGGACATACAGGATGCTTACCTGCATATCAAGATCTGCCCCCCCTCACAAGAAGCACCTCAGGTTCCTTTTCCAGGGGAACACTACCAGTTCAGGGTATTTTCTTTGGCTTATCATCTGCGCCACAGGTCTTCACTAGATACTTAGCAGTACTGGCAACAGCCCTCAGGAGAAAAGGACTATATGTCATCCCCTACTTGTGTGATTGGCTGCTCAAACCCTCTCCAATGTGCAGCCTTACCTGACTCTAATATACACCAGGCAGCTGTTCAATGTCCTAGGGATCATGGTCAGTGTGATGAAATTGGTCCTAACCCCCTGTCAGCACCTACAGTACATAGGGGCGATCTTGAATACAGCCCAGGGCTTGGCCTTTCTGCCCTGGGAGAGGGCTAAACATCTGGCTGCACAGGCTCAAATGGTATACAACAACAGATATGTCACAGCAGGCCATTCCTCAGACTCTTAGGCCTGATAGCAGAAGCTGTTGTTATGGTACCACTGGCCAGACTGCATATGAGGATTCCCCAATGGACCTTAAGGGTTCAATGGGATCAACACACAGACAAATTAGAACAGAAGGTTCTAGTAACCTCTCCTGTTTGGAAGGTACTGATGTGGTGGGTGGAACCCAATCATTTGTTGAAAGGGATTCCCTTCTTGATCCCCTCACCTCACCTCATCAGATTCTGACCACAGATGCCTCGGGGACAGGCTGGGGTGCACATTTGGGACCCCATCATACATAGGTAATATGGACCAGAGAGGAGAGTGCCTTCCACACAAACTTCCAAGAAATGAGGACTGTTCTGTATGGCCTACAAGCTTTCCAGACCCATTTCTACCTCGGACCTCTGCTGGTACAGACAGCATCAGTGTGATGCATTATATCAACAAGTGGGGGGAACTCGCTTCTACCCTCTATGCAGGAAAACAATCAGGGTTTGGTATTGGGCTCCAGAACAAGGTCTGGAACTGTTAGCAGTTTATGTTCCAGGCATCCAAAATGTCACGGCAGAGAGGCAAAGCAGGTCACAGTCCAGAATGCACGAGTGGGAGCCTGTTGACTTCAGAGGCAGTAGGCCTGTTCGACAGGTGGGATAGTCCAGAGTTGGGCCTTTTTGCATCCCCACACAATGCAGAACTGTCGCTTTTCAGCTCGCTCACTCCAGGGCCTGGAGTTTTTTGGTGAGACACGTTGTCCCTCTCTTGGAAGGGGAGGTTCCGTTATGTCTTCTTCCCTTTCCTCTAACCCAGAGGGTGCTGCTCAAGCTCCAAATGATCATTGCTCCCCTTTGACCTCATCAGATCTGGTTCCCCTTACTGCAGCAATTGGCGGTGGAACCATCAATGTCTCTACCCCTGTTCAAGGGCCTACTATCCCAGGAACAGGGTACCCTGGTTCATCCTGACTTCAAGTCACTCCATGTCCATGTAAAGCTCCTGAAGTCATAGCCATTGCTAGGTTTGGGGTGTCTTAAAAAAGTGGCTGATGTTCTGGTGGCTGCTAGAAAACTTTACACCTGGGCCACTTATTCCATGAAGCGGAAGCAGTTTGCTACGTGGGCCACTTCTTATCAACTGAATCCATTTATCTGTCTGGTAAATCAGGTTCTAGAAGAGTATTTGCTGTCCTTGTCAAATGTAGGTTTGCAGAACTCTTTTGTCACAGTGCACTCAGTGGCTATTTTAGCCTTTCATGTGCCTATTGAAGGTTGTATGGTTGCTCAGTTGGAGGTGGCCAGTACGTTTTTGAGGGGCATTCTGCACCTGAAGCCTCCTAGCTACAGTCCAGTCTTGGCTTGGGACCTGGATTTTGTGTTAGAAAAGCTTACGCTGGCTTCTTTTGAGCCAACCGTGACTTGTGGCTTATGCTTTCTGTATTGGGAAGTGTAATTTTTAGTTGCTATTACTTCTGCTTGAAGAATTTCAGTGCTTCAGGCTTTAATGTGTGAGCTTCCTTACTAGATTTTTTCATAAAAACAGGGTGTCTTTATGTACTAATCCTAAGTTTCCTCCTAAAGTAGTGTCCAAATTTACTTTAAATCAAACCATTCACCTACCAGTTTACTGTCCTGGGCATGCCAATCTAGGGCAAGCATTGCTCCATACTTAAGATGTACATAGAATACTCCGGTACTAAACACCACATAAAGGACTGCAGGAAGTCCTCACAGCTTTTTGTTTCCTTCACCCCGGGGAAAGAGGGTGCGCCTATTTCTAAACATTGTCTGTCCAGATGGTTGCCCAGTTGTATTACTTTTTGTTATAGGAAGTACAGCAAGGAACTTCCTGATGTTATTCATGGTCATTCCACAAGGGGCATGGCCACTTCTGTATCCTGTTTCAAAAATGTGTCAGCAGCAGAGATCTGTGCAGCTGCCACATAGAGTGTTGTCCACACGTTCACTAAACATTATAGTCTGGCCATTGCCTCTTGAAAAAGGGCAGGTTTTGATCTAGCTGTACTTCAAGGTCTCCTCTCTTAGGCCTGTAGGCTCCAGTCACCCAGACTGTTTTATTTTCAGTACTGCTTGGTACTCATTCCACAGGTGTGGCCTGATGAAAGGGATATCTTCAAAGAAGATAGAACAGTTACGTACTTACTGTAACAGTAGATCTTCGAGAGAATCTCTTTCATCAGGCCATTCTTCCCTCGATCTCCCTTGGCTTCAGAGCTCTGTAATTCCTATCTCTTTCTCCAGGATGGTCTACCTGCTGTTTCCAGCCTCACTTGTTAGGCGGAACTGTAAGTTTCCTCCTGGTTCACTAGAGAGAGGTCCTCTGAGCATGATCTCCAGAGGAGAACTGAGTAGGGAAGGGGATGCCCACATTTATATGGCAGGGCCAGCGTAGGACATTGTCATAGATGGCCCCTAACAGACTTCTTGTAAAAAGTTTCTGTGTAGTCCTAGTGCCGGGAGGCTATAGTTCCATAGGCACGGCCTGAAGAAAGAGATTCTCTCAAAGATCTACTGTTACAGTATTTTTTTATTTATTTATTTGTGAAATCAGTTTACAACCTTTGAGCCAGAGGCTCGTTTCCAAAGGTACCTCGTCACATTAAAGACATACATAGAGTTTTTGGTTACATACATAGAGTTTTTGGTTACATAACATAGGTTTTAGGTTACATAGCATAGGTTTGCAAAACAATAGGCATACAACAGAAGCGCCACGTCACACTGAGGTCAGATAAAATACAATTAGGTAACAGGGTACATGTAATTGAGAACATGTGTTACACAAGTTGGTATCAACAATTGAGCAATCTAATAGGTATACAATGAAACAGCTGGCACTGGCCAGGTTAGACATAGTAATGCGTGTACCGGGAAGCGGTGGGGTTGTTAGGTGGAGAGCCGCGGTGGGCTAGTCATGAGTAGTCGTGGAGGCTAATTCAGAGACAGGAGCAGCATGGTGTTGGAGGAGTTGGTTTTGAAGGGTGGTTTTGAACTTGGAGATGGTGGTGGCATTGGTGATGGGGCAGGGAGAGTTAAACCAGGATGGGGCTCGTAGCAGAAGGACCTCTGGCCACGGCTGGTTCTTGATCTGGGGACCATTAGAGTGGTCTTGTTGGATGACCGTGTTGCAATAGTGGGTGGATCTTGTGGATGGATGCCTGCTATCCCAGGGGGAGAGCCCGAGTAGGGTTTTTTTGTGAGGAGGCAGGTTTGATATCGGAGCGCTCATCCAGGGTAAGGAGTTTAGCCTCGCCATACAGCTGACAGGTGTGTGTGAGCCTGGGGCACCAGTAATCAATCTGCAGGCTTTATTCAGGGTTAAGTGAATATTTTGAGTGCAGTCATGTCGGCAGCACCATAGACTGGTAGACCATAGTCTACAAGGGACAAAGCGGAGGACGTAACTAGCGAGCCAGAGTGCATTTGGGAAGGCAGGTTCTATGGGGAGGATGCGTCGCAAGTTAGTGGGCGGATGTTAGCATCAATGTGGTTGTGAAATGTGAGGGCTGAGTCAAGGTAACTCCAAGGATTTGTAGGAGCAGACTTGTTCCAGTGGCTGTTTGGTACTTGGAAGGATATAGAGTGGGTGGTTGCTAGCTTTGTTTTGGGGTGGGAAAAGAGCATAGCTTTGGTTTTTAAGATTGATGACGAGTCTGCACTCCTTAAACCAAGCTTCTGCATTATTGAAAGACTGCTGCAGGGTGTCCTGAAGGGAGATGGGATTCATGTGGGTGGCAAAAAGGATCTGCATACAGGAGAATTTTGCCAGGGCATGCAGTGGGCAGGGTGTTCAGATAGAGGAGAAGAGAAGGGGCCCAGGATGGAGCCTTGGGGACCCCTAGAGTGAATGGGACAGGTATCAGAGGGTATCCCATTGATTTTAACACACTGTGATCGAGTGGCTAGATAGCTTGTGCACCATGCTAGGGGCCAGCCGAGAGACCAGTGTGGCAGAGAGCATTCAGCAGTAGAGGATGGGAGGACGTGTTGAAAGCCTTTGAGAGGTCGATGAACACTGCACCAGCTAGGGAGCTGGTATCCGGAGGAGGAGGGAAGTTGGAGAATTCATTAGGGCAGTGCTGGTACTGTGACCAGCACAGAAGCTATGTTGCTCTGGGGCATAAGATGTTATGCTTAGCCAGGTAATCAGTGATTTGAATGGCTACCACTTCTCCAGGGCTTTGGGGGGGGAGGATGAGATTGACTGCAGTTGCTGGCCGATGACCTGTCGCCCCTTTATGAATGGGTGTGATTATGGCTGTTTTCCAAGCCGTGGAAATTGTCCCAGGCAGAGCGATCGGTTAATTAGGCTGGTGAGTGGGCAAGGACTTCATCTAGCACCAGCCTGAGGATACTGGGGTCCAGTGAGTCACTGCCGGGCTGTTACTATTCAAAGCTTTGATTAGATGAGTCTGGCTTCCCGGCGGAAATCTTACGTAGGTGGAAGCTGGGGTGCTGGAGGACAGGGGAGGTTGGTTGGGGAGGTCAAAGAAATTACTAGGAGGACTGAGCTAAGGTCAGTGAAAGCAGTGTTGAGCCAGTTAGCTATGGTGGCAGGCTCGGTGGTGGTAGTGCCATTGCTAGTGAGCTGGGATGGGGCAGGGAGCGTGATTTTCCATTTAGTTGTTTAATATTATCCCAGAAAGTCCGGGCCGAGCCCCAGGAGGAGGTAAGGGTGGCCTGGTAATGGTCGGCCTTGGCTTTCCGGATGGCCCAAGAGCACTTATTCCGGGCTGCATTGTAAGCCTGCCTATCAGACAGCCGACCCATTTCAGTGGCAAGGTGCCAGAGGTAATCCCGATTTCTTAGTAATTGTAGAAGGGCAGGGCTAACCCAGGGTGCATTCTGCTTTTTGGACTGGATTTTGGTGAAGGGTGCAAAGAGATCACAGGCCATGTTGAAGGTGTGTGTGAAGAAGGCGAGGGCAGTGTCAGTGTTGGTTGCACGATGAATGGGGGACCAGTTTATCTGGGTGAGGAATAGTTTAAGTTTTTGTAGCCCACCAGGGCGGAGGCGCCTGCGGAGGGTGGTCTGGGCTTTGGGTTTGGGATTGGGAACTGCCCAATGAAATAGGATATGGGAGTGGTCACTTAGGGAGTCTTTTAGGACCTGGATGTTTTGAATTTTTTGGGGTCGGTTAGTTATAATAACATCCAGAAGGGTGCTGGTTCCTCTCTTAGGGTTTATTCTCGTGGGCTGGGTGACGAGTTGCGTCAGGTCAGTACATAATGTTCTTTTTTTATTTGATTCAACATTAAAGCTAATAATGTACTTGTTTTATAACTTTACAGAGGCATTTCCAGCTCACCCCCAATGCTGCTGAAGCCAGTGTCGCGTTACGCGATTCATAGGTATCGAGCAGGATTGGCCTGAATTGCAGTGGGCATAAATTTCAAATGCTTGCACCAGGTTACAAAGTACACATTTGGTTTATTTTCATGCCAAATCAAACAAAAACTATACAGTAACTTTGGGTATAAATGACCAGACCAGTAAAAAAGGGAAGAGCCTCCTTTTAATTAGGCATTTTGATGGCAAAAGAGCCATATTTTCATAAGGATTGCAGAAAACAGTAGCAGACAAACAGTCTATATGGTAAGCATGGACATACCCCCATCCATTTATTGATAGAATACACAATTGCAAATTGGCCTGTAATTTGAGTTTTCTTACCTTAATTTTTTATCTATAAGAGTACTTGCATGATTCAGCCGCTTCTTATTTTACATCTGAAACCCAAAACTTGCTTGTGACATAATCTGTTGCCATGGAAATGATGATGATACAGTAGGCAAGGATTATAACTTTGAAAGGGTAATGAGCTGCAGGAGCAGACACATTTCTATGGGACAGCAGTTCCCTTTCCTGCAGCTGCCCTTAGTCAAGATGTTCTGTGCCAGGGAAGGACAAATAGAAACCTTTGATCTATCTGTTTGTTTTTTGATGGCTTCCCTGAGGATTACTTACCTGTTGAAGTTCAGTAAATGAAGCTTAATTTCAGATACTGGCAGCACCACTTGTATAGCTGGTCTCCAAAGCTACTCTCCCAACTAGGGCTTTAAGGCTGTAAAGACACTTCCGTTACTTTTTATTAGTGCTCCATAACTTCCACTGTAAACTGCTGCCTGCCACCATCACACAGGCAGCAGTGTGCTTCCCCTATTCACACTACGTTAATGTGCGCTCTCTTGGACAAATTACCTTATCACTTTAAAATTCTAAATAGGAGGGTAGCTTTGTGGTAGGGGTAGCAGGAATTGCCCCTTTACTTGAGCAGATACAGGATTCTTTCGTTACTTGGATCATGCCAAACAGATATTGAAAGCTTGATTTATTTTTTTCGAAATTTAAAAAGCTTTATTGAACTTTTCATTACAAACACATTCAGTGACATGAAATAGGAAGCATCATTAACAATCTTGATGCCCCCCCACCCTCCTCCATTCCCTCTACCCCCCTCCCAACCCTCCTAACCCCCGGAGTGAGCTCGATTAGTAGCAGGAGAAGTCAGTAAAACCTTGGCCCCTAATGTGGTATTGAGGCCATAGGAGCTAGAGAGCATTAATGTGATTAATTCAGGTACAGGGCATACAATTTGACCCATTTATGGTTAAAGTGAGCGATTCTATTTCGAATACTTGCAATCAAACGTTCAGTTTGAAGGCAGAAAGACATTTCATGCAACCACTCATTGTAGGATATCGGGGATTAATCTAACCAATGCTTGTGGACAAGTTTTTTAACTGCCATGGAAATGAGGGAAATGTGATACCTTCTCTCCTTGACTCCAGTTTGGGATAGATCTCCTAAAAGGCAGATGTTAGGGGTAAAGAGCTATTCTAGTCCTAACAACAGGTCAATACGGGATTGGATTGCATAAGTATGAGATTTTTTTCACCGGTCCAAAATACATGCATATAAACATACGAACATGCCATCAGAAACAGACCATCCAGTCTATCTAAGTCTGTTCGAGTGTGCAGCTAGCACCCCTAGTTTGCAACCGCCCTTCCCCCTCCCCTTTGTCATCCCACTGCCACCCCCACCCTCACTCTCCCTTGTTCCCTGTCCCACGCCCTTATGAAGCTGTTTACAAATTTACATGATACAACCCATTCTGGTAGTGCGTTCCATTTTGCTACCACCCTCTCTGTGAAATAGTGTCTCCTCATTTCCCTCCTAAATCTTCCCCCCCTCTATTTTTAGCCCATGCCTCCTGGTGTCCCTCCCCTTCCTTAGCTTAAAGACCCCATCTGCCCCATCCTTATTGATTCCCCTCAGATACTTGAATGTCTCTATCATGTCCCCCCGTCCTCCAGCGTGTACATATTCAGGTCTCCCAGCCTGCTCTCATAGTCTCTCTCCTCCATTCCACATATCATTTTTGTTGCCCTCCAGTAGCCTGATATCATGCTTTAGGTATGGCCTCCAAAACTGTACACAATACTTTTAAGTGCGGCCTTACCAGCGACCTGTAGGGGGCAAGATCACCTCTTTTCGCCTGGACGAAAACCCCCTCACTATGCCCACCAGCATTTTGTTTGTTTTTGCAGCCATGCTCCTGCACTGGGCAGTGTTGTTCATGGTCCCTGTTATCATTACACCTAGGTCCTTCTCCTCCTCAGTGATCCCCAGCTTAACCTCCCCCCTTCCCAGCCAGTATTCTCTCCTTGGGTTCTTCACTCCAAAGTGCACAACTTTACACTTCATTGCATTGAACCCCAGCTGCCACCTCTCCGACCACTCCTCTAGCTTGCTTAGGTCCCTCTGCAGCTGCTTCCATCCCTCCCCTCCATCCACCACTGCTCCGATTTTGGTGTCATCAGCGAAGAGACTTAACCTTGCTCACCACCCCGTGTGCAATGTCTGATACGAAGAGCCCAAATAATATTGGGCCAGCACAGAGCCTTGTGGCACCCCACTCATCACTGGCCTTGGAGTTGAGAGTTCCCCTCTCACCACCACCCATTGCAGCCTCCCACTCAGCTAGCTTGTAATCCAGTTCATCATTTTTGCCCCTACTCCTACACCAGTTAGCTTCCCCCCAAGCCACCCATTAGGCACCGAATTGAAGGCCTTGCTGAAGTCCAAGTAAAGAACATCCACCGCATGATCCTTATCCAGCTCACCTGTCACCCAGTCATAATAGTGTATCAAGTTGGTCTGACAAGACTTCCCTGAAACAAACCCATGCTGCCTCACATCCTGGAGGCCATTGTCCTCCAGGTACGACACCAGTCTTTCCTTTAGTATCATTTCCATGAGTTTGCACACTATGGAGGTGAGACTTACCGGACGATAATTACCCGATTCATCCCTTGGCCCACCCTTGTGTAATGGTACTACATGTGCCATCCTCCAGTCCAGTGGTACACATCCTGACTCCAGTGAGGTGCTGTACAGATCTGCCAGCAGCTCCGCTAACACCTCCGCCGTCTCCCTCAGCACCCTGAGGTGGATACCATCCAGCCCTGGTGCCTTGTCTACCTTCAGTGCCCTCTGTCCCTCTAGGACTCTTACTTACCTCAATTCTTCCATCTGTTGCATCCTCTCCCTGTCCCCACCTCCCAGCCCATGCTGGTAGCGTCCCCATTTTCTTCCATGAACACTGAGTAAAAGTATTCATTCTGTACTTCGCCTGCTCCTCCCTTTCCGTCCACTCCCCACCCTTTTATCCTCACTGTTGTCTCCTTGCACTTCCTTTTCTCCTGATGTATCTGAAAAGTCCCCCCATTAACTCCTGTGCTAATCTCAACCCTTCTAGGCCTTGTCTTCTCTCACTTTTCTGGTCACCTCCCTGGACCATCTTGCATATTCCTCCTGGTCCACTTTCTTCTCTGTCTTCCTATGCCTCTGGTGCGCCACTCTTTTTGCCCTCACCACCTCCACAACCTCGCTGTTCAACCAGCATGGTTTTCTTGCTGTGCTCATCTTACTCTGTGCCTTGGTACAGGCTTCTATTGCCTCCATAATCCCCCGTTTAATAATATCCCATTTCTGCCCCATGTCCACCTCCTGCCTTATGCCCTCCAGTTTCCTTTTCAGTACTTCCTGCATCTTCCTAAAGTTCGCCCCCTGAAGTTTACCACCCGAGTAACTGATTTCTCTGGCTTCCTGCACATCGTGATATTAAACCACACTGTTTGGTGATCACTGTCGGCTTGTGGGTCCTCTACCTTTATTTTCCCCCACTACTTCCCCATTCAACAATACCAGATCTAAAGTGTCCTTTACCCTAGTAGGTACAGTAACCAAATGTGTCAGGAGATCCTCCTGGATCATGTCCAAGAGCACTTGCTCCCTAGTACTGGAGGTGATCGGAATGCTCCATTCAACCCCCGGCAAGTTGAAATCTCCCACAATGACCACCTTCCCTTTTCTACAGGCCTTTTTGGTTTGTCCTGCTAATTCCCTGTCAAGCTCCTCAGATTGGGTGGCAGCCTGTGTACCACCCCAAACCTCAATTTCCAACCCTTGGGTCTAGGAGCTGCAGCCAGATTGCCTCTGTTCTCCTTTCTTCTCCCTCATCCCTTGTGCATTTAATCCCGTCCCTCACATAGACAGCCACCCCACCCCACCCCACCCCACTCCTTACGGGTCCTTCCCCAGATAATTTATATCCTGGGATTGCCAGAACCCAGTCCTGGTGCTCAGTTGCCCACGTTTCTGTGACAGCTGCAGTATCCACCCTCCACACTGCTAAGAGTGCCTGTAGCTCAGCAGATTTGTTTCCTAGGCTTCTTGGATTCAGGGAGACCACCCTCCATCCTGCCCCCTTCCCTTCACTGGCCTGCATCTCCTCCCTTCTACTCCCTCCTTTTTTGGCCACTTTGAGTCCTTCCCTGCTAGCCTGGGGGGTAGGCTGTGACCCCACTCTATCGAATCCCTGCCTACCTGCTGTCCATTTGCCACCTCCCATCTAGTTTAAATCCACTCTTGTTGCAATATACCTCCCCAGTCTTTGCTTTAATACCTCCTTCCCCCTCCCCACTCAGAAGAATCCCAACTTCTTTCCCACATCTAGTGCAAATTGGAGACTGAAGCTGACCAATCCTAGCCAATTTCCGGAGGAGGTTGTGGAGTCAAAAACAGTGGTGGAATTCAAGCATGCATGGGACAGTCATAAGGCAATTCTAGGGGGTGGGGGTAGGAAGAAGTAGGCTGCTGGTTAACTAGGATCTGCGGCGTATCCATTAGGTAGGGAAATGGGCAGACTGGGTGGGCCAAGCGGTCCTTATCTGCCGTCAAATTCTATGTTTCTATGTTTCAATTTGACTAGGGTATAGTACAGTACATTTTATTGAGAATTTGGTATTGGGTGAGTCTTAGACGGTCTTAAGTATTGTATATTTATAGGTCTTTCCAAATTGATGCCAAATTGAAAGTGTATTCTGGTAGAAGAGATCTCCGTATCTTGGAACCTTCTAAGGGGGTAGGGTAATGTGTAGAAAGCAAACAATTATATAATAGGGCCATCCCGTGAGGTTGGGTTGCTAAGTCTTGTATTTGGGTGAATAAGACCTCTAATTCAGATGGAGTCTGAGCAGGACCAGAAAGTCGTAGAAGGAGATGTCTCAGTTGAAAGACCTTGAAGGAGTGGGATGGAGAAATGTGGAACTTCGCAAGGATATCGGGTGTAGTGAGTAGAGACTCGGAAGAGTAAAGATCTGAGACCTTGACCCCTTGGAGGTAGGGAAGCCAGCTCACTGAGAGAATAGAATTCCCAGTCTTCAAGGTGGGATTGCCCAATACTGGTTGTGCCAGATCTCTGGAGGGGTGCTTGTGAAGGGAAGCACAAAGTTGAGAGAAAACTTTAACTGATGTGCTGATCACTGAGTTCCTAATCTTAACGGATAGGGATTTCCAGGGAGCAAAAAGAGCTGCTACAGGGGACACTTTGGAAGAGAGAAACATCTCAGATTCGATCTGTAGCCAGAGTGGGCTGTACTTTGTGTCTGGATGGTCTAAGTGCAGGGAGAGCCATTTCCCACATTTTTGAAGGTGACTAGCCCAGTGGTAAAATAAGATATTAGGGAGTCGAAGACCACTGCCCTCCGTGGGAAGTGTGAGTTTAGCATACGATCGCCTGGAGGCCTTGTCCAGTCAGACAAAATTGATGATAATGGAGTGAAAACGCTGAAAAAAGGAAAGAGGGAGCCATATGTTTAGTATATTGAGTGGATAAAAGAACCTGGGCAGGATATTCATTTTAATTATGTTGACCCTACACCATAAAGAGATGAGAAGGGATTTTCATCTTTGGAGGTCTTGTTGGATCACCAGAATAAGGTCTTCCAAGTTCAGTTTCCTGGTGGTGAGGGGATCAGTGGTTAGGAAGATTGATTTTTTTTTTTTGTTGTTAATAATATTATAGTGTTCTGTGCTATATCAAGTAGATTCTGATATAGGCATACTGTCTGCAGCTAGATGGTTTAAAGGCAAACAGTAGGCTGCATTGATGTCTGCTAGGGCAGAATGCAGTGTTTGCTTACACTCTGGTAAATGCAAACTTGTTCCATCAGTGTCTAGGTTTCACTGGTAATCTGATCTTCTCTCTTTTCCAGATGGCCATCATAGCACTGATCCATGGAGTTCCTCCAGTGGGATGAATCAACCCAGCTATGGCGGAATGCTGGGTAACTCTTCTCATATTCCACAGTCTAGTACCTACTGCAGCCTGCACCCACATGAACGCCTGGTAAGAAAGCATTTTCTTTATTTTCTTATTTGTTCTTTTCATATACATTTATTGTGCCCTTTTTTTTTTTGTCGTCCCCTGACTCAGCAGCACCTCCCCCAGCCTCATCATGACCCATCTTGGGAACATACATGTTAACCACCCATTGGTGGCCTACCCCTTAGGGTTGTGTGTGGCTTGTGAGGGATGTTAAGTGAGTTGAGACTTTTCTTCCTTATGGCTCCCAGAGTGGACTGTCATGCATGCAGTAACACATAGCAAAGCATGCTGTGTCTACCAGCGACCTCCCTACTCACGGTCCCCGTCATCGCTGCCATCCAGCCTCTGCTGGATCGCAGTAGAGTGGCAGGGCCCAGAAATCCCCAGCCCAAAGGAGGAGAACTGTCATCAGATGCTCAATCTTCCTTCACTCGGTGAGCCACCAAGCAACCTTGGTCTGTTCTCAAACTGGATCTCCAGTGTAGGTGGTGGTGTGGCACCTCTGGGCCAGCCTGTTAAAAAAAAAAAAAAAAAAAGTGTTTTCAACCAAACATGAGAAATTGTCACAGAACTTGGGAATAGTCTAACATAAATGTTCTGTGACAAAAACAAAGGCGTTGGCAACAAGCTTCTTGCATGTCAAGGCAGAGTTGAACCCCATTGATCTGGGTTTAGAGAAGGCTGCTTCACTAATCCAGAGTATGCAGATCTACAGTTGCAACACTGAATTTCCTATTTCTGGGATTTATTTACTATTTCTGGAATTTCTTTCTTTATTATATCGCACATCCAGCCTGCTTTCTTTATTCCCTCATACTTGCCACCTTGGACTCTTGGGTCACTCTCACCAGTGTCCTCTGCCCCTGCAGTTTCCTTTCCTTTTCGCTACAGGGTTTCTGGTGGTGAATCAGAAGAAGACCAGTGTATCAGGAGTGACTTATCATGAATGTCAGTATGTGACAGTATCTTTCAGATCAGGCATCTAGCATCTCCACCTCTGACATTACTGCCTTGCTGTATGTTAGTGGAATTTTAGAAGAGGCTTTACTGATGGTGTTGCCCTTCTATGTACCATCAAGAGGCCACACTCCCTGCTTGAGGTGTTGAAAATTGTCTGGGATTACATTCAGTCTCCTGAGGGGCACAAAAGCAAGTCCCTAACATAACAAGAGGACCCACTTGCCAGTTGGCTAGTGGACCAGTGCAACACTTACATTTTTAGGTCTCATACAATTTTAAAAACTCATATTTTATGCTTTCTATGTTCAGTGATCTTATTTTTTTTGCATTTTTGGAAATGTTTATTCTTAACACAAATTATGAAAGAAGAAAACGTATTATAGTTTCCAGTTAGGTCTACTAAGATTGATACAGATCTGGACCTCAAGTACTGTTTGTCCATCTGTCTGTCTTGACCAGTGTTTTAGAACAAACTGTTATTGTGCACTACAGTAACTGGCTACTAAAATGTTTGAACTGGCTGTCAATTATGAGCCTGGGCCTCACAGTGCTATCAGTGGGCTCTACCAGGTCATTCAAGTGTTGCTGCATGGGGGGGTGGTCCAGGCGTAGCTACAGGATCCTCCTGGTCTGGGGGGTGTTTCTGTGGGGGTTTGAAGGCCTCATTGCCGGCCTGGTGTTGGAGTCACCCAGATGGTTAATTCTGGTGGATTTCAGTGCCTGGGTAGATGACAGGCTCTCGTCAATCAGACGCGACCTCCTACAGACTACGGAGGCCCTGTGCCTGTCACAAATTGTCACCTCTGCGACCCACTCACATGGCCACACTGTTGACCTGGTGTTCACTCTGGGTCTTGGGGTTGATTACTTCAGGATTGATCCAGTTGTGTCGTCATATCATAGCTCCATGGGATTCACGTTTTGCCCCCCCGGGAGTCCAGCCTCTGTGGAGATGGTTTGGTATCATCCTTTAAGGGGTTTATCCCCAGTAGTACTACTACAGGCGATACTGGACCTATCAGGTGTGGAGACTGCATGTGTGATTGGGCCAGAGGAGGCAGTGGCAGCTTATAATGGGGCCGTCCTTGGGCCCCTTGACTCAACTGCACCCATCCATGTCTGACCTTTGTCTATTCGCTGAAGGCCTCCTTGGTTTGATGGGGAGCTTAGAAAGTTAAAGACTAAGGGTCAGAGGTTGGAGTGGCGCTGGAGGAGGTCTGGCCTGATGGAGGACAAATTGGCCCTGAAGACTCATTACAGTGTCTATCAGGGGGTAATCTCCCAAAAGAAGGCAGATTTTCTGTCTAAGGAGATTGCTGTGGCAGGGAACAGACCAGCTCGGCTCTTTCTCATGCTAGCTAGGCTATTACATCCGGCCTGTCTCCATGTGGGAGGAGCTGATTCAAGCATAGGATGCAATGAGTTTGCTCTGTTCTTTGCTGACAAAGTGTCCTTTATCAGGGCCAAGATCTCTTCTAGTACTACTCAAAGGGATTACGGGGTATGTCCTGAGCTGTGTCAGGGCACCCTCATGTCTGGGATAAGTTTGAGCCAGTTGAAATGGAGGTGGGGACAGACATAACCTTGATGCTGCGGCCAACATATTGTGATCTGGACCCAGGACCAACCCGAATTTTTGTCGGATGTGTGGACCTGATAGGGCCTGTGGTTTCCAGGATTGTCCAGTGTTCCTGCGAGAAGGGGGTCTTCCCTAGGGCTCTGAAAGAGGCGTTGGTTAAGCCCCTTTGGAAAAAAAAACCCTCAATAGACCTGGAGTGTCTCGGCAGCTACAGGCTGGTCTTTACCCTCCCATTTTTAGGGAAGATTCTAGAGAAGATGGTGGCCTGTCAGCTCGAGGTGCATCTTGCCTCTTCTACCATTTTTGAGTGTTTCCAGTCTGGGTTTAGATCCAGGCATAGTACTGAGACTAACCTGGTAAGGGTGCTAAATGATCTCCTGATGGTGAGAGATAGGAGAGAGCATACCATGTTAATCCTCATTGATCTCTCAGCAGCATTTGATGCTGTGTATCACGAGTTGCTACTGGACCTCCGGCGGAACTGGGTTGGACTAACCGGATCAGTCGTCAAGTGGTTTAGGTTCTTCCTCACGGACAAAGTGCAATGGGCGACAGTGGGGTTAGCCTCATCTAATCCGATGCCACTGTCCTGTGGTGTTCCACAGGGGTCAGTCCTGTCACTCTTGTTGTTCACGGTATATATGCTTCCATTGGGGGAGATTATCAGGCGGTATTGGCCGGGTTTTCATTGTTACGCTGATGATACTCAGCTATACCTGTCCAGTGCACCCGGAAACCAGGTAGCAGCCTCGAGGATTGACAACTACCTGGATGAGATCCAAAACTGAATGGCACACAACTGGCTGCGACTCAACCCAGACAAGACTAAGTTACTAGTGGTGGAACCAGGTCGTTGTTGTAATGGGAGGGGATTATGGGATCTCTTTGGGCTTGTACTAGGGGGCACTTCTCTGGTTCCCTCCACTCGGATGAAGGATTCTGGAGTGGTCATGGATGATAGCCTGACACTTAAGGTTCAGGTGTCGGCCGCCATTAAGAGTGATTTTTATCACTTGAGGAACATTGCTTGGATCCGAGCCCTGATACCATCTGATGACCTGCCCACCCTGGTGCATGCCTTCCTCATGTCCAGACTGGACTGCTGCAATGCCCTGTACCTGGGGCTATCTGGAAGCAACCTTAGCCAGCTGCAACTGTTGCAGAATGCAGCGGCAAAGTTGTTGACTGGCGTTTCTGAATCTGACCATGTCACACCTGTTCTCCACAAACTGCACTGGTTGCAAGTGAGGTGGAGGATTGCAGTCAAGGTCGGGTTGCTGACCTATAAAGCGGGCACCAGCCTACCTACAAGACCTCCTGACTCCTCACTGCCCATCTCAAGCACTCTGTTCTGCCGAGGGTTGTCTCCCGGTGGTTCGCAGAGCTAGGCAGCGGCAATCTGGGGACCAAGCATTCTTGGTTGCCGCGCCTGCCCTGTGGAACTCCTTACCACGACATCTGCAGGAGGCATCCTCAGCGGAGGTCTTTAAAAGAGGGCTGAAACTGCTGCTCTTTGAGCAAGCATTCAGTTTGGGTTTGATAACCTCCCTGCTGATTTATTAGTTGAGTGAACCACTGACTATTGGCTGTGTTTTTAGAATTATGGTTTATTATTGTATTACTTTGCATTATTAATATATTGCACACTGTCGATTGGATGGTGTGGAATTTGTATAATCTCTGCTTCATGAGTTTTATGTGCTAGTTTGTATTATGTATGCTTTAATATTGTTAAGCGCTCCGAGCCTACGGAAAATAGCGCTATATAAATAAAGTTCTTATCCTATCCTAACATAGTTTTGATTTCTGCTGCTTTGTTGCTGCAGAGCTATCCAGCCCACACCTCTGCAGACATCAACTCCAGTCTTCCTCCGATGTCTTCTTTCCACCGCAACAGCAGCAGCAGCACAAACCACTACAGCACTTCATCTTGCACGCCGCCCGCTAACGGAACAGACAGTATCATGGGTATGTTGAATGCATGACACCTGATGCTTCAGTGCAGGGAACACCATTCAGTCCTCTGTAGGTTGCAAGAGCAAAGTGACTTGGATTTACAGAGTAACTTGTTACCCAATTTCAGAACACAGCTTTCAAATTATCACAAGGTCACACAGCACCTTTCTTTTGTTGAGCATGGATCGATTACCAAGATGATGGCAAATGCTGTCAATAGCATATACCATTCTACTACCTGGACTCACTCTTCAGCCTCTCCTATTGTTTTGCTCCTCATGGTTTGGGATGTGACTATAAGTCCATTAGTAGAACAGCTTAAAAAGGTGAAGGAATATGTTGCAATATAACAATCATATGAATAACATTATACATTGCTTCATTCTTTTCATGGTTAGCTGTTATACAAAAGGTCAGTGGATTTTGGGTTTGCCACCCATGGGGCATAGGGAAGGTATGTCAAGGGTGGGTTAATGCACTTGTTTCAGATTTTGTGTACCTACTGCATCCCTTAAAGTAGTTAACCACTTTTAATATCATTTTTGTTCTAAATGTTTTCATCTTAACACGCTAATATCCACAAGGCTCAGTGCTCAGACCAGTGCTGTTCAGTGTCTTCATCAGCAATATTGGGGATAGCATTAAGAGCAAAATTTGCCTGTTCACAGATGACACCAAGCTCTGTGGGAGGGTGGACACAGCAGAAGGGATACAAGACCTAAAGGAAGATCTGGAAAAGCTAGAGAGGTGGCCCGGGATTTGGCAACTTGGCTTCAATGTAAAGAAATGCAAGGTTAAGCACACTGAAGCCAAGAACCTGAGGACTAAGTACATTGTGGAAGGGGTCTGTGTATCTGCATCCAAGGCAGGGGTGTAGCCAGACAATGTACAAATGTACACCAGGACCATGTTTGCTGCCTCATTTGGCACAATAAATGCAATGTTTGTTTCTCATGACTAGTTGTTGCCGCCCCATGCATGGGTAAATACAGATGCTATGTATTGCTCCCTAAAACACCCACATATCAGCCTAGAGCCTGTAAAGTTGTATTGTCTTTGGGATGCAAAGATAGTATTAGTGATCAGTCCTTCTAGTTTTGACTCCTATGAATAAAATTACAGAAAGATTCAATATTTTCTTTGTTAGTTTTCATGGAAAAAGGAAGCATTTCAGAGCCTATTTGCTACCCCCTTTAAATAAAATTGTACATCATGGAGTACATGGAGTATGCCTGCCTACACCCATGATCCAAGGATGAGAAGGACCTGGGACTGATGATCACTAGTGGCATGAAACACTCCACACAATGTAGGAAAGCAGCAGCAGAGGCAAATAAAATGTTGGGCTGCACTGCCAGAGGGATCAGCAGCAGGTGAAAGGAGGTAATACTGCCCTTGTACAAGTCATTAGTGAGGTCGCATCTGGAGTATAGTACACAGTACTGTTGTCCAAACCTTCACATAAGCCTGCTGGAGATGCTCCAGAGGAGGACAACTAAGATGATCATGGGTCAGAAGGATAGGATGCACGAGGAGAGGTTGAAGGCCCTGAACATGTATTCCCTGGAGGAGAGGAGAGGAGAGGAAGAGAGAGAGAGAGAGAGAATGATTGAGGCCTTAAATATTTTAAAGGAATAAATAGGGTGGACAAGGATATTCTCTTTAACCTTTGTGGGAGCTGAAACATGAGGGGACACAGCTTCAAGTTGGGGGTGTTAGGAGAGAGGCTAATAGGCACTTCTTCACAAAGAGGGTGGTGGCAGGTTGAAATGGGCTTTCTGAGGAGTGGTTTTGTTGAAAATGGTAGGCAGTTTCTAGAGAGTGTGGGAGAATGAAGGGCAAAATAAGGGTGAACAGGGGGAGGGTGGCTTGGGGGGGGCAGGGTTAGGAGCTGATGCTGAGGACCCTGCAGTACAACAGACTCGATGGACTTAATGGAATTATTCTGCTGTCTTTGTCATATGTTCCTAATTTTGTGTTCGGACTGTGTGCTTGAAAGCAGATTAGTATCCACGCCTTGAAGGAGAAATTCACGTTACAGCAAACAATTGACATATAAGTCTTTATTCCTTACAGAGTGCCCTTTTTCTCCTGTCTTGCAAGATGCCCTTTCCCACCTTCTTGAATCTGCTTTACCATTTTTTTGTTTATTTGAAATAAAGTAATTCAGCTCTAAACATGACTGGTCCAGGTTCTCATCAGTATTCTCAGCTGCATTTGAATGCCCATTTTTATAACTTTTCTTGTGTTAAAGATGAACCCCCCTGATGTCCCAGCTGAAGTGCCCTGCACTGCTGTACTGATGACCTAGCTTTGGGAGTAGATTCTTCAAGCTGCATCAGGGCAAGCCTATGGGCTGAGCAGCTGCTGAGTGGCAGTGCAGTCCATCCAGGGAGGGTCGACGGCATGTCTCGACCGATCAGTGACAGCTGCTTGAGGGTTAGGGAGCTTGCTTCCTCACAAGTGTGCTGTGCATGCATTATGTTTCAGAGACTCGCTGCCCACTTTGCAGGAAGGAATAGAACACAAGGGGGAAATAAAATCCTTAGCTGCTGTCTTCATGAAAGCAAGCACACTTGGGCCCCCACCACACTACCATCCTCCTATCTGGATTTAATATGCTGGGGGGGCGTGGAGAGATTACTGCCCCAGCAACCCCTGCCATAGAGGGCATAATCACTGGGAACACCAGAGGCATCAGGTTGGTGGTGTTGGGGTAGGGGTGCTAACCAAGGCCCAAGCAGGGTACATACCTGATGCCCAAGGGTCTCTGGAAGGAGGATGAAAAGCTACATGGAAAACATAGATGAACTTGCATGCAACAGACACTGTTTCCTGACTTTATGGGATACTGAGGACATCCGGTCTGCAGTTGGGTTAAAGAACTTCAGCTCTAACATGGTGTATTTAAAATAAAATGTTGCAAAATATAATGCATTTTAGGCAAAATGAACAGCAGGGATGTACACCAGACATTGAAAAGAAATGCATAATGAAGTATATAAAAATGTTTTGTAATATGAACTGCTGCTTTAATATCATGAGTATACCTGAAGATAATATGTTTCATGTAACCAATTCTAGCCAAAGAGCCCCGAACTGTCAAATATGCATTCTGTAAATGGAGTAATACCGTGCAAATATACTTGCATGCTATCCCTGCATTAGTTTACCATGCATCTGAAGGAAACTGCATTCAGGCAGAAACAAAGGAATTAGTTTTGGTGCCTTTCAGACAAACTGTATCCCAGCATACCTCAAAAGCCTGGAACAGTTGCAGCAGCCATAAGTCAAGGGTAGAGAGGTTAAGGGAAACTGAGGGATGTTAAGGAAGGCTCAGGAAGGTTAAACACTGAAGGAGGGGGAGAGTGGACGGCTAGGGGGAGGAGAGAGAGAGAAGAGTTGGTACAGAGAAGTTAAGTGATTTTCTAAATGAGCTGATAGGCTGCCTCAAATGAGTGTTAATGGGGAACATTTAAGAGCATTACTCATCTTAGTTCGAATGCCCATGAAAAGCTCTTGTTAATGAGGTGTAACACTTACCTGTAGCTGGCAGCAGTCCAGAGATATCAATGATTGTCTGCCCTATATTGATACTACAATAAGTACATTGCCACCATTTTTAGAACGTTGCAGTGTCACAGAGGGGGGAGCTTTGTTTAATTGCAGTATGGTTAGGTACAGTGTCACCCACAGTGGCATTACAGGATTCTAGAAGTGGTGATAATGTAGTATCAGTATGGAGCTGATGTCATCTCTGGACTTCCACCAGCTACAGGTATGTTTTCCATTGACATTTAAACTGTGATGGCCACTGTTCATAAATGTTGCCCTTTATTTTATAAAAGTTAACTGGAGCATTTTTTCTTATCTTGTGTTACTTAGAAGAGTTTCTACCTGACATTACTAGCGATGATGTGTGAAACAGTGCTCTGCCTAGAGGCTGACATATCTGGTTCTATTACCTTTAATACAGTACATCATCTTCATTGGGAACTCAATGACTGTGATGTCACAGTTGACCAAGAAGAACCCCTCCTCTGCTGAAAAATTGGTCACTAGTGATATTATAATCAATAAGGTCACAACACTGATGAAATGAGAAGAAGAAGATGAACAAACCTAGACGTGTCAGCTTTCATGTAAAGGGTGCACTTCACACCATTATAGGGGCTCTGTAGCACTGCCACCGTTAGGGTTACAAATGCTGTTCTGTGTTAAAGCCTGATTTGTGCACCTTACTTTAGTGGCCGTCCCCAGACACAATAACCAGAAATTCGGCATGCACATTGTTGGACCCAGGATTTCTGGATCTTGTAAATTTGGTAACAGTCAGTGGGTGGTTTCAAAATTCTAGAAGGTTAAAAATGTGTAAAAATATGGATCTAGGGCCAAGACAATCACTTTGCATTTTTCTGATAATGGGTCAAATTGAAGTTATTTATAAAACAAATTACTGTTTTTTGTGGATGTGCAATTTTGTTTTCACAAATTTTTCATAAGTAATTGTTACAAAAGTGATGTACATCACTGTGTGGAGCTGAGCAGGCAGTATAGCCCAGAGATTAGGGTAACTAGCTATAAATGAGGTTGATACATCCAAGAGACAATGGTTTGATTCCCATAACCCTCTATTTGTATACTATGTACTAGCCTCCCCTGTACTCCCTGGTCACCCCTGAAAACAGGAACTTCTGCCTAGTGGTCCTTACGCAGTTACCAAAGAATAAAAAAAACCCTTTCATGAGAAAAGACGTACGGTTTCATGAGTCTTAGCAGTTAAGAACTTGGATAAAGCCAGAGAATAAATAGGAAAGGATCCGCCTGTAAGGCAATAAAAAAGGAAGGAAGCACATATAATGCAGAGAAATACAAAAAAGAACTTATACATACTAAAAACATAAAGAAAGAAAGAAAGAAAGAAAGAAAGAAAGAAAGAAAGAAAGAAAGAAAGAAAGAAAGAAAGAAAGAAAGAAAGAAAGAAAGAAAGAAAGAAAGAAAGAAAGAAAGAAAGAAAGAAAGAAAGAAAGAAGGAAGGAAAGAAGGAATTTAAGATAGCACATGTAAAAAATAATGGCAAAACTTTTTTTTTTGCACACGTCAATAATAAAAAGGTAATAGACCTGTAGCACCAGAATGAAACGGTGCTGAGAGAAATAACTGATGAACAAGAAATGGCAGATCATTTTAATGAATATTTGTGCACAGTTTACAGCAAGTCTGACAACGGTGGGACTGGTAGTAATTTACTAGAAGAGACTCTTGAGCCACATAGGGATGTAACAAATGTTATGACTATGAAAGAAAAAGAGGTTATGGAACAGTTAAATAAATGTAAACAAGGCAGCAGGACCTGACGGGCTGCATCCAGGATTGCTTAAGGAAACTAGGATGTTCTTGGTGGGACCTCTGATTTTATTGTTTAACAGATCCCTTAGAGACTGGTGAGGTGCCAAAAGACTTGAAGAATGTGACAGTGGTACCAGTCTATAAAAATAGAGCGCTAGCTTCAAATTGCAGACCAATAAGCTTGACAGCAACTCTGGGTGAACTAATGGAAAAATGAATAAAGTAAAAGATTTGAAGAGGATCTCAACTTAAAACAAATAGTGGACAAAACACAACATGGCTTTCGAAGAAACAGATCCTGCCTAACAAACACCCTGACTTTCTGTGACACAGTAGTGGGACCTATTCTTTACACCTTCCTTACATCAGATTTACACAAACAGGTTAGCAGTTGGGTGGTAAAATTTGCTGATGACATAAAGATAGGAACAGTTTTAAGTACCAGAGAGCAAGCTGAACAGTTGCATAGAGACTTAAAACAAATTGAACTCTGGGCATTGAAAAATGGAATGACTTTTAGCACTAAAAAGTGTGTGATCATGAACCTGGGGAATAAGAACAGTAATGCCTTGTGTAAATTAAATGGCACACCACTTAAAAGTGTTGACAACACTAAGGATCTGGGGATTTTAATAAACAAAGATGTAGGTTTTAGTGGGCACTGTATGGAGGTATCATATGAGGCAAATAGGTTATTGGGCTGTATCTGCAAGGCTTTTCTTTTTAAGAATGGGGAATGTGTGCTGCCACACTCCCACCCATCCCCATCCTCTGCCCCCTCTTTCAGCTATATGTCTGTTGTCTCATCCTTTCCTCCCCTGCCTCCCCTTCTGTCTGTCTAGTTTCATCATTGAGATATTTGACTATCTCAATTTTAATTAAAATTTGTTGTTAATATGATTTAGCTCTTGTATTTTGTGCTGTATTTGTTGTATATATTCTGTAACCTGGACGACTGTGAAGACGGGCATGTTTGCTCACACGTTTTCCAGTGTAAAATAAACTTGATTGATTGATTCTACAAGACCTACATCAGGACCCATTTTGATTATTGTACCCTTCTATGGAGTCCCTATTTGAAAGGGGACATAAAACAAACAGAAAAAACACAACATAGAGTTACCAAAGTGATCTCAGGCCTTAGCAATATGCCTTGTGAGATGAGGCTGGATGCCTTGGAACTTTACTCCCTGGAAACGAGGAAGATTAGAGGTGACCTGTTAACCATGTCAGAATCATAAAGGACAACTACTTAAGGATAGATCTGGATTTAGAGTTCAGCATGACAGAAATCAACCTTAGGAGCCATGATAAACAAATAAAGCTTTAGCTATCTAAGAAAAATAGCAGGAGATGGTTTTACACCCAAAGAGCGACAAAAGTCTGGAATACTTAGCCACAAGATGGAGTCAGACACCTTTGACATTTTCAAGGGTAGATTGGATCAATACCTTCTAAACACCAATCAGTCTAGTTGGCCCTGCTAATGCGGGAGACGGACTGGATGGGCCTTGGCCTTCTTGGCCTTCTTTTGTCTGTCTTGAATCCAAGTATATAGTTCCAAGTATAGAAAACATTAGGCATCAAAACCAAGAAAAATCTATTGGATGTTAATCTGAAACTTGTGTGGTTGATAATGTAGCGTGTAAGATTGACCATTCAAATGTTTTTTTAATCATAGTATTTAAAGGGACACTGTCTACCTTTTAGCATCATATTATTTCTAGTTAAAAACTCACGTTATGATTGCTTACCTTCTCTAAAATTTATTGATGTTACTGGTTGTTTTATCTGCCTCATTGCTTAGTAGAACTGACATGCAACTAGTGTATAACTCTACCCAACCTTGTTCTGTTTCAAATCCTTGATCTACTCTTCTTAGATACTTGCTGAACATTAGAAACACTGTCAGGCAGTGCAGCCTCTCATGATGCAGTAGTCACCTCTATTCCCACTGCACAGTTAGTGGCTAGACTGTGTTGGGGGTGTTCCTAAGTTCAGGAAAGATGCAGTGGGATCTGATCAAGGAATGTAAACAAACAACTCTGCACTAGACTTCTTCATAATCACTTTCAGCGCTGCCTGTGACTCCTTCACCCCCTATGAAAAGAGGAAAGTCAAAGGGCTCTGCAACCCATGGCTCTCTGGGGGAGCTCCTAGCACTGATAAAATCCAGGGACAACCTCTGAGCACAGGCTCTGGCCACAGGTAGGCAAGTAGATATACAAAACTACAGATGGGCAAGAAATGACAGCACTAAAGCAATACATCTGATGAAAAGTAACTACTACAAAGATGCTCTCATTAACACATGGGGTAAGGGGACGTCCTTCTGGAATAATCTGAATGAAGTCGCAGGGAAACTGTCCAAATCATCACCAACCATGTTGGAAGTGGATGGAACCTTAACCTAGGACCCTACAACTATAGTCAACACATTCAACACTGCTTTCTCGGATCTCAGCAGTGTACTCCCACATGACTTCTTCGATGTCGACCTCTCTGCTTCACCCCCTCTCACTACCCTGCCCCCCTCCATGACTCATCTGCCTTTTTACTTCAAAGCAGTTAGGAAACATGAAGTGCGCAAATACGTCTGCAAATCAATCGCAGGATCAAGAACCAGCGGAGACACACTCAACCTTAAACTGCTGTCCCTTGCGCTAGATGAAGTGCTAGCTCAGCTTACTCATATTTTCAACCTCTCCCTCTGCCAGTTCCCCGACAGATGGGAATCCGCCACCGTAACCCCAGTCCATAAAAGTGGAGACAAGGCCCATCACAGGAACTATAGGCCTATATCCATACTACCCCCCTCTCAAAGGCCCTTGAGCGACTGGTCTCTGACCAGCTGACGGAATACCTGGCCAAACACGACATCCTCTGTAGGCAGCAGCACGGTTTCAGGAAAGGCCACAGCACTACATCGGCCCTCCTAGATTTCACAGGAGCAATCCACAACTTCCTTGACAATAATCAACTTAGTGGATCAGTCTTCATTGACTTGACTAAGGCTTTCAACACCATCCATCACCAACTATTTATCACTGAGCTTCAAAACTCAGAGCTTTCCCCTGATGCTACATCCTGGTTTAAGAGCTACCTGGATAACCATACACAAAGAGTGAAAATTGCCAACACCCTCTTCGACACTAGACCCGTCCGCTCCGGAGTCCTGCAGGGATCCATTCTTTATTTTATTTTATTTACTGTATATTCGGAATTACAAACCTTTGAGTCACAGACTCTTTTGCAAAGGCTCCACGTCGGTTACAGAGGGTGGAGGGGGAAACAAGAATCAGGGAAGACAGAAGGAACAAGGAAATTATATACAGATTTTAGTTCAGACATTTTTTATACAATTGCTCCACGGTGGTTACAGCGGGTGGAGAGATATAAGACAGTATATGACAAAGGAACCAATTTTATATACACAATAAATAATTTATTGATTACTTTACTGGCTTGATAGCAGAGAGACTTATTTATCCGGTTAGAGCAATTAGGAGACATACATGTGACCCCTAGACTGAGCTTTTAGGGAGGGTGTTTCATCGGGCCTAGGGGGCCCCAGTGTGAGTGCAAGGGGGGAGGGAGGAGAGAGGTCAGGCCAAATTAGCATTCACATTTAGAGCTTTCCAATAGGTGGGTTCTAAGGCCTGTTTTGAAGAGTTGGATGCTGTGGGACTGGGAGAGAGAAGGGGGAAGAGTGTTAAGCCATTTGGGGGCAGTGGAGGAGGGATCTCTACCCAAGGAAGTTCGACGGGGGAACCATGAAGGATGTGGGGCTGAGAGTCTGGTACGCGCTTGAGAGGGGCCGGTCTGATGATGGGGAGGACCGTTGGGCTAAGCTGGAGGTGGATCTTTTTTGCTAGAATGCAGGTGTGGTATTTGAGTCTTTGATGGAAATTAAGCCAGCCAGTCAGCTTGTACAGATCGCAGGTGTGGGTGAGTCTGTCATATCCCGAGACAAGGCGACAGGCTTTATTTAGCGCAGTGATTATGCAGCTTAGGGTCATGTTATCAGCGGTGCCGTAGATAACAGTCCCGTAATCGATAAGGGAGAGGATGGAGGATGTGACAGCTATCTGCATGGCTTGGGCAGGCAGGCTGTTTTTGATCCTGTAGAGGGTACCAACTCTAGAGTTGATCGCTGACGAGAGGATGCGTACATGTCTGTGGTAGGAGAGGGAGGTATCTAAGGTGACACCCAGGTATTTGAAGTGAGTGATGTGTTCCAGTTGGGAACCATCCAGTTGGAAATATGAAGTGCCATCTGACTGTGGGGGCTTTCGCGATGAGCAAAGGTCATGGACTTGGTTTTGGAATAGTTAATGATCAGGCGGTGATCAGCGAACCAATTCTCCAGCTCCCTGAAGAACCCCTGGAGGGTGAGCTGGAGGGTGTATGGTTGGGGGTGTTGCCAGGAGAGAACTGCATCATCAGCATAGAGTAAGAGATGACCGCTGCATGCTTTGAGGAGTGAATTAAGGAAGAGAGTGAAAAGCAGTGGGCCCAAAATTGACCCCTTCGGAACACCAGAGTGAACAGGTTTGGTGGTGGAGATGGTGGAGTTTATTCTTACTTGCTGCGAGCGTCGTGAGAGGTAGTCCTTGAACCAGGCTGAGGCCTCAGGGACCACATTTAGTTACGGCAGGACTTGAAGGAGTAGATCGTGACTGACCGTGTCGAAAGTCTTAGTTAAGTCTACATAGATGGCCCCTGCAATTGACCCTTGGTCAAGTGCCTCATGGATGAACATTGTGAGTTCAGCGAGAGCCGTGATGGTGCTGTGGCCAGCTCTGAACCCATGCTGTTCCTTACTAAGTAGGTTGTGTTTCATTAGATGCTCTGTTAGCTGGTCTGAGACTATTTTTTCCAGAGCTTTGGAGAGAGGAGGGAGTATTGAGATTGGCCTATAATTACCGGGGTGGGTGGGGTCACCGCTCTTTAAGATAGGAGTGATCAAGGCTTTTTCCAGGTAGCGGAAACTGGCGAGGCAAAGTGAAAGGTTTAGAATTTTTGTGAGATGGGGTAGTGTGACATCGAGGGTAAGCCTAATGAGTTTTAGGTCCAGGGAGTCATTGCTGTAGCAAGTGTTAGCAGATAGCTTTGGAGATATAGCGTTGGCCAGGTGCAGGAATGGTATGGAGCCGGAAAGGGAAGGAGGTCTATGCTCCCATAAAAGAAGTAGGGGGGGTTTGGGAGGGTGGAAGAAATTATGTTGGGAGGATATGTGAGAGGTCTGAGAAGGATTCGTTGAGGGCTTCAGCAATTTTAGTAAGATCTTGGGTAACGTCCCCGTTCAAACTGAGTTGGGTAGGGGTGGGGGAACGTGATTTGCCACTGATTTCTTGTATGTTGCTCCAGAACTTTTTTCCGTCTCCCCAGGAGGAGGAGGAGGGGGTGTGCTGAAAGTAGTCAGCCTTGGCCCGACGTGTGGCCCAGGTACATTTATTTCGCACCTCCCTATATAGCTGTCTGTCCTGGGTGCGTTGGGAGTTTAAGGCCCTGTGCCAAAGGTTGTCCCTGTGTTGCATAAGGTTTAGGAGGGAGGGTGTGATCCAGGGTGTAGACCTGGTTTTCACTACCTGCCTAGTGAGGGGAGCAAATATATCACAGGCTTTGTTAGAAGTAGCTATAAAGTGGGTGAGAGCGGTATCCACCGACTGTGCGTTATATAATGGTAGCCAGTTGATATTGGCTAGGTATTCTTTGAGGTGATTAATGCCTCTTTTTTTGAGCTTTCAGTGCCGTGTGGTTTTCGGAGGTGCTGGGGGCAGTTTTCCCGACCACCAGCAGATAACCGGGGAGTGGTCACTGATAGAGTCAGGGAGCACTGTGGCCTGGGTAATATTTCGTGGCCTGTTGGTAATAATGAGGTCTAATAGTGTGGATGTCCTGGTTCTTGTGTCGCACCTTGTTGGAGAGGTAATTATTTGGGTGAGGTCCATAGCCTGGGCAGCGTCTCTGAAGACGGAGGAGGATGGGGATAACCAATCGATGTTGAAGTCACCCATTAATATGGTTTCATTAGTATTAGGGAGGTGTGAGATAGCATGAAGGATGGATTCAAATGCAAGTTTCTGGTTTCTCGGGGATATAGGCTGAGATGATGTTGATTGTTTTAGAGCCCAGACTAATTTTTGACTGCGTAGAGTCTGGGCCCCATGTCTGGGGTGTCAACGATGAGGGCGCCTCTCCTGTTCAGCCTCTGTCTGAACAGTCTGCCACAATCTTGTTCAGAGCAGATCCTGCTATACGTGGATGATGCAGTCATCTTCACCACTCATCATGACCCCCTCCTACCGCAAAAAAAGCTCCAGATGGGTTTCACCTCCGTTGAAAAATGGTTTAATAACCAAAAGCTGGTGCTCAACTATAAGGAAACAAAGTCGATGCTTTTCTGTGGCTCCCGCAACAAGCATAGGTCTCACCGCTTAGTAATTGCAAACTGCCATGATGCTGTCCTGGACCAAGTTCACTCCTTTAAATACCTTGGAGTCGCACTCGACAGTCAACTATCCTATGACTTTCACACTGACACTGTTGCCAAAGCTGTCAACAAACACATCAGTCTTCTATACAGGCATAGGGAGTGCCTTACCGCAGACGCCTTAAGGATAGCTGTGCAGAGCTCTGTGGTATCACTGTTTATGGTCTTAGTTGTCTATGGCTCTGCATCTGACACAGTCCTTAGGCGCCTATCCTTGGCCCTTAATAAAGCCTGCCATTTCATCACAGGATCCCACTGTCTCACCCACACGTGTGCTCTCTATGCTCAAATGGGCTGGCTCCAACTATCTAACCGTATTAAGTACCACACCTGCCTTATGGCCAAGAAGATCACGTTAGGCCTTGCTCCCCCAGGTGTTCAAGCCCTCCTATGTGCTGCATGTATCCCCCGCCCCACTAGGACCTCTGAAAAAACAAATTCTGCACATTTCCTGGTGCCGCACCTCTCAGGGACAAAGGTCCTTGGCTTACCGGGCACCCTCCTGGTTTAGTGGAATCAACAAAGACATCACCTCACTGCAAAGTCTTGGCCAGTTCAAAACCTACCTTCACCTCTCTGCCGCCAGCTCCTGTGACTGTCACTCGTAATCCGCTTCACTTGCCTCCCCCTCCCTCGCACCCTTCACCCCCCCCCCTCCTTTTCCCCACCTCTCTCCCTGGTATAGCACTCCACAAAACCTGACAAGGCCCTCGGCTACTCCTCAGTTTCTGTTATTCCCCCTCGATCTCTTAACTTGCGCCTTGAATCCCGCCTGCCTTGTTTCCATCCCCCCACTTTGCCCTCATTCCTCTGCTTGTGATTGTGTTGAATCCCATGATATGCATTGCTTATTCAAACTCCTGTATATACCTCCTTCAATTGTTTGTATTCATTCTGCCTGAATTACTAATTTCAAACTTTGTTATGTTTGTATTGTTCTCCAAACTGACGTGGAACCTTTGTAAAAGAGCCTTGGCTCAAAGGTACTTGTAATCCTAGACTTAAATAAATAAAGATTTTGGTGTGATAACACCAATATGATAGGCAGTCTCTTTTTCACTTTTTAAAAGAAAAAAAAATCAGAATTAAAGTACCAGCTACATCATCAATCTTCATAGAATGTGAACAATCATAGTATGTTTTTTTTTTTTTCAAACTTGGGACACTTTGAGGCCTAAGTGGGTTGACCGTATCCCTTTAAATTATTAATGAAATTTAGTTGTCAAGTACGACAAAAACAGGCCTGTTTTCATCACTCAAACCTGTTTTCATGACACTCAAGTCCACTTGCATGAGATACAACCCCTACTTTCATGAAAGAGATGGCTTTGTTGGGCCATGTGTAAGCTACAGGTCTGGTGCAGATGCTTCATGTTGCAGCTGCTTCAGACCACTTGCAAAGTCTGCTACAGGTCTGGCGCAGTGTCTTTGACCATGCAACTGTTTTGTGAGTGGCATTTGCAAGCTCGGATATATATTTGGAACAGTATATGTTGTGATATAGCTGCTTCACACCAGCAAAGTCCTCTACTTGTCTGACAGAATGTGTGTGATGATGCAGCTGCTTTGCATATGGCCCAACAAAGTAAGCTACTGTGGTTACCTATCTCATGAAGTAAGGAAATTCACTGCAGAAGAAAAAGTTAATTCACAAGTTAGGATTTATTATTAAAACCACCAAAGTAGGGTAATATGATACTACGGTTTTTCGAACACTAACTCTGCCCACCCCCATCCACCACCCTGTGAACCCCACCAAATCAAATGCCAAAGCACCACCCAGGTTTCCAACATATATTTTAACATCATAGATAAATCACATAGTATGAAGAGTACAGTTACATCCCATGACAAACCTTGCACTCATTTAGTTTGAGATACTAAGTCATAGAATACAGGCCTGGGGCACTCTGTGTGTAATGATGTTGCTGCTTTGCAAATGGCCCCCAGGGACAGTTGCAAAGCCTGCTACAGGTCTGGAATGGTGTCATGATGCAGTTGCTTTGTGAGAAACCCATGGGGCCACTTGTGAGATCCACGATAGGTCTGGTACAATGTATGGGGTGATGTAGCTGCTTTGTGAGTGGCCCTCAGGGACGTTTGCAGAGTCTGCTTCAGGTGTGGTGCAATGTGTGTTATGTTGCTTCTACTTTGTGAGAATCGCACAGGGCCACTCATGAAATCCACAAGTGTGTGGGATGATGTAGCTGCTTTGTGAGTGGCACCCGGGAGTCGTGAAGTCCACTGCTGGTCTGGCTCAATGTGAGTGATAATACAGCTCTCACACACACACACGCTCTCACTCTGTTCCCAAGGCCTAAGTCCTGCTGCCTTTTGTCAGCTGTGAATGATAATGCAGCTCAGATGCACACACACACACACACACACACACACACACACACACACACATGTTCACTCTGTGCCCAAGGCCTAAATCCTACTGCCTTTTGTCTCACAACCTAAGAGTGCAGTGTTTGTCGTGGGATGTAACTGCATTTATCATACTGTGTTATTTATTTATGGTGTTAAAGGTGAAATGTAGCTTGTTGTTTTTAGTTAAATTGCTGTTTATTTGATGTATTATGCCAGTTGTTTAGTTGAAGTAGCTGTCAGTTAAAAAAATAAATAAAAATAATGACGTTTGTGTGCTTTATGTGTGATTCCTCTCTCATTTGTAACAGGGAGTCATCAGCTGCCATCTGATCAGTAGAGCAGGATGGAATGCGGCTTGATCATTTGGTCAGTCGCGTCACTCCTGTTCTCGGTGATGCGAGCTGTCAGTACTGTCGGATCGGTACAGCAGAAAAGCCCAGCAACCTGGCTACTCAAACTCAAGAAAAAAGAGGTCTCTGACCAAATCACTTAAGCAAAAACATATAAATACTTCATTTAAATACAATTAATGTGTCAGCATATCAAGAGTAGGATAAAAATTAATTAAAGATGGAACACGTTCCTCTAACCGTAGTCTGAGTGTGGAGTTCCTAACCGAGACTGAAATTAACGTTATAGTGCAGCACTGTTCTTTACTCCATGTTCCTGTTTCTTCAAAATGGCAAATAAGAACAGTCTTCTCATTTAACTTCTCTCATAGCTGTGCAGTATCTTTAAAAAAATCAGAAATCTTGTCCCATAAAAATACCATTTTAGGACATGACCAGAACATATGGATCAGATCACAATTGATATCTCCACATCTCAAACATATAGAAGAGGCTCTCAAACCCATCTTATAGACGGAATGTTTGGAATTTTTGAGAATGGAGAGACTCACTCATCTAATGCTAGGCCAGGCCTATATCTACCTATTTTTGATATTGTTGTCTTACAATGTCCCTGTGTTCTGGTCACTTTATATTAACTCTTCACTACTATTTGCCTGATGAAATCTGATGCTTGTAAAGTCCCTGTTGTGCTAATTCTATGTAATGTAATCCTTCACTTGTATTTGCCTGATGTTCATGTATGTACCTTGTAATCTCCCAGGTCGCACCTGAAAATAGGCACTTGGCTGTCTAGTGTGCTTATCCGGTTAACAAAAGCAAATAAATATCTGTAATTCTAAGTGGGGCACTATTTACAACTCTTTCACATCTTTAGTGTAGTAATTATACATACTGCTTCTAACCTATCTTTCTTTATTTCTTGGTTCTTCTTTTCCGCGCTCTCTGTTTTGTTTCACTTTGTTTTCTCTTATTGACTTAATACTTCAAGGGAACAGCTTTTCAAAGATTGGTGGAGTAACATCCGTTATGTACTTAGATGACTCTTTTGTAATTGTTTTACCATTTATTTATGTTAAAAGTCATTCATGTATGGATTTATTTGCCAGTTAGTCTCGTCCGTTCTGTTTGATTGCCATATTGATGTATTTGATGTATACTGATTGTGTTTTATTTATATGTATTATATAACACAATACAGTTTTATTGAGAAAAAGTGGGATAAAAATACAGTCCAGCATTTCACGCCCTTACATGGTGCTTTATGAAGAGCTGAATAAAATCAAACATCTACTATATTTATAACACCAAAAAACTTTCACTCCAACGTGCAAATTCAAATTAGTGCAAAAAAGTGCTCCATTATTTAAAGTTCCACTATATTAAAAAGGTATATCTATTAGCAGCTTTACCTAATTGTCAAATTTAGCCTGAGCACCTGCCTTGTTACATGATTTTTTTTTTTTTGTCGTTTTTTTCAATCAGTACCATGAGATTGGCAACATGAATAAATTAAGGCTGCTGTCCTGTGGCTCAGACCTGTGGAAAACTAACTGATAGTAATATACCGACTGTCATCAAATTTAACATAAAATAAAAAATAAAATCACTGCTTGGATTTAGTTATAAGTTCTGGGGGCAAATCAAACCAGTAGCTTCACAAAACCATCATTCATGTGTAACATCTGTTCTCTGTTGTCTTTGTGTCTTCATGTTTTTTGTTATTTTATTTTGACAGCAGAATTGTTAGCATTGTCAGATGGCTGCGATTGTGTGAAGCATATATATGGCAAACTGACTGACTGTTATAGCCATACACAGTCATTCAAGTCAACATAAAATAAAAAGTAAAAAATGATCACAGCTTGAATACAGCTCTAAGATCTGTGGTAAATCAAACTGGCAACTTCACAAAACTGTATCATTCTTGTCTAACAGCTCATCTCTGTTGTCTGTTGTCTCCTTTTTTTTTATAATGTTTTTACCTACTTATGAATATTTATTGCAAAGGTACAGTGTTTCAAACTAAAACTGAACTTTTATTTGCCTATCTCCATAAAGTAGCCCTAATCAAATTATATATATATATACACACTACCAACAGAGTGTTTATAAAAAACAATTCAGTTAAAATGTGTGATAGATGTACACTGGTCAGAATAGATAAACTAAGTTCATCATGGATTTTATAATGTAGAGATTTGCAATAGTAATATTCATCTAGAGTGTCAGCGTGTGCCTGTTTTGATGAAGGAGTCTGTTAGGTTGAATCTGTGTGTGTGTGGGGGGGGGGGTGATAGTAGCATAGAATTAAAAAAATACAGTATGAAAATATACATCCGATTTCCCCATCACACTATAGTTAAATGTTTATTCGGAACATGTTTATAAATATGTTCTTGTAACAGAATACCCAAATAAAAAAATAGGACTTATGTTGCTAGAAATCTTTACACATATGATTCATCAGACTAATTTATTATATTGGTAGTCACATTGATCAATATAATAATGGTGCATGTCCTGTGAGAGTATTTGTTATATACAAATCAAATCATAGAAATTCCAAAGAAATCATAAAACAATCAAGATTGATAGATTAAATTGCATGAAAATCTGCATTACGTATAGATCACTGATATGAACCGCCATCAAGTAGAATCAGCTTTACACAAAGCAGCAGAGTGCTACACTGAGCATTACGCCACAAGAAATATTTAGAAATGTATTCTCTAGCACTTGAATTACCTTGTATCTCAAAAATGTGTCTATTCCCACTACCAAACTCCTAACATTTAAAATAAGAAGGCATGCCGGCCCGGTGGCGCTGAGGGTTGAGGCACTGGACACCACACCTTGCACTATACTAGCGACCCGGGTTCGGGAACGAGCCTGGGTTGTTGGGGTTTGGGGGGAGGGTGGGAGCAGGACTGAGTCGCCGCTCGGCAGCTCTCCTCTCCCGAGGATGGACTTCTTTACCCCCTGCAGTTCCACTGCCCCCAGGTGGAGGCCTGAAGTTAGTGCAGGTGGGTGGGAGGCACGCAGGGAGGGCCTTATGGAACCACAGTGTGCACGTACCTCCACATGTGTATGTGTGGCTATGGCACAGGGAGGGAGAATATTTCAAAAAAATGGAGCTGGCAGGTTCCATGAAGCTCCGACAGCGGTTCTGGTGGTGAGGTCGTGGGTCGGGATGGATGCGAGCCCTCTAAGGGAGGGCCAGAGCCGCCTGCCAGCTTCCGGGGGCATAAATACAATGTAGAAAGAAAAAAATTAAATGAGAAGGGATCTCTGTCTTACATTAGTGTTTAGTAGGAGGGTCTGATGGTGGTCTCAGCATGACAGTGAGGGGTGGGAAAATGAGATGAAAGATGAAACAACACGAATATAAGAATATGTTTCTTAAACAGATTCCAAGATATACATTAGTACCCGATCTTTGATTGCTATGTGAGCCTGCATGACACTTTAACTGTGGCAGTCATGCATCAGAATACAGCACCAGAGCTGTAATCTTTTGGCGCACATGACATCACGTTCCAATCGAAAGTTTCACAGAGGGAGTGACATCACCGACTCCTCACACACAGCAGCAGGTAGCACAGTGCGTAGAAGAGATTGCGATCTGATGAAGATCAAAAATATTAAAAAATAAGAAAAAGTATTTATAAAATGATAAAATTATTTTAGTATGTTACGGCCCTACTAATCATCAAAATGATACAGGAGTCATAGACATAACATTGCATTTTATTCATGTCACCTTTAAAACATTTGGGTTGTGCTTTGGCATTCAGTTCTTTGGGGTTCACAGAGATGGTGTATGTCAGCAGACAGAGTTAGAGTTAAAAAAATCTAATATTGAATTTCCTTGCTTTTATGTAGCTTTAATAGTGAACCCTTACTTGTGCATTAACATTACATATTAACAGTATGAATTAAAGATGTGTTCTCTGGTGAGGGTGCAGTGACTAGTGGGGTCCCTCAGGGCTCTATTTTGGGTCCATCCCTTTTTTCACTATTTATTAGTGATATTAACCAAGGTATCAGTAGTTATTTGGTCAAGTTTGAAGTTTGCTGACGATAACTGGGGGGCACTGTTGAGCACCATACTGAGCAGACGTGGTTTGGAACAGCTCAGCATCTGATCAAGACTTTTTGATAAATAATCAATGTAAAAGTGAACCTTTTTAGAGAACTTACACCAGCATTGCATACAGTAACTGAAGAGGAGCATTTTGGTACCAGACACAAATATGGGGAGAACAAATAAAGGAGGTCCTGGGGGCTCAAAGTCCCAGCAGTCGACAGAGCCACAGGCCCAGATCTCCGTGCCTAAATACGCACTACAGGATCCACCATGGAAGGCCCTGCAACTCTCGATGCAGGCCATCAACAGCAAAATTGAAACAGTTTTACAGAGAATGGGGGAGCAAGATGTTAAAATTGAAAGTGCTTCCAAAACAGCAGTAGTGGCAGAATCACAAGCTCTACGACTTAATATCACCACAAAATTAACCCAGGAGAACACCAATCTTTGTTATAGGCTGGAGAATGCCAATAGAGCCTTCAACATTCATTTTGTGGGTATACCAGAGGAGCACGAGGAGATGGACCCTTTCAGATTTTTGCAATATTGGTTAGCTAGTGCCCTTCACCTACCATTGGATATTGTGGGAGTTTTACGGAGAGCATACAGGATCTCCCCAAGGTCACCCTCAACTCAACAGAACATTTTCCGGACCATCCTGCTAGTTACTGATGGAGTGAGCACTTGAGATGTTATACTGCAAGTGGCAAGGTCGGCAGAAAATCTAAATATACAGGGGCATACAATTAATCTCTTTACTGACTTATCCTATGCCACTAGAGAACGCCAGAAGAGATTTGATGGGGTCCGCGTGATGCTCCGGAGCTTGGTGGTGGTGCACTCACTGTTGATGCCAGCTCGCCTCAGGATCTTTTATGGGGGTCATGCATACCAATTCACAGATCCTGATTAGGCCGGAGACGTGTCCAGATCGAACAAGAATTTAATGCAGCTCGTTGAACGGTAGCTCTAGACTCTGACTCTGCTGAAGAAGAGACCTGAAATGGTGAGAGATATTTATCAGACTGTGCTGTTTGCTGATCGCACTCGGCCCTCATGGTTGCAAAGGTTATATTTTGGTGACTGTGCTGCAGCTCGGATAATCTCTTTGAAAAGGGGACCTCTTTACCTTGTCTTATTGGACAGCTACTGGGCAGATCTTACGATGTCCCACTAATTTCTTGTCGAAGTTTAATTTAAATAATCTGTAACACAGCCAATAGTGCCTTTCTATTTTTTACAGGAAGCAGAGTTTTTTTAAGATCGTTCTCCGAATGATTCACTCCTTTTTGATCATTTTGTACCTGTTCTTAACAACTAAACTTGTTTGGAAATTAATATGTTTGGAGGGAGGTCACATTGGCTGTTTGGGCTGAGTTTCAATATAATTTTAGGACGTAACATATCTGATATGACCTCTATACTCTTGTGTGGTGTAACTATTTTCTGTGGACATCTATTTATTAAAATTGCTATGGATTTCTCCCCATACCCTTAACCAATATGTCAGGCTGCCTGTTCTTGTTCCATTTGATGGATCCTAAAAATGGAGTGTTGTGATGTCTTTCATATGTAATGATATTGTTTTTTATGTATTATTGATATGCAATAAACATAAAGCACAAAAAAGAAAAAGTTTGCTGATGACATTAAATTGGGGAGACCAGTCAGTACTACCCTAGAAAAAAACAAACCAGCCCAGGAGCTTCTCAAAGTAGAGCAGTGGGCTAAAAAGAACAAAATAAGTTGTAGCATTGATAAATGTTCAGTTCTAGGGACATGGATATGTTGTTCATCCACACTCATTGGCAGTATCCTTGCCGCTTTAAATCTTGCCGGAAGGTCTTCAAGCTTGCTCCTCCCACCCACCCGGGTGGTATAACTCTCGGCTCCGCCCCATGACGCCAGATCTTCCTTACCGCTTGGAAGCTCAGGTTCCCTCCTAACGCTCTGCGTTGCGACTGGTTCCTATTTCTCCGCTTGCGGATTTAAAAATAAAATTTGCAAAAGTCTTGATCCCTCGCGGCCGCGATGGACAAATCGACTCGGATTTCGGAGATGCCCATGCGGGCAGAAGATGTCTCGGACGGATCCACACTCACGCGTGTCTACTGCTTAGGCCTTGAGCACGCACCCGCAGGCTTGCGACCTGTGCTCATCTTTCTCGCTCACGCCCTCGAAGACCGTGCTGCCCGATTGCAACTGGGCCGTCCCGAGAAGCGCTTCCTCCGTGAAGTCCAAGGAGCCCGGTTGGCGGTGTCCGCGGGCGGAAGTTCGGGCGGATCAGCTCGAGCGGATGGTCGCCCTCGAAGAGGAGGCGGCGCAGGCCGTATCTTCCTCGGCCGCGGCATTTATCCCGCTCTCTCTGGGTTCTTCCTACACGGCTTCTTTTAAGGAGCTTTGTCTGTCCCTCTCCACTAAAGGAGAAGGGCCTGCGTCTGCTGGACCTTATTCTCGGTCCAAAAAGAGGGACAAGGGTAAGTCCCTCCGTCGACGCTCTTGGGAGCGGGAAAGGTCCCTCTCCCGGGCGTCGTCAAACCGGCTTGATCGACCATCACGGCCGCCACTGGCCTCTACGGTGTCCCCTGCCAGGTCAGTTGAACGAGACTCCCACTGATGAAGTCGAGATTTTTCTCGACCCATTGGACGGGCTGTCGCCTTTAGCAGCCGAGATTCCCCTCTCCCCGGTTCCCCCGGGAGGAGTTGAGGATCCCGTGGGCTCGTCTGTGCCTCCGGTTCCGGAGCCCTCGGATGGACCTTCCGAGCCGAAGGGAGTGCCGGTTCCGGCCGACACCTCCCCGCACCGACCCCGGAAATTCCGGGACTCTCGGTCTCGGTCTCGGACCTCTTCGCGGTCCAGCCGTTCCCACCGTCATAGGCGGTCTCGGTCTCGGCACCGCGGTAAGCGGCGTCGCCGCTCGTCCTCGTCCTCCTCCTCGGATGAGGGGAGGCTTCGGCGTAAATTACGTCGACGGTACGAGGACCTTATGTTGCAACAGCTCCTCCTGGCCGGGAATAAGCCGACTCCGGCGCCTTCCCCGGCCATTAAGTGGCTGTCACCGGAACGGCCGACACAACCCCTCGACTTGTCCGAGGAGCCTATACCCAGGCCGGTTGTTCGGCCAAAACCAGCTTCCCACCCGATTCGGTGGAACCTCCGCCCTCCACAGCCACCAATTGGGGCTCCGACCAAGGATTCTCGGTCGGCTGAGGGTTTACCCCATCGGCTGTCAGTTACCCTCACTCCCGACCGACCCTCGGCAGGTGAAGGGTGGCTCAGGCCAGAGGCAGCTCTTCGAGGACTCTTCCGAGTCCGAAGATGATTCTCCTTCTTCTCCAAGCGACTGGACTTGGAGTCTTCAGGAGGTCAGTCAATGGACGATAGCCCGTCGTCCTTCCTAGGACTGCTTCGGCTCATCTCGAGTCTACGGGATGGAGCTCGAACCCGTTCCAAACGGCCAGGTATCCCCTCACGGAGATTCTGGACCGGGTTCTCCGGCGGAGGCCTTTCGGTGGCGAGGCCATAGTGGGTCGGCACTGGAACTTTGGCAGCGCCTGCTTCCTGCCCTCGCCTTGGCCAGGATGGCCAGGAAGTATGCGGTCCCTACCGGTTCCTTGTCGGTTTTGAACACCCTCTGCTGAGGGTTGGTTACCGACAGCGTTTTCCGGCAGCGGCAGCGCCAGGGATGTGGACAAACCTCCTGACAAGGAGTCCAAGAAATTGGACTACGTCGGGCGAAAAGTCACGCTCGTCCTCTCTCGCCTTCGTCAGGCCAGTTCGGCCGCCTCATGGCACATTTTCTCATGCCCTGTTGGGCTCCCCTGGATGAGGTCATCCCTCATCTTCCCGCCGATCTGCAGACTACGGTTAAGCAGGTGCGGGACCAGGGCAGGGCAGTGGCCAAACAGCAGCTCCAGACTGCTTTGGATATAGGGGACTCATGTGCCAGATCGGTGGCGGCCGCAGTGGCTATGCGTCGGCGGGCTTGGCTGAGGATATCCACCTTTACTTCGGATACCCAGCACAAGTTGGCGGATGTTCCCTTTTTGGGGACTGACCTCTTGCCCTGGGGTGGAAGGTCACCTGCAGAGGATCGAGAGTCCAATGCCACCTGGACTCGGTCTCTTCTGCTCAGAAGGACAAAGGCCGCAAACCACAGCCTAAGCCCTTTCGTCCTTCTGTGCCCCGCGCGCCCGGCCCAGTAACGCTAGGGCCAGCAGGCTCGGCCTGGCATCCCAAACCCAAGCCGCCGGCTTCTCTAACAGGAGGCAGGGAGGAGGGCCCAGGAGGTCCCTCGGCGGTCCCTCCTCCTCCAAGCCTGCCCAGTGGACGGGCTGAGGGTGTCGCCCCATCCCGTCACCTTACCCTGGGTCCCCCGTGGGAGCGGCTCCGCGCCTTGTTCCACCTGGTCCGCTGTTACCACGGACAGGTGGGTCTTGAAGGTGGTGGGAAGAGGCCTGCCTCTGGAATTCGAGCAGGCACCACCCTTCAGGCCGTGCGCCCCTCGGGGCTTGCGATCCCCAGCCTCACTGGCGGCTCGCCGAGCCGACATCGCCTCCTCCTCCAGAAGGAGGTGGTAAGAGAGGTGGTGGACCCTCCTTCAGACCCAGGGTTTGTGTCCAGGTACTTCCTGGTTCGAAGCGGACGGGGGCTGGCGCCCATTCTCACTACACGACCTAAACAAGTTCCTAAGGTCTCGAACCTTCAGGATGGTCACTCTGGCTCAGATAATACCATCCTTGGAGCGGCGTGTGGTTCTGCTCTCTGGACTTGCAGGGCAGCGTTTTCACGTCCCTATCGTCCGTCTCACCAGAGATTCCTTCGCTTCCGAGGGAAGGATCTCTCTTGATTCAAGCCATGCCCTTCGGCTTGTCTCCAGCTCCAGGGTCTTCACCAAATGCATGGCAGTGGTGACAGCATTCCTCTTGGCGCCGAGGGTCCGGGTGTACCCTTACCTGGACGACTGGCTGATAGCAGCTCCTCCAGGAAGGAGGCGGAGTGGTCCAGAGATCTGGCCCTCCAGGTCTGCTCTCAACTGGGCCTCCTTATCAACGAGGCCAAGTCGGAACTCGAGCCGAAGCAGGTGATTCTATTCATCGGGGCGCAGCTCGACTCTCTTCGAGCCAGAGCGCGGCTCCCGGCGGACAGGGCCGAGGTTCTTTCCTCCTTTGCCCGATCATTTCTGGTTGGGCAATTGCGCCCTGCCCGGGACTTCCTGCGCCTCCTGGGTCTCATGGCGGCCTGCACCAGCGTGGTCCGTTGGGCCCGCTGGAACATGCGTCCCCTTCAGTGGGGACTGGCCAGCCAGTGGTCACAACGCTGCGATCCCTTGGACCAGCTTGTGTCGGTGACACAGGGGATGTGGAGCGCTCTCCAGTGGTGGACCGTTCCAGATCATTTGCAGGAGGGCATCCCGTTAATCCGCCCGAGCCGACGGTCTCTCTGTCGACCGATGCCTCTCTGATGGGTTGGGGTGCCCATCTGGGGAACACGGCTCATGGCCTCTGGTCCCAGCGAGTCCGATGCCACATCAACCTGCTGGAGCTCGGCGGTCCGCCTAGCTCTCACCGCCTTTGCTCCGTTCCTCGCGGGTCAAGTGGTCGAGTCAGACGGACAATACCACGACCATGTACTATCTAAACCGCCAGGGCGGGACGCGCCTCCATGCTTCTATGCAAGGAAGCCTCCGATTTGGTCACTCAGCGCAGCCTGGAGGCGGATCTCCAGCCATTCACGTGGCAGGAGCCTCCAACACCCTGGCCGATGCCCTGAGCCGGATAGGGGCTGCATCCCACGAGTGGTCTCTCCCTGCCGGAGGTAGTACAGCATCTGTTCTCCCTTTGGGCACACCTCAGGTGGACCTGTTTGCCTCCATGGAGAGCGAAGCTGAGTCTGTTCCATGCCCGCCCCCTCAGCGGGGGCTCGCTGCAGGGGATGCCTTCGAGGCAGTGGACCCCGGCCTCTTTACGCCTTTCCCCATTTCCCTTGATCCACAAGGTGCTTCTCAAGGCGAGGAGGGACAAGGCGCAGGTGATTCCGAGTAGCCCCAGACTGGCCTCGCCAGTTCTGGTACCCAGATCTCCTCAGTCTCAGCTCCAGGACTCCGCGGCAGCTTCCAGCTCGCCCGGACCTGCTCTCAGTCAATCAGGGGAAGGTGTTCCATCCGGACCTTCAATCCCTGCACCTGACGGCCTGGTTCCTGAGCTGCCTGGAGTTCCAGGCCTTGGGTCTTTCCGACGAGGTCCTCAATGTAGTTGAGGCGTCCGTAAGAGTCGACCAGAAAATGCTATGCCTTCAAATGGAAAAGGTTTTCCATTTGGTGTCAGAGCAAGAGCTTGGACCCTTCCTCCTGTTCCTTGGCAAGCATCTTGGACTATTTATGGTCCCTTTCTAGTCAAGGGCTTAGGTCGACGACCCTAAGGGTGCACCTGGCAGCCATCTCTGCTTACCGGGCGCGGGCCGGGAAGCAGTCGGTGGCGCAGGAGAAGGTGGTCTGGCGCTTTTTCAAAGGCCTTGATCACATTTCCCCTCCAGTGCGGGAACCCCCACCTCCGTGGGATCTACTGCTGGTACTGGCAAAGCTCATGGGCAAGCCATTCGAACCTATGCACAGGTGTGCTTTCTCTCACCTGTCGTGGAAGACCGCCTTCTTGGTGGCTATCACGTCAGCCAGAAGGATGGGAGAGCTCCAGGCGCTTTCCATCGAGTCTCCTTACCTGGTCTTCCACAGGGACAAGGTTGTCCTGCGCCCCCACCCGAAATTCCTTCCGAAGGTGGTGTCGGAGTTTCACCTTAACCAGGTGTTGACTCTGCCGGTGTTCTACCCCAATCACACCTCGGAGGCCGAATATAGGCTCCATACTCTGGACCCTAGAAGAGGCCGCTTATTATAAGGGAGCCACGGCTGAAATTCGGGAGAGGTTCGCCAGCTGTTTGTCACCCACGCTGAAGCCGCATCTGGCAGACCTGCAGCCAAGCGGACGATAAGCAGGTGGGTAACCTCCTGCATAGATCTCTGCTATAAGTTGGCGGGCATGGAGCCTCCCAGAGGGATAAGAGCTCATTCTACCCGCCATACTGCTGCACGTGGCTGCTTCCAGGGACGCCCCTATCCAGGAAATCTGCAGGGCTGCTACCTGGAAGTCAGCAAACACCTTCATTACCCACTACCACATCGACCTTGAGTCACGCCGGGATGCTGGTTTTGGGGCCTCGGTTCTCCAGTCTCTATTTCCCAAGTAAGTATATGGGGTGTGCGTCTTGCCTCCCTCCTCCCGGAGAACTGCTAGGAGTCTGCCAATAAGTGTGGATGAACAACATATCCATGTCCCTAGAAATACAGGTTACTCACCTGTAACAGGAGTTCTAGGAATGGTATATGTTGTTCATCCACACGACCCACCCGACCTCCCCGGCTTCGACGCACAACCTGAGCTTCCAGCGGGCCAGATCTGGCGTCATGGGGCGGAGCCGAGAGTTATACCACCCGGGTGGGTGGGAGGAGCAAGCTTGAAGACCTTCCGGCAAGATTTAAAGCGGCAAGGATACTGCCAATGAGTGTGGATGAACAACATATACCATTCCTAGAACTCCTGTTACAGGTGAGTAACCTGTATTTTTACACCTGGAAAAAATAATATAAATCAGGATTATTATCTAAGCACAACTCGTATTAGGTAGGTTGATATGGAAAAGGATCTGGGGATAGTAATTGACAGAGAGCTTAAATTCAGTACTCACTGTATAAAGCTGGTCCACAGATTAAATAATCTGGTAAACTGCTAAAAATGCATTTGTGACCCGGAATAGACAATGCATTATACCCATTTATCAGACGTTTATCAGGCTACACCTGGATTATTGCACTCAGTTGTGGAGTCCATTTTGGGGAAAGAATATGGATCGGGTCGAGAGAGTGCAGGGGAGAGCCACTAAATTGGTGTCAGGACTGCAACACATGACCTACGAAAATAGGTTGAAAGTTTAGGGTTATACTGACTAATCAATATCACTAATAAATAGTGAAAAAAGGGATGGACCTAAAACAGAGCCCTAGAACCCACTAGTCACTGCATCCTCACCAGAGAACACTCCTTTAATTCATACTGTTAATTTGTAATGTTAATGCACAAGTTAGGGTTTACTATTAAAGCCACATAAAAGCAAGGAAATGCAATGTTAGATTTTTTTGAACCCTAACTCTGTCTACCAACATACACCATCCCTGTGAACCCCAAAGAACTGAATGCCAAAGCAGAACCCAAATGTTTTAAAGGTGAAATGGATAAAATGCAATGTTATGTCTATGCCTCTTGTATTATTTTGATGATTACTAGGGCCCAGTAACATATTAAACTAATTTTATTGTTACCCTTCCCTCAGAGCTGCAGTCACAAACAGCCAGTTACTCCATTCTTTATTAAAATAACTGATTTATTAAATAATACTTGTGTAAATACAACCGTGGTAATCGGGTATTACACTATTTACATGTAGTAAAACAACAATACGTATCCAGGATTATAAAAAAAAGCTTACACACTTGTCTAGGGAAACACTTCTATCTTTCCTACGTTGCATAGTTTTCTTACCTCACTATCCACTAGCCTTGTTATTGCAACCTCCTTCTGCAGACACACGGAAACCCCTGTGAAAGAGGAAGAAACTCTCTGGGTCGAAACATTTGTACTCTCTCGGCCCCCGGTGCCTTGATCAAGAGAGGCTGATGTCACCTCCCTGTACCCAGGTTAATCTGATTGGCTGAAACTGCTTCAGGCCTGGAATTTTGGGTGATGACCACCTTGTCATATTATTTGTCCTTGGTGTCTCTAGGACCCAGCTTCCTCTTGCAGATTAAGCATCTAAATGTATGGTTCAGATGCCACTGAGACAGAATGTCTCCGATTCCTTTGTGTACTAACAAACTTGTCCCCTTTCCAGAAAGCCAATACAATGGAAGTCCACACTTACTTAAGAAACCCTGTCGCACTATTGAGAATTTTCAAATAGGTCAGTTTTCTCACCTTTGAACTCTGCCTCCTGGCCTCCAACTGCTACAGAAGGTACAAGCATTTGACAAATATATTCCAAACTACCAACAAATGTTGTCTGGTCATCACAGTCATGCAGTAGGTAAGTGACACAGGTTTGATTCCAGCCTGATTCTCAGGTCCTGATCAAGACTTCTCCTGGATAAAAACACAGTGTTAAATGATATGGCTGCTGCAGGTAGCAGTTCACAGAGTGTCACATTTTTGTGCTGCTTGTAAGGTCTGCTATTAATTTTCATTGCTTGTGAGTTTCAAATTTCTGCCAGTTGTAGGGCATAGCAGAGTAGATGTAGCACTGGATAGCAAATGAAATATTGGAGTGCATTTTCAGATGTGCAGAAAACCAGGGAATTTCCACCACTGCTTTTTCATAATAGTCACATTGTAATTTGTTTTATAGCAAGTCAAAACCATTACCATGGTAACAAACACTAACCAATTAAACCCAAGAGAAACATACTAACAGCCAGTAACATGCGCATGTGCAGAAAGGCGCACAGGGTACATGTTACTACACAGTACAGAATATAGTAGTGAAGTAAGCAATAAGAAATAAACAATCCCTTCTCTTCTTATTGTACAAGATAGCAAGTTGAATTGCTGGTGCATTTTGTTGCCTGTTAAAACAATGGAGCACCAGTTCCACTTTTCTCGAAATCCCACAAGGTGTAGAAGAGTCTGGCACGGCAGCTGGCCTTCATAGTTTGCCGAGCAAGAAAAGCCACACTCATTTCTGATGTTACAGAGATCTCTCTTAACAAACTGCACAGGCTAATAGCATGCAGCTGCAGCTTATTCTTTTATTCTTCCTTTTTTGGCAGGAACACATTTCTGCCTTAGCAGTAAAAAGGTCAAAAAAAAAAAAAGAAAGAAAGAAATGCTGCACTGCATGAATTGCATACAGCAAACAAAACTAATTAAATTTATTGGGCAAACAGAAAAACATATAGCCAGGCACATGTGTTTTCAGTTACATGTGTGATTCTGTATGAAATGATTCTAAGCATTACTAAACACATCAAGAATGGAGGTTCAAGCATTAACACATGGAGCAGCCTTTTAAAGTCCTTTACGTAAATGAAACAAATCCAATCCATCCTTCTTTTCTTTCTTTCTTTCCGTCTTTCTTTCTTTCTCTCTTTCTTTCTTTCTTTCTTTCTCTGTTTCTCTCTATCTCTCTCTCTCTTTCTTTCTTTCTTTCATAAAAGTGTACAGCTTTGCCAAAAGGCTGTGTAGGGCCGAACTGACAAGTTATAAATGGAAAAAGGCAAAGGGCCTTTGATGTTAAAAATGCCACATATCTGAATGAAATGTTTGTAATCAGGGCGGTTACAAGCAACTGCATCTAATAGAAGTAATGTCAGTGATAAGGGCTGTGAATGCCACAAATTGGACAGCATTACTTGAAAAATCTTTTGCAAAAGAAAAAAAAAAGCCTTAAAAGATGTCAGCATTAGCTATGTGTGATGCCTGGTCTAATATTCAGTATCAACAATATGTCTTTGAAGGTCACACTCTGTGCAGTGTTTAAGTCGGCACTTATTGAGATTGATTTAATTCAACATGTGCTACAGATTATGTCTCCATATCTGTTTGGTCTGTGCAATAATGTGTCCCTGCTACTTTTACTTTTCGTGATACGTTTGGAAGATGTGCATTAGATATATGGCTTCTGCACTACAAACCTTATATGTTTCCTTGTTGGCTGGCTTTGTCATTGAATGTTGTTTTCTCACAGAATGCAAAGTTGCCAAGTTCAGGTCTTATTAGAGATGACATGCTGTCATACAACGTTAAGTGGAGAGAATAAGTGCTGCGGCTTTGTGGAGCCCGTACTACTGACTCAGCCAGTTAGGCGAATGCCTCAACTACCCTATGGAACCAACTGAATTCTTAGTAGGTGTTAAACAGAAAGCTCTGGATGGTGATTGCTCGACACCTGCTGCATGGCAAATACTATTCCATCCTTGCTAACAAAAGAAGTAGTTGTCTGATCTAATGGCAAGGGCAGAGAGGTAATTTGGACAACTGTACCATTTTCCTATAAACTGAGACCCAAGTTCCATAATGCGACCAGAGAGGATGGACTTTTAGAGGCCACCAGTATTTGTGTCATTTGCAGCCAAATTTCATAACAGTTCTGTGCTGGGGATGAACTAGGCCTTATTATTGCCTGATGGAATACAGGGAGTAGAAGGCAAACATAACAAAGTCTGCTTCTTGGATGTGTGGCAAATTCTTTTCTCATTCTCTGCAGAGGCACAAAATGAAGTGCAGTTCCATTGTGGTCATCATCAGTGTGCCTCTCTAAACAACGAACCTCACATTTCCTACCCACCCTAATAGTCCAGCTGAGCACCCGTGATAGAATGCCAGTTTTATGTACAATGTATATGAGGTATTTATTCCTGCTTTTGCTATAATTACAGCACATCTCTCACTTATCCTTCACATGGCACTTGTTAGTGCTTGCTCACATCACTATTGAAATACACTAGCATTGCACCACAAGCCAGTGCTCTTCCTCTACCCTGTACGTGTACCTCTGACAGACAGACAGCTTGTTTATCAGACTTACATGTCTGATCATTGGAGTATGGCCCATGTGGTGCCAGTATTCAAAGACACTCTAGCCAGAACCACAGTGGCTGCTAATGCAGTAATCTTATAAGGAGTATAGAATTAATATATGTCTTGGACTGTAATTTACTTATTTTTTGTGATGTAATACTCCCAAATTTACATCACAATAATAGAACAAAAAAAAAAGTTACTCATCAAGCTAATGCAGAAGCAGCTGTTGTTTGCTTTTGACACCAACACACACATGCACGTACACACGCACACACACACACGCATACACACTCACAAGCACCCTCTTATGTGCACATAATGCCCACTAGTCAGATAGACACATACAGACACCACTACACATGCACACCCTACCAACACTAGACAGATGCCACCATACCTCACAACAGACAGACATGTGCACACCCCTCTACATACAGCCACCTGCCTGCCTCATTACACAGATGATTGCACACCACATTACTCAAGTTGTTTGTAATTTTAGCAGGTTTTTTTCATGCTCTTTTTGTCCCCCCCCCACCCGGCTACGCAGCAGCCTCTGTCTGGAGAACCTTCCAGCCTCAACTGTGCCTTGGCTGCCACTTACCACATACCTTCATCCTTACCCAGACATCCCCCGCTAGGATTGGGTCCACAGGGAGCACCCACAAACTCTTCACTGAAATGACTCAGTTTCAAGGAGGCAGAAGACAGTCAACACAATGGGGCCTGAGAGTGTCCTACTTCATCCTGCATGACTGCAGGGATTTTCCTTTTTTTACCCTGTCCCCCAGGGATGCCCACATCTAGGGCTCGAGATGCACACATATGAAATATGTGGCTGTGCATGTAGAAGCATGTCATCTAACCCCCCCCCCCCTTTTGTTCCACCAGGTATCAGTTCAGGCACAAAACAGCCACTCAGTGTGGTGCAGTTTCTACTACCAAGGCTGAGAACAGTAAGACAGGATGTGTGTCTGACTCATCAGTCCTTGAGCCTCATGGAAAGAGGGGTTATGAACTATATTGCTGGACACAAGTGGTGGCAGTATGGGTGAGTGGGTGGAATGGGGAGAAACTAGTGCAGCAATATCTGCTCCCATCATCCATCTGATGTGGAGTTACAGTATGTAGCAGCAAGGAGTCCAGTGAAGTTTTTGAATGGGAAAAATATATCTGTTTACAGTGCCGGTAGAAGCTACATATCCTTAAATAGATTGAACTCAGAAGTAAGAGTTAAGTGCCAAAACGTAACTAGGGTGGCAAGGCATGGCTTTACAGACAAACTGTGGAAGAGAGATAGGGGGAGATGACGAGACGCAAACTCTGCCATTCACTCAGTGAAGTGAGGCAGACGGGAGTTCCATGCCTTTACTTTCTTCAACTCACTATGTTCCCATGAAGTGCCTGCTGTGTTACCATGAGAGGAGGAAACTGAAGAATCTCAGATTGACAAGGAAAACCAAATGGTAAACTTGCCACTGTGTAACAAAAATTTATTAAGGGATTGGGGGTGGGGGTCAACCTGGAAATGGAGCTGAGGTTTTTACTTTTTTATTTTAAATATTATCCACCAAGGGAAATGAGTATTCTCTAGTCTTTCGCGGCCTTAACTTTTCCGAGCTGTTATCATGCATTTTAAACCAGTCTAACAGTTTAGTTCATCCCTTTGTCAGCATGTGCGTGATTCCTTCTTAGAACTTGACTAACTGCTCCTAAAGTTGTGTGTCATGTTCTGAAGACATTGAAGGCTGCTGGATAAGGCACTGCTGCTTGTTGCTTCTTTTTTTTTTGCTTTGCTCCTCCAGCCATTGGTTATCTACACACTCTGCCTCTACACCTTTCACCATGGGACAGCACCTACACATGGCTTACTTCTCAGGGTGGGGCAGTTGAGGGGCAGGTACATCCCCCCTGATGGATATGAGTAGGTAGCATGGGAGCAGGAGCCTGGGCAACAGTGCGAGGTCTGCTACATGGGGCAGATATCACCCTGCAGTGGTGGAACCTCTGATTTTCACTGTTTTTCTCCCTAGGAGGCATGTCATGCAGTGATGTTAAGGCGACACGCCAAATGTCTCAGACGTCTACCAACTAGAACAGGTGCCAGCAGCTGTATTCTCCCCGGCCTCTGCCAGGGGCTAATCATACATCCGTCACACACACCCCTCCCCTTGGAGGAGGAGGGCAGTCTGTAGAATGCTCAGTTCTCCTTCCCATGACCGGCCCTCTGACGTCTCGAGTCCAGATTTGAACCTGGGGTGTTGGCATCGCAGGCAGAAACCCAACCTCTGCACCAGGGGACCAACCCTGCTGCTTGTTGCTTCTGAAGGAACTTCAAGAGCCACTTGGTGCAGTGAAGCCACTTCTACCACAGAGCCCAGTGACAGTAAGATACAAAGCATATTTCAAAATTAGCCTCTGGGACATGGAGAAAGAGGATGTACAGACTACTGAAAAGGCAGACATGGAATTGAGGTAAGTGGCAAGGCAAGGAATACTGATCGATATCAGCGAGTAGCGGCACTTCACTAGGGTGGGGTGAGGGTATGGGTGAGAGACAAGTGCACATAGAGGAAAAAGTATACAACATTTCTGATTTTAGTGCCCCCACTTTTACTGATAACTAAAATGGTTGTTGCATAGCAGTGCTATGTAGCTATATTGTAAACAACATCCATGTCAGAACCAGTGACATGAAGGCCAGCCAGTTATATATCAATACCAGGGAAAGTTTTAGACAGTCATAAAGAGTTTAATTGTTGAACACCAAAAATAACTAGACTTGGTGGCCCAGTATGAATTTTGTGAGGAGAAATCATGCAAATAAACCTCACTGTATTTTGAAAATGTCACCAAGGAATGAAATGTGGGAAATCTTATGGATGCTGTATAGCTAGACTTCAGTAAAGCATTTGATACTGCACCACACAAAAAGTTTGTTCCTAAACTAAAAAACCTAGCTGCAAATGGGAGGTGTCATGAAATGGGTTCAGAACTGGTTGCAGGATAGGAATCGTGGTCATTCTAAAAGGTAATAAATCAACATGGAAAAATGTGGCCAGTAGGGTTCCACAGGGGTTTGTCCTGGGATGTACAAGTTATCTGAAAATGGGTACTACCAGCTGGATTCCCAGGTTTGCTGACGCCACCAAGATGGAAAGGGCACTTGCACCATAATGGGAGACTAATAAAATGCAGCTAGAGCTAGATAGATTTGAGAAATTGGTGGCAAACTTGTAGATGAACTTAAATGTTGAGAAAGGCTGGACGATGCATCCAGGAAAAAAAGAACATGAAGGCAAAGTCTTACCATAATGTCCTAGCAATTATTGAAACCAAGCAGGATAAAGACCTGGGAGTATTGATTAACCACAAATTTCAGTGGGAGCAGCAGTGTGAGGCAGCAGTTAGCAAAGCAAAGTCATGGCATGCACAAAGACAAACTTCGTAAGTAGTTCAGTGGACAATGTCCATGTGCGGATCCTGCTCAGGCCCCATCTCAAGAACAGTGTACTGTTCTGGTCCTGAACCCTGTAACTGAGGAACAATGTTGACAAAATGGAGAAAGTACAACGAAGGGTGACCAAGGTTGCTGACAGCTTGAAAAACATGGACTGGGAGGACCAATTAGCAAAATTGGGACTGTTCTTCATGAGGAAAAAGACTCAAGGGGGACACAATAACAGTGTTCAAGTGTTTGTAAGGAATAGCAGTATCAGCCCAGTTCAGATCTTTGGGATGTGCAATAATGATATGAAAGGACGAGGGTACACTCAGTGGTATTGAAGGGAGGAAGCTTCATGGGAAACATATAATCAGGAGCAACTGCTTCACAAAATGAGTGGTGAACTTTTGGAATAGACTGCAAGAACATCTAAGGTCAAACTTGGCAAGTACTTTGAGGAAAAAGGGATGACAGTGTATTCCCGTTGAGCTTTTGGAGTTAGGAACTCGATGGACAACTGGTCTTCTTTCCTGTCTTAATATGTATGTATGTAGTTGTAATTAGTTATTTTACCAGGAAAAAGCTCCATTGAGCAGTGCCTATGTACAAGGAGGTCCCAGTTGGAACAGGTAACATTACAGAAGGTAAAGTGGCAGTACATGTAATACAAGAAATTAAAAATCAGTTTATAAACACAGGCCAATAGACTGTATATAGTCTAATACAAAGCCTAGAGACAGTAGAAGTATATATACATAGGTTTTGCAACAGCGTTGACAGATTCAGTGTGTTAGTAACAAATGCGGTATTTATCATGTAGTAAAACAGAATTTACATAGTATTTTAGTAGCATACACATTTGTCAATGCAAAAATTGACCAAGTAGAACCTTAAAATAAAAGGGGATGACTAACAAATTTAGTTTAAGCGATTCCTCCAGAGCATTCCAAGATGTGGGGGCAGCCCAGCTAAAGGCTATCTTATCAAATTTTGAATAGTGCCTTGGGACATCAAGCAGAATGGTATTACGTTTTTGTAGGTTGTGCAATCCCATAGATCTTTGAAGGAGACTTGATGTACTGTATAGAAGGTTATTTTCACTATCTGTTTATTTTCCCTAAAAGGGACTTCTTGGCCCAGTGGGCTTACCGGGTCAACAGAATTCAACAAACAAACATATTCGCTGTTGCTGACAATTAGTGACAATAAACGGATAGTGAAAAATGATGGACAGTGGTACTGTATTGAAGAGTAAGCTGTCTGCGCTAATTCTGTCAGACACAAATATGTATAGAAGGTTGACTCCCACTAAATATAACAGACTCTTATTCAACCTGCTATACAGTATATTGGTAGTGAATTCCACATAGCTTTGATAGACCAGAAATATAGATTCCTTTGCTTTCTGATCATAAGCAAAGTCCATGGAGTAAACGGTCAATCACATCTAGTTTATCTAGATGAGAAACTGAGGACCTTCTGTATATGATATTGCCATAATCTGTTAGGGGACGAAAGGTCACCTGGACATGTCTTTTTTTAGCCTCATGGTTAAAACAGGATTTGTATATATTGATGAATGTGTGCCTTTATATTAAAAATCCAATGTAAAATGTGGAAACAGACCTGGCTGCTTTTATGGGTGATTAAACAGTTTGGACAGGATGGAACTACTTTATTGGACTTTTGATAAGACGGGTATAATACTCGTTCCATTACATACTGGGGCAGATAGTCTGGAACTATAAAAAGTAGTCTCAGTTCACCAGGTTACACTTAGCCTCCTTCAGCCTCCCTTCCTTTCTGTGGGCCTAATGGCTAATGCCAACTGTTGAGTGCTTGTAATTACACTTTGGGATACACTATGTATGAAAGGTGCTGTATAAAACTCATCCTCCTGTGAACATGACGCCTCACGATCTAAGCTGATATGTATTAGCTACATTTTGAACTTTCTGTATTTTTCCACTATCTGGGTGCTGTATGGTGAGACAGTATCCAGTTATAGTTTGCAGTCCATCTGTATAGGCAACCTACAAGAAAATTCTTAAAAAAAAAAGAATCAGAGTAGATTCCCGTAATAGTACGCTCCCCGGCCACAGTGGTACAGCATCTTATCAGAAAATATATATGTTTGCTATATGTTTCCCACTAGGTATAACAAGTTTTCTGTTGGTCATTTTTCTTTTTTCAGGGCAGGGCATACTTGTTTTTCTGTTACAGTTTCTTTTACCAGGGTAGCTCAGCTGAAAAGCATTATCTGATGTGCAATGAGGGCCTGCTTTTTCCCATTTCTGTAGCTGGGTGGACTGAAGCACAAAAAGGTTAAGTGACTTGCCCAAGTTTACACAGTGAGTATTTTGGTTCCAGTGGGATTTGAACCTGTGGTCACATGGTTCCCCAGTCATTCCTCTAATCACTGAACCATACTTCCTTTAAAAAAAAAAAAAAAAGTTGTTGAATCTGTTTGCTAAAGGCATTTTCTGTTTTGGAGGTCACATTTGGCAATCCAATCATTTGGATTACTGTTTGACATCAGGGTAAAGTACCATTTGCAGTATAACAAAAGCTATATAGAAACATTGATATAAAAATGTTTTTTTAGATTGAGCAGTGCAGTGGCCGTCATGACACAAGAGACCAGAAAACACCCAGACTTTGCAGTCATGGCTGAATGTATGGAATGTTTATGTAGAACTCCAGGTTGCTGGCTTCCATCATACACCAGAGACTGCAGAAATATTGACAGTGAGAAAGGAATACTACAAATGGACCTGAAAGAGTTTTGAAAAATTGACTGCTCAAGATGTATGCACTTTTGTAAAAAGTGACCCTTGTTCAGCAAATGAATTCCAATTAAAGGTCTAATTTAGAGTAACTGGTATTAAAAAGTAACTGAGAGGGGCACAGCCCAATAGTTTAGTGGTGAGAGGCACTTTCCAAACAAGTCACCTGTATTCATGTTCCAAGCCTACATCTTCGCTTTGGGCCAGCAGGTGGAGGATTGAAGCATTCAAACAGATGCTGTCCTCCTCCTGCTTCTTTGGGATGAATGGACGGCTTTGCCATCTATGCCACTGCCCCCTGTTGGCCCTGGAAGGTACAAACAGCAGAAGTAAATACCTTTCAGGGAACATTTTGGGCACAGTCTTACCTCACAGTCACACATTATGAGTTACGTTACTCATTTTATCCCTCCAGAACCATCTGTCAACATGGAGAAGGCTATATTCCACGTTATGAAATGGGCATCAAAATAGAGGCAATCTGATTGGGCAATACCTATGTGATAATGTGTCTTATACACAGGAAAGAGGTCCAGCAGTGCCCAGTGGGCACTGATATTGGTAAAGCTGCCCACTCAGAATGTTCAGAAAAACTAAAGCAGCCATCTTGTTTTGCCTGCCAAAATATTAACAGCTAATCTAGCATCATGGCAGCGACTTCAATCAAATTGCCTCTATTTTGATGCCCATTTCATAAACTTTGATGTCAGCCTCTCTGAAGTATGCAATAAGCACAAAAACTCATGACTGCCACAATCTCTTTACATTTGTCCCCCCCCCCCACTCGCTTACAGTCCTCCTCTCAGCGGCTGACTTGCCAACCACCAGCTACTTCCCTCACTTCTTCCCTTTTCTCTCATTTTTTTAACTCACATACTGCTGTCTCTCTCGGATGGCCTTCACAGCAACACATAATTCTCTTCCCGTCCCTCCGCCCGCTCACTCACTCGGTGAGTCAAAGTCCTCCTCAACGAACAACTGCTAGAAACTTCCTTCACTTACCTTCCCAGGATTGGGCTCTCATGTTTTTTTATGCTTGTATGTCCAGTAGTGTTGTTCAGTCAATGCCCACATCCCTACCTCTGCCGTTCGCAGCTGCACTTCTGCACCCATTTCCCCCATGTAACTGAAACAGTGGCATATCCTCCCTGGCACTACCTGCTCCTAAAACAGATCAAAATCACCACACGAAAAAAACACACACACAGGCATCATTTCACTACAGTTTTAAAACACCAAATGGAACTGAAGGTAGCTGGGGTGGGTGGATAATGCCATGGCAACCAGAAAACAAAAAAAACTACAACAATGGCAGCCTTCCTGGATCAAAAGTCCTCAACTCACAAAAAAATAAATAAATACTGTAAACTAAAGGCAGAGGAACTATTTTATTTAAATTAAAGACAAAAGATTTGTTTTTTGTTACTTAATATAGTTATTTTTACTTTTCACATCCCTCTATGATTTAAAATCCCATGTCATAAGCGCAATAAGCCACTCCAGTGTTTTAGGGAGAACACGGAAAATGATGCCAGGACTCAGCCAATGAGGCATATGTGCCCTGCGTACTTCCTGATTTCCCAGCCAAGAGTATCTGCTCTCCTACATCTCAGCCCCCTCCCTTAGGCTACTGGATTTTATAAAGCCCTCCCTATATGTGCTAAATGCAATGAGCTAAGCTCTGCAATTGACTTGCTGGAGGGTAGCTACTGATGTTGGCGAGGGTCCAGGCCACAGGCTGACCCTGCAGAACAGAAAGTGTCAAGAGTATAGCAGTCAAAGAGAGCCAAACACCTGACAAGCTGATGTTGGGGGGGGGGGGGGTTACTCATCTGAGAATTTGAAATAGGTCAAATTAAAATGTTTGCATACATTCTAAACTTTGTGTTTTGTTTTGCCAGCAAACCGAGGAAGTGGGGCAGCAGGCAGCTCACAGACCGGTGATGCACTGGGGAAGGCACTTGCATCAGTAAGTAAACATTCTTTTTTTATTTCTATTTATAGCCCCCACCCCAGCCTGTGTCTTATTTAGCCTTCACCGCCAGCTCCATCATCTTACCATCTCAAGTAGCCCCATGGTGTACCCCTCAGTGTGAGGCCACCAGAAGCAAAGGACAACTCCCCCAATGGTGGCCGAATCCTTAGTTGCAACTGGAGCCTGGTCAGTGGAAGCTGGGCCTATGGGTTGCAGGAGTCATATAGCTCCTGGCTGTCAGTTTATTGTGTTCGCCCTCCCTTGAGTCGGTGGCGTAAATGTGCACTAGCACGCATACAGTGGACATGCACTGGTGCAAACCAAGCCAACTCACACTTCCATTGCCATCCGTGCATGCAGCTCCTCCTGTCCTACCACATGAGATGCTTGCATGGCTGAATGAACAACCACCCTCTTCCAGATAAGGCGCGTGTCCACTGGGAGGCTCGAGTCCTCTCCCTCTGCCGTCCTTCCAGCAAGTTGAGTTAATTCCCGAACCTTAGTCGCCAGTGTCAGAGGCAGTAACAGTGCTACTACATCAATGGGCCAACCCAGTAAGTAAACCTCACTCTGGCCTGGAAAGGTTGAAGTACTCCGGTTTCAATTTTGTGAAATACATTTGGTCAACCCCCCCACCCCTCTGACTAACATGAATGAAGTAACGCTGGTTTATGAATGGGATAAACTGGATTCCCAATGATTGCTCTGATATCCCCTAACTGTCCAGTAATGTGGTCCACTGGATAGAGTTCAGAACTGTGAACCAAGAGATCCTGTTCAAATCCCACCAGAACCACTCACTTCCTCATGAATGCACACACATACACTCAATCACATTCACCACCCACTCTCACACACACACACTCACTCACTCTGTTACCTTAAGCAGTCACTTAGTCTCCTTGTACTGCATTTCACCCAGCTGTTTGTCAGATGGAAAAGCTGACATGAAAGGTAAGACTATGGCAGGATGCTTTTTCCAATCAGTTGATACTGTGGGTGGTAGTGTATTTATCACCCTTGAGATATGGAAGTCAATTAAGCAATAATGCATGACAGGGTGTGTGTCATGCTTGGATAACATCACACATTGGGTGGTAGGGCAGGAGGCCACAGGCGAAGTGTGTCCAATGCCCAAGAAGTGATGTTATCCAAGCACGACGCACAACCTGGAGTGCATTATTGCTAATGTATACTAGCTCATTTGTAAAAACAAAAATAAAAGTAAGCAGGTTTTTTTTACATTTTTAATGAATTTTTTGTATGTGGAGGTATATGAAATGAAAACAAAGTCCATAATTTCAGTTCAGTCCAGAAGTGATGCTGTTGCTACAGGACACTGTTTGTAACTGGATGGTGTCCCTCATCAGCAACCCTCCCACCCCACATCTGTGCAGGTTTCTTCTATCTCATTCCTGTGTGAAAATACTTTGTGAAGCTTTTTTTTTTTTCTTTGTTTTTTTCAGTAACTGTTGCGAGCGGGACTGGAAGTGGCAGTTACAGTTCAGACTGGGAGAAGTATGGTGAAATCTTAGGTGCCATGCTCAGACTCCCTTCCCCTTGCACAGGTGGTTTTTGAATGTTAAAAAAAAGAAACATTTTAGAGAAGAACCCTTCCGCAGCTCTGAAGAATTATGGCAAGTCTATATTTTTTAAATGAAAATAATGCCACTGTGGAGGAAGGCAGGGAAGCTGATCCGTAAGTGGCACGTACTCTGCTCTGCTTGAAATGCGGACGCACTGTTCATCGCCATCACTACTAGTACCAGTTATGGGTTTTATAAAATACAGTGATACTTTTAAACACAAAGTTTTTTGCCTTTTTGCTGTTTGTAGGGTAAAAAAGGAATCGGGGACTGGCAGTTGTAGCTGTACCGCGATGTTGAGCATAGACGATCGTGCACTGTCTAACAACAGCATGATGATAAGTGACACCAATGGTTTGCCTGTAGCTCAGTATTTTAAAAACTGACCAATTGGTAATTGAGGGAGAGGGTTTGCAGTTATGTTTTTGAAGCACATGGACTTTGTCTTTTCAGTTTAGTTGGAATTGAGAAAACGAGGTGGGGGGTTAGGAGCTGCTGTTGGTGACAGCACTCAGTTATGGCCCCCTACAGTGCTGACGAGTGGGGAGCATGGTAATATTTGTAAAGTTTGGTGTGGTCATGTGTTCTGGAGCTTCATACAGTGATGTTTTACTCAGATAACATTACTGGTGGCACTGAGGGTTGAGGCGCTGGACGCCACACCTCGCGCCACACCAGGGACCCGAGTTCAGGAGCGAGCTTAGAGTGCTGGTGGACAGTAGGGGTGGGAGAGGATTGAGCGCCCGCAGGGCTGCTCTCCCACCTGGGGGGGGAGGTTGGGGAGTGCTCGGCACATCAGCAGCTCCTTGTGGAGACCAGGAGTGCTCTAGCTCACTGAGCAGCACATTGCAGGGCGTGCCCGATGCAGGCAGGGGTTGCTGTGCGTTGGGTGTGCACATGCATTGGTGGGAGGGGAGAAGAGCTCACCAGAACAGGGAAAACCCAGGTCTGTGGGGAAGGCAATGGCACCTGCCCCCATGCCCACTGCCGGGTCCTTCCTGTCTGGCCTTCCAGGTTCCTCTGCCACATCGGAGCTGACTGTTGACAGCGCCCAAAGAGGAGGGTTGGCCCCACCCTGGTGGGATTAAGCTGGGGGTACCGATCATGGCTAGAGGAGGCACAGGTAGGAGGACTTCAGGTGGGGTAGGAATAGGCAGGATGCCTGAGAGAGGATCCACAGATCGCGACCGGAGGGAAAAAGATCCTACAAAAAAAAAAAATCACTGGTGAAGGTGGGCATTAACCAATGATAGCCAAGAAAATGTTCTTGCCTTTGTATAATTTTGTTTCATATGAAGATACCTTGGACTGCAGAAGAAGTCTAAGGACATGGACGGAGCTGATGGGGATGTTAGTATCAAGAAAAGAGTTTGAAATCCAGGCAGGGCTGAGAATTTGTCTTCCGAGATGAGTGTGTTGGAGAAGGAAATCGATTTAGAATCTCAGAATGCAGTTCTGGATGACATGTCTTTTCAGGCATGTTAGTAAGTGGGAAATAACACAACAGAGTTTGCATTCTTTATGGCATTTGGGCACTCCCCAGCACACACTGGAGAAGTGCCTATATCTTCCAGCAGTGAGTGCAGTGCTCTGGAATGTGTTATTGCACTTATAGAATGGCCTGCTAGTAAACATTCTGGCTAAATGCAACACTGCATATGTGAGTACATATGGCATCTGACCTTGTTTGTATAACAATAGAGCTGTATTTGCTGCAGCTTTCTTGACCCATTTTATTAAGAGCATTAGTAGATGTATAGCACATTCATAAAGCAGCAGTCCTGATGGGCTTTACCCAAAGCTCCTGACCCTCTCTGCTCCTGCCATTGCCTCTCCTGTCGCCTTCCTACTGAGTCTCTCCTCCTCTCTGGCCTCCGTCTTCTTCTGAGAAGTATGCTACTGTCACTCCTTCCACAATAGTGGCGACTTCTCTTCTCCTGGTAACTTCTGTCCTATAACCCTCCTCCCTACCCTCTCTAGACTCCAAGAGCACATAGTTCTATCCCAACTCTCTCTCTTTTTCTTGACTTCACTTCCTTTTTCACCCCTTTCCAGTCTGGCTTTTGAAAACTCTACTCCACAACCTCCTCTGACTCACTGATTCCATCCACACAGCGATGGATCAGGGTCTTCTCACTGCCACCATTTTCATTGACTTAGTGAAAGCCTTCAACACCATCTCCCATTCACTTCTGCTTCACAAACTAGTGATAGTCTGGTCTTTCAGTCTCCACCACTCATTGGTTCGGCTCGTACCTCACAGATAGATCTCAATCTGTGAGGCTTGGAGGTGCCTTGTCCCTTCCCCTCCCCTCCCCATTACTACCATTGTCCCCCAAGGCTCCATACTTGGACCACTGTTATTCTCCATATTTTTAAATGACCTTCCATCTGCCTGCGCACTTGCGTCCATACACATATACACAGACGACACAGCCCTATTTGTCTCTGGCTCCACTCCAGCTGAGCTGATGTCCAAGCTCAACCTGATTTTGACCGAGTCCAACAATGGTTCGGTCAAATCAGTCATCGCTGAATGCCAAAAAGACAATATGTGCTTTGGCACTAGACCATGGCTTTCTAAATTCCCGTCCTGCTGTCCCTTCCACATCACAGATGGAGTCCCAGTTGACGATGTGCCTGCCTTCAAGTACCTAGGCATCTGCCTTGACTGTCACCTCCATTTCTCCTAGCATATAGACGCCATTCACAAAAAGCTTCACCCTAAACATGGTACCTTTTATACGCCCAAAAGCTACATCCCCCTCCCTGCCCACCAAGACATTCTTACAAGGATGATTCTCCCCATCTTTGATTATGGCAATATAGTCTATGGTGCTGCCCCTAAGTCCACTCTGGCTAGACGTGGACCCCCTCTTCCACTCCTTCTGCTGCTTTGCTCTTAGCTACCCTACCTGCACCCACCAATGTACTTTCTACTCTGCTGTCTCCCCATACCTCTCAACTGTACCACATTACGAGGAACGTTCCTCATTTTACTTCACAAAAGCTCCCTGTTCCACATTATGAGGACTTGTTCCACATTCAAAGTCAACATTTTAAAGCAAAAATCCATAGTAAATGATGCAGAAAATATAGTATTCAATTAATAACAGACTTTCTGAACACAAATGCATCATGTTAACAGTGTTTTGAGCTTCTTAGGTAAAGATTTGACTAAGTGTTCCACATTTTGCCCATTTGTTCCACGTTTTGACAGGCAATGTTCCACATTTGGGGGGACAAAAAGTTGAGAGGTATGTCTCTCCCTCCCTTCCCTGGAGAATTGCTGTCTGTCCCGCTGTGCCTCCTTCACCTCCAAACTCTGGCTATCCTCCTTACCCCCTATCTCAACTCGCTACTCTATCCCTCTACCCCCTCCCCCTACTCCCTGCGAAACTCTGGGTTTCACTCCCTCAAGCTCCCTTCTCGTAAAACACTTGCTGGTCAATCAGCCTTCTCTTTCTACTTTACTAAACTCTGGAACTCTTTCCTCTAACATTCGCTCTACCTCCTCTAAACCCTCCCTAGTCTTTCTTCTCTGCTCCCACACCTCTCCCTCGTGCTACTGTCCTTAGCATGCCTGGCCTTGTTTCCTCCCTCTTCTTTACACCATGCCATTTCCTCATAACTTCCTGCTCCTTCTTCTGATCACCTGTACATTTCTCATTTTTTTCCTACTCCTGTTCCCTTTTATAGCACACTATACCAGTTTAAATAATTGCTTCTCTATTTCCGTATCCCTATGCACTATTCGATGGCCCATTCAAATGCGACACCCCAACAGTGAAACCCAAAAACAGACCATTACAGCGACAGTCGCTGTCTTTTGGGATGGCACAATACCGGTGTTTGTATTGTGCTGTTGCTGTGCGGGACATCGGGGAATTTTGTGTCGAGCACAAGTGGTGCTTCCTCCACTATTTAAGGTGTATTCTGCCTCTTCTGCTATTGTTCCCCAGGTACTGTACCTGAACTGCTACTGTTAATTGTACATTTTTGTATATACCTACCTAATTGCATTCTGTATATTGTATTAACCCATGTACTCATTATATTCTCTATTTTTCTTTTGTGTAAATGTACTCATCTGGTGTACTAAGTAACACTCTGCCTGTGGCCTCATGCCTCAGCACACACCAGAGGAGTGCCTTTATATCCCAATGAATGCACATCCTGTGATAAGCTATTGCATGTATATGGGTGGGGGTGTGTGTGTGTGTGTGTGCCCCTGTGCCCATGTGTTTGTGTATGTAAAGCCTAGTTTAAATGGTGCAACTCTTGTAGTCGTAGCAAGGGTTCACTAGGGTTTTATAGGCTGCGGGAGATCATGAGGCCCATCTAGACTGCCTGCCCACTTCTCAGTGGTAGCTCTTTAGGCTATATTGCAAGAGAACTATTATGTTTAGTCTACCTTTGAAGGTCTGTTTATTTGGGTAGACTGTTCCACATAGCCACCACCCTCTGTGTGAAAACGTATTTGCATTTGGTTGTTTTAAATTTGGACCACATTATCTGTCTTGAGTGACCTCTTGTGTTTTGCCCTCTTCTTCCTAAATTCTTGGTAAAGTGAGGACATAAGGGTGTCATCCTGTAAAACATGTAAGGTTAACTCATTATTTCCAATAAATATCGATATGAAGTCTTAACTATCCGTTGTTTACCTGACACAAAATGGCCACCCAGGTAATGAGTTAAGTGTAGATCCCCTCTAGCTCTCCTAGTTTCCAGAGAAAGTAGGCCTAAGTGCTCCATTCTTTCTTCATAAGTGCAATTTTCCAATCCCCACACAATTTTTGTCATCATCCTCTGTATTCCCTCATTAGTTTTTATAACCCTCTGAAGGAATGGTGACCAAAATTGGGAGGCAAGGTCACACTAAATTTCTGTATAGCAGCATAATTATCATGTTTGACATTTCTTAAACCTGTCTCCTGGTTTTCTCCTTCAGGTTCCCATGGTCTCATTTCAGTTTAGGTGAAATAGGCATTGTAGGAGGGTATCAGGATGGTTTGAGTCCCATCTCTCTGATAGGGTGCAGCGGGTAGTGATGGGAAAGTTCTCCTCCTCCCCAATGCCTCTGTCATGTGGAGTTCCACAGGGCTCGATCTTGTCACTGATGTTGTTCGCAGTGTACATGCTGATGCTACCCCTGGGTGAGATCATCTGGAAATACAGCATGGAGTTTCACTGTTATGCAGATGACACCCAGCTGCATTTGTCATTTGTACCTGGAACATCCAGCACTGTTGACGTGCTTAACAACTGTCTGGTTAAATTCAATGACTGGATGGCTTTCAGTTGGTTGAGACTAAACCCGGATAAGACAGAGGTGCTAGTGGTCAAGCCAGGTCGTGGGCCTGATGGGTTGCAACCTGGAGCGGACACAAGTCTTTTTCTGAGGTCTTCTGCTTTGGTAGCTTCCCCGAGGGTGCATAATCTAGGTGTGATCCTGGGCAGTGGGCAGACCGTTGAAGATCAGGTCTCGTCTGTAGTTAAGAGTGTTTTTTACCACTTGCAGAACATCGCCAGGTTCAAGCCCCTCATTCCGCCCAAGGATCTGCTGACACTGGTACATGCCTTTGTTACCTCTGGGCTTGACTACTGTAACACTCTTTACTTTGGAGTCACGTGAGGGACCCTCCACAGGCTGCAGCTGGTGCAGAATGTGGCAGCCCGGTTGCTAACGGGCCTGCCCAGGTCCTGTCATGTGACCCCAGTCCTGCATGCTTTGCACTGGCTGTCGGTCAGGTGGAGGGTCCTTTTCAAGGTGGGATTGCTCACCTATAAGGCCCTATATGGGCAGGGTTCTGGCTACCTGTTGGAGCTCCTGACACCTGCGACCTCTGCTCGCTCGCTCCCTCCACTCCTCTTTGAGGGGCTTCCTGGACGTTCCCAGGGTTCGGCTCAAGACATCCGGTGACCGAGTTTTTAGTGTTTCTGAGCCAACCCTGTGGAATGCGCTTCCATCTGCAGTCCGGGAGGCCCCCTAATTGGTATTTTCAAGCAGAGTCTAAAAACCCACCTCTTCGGCTTGGCTTTTACAGAATCATCTTGCATCCTACTGTTTTAATTATTATAGGTGATCGTAAAAACTGGAATTCTGATTTCTACTTATTTTTGTAATTTCTTGATTTTAATTGTGTATTTCTCATGTTTTTGTTAGGTGCTCAGAGCCTCAGCGATTGGGCGCCTGAAAAATAAAATTTGCTTTTCCTTGCCCAACATAATTTGATCAGTATTTGCTCCTTGCAAGGCATTCTGGGATAAGGCATTGATTGAGCTTGACTTGCTGCTGTTAGGGTAATAAACAGCTTTTAAAGTGTAGAGTTGCCATCATTCAGCTGGGAAAACCAGGTGCACATAAATCAGGCTAGGCATTTATTTTTATTCACCAGGTGACTCCTCAATAATACAAGAACCCGTTTTCAGGAATGTCCCAGATTTCAATTTGTGTCTGTGAGAATCTACCTGAAAACGGTTATATATTCTGTAGTTGCAAACCAACAGGTTTTAATTGTATTACTGTGATCTGGTAATAAGGGGTACTATGAAATGTTCCTATCCGGTATAATTTGATTTTAGGTAGCTTATAATGTAAAAGCCACTGTCAGGATTTAAAACGAGGTTACCTGCTTAATAGGCATGTAACACAAAAGTATGTTCCGTATTGTGTAGGTTTTTCATCTTGGTGGACTTGCCCATCGGTTATTATAACGCAAGAGACCTGGGTGTGAGTCCTTACTGAAATTTTAAATTTCAAACAAGAAACCAGGGTTCAAATCCTGAAAGGACTTTTATATTAACATTTTTCAAAATTTTATTTTTAGTTTTAATGTCAGAGATAGCAGTTCGGAGTTTGAATAGAAGAATTACAGAAAAATAGAATGTCATTATTTTAACAAGATTTGTGCATATTGGAATGTGCTGCATTTAACTTTATTTTTATCTTTAAATGTAATACTTTTAATTTCAGTTCATAGCTCAGCAGACTGATAACACATGGTGTTGTGGAGCTGGAACAGTTAATTTACAGTAAAGAAACTTGGTTGTGAACAGCAATTTGTGTGGCTAGGAGAAAGCATTTGTGTCGCATTGACTGCCTGCTCTATTAGTTTTTATTTATTTATTTATTTATTAAGTCTAGGATTACAAATACCTTTGAGCCTTTGCTCTTTTACAAAGGTTCCACGTCAGAGAAATACAAATTATGGGGAACATCAAGACAGACATTACAACAATGTGGACATTGCAAACAGAGTACAGATTAATACAGTTCAAGGGTAGCATTGTAACAAGGCAGCCAGTGGCATTTGTCAGAGAAAATAGACAACAGATAAGAAGTGCCAGAGTCATAGGGAGAGGGAAGAGGGAAGGGGGGGAAGGAATGTAGGAAGGGTGGGGAGAGGGTGAAAAGTGCAGCAAACAATGCAATGCTACCAATAAAGCATGAAAATAAAAGGCAGTCCCTTGAAAAATCTGTAGGTAGTGACTCTGGGTTACCTGGGTGAGGGTGTCATAATGAGTCGCTGTATGCTTGTGAGGAACTTTGACTAGAGATGGGTAAAGTTTGTCCACAATGCTTGGTGTAATCTTTTGTGATGTTTGTCCACCGTGATGTGTGATGTCAGTAACAGAAGTGTATGAAGTGCATCCTTGGTGAAGGGCCAGCTTCAAGAGGCAGTCATTTTGTCAGCAAAGTCAGTCCAGTGAAGTGTAGCATGCAGTCTGGCTGTGGAAAAAAAAAAGTTTATTCCTCCTCCCATCACCACCTTTGTAGCACTACATCACTTTCCTCTTCCCTCTGATGGTTCCAGCTGTATAAAAAATAAGCAACTTTATCCCAGCCCGCATATCACTCCCACCCTCATCCCTCCATAGTCCCAGTACCTCCTAACCCTCTCATAGTACCCAATCAAGATCATCACCCAGACCCTTGTCCCAGTAGCATAAAAAATGCCCCATCCTCCGAACCCACTTAGCACCCTAACGCCTCGCCTCCTCCCCCTTAGGTATGCTAACACCACAAATTAAATATTATTTCCAGAGTGATGGTGACCAGCACAGTCCTCTTCACATCACCTTTGCCAGCTATCATGTCAGTGAATGAATGAGAGTGAAAGTGCACTCAGTATTCAGTGTGCTTTTGCTCTCAGTAATTCAGATGGGTGCAGGCTGAGGTGGTGTGAGGAGGGCTGCAGCGGTAGCGGTTTCTTTGAAAATAATATACTTTTTGGAAATGTCACTGCATGTAGGGAAGGGGGAATTAGGGTGCTAAGTGAGTTGGAGGAAGGGGCATTATTTATATTTCTGGGACTGTGAGGGGTGAGGAGAGTGGTTAATTATTACTGTATTCTATGTGGGTGGGGGGAAGGGTTTTCCTTTTCAAAAACTGTTGTTGGGGACTGCGAGGAGGAGGGTAGGGGGTACTTAAATAAATGCTATACCTACATATCTTGTGCATTTTATGCACTTCTGTGTCAACAGACAACTCTTTTCAAGTAGCTATTGGGATATATGTGTTTGCTTTAGTTTGTTTTCACTGTTCATACTTGTCCTGTGTAACTATCCTGGGAGACTCCATTTACTGGTTGTTGAAATCTCATTCTCCATGAGAGCTGCAGTAGCATATGAAAACATGAAGTCACATCACCCATTTATATTATGTATCTCTATGCTGAAAGTGCAAATAGCCTGAAAAGACTCCCGGGGAAACACACACGTTGAATGCATTTTGAAGCAGCAGTACTAGTTAACTAGCAAAAAATGTCATCCTACCTTATTTTGGTAGTAATTTATCCCTGATAATTTTAGATCTTTCGTTGTGGTATTTTAAATTAAGTCAGCTATTTTTAAGACCCTGTTAATTACAACTTTTGTCATTTGTGTGGATCTACAATAAAGATGGCAGCCTCCAGCAACTTTAAAAAATATTCTCTTCAGGGATCGCTCATAACCTGCATCCACTGTAGTTATAATGCAGATATGTCAGGATGTTTTCAGCACATGTAGCTGATGGTCATCAGCACAGCACTGCTCTAATTTGCTTACATCCATGATGGTGGGCCTGGCAAAGGACCAAATAGCTTTTAAAAACTTCAGAATCCTCTATTGTGCCTTTGGAAAGAAATAAAGCAAAAAGAACATCAGATATATTGATGTTTTGGTTTGTTCTGCTGTAACTGCCAACCAAATTATTTACATTTTTGTTAACTAGTACTGCTGCTTTAAAGGAAAAAGGCTCTGCTTTACAACTCAGTTTGCAAATCCAATTAAAGGTAAGTGTTACATTTCATTGCTTGCTGCAACTTGTTTTGTTAAACTCTAGTTAAGCAGACAGGCATACTGTGGAGTCTAAAGGGTGCTGAAACATGTTCCCATATGCAAATGTAGCTCTCAGGGACAATGAGAGTTCTACAACTGTAAAATGAAGTTCCCCGGGATAGTTAGAGGGAACTAGTATGAACTAATAAAATATAGGAAAGCAAACCCATATATCCCCAACAACTACCCAAAAAGTTGTCTTTTGACAAGGAAACAAGTAACATTTACAACATGTGAGGATACAGTTCTCCTTTAATGGGTTAGGGGGAAGGGAACACTTTTTTTGTACTACTGGAACTGTTGGGGGGAGGAGGGTGGTTGATGTGGTGCTGTTAGGATGAGGGAAGCGTTAACCATGCTCTTCTTTTGAGGAGGCAGCATAGTGAAGTAGTTAAGGGCTCTGAGCTACAAACCTGAAGACCAGGGTTTGAATCCCATCAGCTCTCACTTGCATACTGTGTGACCCTGAGCAAGTTACTTAACTTCCTTGTGCTCCCAGGTCGTACCTGGAAACAAGCTCCGGCTTAGTGTGCCTTTCCTGGTTAAACAATTCCCCCTTTCCTTTTTTAACCGTTATTCACCCACAGGGCCTGCTGAGTTTGACAGTGAACTGTGCAGGTAAGTTAAAGTAATACTTTGGCAAATTAAGTAAAGGGATTTGGCAAAGTGCTGCCCAGTTTGCTTGCATTTGCTCAGGCTTTTGTGATGGTACAGTTTGCCACTTTGCTATATCTTCCAGGGTGAATTATTATTTTGCCACATTTCTAACTTTGACCCCTCCAAATATTTCAAAGTGACTGTAGATTTGTGGTACTTATGAATTAAATGCCTACTGTGTCACAATATACTGAGAAACTTGAGCTTTTTAGAAAATAATTAAATTAAAATTTTACAAGCTTTCATCCCTGTGTATATTTATAAATGTTGAAAAATGATGTCACCAAAAAAAAAAAAAAGTCTCTTTGGAGATGACTCAAAACTGGGGGGTGGTAGATGGGGAGGAAGGGAGGGTGGCCCTACAGGGGGACCTGGAGGCTCTGGAAAGGTGGTCTAGAAAGTGTAAGCTGAGGTTCAGTGCAGGGAAATGCCAAGTACTGCACCTGGGAGCCAGAAAACCGGGCCAAGTGTACACCCTGGGGGGAAATGCTATAAGTCTAGGTGGCTGAGAGGGAGCTGGGGGGGGGGGTGGATGTCAAGATGAACAACTCGGAGATTTGTAGGAGGGCAGCGGAAAAGACCAACAGGATGCTTGGATGCATCGCTAGGGGGCTCACCTCCAGAAGGGGGGAAGTGATACTCCCACTATATAACTGCTTGGTGAGGCCGCACCTCGAGTACTGCGCGCAGTTTTGGAGGCCACATTTAAAGAGGGACATTGAACTCCTGTAGAGGGTCCAGAGGAGGGCAACCAAAAAGATTTGGGGCTTGGGAGATGGGACCTATGGGGAGAGGCTCGAAGAGCTGAATATGTACATATTGAAAGAGAGAAAAGACCGGGGGGACATGATAGAGGTCTTCAGATACATAAAGGGGGTAAATGGGAGGAGGAGCAGTCAGGGTGCTCCAAAGGAAGGAGGGGCAACTAGAGGACATGGGTGGAAGCTGGAGGAGATTCAGGGAGAAAGGAGGAGGTGCTACTTCACTGAGAGGGTGGTGGAGCTATGGAATCGCTGCCCAGGGGGCTGGTGGAGGCAGAAACGGTGAAGGGGTTCAAGAGGGAGTGGGACAGGTACAGGGGAAGGGTTCTGGAAGCAAAACCCAGTGCAGCGAGAATATCTGGGACTGGGAAGGGAGAAGCCAGAGAGGGAGAGGGGGGCAGCAAGGTCAGCTCCCAGGGTGGGGGCTGACCACACGAGCAGACACTAAAGACCGTTAGGCCTGTTCTGCTGGCATTTTAGTATGTTAGTAAAAACATGTTGCTTTGATGTTTTGGGTATCTTGCCATAAATCACTTCTTCTCTTTCTGATGAAATATTTTCCAAGAAGAGTCTCTGGCCTCACCACTATTTCAGGGGTTAATTTAAAGTTGTTTTTTCCCCTTTGTCTATTTTTTCTGCTTAGATTTATTCACCGGATCATACCAACAATAGCTTCTCATCAAATCCTTCAACACCAGTCGGTTCTCCCCCCTCCCTCACAGGTAATGTTGATTATGACAGAGGCTTTGAAAATGAACATGTTGATTAATTCTGCTGCTTTCACATGAATAATTCCAACAAGTGGGGCAATATGTTTATATACAGTAGGCTAACTGAAGTATATACTTAAACCATGGCTTCAGAGGCCACCCACGGTGAAGCAGTTGTTTGAAACGGACGACCCTGGCAGAAGTAGAGGCTGCTCCCCAACATTGTACACATGGGAAGGCAGCAGTAAGGCACAAGGTCGAGTGGATTTTAACATGTTGGTCTAGAACATAGAAGGTTTAACCTTTACAATCCTGTAACTTGAACTGTAATAGAGAGAGTTTAGAAAAATCGATGTCAGCATTAAGGATCCGCTTCCAGTGATGTCTATTGGCACACATTCTCTGGGTCCTCTTTATCAGCCCAGTTTTTGAGAACTTCACATTTTGTGTTATACTGTAGGGGTGTGTGTGTGTGTGTGAAAAGATCTAGTATCAGGCTAATCACGAACTGTGAGTAATACTGGTAGTGACTGCAGTGCGGGATCCCTGTCTTGTACTGGGAACTTGCAATGCTTCTTTTAAATAAAACAATTTTGTAATTTTCAGTGCTGGGCTAGTGGAAAGCCACTGTCTGATTGGGAGGTTTGTGCTGCACATGCACATTCCTCCTTTAATGCAGCTCGGAACAAGGAAAGCTTGTGGTAGGGTACCTTACCTTGTAATAGCTGTTTTGTCACAAGACACAGAATAGAATGGAATTTGGTCTCATACATTGTGCATGCATACCCCATAGCAAAGTGCTTTACATACTGTACCAATTAATAAGATGCTGGCTTGCACTGTCCACATGTGTGCAAACATAGAAATAGCTATTGTGTGTGCACACAACATATTCGTGCATAATGCATTAGAACCATCCTGTTGAGAGGATGATTGTTTGCCAAAACACCAGTATTTCTCTTACAGCTGATGTGGTATCTTTAACTTCCACATTTACAACCACTAAAGATGGTCAGAAGGAACCTCAGTTTAACATATTGTGCAGAGGTTGGCACCTTCAGCAGTGCAGCACCCTTCACTGCCACATTGCAGTAGTCACTTTGGGTATGAACCCTTACCCAAGTTCTCCGTGTGAGACTTGAGCCTAAGGCATTGTGGCTTAGCAACTGGAGCACCACTGACTAAGCCAAACTAATTCACACATCCCAGACAGACTTGTCTTGAATGATCCATTTATCACCCAGTATTAATGCACAAGAAGTAGTGCAGTAAGCAACAGATAATCCACTACAGAGTGTGTGATCATGCTGTGATGTATGTACACCTTGGTGTGTGTTGTGAGGTGTGAGACGGCAGGCTGGGTACATTTAACCACCCCAAGGTATGCATATATCAGAGCATAAGTGCACACTCTGTAGTGGAGTATCTATTGTATAAAATTATCAAAATTATTTTGGAAGGAAATAAAATAAAGAAAGAAGTGCAGGCATATGGCCATTGTTGGGGGTAATGTACAGTCATGTGTTGTGTTTCGTCTAATCAGGAGACAGCATTTTTACTGATTTTTTTCTCACCCATTTTATAAAGTCCGACAAACCTGGGGGATATGGAACCTCATACACCCATAGAAGGATACCGAATGCAGAGCTGACTTTAGCAGAAGTCATTTTATTGGTTTCTGTGGCGAGTGCTTAGACTACTGGGTTCTTCTGACAAGTCTCAGTGGCAACTGCCTTCCAAATATCAGAGCTGTGTACAACTAAACACTCTGGAGTGCACATAATACATACTTTGTAATATCTGTTTCCTGACTTATTTAAACAGTATCTCTAGCTCAGTTTATTCTAAGTAGGGTTCATAGCATTACATAATGACATATAAAGTCACGATATTTTTACAGCGCCCTTTAGTACATACAGTAGACCTTTGACTAAAGCAATAAAGTAATCCCCTTGTTTCTCTCCAGTCCACTTCAGACTTGGGCACCACGCATCCACTAGTGCAACAGCTCTATATTCTGACACATCTTAAAGCTGCAGCTGCTGACTCAGAGAACTCGTGTGCACCAGGAAGTGGTGTGAGAGAAAACTAGTGGTCTACATTTACTTGTCTGCTATGGAAATACTTTCTTCCACATGTATATTTTGGAAGTGCTGTACTTCTTTCCTCTGCAGTCCGCTTTGGGGCGGGGAGATGAAGGAGAGAAAAGAGTCATTTACCTGTGTTATATTGTTGCCACAAAAAGTTAGAAAATATAAATCTAACAATGCCGTTTGTTCGCATTAGCAGGCACAGCTGTTTGGTCCAGGAACGGAGGACAGGCTCCATCATCGCCCAACTACGAAGGTCCCCTACACTCATTGGTATGCACTATATTTCAAATGAAGATCTGGTTGTGTTTGAGTTCATATTCTTACATTAGTCCCAGTAAAATATATATTGTCTACATTTTTCAGCAAAAGAGGAGTTCCCCATAAATCCAGCATCATCAGGAATGAGGCAGCCCTGCTATCCACAACACAAATCATCTTATATAAAATGTCATTTGGAAAAGGACAGGTACCTTTAAAAATGATGCTGCATAAGAGGGTATATGGCTAGTGAGAGGTCACCTCTAAGGAAGCATCCCATTGTGACACAAAATGTTGGTTGATTTGTTGGGTATGTATGGTGTCTGTGGAGCTCACTGCATGAGCCAACTACCCGGCCACTGAGAATATCATTTTATTTATTTTAAATAGAAGTCTTTCAATACAGAATCATTTTTGTTGCTACTAGAGCCTGACCTGTTTAGTTTGTTTTGAGGGTAGTTGGTTGCCTTATTCCTGTTGATTCTGTGCTTGCATTTTAGTAAGCGCACCACGCTCCCTGTCTGTGGCACTTTCTGTATTTTCTGTTTCACGTGAAGTCAAAAAAAAAAATACACTATGAAAAAGAATCAAAATGTACAGCAGACACTACAGAAGACCTCCTGTTCATGTTTCTTTTTGTGTAGCTAGTGTTTCATAACAGACATTTTCACTGCTTCTGTCAGAAAATCAAGATCTCCAAGTACCTTTCAAAACTTTAATGCACAGCCCATTAAAGCAGGGATGTTTCTCTAATGTGAGAGTAGTGTGACACCTTTGATTGGACCACCATTCATATTGTACAGGGACCCTGGTTGTTTCTTTACTGTAACATCTGTGCACAGTATCATGTTAGTCCAATAAAGGATATCCCACAGTCTAGTGAGTCTAGGTTGCCAAGGACCAGTATCGTTTTGTATATTCTTTCCAGCTCTAATCTGAGGTCAGAGAGTTACTACAGAACTTACAAAACCTAAATGATGAGTGCCCTTAACACCCCACTGCTACATGATTTTTATCTGTGTATGATCTTTTAAGTACAGTAGCTTAGAATATAATGAAGCATGGGATTGGACAGCCAGCTCATAGCTCTTTTCTTTTGTTTACATCATTGTTAAAGTTTAGTTTCTGTCTGAGGTGAAGAATTACTTGAACTATACACCTCTTTGGGTTCTGAACACAATTTCTTCTCCATGGTTATTCAGTCTGTGTCTTTGAAATGATGACTAGTGATCTTGTAAAACTGTTTATGTCTTAAGAATGAGTCTTCTTCATAAAGCCCCACTCTTTGCTCTTTGGCACTAGTGCTGGGGGCACCAGGATCTTTTAGGAGTTAAAACTTTTGGTACCAGAATGCACCATGGACATGCACACGGCATCATTCCCAAACCCGGGTCACTGTTGTTGCAAGCGGTGGCACTACTGCTGTGCATATGGGCCGGTATTCTGTTGTTCCTTTTGATGGAACTCCAGATTCAGATTTTTTCATTATCTTGACAATTTCTGTTGAACCCCTTGCAGCTTCCTTCCCTTTCTGGGTTGGCTGTTTGGTGATCGTTGAGGACTACAGACCAGACCACTGACCAGCAGAACTAGCATAACATAGCATAGTAGTACTTTATGCTATTTGTGCGCCTTAGTGTTAGCTGGTATGGTTGCGATGTATCTTTTATTAGTATGTTTGAATTATGGGTCTCTGCCTGCCATAACTCCTGTTTTAAATAAAAAAAAGGGGTGTGAGGGCAGAGCCCCCCCCCAAAGAAACTAGAAGAAGGAATCTTTTTAGATTATCCTAATCTCAGGTCTGTGTCTCCTTATTTTAGGTCATGGCATACTTTTGAAGAGACATTCCATTCCTTTGACCTTTCACATCTGTGCTTTTCTAAACAAGTTTTTTCTTTCTCTCGCCTTGGAAAAATGAAACGGAGGTAGGTGCATATGGCACCACTGTTTATGCTGCTGGTGCATGTGAAACCATACTCGGTGCCATGCTCATGCCAGCCACAAAGGTCTCACTCCCACTGGGTCTGGGTGCCTCAAGCCCTAAGAACAAAGGGTGTGACTCTATAGAGATTTTCTTGTACCTATGGAGTTACAGTAAGTCGCTTTCCTACTGGTCTTATGTTGCACCCGTTGTCCCCTGAGAACTAAGTTGATACATCCCAGCTCATTTGGTGGCCTGAACTGAGATTTGAATTCAGGTCTCCAGCAGTGAAAACTGTCATCCATTAAAATTAATCACTTGCAAAAAATTGGAAAAAAATATTTAGATGCAGTTGAAGTTATATTTTATCTAATGTCTACCTTTCACTTCCCCTTTCTTTGTGGAAACAGGATCCTTTTCCCAAAGAGTTGATGTCTTTGTGCTATTTACCCCTTTGTAGAACTCACAATCCTGTTTGTGACATTACAGTATATTGCTGTGGCATTGAATAGGATGTCATAAAATAGCTGACTTGCGCGGGGGTGCCTATTTGTTATTTTGTATAGTGTGTGGCTTAAAACATAAAAACGCCACCCCCCAAGTGATCTTCAATTAAATTTTGTATTATTAAAAAAAAGAAAAAAAAAATCCTTCACCCAGCTCCTAAAAACCCACACAGTTAAGGAATGGGTTTCTGTTTTTTGAAACAAGAGAATGTGGTAGGGAAGGGTTGGGGTTCTGTGTTTGTGGGATAAAGGAAAGTAAAATGGCGGGTGGCATGAATTTCTATTCCAATGTAATTAGCTGATGTACCACAGAAGGGGTATGACAGCGTTCAATGACCTTTGAACTGTGGTAAAATAGCTTTTTTTGTTAGGTTTGAAATCCATGCATAACAAGGGGAAATCCTGGACTAGTATAAAATATAAGCTGAATTGTGTCCAAACACTGTTTTTTTCATTTCCCACAAAAGTGAGAAATTAAGCTGCCTAGGCCCCATCATAAATAACTGAGGAAGTGATTCTGTATACCACATTCAGCAGTTACCCTCCTAGTACCTATGTTAACAGTAACACTGCTTTCGATGACAGTTTAGCTAGTCATGTAGACATTTGGAGCTCTCTGGGTTTACAATCTCAAGGTTCTTGTCAGTGATGCATGACTTTATTTGCATTAAGGAAACAGATATATAAAATGATCCATAAATTCTGTTTTAGATCGCTCCTTTTCTTCTGTCTTGTACATTACACTTTGTTCCCATTTTGACTCTGCTTTAGTACGTTTTTTTACATTTGAAATAGTAAAAGAAGTGCTCCTTTAATATGGCTATCCTTCAAGGCATAAATTAGTGTTGGAGACTTGATTAGCGGCATCGCTAATCAAAGTAAAAAATGATTAGCAATTGGCCGAAGTTGATTATCAATTATCAAAAATTGATATTTTTGCTCAAAAACCCCATACAATGTACTTATCTTGCTCTGTATTGATAAAATACACATTTACACAAGTTTCTGAGACTGATACTGTTTTACTTAGCCATTTCCAGAGAAATACAGCAATTGTGCAGCAGCACACATACATTTCAGAGCCGAGATAGGATGTCTGCCAAAGCAGATCGTGAATTTGTGACGTGAGCGTGATCCATCGTGAGTCGTGACAAATTAAATAATGAACCCCTGCCCCGGCATAAAAACTGGGACCACAACTCCCAGAGTCTCTGAAATGTTCACTGCAGTTGCAGGGCACACAACATAACAGGGCACAATAAATATTGGGCAGAGTACAGATCATCTCTGCAAAGCAGGGCACATTACTTTGTCTTATTCTGTTCCCAAATGTTCACTGCAGACGAAGAGCTCACAAGCAGGGCACATTAAATAAGTTCTGGTTTCCCCAAGCTCTGCAAAGCAGGGCACATTACTTAGTCTCTTTTTCTGTTCCCAGATTGTTCACTGCATGTGGGCACACAGATCTCTACAAAGTAGGGCACATTAACACAGTCTTAGTCTGTTCCCAAATGTTCACTGCAGATGAAGCAGGACACACAAGCAGGGCACTTTTAAATAAGTTCTGGTTCCCCCAATCTCTGCAAAGCAGGGCACATTTTTACTTAGTCTCTTTTTCTGTTCCCAAATTCACTGCACAGTCAAGAGCAGGGCACATTACTTCTTGGTTACCGAGATGTCAAAGCAGGCAGGGCTGCTTACTTAGTCTTATCTGTTCCCAAGTGTTCACTGCAAAGATGCAGGGCACACAACATAGTAGCAGGCCACATCAAGCTCTGGTTCCCCCATAATCTCTGCAAAGCAGGGCACATAGTCTTTATTCTGTTCTCACTGCAGTTGTTCACTGTTTGTTCACAAATTCACTGCAAGCAGGGCACAAACCTAAAGTTCAAGGCAGGGTGACCCTTTCATGCCCTTGTTCTCCCACCACCCACAGTCCAGCTGTAGGCCTTGCCAATTCGTTGTCATTACACCGTCCCCCCTATCTGTGCCCTGAAGTCCGTGTGCCCCTCTTCCCTCCTCCAGCTCCCCGACCAAATGAAAATGTCTTACTTGTTTTGCTGCTGAGCTCCCCGATTCTCCTGTGCTCCTGCTCTCCTCTGAATCAGCCCGACTGACCATGCCTCGCCCCACGATGCAGCCTCCTGCTCTCCACTCTGTCCAGATCACCCCCGTGCCCTCTCGTGGTCTCGGCCAGGCCTTCTCCCTCTGGCTCCTCCTTGGTGTGGCCACTACTCTTCCTGGCTCCGGCTTGCCTTTGACCACCTGCAAAACAAAAAGACACAATTAGTTAACTGGACGACAGCACGACACTAAAAAAAAAAAAAAAGTTAAATAAAATAAAGAAAACTCACATTTGGACTCCTGCTGACCCTCCCAACACCTGCTTCCCCTTCTGGGTGCACTGCAAAAGGACTCAGTCACGTTTCTCCCATATTATCCTTGGGGTCAAGTGCCCTTCCCCCCAATCACCTGCCTGGTGTATAGTAAATATTAGCTCTGGCATTCAGTGGTTTCCCCACCCACCAAGTGCTGTCATGGTATAATAGGAAATTCTTCTGTACAACACAGAAACATAGAATTTGACAGTAGAATAAGGACTAACGGGCCCATCTGGTCTGCCCTTTTTTCTCTACCTACTGAGAATGCTGCAGATCCTACTTTATCTCCAGCTTCACCTTGTCTTTTGAACCACTATGGTATCCCTATGTCTGTCCCATGTAGATTTGAATTCCCCCACCATCTTCGCCCCATGACCTCCACTGGAAGGCTGTTCTATGTCTCCACTACCCTTTCCATGAAGAAGTACTTTCTCACGTTGCCCCTTAGTCTACCCCCTTCCAGTCTCATGTCATGCCCTCTTGTTGTTTTCGAGCATCTTCTCCTTTGAAAGATGCTGCCCTCCTGAACCTTATTAATTCCGTTGAGATACTTGAAGGTCTCTATTATGCCTCCCCTCTCCCTCTTCTCCTCCTCCAGGGTATGCATATTGAGTTCCTCCAATCTCTCCTCGTATGACTTTTGGTGCAGGCCCCGCACCATTTTTGTTGCCCTTCTCTGAACTGCCTCTACCCTGTCTATGTCCTCTTGGAGATGTGGCCTAGAGATCGAGACACAGTACTCCAAATGAGGTCTCACCAATGACCTGTACAGTGGCATTACTACCTCTTTTCTTCTGCTGGTGATACGTCTCCCTGCGCACCCCAGCATCCCACGGGCACTCTCCACTGCCTTGGCACATTGTTTGGCCAGCTTTAGATCATCAAATATGATGACCCCCGGATCTCTTTCCTGTTTTGTGGCTGCTAATATTTCCCCACTCATCATGTAATCCTCCTCTGGGTTCCTGCACCCCAAGTGCATTATTTTTTACTTTTTCACATTGAATCCTAGTTGCCACGCTCTGGACCATTCCTCCAGCTTAGCTAGGTCCCTCCTCATTTTCTCCACCCCTCCCAGACTGTCTACCCTATTGCAGAAATTTGTGTCATCTGCAAAGAGGCATACCTTCCCCTCCAGCACCTCTGCAATATCGCTGATGAAGATATTAAGCAGCACTGGTCCAAGAACTGATCCCTGTGGCACCTCGCTGGTCACCCTCTACTTCGGATTTAGCCCCATTTACCACCACCCTCTGCGTTCTATTCCCTAGCCAATTTTCAACCCAGTTCACCACACTGTGTCCCAATCCCAGACTTCCCAGCTTGTTCACAAGCCTCCTATGTGGGACTGTGTCGAATGCCTTGCTGAAGTCAAGGTAGGCCACATCTACTGCTCCCCGATCCTCTTCATTAGTTTGATATGACTTTCCTGACATGAGTCTGTGCTGCCTCAGATCTTGTGCTCCACTATCCTTTCCTTTATCAGAGATTCTATAATCTTACCCACCACCGAGGTCAGGCTGACAGGTCTATATGTCAGGCCTCCTCCCTGCTCCCACTTTTGTGGAGAGGGACTACATCAGCCCTCCTCCAGTCTGCCGGAACCCCTCCCATCTCCAGTGACTTGTTGAATAAGGCTGCCAGTGGTGCAGCCAGTATCTCGCACAGTTCCTTTAATATTCTAGGGTGTATCCCACCTGGTCCCATTAACTTATCCACCTTCATTTTTGTAAGTTCTTTTAGGACTCTCTTTCTTTGAACAGACTGTTGTACACCTCCCTTCCCATCATGATTCTTAGCTGTGGTCCCTCCCCTTTCCCTTCCTCCATGAAAACTGAACAGAAATATTTGTTCAGGACAGATGTTTTATCCTGGTCCCCTTCCACTCCCAGTCCTTTCTCCCCTTTTTGCTTTACAATCCCCCCCCCCCCCGTCTTTCTTCTTTTGCTAATATATCTATAGAAAGTCTTGTCTCCTTTTGCTGTATTTTTCTCTGTCTTTGCCTTGGCGCCCCTGACTGCCTTCCCTGCCTCCCTGTGCTTTTCTAGTTACACTGACCTGTCTTCCTCCTTTTGTATCTCCTTGTATTTCCTGAAGGCCAACTTTTTTGTCCTTACTTTCACAGCCACTTCCTATGAGAACCATAGAGGTTTTCTTTTCGCTCTTGTCTACTTGCCGAATACAAAGGTTTTTTGCCTCCACTCTGGCTCCTTTTAGATGGGCCCATTGTACCTCAACTCCCCTCTTTTCTTAACCCCTGCTAGGGCCTCCCTGAGACATACCCCCATCTTATTAAAGTCTGACCTCTTGAAGTCCAGAACTTTTGGTTTCATGTGGCATGTCCCTGTTGTAGTTCTCACACTGAACCACACTGTGTAATGGTCACTGGACCCCAGGTTTTCACCCACCCTGACGTTAATAATTCTGTCCCCGTTGATCAGTACCAGGTCCAAAATCGCTCCCTCTCGGGTTGGCTCAAGCACCAGCTGCTTGAGGCACGCCCCTTGCAGGGAGTCCAGGATGTTGCTGCCGCTGGTTGTTGCAGTCACTGGGGTGCTCCAGTCAACTTCTGGTATGTTGAAGTCGCCTGTCAGTAACACCTCTCCTCTGCCATCACTTGGATGGCTTCCAGTAGATCCCTGTCCATTTCCTCCTTTTGTGCTGGGGGTCTGTATAGTACACCTGTGAGAATGGCTATGTCATTGCCCATCTCCAGGGTGACCCACAGCACCATAACAGTAATTTCTTCCACTGTTCTAGTGGATCCCTCATTGCCTGCCTAGTGTGCCATAGTACTGTCTCTGGTGTCTGTTCGGCTCCCCTCTATCATGCAGCAGATTTCCCTTTCCTGCCCCACCCACTCAGGTCCCTTCACCGCTTCTCCCGGTGGTTCACTGCTTACCCCAGCAGGCTTTGACCCTCTCCTTGCAACAGTGACTTGCACAGCCCCTCCACTATTCATCCTCTGAGTCAAAGGGAGTGAGCATGCACATTTTGTAGAAACAGCTGTTTACAGAAGGCCTATGCATGCTGCGTGTCGCTCAGATGAGGGGCTGTGCCCATCATGGGGGGGGGATTTGATGCCTGCTTTGGTATGTAGGAGGCACCAGAGGGAGCGGTGGAGGGACCTGAATGGGTGGAAGGGGAGGAGGTTTTGCTGTAGGATCTGGGGGTGGGGGCCACTAGACACCAAGAACATTACTGTGGCATGCTATGTGGGCAATCAGTGGGGAAACCACTGGACATCAGGGAAGAATTTACTGTTATACAGGCTGGGAAGCTGGAGGAGGGAGGGACCACTGGATGCCAGCGATAATACTTACCATAAGCAGACAGGCAGAAAGGGATGGAGGGACCACTGGATGTCAGGGACAGTATACTAGCAGCTAGGATGGGTGCTGGGGAGGGGGAGGAGAGCACAAACCGCATTTGCTGCAGGCTTGTAGTGAGGCCTTAATGGTATGCAAATGATCCCATAGTGCCCTGCTAGGGCTGTGGGGTCATTTGTATAGGGATGTACGAACATGGCAGACTGCTCCACAGGAGCCATTTGCATACCTCAACTGCCTATCTTTCTCCTGCAAGCCCCCATACCTCACTATTAGCCACATTCCTGCTGATGTCCCCAGGGGGTTGTGGTTTGTGTGAGCAGTCGGGATGGTGCCTGGCTTGGATGAGACAGTATTTTCGAATATGTCAGTAGTGCACACTGTGTGTTTTGGGCATGTTCTAGTACACCAGTAGATTGCTCCAAGCACTAATTTGCACCTGGAGCACTCTTTTAGCATGCAGAAATGTGGATCTACTAATATCCATCTCCTATTGTCCCGTAAGATAAGGGAGTAGTGTCTGATGCATGCTAGTTCATTTTAGCCACAATAAACGTGATGTTAAACACTGAGTATGTAAAAACATTTGAGAATACTACTGAAAACCTGGAGATGGCTAGCCATATTAAAAGGAGCAAACCTTTTATTAGTTCAGTTATAAAGAAAAGTGCTACAGCAGACTTGGAATGTGGGAGAAGCGGGGTATTATACGAGAGGCGATAAGGGGCAATCTGAATTGGTAAGTATAGGTCAAAATATTCACCATTCTGCTTTAATCGTAGGGTCTCCCTGTTTATATTTCATGACTGACAGACTGATAGGCTTGTCATTGCTGGTAAACAAACCAACCATGCTCTTTTATTTATTTATTATTTATGTGTGTATGTATAGCTGTTCGTCCTAAATTATGCTGGTTTTTCTAAGCAGGGTTTGAGTTGCCATAAGGTTAAAATAAGCTGTTTCAAAACAAGTTATTTGGTACTTCCCTTGTATAAAACAGTGCTATAGCAGGCAATATATGCTGCAGAGTGAACTTTCTACACTTCTGGACCAGAAACTGGCCGATTTTTCCTTTTTCTTTTTTTTTTTTTTTTGTTTATTTTTGTGGCATTTTGTTAAAGAAATGCGAGGAGGCCTTGGATACACAAGTTAGATGTTGTTGTTTATGAGAAATAAACAGCCCATGGTATTGGGTCCTCATCATACATTTGCCATTCGGGCAGTGTCACTCGGATGTTTATTCCTCATAAGCAACTGTTTATGTGGGATAAACATTTAGGCGCCTTTGTATATCTCTTGAAAGACTCTTGATTTTGTAATTTTCCAAGACAACTGAAGGGGTTCCAAAGGTGTATCTTTCCTATTGCTAATGTAATTTATACTTGGCGATTTTTCACTTTTGGAAAAAGTTACAATGGTATTATGTAGACACATTTCAGCTTATATTGGATAGATTTGCTGCACTTCTATTTCTTCTGTCCTTATTGGGTTAATTTACAGTGAAACAGGAACATTATCCTCTACAGCTGATCTACTCCTGATGTTTAACCCTTTCCTGAAGTTACAGCAACAAACTGATGTCACAAACCGAGGATTAAGTCTTCAGCACAGGATTAAGCAACAGAATCTGATGAACTCCAGGAGACAAGGATCCTGTTTCCATGCAAAGTGACCTGGTAATAAAGAACAAAGGGCAAGGCAATGCAGACAATCCATAAAATATAATCCAGATTGTGTCTTAATATTACATTGTTCAACCTTTTCTCAAACATGGGACACTCGCTTTCGTTACCGCATATGCATTCTCCATAAAGTAGACAGCAGTTGGCTACCGCAGTTCAAGAGTTTATGCCAGCATCCTCCCCAGCCACAATTAAATTTTGTGATCAGTTCTTACCATCTTTTGTGGTATTTGGGGCCCACAAGCCAACCAGATGCTCTGAATTTCTGGGCATCAGACGGGGTCCTACTTCTCTTGGTCTGGGGCGGCATGTGATGTAATTTTCCTTTTAGTAAATGGGTAGGGAGAATGCTCCTTTCTGATTAAAATAATGAGTCGCAGTCTCTATCTGCTTGATTACGTTAGATATCGCTGTGCCCCATGTCATTTTCAAGTTTCTCATAGCGATTTTGTTTCTCATTTACTAAACAAGAGTTACCTACTGATCTCTGTCAATGTCACCCCTACCCCCGTTTTGCAAAATCATCTGTTCCCTTTAAAAAAAAAAAACAACCCCAAGTGGCAGAAGTACCTTTTTTTTGAAACTCTATCCCTGCGTTGCCGCCCACACACAGATAGTGCAATCCCTGAGTGCAAACACAGCATGCCATCTTCTCCTACAGTACGGCAGCTCCCACAGTGGTGGCTCCCAAATTAAAAATAACTGCCACGAGCATGAGCGCATACACAGAATACAAGGACACCCTCCATATTGAGCTGGCATGCACTCTGTCAGTTTTGTCACAGTTCTCCCACAGTAAAAAAAAAAAAAAAAAATTCCTTTTAGAAACATAGAAGTTAATGCAGATAAGGACTGCAAAGCCCATTCGGTCTGCCCATTTTTTCTACCTTATGAATGTTCCATAGGCCTTTACTCTGTCAATGGTCTATCTATTCATACTCATCTGTATTGCTCCCTTATGCCTATCCCATGCCTGTTTGAAGCCCTGCACTATATTCATATCCTCCACTTCCTGAGGTAGGCCGTTCCGTACATCCACCACCCTTTCTGTGAAAAAGAACTTCCTCACATTACCCCTTAATCGGCCTCCCTCTATTCTGATGCTGTGTCCTCTTGTCCTGCTATTTTTCTTATATTGAAACATGTTAAGATTCTTTCACCTTGTTAATGCCCTTGAGATATTTGAATATTTCCATCATATCACCTCTCTCCCTCCTTTACTCTAGGGTATACATATTGAGCTCCATTCCTTTTTCCTCATATGTTTTCTGATGCAGTCCCTGCACCATTTTGGTTGCCCTCCTTTGGACTGCCTCCATTTTGTTAATGTCCTTGTGCAGACGTGGCCTCCAGTACTGCACGCGGTACTCCAGATGGGGCCTAACCAGTGTCTTGTAAAGAGGGATTATTACCTCCCTCTTCCGACTTGTGATACCCCTACTAATACACCCAAACATCCCTCTAGCCTTACCTACTGCTTTAGTAGTCTGCTTGGATGATTTCAGGTCATCTGTGATGATGATGCCCAAGTCTCTTTCTTCCCTTGTGATTGCCAAGAACTCCCCTCCCAACCTATAGGTAGCTTCAGGGTTTCTCTTCCCTATGTGCATGATCTTGCACTTCTTTGTGTTAAACCCCAGGTGCCACTCTTCAGACCATTTTGCCAGGTTTACTAGATCTCTTCCCATTCTGCCCACATCCTCTGGATCATCTACTCTGTTGCAGATCTTGGTGTCATCTGCAGTTTGGCAAACTTTACCCTCCAGTCCATCTGTAATGTCACTGATGAAGATATTGAAGAGGGCTGGCCCCAGGGCTGATCCCTGAGGTACCCCACTTGTGACTTGCATCTCTTCTGACTGTATACTGTTTACCACCACTCTCTGTTTTCTGCCCTCCAACCAGTTTGCCACCCAGTTGACCAACTTCTCACCCACCCCAAACTTACCTAGCTTATTAATCAATCTTCTATGTGGAACAGTATTAAAAGCTTTGCTGAAGTCAAGGTAGGTGACATGAACTGCACCCCCTTGGTCCACCACTCTGGTTACCCAGTCAAATCCATGAGATTAGTTTGACAGGACCTTCCTGTTATAAACCCTTGCTGTCTTGGATTCTGTGATCCTATGGATTCCACTTGTTGCACTATCCTTTCCTTAAGGAGTGCCTCCATAATCTTGCCCACTACTGAAGTAAGACTGGTCTGTAGTTCCCTGCCTCCTCGCTGCCGCTACGCTTGTGGAGTGGGATCACATGAGCCCTTCTCCAGTTTTGTGGGACTTCTGTGCTCATACTCACTAAACAGTTCTGCTAATGGCTCTGCTAGTTCTTTCCTTAGCTCCTTTAGTACCCTGGGATATATGCCATTAGGTCCCATTGCTTTGTCCACCCTGAGCTTAGCGAGCTCTTGTAGGACCCTTTCTTTTGTGAAGGGACTTGTGCACACCTCCCTCTCCACTGTGTCCATGGTGCTGAGCTGTGGGCCCTGCCCTACCTTCTTGGTAAATACTGATGCTTTTCCTTGGTCCTCCTCTACACGCTCCCCCTTATCCCCTTTGATCTTAGCAATACCCCCTCTGGACTTTAAATTAGTAACACTAGCATGTTGCATGCTCAGCACTACTCATGGACAGTACATCCATAAACTGTGTCCATGACTCACCCTGGCTCCACTCCTACTTGAGCAAAACATTTAAAATCTGTTTTTGGTTTTTTTTTTGTTCATTAACAGAAATCAAGTTCAGTTAACTTCTATAATGGTAGTGAGTACACACTCCTCGGCTACCATTACCTCTAACTTGTACTCCTAGTCTGTTTCACTGATCGCCCAATCACACTGGTACTCTCAGCTTCCAGTGTCCTAAAGGCAGAAAATGAAATGGAAGTGACCATGACAAAGGAACGCCCCAAAAAATTAAAGATATGGAACGCAAATGAGCTGGGGGGTGGTGGTGATTCAAGAGCCAAGGTGGGGAGATGGTCTACACAGCAGTAAGAAAACTAAAACAAGTGTGAAACACTGTACTGCCCTCTACTGATAAATATACCAGTAGAGGGACTACTTTACTAACAAAGCAACTTTAAGTAAATTTTTAGTCATTTTTTTACTTTTTTTTTGTTTCTTAATTATTACACGAAAACTTTACATATAACCTATTTTCTAAGCACAATAATACCATCCAGGGTGCATGGTATTGGACTATACCAGACCTTCCAGGTGCTATGAGGCACTCCACCTGCAGCATTGGGTCACAATACACCCATAAGCGATCCGATACAGCCCAACATTGTCCACCGTGTCGTGTATTATTGCTTAATTAGAAACCAGGGGCTTGTACATTTTCTTCTCGCTGTATGGTCACCTTTTGTGCTTACTAGGGAGTAGTCTCGGTCATGAGAATACTCTAGTGATTTACCTACCCAGATCCCAGAGCTGGGCATTGCCTAGGTTTTGCAAACAGGATATCCTGTATCAGGGGAAGTGCAGATTAACAAAAAAAATCCAGTCATGATGTGATGGTTTACCCTTCTTTTAAAATATTTGTTTTGATATGTGTGGTTTGGTACTCAGTTCTGAAACCACCTACTCTGATGCAGAAACACAAAATGACGTATACTCTCCCCAGGCAATACATCAGGGGTAATGTTCTTACCTGAATGTAGAATGCAATGCTTCACAGTAAAGGAATTATGATTAGCTGTGCTTTTCTCAGGACATTAAGGTGCACTAGGCTTTACAAACAGTCTGCAACAGCTGTAGGTTTGGTTCTTTAAAATTACTGGGATGTAAAACAGTTTATGTAGCTGTGTCTTTGCTATTGCCAGATATTCGGTATATACTTAAAAATGGTAATGTGACCCTTTTCCCGTTTGCTTAATTCCTTTGATTTGTTTATTCTGCACAAACAGCAAAGCCGGATTGAAGACCGCTTGGAAAGACTGGATGATGCCATTCACGTATTGCGGAACCATGCAGTGGGGCCTTCAACAGCCATGCCTGGTAGCCATAGTGACATTCATGGATTAATAGGACCATCACACAATGGAGCAATGGGAGGCCTTGGGTCAGGATATGGGACAGGGCTGCTCTCAGCCAACAGACATTCGATAATGGTAAGAAGATGACAGCTTACTTCATACCCTTCAAAAAAGGCTCCCCACAATATTAAGTACTATTAAAATCGCTTTCATTACAATACACACCTCATTACAGCATTCAAAGTACTTCAACCTCCTGTTGTGTTAATGAGGGTGGAGTGTGTGCGATATATATATTATGGTGTAAGTGACTTTTATTTGTACACTGAGAAGTCTTTGTAATTCCAGCTTATTCTTCATGTCTGTTGGCGTCTTTGAAGTGTGCTAACATTAGGATGCTTCTGTACTCTACCCCGGGCCTCCATCACCTTTAGCAACATACTAATTCTGAGAGTGCCACTGCGCTGTGCTGTCAGTGGGAACTGCAGTGCCTTTGCCACACCATGAACTGTAAATCTTAAACCAATTGTTTGCACTCTTAGTTTGATAAAGTGATTTCAGCTTCAGTCAACACAGTGTAAGGCAATGGCAATTTTCTCAGTTTTATGCCCCCTCCCAAACTACTGCCTACCTCAGGCAGAATAGCAAGGTCCCTCACTGCAGTGCATTTCTAGAGCCAGCCAGGATGCTGTGTTGTATGGGCACCAGCTCAGTGGTACATTAGGAGCTGATAGCCGGGCACTCATTTGTAAAAACTGCCCCCTACATCCTACCCCCTTCCTCCATAATATAATTCCTTTCTAGACCGCCACAAGTTCAGACATTGTGCCAGCAGTGCGGTCCATCGCAGTGGTGCTAGAATAACTGAAGTGCACCACACTGGTGACAGGACAGCAGCAAACAAATTATTCTACAGACCAAACAAACATTGTTAGTGGGACTGGGGATGGATACTGCAATCCCAGGACACCTTCCCTGTAGACAAACTGCCTTTAGCTAATGAATCATAATAGCCTGCATCTGTGTTCATTATGTAGTCTGTCAATTTCATTGTAAGTAGTGTCAACAGGACATCAGCAACATGTGCATTAGACATGCACATGTGGCACAGATCAGTGTGCCTGATTTCATTGTCAGCTCCATCATCATCATCATCATTCAAGGAATGATGGTCCAGACCATTGAACCAAGCCTCATTTTCACTGGTGTCCTCACATTTTAAGTTTCTATGTATGTCAAACAACATATTGTAAAGTTTGACTTCTGTATCAAACAACATAAAAGCACTTCACATTTCAGAGCTACGAAACCTTGGTAGCTCCAGGCTCCCTTGTGCAACATTCTTAAAAAAGCACTTAAAATGAGGACGTCGTACCTGTCTTCTTCCTACTGTGGCTTGGTCATTACCTGTAATGTTTGGAATCGGTGCCTGTGAAGCACTGCAGTTTGGTCTTCCTCTGATTTTGTGGCTGAGACAGTTAATCAACACTTACGTAAAACTGGCTGGCCTCTGAGCCAAGTGTGAGCACAGTGCACGTGCGCGTTTTGTATACCTGATAGTTTCTAAGCTGGAGACCCAAGAAAAGCAATAGTTTTATGTTCAAACACGGGAGATAAGAGATGTCTTAAGTGTACTGTTCTAACAAAGGAGAGAGTCTTTTTTTTGTCTGTGAACCAGATGCCCATGATCGATGAGTTTTAGCTCATACTCTTTCAGAAAGGGTGTTTTCTATCAAAAAATTATTTTGAGGCGAATGCAAGGAAGCTGAATGTCACTCATCCGTTACCAGTTATTTTCATTCGCATTAAAAGGAAAGGCAGATCAGAGCTTGGACATGTTATTTCTCGTAAACAACAAATTATATTAAAAAACTGTAAATGTTATGTCTCTTTCTAAAAATAATTTTCTCAGTAACAAAAAACACAAAGTTGAGTGGCACTGGCACCTTAAGGACATGGGAGGTACAGTAACACTCAGACTGAAAACAAACTGTGGTAGGCATCCATTATTATATTACAGCACAGTTATGCATAAATGAAGTAAAAAAAATGCATTTATTATAAGATACCACTGCCCATCAGTTATAGTAGAACACTCTGTTTTTTCAAACCCTACCCACGACCGATGGTTACGACAGACAAGTGGAAACAGCTCAGTTGGATTATAATGAAACACTGTGTTAGTATTGTAGTATGTCACTCACTACCAGCACTGCCTTCACACTCAGAAACAGGATAGAAACTATCAGTATTCAAAATATATCATATTTTCATCTTGTTTTATTAGAACTGATGAGTATGTGCTTTCCATGCCCGATGGCTTGTAAAACCGGGCTGTTATGCTCACAAGTCTAGCAGGCATTGCATGTAAAGGAGGTGAGCCACTTGGTTCCTTGGATGGGACAGCACAGCCCACCTGACATTCTAGCCTTTTCCCCAAGCAGCTGACCATGGAGTAGCATTGGTGTCACCTGGTGCGAAGGCAGCCTCTTGTGTGCCCTCTCAACAGGAGGATGAGTGGAGCTGTGGCAACCCTAAACATTGGGGTGGGGACAGGGGAACCAAAAGGATAAAATATAGTGTGTAGCACCTAGTCATGCAATCTCATTGGCTGGGAAAGTTTAGGGTGCAGGAAGAGCTTGTGTCCATGCCAACTCTTGGAAACCTTGCCGCAGTAATATTCTAAAGTGTTATGATAAGAAAATAGATGCACATGACTAATTAGTTATAAACTAGGAGGTCCCAGTTAAAGGTTGCTATCTCATTTACAGTAGGGCCCTGCAAGCAAGTGCAAGACTAGACAGAATGACCAGTACAGGTGGAAACATGAAAGCTATGCAGTATAAAAAATTAGGCTTAAACTGCATGAAAAATATATAATTCATTTTTTTTCCACATAAACAGCCACAACAGTGGAATGTTGAAACTTGGCTTCCAGTTGCTTCATTGAGAACTAGCCAAGTTGTAATTAATACAAGGTGTAACATGAGCATTCTCCAGTCTGCTGTAGTGGTAATAGTGCTAGAACTTGTGCTAACTCTGCTGCAGAACCCCTGTGCCACAGTTCAGATTTGCCTCCATTAGCAGGCCTTCTCTTGAGAAACCTGTTGTATGATATTTTGTTTCTGACAGGCTTGCTTTTTTTTTTTTTTGATTAAACGGTTCTTTTGAGAGAATCTGTGTCTGTGCATGCAGGACCATCTGCCGTTACTTGAGCATGTCTTTTAAAACAAGCATTTGTCAATGCCGAATGCTTGCTTGCTGGCATTAGCAGTGGAAGTGCAGGAGTTAGACAGATGCAGTATAGGAATGGCAGTGAAGTATTGAACTGATGCCAACTCCACCCCCACCTTACAGAGGTGGACAGACATTGGTGTGTGCCTTTGGGTTGTCGCCCATGATGGTGGCGACATTTCACCTAACCCTACCCTGCAGACACTGACACTGACACGTGTCGAGGTGTGCCTTGGAGTGTTTGGGCTTTACATTCACCTCATTCCATAAGGACATACGCTGAAATAGTTGCAGTATAGGAGAATGGGGTGAACTCTGGGGCCAGGGGGTCCAAGGCACGCCTCAATGCCTGTCACTGGCTGCAGGGTGGGGGTGGGGATGGGGGTGGAATGGCATGAGCATTACTGTCGACAATCCCAAGTCACACCCCTGATGCCTGTCAGTCCCTACAGGGTAGGACATTGTGGTCAAAAAACCTAATGTCCTGGGTGTTTCTTGGTATTTTTACTCCAATTTTTCAACATAGGCTTTTTGGGACCCCTCCACATGAACAGTGACATTACTGTATCAGTTCGTTAGCCGAAAGGTGATTTTGCACAGTGACTGTGCCATTTGGCACCAAGGTGCGGAAAGACATTTCGAACGGGATGTGAAAAATGACAACTGTACTGTTCATGAGGAGGTGTAAAAAATGGCAATGTTGAAAACTTGGAGTGAAAATATAAAAAAACTGGTGAAGTCACGAGTGTGTGTAGAAACTGTGCAACATACACCCGCAATGTAATTAGTTTGGGGATTTTTTTACAGCAGAGTTTCAACATAGGCAGTTTGGGACCTCCACTCATGAACAGTGTCACTGTGATTTTCTTAATCTGTAACAAACACTGATTTCCCACAGCGACCACGCTATTCTATGCCGGAAGTGCGAAAACACATTTTGGCCAGGGTGTGGAAAATTTCAGCTGTACTGTTCATAAGGAGGTGTGGACAAATGTCAATGTTGAAAATCTGGACTGAAAATATTACAAATTTGTGAACTTTTGAGGGTGCGTGGAAACTGCGCAATGTGCGCTCGTAACAGTCATTTTATGGACTTTTGTCACCAAATTTTCAGCATAGCCATTTTAAGATCTCTGCTCATGAACAGTGTCACTGTAATTTTCTTAATCTGTCCCAAACATTATTTTTGCACACCGACCGCGACATTGTGCGCTACATGTGCGAAAACACATTTTGGGTGAGATGTGAAAAATGACAGCTGTACTGTTCATAAGGGAGGTGTGGCAAAATGGCAGTATTGAAAATGTAGAGTAAAATAATAATTCTCGACGTTACGAGCGTGCGTAGGAACTGCGCAACGCACGCTCATAAAACAGTAATTTTGGGGAATTTTTTCACCAGATTTTCAACATAGGGTTTTTGGAGCCTAACTGTGACACTGTCATTTCATTAATCAGTCCCGAAAGGTGGTTCTGTGCAGTGACCACGAAATCAACTTTCGGGACCGAATAACAAAATGACATTGACTGAGTTCATGAGATGGGGTCCCAAGAACCCCATGTTGAAAATTTGATGGAAAGATAAAAAAAATGGCTGAGATATGCACCAAAGTTGAAAAAAAAACACTTATGCCATTATACAGCGTACCGGCATTTCTTCAGTTCGCGGTTGGCTTTGAAGAATGCATACGTGTTCCCGGTCCACCGAAGATCGTCATGCCAACCTCCAGAGGTAAGCATGGAGTGGGGAGGTGGGATACACAGAGGGTGGGTGCGGGTTGGGGAAGGGGCAAGAGAGTCAATGAGGGACCATTTTTTTTTTTTGGTTATAGGTGTTTGTTTTTTAAAAGACAACATGGGACTTTTGCCACGCTGGGGTGGGCTCCCAGCGTGGCACCTGGAAGTTTGTTTGGAGGGATAGTGGAGCCGACGGAGGAATTGGGCACCCCCATGTGCCACAGACCTTTGCCACACTGGGGTGGGTTCCCAGCTTGGCACCTGGAAGTTTTTTTTGGGGGGGGCAGTGGAGCTGACTGGGGATTGGCCACCCCGTCGGCCATACAGTGTGCGGGGGTGGAGGGGAGCACATGAGCATGCTGGGGTGGGCTCCCAGCGTGTTACCTGGGTGTTTGTTTTGTGGGGGCACTGGATCCGATGGGATTACGCTGTTTCGTTGGAAATGAACTGTCTGTGACAGTTCAGATGCAGTGTTGACTTGTAGGTAATTTGCATGCCTACGAGCGACGGTATGCAAATTGCCTGCTGAACGACGTATGCAAATTACTATTAATGCTACCACCGCTGATTGTATCGTGGTGGTTTTCTTAACTGTACGCTACTGCATCTGAACAGCAGTCATGGACAGCTCAGACATTCATTGGTGCAGTGCAGCCACATCTGCAAAAAGGAGCAGGACATTGGAAGTGGGGGTGTCACACCTACCAAAACTCATATGGTTGCACTATGTTTCTTGCACATGCATGCAAGGAAACATAAAATTCCCCCATCCAGCATTTACGCCTTTCCTAATAGTCCCAGTCCTAGCTAGAAGGGATAACTGGGACAGTATGTACACTGGTCAACATCACACAATATCATCCTGCAGCCTGTGACTGACCCCCCCCCCCCAACCCATAGGTAGTGTACATTATCACTGCAGCCACACACAAAGTCGCTTAAACATGGTGTAGTGGTTAGAGCACCCAACTGTATAGTAGGCATTCATGTGTTCAAATCCTAACATTGCCATTTCACCCCCAGGATGACCTTTAGCATGTCGTTTGACATGTGCATCAGTCCACTTTTCTGTTAAAACTGAGTAGATCCAGGACACCGCTGGAAATGAGATGCTGCATACTAGTTTGACTGTTCTTGGCAGAAAAACTGTAACGCAAAATGTCTGGTGTAGTTGAGATCCAGGAGCTTGCCATATCAGATGAAACTATGAACAGACACATGCCCCTACCCCGTACAGAGGGTCACTGTCCAGTTATCCATTCATTCATTCATTCTAGTTTATTTTGCTTACCAGGTAGGCTCATTGGGATTGTCTGTTTGACAGACACGAGTGAGTTTTGACATGCATGACACCAGTTTGGAAGTTCAGAGAAAATCAACAACCTAGTGCCCAAAGCAGCCACAACAGGTTGATGTACAGCATTTATTTACTTTTGATTACCTGCTTATTATGCCTGCTTTAGAAGGAGCAGGCATTTAGTATGAGTAGGCATTGCCTGGCTTAACCATCATCAGGCTTGCAGGCACTCCCGCAGTAAAGGATCACCTTCCTCGGGGGTGGCGGGTGGGGGGTGCAGGTGTTTTTAGAGGAAGAACAGTCCAGAAGTGACTGAAAAGATGAAGAGGCAGGAGTGGGTGGTATAGCCATGTATATTTCAGCACTGCTTGGCTGCTCATCAGGTTCTGCTCAACAAAGACATGAATAAAACATGACGCTTGAACTGCCATGCCACCCCCAGAGAGGCTGGCCCCTGCAGAAGATTGTTAAACTGTAGTGACACTGAGGAACTGCACCTGCCCACGTGATACCTGTACTGCGAATCAATTAAACATTTCAGTGGCAGAAGTTCTGTGCCCTTGCTTGTCTTCATAGGCACTGAATTCCTGACTCTAGCTTCATGAATCAGTTGTTCTTTAAGAAAAGGTTAGCAGTATGAGTGCCTCTTTTTCTGTAGGGTTCAGTTGGATTCCTTGCATTTAGCAGTGTTAGTGAGTGGCTCAGCAGACTGCATGCTCACCTTTTGTGACTGGATGCTGTGAATGTCAGTGGCTCTATTCCCACACTGAGAACATCGGCTTATACCCAATACTGACTTGACCATAGATGCCGGAACGGGGTTGGGGGGAGGCAATATGGCCATGGCTTTACCACTTTCATAAGTGGACCTATCACTTTTTGCAATCATGTTAATAACTAGGGGAGAATTTACCTCTTACATCCTTGGCCCTACCACTTTTCGGACTGTTCCGGCGTCAGTGGAAATGACAGTACAGTACCAGAGGGTGCTGTATGGTTGTGGGGCTGTTTGGATGAGATGTTAAACCAGGCTGTTTGGATGAGATATTAAACCAGTCTGTCCATCTCCAGTCACTGTCCAGATAGAGTTTAAAGATCCCATGGCACTTTTCGTAAGAGTAGGTGAATTTCCCCTGTGTCATGACCAAATTCCTCTGTTATCAATAAAACCGGTCCATGTAACCCCACCCCCACAACTCACCTAGCAGCAGGCTGTCACAGCTCAGTGTGCCTTTCCTTGTCAACAATTATGAATAAATAAAAATAAATTGCTAATGGATTGATTTCCAGCACAAGTAACAATGTTTGTCTTCCTCTGTTGCCAAGTCAGGATGGCATAGCCACTGACAACCTAGATTTTGCCGCTAACCATATTGGACAGTTTGAGGACTACGACTGCTGGTTATGTACATTAAACCTTTCCCCATTACCATTGTAAATGTGTTCACCAAAGCCAGTAAAGCAAAGATGTCTCCTTTGCATAGGTACTGTTACAGAGAACATAGTTCTGCTTTTCAAGAATTGTTCTAGTTGCAGGCCTCAAGTAGGGCTGTTGTCCCTCCAAAGAATGAACTCTTTCTGTGGGATTCTTCTGCTTTTCCACAAGCACAATCAAGCAAACTGGTCCTGCTGTCTCAGACAGCAGCTTTACTCACAGTCTGAAACTGTAACTCCTGCAAAGGAGACAGACTGGGAATTTTCTAAGTGAATATTGGGTATGGATTTTGAAGTGAGGAATAGGAGAACAAAGGAAATAGCTTTAGTGTATAGTCAGTCTCAAGTTAGCCTTTGACCACTTGATATGTTCCACACTGTAAAGGATGGGGAAAAAACTTCAAAAAAAAAAAAAGTCAAGGAGGATGCTGGTAATGTTTTCCACATTTTGAAATTTTAATACATGAAACAGGCTACAAAGCTTTTGCCAGCTGCAGTGAATAAAGTAGCAGTGGGAGGTAGAGACCGGGAAACACATGTCCAGAATGCAGTGATGGGAGTTCTTTCCCCACTGTACACCTTCAGTCGCTGGTTTCAATCTGTAAATATATTAGGCTTATATGGAAATTAATACAGTATGTCATTCAATTGCTCAAGTAACATTTTTCTTTCTTTTGCTGCCTTTGTTCTTTTGCAAATATTTCCTTTGCAGCTTTTTCTATCTCCCCCCACCCCCCAACACACACACACACACACAATATTCTGGCCCCATTTGAGCACCTGATTCTACATACCATGGGTAGGGTGAGACAGAAGTCTGTCTTCCTTTTACTCTGCAAGAGTAGCAATCTGAAATATTGTCCGTTTAGAATGTTTCCAGCCAGGAGTGAAAGCAGTACATACTGTCTGCACACAGTACTGCATAATCACTGGCAGGAAGACAAAAGGTACCGCACTCCAAACAAACAGCAGTAAAAAAAGTAAGCGATTGTAAGCACAAAATGATCTGCTGTCAAATAATCAGTTTATTTTATCAATAAATAGGAGCAAACAATCCATCAGCTTCAGAGTATATTCTCACGTGAATGAAGTGCAAACTGCTTACTAGGTGCAAAGTATCTGGGGGTGCCGAGTGTGAATCTTTACCAAGTATTAAAAAAAACACAAGGTTTGCACACACCCCATACTGGAGTCCCATCTGGCCTTAAATTTATTATGTTATTTTTGCTGAATCTTGTGATACCCTTCACATCTTTAAACATTTTAGTTAAATCATCCCTCATTCTCCTCTCCTCTTCTCCTAGTGAACAATCCTAGCTCTTTCAGCTGCTCCTCATAAGTTACATCGTTAGTCTGGAGGGCACAACAAAGCAGTCTAGGCCACACCCAAATCCCACTCACGAACTGGCTGCTGGAAGTACCATGATGCACATAGGCTCATCCCTCACCCAGCGAGCAAACCATCCCCTTCATGCTGCGTCCGCTTTCCGGTGGCTTGAGTGCAAGTGACCCAGAATCACTCCAGAACCTGGGTCCCCTACACAGCCACAGGGGTCAATCTTTGCAACTGATACAGTGTGTTTCAAATGCTGCCGTTTCACTGATTAGCTTGGTTTGAGCCATTTTAACACCATTCTCGGAGGCCAGAAATTCTGCAGATCTCTGTATGGATCAGCAATGAATAACATAGCCCACAAAGAAATGTTACAGGGGTGTAATTTTGGACTAATCTCACATAGTCCGTACATTTCTGTTTTTGGCAGGTTGTCTGGTGGTTCAAACAGTGCACTATCCATTGGTCTTTGATTCATTTAGGTTGGCTTGTTGAATCACATAGTGCTCTATCTGCCCCTTAGTTATAGACTGGTGCCACTTGTTGGCACTGTCTGATCTAACAGAGTGGTTAGTATCTAGGCAACCCTATTATAGGCATTGGGTTAGCTGTTGTTATTATCAGATTAAATGTAGACCAAGCCTCTAATCCTTGGAGAGATAGTGGGTGGGTATCAACAATCTTTGTACCTTGTTAATATATGAACCTTCAGTATGTACATTTTTACTTCCACTGTTAAGGCTGGTAAATAGAACAGACACTGTAACAGACATTGTTCAGGTTCAGTTGTCAATTGTAAAAGAAAAATAATCGGGGAGATCAGAGCAAGCATCCGGCACTGCTTTAAACTGAGAACTGACAGACTTCGTGTTGCTTCCTTGATGAATAGTGTTTAATAATGAGAATAGCCACAGAAAGAGCTCAACTGACATAACATGTCACTGCCTAAGTACCACTGACCTGATGATATGCACAGCAGGGCTGTATGGATATGCGTGACTATACAGAGGCAACCAAAAGTTTTCTTTTTTTTTTGTCAATCCAAATTAAATTAACTCATGGAACTTTCCACTCCTGGGTATTAAAAAAGTTGCACATTAAGTCATTTGGTTATGTCATTCTTAGTATAAACAGACAGGAAAAAAAAGTGAGACCGTTTGGCAGGGTGTTAAGTCAAGATTCAGTTTATGCTGTTTACGTCCATCAGAATCAGACATTTTCAGAAATCCTTAAATCTTGTTGCATTGTAGGCGAAGTGTGGTCTGTTGTAGAAATTGTCAAATGGGTATCTTGATTTGTAGATGCTTTGAGTTAAAGGGGAGCGCTCACAAACGAAATACATGTACTGTAGTGGGACCAGGTGGTCCCAGTTTACTTTTTTTTTTTTTAAAGTTCCTTCCCTTTCTTTTTAATATCTTTGTATGGTGGATCTGTCCCCTCTTCTCCCCCACTTGCTATCTTGATATAAATGCTAGAAACATAGACATTATTTGCAGAAAAAGGCCCTGGGGCCCATTATGTCTGCCCAGTCCTAAAACAAAAGTGAGTGCACCCACAAAAAGACAGCCAAACTTACCGACATTTCTGTTACATTTATTGAGCCATGTATGATGTAAGTGATAAAGAGATGGTGATGTTATAACTTCACATAAACAGTGTGAGACTCCAAGCGATGCCCCATAAATCAACCTAACATTTTGCTCCATTCCCTGTGGTGCTTCGTAAGAGGTCCAGCCCTACGAACCTGCTGTTGATTGTGAGGGCTCTTGATTATGGTATCCCTATGGCTGACCAGAGTGACAGATTTGGCATCGGTGACATCAAAGATCAGCAGTGTCTGAAATCTGTTGCTGTCGATACTGGGGCAGATCACAGCATAGAATGTGGCTGACACTCCCATTACCATTTCCCTCTTCATGTCCTCAGGGAGGGAGAGCAGAACTGACAGTGCCAGCGTTCAGGGCTGCAATATGTCCCAATCCAAGTAATTTAAGGCAGTGCTGTCCATTGATATCTCCCCTCTCCCCCCCCGCAGCTCAGTTCCTCGCTGATGTCAGCTGCAGAGGCATCGGGGATGTTATTTACATGGGGAGTGATCAACCAGGCAAAATACTAACACAAATGGGAGATAAGAAAAAACATCTTTATAGGGTGATTGTGCTGATCTGGACCTTCTAGTCCCACAACATCTATTTTTTGTTCTGGAGCATTCCCTTTTAATAGATGACTTCCTCTCAGATAAACTAACAGGAATGTGTTGAAACTGTTGGGGTATTTCTTTCTGATTATGGTGAATACCTCAAGTGGTTTGTGGTTAATATTACACCAGCAATCCCCTGCCATCTAAATAGTTTCTAGCTGAAGGATTTGCAGTTTGAAAAAAGACTCTAAACTCTGAAATGACTCATGGTGTTAAAACCTGTCCAGAAATGTCCCTTGCAACTGCTGCAAAGACTCAGTTATATATCGATCAGTAATTCACGCTGGCCCATCGGTGTAGTGATAAAGCTATCTCTTGTGATGCCGGTGACTGGAGTTCAGTAGCGAGTTCAGGGCAACAGAGGGCCAGCCAGAGGGAGGAGGAGCACGTGTTCAGAGGACTGCTCTCCTTGGAGGGGGGTAATTGCAGTGCTCTGTCTCCTCCTGGCCCCGAGCAGTATGCTAAGGAAAGACACCGGGGACTGTCTACAACAGGCAGGAGGGGTGGGCAGGTGCCGATGTGTGACTCGCAGGAGCATGCACTGCATGTCATGGCATCACTGCATGCCACACCCTCAGGGGAAGGAAAATGGAAACATTCACTGGTGCCAGGATGGCACTTAGACACTCGCAGGCCCTGCACCCAACTAGCTTGGCTTGCTGGTCCATCTACTAGGTGCGGTTCATGGTAGTGGTGGAGGGTTGGGGGTGACCCTGATGACCCCAATGGGGAGGAAAGCCCTGGGGGTACTGGCTGGCAATAAGCCTGGTGGATGTTAGAGTGGCGGGGCTGGGGGTCTGAGCAGAAGGGGCCGACAAGTGGAGCAGGGGATAAAAAAAACTCAGTAAGTCACAAAAACAAGCAACATGCTGGGACTAAGGGAAAACAAAGAATTTATTGTGCAAAGTTCGGCAAACTGCTGTGCTCAAAACCAGTGGCATTTCATGATGCTGTGGCACTTCCTCATGGGGTGCCCCCTGAGGACATGCCAGAGCAGCACAAAATGCTGGGGGATTTAAATGCATCAGTTTGCTGTTATTTGCACAATAAATTCTTTATTTTACCTTAGTCCCAGTGGGTTGCTCATTTTTGTGAGTTACTGAGAAAGAGTAACTGCAAGAACCTTAGGCTAGCCAGGACGTCTGATTGCTCAGCAGGCAGATCAGCGGGGTGATATTCTACGAAGCCATGGTTCAACTCCCAATTACATAACTTTATTTTGTTCTCATTACAGACTGTGCATTTATTTTTCAATCGAGCTTTTTTCTCCCCCACTGGCTGCAGTAACCTCTCCGTTGTTGCCATCACGCAGCTTCTTCCTAGTAGCAGAGTCCTGTTGGACTGTCCTCCCCTCCCCTGAACCATGCATGGGAAGAGGGCTCCATGATGGGTCTGAGTGTGCTGCCAGCCATTATGGAGTTAGCAAGTATGCTTTTCTCACCTGTCGTCTTTCCTCCCTCCTCCCACCTTTCCAGATGTTGGCTACAGCAGCCGTTGGCATTGCTTGGCACCGCACAGTATACACGTGTGCCAAGCCGTTGTGAGGGAGCAAGCTCTTTGGCCTTCCAAGAGGGGGTTGGTGTACCAGCATTCACCAGTGTCTTCCCTCCATGGGCTAGCATGCACCACAGGTGGCAGCATGCCTAAGTCTTGGCTGCTCTGATCCTTGCGTCCTGAGTCCACACCCAAACCCAGCTTCCAGTACAAAAGTGCAACCCACTATGCACATCCACTGGCCTTAGGGTGCCTTGATTTTTGCATTTAAAAGAAAAATTAAAAACAACCTCCATTTTCTTTCTCCTGTCACCCACTCCATTGCATCCTGTCATGTCGCCGTGCTGGTCCCGGTCTCTGAGGGGCACAGATGATGCCCTCCTCCAAGACCTCCCTGGAGAGTGTGTGGATCACCTGAGCAGTGGATTCATAGTATCCTTCATCAGTCTTGTGAGTGAGACCTAAGCCCACTCATGAATCTGGGTCTCTGTATAGCAATACAGTATAGCCTAGAGGTTAGAGTAATGAGCTGCTTATGAGCTTGGTACATTCAGCAGACCTGTCCTCAACCTGTTCTCCACTTGCATACTGTGTGATTCTCAGCAAGTCACTTAATCACCCCAGTGCTCCCAGGTCACACCTAAAAACAGGCACTTGTGCCTAATGGGTCTTACCCAGTCACCAAAAGAATAAAAAAAAAATACTGTGCCAGCATTGGGTGTTGTTCTTCCCACATGTGACACAGAAGTGAAATGACCACGTGCAGTACTTTTTCCATATAAATTTGTCCATATTGATAAAAGCATTTTCTGCTGTCATATACAGTTTAGATCAATAAACACTATTCCTCCTTGTAAACATTTGTCAGAGCACTTAAAATTATATATTCTTTTTACATTGTTAAAGCATTTTGGATCAATACTTTACCTATACTAAACACTATATTTAATTTCTTAAAAGTCTCACTGGAAAAGACATACTGAGTAGCTGAGAACAGTTAATTTCCAGAGGTGTTCTGACAAAGAGAATGGGTACAGAAGAATACACAGTCAAACAGTGCCACAGTACAGAATCAGTACAGCAGTGCTATACAGTAAAGTGTGGTATTGAACTGGAAGGGATGCAGAATGAAGGGCAGTACCAGATAAGATCAGAAAGGGGTCTGGCAGCAGGAACCAGGTGTGCTAAGTGCAACAGTTGACATACAGGAGAAATACATAAAAAGAACATGTGAGGCAGCCAGTGGTAAACAGGCTGTAGAGAAATATGTGGAGGACTGGAAGCAAAAGAATATGTTGATGGAGAGGAAAAAATAGGGAGTGACAAGAGATTGCAGAAGAAGGGGATAAGAGAAAAGCCAGGGAAGATGAGTGAAGTCTTTTTACGTTGATACAGTCAACATTGATACAAGTACAGCACTAGTTTATATTCCTCAAAACCCCCAACTTTTCCCTTGCCTGAGTCCTGGGGTCCTGGTTACTTTTTTCCCCACTTCTCTTTTCAGGGATTCCTTAAAGTATTGCTTTGTTTACTGACATGCACACCCACATGTTTCTGATTGATTCTTTTTCTGAGTTACCCTTAATCCCAGTCTGTAGCACTAATAGTGTTGCTAATTTTAGTATAATAACTGGGTTCCCCTTTTCACCAAAGGGAAACCGTGGCATAAATTAACTTTATGAAGGAGTGTTTATAACGGCAAAACATGTACACGGTTTCCCTCACGCTGCGTATGCCCCCACCTCAGTTCGTTGCTTCCCAGCCGCTCGCCTTCTGCCACGAAAGTCAACCACCAGTGAAACTCGGAGGTAAGTTGTTTTCTTTTTTAAATGAGCTCATTTCCAACACAAGGGGGTAAAAAGAAACAAAACATTTTTAAAAATATTTTAAAATATGGGACATGACAAATGTGGGGACCTGCCGAAAATGAAACCGGAGCATGGCCACACTGGAACCTCTGATATTTTACATAATTGCTGTGGTGAAAAAGGGAAACCCAGCAATTATATAAAATAAAATATGGGTTGGTGTGTGCTTCACTCTCGGGGTTTATGTAGCATCTAACACCTCGAGTGTGTGTAAACTTCTCATTACACACACCACCCCATACTGTAGTCTGTATTTCACACACACTGTTATCTGTGAATTAATTGTTCTTACATGATTGTGCATTATCTTTCTGATGTTTCCCCCTAATGTAAAGGGTGTTGGAATACTTTCATACGGAAGACATCATGTAAAATTATGTTGTATTGGAAAATAACAAAACGTTTTTACGTTGCTAGATACACTCTTTATATTAATATAAACTATATTTATTATAGTAATATGTTTACTAGTTATTTTAATATTGATATATTTTATGATAATTAATGGGTTCCATTTTTTTACATTGACAAAACCGTGTATTAAATACCGTAACACCTGAGTAGGTGTTCTGGCATTCAACCCTTCAAATCGAAGTACAGCTGAGTGCGGCTCGAGACTTTCAAAAACATGCTGTCTCTCAAAAAATGCACTTAATGACAAACACTCACCTCATCAGCCACTGTAAAACTGAAGCACATTTTCTTCTTCCCGCTCACTACGTAGCTTTCTCCCAAATCTTTCCACTCTCCCCCTCCCTCTGCAGATCACAAGACTCCACTGCCAGGCAACACGTAGCAACGGCCATAGCAACGTAAAAAAAAAACCAGCCAGGCGGAAGATTCAAACGGACATTTTTTCTTTCTCTTTGCAGTTAAAGCTAATAAAATTGCAGTTCTAACAGTTAATTTAATCTGGCTACTCATTACAAAGTACTCTGCCTACCGAATAAAGAAAATCTATGAGGCAAGTTACGACCGTCTATATTTTATTTATCAGATCTCTCAGTGACAAGAAAAAACGAACCCCCTTGAATTATATAAAGTAAAATATGGGGTGCAGTGTGTTTAACTCGAATTTAACACACACCCTTGTTGTTGGATGGCTATCATAAACCCTCAGGCTTCTCGGGGTTTATGTGCCATCCAACAACTCGGGTGTGTGTTAAATTCTCATAACACACTGCACCCCATACTTTATCCTATATTTAATAAAAATATTTCTATATTAAAACACCGTTTCCAGTTGCAGTTTTTTTTCACATTTTGCTTATTCAGTTGTACAATTTTCAGTTCTGTTGTCTGCATCGCATTCTTTTATTTATGCCACAGACATGTCTCATCCCTTCCCACCCTAACTCTTCCTTGAAGAATCAAAAGATAATCATCACAGGAGAGAGAGAGAGACAGAGTGTGTAGATAACTACACACTCCGTAGTTCTTTAGTCAGGTCTGCAATGGAGAGAACTGTGTGGTTTTCTATATATTTACAGAACAGTGTTCTCTTATTTTTGTGCAATATTTGGTTACCCGGACTATCTGTCTTGTGATTACTGTATGCACAACATGGTCATCTCTACCTTAATACATTACATGTGCCCATTCTGTGGCACTTCAGTCAAGCCAGCTTGGGGTGGTGGTGGTAACAGAGCTATGTGGAGCTTTCCCTAGGTTCTGTTATTACCTTTAGCAGTGATCCATCATTTCCAGCCTTGCAACAGGCAGAAAATGTATGTCTATGTCTATATGTATGTGTATGCGTGTGTAATTGAGGGGGAGGTACTGGAGAGTGTTGGTCTCTGGGTAAAGTTTTTCTAGCCTGCACTGATCCCTCTTTGTTCCCTCTAAAGTGCAGATGGGAAACAGCTGGCCTTTGTTTGGAAAAAAGCTGTTTTGCTAAATGTCTGAGTCTTAAGATGGGGAGCTGAGGTCATCATTTAAGCAGGTGCCTGGGAACAAGTGGAAAAGTAGCTCAGCCTCGCTCAATTCACAGAGGCTTTCGAAGGATCCTTTCTATAAAATATGTACAACAGCATACAAAAAAAAAGCCTAAGTGGTGCATACCTCATCTTAATTTATTCCTTTTCACTGTTTTCCATCCCTTGCTCTGAGGGGAGCAACCATATGAATGAGAATATGAGATACATTGCAGCTCTCAAATGTAGACGTATGCTCCTTGGGCATAAACGGTATAAATTATCTCCTCTCTCTTTCTTTCCATCCTAGTAGCTCTAGTAAACACCCCCTTGACACAATAGCATTTAGTTTCTTTTGTGTGTGTGTATGTATATTTTTTTAACAACTGCATTAGTGAGTCAGGAGCCGTGAGAAGCGTTCTTTAATAATGGGTTCAGCTGTAATGTATGACATATGTTTACCTGACCGCTTAATTCTCAACGACACAAACATAAGTAGGCAGCATGTCAGAAATCACCCGGTGATCACAACCTGTGTCAATCAAACGAGCAAAAGCAACATGTTGAGTCAAAAAGGTTGTGCACTTGAGATGACTATAAAAGGAAATGTGGCTGCTGTTTTTAGAAGCGCAAATTATTAGCAGCTGTTTATCCAGTGGGAAATTAAGATTATGAATGTCGCTTTTCAGGGGCTAAGGTGGAAGAAAATCTATTTAGAGAGTTGGCACATGACATCAACCTATAATGCCAAGGAAAACTTCCTTTCACAGAGCACATGTTTGAGACTGGAGAGATGTTCCTCCATGTTCCCTACAGCTTTTCAGTTCACTCTGATCCCAGCATGTGCCAGAAAACTAAATTGATTTTTTTTTTTATTGTTGTTTTATTTGTTTGTGAAAATTTTACTAATACAGGGGTATGCAGCAAAGACATTTGCTTTCATCCCAATGCAGTGCTCTTAAAAGACAGTCAGTTACAGAATTCTGACACAGCTGTACATTTGTTCACATTGATATGGAGAGACGTAAAACAAGAATGCAAGTCATTTAAAAGTACATAAGTAGGACACTGCCAGGCAGAAGGACAGCCCCTTGTGGGACAATTCTTTTCAGTATATTAAAGTTAGTGTTCAACAAATCCATTTTAACTCTTGGAACATATGTGGATTTATATTTGTTAGGGAGGAACTCTGTAAAGGAAGTTCTGCTTTTGAGGGACTTTTTGTTCTATTTAGTTTTCTTCTGTCCTTGCAGTTTCTTTATCCTGGGGTAGCCCAGTAGAGGTGCAGCTTTTCTGTACCATGGGGATGCGGCTTCTACCCAGTGTTCCAGCATGGAGGACTTCCTATGCAATAAAGTCCAGCCACAGGTCCAATAGGCGGATTGCATCACAGGCGACGCAACAAGCAATTAAAAGAGCAAAAGGACAGCAAAGGTCCTCTTGTTCTTTTAATTGCGCTGTACCACACCATGCCATTTGCTGCCACGGTAGCTATGAAGTGGCAAAATATCACATTGCAGGTCTCAACTGTATCCCGTGTTTGTGTCTTCCCCCTGTTTTGTCATACTAAGGACATTTATATATGAAAACAGGATGGTTGTCTTTTAGATTTTAGCTTCTACTGTTCCTAGTCCACCTGTGATGTCATAATTTCCCTGCATGTAGCCTCTTCATCATTTCTCTGGCAACTAAGTGATTTATAGACTGAAGATTATGACATCACTTGTAGATAGGAAGAGAGAAGAGCTGAAGTCTGAGGGGGCAAGATCCTATTTTCAAGCTAATGCCCTTAGTGGTAAAGGCATATGGTGAAATAAATACAAATAATATATGGTATTCAGTATGTGTATAAGCAGAGTTGGGTGTAAATATTACGTGTGCCAATGTTTTCACAAAGATTTCTCTGCCTCCTTAAGAACATAGAAGACAAGTGACTTGTACAAGGTCATAAAATGAGTTTGTGGCTGTGGTGGGATTCAAACCTACAACTTCCTGTTTCACATTGCAGTGCTGTAACCATACGATCATGAGGCCCTCTTCATTGTGATTCTCCGTGAAGCTGAAGCAAGACAATAAAACCACAAGGAATACTATTATTAGTCTAGCATCATTTCCACAGTGCCAACTTCTGCAGCAAATAATATTTTGTCCTTTGCTGCTTCTTTTATGATACTGTAGATTCTTATTAAGTCTTTGTAAAGTTGATTTGGTCTGCTTGGCATTTTTAGGGAAGGTGCTGCACGTAAGCCCCCCCCCTCCCCCAAACTACTTTTCTTGTCCCATTTTAATAAATCTTCCCTTTAGCTTTTGATCTCCTTTATGCTACAGCCACTTGTCATGTGGAATCCATTATTATATAGCACAGGGATGAAAGGTTTTATTGCAGCTAAATTCAACTGAATAATTTTAGACAGAACACATATATAATATACTGTTTGAAACTATTTGCTTGGTGTCCCAGTTTTTGTAGTTATTACTAGAGGTTTAGTGGGATTCTGACATAAACCAAGCTGGCTTAAAGTTTTTATTTGTAGCTTTCTTTATTAGATGTTACCATACATCACCTAACTTCTTGCTTGTCATTCCATGTTTCTGCTATGCTGTGGTATTTTGTGCCGTGGACTAGTGACATGCTTCTGTATGAAGCAATTAATTTTGTCCCAGTTCCAGAGTGTAAGTGGGAACCACAGTGTAAGTGGAAAAGCACTCTTATCACATCAGTGTTAGCCTTTGTGCTTAGGGTTTAATTTTTTAGGGCTGGTCTGCATAGCAGACCAGTGCCTATTGCAGTCAAAGTCAGGATGTGTTTTATAGCTGTCCCATGGAAATGCATTCAAGAACTTTGATAAACCTTTCTGTGGCTGTCAGTGAGTGAGTGTGTGTGTGTGCCTTGCTGTTGGTTCTTGCAGCTGTCTGTAACCAATGCTAATTTTCTGTTGGTTACAAGCAGGGCAGTGCATGAGAACCGGACAAAAAGCAAGCAGTGTCTGTCTCAGGAACACACAGTTAGGGCTGGCAATCCACATTGTGACCCCCCAACAGGATGTGACACTGGAGTGCCCACCCCAGTGCTGCCAAACAACAGCATCCCCCTCCCATCTCAGAATGCTGCCAAACAACAGTGGTCACCTCCCACCTGATACAACAGCAGCCCCCATCTCAGGATGCTACACGGGGTTCCCACCCCTGGTGCCACAAAACAACATGCTCCCATTTTCCCTCCTACCCCATCCATATTGCACCTCCTTCAAGCAGGATGTGACACCAAGGTGCCCACTCCCAGTGCTGCTGAACAACAAACTGACACTGGGGTGCCCAATCCTGGAATAAAGGAAACTGCCCCTTGTAGTCTTTTTTTTTTTAAACTTGTAAAAAGTGGACCCTTAATGACTTCTGTAGTCCCCCGCCCTTCTGCCCTCAACCCCGACCTGCCTTTCAGCACTCACTACTCCACCCCTCAGTTACCTCTCCGGTGGATTCAGTGCTGCCTCTCAAATGTCCTGCTGCTTCCATTGCTGAACCATGACCGACTTAAAACAAGGTAAGTTTGGTTAATGGCTTTTCAGTGTGTTTTAAACATTTACTCATAACTTTGTCATTTTTTAATATTTTTGCCCGAAATGTTCAACATTTTCGTTTTTCTATCCCACTTCATGAACCGGGTAGGTGACATTTTTCAGATCCCCACAAAACTCGTTTTTGCATTTACTCTGTGAAATCCCTTTCAGACAGAATTAAAAAAATGTCACATGTCTCAATCATAAGATGTGGTATTAAAAGGTCTGGGTTGAAAATTTGGGGACAAAATGTCAAAGAACAATAAAGGTTTGATGAAATGTTGAATTTTGTTTTTCCACATTTACTCATAACTGTGCTATTTTTGCAGCTTTTGACCCTAAATTTTCTACATAGTCCCTTTTGTTACCCCACCTCATAAACATAATAGGTATCATTTTTCAAATCACTTCCAAAACATGTTTTAATAGTCACACCTCAAAATCACCTTTCAGACAGGATTTAAAATTCCACCAGTCTTGATCAATAAGATGGGGTTGTAAAAAAGGCTGTGCTCCCTGTCTTTGACTACAGCAGATTGTTCTGTGGTACAACCCCTTCTCAGGGCCAGATTAACCAATATGCCAATTAAGCCATGGCTTAGGGCCTCAAGGCCAATAGGGGCCTCCCAGCCCTGGAGTTTGAACATTTCTTGATATGGAAGGGGCCCAGAAAGTATGGCTTGGAGTAGGGCCCCCATAGAAATTATGGCTTGGAGTAGGGCCCCCATACAAAGTATGGCTTGGAGTAGGGCCCCCATGTCCCTTAATCTGGCCCTGCCCCTTCCACTTCCCTCACCAGACCAAACACCTTCTGCAACTCCTGGCCTTGTACTACAAACTCACCCACTTGCACCCACCATTGTTCACTGTATAAATCCCTGTCCATTGCCCCTCTGCTCTCTCATTGCCAGGCTCACTGTACCTCTTTCATAATATCTAAATACTTTTGGTTCACTGGTCTCTTACTTCTCCTCTCCCAACTCCCTCACCTCCTGTTCCCTCCAGGGACCGTCACACTTTTGCCACTCATCCCAGCTCCTCTGCTACAAAATCTTCCTTCTCCTATTGACTTCTTTCACTCTGGAACCAACTCCCCTCTTCCCTCCACCTCTCCCCATCCTCTGGCTTCCTCAGGTATCAGTTGACACTTCAACAGCTCCCCACCTGTTCCTGTTAGCCTTCCTCTCGATACCTCTACAGCCATGCTTTAACCATTCTGGTAAGGAGCCAGCTGAGTCTCTGCTCCTGCTTTCAGTTAACTGCCACACCACCACAGTTTTCTCCTCCTTTATGAGGCCAGGCAATAATTTGCCCCTCAGGTCACTCACCAGTTGTCAGTATTGTTCTTATTCAACAAGTATTGCTGCCACTTCTGAATATGCACTTCCTTGGTGTTTGTATTGAGCGGTACCGCACTTTATTCTCTGCAGGTACAATGTTTTGGCATATATTCTAATTTTGTAATACTTTTTTATCCAAATGTTGTTCAGTCATTTTTCTATTATGTATTGTGCTGCTATTCTTCTACTGTTCCCTTCCCTTGGGTCGCACCTTGAAACAAGCTTTGGCTCAATGTGCCTGTCCTGGTTACTAGTTTTGAAATAAATAATAAATAAATAAAAATGTTGAAAAGTTGGGGTCAGAATGTCAAAAACAGCAAAGTTATGAATAAACATTGAATATGTCCAGTGTTAACGCTTAACTTTGCCATTTGTTTAGATTTTGCCCTCAAATATTCAACATAGCCCTTTTGTTACCCCACCTAATGAAGATGATAGGTGTCATTTTTTTAAATCAACTTGGAAACCTGCTTTCACATTCACTCCGTGAAATCACCTTTTGGATGGGATTTCAAACATTACACCCTGTCTTGATCATTACTCGGTATTACTCGGTTTCCAAAGGTGGAAGAAGGCGTTAGCCCATCAAGACCACCTTCCCCGCACCTGCAGGGTGTATTTGGATATAGTAATCTAAGGCATGTTTGAATAGATCAAATGATTCTTTTTCTACCAAATTTGTGGGTAGTGAGTTCCATAACCTACTTGTTCTAACTGTGAAATAATTTTTCCTTTTTTTAGTTCTAAACTTAGGAACTTTAAGTTGTCTATTATGGCACCTCAAGCCCTCTGTTTTTTTAACCCATTCCAATCCACAATCCTCAGTAAGATAAGGGTCATTAAGAGTATTATACATCATTAACAGATCTCCCCTTAATCATGAAGTGGGAACACAAGTAAATCATGTTAAGAATTTATGTGGAAAAACAACTAAATTATGTGAACATACGGTATATTGAATTTCTCCAGCATTCACTCATAACTTTGTCATTTGGGCAGATTTTGGCCCCAAATTCTCATGACCATGTCGGGTGTCATTTTTTAAATCCCCTCCGAAACATGTTTTTGCAGTCACATCGTGAAATCACCAGTCAGACAGGATTTACAAAACTCCATCTGTCTTGATCATGACATGAGGTCATAAAAAGACTGTGTTGGACATTTGGGGTCAAAATGTTGAAGCCTACTGAAAATGGCACATTGCCTCTTAGGTGGCATGTCCTAGATACATTTATACATTGTAAAATGGGTAAAAACAAGACCCCCACTGATATAAAAACAGGACCCCCCCACCTGAAAATGAGACATTGCATCTCTACTGTGCTACCCTGGGTACACACATACAGTTTAAAAATGTGCAAAAGCAGGACACCACTGAAAATTAGATATTGCATCTCTTTTGGGCTATCCTGGGTAAATATATTGCAAACATGTTAAAAGTAGAACTTCACTGAAAATGAGGTTGCACCTTATCTGGTCTATCCAGGGTAAATATATGGTACAAAAGTGTAAAAAACCCCAGTACAGTAGAACCCCACTGAAATGTGCAGCTAAGCGTCTCTATCCTGGGGAAAAATACAGGACCCTACTGAAAATGAGAAATTGCCTCTCAGCTGGCATATCTGGGGTAGATACATTATAAAAATGTGCAAAAGCAGGGCCCAACAAAAACTGAGAATTTCATTTCCACTATGCTGTCCTGGATAAAAGCAGGACCCTACTGAAAATGAGATGTCACATCTGAGCTTTGCTATCCTGGGTAAATACAGTGTACAAATGTGTAAAAGCAGGACCCCATTGAAAACGAGATATTGTAACTCATCTGGTCTAGCCTGTGTAAACATATAGTAAAAATGTTTACAAGCAGGACTCCAGAACATTACTGTATAAAGTACAACTGTAAAGGTGAGGATGGATGTGGTCTTTAAAAAAATGCAATTGCAAAAGTGACATAATAACTGCTATACTAGGATATGTATATAGAGTACAGTATTAAAAAAGGAATACAAAAGCCACAAAGATTAACAAACATAACAATGTAAAACAAACAAGACCAGCCTTGTTGGCACCAGCCAGAACTTGTTAAATTTTGCATTATTTTGTGTTTTTGGTTCTGTTCCTTAATCTGTAAGTAGACAGATTGGTGTATATCTACAGAAACATTTGAGATTATAGATCAACCTTGATCAATAATATATTAATACATCCATTATGGTTGTATGTATGTATGTTCCCACATTCTTAAAGGATCAGAACTGCTCACCTTAAATCGGAGTTCTCATACTCTTAAGAATGCACATGATAGCACTTTTACAGCTGTAGGAGTGGTCTCCAAGGATGTATTAACATATTAACAGAATTAGCATTGAACAGTAGCATCATGACAGAATTTGAAGTTTGTGAGTGTGCATGCATATGTATGATGCATTTCCTGGGCAACCAGTATCACCCCAAGGTCTAAATTACTTCACTGTGTACACTGTCCTGTTGTCATGCATTTAATAAATAATCCTTTGACCGAACACCCCAGTGGAACAGCGACAAGAGCACCACACTGCCATGCTGATGACCTGGGTTAAGGAGCGGATGCTGCTTGCTTACATTGGTGACACGCCAGGGTTGAGACAGGTGTCAGTTGCAGCACATTTTAGCCCAGGAAGGGCTGCCGGTGAGTTCCCATACCACAGTAACTGCTGCGGAGTACAAGGGAGCTTGAGCTCCTGCCGGATATGCTATTCCCAAGCGAGGCCGACAGAGGCTGTGCCAGTGCCGTGGATGAAGGCTACCAGTACACCTGGGCCTTACAGCAGGCCGATTGCTGCCCACTACCAGATCCATGTTGGGATGGGGAGGATGGCTCACTCTTGGATGCCCCCCCCCCACCCCCAGCACCACACAGGAAAAGCTGAGAGGAACAGTAGCAAGTTAGGGGTTGATAGGACTGAGTGGATGCTGGTTACAGCCTGAGGGAATGACATTAGAAAGGCAGGGAGAAAATGTGAATGGAAAAAAATTAATCCTTTCATTTGTTCACTTTAAACTTCAAGTGTTTTAACATCAGTTTGCATTAGTAGATTTGATTGTGACATAGCTTGTGACTGTGACTTCGGCAGTCATTTTGAAGTGGGACATGACCATGACTCTATGACATTTTGCTTTTTCTTTTAATCTCATTACAAGGGCTTATTTTAGCAGTTCCTGGGCACAGTTCTAAAGCATGTGTGAATAAGCCGTCCTGTTGAATGCATTTGTTCCATGTGGCAGGTTCTCTTCCTGAAGTCTAGCCAAAGGTCAAAAAGACAGTACTAATAGTCATATTTCTGGGCAGCTGACTTAATTAAGTAGAGAAGGAAATCCCATGCATCCATTTATGAAGGGCTAATCGGACCATGTGTATTACGAGTGGGAACACTGTGAATGCAGTTGACGCTCCCCCATTCACCCCATGCATTCTAATGCACGTTCAGATATTGTACTGCATTTGTTCTCTGTTTTATGTAAGTCCAACAGCATTTCTGCAGCAAGTCTTCTTCGCTTCTGATGCCCTGCATTTATGTAGAGAATTATAGCAACACCAGAGTGGCAAAGTTATAGTTGGCTTTAGCTAGGATGGAATTAGGGTTTGTGTTACAAAAATCCCAGTATTTGACCAGGTATAGCTTGTCCTTTTCCAGTTCAGAAAGTCTGGAGTCTGACAATCAGGGTTTCTAACACCTGGGACTCTGAACCCTCTCAACATCGTAAAACTCCAGAGCTAGTTTTCTGTAGTAAAAATGGTGGCATTCCCGTATTCTGGATGACTTTTTTACAATTCGGAGCACCCTCACTAGTACAGACTGAGTCAAGGAACTGGTGGCAGAAATCCCCAGTGGCCTTGAGCTCCTGACCATTGATGCATGGCCCAGGCTGTCGGCTAGGCACTGGAGTCAACCACCACACAAGGGCAGGAACTTGAGGAAAGCGAGACAGTCCTGCAGAGATTTTGGAGACCCTGCTGGCATGAAACAGAGGTGTTCAAGTTGTGGTTCCATCATAGACAGTGCATACACTGGTCATATCCGTCCGTGTTAAGTATTGTGAAGGCCTACTTCACATATACCATGAAGGCTGACTTCTGCTGATCCATGGCCCATTCTTTTTTCATTTTTCATTCTGTTTATCCTCATTCTGCCTTGGCTGGCCCCCCTCACACTGCCTCCCCAGCCCTGTCACCCAGCTTCCCCTGGACTTACCCTTCCTGAGTCCCCCACAGCTTACCTTCCCCCATGGTGGAGTGCTAGGGAGTCCCTCGACCTGCGGTGTCATGGATCCAGCTTTGGGAGGTGCCTAGGTCACTGGTGTAGGGCCTGCAGAGGGTCAGTGCTCATCCTGCCAGCCAGGATGTGTTTCTAGTTTCTATCCTGCCTCTGAGGAGTGTGCGTGTAGTGACTTCTAAGGTGATATCATGTGCACTTCCGCATGTGACGTACCCAACATCAGCCACTCCTCTCCCACTTGTTGCAGTTGCCAGTGTCCTGCCCCCCAGTCAATGCTAGGGGTCAGGCATGCAGTAGCTGCCATGCCACCCCCTCCCTGGAGGAGGAGAACAGTCCTCTGCATGCTCAACCCTCCCCTCCTGGGTGACCCTCTGGTTGTTCCAAGTTTGCTTCTGAACCCTGGTCATTGGTGCTGCAGGCAGTAGCACTATCACTGCTCGGGTGGGCCAGCCCCCTGGTACATTCCTAGAGTGAGGAGCTGAAACCACCAGGCACTGAGTAGAAACAGAAGAGCAGCAAGGAAACTCTTGTGATTTATTACAAAAACACCTTTTTAACAAGAAATCCAGTCAGCAGCAGCTGCAGGAGAGTCTTCTGGTCTGAAACTTTCAGCAGAAAGGGAAGGTCGAGGGTGGGAACTCGAGAACATGTGGTTGGCTGGTAGGAGGAGGAGTCAGTTTAGAATCTTTCCTGAGGCACTGAACATGCTCAGTGGAACTGCCATGTAGCTGTGAGCTAAATATGAGCAGTAAAACTGTGGTTACAACGTAACTTGCCCTTAAAAGCAGTTAGGGTCTTCTTGGTCTGCCAATATTTTATGTAAGTAAATACCTGCTGTGAATCAGTTTCTTTGGAACTTAAAGAAAAGAATTGAAATGACTGATAGATTTAAAAAAATAATTTATGAAAATGTTTAGTACATTTGGTAGAAGTGTTTTCATCGTCTGAAATTCTGTAGGCAAGAATGCCAAAAAGTTGTCCTGCGCCATTCAGTGAGATTTGTAGAATCCTATTTCTTGATAATGTATATCTCAGCAAATTCTAAATCCCAGACTGTGAGCTTCGACAGGATAGTAGTGTTTGACAGACGCTCTACACTCCTGAGATTTGGGAAGAATCCAGGTACATTACTGTACCATACTATAGTACCAGTTTTCAAAAGCTCTCGTATCAAAACCATTCCATGCTATATGAACAGCTCTGCAATATCCTAGGTTTTAAGAATTCATATCTCTGCTGTGTCTAGAGCTACAAGTGTGTCGTGTTTGGTTAACGCCTCATAATTGGCACTGTTAGCACTACAGCCTTGGGATGAATCTGCAGTGATTTTTACAATATGTTAGCAATACAGTACTTTGCATTGAAATGGACTGGAATAGTTGGCCATGTAGTGCAGCAGTAGCTCTTCTGCTCGCTACTCTGAGAACCCGGGTTCGAGGATGGGCTTGGGTTGCCAGGGAAGGAGAGGCGAGTGTCCCACATGACAGCTCTCCTCTTTCAGGGAGGGAGGAGTCCATCCTTTGCCGTTTACCTGCCACCTGATAGAAGCTGGGTGGTAGCACAGCGGAGGCCCACTTCAGTGAGGGGCTGCCGACAGATGCTGATAGTGCACCTGTGTGCTAAGTGGTGTCCTTGCATTGCACCTCAGCAGATATGGGAGAACTCTGGTGGAAAACCCCCAAATGACAGGGTGACATCTAGTCACTGCATGTCCAGCACAGCCAGCCAGGCACCCACCGCTACACCAGATCCTGACCATGATAGGGAAGTGGCACTCTCCAGTGACCACCCCACCACCACCTGGGGTGCATGCCAAGAAAAGGTAGGTGGTGGGGCTGTGGGAGATAGCCAGATGGGGTCAGGTCAGCAGCAAAAGTGGATAAAACACACAGGGTGCAAGAAAAAAAGCAACTGATGGGAATAATATATAACCCCAGACCATGTTTTGTGGAGGAGCAGAACTGCTCAGTTTAACTTTCCACACAGGAAAGATTGAGGTCTAAGTTAAGGATAGAGCACCATACAGGCAGCTTTAAAAAGCCATCAATATGGCAAAAGACCCCATTTAGGAAGTTGTCATGCTGCATATGATCAGGTTTAAAAAGCTGTAGCGTGAGCTTATGACCCAGCTTGGAAAATACCAATATTTGATTGTCATACTTATTTATTAATTTTTTGGGCTATTTTTTTTCCCCTCCTCTCATGGCATACTGGTCTACATCCCCTATATCTGGCAGCCTCCTCGGGAATTCCAGCCACTGTCCTTTGTCTGCGCTCTGATCAGGGTCACGCTTGCATTCCCTGTGGCTTACCCCCTGAAGCGGGATGGCGGGGAGCCAGACTTCAGGCACCCCCCCCGGGCAGATGTTGTCGGACGGCCATCAAGACGCTTGACCCAGGATGCCTCTCTGATTTTTCTTGTTTTCTCCCCTGGAGCTGTGGGCGTACAATGGTGCCAGGCAGAGGGGAGCACGCACACGCTCCCTCCAGGCATCAGCCCCAGTTCCTCCCCATACTACAGAGCTGTGCCTTGTCCCCTAGCCTCCGCCAGAAGCGAACAAGTCCTGAACTCTTAGGGGACCCCCTCCCGGAGAAGAGGCTGTCAGCAGATGTCAATCCTTCTCCCTTACTGCCCGATGACCATGCTCATTCCAACATGGGTCACTAGTGCCACGCGGAGTAAGCATTCAGTGCCTCAGCTCTCAGCGCCACCGGGCTGGTGTTCATATTTATTTGATCTTTAAATCTAGAGGTCTTGATATTTGAACCACCGCAGATTTGTTTAAAATATGTTCAGTTGTTTTAAACTGATTTTTTTTTTTTTAAACATTTTACCAGGAAAGACATACTGAACTGGTAGCAGCTCATTTCCAGATGTGTTCTGTGGACAGGGAAAGGGAGTACAATACAACTCTGCATTTTGCAATGACAAACAGGCAGACAGGAAAGTGCTGTATGTAAGAAGCTGTTATACGGGGCATGATCAGGTTTAAAAAGTTTTATGGGCTTTTCAAAACTCATCATATGTGTGAGTTAAAAAAAAAAACCTTCATGTGTGACCTGTTAATTCTTCTCTGTGCCCCCCCACCCCGGGGTCTTGAGTGAAAACAGGCCTCCAGGGCTGGGCTGTGCTCATTTACCTGATACGGTATGTTTTCAGTAAACAGATATACAGTACCATCCAGTCAGATTTACAAAATCACAATTTTTGTTTCTTTTCTCTTTATACTCCCCCTAGCCTTCTGCACTCCACTCTTCGGGAGTTGCTATTGCCTGTATGTCCCTGCTCTCCTACCTGACCATTCCGAGCGGTCCCATCCCCCAAGGAGCCTTGGTTTACCCCCCCAAGTGGGGTCGAGGTGGGGGCCCTTGCACCCCATGCTTTCAGGTCTCGTCGCCAGTTTGGAGTCATGTAGGGGTCATTGGTGATCGGGGCTAGCACTCCGTCTACCAGAGATGCCAAGGCCATTTTTCCTGGTTTTCTGTGCCCTGTGGCATGCGTCTTGATGTCATGGCGCATAGCACTGACGTCCACAACATGGCCTCTCTCCGGTTGGCTGGGCTTGCTATATTTCGGGTCTCCACCCGGGGTCAGTCAAGCACCAGGCCGTGGGCCCCCTCCTTCCCGGAGAAGGCGAGCAGTCCCTAGGATGCTCAAGCCCTCTCCCTCTGGCCAGTCCTCTAGCTGCCCGGGCTCATTCCCAAACCGGGTTTTGGCATCCTGGCGAGTGGCGCTTCTCCTGTGCAGTGGGCGGCTTGAAAATCACAATTTTAATCATTTGTTTCTCATCCATTTCACAATCTGCAAGTATGAAAAAGTAATATTGAGAGCAGGCCAAGGCTGCCATCGTGCCAGCTAATTAATGTGAAGAATATGTGTGTGTAGAGGTGGTGGCGGTAGTGGTGCTGGGGGCCTATGGACCCATTATTTCTAACACTGATAGTTCATAGGCAACCGCATGAGCATGGTGTTTGTAACTTGAGGAAAACAACAGTATGCAGTAATGGTTCCTAGACAGTGCCGTGGCTCATAAAAGTTTTAAGTCGTGACTGCATTCAGTTTGAGGACTGAAAACAGAAGTGCACAACACTGTCCATATACGTTTCTACGCAGATATTGGGAATGAACTGGTACCCATTTGATACGATTAAATTGGAATTTCAGAATCTGCAAGTGTGAATAAAGTAGTACAGTACTGAGAGCAGGCCAAGGCTGCCATCATGCCAACTAATAGGACTGTAGTAAATCAGAATATCGGAATATCAATTCTGAATCCAGTTTGATTCCAGTTCTATTAATGACCTTGGGATCAGGATTGGAATCATAATTTCCAATATAAAATCATTTTTTTTACCTTTAATTTCAGAATTAGAAGTTTTAGATGGCAGTTCCAGAAATCCTAGTTCTTAAAGAAGGGTTGGATTCTGATTCTTAATCTCTTGTTTCCAAGTGTCTCTATTTTCTGTTTCTGTGATTTATTCTGTTTTAAAGAGGGGGTCAGGCCACAAGTACTCAATTGCAGAATTAGGATTGGCGTATCCCCATTAAACTTAATACCAAAAATAAGAGCTCCACATTACTTTGTTTAAAAGTCACAAGCCATTCGGTAACCCTGATTGCTCTGCCCATTTAGAAAAGCCAGTTTCAGTGAAGAGCTTCTGATGATGCCAGCTCTGGAACTCGCAGTCTTGTCCTCTCTACCAGCAACATTAATTAACTTAGTTCTCCAAAGTTTAAGAAACTGTAGTTGTAATCATTTTGAAAGAAAGAAAAAAAAAAAAAAACTGGCATTGAATTATATGCATGCATGCATTTCCAAAATGTTCAGATGCTTGGTACTGTACTTAAATATGTGGCAAGGAGGTGGTTGTGGAATGCAGCACTGGTCATGGTTTTGGAATGTCGAGGTTGTGCACAATTTCAGAATGCCGCAGTGATGAGATCTCAGCATGTGGCAGGGTTAAAATTCTGTAATGCAACAGGGTTAAAATTCTGTAATGCAGCAGGGACTCCGTTTAAGAATACTGGAAGGACATACAATTTTGGAATGTGGCAGGAACAGTTTTAGAATGTGGGCAGACAGTTTTGGAATGAGGACATGCAATCATGGAATGTTCGAGGACGACCAGTCTCGGAATGTGGCTGGGATGCACAATCTTGGAATCTATCATGGAAATACAATCTCAGAATGTGGCTGGAACATGCAGTCTCGAAATAGGAGAGGCACATTTTGGGATGAGGAGCATGCAGTTGTGGAATGTACTGGGGGACACATAATTTTGAAATTAGGGACATGAAGTCTTAAAATGTGGCAGGGATGCACAATTTCTGAATGTATTTGGGACATGCAGTCTCAGAATGTGGTGAGGACAGGCAATCTTAGAATGTGTCAGGTAAATGCAAGTCTTTAAAGAGTTGCTGACAGCAATAGCAAAACTTTGGAAAAAGTAAGATTTATATTCAGCTCCATCCCGTTTTCTTAAGTACTTCATATATTTTCAATAATTAGTTCCCCATTTTCTTTATTATTGAAAACAGTTGCATTAAAACAAGATCCCTGTTCCCTAGACTCTATCTACTCTGGCTGCTTCACTACACATAACATCATAATTATCTCCACAGCCACATATTTTGATGTCATAAACAGAATTATGATGTCACATGCAGGCAGGCAGCCAGAGCTCAAAGGGCAGAGATACCGTATTGTTGCAAATACCCATAGAATAAGGAAATAAGGGTGAGAATTACAGAATAAAATACAAAATATAAGTTAGTTATGTCTGAACATTACATTTTTTCAAAGTTGTCTCAACTGTGTCAGGAGCTCTTTAAGAAATCAGTCTTCACCATTGATTCCCACTAGTGGGTCTGAGCTAGAGGCACTAGGATGCCATGGGAGCCAGAACATTTTAGGAGGGCTGGTGCCAAGGTAAGCTGCATGCATGTGCAGTGCTGTGAGAGTGAGCTCACAGGCTTACCTTAGCACCACCCCTCAACTGCCTCAATACCTTTTTTCCCGTGTGCATCAGTGATGATGTCACTCACCCACCTGGATACAGAACTTCACGTCTGTACAACAGCAGTGTTCAGTTCATCTCAATTTTAGTGTTTAAAGCTAGAGTATATATTTTTTTTGTGTCAGTTCAGTGAATTACACATTTATTTTCTGTCTCTCTCAGCCTTTCCGAGTGTCAATGGTTGAAGACCAAGGAAGATGGTAAGGAGCCCTCTCAGGGAAGCTGCTCTGGCAGCGTGGCTGTGTCCAGTCCACTTTCACCATTGAGGAAGGGTTCTGACCATGGGCGGTTTAGTGCTCAGAGGGGAGGAACAGTCTCCTCCAGAAGCACAAAAAGAAGTGGGCCTGATCCCAGTCAAGGTCTTGGCACCACTTTGTCTTGACTTCTTCCGCTTCCTGCTGGAAGGTGAAGAAACTGGTCATGGTCATCCTATGCTAGATCTGCCACAAGATCTCCAGTCTCTTGGAGATGGGGACATTCACTGTCACCTTTGGTGTTGTCAAGGGCCTCTAGTTCCAGGAGGATTGAGTCTCCGGCCCCGAGTCTCTGTCTGTCTGTAAGTGGTGACTCCGGTGAACATTCTACCGTGGGGCAGCTCTCATGAAGCAGTGGGTGCAGCATCTGGTCCATGTGTCTCTGCCTTCGCTACTAGTCCCTGATCCCTTGGGGCTGGTGGAACTGGGTGAGTTTGAGGGGCCCACAGTCTGGGTAAAGCATTTGGCTCTGGCAGCAGCCCTTGGGTCCTTGCCAGTGACCACATTGTGGACTACTGTCCCACTGGCTCCACCCTCATCCAGGGTTGGGATGGGACTGGCCACGGTGCCACTTTCAATCACTCCAGTGCCATCTGGGACATCAACGCCAGGTCTGGTTCTGTTGCCGGGCTTGGGCCTTTTAGGCTCTGGCCTGGCACCATCCATGATGCTGGGGATTCCCCTGGAGCCAGATTCAGTTCTGGTTCTAGTGCTGCCTCTGACACCAGCCCCTCGTCGTTCAGGGTCAGTGTCTCTGGTGATGCCACAGCCACATTCTGGATTGGGGGCTGTGACTCAAACCCCCTCTATGACTCTCTGTACAAAGAGCGTTTGGAGGGGGAAGAGTCTGACCCTGATCTTGTCATTTCTGAGGGTGGCGATGATGACTAAAAAAGTCTAGACACTTCAGACCCCAGTCCTGTATCTGTGCTTCAGGGTGATCTTTCTTTCCAGGCTCTGCTCAGAAATATACATTTTGCTCTCAATTTCTAGCCTACTGCCATTGACCAAGGTAAACGTCTCCATCTGGAGTGGCTAAATGTTTCCAGCACCCAGGTCAGTTCCATTCTTCTCATTCCTCCCGCATTTGAAACTCTTATCTGATGTGGTCTGGTAGGCCTGCTACTGTAGCATCTGTCTGCAAGCAGATGATGAGAAATACACTGCACCTAAGGATAGGCCAATGTATGTATGTCAACCTATAGCTGAAGTCCCTGTTATCTTCACTGATAATGACAAAGCTCTCCTTTCCCAAGAGGTCACTGCACACCCTGTTAACAAGGAGTTGTGCAAGATCGACACTATGGGCAAACAAGCTTTCACTTCAGCTACTTTAGGCATGAGGATTGCTAGCTACCAAGGCCCTTTTTCTAAGTATGAGTATTCCCTTTCAAGCAAGTTTAAGTCCCTGGTAGAGTCTCTGCCAGATTCAGAAACTAAACAGGAGCTTTTGCTGGCTACCAAGCAAGATATTTAGTCCAAGAATCATCAGCTCAAGGCTGCTGTGGGTGCTGCCTGTCACACTGTTGCTGCAGGGATTTGCATCAGAAGGCATTCCTGGCTATGAACATTTGTTTTTCCCCCCAAGATGTCCAGCAACAGGTTATGAATGTTCCCATTGATGGAACCTAGGATAGCAGGAGAAAAGTCTCATAAGGTAGCTAGTGAAACTAGGACTACCCTTAAGACTACCAGGACAGCTCCTACTAAACCTCAGAAGGGCAGAGGATGTGGTTTCTTTCAGAGCAAGCAGTCCTTGGAAAAAGACAGGGGAGCCCAAACAAACATTAGATTCCCAGCCTCAGAAGAAGGCAAACCTGAAGGCATAAGCACCGAAAGCACCTAGTGCCTGCCTGTGAAACTCCAGCCCTGGTCCTGCCTCAGCTGCCTGAGGCAGACCTCTGCTCCCAAGTAGGGGGCGCCTGACCCAGTTTTATCACCAGTGGGAGTCCATTACGACAGGTGGGTCCTCAGGATAATCCAGGAAGATGCTCCCTGGACTTCACAGAAATCCCTCCAGACAAGCTACCCATAGACAGTCCATCTTATCAGCTCACATGTCAGAGCTTCTGGTACAGGAGACTGCAGGCCTTCTAAGCAACAGGGCACTGGAAATAGTGCCAGAGTCAAAAGAAACACAGGCTTCTACTCCCACTACTTTCTGTCTCCAAAGAAATCAGGGAACATGCACCCCATTCTTGTCCTCAGAAATCGTAATAAATTCATGGATCAAGAAAAATTCAAAATTATTTTTCTGGTATCTCTGCTTCCCTTCCTGAAATCTCCAGACTAGTTAGCTTCCTTGGATATGCAGGATGACTACCAGCACACATTGGAGCACCCTAATCACCACATATACCTCCACTTCATAGTGCTGGGACAGCATTACCAGTTCGGTGTACTGCCCTTTGGGATTTCCTCAGTGCTCAAGTCTTTACAAAGTGCTTTGCAGTACTCACAGCACACCTGAGGAAGTTAGGACTCCAAAGTCTTATCAGTACCTTGATGGGTGGCTGATTGCCAGTCTAACCAGGCAGGAGACATAGCAAGCAGTAGCCGATGCTCCTCAGTTCCTCACCTCATGGGGGTTTTGTTGAATCTAAAGAAGTCTCAGCTCCAACTCTTACAGCAGCTGCTCTTCATAGGAGCTCACTTGGATAGATAACCAAAGCCCAAGCCTTTCTTCCACAGAGCAGAGTGCATTCAGTCCTGCAGATGGCATGTTTCATGATGGAGTGCAAGACTGTGTGTAAGCCCACTCCATGCAACGCATGTATGTCTGATGACCTTCTCAATGTTCACAGTGCCCTTGGCATGGCAGCAAATGAAAACAACTCAGTGCATACTCATTGCACAGTGGTCACAAGCATCACACCTTTAGACCTACACCATTCAGGTGACCAAGCCCCTGGTTCAGTAACTCTCATGGTGGTAAGTGGAGGACAGTCTCCTCCAGAGGTTTCCCTTCTCCTCACCGGAGCCTCAGGTTACTCTCACCATGGATGCATCCCTGTTGGGGTGGGGGTGGGGGGCATTGTCAGGGCCTCCAAACACAAGGTGTCTGGGACCCATCAGAGACTCATCTCTACATCAGTATGTTGGAGATGCAAGTTGTTTTGTGCAGCCTGAGGGCCATAATGGGCCTAGTCAGCGACAAAACAGTCCTCCTCCAGACAGACAACAAGTCTGTCATGTAATGCATCAACAACCAGGGAGAAGCACACACTCACATTCTCTGCAGGGAGGCATTGAGAGTGGGAATAGTGCCTGCAGCAGGTGATCCTGCTCCAAACAATTTTATCTTCCAGGAATGCGGAACACTCTGGCAGACTAGCTTAGTCAAATAGATACGATCCTCATGAGCGATCTTCGACAGGTGGCGTACCCCTGATGTGGACCTTTTTGCATCCCCACTCAGCACCAAACTGCCTCACATTTGCTCCACTAATCCAGGACATGGCATCTGTCAGGGTGGATTCAGACTGCAATTGCATGATCTGTTTCTGTATGCATTCCCACCTGTCCCTCCGGTGCAGAGGGTTTTGCTCAAAGTGGAGGTGCACAGGGGCAGCATGATACTGGTCACTCCTGCTGGCCTTGACTGATATGGATTCCTCTGTTGAACAGACTGTCAGTCAGCAAACCAAAGATTCTTCCACTAAGGACAGACTTACTTACTCTGGGTCACGTGGTCCATCCCGTTATCTTCAGGCCTGGCTCCAAAAGAGATAAAAGTGAACAGGTACAAGGTATCTCAGAGGATCTCTGAAATACTTTTCACTGCTTGTATCCTTTCCAATAGGAAGATGTACACAGCCAAGTGGAAAAGATTTTATGTCTGGTGCTCCTAGACTTGCATGGACTCCTGTGGTGCCTGCCCGACAAGGTTCTGGAGTACTTGCTGGTCTTTCTTGATGCTGGCCTACAGTATTCACCAGTAAAGGTCCACCTGTGTGCTATATCTGCATACCACAAGCCTGTTGGTACCCTGTGCCTGACACAGCTGCCACTGTTTAAGGAGTTCATTGAGGGCATTTTGCACACAAGGCCTCCTGCCGAGAAGCCAGTGGTTGCCTGGGATATCAGTTACAAGGATAAAGGCTGCTCTGCTGTCGGCGTACTCTGTGTAAAAACGGTTTACATTCAAATGAAAAACACTACAGCTATCACTAGACTACCATTAGACAGCTTACATACTTTGGTCATGGCACCTATTGAGCACCCCAGCATCACCGTGATTTTGCACAAAGCAAATAAGTTATCTTGTGCATTTTTTCATTTATAAAAGCATTTTAACAACATATCTAGTGGTAGTTGCTGTGTTTCTCATGTGGATGTCTGGGATATCAACCTTGTGTTGGACATGCTCACTCAAAAACCTTTCAAACTCCTTGTGACTTGTGAGATGAAGTTTTTAACCTGAAAACAGCATATCTTGTAGCCATCACCTCTGCTTGCAGAGTGTCTGAAATCCATGCCTTGGTCACAGAATTCCGTTTACTGTTTTCTGTAAGACAAGGTCATTCTCCACACACACACACTCTCCAAGTTTCTACCAGAAGTAGTGCAGGAGTTCCACCTTAACCAGTCACTACTGCTGCCTACCTACTTTGCAAACTTTCAGAATGAAGGAGAGTGCACTCCCCATTCTCTGGATGTTAAACAAGTCCTTACATTTTAGCTGGAAAGAACTAAGGACTTCAGGCAATCCAAACAATGATTTGTCTCCTTCGATCCCAATTGGAATGGACAGCCTGTTACAGTCAAGTGCATTTCTGCCTGGATTGTGGGCTGCCTGCGCCACAGCTATACCATGGCTGAGGTCAAGCTGGGGGCCAGGTACATATCCCCTGCACCAGAGTGGTTGCCACGTCCCTGCCAGAGATTTACTGTGCCTGGCTGTAATATTTGCAGAGCTGCAGCTTGGAGTACAGTTCACACTTTTGTTAAACACTATGCCCTAGATGTCCATGCCAGGCCGCATGCCACCTTTGACAGGACTATCCTGAAGTGGTTATTATCCTGAGTGAACCTTTGCTTCCTACTGCCCTAGACCAGGGGATTTTGTCTGAGCTTGATACTATGACCCACTAGTGGAAATTATTGATGAAGAAAGATCCCTGGAAGATACAGTATAAAATTGTGTACTCACTCTTATTCTTCATCTTCTAGGAATATCTTTACCATAGATTCATACACCTGCCCACTATCCCCCGGCTCACTCCCGTATATTTTGCTGGGTCTTCCCTCTTGTACTTGATTTGGGCTGTGAAGACACTGTAACTGGTTTTTTGACCCTTCTTATACAGGTCACCAGGGCTATCTTATGTCTGTAGGGTAAGTGCATAAGTACTTTTTAGATTATGCTGCACCTCCTTAATGAAAAGGTACTGAGTCAGTTGAGGGCTGGAATTGAGGTAAGCCTGCTCCTGTGAGCTTACTCTTGTGGCACGGCACGTGTCTGCAGTTAACCTAAGCACCAGCCCTCCTGAAAAGTTCTGGCTCCTGCAGGATCCTAGCGCCTCTGGCTCAGACCCACTAGTGTGAATCAATGGTGAAGATATTCGGGGAAGATCAAGAATTATGGTGAGTATGTCATTTTTCATTTTCTGAATGCAGTAGGAACATGCAGTTTCAGAATGGGGGAGATGCATTATTTAGAAATGAGGGTCATGCAGTCTTGAAATGTGACAGGGGTGTGCAGTCTCTGAATGCAGTGAGGACATGCAGTCTCAGAATGTGATGATGATGCACAGTGGTCTTGGTATGTGCTGGGAATGCATAATTTTGGAATGAGGAACAAGCAGTCTTAAAATGGGGTGGGGATATGCAACCCTAGAATGTGGCAGGAATGCACAGTGTCAGAATGTGGTTGGGAACTTCATTCTCAGAATGTGGCAGGCATGTGCAGTCTCAGAATGCGGCAGGAACGTACAATCTCTGAATACAACAGGGAAAAGCATCTAGGAAAATGGCAGGGGCAGGCAATCTTAGAAGACGGTGGCGATGTACACTATTGAAATGTGGTTGGACACACACTATTATTTTGAAATTGTGTATCCCTGCCACATTCCTACTTTGTACTTACTCACCATGTATCAAAATTGCACATCCCTGCCTCATTCTGACATTGTGCATCCCAACACTGTGCATCCCTGCCATATTCTGAAGCACAGTTTTGGAATGTGGAAGTGTCGCACAATATCAGAATATTGTTGGGCTACACAATTTCAGAATACTGTGGGGACACACAGTGTTAGAATGTGATGGTGGCGCTAGTGCTGGAATTTGGCTGGGATGTAAAATAATGGAATTTGGTGGGGATGTGCAATTTCATAATGGGGTGGGGATGCACAATTTTGGAATGTGGTGGTAACACAATTTCAGACTGTGATGTCAACAAAATTGTATAGCCCCACCACATTCCATAATTGCTCTTCCCACCACATTCAAAAATTGTGTGTGACTGCCACATTCTGAAATTGTCCTTCCCTGTCACATTCTGAAAATGTACATCCCTACCACGTTCCAAAATGGTACCGTCTCACCGCAGTCTAAAATGAGCATCTCTGCCACATTCTGAAATGGCATGTCCCAGCCACATTCCAAAATGGCATGTTTGTCCCTATTATATTCCAAAATTGCGCATCCCTGCAACATTCCAAATTGTGCATCCCTTCCACAGTCTGAAATTCTGTAACCATGCCACAATGTGAAATTGCATGTTGCCACAGCAATCTAAAATTGTGCATCACAACCACTACATTCTGAAACTGTGCATCACAACCACATGCCAAACTGGCATCATGCATCCTTGACACTTTACGAAACTGCACATCCCTGCCACATGTTGCAACTATGTCTCCCATATTCTGAAATTGTGCATCTCTGCCACATTCTAAAAATGTGTGACACTGCCACATTCTGAATTTCAGCATCTTGCCACATTCCAAAATTGTGTGCCCCAACTACTTTCTGAGAGTGTGTCCTTGTTGCATTCCAGATTTGCAGCCTGGTGGCATTCTGAAATCTAAGCCCTGCAGTATTCTTAAATTCCACTCAGCCATGGCATTTTAAAGTCATGTTTGCCACTGCATTTCAAAACCACCATCCCCGCCCACCGCATTCTTAGCTGCCTTACATCTGCGCATTTTGGAAACTTATACCCTGTACCCACCCAGTGTCAGCTCTCCTTTTTCAAATGTTAACTACAACTGCAGTTTTCTGTAAGATGTGAGTTCTGAAGCCAATATCATCAGTGGTTATTCACTGAAACCTGCATTTTTAAACGGGCAATGAATCTGGAATTACAAAATGACTTGTAGCTTTAGCATGAAGTAATATAGAGATTTATTTTTGTTATGGGGCTTAATGGGGTATTCTGATCTTAATTCTGAATTTATTGATGTTATAAAGTTTAGCCGATCTACCTCGTTAAAACTCAGCATGATTCCAAATTGTGGCAATTATTAAACCCTCCATGTTGGGCTCCCTACAACTTTATGATCCAGCATGAATTGACTTCACAATATACATAGAAAAGATGGAACTTTTGTTTAATTTAATCTGGCCAGTGAACAAAATAAAGGGACGCAAGTCTCGTTTCTCCTTTTTACTGCTAAAATCAAGGTCTTCACATTTATCAGGAACTTGTTAGCCCCGAAAATCCTGTTTTTCACTGATCTTGATCCTAGTCCAGTGGAGGAATTTGAAACTGCACAGGGACTTAAGACTTCTGAATCACAAACTATGGGAACACGATTAACGTTGACTATAGTGTAATGAAATTAATCTGGCCCAGAAATTCTTAGCCATTGTTACGGGAGTCAGAATATAAAGTATCACATCCATGAGGAATGTCACTGGAAGACTGCTGAGTGATACATTTAGAATAAATTGGGAACTGTATACCTGACAGTGTTCATTCAGGTTTGCTATACAGTAGCACAGCCTGATGTGCTTAAGATTTTACATGTGGGCTAGCATGGCTAGCACGGGGATAGTAAGCCTAAGAAAGAACCAAATATGTCAGTGTGGTACACATTATTTGGCCATAAGAAGACACACCTGTTTGAGCTGTACCAAAGTACACATCAGCAGCATTTACTAGAAAAATTAGTGCAATTCTTCTTTACCAGATACCTCTAGCATCTTCCATTGCAGCAGCTAAAATGGGTGTTGTCTATCTCCATGGAGAAGTTGGACACCTGCTTTTTATAAACTGTAAGTGTGCTGAATCATTTTATTTTTTTTATTTTATTGAAATCTAGGATTACAAATACCTTTGAGTAGGAACTGCTCATTTACAAAAGTTCCACGTTGAAGGAATGGGGGGTATACATACATACAAAGGTCAACATAATAATACATAGTTACACAATAACAAGAAGTAAGAGACTGAGGCTTAGGAAATTCCAGTAATTCAAAATGTGCCAAATGTTAGGTAGCGTGACATAATCAGCCAAGGGCAATCTTGGAAATAAGCGCTGCAGGTGAGAGGGAAGGGGGTATGCAGGCAGGAAGGCCATTGTCTGACGGTAGAGGGTGAGGGTAAGCATTCTAAAGGGGAGGGAGGGAGAGAGAGGAGGGATTTTAACTAAATAACATAATGGTTATAAGTGTATTGATGTGTATCACTCTGTTTCAACGCATGGAAACCACATTAACAGAATTTAGCTATAGTGACCTGACTCCAAGCTTCAGTTTAAAAGGAAAAAGTAGCTTCCTTTCCTTTCTGTTTCTAAAGTTGGATCTTCAGGGTCTGTGTTTGGGACCATTAAGTGAAAGCTTGGAGTTAGGGCAATATGGCTAAGTCCTTTCAATACAGTTGTATCACTATACTTAAAATACTTTATATCACTACCTTAAAAATGTTTTTACTGTATTAAGATGTATATACATTTTTTGTTGACTGTGAAAGAAGGGCTAGGCAATTCTGCTTATTTTTAGCCTCATTTGGGGGGTGGACCAATGGAAACTAAGTGAAACTTAAGCTGTTGGTGGTATTTGTTTAGTGATACATTGTAAGTTTATCAATAGAATATACTGTAGGACTGAAATATACTGCTGTCAGATAATATTTGCTATAACCGTGCTGTGGCTTTAAGGCACAGCGGTATTTGTTCTATGTGCCATGTGGTCTTAATGTTTTGGGCATTTTTGTCATATACAGTGCAGTGTGTTGTTTTTATGATCATTACAAAGCAGAAGTGGACAACAGTTTAGTACTGCTTATGAAATATAGTTTATTGATAAATTGGTGAAAGAAACAAAAGAAAAATGAAAAATACTCGGACTGTGCCTCAGTCCATCATCAGTCCATACTCATCTCGTAGTTTGTATGTATAACTCATTACACATCCAGGTCATCATCAGCATCTGTAGCAGCTGACTGAAAGAAAAACAAAGTAAGCCAAAAAACACTTAAAATGGACACTGTGTAAAGTTGGTTAATATACTGTGTGCTTTACCATTTAAACATTCAGTGTGTGCTCACTTATTCCGGCTTTCTCAAAGCCTCTCAGACAGTCCTCTGTACGTGCTGATAGCTGGGTAAAGCTGCTAACTAGCCAGAGCCTGTGCGTGTCTGTTCTTCAGTGTTGTAGTATGGAGGTCGACTATAATGTCACTGCTAGTGCTGCCACACTTTAACTGGTTAGAGATCTGGGTTGCATACCAGTCACAAAACTGCTGTTTTAGCTCATCCTTAAAGACTTTATTTATGGAGATGTCTAGGGGCTGAAGTAGATTTGTACAAGAAGCAGGCATGGATATTGGTGTAACCCCCAGTCGGCACTAAACTGAGAGGGCTACTACCCCTGCCTGTATGGCTAGTGAACAGGTTGAGGGGCCTGGGTCCTATGACACGGTACCTCCATTTGTATAAACTGAAACTTGGGGAGAAAGGTGTCACTCAGCATAGTGATTAGGTTTGGCTACTCTGCACAGAGGCACCCAAGTAATCAGGACACGGGAAGCAATAACTGAAATGTCCATAACAGAAGTTGGGATTCTAATGTGTGGCTTTTATTCACAACAAAAGGGAACAATAAAGCATAGACAACCCCCCACAGGGCTACACTCCTGGCAATGCAGATTTCTCTTGAAACAGACATTCATTTTCTAAACTTTTAAACCCTCGGGTTTAGAAACACTCAAGGCACTTTTATTTATTTATTAAATTGTGGTGACCGGGTAGGCCCACTTAGCCCCGAAGGTCCCTTTTTCTGGGGCGACCCGGGATAACAATACAAGTTATAAGAATGAACAAGGACATAAGGAACATTTGAGGCATTGTGAGTTACATCATGAGGTGGTTACAGGAAAGAAAAATAGTGGATACAGGCATGGTAAAAGAAAAGCAGTGGCTACAGGCATGGCTTACAGGCACGGTAAAAGAAAAGCAGTGGATGCAGGCATGGGTACAGGCATGGTTATCATCATGACATGTAAGCAATTGGTAGTACTTTACATATAGTTTATTTAGGAGTTACACCCAAACTTGACTCTTCTCTGGTTTCCCTGGCTCAGCTCCCTTGCCAGCCCTTGGACTATCTTCCATTTATCATGGATAATTGTTTGTGGCTCCCCATACCACACACGAGCTCTCCTGGCTCTATCAGGGAATCTTTATCATCAATCCCATGTCTGGGTACTTTCCTCAGGCACTGGCCAAGTACCTGAAAGAAAGCAAACAGGTGTCTCAAAGCGAACCCGAAGAGGTGACTCAGGTCGCGCCAGATAGGGGGGTTCCCCCCTCTTGCTCCCATAAATCATACCCGGCCATTCCTCTGAACTTTAACACCTCATCTCTGAAAACACTATACTTTGTAGATTCTCCTTAAATGTATATCACATTTAATCTACTGTTTCTTCCATCCCAATATGTGCTGAACTTGAAACATACTTAGAGTGGCTGTGTCCATTTCTCCAGACCCCCACAGAGTTAAGCAGTCCAATTCCCACAACTTTTAACTGTACTTGGCCATCTTTTCCTGACCCCACAGTAACAGTCACTTAAATTCACATTGTCCCAGGTGAAAACATATTGGCCCTTTAGCAGAGCAAACTCACCCCTTGGTTGCAGGTGCCCCACAGATTTTTCTCTTCAAAGAAATCTCACAAAAACATCTGGTGCCTCAGCACAAATCCTCACAGGCAGCTTCTTCTTCCTCTAGCCGGGCCAGGGGATTGCCCCTGGAAGCAGGCTGAATCCTTCCCCCCATCTCCGCAGGGATGGGGCCCTGAACCTTTTGAAAGCGGTCTCTACCACTTCACTTGGCTCTTCTTGTGTTCCTCTTCAGGTGAGAACACACCTAAACAAAAATATAGGCTCTTTAGCAGAACTAAGGATTCTGAGGCCTGCAGCTGCTCCACTCTTCTCTCTACTGAGCCCACTACTGAACTACTACTGACTACTTCAAATTCCCCAACATTCTATTCTAACTTCCCTAGCTGCAACATTCCAGTGTGGCTTTGCAGCTGCGACAGTTCTAAAATGATGTCATCCCTCAGTCTCAGCTGAGACTGAGAACAGAGTGAGACAGTGTGAAATCCATTTAACTGGAATTTCACAAGCTGCCTTCCCTGCCTGCCACTAAGTCTTACTGGGATTCTAGTAATCCTGGGTAACAGGGGGGTTACATTGGAAATATGTGATTTTTTTTCAAAATTAAAGATCACATCTTCGGTTGTATGTCCACGAAAGAGATCTAAAATCAGCAATGATCTTTGACAGTCGGGAAGATTGCTTTTCTGCTTAATGTTGTTGATGTGGGCCAAGGGAACCAAATTAATGTAGTGGATGGTGGTTTCCAAGTTTGCCCAATAGTTCTCAATATATGTAATGTCCCAACTCTCAGGAAAGGTGTAATTTGGGTGACACTGGTTTGTTCTGTCCTGATAGATGACTTCGGGGGGTGGGGGTGGGGGTGTAAGTACTGACCAGAAAGGGTGCAGGAAAGTACAACGGTCACTTTGCACTTATCACAAGTCCTGACACCTCTACCTGTTTTTTACCACAATCTCCATTGTCCACTGCAAGCAAGGTAACAGGTTAACACCTGTCTCATCTAAATTAATGACTAGGTCTACAGGTATGAGTTCTTGGCTAACAGCTGTAGAGATGTGCCACAAGAACTTCTGTTTCAGTGCTGCAAAGCCAGTTGGAGTTTTTCCAGCTGCCTTGGTCTCCTTTCTCTTGCTAGAGCCCATATGATTTAAGAACAAACAGGACCATTGTCATGAGAAATTGAGGTTGCCACCTTTCTCTGCCAGCAGTTCTGGATGCAAACTTTTTACAGTACCAGTGGCAACAGTGGTAAGAACTCTGTCGTTTTCAACTGCCCCTTCTGCCCTGAGTGATTTCACAAATGCTTTTAACTCATTTTCAGTGTCTGCCATCAGTAATGGTGGTCTGCTTCTGTTCTTTATGGGCAGTGACTTGGGCATAGACTCGGGATCAGGAGTCTCTTTCAATTTGGCCAGATAATCCCGTTTGAAGGTTCTAACAGTGCTGTCATTGATTTTACTTTCACATTTCCTTCATAGAATCGCACAGCATTTATGACATTGTGCTGACATGAGTACTGTCTGATCTCAAGTCAGACTTCAGGGTCATACACCTTGTATTGCACTTTTTTTTAGCTGGTGGGGAGGCAGCAGTGGATGCTAGTTCGTCAGTGACAGCTTCAGCAATCAGTATGGACATACCAGCTGTCACACGCAAGACATCCTCATCCGCATCAGTGTCTGCTGTCTGCAGACTGTAAAAATCTCTCATGACAGCTTTTTGGGGTGGAGTGTTGAGCCAGTAAACAAGAGATATCCTTCCAGCATTCAGATACAATCAATAGAGGAAACAGATTCAATAACAGGCAGGCTTATTTAACAGCTGTACAAAACAGCTGATAGTGCAGCCAGTGGCAGAGCGCGATCTAAGTTTTGCGCGATGATGGGAGCAATTACAGATCTGCGATATAAATCTAACGTGGTATTTTCTAATTCTATAGTATTGCTGTCAGCCTGACTCCAAGCTATTATTAACAAAAAATGTTCCTGACCCATATGGTTCATCATAAGTTAGCTTAATAAGCACATGGCTGTGGCCATTTCCTCCAAGACATTGTACATGGGTGATTGTTCAGGTGAAAGAGGATAATGAGGCCTTCAAAGACAATGCGAGGTATTGATAACTTCTACTGTGTACGCTGTCAAAAACTAGTTAACTGACAGATCACAATCACTTCATATACAATAAATGAGTTTTGGTCCAGCAGGGATTGGTGACAAGCAGTGTACTGCAGAGTTCTGTACTAGGTCCAAGTCTCTTCTTTTTATATAAAACATTCTGTATGCATTGTCAAGTGAACAACTGGCTCAGTAACTACAGATGATACTAAATTAAGGGGTCCTGCAATTAGCAGAGCTGAGACTGTCTCATTACAGAATGATTTAAACACTGTAGCCCTGTGGGCCCAGGAAAATGGGATGCAGTTCAACATACTGTAGATAAGTGTGTGGTGCTTCACTTTGGGTTTAAAGAATAGGGAGACAAGATACAGTACTTCCTAAACAGAGCAGAACTAAAGACAGTTTCTTCTGTATGAGATCTTGGAGTAATAGTCTGTATAAAACTTTAAACAGCATACATAGTGTGATAAAGTTGCAACAAAAACAAATGCCTTATTAGGCTGTATTAGGCACATGTTTGCCGGTGTAGTTATATGACTGTATGGGACTTATATACTGTATGTCCTCATCTTGTTCCTAGTTTTGGAACCCATACCACCAGAATGATATTACTGAACTTGAGAGAGTTTGGAAAAGAGCCACAAGGCTGGTCCATGACCTTACAGACCTCTCTTTTGAGGAATGAGTGGAAAGATTAGCTCTGTATACTGTCGTTTGGAATAGAGATGATTGAAGAAGGAATCTCTTGTTCGTGTATAAAATATTTACTACACAATCCTATAGTGTTTCTGGAATTCAGTGTCTCCTTTAAGTAGAGAACTCATAATATTAGCGGTCACAGTTACTACTGTAAGTAGAAGGAAAACTGTGTTGCATAGATGTGAGAAGATATTATTGCACACAGAGAATAGTGAGAACCTGGAATGCTGTTTCCAGCACTATGGCTGAAGCACCAACATTCAAAAATTTTAAAATTAAATTAGATGAATTAATGGCAGCAAGAATACATAGAAAGAACCCACTGAGTGAAGTGGAATAAAGTCTTATTTATTTATTGAATTTTGTTGACCGTGTAGGCCCACTGAGACTAGAAGTCCATTTTTCAGTGGTGATTGGGGATACAGATGATGGTAGTCAACTGAAATTGAACCATATTATGTCTTGATGGACGTCTTGCCTTCTTCCCACCCTAATAACCTAGTATGAAGCATAGTACTTTATTTTAAGTAATGTCCTGTTTTCTTACTGATTCTTGTTACAGCTAGTTGACCTGAAGTACTGAGTGGTTAATGGACTTGCTTATGGTTGTACAATGCTAAGTGTTCCTGTGAGATTTGAGCCAGTGTATTCAGATTCTTAAGCCTGTGTTCTACTGACTAGTCCAGTGGTGGGCAACCTGCAGCCCACAGTGGTCCACCTGTGGCCCCCTCATCCATCCAAAAATGCATCAGGAGGCTCTCTGTGCACAGCTAGACAAAAGAGATAGGCTGAAGGCTGTAATGGATTTCTCTCTCTCTCTCTATATATATATATATATATATATATATATATATACTGTGTGTGTGTGTATATATATATATAGAAGAGAGAGAGAGCTCATTTTAATTCAAATGTAAACAATAGGCTTGTGACTGTGGTAAATGGGGGTCTTGTGGCCCTTTGGTGTGTTTGAGGACTGCACCTGTGGCTCTCTGATTATCTGAGGTTGCCCACCCCTGGACTAGACCACACTGCCTCTGTATATTTAGAGAGACGATATAGCATACAAATTTGAAAGAAGAACTGTAAACTGGATACCCGGGTTTGAAACCCACCATCTCCACTTGCTCTGTGTAGAATGGCACGCACTCTGTCTGTGTTCATCCTCCTATGCTGGATATATGCTGTGTAGCAAGTGAAGATTAGTACTCTTTTACAGGTGTACCTTGTACAGAGAATTTAAGTATATTCCTGGAATTGCAGATTTCCATAAGTTATCATCCCCAAGCATGGTGGAAAATGGGCTTAATCCAGCTCTTTCACTCAGTAATAAAATAAATACTAATGATTTTCATCAAAACAATATTATTTTATAATAAAATAATCCCTTGTAAAAATTGTGGTTTATACTACCCTCTTTGGAGACCAGCATCTCTTTCTCGACTAGAACAGCAAAATGCAAGGGTGAAGTATGCCTTAACCCTTGAGTTTTTGTGATGGGAAGGAAAAGGGACATGCAGTTGCCCTAACTACTAGAATGGTGCACATGCAACTAAAAGGTCTGGTGGTCTAGTAAGAAGGGATGTCACAGACCCTAGGTGGACTGCTATACCACTTTAAGCTCTTCACATTACCACGGCAGACTGGACATGTCCCCAATTCACCTGGCTAGGGTTTGTGCATATTAAATACTTGATTGTGCTTTTACTTAAAAAATGGTATAAAATCAAAACAAAATTCCACACCTAATAATATGCTTTGAACTACATGTAAAGGAATCAGTACGTGGCACCCCACTGTTAAGACATCAGAAGATGAATTCATAGGACAAATAATTTTGGATTTTAGCTTGAACATTGAAAAAACTTATATCTTTGATAAAGGGTAAACATTCTTACTGTTAAAATCATCTTGAGGGTTTAATTAAAAAGGCTAACATAACTGCCTTCATTATGTTATGGTTAATAATGCCTTAATAATGCCCTGCCACCTACATGCTGCTCTTCAAACCTAGCACACACATACTTCCCATGTGTGTACACACTCTAGCTGGCATTTTGATTGTTTATTTTAACCTCAGAAATATAACAGAAATGTATGTATTCTGTATTTGTTCAGAAATCTGCCAGTACTTGGTCTGTTCCAACCTATTTGATGATACAGTTTAAAGGGTGCATTTCTTGGGGGAGGGTTTCTGGCTCAACCTCTACTTACATGATTAACTGTGATAGATGCATGAGATGGTTAATAAAAAAAAAAACTTTGTGACCTTTGCCAATGGATATTAAATAGCCCATGACAACTGTAAGAAAATGTTTAAAATTATAAATATTTTTTGATAGATTTCCGAAATTTCACATTTTTATCTTTTGCTTATTCACTGTTTCTGTGGAAATTTGCATAGAAATGGGATCCTGGTGCTTCAGACTTTGTCTGCTCCTGCTGCTTGTTTATAAATGTTGTCTTAATGTCCTTCTTGTGACATAATTATTATTTCCATGGCAACTATTTGTGATACATAGAGGTTAATGATGTCATGGGTAGACAGATGGCAGGAACAGATGAAGTCATCTGCTCCTGGTACTTATCTACATGCGTTTTCATAATCCCTTTCTTGTGACATCATGATTATTCCATGGCAACCAATTGTGATTCATAAAAAGAGTATAATGACATCATGTGTACACAGATAGAAGGAGTAGATGAAGTCTTATCACATTTTCAAACAGCGGTATATGGTAATATTTAAAGTGTGAAAGATAAATTCAGAAAATAAGTGACATACAAGTAGAAATGTGTGTAAATGCAGTATTGTTTTTCAAAGTGCTCCCAGCAATGCCACACGTTATTTAATGCCAGATGGAGAATAATATTTTATAAATGTTTCTCAAATGTCAGACCTGACATCTTGGAGGTTGTTAAAATGTAACTGGGTGTCTCTTTCGACAGGCAGCAGTTTGAGGAGCCTTCCACTTCTAAGTCACTGGGGCAAATAATCTAGCCTGTGACTAGAGGTTGAAAGCCAGTATCTTTGGATGGCTGTTTGATGATCTATATGGAATACATTGTGATGGTCTCAGTTTAGTTCCTAGTGTGTGTATGCCTAAGTCACAAAACCACCAACTCAGTTGACACAAATTAGCAACCTTGTTTGAGTGTCTCACTGGAATGGCCAATGAGTGCAGTAAATGGATATGGCAAATAGTCTACCTTTTTGCCTACTAGGCAGTCATTTTTTGACAGGGTTGATACATTGTTGGACTTTGTGCAGAGAAACTTACAACCATCCATGGTTAACCCATCTTGTGAGTAGAGGTCTTTGGCCTCCATTTCTGTCAAATCAGCAATTTTTGTAAGCACTAAATTCTTTAGAGCATTAAAAAAAGAAAAATTAAGAAAAAAAGAAAAATGGGTACTCATTAGGTAACTCTTAGGCTGTCAGCAGACAGTACAGGTAGGAGGTGACCTGTCACCCTCCATTACCCACCCAGGCTGGGGTCCCATGAGGCTCCACACAGGAGTCCATCCTCTTCTGCATTTTCCTGAATGACTTCCACTCTGCCTATGCCAACTTGCATATCCACATGTATGCAGATGACACAGTCATCTTCATGCTTGGTCTCTCCACTGCAGCTGTGGAAGACCTGCTTCAGCAGGAGTTAGGCAGCATTCTGCGTTGGTTCCTGCCTAAATAACTCAGAGTTAGCACTAAACAACGGTGCCCATGACCTTTGGTATCAGTCAGAAACTGGCCTGACTCACTGCTCCTCCAGTTTCCACCACTTTGGACAGCACGCCTCTTGAAGCAGTTCAGTCCTTCAAGTACCTTGGTGTGTGACTAGACAGTAAGCTCAACTTGTGATCCCTCATTGATGCCATCTGTGCAAAACTCCATCCTAGGCTCAGTGCCCTATACCACAACAAAGACTCCATCTTCTTCAAGGATAGCTCCTCCATTAGACCATACCTTTGGAACTGTAGTCATCAGGCATTAGGATCATACAAAAGTTTTCACTGGCTGGGACCACCCACAATAATGTCCCCATGTCTGCATCCACATAAATGTAGGCAGCCCCATCGCTTCTCAGTTCTTTTCCCACCATCAATCATCCTCATCGCACCTGCTAAAGGAGGCTTTGTCAACTAGCCTTTGCTGTTTATTCTTTTACTTTATTTAACAGCTTACTCTGTCATCTCTGCATACTGCTGAAATGGAAAGAGCCTTTATTTTGGTGCTGAAGTACAGACATAAAATTTATAAAGAAAGACTCACACACTGTCTGTGTGTGTTGCTTGGGCCTGTCTCGCAGTGTGAGGACCTGTGAGGTTTGCCAGAGCTTCAGTCAGGCTACAAGATGACATTGCAAGAAAGCTCTTGAAAATTTCCTTCTCCTTATAACTTTAAAATCCATGGAGAAAGTCCAGAATCACTGTTTCCCTCACTGTCTGCTGAGAAACGGCCACCAAAGTCGAAGGACACAGACAGAGAACAGTCATCATCATGGCTCTCCTCATCCGGCCACAAGCATAAACACAGGGAGAAAGAAAGATCTGCTTCACCATTGAGGCAAGGTAAATCTATTGTGTCATCACCCACTCCACTAGCATTGACAACAGCCCCCTTCCCATTGGTGATAAGACACCAACATCCAGGCTTAGCTTAGGTGCTGCCGTACTGCCTATGGACTATAGAATGTCATAGTTGTTGGTTTGAGGCCCGTCATTGACACAAGCAGTCACAGCCCCCTGTCCAGTATCTTATAGACTCTTAGGCTGTGTTAGCATCATTTTTAAAGATGATATGGTACATTCTGCTGGGCTTAGCTAGGTAGGCAGTTTTCCTGTCAACGGGGCCTTCTGGCACCCAGCCGCTGTTGATGCAGTCTACTAGCACACTGCAAATTCCTCCTTCTCAGCTGCCACTGATGCATTCTGTGATTCCCTTTGTCGATGTTGACGATGAAGTAGGATACAATCCTGACCTCATGGTTTTGGAGGAGCATTTAGAGGAGGAGTATGAGGGAGAACAGTATGTCGCAAGATCTAGTCGTACCCTCACATCCTGCAATGAGGACTCGGTAGTCTATACCCAGAGAAGGACTCCTGAGGATCCCACATTTCAAGCGATGATGCAACAAATGCAAACTACCATGGGCTGTGTTGTGGAAGAGGAAGATTCCACAAAAAGAAACCTAATGGAAATTTTGGAGGTCCTTTGCACAACAAAGAAGCAAACAAGAGGCTAAGGGAGTCCACGCCTGGAACACACTTAAAAATGTTGTGTACCAAAGTAGAGAAGACTTGTTTTTGTACATGATGTGTTTGTGTGCACCAGAAAAATAAACTAACCCATAGTTTGATTAAAATACAAAAATTGCTTCTATTAGCATAAAAATAAATGTCCAGCTCACCTCATCAGTGCAAACCACCAACGTTTCACCAACTTGACCGTGGGTTTTATCAAGGTGTCAGGTGGATGAAACAGTTGTTTGTGCTCGTGGGGTGAGCTGGAAGTTTGTTTTTATGCTAATAAAAGCGATTTTTGTATTTTGAACCAAACTATGGGTTAATTTATTTTTCTGGGGCACACTAGAGCCTGTTAGCCACTTGTCTTCTCTACTTAGGTCCCTTGCACACCCTCCATTATAATTCAATATGTGTATCCTACATTAGAGAATACTACCTTTGCTGCATGTACACATCTAACTCAATGTCTGCAGTTCCCAGAAAGGCTGCTAAGTAGTATCCTGCCCCATCTGTTTAACCTTATTGTGCTAACCATCCAGAAACAAGGAGAGCTGTTAGTATAGTCTAGGGGTCACTGAATTTTTGGACATTCTTAACATGAATGAGTTCAATTTACATTTTACATATACAGTGGATTCCATCACAGTGACTTTTTTGGACTTCAGACTTCGTGCCACCCCAGATGGCAATATAGTCACAGAAAATTTTTTTAAACCAACAGCTGGCAATTAATTATTGAAATGTAATAGTTGCCATCCTCCCCATTTGCTTAGAGGCATTCCCAAGGGGCAATACCTGAGGCTGAAGCGTAATTGTTCTGATAGGAAAGATTTTGGAAAACATGCCAGTGAACTGACAGAAAGGTTCCAGAATAGGGGTAACGATACCGAATTGCTGGACACTGCGTACAGACATGCCAAATCTCAGGATCGCTGACATTTGTTAAAATTAAAAACCAGACCAGCTGTTGCATCAGATACTATTAATTTTATTATTGAGTATAATAACATCTCTCCAAAAATAGCGGGGTCACTTAGGAGATTTTGGCATGCTTGACTACAGATCCAGATCTTAAAAACAAAATAAGTGAACCACCAAGAGGGCTATGCAGAAAAGTTATAAGTATAAAAAACAAAGTAGCAAAAAGCCATTTTACTACCACTGACTTGAACCCCTGGGCCTCCGAATCAGACCTAGATGTAACAGATGTGGAGCCTGTAATATCTGTAAATTCAGGAATACAGGTTCTGTATTCCAGAGTCCCACCAGTGGTTATACTCATCAAATTCAACAGTTGTTGACATGCAGGACAGTTTTTGTTATTTATGCTCTTTGGTGTGATTGCCCATCTTCATATGTGGGTATGACCACACGCAGCCTCAAAGAAAGAATTCAAGAGCACGTATGCTCCATTTTAAACAGACGCTGTGACACTCCAGTAGGGAGCCGTTGGGGCTTTCATCATAACTTTGATTTGAAATGTTTCTACTTTATGGGCATTAGCCATGTTCAGGTACAACGAAAGGGGAGGAAACAGGCATCAACTACTGAGACAAAGAGAAAGCAAATTTATTTTTCTTTTGATTGCATCTCACCCAGTTGGGATCAGTGATGGCTGGGATTTGCAGCCTTTTCTATAGTGTTTACAATCCTTGTTATTGCTTGTTTCTGATTTCGTGACAGTGCCATTGTAATGTTCTCTGCCTTGTATTTATTAACTAACATTCCCCCTTTTCTAGCCCCCTTCTTTTCATATCTGTTTTATTTTCTGTCTTTTTCCATTTTCTTCCCTTCTCCCCCCCCATTCTTCTATATTCTTTCTTTTTTCATCTTCACTTTCTTTTACTAATTTCCCTTTCTTTTTTCCATTCCTTATTTTTTCTTTTTTTTTTTATCTTTTCTTGCTCCTCTGAGACTTGCACTTTGTGCAGCTGTATAACTTACATTCCTTTTGTCTTACTGTTTCCTTCTAGGTGTGATTGCACACTGAAGCTGGAGACTTTGTTCTCCTTACTTCTAAAACTATACAGATCTCATTGTTTGTCTGGATAAATTAAAAAAGAATATTTATGCAATATTGTATTAGTTATTTAAACTCATGCGTAGTTACTATTTTTGCAACTTAAGGATTTTTTGTACATGATGTGTTTATTTAATAGTCATGCATTTGCCATTACCAGTAAAAAAAAAACCTTTTGAACTGTTTTTTATTGGTGGCACATTGCACTTTAATTAGGGTATGCCTCTTTAAGATGTGTCTTTAAATATGGTGGATATGCTTCTATTGTTCACTACCCCTTTGAAGAACCCACAGGGGTTCAAGGCGCAAGGGGCTTGGTTGCACTTATTTTGTGGAGCTTGGCACAGTTAAGACCACCTTTTTGCTCTGTTGCTTCTGAATCTTTTTTGGTGCAGCGTTTTTACTTGCACACTTAAAATTTTGCTTTTTCTGTAGCCCAGAGGTTAGTGTAATGAGCCGTAAATGAGCTTGGTACATCCAGCAGACCTGGGTTTGATTGCCTTAACCTCCACTTGCATGATGTGTGACTCTGAGCAAGTCACTTAATCTCTTTAGTGCCCTGGGTCTCCCTTGAAAACAGGCATTTGTGCCTAGAGGGCCTTACCCTGTTAACAAAAGAACAGCGAAAGAAAAAAAAAATTGACACTGTAGTCATCATGCTGCTCGTGACAGAAACAGAGAATTTGATAGCAGATAAGGACCACTTCGCTCATCCAGTCTGCCCATTTCTCCCTGCATACACTGTTACCGCAGACCGTGCCAATCTACAGCTTTTCTCCCTTCCCCCTTCCTTTCCAGTATGATTACCTAGTGCTTTTCCCATGCGTTCTTAAACTCCACCAGGTCTAGAGCACCTAAACACATGAATACGTTACCTTCTGATAATGATTCTAGGAGGCTAGATGTGATGGGCAAGCGTACATATGCCTCTGTCTCCCCAGGCCTTAGGACTGCAAACTGTCAGGCCCATATGATACAGTTTAACTTCTTTCAGCTGAGACGTTAAACCGAGGTCCCATCTGCCTGGATTGGTGGTAGTTCAGGTGGATATTAAAGATCCCATGGCACTTATCAAAAAGAGTAGGGGAATTTCCCCGGTGTCCTGGCCACATTTCCCTCATTCACTAAAAAATACCACCAACAGCGTAATCTGGTTCAAGGTCAGTTGGCATTCATCTGTATCCCCTTTCCCCGGGTCATGCCTGAAAATAGGCAGGATTTGTCTAGTGCACTTACCTGGTCAACAAAAACTAAATAAATAACAAAAAAAAAAAAATAAAGTATCAGAACAGCCTTTGGAAAGCCACAAAAACTGCAGCCAAGGCTTTGCCTGATGGCTCTGCCAAGAATGACTTACTTAAAACTCTAACTTTGGGTGCTGTGGTTAGCAAACATTTGGCACGCTCAGCTTATGATGTCCCTGAGACTTGTGCCAGAGCTGCTGCTTCTGACATTTGTATGAGAAGATATTCTTGGCTCAGAGGTGCAGGCTTTGCCGATGATGTGCAGCAAGCAGTTTTGAATGCCCCTTTGAGTGGGACAAAACAGTTGGGTTATGATGTTGAAAAGTTGCTCAGAGGCCTTCAGACATCTGAAAATAACTCTGAGGTCTGTCAAATCCCTGTATCCTACTGCTGCCAGGGGACTTCGGAGGAGATCTTTTTGTCAGCCTGCTGCTAGAGGGGATTGTGTCTACCATCAACAAAGCTGAGGTAAGAGAAGTGGCCCCCCTACCCCCAGGTGCCCATATAAAAACACCCAGAGCAGTCCATATCCATGGCTGTGCTCACACTCATTCCCCTTGACTCTTTTCCGAATACACCCCCGCCTCCATTGTTACCTCTGGGGGTGGTTGTGGGGGCAGATTCTCCCTGCACCTGAAACAGTGGCAGGAGATTACAACAGAAGAGTGGGTCCTGGAGATAATTGCAAAGGGACATGCTCTGAAGTTTCCAGGAACTCTACAGATCATCCTCCACCTCCTTCCTGTTATACAGTTCAGTTCATTTATTGAAAAAAGTATATTTAAAACACTGTTTGTTACACACAACACTTAAAAATACACTTCACACATATTTATACATAGATGCTAAAATATTCATTTCCATTCCATTAATATTGAAATACTATAATTCGTATTTTATATCCTAGGCACAATTTCTCTTAATTTATAAAAAAAACTCTGTACAAAACTTGCTACAGCAATAATGTCCACTGTCGAAACTGGACTTAACGATTTTTCAATTTTATAAACATTTCTGAGAGATCTTATCCCATAGAACACTGTATATAATGATTGTTCCCTCTCTACCCTAAACATTGGGCACTCTAGCAAAATGTGTTTGGTTGTTAGTCTAATCATTTCTGCACAACTACGTAGTTGATATGATAGTCCCGGTTTAATTGCCCTTCCATTAGTAAAGATTCCTAATCTTAATTTCGTCATGGCCCTTCTCTGTTTTACATTTTCACAAACCAATAAATATCTTTCCATCTCAAAAATGTTTTTTTGTATGTTGTATATTCCCATGCACCGCTAATGCTACCAATATCTTGCTGCATGGCTATATCTATAAGTCTCTGACATGCCATATTCTCAAATTTTTCTTGATCTGTTTGATCTTTCTAGGTGTAGTCATATGAAACTCCCATTCTATTTAATTCATTGTTCAAAGTTTTAAACCAATTACTCTTATTCCTTGACCTTCCTTGCTTAGCATCCATCCAACACTGATATAGTAAGCTGTCTACTGGGGCAGTCATTATTTTTTTTTTACAAAAATTAATACACCTTTTTTTTATTTTGGTAGCTAATGTTAGGGTTCCAGTTTCTGCCCATACAGCGGCAGTTAAGGTTGATTTTGGAACACCCAATACTTTTTTTAACTGTTGATTTTGCATGATTTCTAATTACTTAATATTAGTACCTAAACCCTATATTTCAGATCCATATAACATTTGGGAATTTACTTTTGCTTCATAACATCTTTTCTTGGCCACATAGGAATTGTTTGCAAATGTATTTGCAAATCTTGTAATTCCCGACATTGTTTTTGTAGCATTAGTTTTAATTCTATTCATATGGGCCTTCCATTCTAGGTTCCTACTTATTATGACTCCCAGATTTTGAAATTCTGTAATCTCTTCAATATATTCCTCATCCAACTTCCACTTTTCAGGGCTCCCCACCCCCGCTCCAAACACCATGATTTTGTTTCTTCCGGTGTTTAATTGCAAGTCCAGTTTTAAAAGGGTCTCTTTAACTTTAGATAACGCCATTCTTAACCCCACTAGAGCCTGGGAAAGAAGTACCACGTCATCTGCAAATAATAGTATTTTAAATGCCATAGAATTTACTTTTGGTGGAACGGTATCAATATCTTCCAATGCCTCTACTACTGTGTCAGTATATATGTTAAATAATATTGGGGCTAGTAGGAAACCCTGATTAACTCCTGTATTTACATTTATTTGTTTTGTTATTGCCCCCTGTTTACTGTATCTTACCACTATTCTGTTGTTCTCATGCATTAATTTTATTACCTCTAAGAGATCCTTATCTGTCCCCTTATTTGACAATATATTCCACGGAATTTGCAGGGATTTATGTAATTCCAAAAGTTGATTAGTGTTTTGCTCGTAAAAGTGCTAAAACATTGTGAAAATGCATAGCACTTGCCTCACGTGGCCCAGATATTCAAAAGGGTTGCGCATGGCACAACAGTGTAGCACCATGCACAACCCACTGATGTGCTCTGGCGTGATATTGAAAAGGGAAAAGTGCGCAGCACAAATCCCGATGTGCTGGAGCACATCAGTAATGTATGCAGGTACAGGTAGGGGGCGCGTGCCCATGCATACCCTGCACAGCCCGATATTCAGCCCAGGATGTACAGAGCCATACATGCACAACCCCTACCTGGGCCAGCACAAAGTTGATCCAGAAAAAAAGGAACAACTGTTGACCACCCGCAGGTGAGCTGCCGCATTGCAGGGTGCAACACGGCAGCTGCCACCTGTGGGTGGCCACCCGAGCTCCGGCTGCACCTGGCGGCGCCCCCCCCATGCCCGATCACGGGCATTTGTAAAAAAATAAATAAGAAATCCATCCAGTATCCCTGGTGGTCCAGTGGACCTGCCCGCCCGATCGCAGACTAAGTAATACAATTATGTCCCCAATATCCCTGGTGGTCCATTGGACCCCCCACCACCCTCCACTGAATCCCACTGTCCGCTCCCTCCCCGTCAGCGGCGGCGGCAGCATCTCACCCGCCTGCCACCCCGTTGCCCGCTGACTGACACCGTCGGTAGGGCTGTACGCCCATTGGTCCACAGGATGAGCCAATGGGTGTGAAGCTCATACCATACTATACATTCCAGATATGTGAATGGGATCCCATTTTTTGGAGCCACCTGAGCCCTGATTCTCTCCAGCATGCCCTGCAGGGTTTCTTCACTGAAGGTGAGACATGGTTCAGTTCCCACCGCTTAGTTCTAAACTATAAGAAAACTAAATCTATGATCTTTGCCCACCGTCAGAGTCCTCATCGCGACTTCCAACTGAACATCATCAACTCACTAGGATCCCCAATTGAGCTGGTTGAGTCATTCAAATATCTAGTTGTCACCCTTGACACATCCCTCACCTACCATGCACATATCCAACAACTGTCCTCCACTATCAACTCCAGGCTTGGGCTTCTGTACCACCACAAACACTGCCTCCCACTGATGGCTACCCATCTAGCCATGACCTCTTCTGTCCTCTCCCTGGTAGAGTATGGCATAGTCATCTATGGCACTGCTGACCCCACTGCATTGCGACACATCAAAGTTGCCCTCAACAAAGCGTGCAGACTGGTCACAGGATGCAACAGATGGACACAATCCTGTGATGTCTACAAGTCTGCCGAGTGGTTGCCATTTGACGCCCCGCTTCAGTACCATACATGTCTCCTGGCCAAGAAGATTCACCTTGGTCAAGCCCTACCTGGTCTGCACAGCCTCATCCAACCTGCCCTATTGGTCAGAATCTCCCATAGCACTACCAGGACCTCCCTACTAGCCCCACACTGTTGAACTTCCCTTGGTCAAAGAGCCTTTTTATACAGAGCCCCCCTTGGCTCAACAGCCTCCCCCCTCATCTCCATGGAGCCCAAGATCGGCCCCTTCAAGACTAGTCTCAGAACTCGTCTACTAGGATCTTCAGCCTATGACTGTCCCTAAACCTCTCTTTCCTATGATCCCCCACATGCCGGGAGTGTGTAGTATAACTCCAACTTATAAATGGTTATGATGTACTTTGGACATAAATGAGTATCATAAAGTAACCAAGTATTATGGATAACGTTGGGTCTTCCTCACCCAAAGACTTTTGTTCTTCATTCACCGTTGGTGTGTTTTTTTGTAATTTCTTTCTTTCTCCTGATCACTGTATTTATATTACAGTATGCATAATTCCACTCTTTGTTTTCTCTAACCTGAACTCTGTACTGATTCATACTGTATGTAAGTCCTTTACTGTGCTTTGACATGGAGCCTTTTTAAAGGAGTCTATGACTCAAAGGGTTGTAATTCCGAACGTTATAAATAAATAAAATATCTTCATGTCAGAATCAGAAAGGCTTACAGGCAATGCCTCTGCTTTGTGCTGGAGGGGGAAGATTACCAGTTCAGCATATTGCCCTTTGTCTTGTCTTTTGTGCTACAGGTCTGTACCAAGTGCTTGGCAGCAGTGACAGCAGCTCGTCTCAGGAAAGGCCTGTATGTCTTCCCTTATATGGATGACTGGCTTCTGATGGGCAACTCTGGGGAAGCTCTACTAAATACCTTGTCTCAGACAAGGCAATTGTTTGAGAACTTGGGGGTTACAGTGAATGTGCTAAAATCTATGTCCACTCCCTGCCAAAGACTACAGTGTACATAGGGGCAGTCTCGGTCACAGAAAAGGGCTGTAATTTCTTGCCACAGGACAGAGCAAAAAACCTGACTGCCCAAGCACAGCTGGTCTACTGTAGTTATTATGTCTGCAAGAACAATGTTATGTCTCCTGGGTCTCATGGCTGCAGCCACTGTGACTCTGCCACAGGCCCACTTACATATGAGAATCTCACAGTGGACTCTCAGGATCTAGTGGGATCACAAATACAAAAATGAAAGCCAGTGCAACACAGCCATGCTGATTAAACTGAGGAATGCAAACTGATAAGTCTATCAACCAGTCATTTATTCAAAATATAAAAACACAGCATTCAGCAAAAGGACCAGACCAGGAGGTTGAATTCCTCAACATTTTGTATGCATATGCTTTGTCAAGAGAATTCTCATCTGTCTGCGTTCATCAGTTTAATCAACGTGGGTGGGTTGCGCCAGTTTCCTTTTTTGTATTCGTAGCTCTGTTACTGGCTGCACTACCATAACCTCAGTAGCGGCCCTTTTCTGTTTGTTTTAGTCCAGTGGCATCAGCTGATGAATGAATTGGATCAAATGATTCTTGTCACGTCCCCACTTCACAGAGCATTGTTGTGGTGGATGGAACATAAAAACCTATTACAGGGCATTCCATTCCTTGTACCAGTTCCTGTACAGATCCTCACCATGGATGCCTCAGGCTCCGGCAGGGGTGCTCATCTTGGCCCTGACCAGAGGTAGGGGTCATGATCCAAGACAGAGGCCAAATTGCACATAAGTGTCCTGGAGATGAGAGCTGTCCTGTACAGCCTCCAGACTTTTCAGGGGCATCTGTGCCAGTGTTCTCTGTTAATACAGATGGACAATGCCAGTGTGATGCATGACATCAACAAACGAGGCACTCATTCCCATCCTCTATTCAGGGAAGCAGTGAGAGTGTGGTACTGTCTGTACCACTGCCTACAGCTGTCAGCCATGCATCTTCCAGGTCTCCAAAATGTCTTGGCAGACAGGCTATGCAGGTCACAGTCCATGAATGGGAACTGCTGACCTCCATGGTAGATGACCTCTTCGCAAGATGGGGTAATCCAGAGTTGAATCATTTTACAGCCCCACACAACGCAAAACTGCCACATTTCTTCTCGCTCCCTCCAGGGCTTGGAGTTTTTAGGTGAGATGCATTGTCCCTCTCTTGGAAAGGGAAATTCCTGTAATACAGAGTGTGTTCCTCAAGCTGTGGATGCAGAGTGCCACTCTCATCTTCATTGCACCATTATGGCCTCACTAGATATGGCTTCCACTACTGCAACAGATGGCAGTGGAGCCTTCTGTCCCCCCACCTCTTTGTCAGGGTCTGTTGTCACAGGACAAGGGATCCCTGGGCTATCTGGATCTGAAATCTGTACATCTGCTTGCACGGATCCTGAAGACATAGCCATTGCACGTTTTGGAGTATGCCCAAAAATTGCTGATGTTCTGATTGCACTAGAAAGTCTTTTACCAGACATACAGTACCTATTCCTTGCAATGAAGTAGTTCACTTTGTGGGCTGCTGCCAGGAATTTAGACCCATTTACATGCCCTATAAATACTACGCTGGAATTACTTGCTTTCACTGTCAGACTCTGGTCTACAGTATTCCTCACTAACGTTTGGCCACTTTATCAGCTTTCCATGCCCCTATTGATGGTCATACAGATGCCCAGTTAGAGGTGTCCCATACTTTTCTGAGAGAGATTCTTCATATGAAACTCCTATCCTCACTCCAGTCCCACCTTGGGACTTGAATTGTGTGCTCGAGAAACTGACATAGGCTCCTTTTGAGCCCACCATGTGTTGTGGCTTAAGTTTCGTGTCTTGGAGAATGTTATTTTTGGTTGCAGTCACTTTTCAAAGGATTTCAGAACTGCAGGCTCTATTATGTGAGCCTCCCTCTATGATTTTTCACAAGGGCAGGGTTTCTTTGTGTGTAGATCCTAAGTTTCTACCAAAGGTGATATCTGAATTTACTCTGCACCAAACGATACACTTTCCTATTTACTACCCTGAGCATGCCAGTAAGGGTGAGACATTGCTCCATATTTTAGATGTACATAGAATACTCAGATACTATGTTACTCACACCAAGGATTGCAGAAAGTCCTCTCGGCTTTTTGCTTATTTCACCCCTGGGAAAGAGGGCACTCCATGTCTAAACAGTGCCTGTCCAAATGATCGGAAAATTGTATTACATTTTGTTATAGGAAGTGCAATAAGAAACTTCCTGTTGCAGTTCTTGGTCACTTCACAAGTGGAATGGCCCCTTCTGTTTCTTGTTTCAGAAATGTTTATGCTGCTGACATTTGTGCTAGCCAGTATGGCTAATGGCTAGGAAAAGACACTGATTCTACAGACATTCAACTAGGCCAGCTGGTGTGCTTACTGAAATGTTACCTTCTCTAATGCAAACCAGCAAGTCTAATTAAGGAAATTGCACTGGCTGTATACAAAATCTGTGAGCACTGAGCTGATGGGCAAGTGCCAGTTTCGGATTCTGTTATTAATAAATGTGATAAATACCCTTATCCTAGGGAAAAAATACCTAAAGCTTAAATCAGACTTTATAATAATAATGACTTTGCTTAACCAAATAGTCAATAAAGCTGGGAATACCATGTCTGTCACAAGTGAGACTGGATCGAGAGCTGACTTCACAGAATAGATTCAATAGTTAACATGAGAGTCAGACTAATAAAGACTATAACATATAGGCTGCACATAATTCAGCATTAGCAAAATACATATGACATACTTTGGGCTCATAAGTAAATTAATATACAATTTAAGAAAGTTGTTTACTAGGCGTGCCTTATTTAATTGTATAATCTAATTTCCAAGTGGGTCCTGCACAATACTACATTATCTAGAAAGAGTAAACCATTTTATTTATAAGGCTGCAATTCAGTAGTGGTAGATGATACAACAAAGAGCTAAATTTGCAAGACAATTACAGGTGAGTGCAAATATTGGCAGTATATACTTATTTATGAAATAAGCTGGCATATTATAAGATACACCATATTTATGGAGAAGCAAAAATATTTTAGTATAAATTTAGATATTGTATGTAACAGTACCAAGTGCCTATATAGTTTTTAAATATCTAGGTAATAAAAGGGGGAGGAACTATAAGGTTAGTGTAGACTGAAGTGCAGCTGAAAGATCTGAGTTTCAAAGCAACAGGGTTATGTCAGCACAGTAAGAGGAGAGAAATCATTTGTTCTCTTCTTGGGGTGGCAAGACATCAGGTTTAAGCTTGGCATTTAGCACTTCCTGTGAAAGAAAGGCAGAACGAGTAAATTATGTCTCATGGAAGAAGGTTCTGGTAAACCATAAATTGCATAGGCGTCGGAACTGGGGGAAAGGGGTGGTAGCCACTCCTCTTTTTATTTCTGTATGGCAAAAAATAGTATAGAAAAAGTGCCCTTTGTACCCTCATAAGTGCCCTTTGGATTCTCAGCCCCCTCAGCTTTTATTATCTTCCGGCACCCTTGATAAATTGGAAGAAAGGACAAAAAAAGTCAGTGATTGCAACAACTAAAGGCTTTTTTTTCATAATGTAATTTGAGAAATCAACAAGTTTGCCTAGTATAGCTTCATAAATAAAGGTCAATCTTTGACTTCTGTCTTTTTTTTTTTTGGGGGGGGGGACCAGTGAGAATGTATACTAAGCAATAGTAGTGTATCAGTATCTGAGATGGTACATTGTTGATCCTACCTTATGCCCTACTTCTTCAAATTGGTGCATGGTGTATCGTTCACTGACAAATCATTGTATATACTTCAGATCATCTGTATGTAATTTGTACAGTCTGCCAGTGTCTTGCTGTTATGTATGCAGTTTTTATTATTCTTACCATTATTGATGTGCTTGAAAATACTGCATGTAAGTCAGTCCAGGTCACCCCTGCAAAAGGGACCTTTGGTCTCAGTGGGCTTTCCTGGTTACCAAAATGCCATATATAAACACACCTGTACCTTGTGAAGAGAGATGGTTCTGACCGAAACACACACCCCCACCCACCTATCTATTTGTGAACTGAGGCTGAAGAACAGGCACTGTTAAGGAGAAAGAAAACAAGATTTATTTTTAGCTTCTTAATTGGATGACTAATATGTGACTTGCAATTAAGAGGACGATCAAACCAGATACCAAGATATTTATAGTTCTTCACTTGGTCAAACTTCCAAAAGCGGGGCTCTTCAGCTTGTCATTTTGGATATTAAAGTGTCGTGAAGATCAGAAAGGAGTTTGATTTTTATTTCTTAGTATTGAGAAGTTTTAGGTTTATGTGCTCTGATTATATTGGACTGCTCAAGGAATCTTGAAGATGTTTCTCTGCCATTGTTGCAGTTATACTAGTGTATGAGAGTATAATTTACATATGAGCATACAATTAGAAAATTATTTTACATACTCTAGCTCAGTGTGTACATAATATTCCAAAGTGCTTTACAAGCCTTGAACTGTTGCATCAGTCATTAGGTTAGCTCAATCAATTAAGTGAGCTAGAGGGAGGTTAAAGAGAGGTTTAGGAGGTACACCACAAGAAAGTGAGAAACTAAGTGGTGGAGGAAGTTAGGTACAGGGTAGTTAAAGCAGCAGTATTCATTAGCATAAAAATTGATATATATATTTAATAATAGTGTAATTCTGGCAAAAACATCAATACATCCATGTTTTTTTCTTTTTATTGTATTACATTCCTGGTCTGAGGTATGGGGTTTTGAAGTTATTAAAAGTCAGTTCTCTGGCTGTACCCACAATGAATAAATTAAAAAAAAACATTTCTGTGGTGATGTGCTGCTGGGTACCATCAGAAATCTGTACTAGCACCCTCCTGATACATTCACAGTATGAATCCAGCATGTAAAGTCAAAATGTAACCTAACAGAAAGGGATTTTGGAAAAATTGCTAGTGGTGGCCATCTTTAATTTTTTGAGTCGTGAATTATAATATTTAGTAAGAAAAGCAGTTTTAAACGCATGCAAGTGAAATAAAGATCTAGTGATGAATCTGTAAGAATACATTATTGATAAAAAATAACGAAACCTAAAAAAGCTGTATACGTCAGCCCGGTGGCATTGAGGGTTGAGGTGCTGGATGCCACACCTCGCACCACGCCGGCAACCTGGGTTCGGGAGTGGACTTGAGTCGTCGGGGGTCAGCTGGGGGGAGGAGGATTGAGTGTCCCTGTGACTGCTCTCCTCCTCTGGGGAGGGTGGGGAGGGAATCCTAAGATGGTGTTGGCTCCTGGTGGTGGCTAGAGGGGTAGCGCATCTCACAGTGTACCAGCGGGGGCGGTACATGTAGACTTCTAACGTGTGGCATGCGGGAATGCATACCACAGTGTCCTTGGCATCACTTCATGCCCAAATCCATGGGGAAAATGGGAAAAAATGTATGGCTGAATCCTCTGGTGTGTTTGAGGATCCACCTGCGGCGCTGCCTCGGGCACTCCAGGAGCTCCCTCCAGTCCTGACTCCTTGGCCTTCCACACTTGGGGTACCCACGATGTGGCCATATAGAGGGAGCGGGAAGAGGTGCAGCTTGGGCATGGTGCCCGGTACAGGAGCCGCCAGTGGGTTAGTTTCGGTAGCACCATAGGAGCACCCCCAGCCGAGAAGGTAAGGCCAGGGATAAATAAAGAAAAAAAAAGCTGTATAACTTAATTTTTTGCCCGCTAATAAATACTGCTGCTGTAAGTGACTTGCTGAAGGTCATGCAATAATTGGCACTTCTGGGATTCAGACTTGGGTCTCCAGGTTCACAACTCTGGGGACCACGTTTCAAGTGCCAGAACATCATACACATGCAACAAGAAACAATTCCTGCTGTATGCATGCTGTTTTTTAAAAAGGGGCCTTTCCATGGCCCTTTTTAACCTTTATGGCAGTTTGCTGCTTTTTCCTGTGCACATAGGATGTCAGGAATGGCCAGGAGTAGCAAATGTGAAGAAAAAGGAAATTTTTCACCTCCACAGAGAAACTGTTGAAAACAGCAGTTTCTCTGCATGTCGCACTGCTACAGAGCTGTTCTTGCCAAAACGGAAAGTTGGGCACCAGACTTAGTTTCAGGACCATTCCCCAGACTTTTGAAAATTAGTCCGTAGCATTCTGACCACTAGGATGCACAGCTACAGGTACAGTATCTTTGGGGTTGTGACCTGTTCAGTTTATATAACTAATAAAAAGAATGGTGTTTAGAGATGATACTTTCTGTACTTTTTTGGACAGCAGTAGATATGATCAGTTTCTGTTTAACCTTGTAAACATTATTTTTTATCAGCTAGATAATGTTTGAACCAGCAAAGGCCTTTGGGATAATTCCTACTGTAAATCCAACAGTCACAGAAGTTGGACTGAATGATCAGTTATATGTATCAATGAAGTTAATTACAGATCTTTAGAAGAGCAAAAACTACCATTTAAGACTCACTTGGGCTATTCTACCCCCGAAACAGTCAGGTTTTTAGTGACCATACTTCTTATGGTATATCAGCATATGTGCAGCGGATCCATTGCAGTAACTTGGGATCTGGGCATCTGTATAACTTTGACCAAAAAACAACATGGATTTTTAAGTTGTCTTGGCTTCATGGGCACCAGCCCTGCCCCCCATCTCCAAATCCATTCAGCTCATGTAGTGTATGTCCTCCTGCTCTGAGGTTACATGTCCAGTAATGCTTAAACAGGTCCTTCTGATTTTATACAACTGTTCCACCATGTTTTTCCTTTATTTCCATCTACCTGTGAAACAAGATATATTAGCAGTCCCCCCCACCACCCCGATCCTCTCTCCCTCCAGTCTTGTCCTATTCTACAGTAAGGCCTCTCATCCCATACAATTTAGGTATACAGTTTAGTCAGAGTTTTCTATTTCCAATCCCCCTCAGGGGTTCCCAAACCTGTGTTAGGGGCTCCATATTTCCAGAAGTTTCTCCCTTTCTAATTGTAACTCCGTGATATGTTCCATATTTTCAGTCTCTCCCACTTCCCCCTCCATTGTTCTAGAGTTTGGAGGATTGTGGATAGCCATGTTATTGTTTTGTATTTCAATTCTGCCACCCAGAGGTTTTGCCCACTGTGGCTATTCTAGCACCACAGAAGGATCTGAAACCAGACTGAGATCTCTCAGAGCACTGAAAGACGTTGAATAACAGTTTACTTGCTGGTATATAACTTTATCAAGGAGTGAAGAACAGGAACGTTGTAACTGTGTCTGTAGCTGTGTACACCAGAAGGGTTTCCACATTTGTGAGGGAGTGAGCAAAGGAAGCATTCCAATCAAGCAGAATTTAATTTGTAAGATCAGAGATGGTGAAAATGTGGGTAAAGGGTTTGGTAGATTTTTGGTAGCTCCACTGATGCTGGCTTTCTGCTGGTCCCACGGTCCAGGTTGAAGCTTTCCAGGGACAGGTCATTTAAGGTGGTTGTGCCTGTACTGTGGAATATTTTATCTGTCCATATTAGATCTGCAAGTATGGTAAGGTGGGGCATTCAAAGGGGCTGTAAAGTATCTCTTTAATTCTTTTTTTTTTCCTGACCTAATTTATTTATTACTCAAATCTGGAATTGGCTAGCAAGGAATATGCCATGTTTGTTGGAATAACATGTTATTTATGTTGAAATGTTTGTTTATTCATTCCATGTTCTGTTTGTTTTGTTTTTGTTTATTTTGTAAGGCACCCTGAGCCCCAGGAAAAAGATGCCAAAGAAATAAAATTGCTTTGCCTGTTTCAAGAGAGTGAGTTTTTGTGCATCAGATCATTATGTGTGTGTGTGTGTTTGTGGTGATAGCATTTTTTTTGCAATGCCCTATGTTCTTCAGTGGATAAATGGTAGAGGTAGAAAAGTAATCACCTCTGCCTCCCAAATTAACTTGACATTATATTAAAAGTACTATATTTGCAGTACTAAAATAAAATGATAAAAACAGCCCAATTTAAACCAGCTGTATTAATGTAATGGTTCTTTTTTTTTTACGTTGTCCCATTATTGGGGTTTTTAAAACAAACTAGTGCATACTGTATTGTTCTGTGTATTTCCAAGACATCTGAATGTCACTACTGTTATGTTTCATCATCAAAGTCTGTTGCCATGGCAAATATGGTACAGTAATGTCATAAAGACCCGATGAGATCAGAAAATATTCATCAGTGCTTTTTACGGTATACACTGCCCATGATAAGTTTGCAAAAAATGCAAATAAACAACATACAATTTTTGAAATGTCTTGTAAATTTCGGTAAAGACAATAGAATTAATAAACATTTATTCTCTGGTAAATTGCAAGAGGAACAATTAATGTTAACAAAAATACAGACTGAAGTAGAGAGGTACTCTTGCATGTCCATTTCTGTCACAGATTAGAGTAACATCGGCTTGTGCATCACTCTATAATTACATTATGCCCAAACCAAACACCTGCTGAAGATGCCTGTAGGTGGCATCAGGTTGCCCTCTGGTGTTTCTCCTTCATGTGTTGTGCAGCAGTTGGAAGATTTCATTTTCAGCATCAGAATAGTGTATGAAGGTGGAAGAATCTTCATTGTTCACAGGGCAGACAATTAAGAAGAAAGGGAAATTTGTTTCTTGTGAATTAAGCCACTGATTGACCAAATCCAGCAGAGGTGTTGGGATCTTTCTCTAAACATGCACAGAATGATAAGTATAATGTTGTTTCTTTTTTTTCTGATTTTGTTAATGTATTGAAGAAAACACACAGTGTTCTATTGTATATGTTTATATGTATAGTTACAACATCTCTTATGGTTGGAAGAGTCACTTTGTGAGTTCTTTGGATGAGAGAACCGTAAAGCGAGGAGAAGCTGAGCAGCTCTGGCACATAAAGGACATAAGACCCCCTTCTAACCCTAAGAGATGCCGAAACTGTGTATATAAACATAAATCATATTCAAGATTTCTAAAAGAAAAGGGACATGAATTTAAAATAAAAACATTTTAATTTGCAGAAAATTACAGAAATACCTGTGTGTGAAATGGACTATGCCAACTGAACTTAGAACTTCAGAATGATGGAACTGCTAGCATGAGACACCCTCAAATTGCTATAAAGGTTTCTGGAATGTTTAGAAATATACACTCCTTATTAGCTGAAAATGATGTCTTAATTTATAATTAAATAATAAAGCAGCATTGTGTACATTTTTCTGCTTTCATTAAATGGGTAGGGAAAACCCGGCAACCTGATTTGCTGAGAAGATGCTGAAGCCATGGGTTTCATGAAAAGAAATCCATTGTGTCACACTTCTTCTGGCAGCCAGGACTGAGCACATTATAGTATAAATATTTCAGTTTTGTTTTTGAAAATACATGTGTGACAGCCATGGTTGTAAAGTAAAGGCAATGCTTGCTTCTACTTTATAAACTACCGGAAACACAGCATTTATTAAAGTGTTCCTTCACTTGCCACCTCAACCATGGCTTACAGTAAATACAAACACATGGCAAGATTAAAAAAAAAAAATGAGTACCCACCACCTCTCATTACTTGGATACCTTTAGTATATAGAAATTACGTATTTAGTTAATAAAAAGCACAAAAATGCCCCACGTGTTTCTGATCAAATATGATCCTTTGAAAAAGATTCAGGAAAAGAAACCAACACTCTGTTGTGCCTTACTGCTACATCACCAATTTTGCTTCCTTTTGTAACCCTGGTCTCCTCCCTTTACCCATTGGTCCCTCTCAGCCCTTCAGTTCTAACCAGTAGCACAACTGACTGGTGGCAGAGGAGTCATGATATCATAGCATACTTCTGCTTAGCAGCACCCTGAGAGTACAGACTGAGGTTCTGTCCAATGAGTGACAGCCTAGCAGTACATGGGTCATGCCATGATGCATCTTACAAAATAAATAGCGTGTTGCCATTTAAACTTTTCCCTCCTTTAATGGTGTCAACAATACCAAGCAGAACCATCTGCACCTTTAAAAACAAATGTAAAAATCAGATGAAATATAATATGTTAAAGCAATGGAACTATACGTGCATTTGTTAGTCAGCAAATCATTTCATCTTTTTTTTTTTTATAGTAATAATGTGTTTCTACCAAAACGTCAATATACCCATTTCTGTTTTCCTGCATTTCATTCCTGAATTGAGATATGTGGTTTCAGCAGTTTAAAAAAAATTCTTGTTCACTTGCCACATCCACTGTGAAAATTCAGAATCTTGGTATTGTGCTGTGCAGTTCACCATCAGAAATGTTTGTTAGTGCCATCCTAATACATCGGCAGTATGAACCTACTTGGTACAGTCTGAAGTAATCTCAGTGGAAGACAGTTGTAATAATTGTCAGCGGTGGCCACATGTATTGTCTTGTGTCATTAAGTACAAAACTAGTAACAAAAGCTCACAGAACTACATTTTGAAATTGTTTTGATTGACTTGTTGTGTGTTTTGATTATGTGAATTTTTTGTGCTCCTTGTCCAGGTCACAAAAGTAGCACATTTATCAACTGCAGCGATAGATTATAGGGCACATAAGTCTGGTGTTTTACAATTTTCATATATCTGGAAATGTGGGCATGTATGAGGTCTGTTTAATACCCCAGTGTATTGTTTTGTGTGTTTGTTTTGAAATAGTCCTGGTGTTTTCTTATTTAGAGACACTTGTAACTGTAGCTGTTTCCCCACCCAATATTCATTTTTTTAATTAGGTATCAGTTCTAGAACAGGGTGACATTAGGTTAATGGAAGCCCTGCAAAACTATCATTAGGTTCCAGAGCTCATACTGTAGGTAACTAAAAAATATTAATATTGGATGGGGAAAAAGAGAACTAAAATAAGAAGAAAAATAAAACTATTTTCCAAACACACAAAACCATATGCATGCGAATTAAACAGACTTCACACATACTCAATTTTTTAATTATAATAAAAATGCAACAAAAAAAATCAAGGATTATGTTCCCTTTGAGTGGCATATTATGATTTTGCTTTAGGATTGTGGTTAAAACTTTGGTTTTCAAAAAAGAATATACCCTATTGGGATGTAGCAGAATACCCTGAAATTCCTTAAAAAGAGTCTTGATTCCATTTGTGCCTTTTTTTAACTGCAGTGAATTTTGGTGCTTGTAAAAAGTACCAGATTGATAACACTGGAAACCAGTGTCCTCCATTTATCCACGTGGCAGGTACACCTTGAACAGCCACAGAATATAAACTCCCCCACTCTCTTTTCTTGGAATTCCTCAACACTGCTGTGGAGGAACCACCTCCAGTGGTGAGATGGCATTTCTCATTCCATACCTGTTCAATCCTTGGTCTCTCATGTGAAATACAGTAACTGAGGTGCTAGTTAGTGCCAGTCATGTTACTGGTTTTGTGACCTGAACACAGATCTATGAAGATCTAAACTGGTGTGACATGTGTTCAATTTGCATAGGCTATCAGAAAGCCTTTATTAAAATAGCTTTACATATGTTATAAATTGGTTTACAAAATGGGTAGGAAATTTCCTGTGTCCTGATTGACTGAGAGGGTTTGGAACCTAGTGTCTTATAGAGAGACAACTCACAGTCTGGGAACTCTTTCAGCAACCAGGACACAGCACCCTCATACATCCATGCCTACCAGAAATGTTTTTTGGGAGAAAAAAATTTCTAGCAGCCATGTTTGTAAAATAAAAAAGCACTTATCCTTTAGTTGATCTAAATTCAAAATCAGCAATTTCAACACAGGTAAATAATTCTCTACCCCCTTGCCACATGAAAAAAAACTTACATTTAAAAGGAAACATTTAAACACCTTTGTAACTTTTCTCTAACTTCAGTTTTACAGGTCTGTATATAATGCTCCAGCCCAATTTATTCTCTGCAGCTACAAGCTGTGCACTCTATCATGCTGTACTCCCCCACCACCACCATTTTACCTCTCTCTCTCTCTGATAACGCCAGATACCTGTCCAATTGCTTGATTGTTTACTTGCAGTGAAAATGTTTTTTTTTTTTCTTTCAAGAAATGGAAACCACGTTTTGTTTTTGCAGCACTGCTTGCTGTAATGGCATCTTTCTGCCATAGTTTACTCATACTCACACTACCTTCTGCTTGCTCTGCCTCCCCTCCCTCTAACTGTCCCTTACCAACAAACTATAATGGTCTAATTCTTCCCTACTGCTGAAAGTGCTGCTCCCTCTCATTCATGCTGCAACCAGACAGGCAGTCATTGGAAGTGCCCCAAACACAAATGTGGTTCCGTATCATGGATGCAACTACAGGGCAATGCTGCACATAAACCCCTGTAGCACAAGATGGTAGACAGCACCACACAGGGGCACAATCAGGAAGCAGGGACTTTTTTTTCTTACTTGGAAAACTTTATTTTTTTTTACAGGGGACCCATTTTATAAGTTCAATAAGGCACTTCAGAGCATTGGTTGTCTGGGGTTAATGCACTTTCATGTACTAATGGCACTTGGCACAAGTGCCTCGTACCTCATTATGCACCTGGGCATGCATTAACCCTTGACAGCTAACATTCTGTCATGTCGTACTGCTTACTTAAGTCCACATTAGTCTATGGCATCATTTACCATGCCGATCGGCAACCGTAGTGGCCAGTCATCTATATTTAGTTACCAACACAATGCTATCCGACCCAAACTATTTTTTTTCTTTTTATACTTAAATTTTATTCGTTTTTCAACAGATTAATACTTAGAAGAACTTATACCGTTACAGTAAAATTGAACAAAAAAGATCTTACTTAATTCAGTTCTGATCTGTATATAAATCATATGATTAATTGTGACCGGGGGAGGGGGGGGGTTAAGAGATATGTCCTTCTTATAAAATAAATTCCTGTAAAAAATGCTAATGATGAAAAAAAAACTGTTGCTATTATAAATTTGCTGTGGTAGCTTACAAATGGCATTACTAATTGACCAGGCAATTAATTTATACATTCAAAGACATTTATCCAGCCCGCCCAGTGGCCCTAAGGGTTGAGGCACTGAACGCCACACCTCACACCATGCTGGTGACCCGGGTTCAGGAGCAGACTCGGGTCTTCGGAGGTCAGTGTGGAGGAAAGGTTTGAGTGTCCAGAGGACTGCTCTCCTTTCGGGGGGGGGGGTGCTGATCCCAGCACTTGGCTACTCCCAGTGGAGACTGGGGGTGCATCAGCCATTGGGATCTCCAGCAAGCGGATTGGCTGCAGTGGCGCTCCTGTGAGCGTGCATGTTCGCGCTGGTGCACATTGCACAGCCAAGCCAATAGGGAGGGTCAGAAAAATGGAACAGCCCTGGATGCCTGATAGGCGAAGGTGGGTCCAGTGGATGGCCCCCACGCACAGCGCCAGGTCCTCTGACTGGATCCTGGTTCTACCTCTGCTTACTCTACTAGATTTCAGATAAAGCACCAAGTAGGTGCTGGTGGACCCACCCAAGGGGGCTCAGATCTGGGTGTGGGGTGGCCAGTGGAGTTGGAAGGGAGACAGGCCCAAAATCGGGAGTTCGGCTGGGGACTTCAGGTGTGCAGGAAAAGGCCAGGCCAAGAGACCTCATCAGAGAGAGAGGTCAGGTATCCAGTGAAGGAGGGGCATAAAGAAAGTTAAAAAAAAAAGACATCCCCCTGCAGACCACATTCCTTTCAATAAAATGAGCTACACAAAACATGACCGTAAGTATGATAATATACCTCCATTAAATGGAAGCAATAGAAAGAGACCATGCTGAAAATCAAATAAGTATTGTGCAACTGACATCTAACATTTCCAGCAGGAGTTGCACATATATAATCCATTTTCCCCAACTGCATTGGTTTGTCACCTTCTTCCCAATCTCGTCTTCAGAATTTTCAAACAGACCAGCTCAATTTTGTATGCATTTTTGCACTGCTGAGTCATCTGTAAATGAGTAGGCTTGTCTGTCAAAAAAATATCCTTAGTTTGGCAAGTTTCAATACAGTGACTTGTGCTTCAAGTTCAGTCATGCCTGGGCAGAAGTTCAGAAGGCAGCGATGTCTGTGTTGTGTTTCCCTTGAAATGTCCAGATAACATGAAACTTTGTGTAGCCTTCATATTGAAAGAATCTTGTCTCTTTAGTCAGATTTAAAATGAAATGCTTTGCAGCATCTGAGTTCAAGGTGGCAATGACAGTAGTAGAAAATACATATTTTTTCAGTCCCTAACTCTCTGTTTAACTTCATTTTTCCCATGCTGTGGACCTGCTGCTTATGTTAATATAATCCTGACCTACAGTACACATTATCATGTGCACAGCCTGATAAAATGTATTTCCGATGGACAGTAGCATCCACCTTGGTTGGTGGCCTCTGTCTGGCTGCCACTTTTTCCAGTGGCACTTAATAGGCCTGTCTTTACAGCAGTGCAGTACACCAAACTCCCCCCAGTGCATGCACACACAGACACACACACTTTAATATTTTATTCTTTTTAGAGGCACATTTCTCCCCAGTGCATCATTCACAAAATGATATAAAGGGACTCTTGATCCATCATGTTGGTCTGCTTTACTTCATAAGCAGGGATAAAAGCAAGACAGTATTCCATGCAAATGTGCCAATCCACAGGGATTCCCTGCCCACTCTACTATGCAGGGTATCCCCCAGATTCTCCCAGTAAACAATTTCTGGGCTTAGCGCAAAGGCCTATATTGTCTTAATATCCTTTGTCTCCCCTGGTACATAATTCCATAAGTTCTCCACCCTCTGGGAGAAAATATGCCTCCTTATGTTACCCTTGAGTGTACCTCCTCTGAGCTGTAATGGCCCTATTGTGATTGACCTGGGCCTGATTTAAGCTAGTGCTCTAGACTGGAGAGTTTACATACCTCACTGCCTGTCCACTGTATGATCCAGTCACATTACTCATGTAATTTTCCTTTGTGTCGCCCATTTCTGTTATACTGTATAGTGATGTCTGTTTGCACTCAAATTAAGCCTGAACTAATATTATTTCTTTGAAACCTGACTTTATTGCCAATGCCCTCCCCATGAAAACCTTGTATCAGTGCTTTAGTGCTTATTTTCTTTGTCTTTTAGATGAACTAATATTATGCTGAAGAGACATTTTTTTTTGTAAGCACCCCCTCCCCATTAGTGACTATCATGATCATATAGCCAACAATCTATGACTGCAAAACTTTCCAAGTGAGTGTGAAATGATTGGTGACATTGGGTGCTGTTTTAATTCAAGTTAATTTATTTAATCTGAGTAAGTAACCCCCTGAGATACAGTATGTACTGTACAGTACCACATTTCCATGGAGCGAGTCCTGGCAAGATTACCAAGTAGTTAAAAAAGGTTTACAGGACATACAGCCAAACAACAATAATTTTCTATATAATGCTGTACAAAAATAGTGGTTTAAGTGGCTGATGGGTTTAATTTTTTTTTTTTTTTTACTTTCTATTTTTCTCGCCTCCCTCCAACCAGCGCCGATATCCTCAGGAGCACCTAGGAGTCATCCCTCTGCAAGCCACCTTATCTGGTCTGCCCCTGTCACCCATGGAGCCATGGTTTACCCCCGGGCGGGGACGAGGTGGGGTCCAAATACCCTGAAACATCTGGTTTCATCCGTTGAGGGGTGCCAGGAAGGTGGCTGCACATCGAGGGCAAGCTCCAACCAGTGCTCTGTCTCCATTGGGGCTGGAAGGTATTTTCCTGTTCTGTAGGGGAGTGGCCAGTGCCCTGATGACAAGGCAATTCCACTGACATCTGCCACTCCCAACCCCTCTCTTCGCTGCAGTGCTTGCTATGCCTATGGCTTCCGCCAGAGGCCAGTCAAGCACCGAGCAGGAGACCCCCCTCCTCCCGGAGAGGAGAGCTGTCCTCCAGATGCTCAATTCTCTCCCTCCCCTGCCGACCCCCAATGGCCTCGGCTCATTCCCAAACCCAGGTCACCGGCGTGGCACAAGGTGTGGCATCCAGCACTCCTGGGCCGGCCCAATGGGTTTAACTAATGTGCTAACAAACTGCTTCATAGAAAATAGAGCTAGAGACAGGAATTAACCAAGGAGATCTGAGTCTAATGCCCAATCTATAGCTCTATGCTAGGAGTACTTTGGCTAGTAAATGGGCTTTGGCACTCCTGTGCAACATATGATATTTCCTTCTTACTGAAATCATTGTACCCCACGGCATTATTTTTACTGGACTTTGTATATTGTAAAAGGAAAGGAGCCTTCAGCACTTTCCTCTTTTTGTATGCTTTTATGTAACCTTTTTACAGTATGATTTTTTTGTATAATATTTCAAATATGAAACATATGTGTTATTTCTAAGCAATACACCTTGGATAAATCTAAAGCCAGGCTGAGGGTGGTGCTAAGACTGTGTCTAAGTGGTGTGAATCATGTTAGCAATAAGACTTGATGGGCTATTAGGGAGCTGGTTTTATCACATGCTGAGGGCTGTAGTAAGGCATGAGGCCACAGGCTAAGTGTCTTCATCCCCTAGAGATGTATTAAAACCAACACAACCAATGCCTAGAAGTGTCTTAATGCACTTATAAAATGTGTCCATTGCAACTTTTAAAAAAGGGACACTCTAAAAGTTTTAAAAGACATAAAAAATAATAAAATCTTGCTAAAAAGGGAAAATAGTCCACCCTCAAATGGCTTTCACCTGTCAGTCATTTCTTTCTACACATTTAGTAAATGGAATGTTTGTTTACCAAGGAGTATGAGAATTTAAAACTTGGCAGTATTCCACTAGTAGGATGGTCCCTCCCCCGCCCCCACATATAGAATGGTAACATGGAATACAGGGGTTTTCTTATAAACTGGTATGGATAGGAGGGGGATTTGTCATAATTATCAATGAAACAACAGAAATGGAAACATTGAATAGTACTTGATTTTTAAAATTTGTTTATGCTTGTAAGGAGGGGCTCATGAGTGGAAAGAACATTCAGTTATTTACTTATTTTGTTTAATTTAAGGAAGTTTTATTTTGGGGGCCTCAGTTTAAAGTTTTTATATATGAATAAAGGTGACAACCATGTTTGTACCAGCAGTTCTCTATGTGAGTTGCCCAAATTCCAAGTTCCTTTACCTGAACTTGCTCAAACCTGTGCATTTGTGAATAATTAAGATAGCCGTCTCAGAACATGTTTATATTATCAGGAAGCAGGAAATTGGTAACTTGTTTTATGCTTGGTAGGGTACTTAACAACGATTAGATTATGATTAAGTTAAGAAGGGCAGGGGCAGGTGGGGGGGTTTGTGGGAGTGATAGGTTAAAGAAGGAAGGTGGAGCAGCTCCTGTACTTTATCAGTGAGCTGCATTTGGGCAGACGTAATAGAACATTTGACCTAATCTGCTGGCAACTATGTATGTACTGTATGTATGTATGATTCAGGGTTCTTAATCGATGAAGTTAGTTTTGTAAAGAACTTGTGCTACAGAGATAGACAAATGTGCGAAACAGATTATAGAAAGAGTGGATTCTGCTCTCTGCATGGAGCTAGAATTAAGTACATTCCAAAAGGACTGACAGACTATTGGAGCCCCTTGGAGACTGTAGTGGCACATTTTTGTTTTGGGGGGAGGATACACATAGACAAATACAAACTATGCAGAAAGGAAAAAATAGACAAGGAAGAAGGTGGGTAACACTGTGTCAGAAGCCCATTGCTGGTAACTGAAATGGTATCCCATGATAGCTGAGAGTACAGGATCGTGAGTGTCAAAATCGCGACTGCACAACAGCGAGAGGAAAAGGGTGACCTGCAAAAAGAGCGATCGCCGAAAAGGTGACCTACAACCCCCCCCCAGAGATATTTATATATAGAAAGGGGGAGGGGCAGGGAGGTGAAGCCCCCCCCCCTCAGAATCTTACTCACTGTTTCGGTGTTCACTGTTCTGTGGTGGTCGCTCCCTTGTCCCTCGCTCTTCTCCCATCACTGTTTTGCCATCACCGTTTCACATTCACAATTATCATATAGAACCAACTGAAATACATATCTTAGCACAGATGAGAGCAAAATACTAGCTGAGAGTCTCCTATAAAAGTGGAAACAGTCACTGTGGCATATGCTGTAGACCACCAGACCAGAAGGAGAGAACCTTAACCTTATACTTTATTAAGTAATCCAAAGGACAACAGCCAAAGGAAGTTTGTCACTTATGGGATATTTCAGTTTCCCGGACATAGAATAGGAGGATGGAATTGCTATGACCAGGCAAAGTAAGCAGTTTTTTTGATAATATTGAGGACTACCATCTGATGCAGTGTGTCGAGGGGATGACTAGGAAGCAGGCAGCACTTGATCTGATCTTTAGCACTAAGGATGATTTTGTCAGAGATGTGGAAATTGAAGAGACACTGGGAAATGGCGATCATAACATCAGCAATTTCATCATTGGAAAAAACAGGAAAAATGAAGGGAGTGTCATATATAGTGTTTCTGCACAAGGTAGATTTTGGAATAATGAAGGAGCTCACAACACAGGTACCTTGGAAAGCAAACTCTTGGGCAGAAGTGTTCAGCGACAATGCGATAGCATCATCCTCCATCTAGATAGCTTGAAGCAGAATGTGTCCCACAAAAGAGTGAGTACAGTAATGGAAGACATATTCCTATGTGGATAGTGTAGGAGGTACTTGACATAATCAGGAGAAAAAAAGAGTCTTACTGTACAAGATTAATAACAACAGACAGATCTACAAAGACAAGCCTAAAGATTGCAAGCAGAGTTGGGTGCAAAATACATGGCAGAAAATCAGATAACACTTGAAATCAAATCCAACTACAGGAAGTTCTTCAGATATGTTGATGAAAAGAGAAAAACATTACTGATTGTTGGACCACTAGAAGATCAGGAACGTGGTAACATAATCACCAAGGAGGAACTGATGGCTGAATGTTTAAATAAGTATTTTGCATTAGTAGTCACAGAAGAAAGAGATGGGATAATGTGAGATAGTGAAACGTTCACAGGGAAGCAACAGAACACACTGCTTGACATGTGTATGATGTCAGAAGTGGTAAAATGAATGCTGCTGTGGTAATTGTCAAAAAGTCAATGGGACCTGATGGAATGAACCCAAAAATCCTGAAGGAACTAGCTATCCCATTAACAATAATGTTAAATGAGACCCTGAGAACTCCATACATGCCTTATGACTAGATGTTGGCACATGTGGTACCAATATTCAGAAAAGGCTCCAGGACTGAGTCTGGGAACTATAGCTGTAGACCAGTCAGACTAACGTCCATACCAGAGAAACTACTTGAGACATCATAAGAGACAGGATTGTTAAACACGCAGGAAAACAACCTGAACTCAGTGGTCTATTATGGATTCAGCAAAGGGGAATCATATAATACCAGTCTTAATGCATTTTCTTGATAGTGTCACCAAGAAGCTTGCTGAGAGGAAATCTGCAGTTATTGTGTACCTGATCTTCTGGAAAGTCATCATCAACACTGTATCACATAAGGGACTGGGTCATAAAAAGGAGAACCTAGGCATAATTGGTTATGTAATGCAATGAATTTAAAACTGGTGCCAAGGCAGGAAACAAAGGGTTAAATTCCTCCCCCCCCCCCGGAGGCAGGGTCTGCCATCAGTTCCTCAGTAGGTACCAGCCCCATACATCCAGCCACCCATGGTGGACGTCAAGCCTGGGAGCATCCCCAGTGGTCAAGAGAGGGAGAACAAGATGGACATGGATGGCATTCATGAATTCATCTGCCCTGCCAGTGCTAGTTTTGCCCCTAGCATGTGACCACATATGAAGCCCTGGGTATGTACCCATGCATATGCAGTAGCTGTGTCTCCACCCTCCTTCACCGTAGCTGTAGCAGCTGTTCTGCCTCCCAGATTTGGCTAGGAGGCAGTCATGCAGCAGAGCCAGCCTGCCTCCTCCCAGTAGGAGAGGAGCAGTACAACAGATGCTTCAACCTCCTTCCCCCAGTCAGCTTCCATTGACACTGAGCTTATTACCAGACTCTGGTCACCAGCATTGCAAGTTGTACTTCTACCAGACTGCAGACTAACTAGCCCAGGAACAATACATTTTTATACGGTTAGAGTACAGATGTAAAATTTAGGTCCATGTAAAAGGGAACCCCCTTGGCTTACTATTCCATATTTGATTAGGAACTGTGTAGTATACAATATCATTTTTTATTCCTCTTGTGCCCTTAATCATGTTGCGAACATTTCTTTCTCCCGTTTAGTAAACCCTACTGTTCTTTTCTTTTGCAGGCTTCGCCTTTGAAAGCATCAGATGATAATAATGGGAGCCACCCAAAACTGCATAAACTTTATTAAAAAGACCAAGAAACAAAAGAAGTCCCTTTGTCTAAACAGACAAGCGAGGGAGGCAATTCAAGACAAAATGAAAGCCTTTATAGTATATAAAATGGTGAGCAGAGTGAGACCAGCAGGGCAGCAGTATACATAAAGATAAGCTAGAGAAAACAACAACTTCATAAGGAGGACAAAAACAAACAGAACTCAGGATAGTAAAGGGGTTAAAAAATGATGATAAACCTTTCTTTGAATACATAAAGGAAGAAATGTAAGTCAAATGATGACATAGAAAGAATAAGGAGAGAGTGAATGAGTGTTGAAGAAGATGAAAGAAAGGCAAACATATGAAATGAGTACTCAGTTCTGTGTTCAAGGTGGAGGCTTCAGGCACAGTTCCTGACAGCAAGAACAGTTTTAGGGATAACAATAGTCACAGATTAGAGATATTGAACACAACTGGGGAGAGACTTTCAAAGGGTCTGCAGGACTTGAATGTAAACAAGTCCCCAGGGCCAGCTGGCTACACCCAAGGGTACTGAAAGAGATAAGGCAGGTGCTATAAGCACCCTTAGAAGAGCTGTTTAATGGGTCACTGGCAACAGGTGAAGTGCTGGTTGACTGAAGGATGGCGAATGTGTCCTTCTGAACAAGGGTGGGGATAGGGGACATCTGGGTAATTCCAGGCCAGTTGTGCTGTCATTGTTCGTGGGCCAGCAGCTAGAGTAAATTATAAAGGAACAGATAGCGCATTTCCTAGAGGACAACAAACCATATGGACAGAAATCAACATGGGTTATAGAGAGATAGTTTGTGCCTATGAAACTTGATTATTGTTTGCTTGGTTACACATATAGTAGATAATAGCCAGGAAACACATATTTAGTATCTGGACTTCAGCAAGGCCATTGGTATGGTGCTGCATAGGAGGCTTATTCAGAAGGTAGGGTGCTTACTGTAGAAATAGGGATAGTAATATTTAGGTGGACTGGGAACTGACTGACAGTGCAGAGTGCTCCTGAACGGTAAACTCTTTCTAGAGTCAATCTTATCTGTAGAGCCACACTTTTTATTCTTAGTGTTGGAGGCACTGGGACCCTGCAGAAGAAAACTTTCAGAGTGGGTCACTGATGTATAGTGCTACGACGTGCCTTAGCATGGCACCACATATAAGGCATCCCTGCTCCAACCACCTCAGTTCTTTTTCCCGCTATTGGGAGCACAACTCAGTGGGAACAGACTTTCAGTTTTTGACTTTGTGGGCCTGCATCATTAGTTCAGCCATTCTTTTGTGATGTCTTGAAAGCCTCCACCCATTTCATTTTGTCCATTTGAAAAAACGATTCTCATACAGATTTGCATCCACACTGCCTGAGGTGTTTGGGTTGTGATAATATTGATTGTGATCCTCAGATGTGTTGACACTGTCATCACCTGACACCTTGTTAGCTGAAGCTCTGTGTGTTTCATTTATGTGTCACTCTGTCTCATTGCAGCTGGCCAAGAAGCAGTTACTAACACTCCTGGCAGCGAAGGATCTTTCAGGAATGGCAGCATCCTCTTCTTAGATTTTTTTCTCATCAGAAGTGTCATCCTTACCAGAGGTTAACACCAAACCCTTGTTCATCTCGGGCTCTCCAGTCTCTCTCTTTCCCCTTCCAGGGGTTGTTATGGGATAGATTTTTTTGGACTCTAGGATCTCAACCCCTTCTGGGTTTTTGCCATCTCCCCAGTCATATGCCTTCAGTGACTTCACCAAGGCTACAGGCTCTGTCTTGGAGCCATCACAATTTGGGGTGGGGCTGCTCCGTTTCCCCACTTGGCTGCACGGTCTTGAGAGATGCCGTCTATGTTAATGCCTTTGTTGGCATATTTACCAGCACCATGTTTATTGGTGCCGTTCTCTGGCAGTACCATGTTTATTGGTGCCATCTTTGCCAGCACTATATGTGCCTTTGCCATGTGTATTGACACCATCATCTTCTTCGGCGCTATGCAATTCCATGCTCTGTGCTTTCCCAAATCTTTGTTGGCACAGAACATAGAAACACCAAGAGCTCCTGCAGCACTTTTTGCACTACCAGCCAACATGTGTTCTTTTTTCTTTGGTACGGGGACATCAGGGTCCAATTTCTTTCTCCTGGGCCACCGAAATGCTGCTGGGGCATGTATGACATTACAGTAATTTGCCAGCTATTCCCAATCATGCACCATTGCTGCATTTTTTGGGGGTTGCCTCCTCAGAAGTCACCCTCTAATAGAGGAGATAGCCCCCCCCCAGTCCATTTCCTATTCTGAAATGCACTTGGGTAGAAGTGATGATCCACTTGCCCGCTCTGAGATCTGGACCAAGTCTCACAGTTTTGAGCATGGTCTACCTTTCTCTTTTTTGGGTCACACTACCTATCACTTATGCCCCCCAAAGTTCTTTACTGACCAACAATTTTCAGCCTGACTTCTCACGGTAGGAAACTGGAATGTCCATGGGTTGGTGCTGGGAGGCATTTCCCTGGCTCCCTCTGTTCAGGTTAGGGATCTGGGCATGATCCTTGACAGTGGTCTGACACTTGAAGCACAGGTGTTGGCCATCATCCAAAGTGGTGTTTACCATCTGCAGAACATTTATCGGATCCAGTCCCTGATACCAGCTGAGGACCTGGCCACCCTGGTGCATGCCTTCGACATGTCCAGGTTGGACTTCTGCAGTGCTCTGTACCAGAGGCTGTCTGGAGGCAACCTCCGCTGTCTGCAGCTGGTACAGAATGACACATCAAGATCTGATCATATTACGCCTGCCCTCTGTGAACTGCATTGGCTGCCAGTAAGGTAGAGGATTGCCTTCAAGGTTGGATTACTGACCTATAAAACCATGCATGGAAGGGGACCAGACTACCTGAAAGACCTTCTGGTTCCTCATTGCCCATCTCAAGCTCTCCGTTCCTCTGAAGGTTGCCTCCTGGTGGTTCCCAGGGCTAGGTTGTGGCATTCTGGGTATTGTGCTTTCACAGTTGCTGCGCTGACGCTGTGGAACTCACTGCCAAGACATTTAAGGGAGACACCCTGGGTGGAAACCTTTAAAAAGGGGCTGAAAACATTTCTATTTAATCAAGCATATGACCTACATAATGTATTTTAAACAGAAGGTCATGTAGTGTACTGACTCTTGTTTAAGTTATAGATAGATAGAGTGACTGTTTTATATTTAAATTCTGCATTGTGTTATTGGAATTTTGTATTGCCTAATATTTTTACTAACATACTAAAATGCCAGTAGAATAGGCCTAATGGTCTTTTGTGTCTGCTCATTTGGTCAGCCCCCACCCTAGGAGCTGACCTTACTGCCCCTCTCGCCCTCTCTGGCTTCTCCCTTCCCAGTCCCGGATATTCCTGCTGCACAGGACTTTGCTTCCAGAACCCTTCTCCTGTACCTCTCCAACCCCCTCTTGAGCCCCTCCTCCATCACCAGCCCCCTGGGCAGCACATTCCATGGCTCCACCACCCTCTCAGTGGGGGCATAAATGATAGGTAGTGCTTGTTAAGTGCTCCGAGCCTCCGGGAAGGGGCGCAGCATAAATAAAGTATCTATCTATCTATCTATCTATCTATCTATCTATGTATCTCTCTGTCTATCTGTGTATCTATCTGTCTATCTAGAAAACTGGTATAGTTAGAGAGACAGAATCTATGCATCAACCTGAGGCTCCCTGGGTATTTCCAGGGCTGCTACCGCTTTATGATTCTGTTCAACAGGGTAGCTTCTATGAGAAGCACTTGGTGTATCTAAACAAGTACATGCTGGAGGACAGAAGAAAAAGGGGTGACAGGATTGAGATGTTCATGTAGCTACACGGAGTAAACAAGGTGGCAGCAGCAAGCTGTTCACAATGAGTTGTGACATATATACCAGTGGTAACTCCCTGAAATTGGTGGTGGGGGTTCAAGAAGGAGGCCAGAAAGTACTTTTGTACAGAAGGAATTGTGATGGAGTGGAACAAGCTTCCAGAGGAGCTCAGTGGTGCTGAAGCAGTGGGAGTATTCAAAAAGGGAGGGGACAGGCACACTGGAATAGTGTGTAAGGGAGAAGGCGGACTGGGATAGGGGAGGGAAAGAGGGCTGACAAGGATGCCTTTTTAAAATTAGACAGGCTCAGGCAGACAGAATGGGCCGCTAGGCCTTTTTCTGTCATGATTTTCTGTTTCTGTGTTTTCTTCTGAAGGGGGTGAATTGTTGCACGACATTCCACCTTCTGCAGCAGACATCTCATTCCAGTGGTTTGTGGGATGCATCCACACCAGGTGATGCACATATTAAACAAAAAACCACAGGCAAACTATGTCGTCAATGGGATTATGGTACAGCACACTAAGGAGGAAAAGTACTTAGGGATAATAATGAATGACAGTTTAAAAGCCTCTTCCCAGTGCAGTCTGCACATGTGGTAAAACTTACAGAATGCTGGGTTGTATCAGGTAGAGTTTTACTGCATACAATAAAGAGGTGATGTTGCCGCTGCACTGCTCACTCATCAGACCACACCTTGGAGTACTGCATGCAGTTTTGGAACCAGCATCTAAAGAAGGACAGGGAGAGGTTGGAGACTATCCAGTGGAGAGCTACAGAAATGATCCAGGGGCAGTAGGGAAGAAACATATGCTGAATACTTCAATGATTTGATTATTTACTGTATTGCTAGAATAACTTCCAGCATTGTGGGTGCTTTGGGAAAAGATTTTATTATAAATTTGTGTATGTTGTGTGTAGTTTTCAAGAAATTGGGGGAATAAGGAACAAAAGGGAGATAGAGGTGGGGTAAGTTCTGAAAGGGTAAACTAAAACAAAGTAGGAACATCAAGACAAACTTAATGGACTTGTACCCTTTTCTCGGTCCTTAATCATCTGTGTATCTCTGTATCTATGGGTCAAGGATGACATGATTACAATTTTCAAATATCTGAAAGGGATGAGCCATCAGGCCAGATCCATCTGTTCTGGATCTACAAGGGTGAGAGGACAAGGGGGCACTCCGTGTCTTTGAAAGGAGGACATTTTCAAGGGAAATATCAGGGAGAACTACTTCACATAGTAAGTGGTGAACACTTAGAATAGGCTTCAAGAACAAGTGGTGTCAGTGCTTCTGTCTTCAAGATTAAACTAGACAACTGTTTTGAAGGTGACAGGTAGGGGTGACAGCGTATTCCCACCAAGTTGGTGGGAGGATGAGTTCAGTGAACTAATGGTCTTCTTTCTGTCTGTGTTGACCTGTGACTAGCTCTCAGCTTCTAAACGTCATGGACCTGGCAGCGTATACAAAGTGTAACTATCCATTTTCAAGCATTAGTAGCAAGGTCTAAATTGCACTGGCCTGATGATTAAATGCTGGTAGAGTTTTATCAGAGTAGTCAACTTTTTCTTTAGCACTTTGCCAGAAGAACTTAACATTTCGCATTTTACACTGACTGGGCCAGTGGAGTGTTTATGGGGCCAGTGGAGGAGTGTCTGTGGGACCAGTGGGTTTTTGCAGACACATGCCAAAACCCTAATTTCATACCTGTACATGTATCCTAGATAGTGAGCAGTAATAATAAGGAATTAAATTACCCAAATTGGAGTGGGCCAGGTTGTATGGCTGTTCTGCAAAGATTAAATTCCAGGTCTGCAACAGAACATTGCATAGGAAGAGGCCCTCTCAAAGGGCTAACAGGAACTTGGTACCTTTTGGCCAGTAGACTTCCCTTTTTTCTATGCAGTGTCTATAAATTTTTGGAGGCATGACAGTAATGCTGTCCTTTGCCCTGTGCTGATGAACTGTAATTATCCTTTTCAGCTAGCCAGAAAACTCTGAGACACTGCTGGTTCATTGTGTGGGTTTCAGTTAGAGCTGGGTGGTGGGGTTGTTAGAGGATGAATTATGGCAGATGCAGAGAGGAAGTTTATGTTACTAATTCTGGGAAGAGTTCAGATGGTGGATGACCTAACTGATTTTTTTCTTCTAGCGAGATTCAGCGTTGAGATGTTTTTACAACCACCAAATCTTGACATACAAGCACTGGAGCAAATGCCTTTTTATTCATAATCCATGTAGGCGAATCTTACATTTAAAAAACTGATAAGAGAACTGTCTTGTTTAAATATTTACAGATGGGCCAGCCCATCAGCATGGCAGTAGTGCTGTTGCTCACGATGTTGGCAGTCTGGGTTCGGAAGCGAGCCAGGATCCTCAGGGGGCTGGCTGGGGGGAAGGGAACTGAGCATCCCAGAGGACACCCTCCTCCTTGTGGACAAAAGAGGATATTCAGCTCTGGTGCAGTACTGCCACCTGGGTGACCACAGAGTTGGGGGCATCGCTGGTCATGCACTTTGCATGCTTGCATATGCTAGAGTCGGCATCCCACAGGGTGAAAAAACTGGTAATTCCCCTATCTGCAGCACGATGATGGCCCTACCCCTCACAGGCCCTGTTGTGGCATTGTGGCCCTCCCCTGACTGAGAATCTGTTTCTGCGGCAGACCGGTAAGTCCACGGGAAGCCAGGTGACAGGGCTGGTGGGTCAGTTCTGAAGGGGGCAGGCCTGGCAGTTGTGGGGAAAATAGATAAAAACAACCCTTTATAGAAAGATAAATAGATGTTTGTATGTGCAGATCAGTTGCATATCAACCAAAGGAGATTCAGTAGTACCACAGCCATCCCATGCTTCCAAATGCTCTGACATATTAGCACCATATTACTCCCAAGTCTAAGCACAGGCAGTGCTACCTGTGTTTCGCCTTGGAAGTAGCATTGGACTGGTGTACCTGAGCATTTGGTAGCTCCAGGATGCCAGTAGTGCAGCTGAATCTCCCATAGCTGATCCCTGCCGGTGATGTCTGCTGCCGTAGGGATAGTGGGATGCCACATGAGGAGTATTGGTTTACTTCATGACAGGGAGAGGAGGTCACAGGATCACCAGATATAAGGGGGAAAAATTCAGGTATGCAAGGGAAAATGTTAAATTGACAGTGTGAAAATCAGGGGCAGCAGGTCATTATGAACATTCATTCCCCTTTAAAACTGAGGAAGGATTAAAACTACAATCAGAAAAATCTCTTGAAAGGAAATTCCAAACAGGTTCTAAGAACAAGAATATAAAAAGTTTAACGCGTACCACTGGGAGCACTAAATAAACTCCCTTTAAATACAGAAATCAATCTTTGTCTCTCCATCTATTTATCTACTGCATTTGTCTCTGTATCTGTCTTTTTATGTATTAATCTTATTAGCTATCTGTCCATCTGTCTATCTGTCATTTAGTCTAAGTGTTCCGAATAGGGTCATCCAGACAGCATCCTAATTTAAAAATTGCTTCTAGCTAAATTACGGTCAAGGCTATGTGCATGCGAGTGGATGCAGGTGGGCATCCAGTTCTGTGCATCTGTCTGTGACATACCAGTAGAACTGAAGCATGACCTTCTAACTGCAGCTTGTGTTTGTGTAGACGGTATGCAAGTCCCTACAATCTGCGCGAGATTGGAGCTGACAAATGGTGTTTGTCAGTTTCAGTCACTTGTCCACTACAAGGAATCCTGCAGTGTTTCCAAATGTAGTCCACAATTAGGAGACCACACTGTGATGCTGCGGTCCATGCCCCACAGTATCCTTCATAACTTGCTAAAACAATATTTTGGTTGGCAAAAAATTAAACTATTCCTAGGCTGTGCTACGAGTGTTTTTTCACACCTTGCATACAAGGCGGGATGAAGCTGTTATAGTGGACTGTCCATTTAGTGTTAAGTTGTCTCCATTGTGTGTGAGTATATCTTCCCATCCCCACCATAAGAAAAGGGGAAAGTAGCAGCTGAAAATAAATTGTTTAAAAAAAATATCTGCAGATCTCTCTTTCTTCCTGCTAAAATAAAAAAAAATTGCAGACAAGAAACTATATGTTTTGACCATGAGGTCAACGTCAACGTTTATTCACAATATCCTGTTTGTTCTGTTCGTAGTCATTGTGCAGATGCAGCTTCCCATTTTTCCATCTGTCTGTATACTGTTACGGTGTTTTTTTTCTCTATTGTGCTCTTTTTCTTCATGCTGAAAGTTCGTTCTCATTATCTGGAATCTTCTGTCACTTCTGAGTCTTCAGAATGAGGCTTGTGGGTATATTGACTCTGCTTCTGACTTTTGGATTTTGCATTCTGATTCTCTGAGTGGGATGGAAGTGGTACTTGGCTGTGCTGTTCATTTTTCCAGTGAGACTAGTTAATTGTGCGTTATTGGTTCGGTTAAAGTGGAAGAAGTTACTAGGTTATGGGATGTTATTGGAACTAGAGCCATAGCCAGTCACGACCCATTATTATCTCCCAGTTCGTCCAATGGTATGAGATCAACATCAGCACTTCGAACACCATTGAAATATAAACAACAAACTAAAGCTACCGCACCATCTCCTTCATGCAGATTTATTTGTTTTAAAATTTTGCTTTTGGTAAAAGCTATATGAGGTGAGAGCACATTGAGTTCATAAGGGTCCTGCAGCAAAGCAGATGGACATAGAGGTACTTGTATTGTTACACAGTATAGACAAATTGTGAAAGAAGTAACATAAAGTAACACAAAGAAAATACTAGATGCCAAGTGTTTATTGCACTGAGAAACTCCTGATAAACATATATTATACACCCTAGACAGTAGGCAACTAGGAAACGCTTTGCACACTAAGAAACTCCCATTTAACTTACTGTATATTATGCACACCAAATTCTAGGTACCAAGGACACTCTTTAATGCACTAAAACTCCTTCTTGACATATACACCCTGCATGGGCAGCTGTGGAGGATTTCGGTATTCCCGTTGCAGAGGGAGGAAGAGTCGCATTCACATGGCACTTTAGAAGCCTACACCACTGGGAGAGCAGCTAAGCATGCATGTAGGTGCTGTTGTGGTGATCGGGGTTGGGGGGGGGAGACAGAGAGTAGGTGTGCATGCACCAGATGACACGAGCACACATCAGCTGTACAAAAATGATGGGAACATTAGTAAACAAAGGAAAAGGGGACACGCTGACCCCAGAAGCAGCGGTCAGAGTTCTAAGCCCTAGAGGGAGACTGGGGTGTCATTGACAGCCAGCAAGATTTTGAAAAAGGCACTATCTCTCAATAGGTAGCCCTACTATGGCATAGTAATGAATGACTGTGGGAGGGAAAAGAACGTATTTCAGGTAGCTGAAACAAGAGGGGGGCCTTTTTGTTCCAACCGATGTACATGCAGCCTGCAAGTTAGGAAAGAGGGGACAAAAAGGACAGATAAAACCTGTCCTGGATTACACCACTGACCTGGGTGAAGGCAAAGCAATGATCTGGGTCAGGTAGGGAAGCTCATCTCTGTGACAGTATAGGCCCACTCATGAGTTGCAAACCCCTTTGTACACCCCAAGTAATAGACAAAAAGGAAACTTTTTAGTGTACTAATAAACTGTTATTCAACAGGTCTCATAATAAACAATTATATGTCCCAAAAGTAAATACAGTGAAAAGATTTAATTTCTACATGGTTAGAACAGCTAGGATTTGGAATACTTTACCATCCAAACTGGTGCAAGAAAGTAATTTTGAGGGCTTTAAAACCTCCCTAGATAAACTTTGTTAACAGGGGCATTGGACAGATAAACCTACCAATGTAGGAGACAATTAAATGGGCTTACGCCTACTTTGTCTACTCATACCAAGTAACCAAATAAATACATTACACACTTCAAATACTAGACCGGGAGACCCTTGGAGCACTAATAACCTCCCATTCAACATACTGTATACTGTACATCCTCGCCTCACAGAAACATCTTTGCTGTTACGTAGGACATTTCTCAAACCAGGTAATGCCAAACAAAATTTCCAACAGATAATTGAATGTTTTCGTCTTTTGACTTTATCATATACAACAAGCATTTGTCAATGCCGAATGTTTGCTTGCTGGCATTGGGAGTGTAGGGGTTACAGAGTTGCATAATAGGAATGGCAGTGAAGTATTGAACTGAAGCCAACCCCACCACTACCCTGCAGATACTGAAAGGTATTGGGGTGTGCCTGTGGGTCATCAGGCATAACAGCCACGCCATTTCACCACACCCTACCCTGCAAACACTGACAAGTGTCACCATGTGCCTTGGGGTCTTTGGCCCTTATGTTCACCCCATTCCATCAGGAAATACGGTGAAATGGGTGTGTATAGGAGAATGGGGTGAACTTTGGGGCCGAAGAGTCCAAGGCACACCTCGATGCCTCTCACTGGCTGCAGGGTGTGGGTGTGGGTGAGGGTGTAATGGTATGAGCATTACAAGCGACAATCCCAAGTCACACCCCTGATGCCTGTCAGTCTCTACAGGGTGGGGCATTATGGTCTGAAGGCCTAAAGTCTCAGGCGTTCATTGGTATTTTCACTCCAAATTTTCAACATGTTTTTTTTGTGACCCCCACCTCATGAACAGTGACAATATCAGTTTGTTAGCCGAAAGCAGATTTTGCACAGCGACTACGCCATTTGGCACAACAGGTGTGAAAATGCAATTCGAACAGGATGTGAAAAATGACAGCTGTACTGTTCATGGGGAGGTGTAAAAAATGACAATGTTGAAAATCTGTAGTGAAAATATTAAAAATACTGGTGAGGTCACGAGCATGCGTAGAAACTGTGCAACGCACACCCGTAATGTAATTAGTTTGGGGATTTTTTACAGCAGATTGTCAACACAGGCATTTTAGGACATCCGCTCATGAACAGTGTCACTGTGATTTTCTTAATCTGTCCCGAACAGTGATTTCACACAGCGACCATGCATTTCTGTGCTGGAAGTTCAAAAACACATTTCGGCCATGGTGTGAAAAATGACAGCTGTACTGTTCATAAGGAAGTGTGGAAAAATGCCAGTGGTGAAAATCTGGACTGAAAATATTACAAATTCATGAACTTACAAGGGTGCGTGGAAACTGCGCAATGCTCGCACGTAACACAGTCATTTTATGGACTTTTGTCACCAAATTTTTAACATAGCCATTTTAAGACCTCTGCTCATGAACAGTGTCACTGTGATTTTCTTAATCTGTCCCGAACATTGATTTCGCATACCGACTGTGCCATTGTGCGCTATATTCGCGGAAACACATTTTGGGCGAGATGTGAAAAATGACGGCTGTACTGCTTATAAGGAGGTGTGGTAAAATGGCAATGTTGAAAATCTGGAGTGAAAATATAAAAATTTTGCAAACTTACGACTGTGCGTAGAAACTGCACAATGCACGCTCGTAAATCACTCATTTTTGGGAATTATTTCACCAAATTTTCAACATAGGGTTTTGGGGGGCCTACCTCATGAACTGTGACACTGTTGTTTCATAAATCGGTCCCGAAAGATGGTTCCATGCAGTGACCGTGAAATCACCTTTCAGGGCCAATTAATGCCATGACAGTGCCAGAATTCATGAGGAGAGGTCCCAAAAAAACCATGTTGAAAATTTGGTGCCAAAATTCCTAAAAATGAGTGAGATATGCAACAAAGTTGAAAAAAACCATTTATTCCATTATACAGCTTACCGTCATTTCTTCAGTCCGCGGTCGGCTTTGAAGAGTGCAGATGTGTTCCCGTTCCACCGAAGATTGTCGCACCAGCCTCCGGAGGTAAGTATGGGGTGAGGTGGGGGTGTGGGGAGGTGGATGCGCAGATGGTGGACGCAGGTTGGGGGGGCAAGCCAATTAACGAGGGACCGTTTTTTTCTTTTCAGGTGCTTGTTTTCTTTTTTGGAAGATGATACGGGACTTGTGCCATGCTGGGGTGGACTCCCAGCGTGGCAGCTGGAAGATTTTTTGGGGGTCAGTGGAGCCGTAGGGGATTGGGCACCCCGCCAGCTATACAGACTTGTGCTGGCTAGTGGGCTCCCCAGCTTGGCAACTGGAAGTCTGTTTCTTTTGGGGGTTTAATTGAGCCAGTTGGGATTGGGCACCCCGTCGCCATTCTCACTTATGCCATGCTGGGGTGGGCTCCCAGCTTGGCATCTAGAACTCTTGAGGAGGGAGCGCGGAGTCGACGGGGGATTGGGCACTCCCGTCAGCCATACTGTGTGCGGCGGGTGGGGGGGAGTGCTATTCAGAGACACTCACAGGGTTGGGGAATATTATTGCAATACTGATCAGGTGTGCTAACAGACGAAAACTGCGTCTACTTTTTCAGTCTCTTTGGGGTTCTGTTTTCCTGCTTTTGTCAATGCCGTTCCTACCCTGAACTATGACTCAACATTTCAAGGATGGCAATTAGGTCTTGTTTGGAAACATTCCAAGGATGTCATTTTAGTCACTTGACTCTTCCCGGAAAGATAGTCCTAGGAAAAGTTAACTTCAAACTGAATTTATGTTCCAGGAAGAGAAAGCAGAGACGTATACAAGCAGGATTGCCGGCAATATGCTAATCAACACTATCTTATCGCTGCTCACTGAAGTGGTCTCTCCCTTTCAGCTGTACGCCACTGCATTTTCAACTGCTGTCATAGACAGCTGCAGCATTCATTGGTGAACTGTGGCCGCGCCTGCAAACACACTGACTGAATTGGAAGACAGGGTGCCACACCTACAAAAACTCAGATGATGGCACTATGTTTCTTGCACGTGCGTGCAAGCAAACATAATAAAAACTAGAAACATTTAGTGGTTCTCCTTGATAGAATAACACTAGAATCTTCTGCATACTTGACACCAGTTGTTAAGGGACTTGCTATTCCCTTTTTTGACAAAAGATCATGAAAAGGTTAAGCTTGCATAGCTACAGGATCAGATCCACAAGGATAAATCTTATTGATGCAGTTTACATTTTACATGCATCAATATACATCAATACACTTGTCACTGTAACATTCTTGTTAAAAGGGTATTAATGTATATCACCATGCATCAAAGTGTATTGAAGCATGGAAGCTGTTTCAACAGGACAAACCATGCTGACATGACTCCAAGCTGTTGTTTTAAACAAAATTAGTTTTGTAGCCATAATGGTTCTAAACAGTCTTTTTCAGATAAGTTATATGAAGATGGCACTAACTTTGGAATCAGTAGGTAGGGGTGGGCAAATACCTTATTTTGAATATTTGGCCAGATACTTATATGTGGGGCCCCAAATATTCGTAACTTTGGTATTTTTCTATCCGTTATTTGTGTCCCTTCAAGAAACAAAAAAGAAAGCAACAGCCCTCCACCCTCCTTCCCAGCCCAATCCTTTAAAATACACCTTCTGTTCCCCCACCCTCTGCTACAGTCCCAATCCCACTCTCTCTCTCCCCATTCTCTTCCCCAGCACCCACAAACCTTAAAGAAATAAATCTCCCACGATGAGTGACCAGCATGAACTTGCCTGCCTGCACGGCTGGCTGCTGGGTTATCTTTAGCGCTCTAATGTCAGAAATCAGTATTTCCCTCCTCTCTTTGACAGTAGCAATGCAGCACCCAACAACACTCCTATTCTCTTCCCCCAGCACCCCAAGTTTCTTAACTCAGTGAAAAGGCTCCCAACCCACAGGAGACAGAAGATGACCAGACAGCAACCCCCTCTTCTCCATGGCTGGCTGCCTTCTGTGAACAAAAGTGTTCCCCCACTTGCTCATGTAGTAAAACATCTTACCACATGCCAAAGGACCTTTTGCAGGCATGATTCAGGCCGTGAGAGGCACTGTAATAGAATGGTTGTGCACACCAGATTTTAGAAGCAGTGTACATTTATTTATTTGAAATTACTCCAACCAGGACAGCAGCATAAGATGCAGCATCTCGTTTTCATGGGATCCCAGGGAGGATAACAGCTGTCAAGAGATTAACATAGTCCAGCAGGAATGTTACATACAGGCTAACATATACACAGGAAGAAACTGTAAAGGTAAATACATTCAAACAGTAATCAAAGCAAGCCAACAAAGTGAGGTCCCAGCAAACAAAAGAGCATGAGCATGTATTTTTTTAACTTTATTTTCAAGCTTCACTGTCATGCAATACATCAACAACAAAAAAAAAATTGTAGGTAAGCATATTTACATTTGATGAACTCTTGGTTACAGGTAGAGAACTACATCTTTGTGACAGTCAGGATCTGCCATGCCCAATCCCAGGTACAACACCAGGAGGTATCCTAAAAAACATTGCAATGACAGAGTGTGCACTAGGAACAGTGGTGCTGCTATAAACATACAGCATAGTCCATATCACAACAGTTTAGAGCACTCACCAACCCCATAAGAGGGATGCTGGAGACCAAAATGGTGTCTCACATCACAGTTATTGCATACAGATGCAGACACATGTCTGTGCCTACCATGCTTCGAACCTCATAGTTCTTTCTCAAAGAAATTATTTTGGTCTCCAGCGTCCCTCTTATGGGGTTGGTGAGTGCTTTAAACTGTTGTGATATGGAATATATGAAAAAACACTCAAAACAAGTTACCCATATTGAAACAGATTCAGCCATCTGCTTCCATGACCAGGGGATAAATACATTATCGAGAATAACACACCATGCATGCTATTACAGAGCAGAAGGGTATATGCCCCTAAATCCCACATGGCATTAAAGGTACTGCATGGCAATTTGTACAAAGGCTTGCTGCAAAACAATTGAACATGATAAAACTTTTATGTATTGCAAAGTTGCTCATTTCTAAAACAAAACTGAACTTAATTGAGATATAACAGCTCTCCTTGTGCTGATTATTTATGAAGTGCAGAGGAAGGAATGTGTTAAGAGTTCAGTGTCCAAAACAGACTTCTTTTCAATTCAGTACACACACTCCCCTGCCCCATTGTAGAACACTTCGAAATGACAACAGTGAAATATGTTATTGACAACTTAAGTCCAGCGACTTTGAATCGGTGGACTTTCTAGCATAAGCGGATGGTCTCAGTTCAGTCCCGTGCCATGGTGAAAAAGGTGCAAATGTGAGAGTGAAACTCCTGGGTCGAGAAGTGGGGAGGGACAGCCAGCAGGAACATGTCGGCACCTCGTGGTGCTGCCATATTGCCTGCAGTGCACTGAACCCTAGGCACAGACTTTTCACATATATTGAGTCCCATATTGTTAATTAGTAGTGCTCTGGGGTCATACACGCCGACCCTTCCCAGTTGCCAAATATACAACCGTAACATAAGTCAGACTTATGGCTGTTCACACCCCAGTGTTTAATACAGCATTCATTTTAATAAGAACCAGTATAATAGCTTTACTGCCTCTCTTCCTCCATTCTCTGCTGAAACTCTATTTCAGTTTTTTTTCTAGCAGTTTCATCATGTCCTTTAGCTCTGAGAACTGAAATGTTTTATCTCTATATGCCACCCTTAAGCTTGCGGGCATTGGGAGAATGTGATGCATTCCGAGCTGGTGAAGTCTGGTGCACAGCCCATCAAAGACATTTCGCTGCTGCCGTGCCTCATAATTTAGATCTGGGAAAAGGTGAATTCTGCTGCTGTTCCACTCTGAGGGGCCCTTCTACTTCATCTTCAGTATTAGCTCATCCTTCTCCAGAACCACAAGGACTGTGCGTGGTGGAAGTGTTGATTGTCTGTCAGTTCCAGGTTCCACATGGGGGTGATCTGTAGCTTTTAGCTGTGGTGGGGCTGAGAGTAACTGATAATAGTCACACAGCGGCGTTTTCAGGAATGCAAAAAGATTGTCCCCCTTGGTGCCCTCCTGTATCTCCAGGACTCGGACATGCATTTCTCTAATGGAGTCCTTTCAATTTTCCAATCATTTTCTTAGAACTGTGTTCTCCTTCATCAAGCCAGTAGTTACTGTAAGCACTCTGTTGACTGTCTGGGAGGCTTTTTGTTTTTCGGCAGTGAGGTTGCCCATTTTACTGCCCAACGATTTCAACTGACCTTGGAAATCCTCCATCCACTTATCCAAGGTCTGTATTGCTTTTAACAGAGTGGCATTCGTGATTAGTGTGGGATTGCCCGATTCCTCTCGATGACCTCAATCTAATGCTACTTTAGTTGTATTGATGTGTGCACTTTGGAGAGATTTCTGAGCAGTTTTTCCTCAAGTTGCAGCAGAGCCTTGTGGAATTTGTGCTTCTTGCTCAGCTGCTGGCCACGCCCCTGGCAAGAGCATTAGTGTGCATCACTTGGAACGCTTACAAGAAAAATCTTGAAGGCATATTTAAAAACAAGGTCACATTTTAATAAAACAGGAGTGGTAAATAAATGGGTATATGCAGAGCGATATCACAATGATCATGAGGTGCTATTGCAGAAGCTGTACATTTCACTACATTACACAGACTGCCAGTGCTATGCACTGCTACTGAAGTATCTCAAGTTCACTTTCTTGTGTGGAAAAGTATGCTTGTCCTAAAGCTAAACAAAACAAACTCCTTTTAAAATAACACTCTAACCTCCCTAATAGATTATTCTATAATTCATGTTTTCGTTTTTTTGTTTGTAACCACAGTTGCAGTTGCCCACCAGTGTCACACTCCTTTAGGCCTGACAGCTGCCCCTCAACCCGTCACTCCACTCTGTGGGGTTTTTGGGCACCAACCTTGCCTCCAGTTTTTCTGGCATTCCACGGGGATGGCTTATCCCTGCCAGGGGCTTCCTCTGGCCTAGTGGAGGTATTGAGAAGCAGGCCTGACTTCCTAAGTGTCTGGCCTGTCCCCACTGAGAGCCTTCTCTGCCCTGGAGGAGAAACATCTACTAACCTTTTTTGGAGCTGGCTGGAGGGGTCCCAATGGCATGATGGAGAGCTGCTGGCATGTGGGAGATGCGGGCCACCATCTCAATGCACCTGGTATGACATTTCCACCATGTTACTCTAACCCTTCCCCTCCACATTTGCACACACCTGTGGCTGGCCTGGAGGAAACCTAACAATGTGTAGTTCCCCATGCCACCAGTGGCACCTGCATCATGCTACCACCAGGAGCAGCTGTAAGAGTGATGCAGCGAACTCCCTTCCCGCAGAAGAACACCCATCAGATGCTGTGAGCCCTCCCTGCCAGACTCTGCTCCTGAAGTCCAGCGCTCGGGGTGTGAAGCATGCCAGAGTGATTCCCCCATTGCTTGGCTCCTTGGAACCTGCACGTTTTCATTTTAAAACGTGAAAAAGCAGTTCATCAACAAACTACTACTATATTATCCAAAGTCCCTAAATCTTACCTCCCTCTGACTTTCAGATCCTGTTTTTAAGTTTCCACTCATTGCTTACGTACAGTAGAAGTACATGTGCATACAGCTGTGTGGTGGTGGTGGGGTGGCAGTAGTTTATAGTATAAATGCAAACTAATGCAAGACATAGTGTACATAAACTACCTCCACTTGCACAGTGATTCTTCAACTAACTATGCAGTGTAGGTGACATATAACAGATTTAGAGCAGCACACTGTGACTGGCGTGTTGGGGCATCTACAGTAGTTTTGTGTTTAACCTGGAATAGTATTTATTTAGTTTTGTTTGTTTATTGATTTATTTATTGATTTTTATTTAGTTATCTTTGACCAGAAAATACATATTAAACAGTGGTAGTGTAGCAGAAGACATCAAAGCTGATAAACTACTGTACACAGCAGAAACTGACCCTTTAGAAAATTCTGCTAAACATATGACAGGCCTCTCTCTCTCCCTTTGAGTATTTAGTTTCACCACACTCATGGTAACTAAAACTGTGTTAGCATGACACTGTACAGTTAAAACATATTCCTGTGTCTTAATTTCCAGTTAATATAACATTACTTGGGTGCATATTAAAACATTTATCAATATGTTTCCAAGTGATGGCCAAAATGTTGCCTTTTTCAGTGTGAAACTCAGTGAGTTGATGAAACACAGTTACAAACTTGGAACAAACAAATAGCTTTCTCTTCTGGTTTGAATGCCGAGCGACATTTCATGATATTTGCACCAGGCAAGGGTTGCATTATGTGCTTCTGTAGCCTCTGCTGTCAAAGGCTTAGCTAGCATTATAGAAAAATGGCAGACCCAGGGATCTTATCCCTGAAATGAAAGTCGAATGCCAAATCGAAATTCCTGCAGGATTTCTGATAGTGATGGGGGAATTGAGAAGCCCACAATTAAGCATATGGGCATTAAGATAATTGTCAGATCTGTTGGCGGACATGATAGAAGACAGATGGGTACGAATCAGTGCGCTCCACTGAACCACCCTGGGAGACAATTTGAGGTTTTACCTGCCTGAGCTACTCTGCTGTGTTTGTCACTGGATGCATGTTGCACGGCAGCACGCTGAGTGTTAAGTGTTTCTGTGTTATACTGTATGTTGGTGCCCTCTTGTGGTCAATTGTAGGCAGCAGTGTTTAGGCTTGTACCTTCTCTCAAATTCCCCTAATTCAAACCCAATAGTTCTGAGGAAAGAGGAGTTAGACTTATAGATAGTTACCAGTATTATACCAGTTATTGCTCTGGATAGATTAGGCAGTGCTTCTATGTCCCTAACACTTGAGATCCTGGTTTAAATCCCCGTTGTCTTTAGCAATCATGAGTGTTGATTTGATCTTTATGTGCCATTTTTTTTATTGCATTTTATCTGGATTCCTGTTTTGTCCTCCTTGCTATTTTTGCATTTTGCATATCTTGCACTCCTTTTGTCTATATTATTCTAATCGTGTATCATTACTTACCATGATACCATAGTGACTGTACATATCAACTGTAAGTTCTGTACTGTTACCACTTGCACTACTGTAACTTCTATTATTTGCACTGAATTTAAACTGATATTTTTTTTGCCTTTCTGGCATATTCTCCCATGAACCCTTCCTCTGAGTTGCACCTGAAAACAAGCCTTGGCTCAATGTACCTTACCTGGTCACCAGTTTCTAAATGAAATAAATAGCCGTTATTTATTTATTTTTTTACTTAGGAATGCTTGTCTGGGAAAGGTACAAACAGTCAAAACTCAGTTCCATTTGCATCCTGGGAGCACAGAGAGGTTAAGTCACTTGCTCAGATTCACACAGTATGCAAGTGTTGGTTGTGGGATTTGAAGGGCAAGAGAACTCCGGGGCTCTGAACAGCCCCATAGCAGACAGTAAACTGTCACATACCCACCACAGTTACAGTGCAGGTTGTAAGCACTTGCACAGAAGTAGTCCAGGGCTGAATAACACAGAAACATGGGTAATCCCACTTGACCCGGACTCAAGACTGCACTGATCCCAGCTCTGCTGTCACCGGCCTGCGGAAGAAAGATGTTTTGGGACTCTCTTGGGACACAGTCTGTAAACTTTTACAAGTGCACCATCCCGATGTTTAGAGTTACAGACAAGAAAAACAAATGCATATTGCTCCTTAGAATTTTCTCTTTTCCTGGAGAGGAGAGGACATTTCTTATTTTGCACATCAGTGCTCACATTTGTTAGTCATAACAAGAAAAACAGCTTCTATCTGGAATTGGGGGTGGGGCTCAAGTTTTGTTAACTTCAACAATTCAAATGACTAACATGATGAAAGTAATATAGAGGGTAATGGATGGGCAGCAGTGAACAACACCACTGTGTTTGCTTCAAGAGGTTGTCAAGACAACCTCAAGAAGTAAACTCAGTATTGTTCACTGGTGCCCATCCATTGTTATTTGTAGTATATGGACAACTTTGAACATCAGCAGAGAGTTTACAAATTTAAATTACGTGTGGTATTTTATAATAGTGCCTGTGTTCTCACACCATGTCAGTGGTCCCACCCCTTGGCAGTCAGATCGCATAGGCAGAGTGTACAGCAGTTGCAGGAACAAGCAGTGTTTCCATTAAATTATTTTTTATTACGAACATTGTAGAATTTAACTTATACATTTATGAGAAGGGAAAAAAACTAATTTTAAGTCTCACATGTCACAAGTTCAATAGTAACGAGAAGACATCAACCAACATGATGGGCAGTTTCAAACAACTGCTTGCTATGTCGCTAACAGAAAATGAACAGTCAATTAGAAAAGTAAACAGTACAGTAGTCCTTCTTCTTGTGAAGTTTCATTTTGATTGGCACAGTAAAATCAACAGAAATTATGCAGGATTTTTTGCATGAGAGAGTGGGGGTGGGGAGAACATGTTTACCTTGCTAGTTGTCGAAAGAGAAGGTTGAGCGCATGGCCATTCTGTGTTGTTGCACCCCAGTACTGACATACTCGAGATGGTACAACAGCAGTTTGACATCACTACTGGGATACAGCAACATTAGAAATTCATTGAATTCCATATGATATATATATATATGTATATATTTTTTAAAAAAGCATTGATTCTTGAGAGTTACTATACTATTTCTGGAGAGCAACAGCTCTACGATGCATTTATGACAGGGAACTAAAAAGTGTTACGTATCTGGGGCATAATCTGTAGTATAAGTTCTGAGCTGTGTGTTTGCAAGACCACTTAATGTGTTTTAAGTTACATTTTTAAGATGCAGTATGTATTTTCTTGTCACGTTATGGTATTCATGCCAGATATTGGTGACATAATGCAAGTCTGATAGCTAAAAAGGAGACTGAGCCAGGAGATCCGTTGCATAAGACTGGGACACGCCAGTCACTTGACTTGACCACCCTACGCTTGCTCCTTGCAGCCACCTAACTGGATAGAAAGATGACCTCAATTAAACATAAGATTGATGTTTCATTTCACTTGGCTCATCTCTTGTTTTTTTAATCTGTTTCTCCCTTTCAGTGTCAGCGTTGTTCAGTTGGTAGTACATCCACCTCGGGGTCAGAAGGTTATGGGTTCCAATCCCACACCAGCAGTGGCCTCATACAGTTAACTCTGGCACCCAAGTGCATCCTAGGATGCTGCTCTGTTTGGGATGTGCCATCGTTTGGTCGATACATTAAACCGAGGTCCCAGCTGCCCATCTCTGGTGCTGTTCTGGTGGGTGTCCAAGTGGAAGTAAAAAAAAAAAAGGCAGTTTTCACAAGAGAAGGGGATTTTCCCCAGTATCCTAGCTAACATTCCCTCTCCCATAAAACCCATTTAGGCAGTTGTCCAAGGCTGTATGTGAATGTTGAGTGGGAATTGCTGCCACTACAGATTTACTTCACTACCAGTCTCTCTGAGCTTGTAAAGCATTTGGGATACAGTGTGTATGGAAAGTTCTTCATAAATACACATTCTTCTCTTCTCTTCTCCAAGACAGCTGCCCTCTTCTTTTACTTGGTGGGGGGTGGGGGGGCAAAGAATCTGGCAGCATTTATTGCTGGTACAGTCAGCCTACTTCTGAAAAACTCGTAAATAAATAAAAAAATGAGGAAGCAAGTGGTCAGTACCCCAAAGGGGATTATTTCTGATGGTATAAAGTTGTGAAGAGAACTTTGAGGATAACAAACAGCATTTCAGCTGAATTGCAAAACATGTTTGATGAAATAGTTGGCCACAGCTTTAATTTATCATGGACACTCGAATCAAGGGTGTTTTCCACATTCATTAAAGGAATATTTTAACCACATCTGAGTAATGACCTGGGGCTACAGAACTCTCGGCACATAGATTTCCCACAGAAATCCGATCTTTTTTAATGTTTCCTACTCAACTATAATAAAAGCAGCAACTCTGCTGTTAATAAATCACATTTGGCTGGTTTCCTTCGTCATGTACATGGTCCGGATAAAGATATTAGGTGGAGAGCTATTCATGTGGTAATAAGTACAAATAGGACCCAGACCCCTCTGCCAGTTTCCTATAGCCCTTGCTGACTTCATAATGGTTGTGTTGCCTCACTGTGATTTATGTGCAGACTGTTACACAGTTACACTCCCCAATATCACCACAACTGTTTCACAATAGCCATTGAGTTAATTTATGTACACCTTTACTGTGGACCAGGCTTTCTTTGTTCTCTGAGAAACTTGGCTAACTCAGTAACTTTTTTAATTTATTAACCAAAAAAACAGCTTTATTTTTGCAGCAATGTTTAATGCTCAAGTGTGGTGCTGAGTGACAGTACTGGAGAGGAGAGACTGAAGCGCTGTGTTTATCCACCTGATGAGCACAATATGGCAGTCTCAGTGCAGGCTTCCTTACACTGCCCTAGCTATGTGTGTCGGACCCTTTTTCTGTGATTGTGACTAGCTCCAAATCACATATCTACTGAAGCGTTAGCAGGACCACCACATAGGCAAAAATGTAGTAGTGCAGACTCCACAGGCCCCGCTCCAGTTCAGTCTTTGACCTGTTTACATAAAAAATGTTTGTCGCTATGACCTTAACGCAGCTATGACTCCCAAGTAGCCCCTACGCTGTGTTCTGGAAATCTGTTCTTTAATATTTGTCTGATTGGATTATTTTTCAGAGTTAATTCTTTTAAATATTTGTTTTAGGTGGGAGCCCATCGTGAAGATGGTGTGGGTCTTCGAGGCAGCCACTCGCTTGTGCCAAACCAGGTGCCAATTCCACAGCTCCCAGTGCAGTCTGCAACATCCCCTGACTTGAACCAGTCCCAGGATCCATACAGGGGTGAGTATGGCCAAGGTGTCTTTTCTTAAGCTCTGCTGTTTCACTTCCTGCCAAGGATTCACATGGTAGAGTGATGATTTCTGAATGATGATGATAACTATGGAACAATGTGTCATTTATACGCACCATGGATTCCTACTCTTTGCCACGACATAGAATTCAGCATTTTCTGATGTTTAACATTGTTGTAGTAAAGCAGAGTGAAGCAGCCACTTGTGCTCAGAGCGAAAGACAAAACTGTTCTGCTGTGGACTAAGTACCGCCACAAATCCTTTCTTGGATACCATCTATATGTGTACGCTGAATTTGTTAGCTGACTCAGTTCTAAAAAACTGAGAGTCCTAGACTGGAGTGAAACAAAACAGGGGTTGAATTTTGTTTTGGGAAGGGGGCTGTAAGTGCCCCTTTACAATACAGCCCAAGTTTAAACAAAGCCTGCTTATAATTAGGTTTGCAGCTAATTAGAAAGTGGTGTGTGACCTCAGAAACCATGTGGGCTGTTTGCTTGCACTGAGGCATGGAGGCAGGACCCTCCAAAGAGCAAAGGAAATAGCATGTGTAGATCATAGACTGTTCTTGTGCAGCAACACATTGTAATTACCAATGAGCTAAAACATCTTAAACTAGGAAATATGTCACTGTTTAGAAAAAGCCTGAGAATAAAGAGACACAGTTTAGCTGGGGGGGGGGGGGGCCACTGTACTTCTACTCTGCACTATTTAGAAACAAGTTATGGGTTGACTATGCACCCAGCCAGTCTTCCTCATTAAAGCCACAGTCTAGTGGGTCACATCAGCCTTCATCCTGCAAGGTGATAGGTATCCCAGCATTCCACCGCTGCAAATCTGCCATTCCTTCTCAGTCAGCCGAAACAGAGCAAGTTTGTTTGGCCCTGCTAGTGGTAGTAAATAACTTTATTTTTAAACAGGATAAAACGCTTAGGGGCCCAAGGGCCCTAATCACAAGGCTGTCCTGTTCCAGTCTGTGCAAATGACTTATTTTCCTCTTCTCTCCATTTACTGTACCTATATGCATCATTTATTTAATGATTGTTTCATTTGAAATTTGCCTCAAATAGAAATGTATGACATACAGTATCTTATTTTTGAGGGGGTCCCTTGGTACAGCAGGGTACAAGTGCTTAGTTTGTTGTGCAGTACAATAGGATAAACAAGTGCTGCTCATGCCAACAGGATACACCTATACAAGGAGCTAAGTGTAGTAGACTGTGCACATAGAGAATACCAACTAGACACCTCCTCCAGTGATGGAATTAAAAGCCTAGTGTGTGCTTACAAAGTAATAAAAACAGAAAGATCCAGAGGTCCATCCAATCTGCCCATTTCACTGCTTCTCTCCATGCTAATCTTACTGCCAGGCTGGATTTATAGATCTCACAGCCCCAGTGGCTGATTTTCACCCTCCCCCCAGGTTTACCTTCCCCTCTTAGTCTCTACCTGTGGGTACTGCTGTGCCCTTACGTCAGTTCCACTTACATTTAAGCGCCATTGCAGTCTTGCTTTTATCCACCATTTGTCCATTATCTGTTCTGTGAAAAAGAAGTTCTAGGGACATGGATATGTTGTTCATCCACACTGTCTGGCAGGTTCCTTGCCACTTTAAATCTTGCCGGAAGGTCTTCAAGCTGGCTCCTCCCACCCACCCGGGTGGTAAAACTCTCAGCTCCGCCCCATGATGCCAGATCTTCCTTACGCTTGGAGCTCAGGTTCCTCCTTAGCGCTCTACTGTATAAGACTGGTTCCTAATTCTTGAATCTTGAAATTAAAAGTTTTTGCTAAAAAGACTTTGGTCTTCTCTCCCTCGCGGCTGCGATGGACAGATCGACTCGCGGTTTCCGGAGATGCCCTTGCGGGCAGAAGATGTCTCGGACGGATCCGCACTCCACGTGCGTCTACTGCTTAGGCCTTGAGCACGACCCGCAGGCTTGCGACCTGTGCTCTTCTTTTCGGCCTACGTCCTCGAAGACCGTGCTGCCCGTTTACAGCTGGGGCGTCCCGAGAAAAGATTTCCTCCGGTTAAGTCTAAAGAGGCCCGGTTGGCGGTGTCGGCGGGCGGCTCGGCGGATCAGCTCGAGCAGATGATCGCCCTCGAAGAGGAGGCGGCGCGGGCCGCTTCTACCTCGGCTGCGGCATTTGTCCCGCTCTCTCTCGGTGCCTCGTATTCGGCTTCTTTTAAGGAGCTTTGTCTGACCCTCTCGACGAAAGGTGAGGGTCCAACTTCTTCTGGACCTTTTTCTCGGTCCAAAAAGAGCAAAAGTAAGTCTCACCGTCGACGCTCTTGGGAGCGGGAAAGATCCCCCTCCCCCAGTAGTCGACAGTCGACTTCGGTCGACCCCTCGGCTTCGGCCACTGGCTTCACGGTGTCCCCGTCAGGCCAGTTGACCGAGACTCCCGTCGATGCGGTCGAGATTTTCTCGACCTGTTAGACGGAGTTGTCGACTGGAGAAGCTGAGAATCCTCTCCCGGTTCCCCGGTAGGAGTTGAGGGTCCCGCGCTGCTCTGTGCCTCCGTTCCGGAGCTTTGGTGAATCTTCCAACCGAGGGGAGTGCCGATTCCCGACACCTCCCCGCACCGTCCTCGGCCTAGCTGAGGTTCTCGGTCTCGGACGTCTTCGCGGTCCAGCCGATCCCGCCGCCATAGGCGGTCTCGGTCTCGGCACCGCGGCAAGCGGCGCCGCTGCCTTCCTCCCCTCGACGAGGGAGACTTCGCGCAAGCTGTCGGAGGTATGAGGAACTCATGTGGCAACAGCTCCTTCTGACCGGGAATAAGCCGACCCAGTCGTCTTCCCCAGCCATTAAGTGGCTGTCACCGGAGCGGCCGAAACAACCCCTCGTTGTAGCCGAGGAGCCTGTTCCCAGGCCGGTTGTTCGGCAAATTCCAGCTGCCCACTGATTCTGGTGGAACCTCCGCTCCACAGCCGTATTTGGGGCTCCACCAAAATTCTCGGTCGGCTCACGGGACTGCCCATAGGCTGTCTGTCACCCTCACTCGATAAGCCTCGGCAGGTGGAGGGTGGCTCAGGCCGCAGCTCTTTGAGGACTCTTCCAGTCTGAGGATGATTCCTCCTTTCTCCAAGCGAATGGACTTGGAGTCCTCAGGAGGACAGTCGGTGGACGATAGCCCTTCGTCCTTCCTAGGATTGCTTCGGCTCATCTCGGAGTCCACCGGGATGAAGCTCGAACCCGTTTCTAAACGGGCCAGGTATCCCCTCACGGAGATTCTGGACTGAGGGGATTCCCCTATGGAGGCCTTTCCGGTGGCCGAGGCCATAGTGGGCCCGGCCTTGGAGATTTGGCAGCGCCCTGCTTCCTGCCCTGCCCCTTCGGCCAGGATGGCCAGGAAGTATCACGGTCCCTACTGGTTCCCTGTCCAGGTTTTCGGAACACCCCTCTGCTGAGGGGTTGGTTACCGACAGCGCTTTTTCGCGCCCGGAACGCCAGGGATGTGGACAAACCTCCCGACAACGGATCCAAGAAATTGGATTATGCCGGGTGAAAAGTCTATGCTGCGTCCTCTCTCGGCCTTCGCCAGGCCAGTTCGGCCGTCCTCATGGCACATTTTTCTCATGCCCTGTTGGGCTCCCTGGATGAGGTCGTCCCTCATCTTCCCGCGGATCTGCAGACTACGGTCAGGCAGGTGTGGGACCAGGGCAGGGTAGTGGCCAAACAGCAGCTCCAGACTGCTTTAGACATTGGGGACTCATGTGCCAGGTCTGTGGCGACCGCAGTGGCCATGCGTCGGCGGGCTTGGCTGAGGATATCCACCTTTACTTCGGATACCCAGCACAAGTTGGCGGACGTTCCCTTTTTGGGGACTGACCTCTTCGGCCCTGGGGTGGAAGGTCACCTGCAGAGGATCGAGAAGTCCAATGCTACCTTGGACTCGGTCTCTTCTGCTCAGAAGGACAAAGGCCGCAAGCCTCAGCCTAAGCTCTTTCGTCCTTCTGCGCCCCCGGCGCGCCCGGCCCAGCAACGTCAGGGCCAGCAGGCTCAGGCTTGGCATCCCAAACCCAAGCCGTCAGCTTCTTCCAACAGGAAGCAGGGAGGTAAAGGCCCAGGAGGTCCCTCGGCCGGTCCCTCCTCCAAGCCTGCCTAGTGACGGGAGGGGTGTCGCCTCCATCCCCGTCACCTCACCCGTGGTTCCCCCCATGGGGGGACGGCTCTGACACTTCCTTTCCGCCTGGTCCGTTATTACCACGGACAGGTGGGTACTGGAGGTGGTGGGAAAAGGCCTGCCTCTAGAATTCGAACAGGCCCCGCCCTTCAGAGCCGTCGCACCTCGGGGGGCCTCGGGGTATGCAGCCTCACTGTCACCTCCTCGGGCCGACATCGCTCTCCTCCTCCAAAAGGAGGTGATCAGGGAGGTAACGGATCCCCCCTCAGACCTGGGGTTCATGTCCAGGTACTTCCTGGTTCCGAAACGGACGGGGGGCTGGCGCCCCATTCTCAACCTACACGACCTGAACAAGTTCCTAAGGTCTCGAACCTTCAGGATGGTCACTCTGGCACAGATAATACCATCTCTGGAACACGGCGTGTGGTTCTGCTCTCTGGACCTGCAGGATGCGTTCTTTCACGTCCCTATCTGTCCATCACATCGGAGATTCCTTCGCTTTCGAGCGGAGGGATACCTCTTCGAGTTCCGAGCCATGCCCTTCGGCCTGTCTTCAGCTCCCAGGGTCTTCACCAAATGCATTGCAGTGGTGACAGCTTTCCTGCGGCGCCAGGGGGTCCGGGTGTACCCTTACCTGGACGATTGGCTGATAGCAGCCTCCAGACAGGAGGTGGAGCGGTCAGAGATCTGGCCCTCCAGGTTTGCTCTCAAGTCGGCCTTCTCATCAACAAGGCCAAGTCGGAACTCGAGTCAAGCAGGTGATTCTGTTTATCGGGCAGAGCTCGACTCTCTTCGAGCCAGAGCATGGCTCCCCGGCAGACAGGGCCGAGGTTTTACCTCCTTTGCCCAATCATTTCTGGTTGGGCAATGGCGCCTGCCTGGGACTTCCCTGCGCCCGGGGTCTCATGCGGCCTGTACCAGCGTGGTCCGTTGGCACGCTGGCACATGCGCCCCTTCAGTGGTCTGGCCAGCCAGTGGTCACAGCACTGCGATCCATTGGACCAGCTAGTGATAGTGACCCAGGAGATGTGGAACGCCTCGGTGGTGGACCGTTCCATCTCATCTGCAGGAGGGCATCCCGTTTGTCCGCCCCGAGCCGACGGTCTCTCTATCGACCGATGCCTCTCTGATGGGTTGGGGTGCCCATCTGGGGGAACACCGAGCGCATGGCCTCTGGTCCCCGCGGGAGTCCTGATGCCACGTCAACCTGCTGGAGCTCCGAGCGGTCCGCCTAGCTCTCACCGCCTTTGCTCCGTTTCTCCGGGGTCAAGTGGTCCGAGTCCAGACGGACAATACCACGACCATGTACTACCTAAACCGCCAGGGCGGGATGCATTCCATGCTTCTATGCAAGGAAGCTCTCCGCATTTGGTCACTCATGCGCAGCCTGGAGGCCGATCTCCTAGCCATTCATGTGGCAGGAGCCTCCAACATCCTGGCCGATGCCCTGAGCCGGATAGGGGCTGCATCTCACGAGTGGTCTCTCCTGCCGGAGGTAGTACAAGATCTGTTCTCCCACTGGGGCACACCTCAGGTGGACCTGTTTGCCTCAGGGAAAACGCGGGCTGAGGCTGTTTCATGCCCGCCCTCAGCAGGGCTCGCTGCAGGGGATGCCTCGAGGCTGTGGACCCCGGGCCTCTTCTACGCCTTCCCCCCATTTCCCTTGATTCACAAGGTGCTTCTCAAAGCAAGGAGGGACAAGGCGCAGGTGATTCTGATAGCCCCAGACTGGCCCCGCCAGTTCTGGTACCCAGATCTCCTCAGCCTGAGCTCCAGGCTCCCGAGGCAGCTTCCAGCTCGCCCGGACCTGCTCTCAGTCAATCAGGGGAAGGTGTTCCATCCGGACCTTCAATCCCTGCACCTGACGGCCTGGTTCCTGAGCGGCTAGAGTTCCAGGCCTTGGGTCTTTCCGATGAGGTCCTCAATGTTGTTGAGGCGTCCCGTAAGGAGTCGACCAGGAAATGCTATGCCTTCAAATGGAAGAGATTTTCCATTTGGTGTCAGGGCAAGGGCTTGGACCCTTCCTCCTGTCCTTTGGCAAGCATCTTGGACTATTTATGGTCCCTTTCTAGTCAAGGGCTTAGGTCGACGACCCTAAGGGTGCACCTGGCAGCCATCTCTGCTTACCGGTCGCGGGCCGGGAGCAGTCGGTGGCGGGGAGAAGGTGGTCTCTTTTCAAAGGCCTTGATCACATTTCCTCCAGTGCGTAGAACCTCCACCTCGTGGTATCTACTGCTGGTACTGGCAAAGCTCAGGCAAGCTTATTCGAACCAATGCACAGGTGTGATCTCTCTCACCTGTCGTGAAGACTGCCTTCTTGGTGGCTATCACGTCAGCCAGAAGGATGGGAGAACTCCAGGTGCTCTGCATCGAGTCTCCTTACCTGGTCTTCCACAGGGACAAGAGTGTCCTCGCCTCCCACCTCAAATTCCTTCCAGGTGTGGTCGAGTTTCACCTAACCAGGTGTTGACTCTGCCGGTGTTCTACCCCAATCACACCTCTGAGGCCGAATACAGGCTCCATACTTTGGACCCTAGAAGGGCGCTCGCTTATTATAAGGAGCGCACGGCTGAAATTCGGGGAGAGGTTCGCCAGCTGTTTGTCACCTACACTGAAGCTCACACCTGGCAGACCTGCAGCCAAGCGACGATAAGCAGGTGGGTCACCTCCTGTATAGATCTCTGCTATAAGTTGGCTGGCATGGGAGCTCCCAGAGGATAAGAGCTCATTCTACCCGCCATACTGCTGCATCGGTGGCTGCTTCCAGGGACGTCCCTATCCAGGAAATCTGCAGGGCTGCTACCTGGAAGTCAGCACACACCTTCATTACCCATTACCACATTGACCTTGAGTCAGCCGGATGCTGGTTTTGGGGCCTCGGTTCTCCAGTCTTTATTCCCTAAGTAGGGTGTGCCTTGCCTCCTCCTCCCGGAGAACTGCTAGGAGTCTGCCAGACAGTGTGGATGAACAACATATCCATGTCCCTAGAAATACAGGTTACTCACACGGTAGCAGGAGTTCTAGGAATGGTATATGTTGTTCATCCACACACCACCCGACCTCCCCGGCTTCGACGCACAACCTGAGCTTCCAGCGGGCCAGATCTGGTGTCATGGGGCGGAGCCGAGAGTTTTACCACCCGGGTGGGTGGGAGGAGCCAGCTTGAAGACCTTCCGCAAGATTAAAAGTGGCAAGGAACCTGCCAGACAGTGTGGATGAACAACATATACCATTCCTAGAACTCCTGTTATAGGTGAGTAACCTGTATTTTCTCACAATCTTCCAAACCCCATCCACCCACCAGGCATGACTCATGTCCTCTAGTCACTGTGTCATCATTCCTCCTGGACATGTCTTTACATTCCATCCTGTTGATTCCTTGCAAGAACTTGTATGTCTCAAGCATATCCCCCCTTTCCCTCCTGGCCGCTAGTGTATATATGTTAGGATCTGGCAGCATGTCTTCATGCACTCTCCCTTGTTGTCCAAATCATCTTCATGTCCCTCCTTTGTATAGTCTCTGTGTGTTCCATGTCTCTCCTGAGGTGTGGAATCCAGAACTGCATGCAGTACTCCAGGTGCGGCCTTAGCAGGGACCTATACAGGGACAGTATCACCTGCTTCCTCATACTTTCATATCCCCTTCCAATGCTGTGCATCCCAGCATCCTCTCTGCCTTCCCATGTGCTTTCTTGCAGTGAGTAGTGGACTTCAGGCCGTCACTAATGATGACCCTCAGGTCTCTCTCCTCAGTTGTCTGCACCACCCTTACTCCTCTATCGTGTAGTCTGTTTTAGGGTACTTTCTACCAATGAGCTTCACTTTGCACTTTTTTGTACATTAAACTTTAGTTGCCATGATCTGGACTAATTTTCTGATATTTCCTGTTCTCTCTTCATTTCTGTAACTCCCTTCAGTGTCCACACTGCTGCAGGTCTTAGTGTCATTAGCAAAGATATATACCTTATTCTGAATTCCATCTCCTGTATTGCAAATGACAATATTGAAGAGCTCCAGTCTCAGAACTGGTCCTTGTGGTACCCCATTTGGTACTCTCCTGTGCTCTGTGTGCACCCCATTGATGACCACTTTCTGTGCCCCCCCCCCCCCGCAGCAAGTTCCCTATCCACCTGGTCCGTATTTTCTTTAGCTTTCTGTGTGGAACAGAATCTATGGACTTGCTAAAGTCGAGGCTCAATACATCCACTGCTTAGATTGTGTCCACGGCTTTTGCGACCCAATCAAAGTACTCAGCCAGTCAGTTTGGCAAGGTCTCCCTGCTACGAACCTGTGCTGTCTCCTGCACTGCAACCCACTTGTTTTCCAAAAATTCCACTGTCTGTTCCTGCACCATGTAGTAGTCCACCATCACTAAAATTGTTTTATGAGCATGTTAACAAAAAATAGATAATAGAGAATCATCTTTTGTCTCCACTGAAAATGGACCCCTTCCCCCTCCACTTTGGTTGGTTTGTGATACAGTTGTCCACTTTTGAGTTTAGCAATTTAAATGCTACATACAGATGGCTGAATGTAGAAGGGCATAGCCTTCTAGAGGCCAGCAGGTATTTTGCTTAAAAAAATTAATTTTCCAGCCTTTGGGGAAAACAGATTTTAACATTTTGCACACTTACTCACTGTCAGATGCTGCTGTCCTCAATACCATGATGGCTTCCTTCTCTCCTGGTTGGGACCCCAAAGGTACTACTGCTAATCTTGTAATAATGCAACTGACAGTACAATGCCATGTGTGCATCTGTTTTTCATACCATATGTAAAGCAGGAAGTGGCAGACTAAGGGCAGCGTAACCCCTTCCAGCTGTAGCCAGGTTACCACCAAACTTACTCTCGTCTTTATAGCCACACTGTACTTTACATACATCATGATAGTTTGTGTAAAAATACAAAAAAGGAAAAAAGATGAAAAGACCAATAAAAACTTAATACTGGGTGTGTTTCAAAAGGCTTGGTGAAGTTTTATGTGTTTTCAGCTGCCCACAGTGAAGCACTTCATCAAGAATTCCTCAAGTAATGCTCTAGAAGACTTAATGAGCAGTTGCACTGCCCAGACAGCAGTTTAAATCAAGTGACTTTAGGGCACGGAACAGTAGTGGCTGTGCAGCGTGGGAGTTGTAGCACTATTACAGATAAGTTCCCCAAATGGCTGCTGCTAAGTTACTAAACTTTTTTCTTTTTCTTGCATTTTTATATCTGAGGCCCTGTGGGTTGCAAGCTTCAGGGGCACACAGAGGCTCCCCGCACCACCACCCACCACAACTGCAATATGTTGAAGCCCCAGCACTGTCTTCATGGGGTGTGTTGCCCAAGTGACAGTGCCTCACCATGTCATTTTACAAATTTCTAGTCCAGATGTAAGTGGTCGCACATAGGCTGTGTGACCACTAACTAATCTGGTAGATTGCAGTAGTCACATGGGTCAGAATATGGCCTAGCACTGAGTCCATGGTGCAGTGCAATAGACGGTGACAAGAGCACGTGGTGCTACTGTTGTAGTTGCCCTGTCTGCCCTGTAATTTTGTTCCCATTTCCCGGGCATGTAAAGTATGAATTATAATGGGCATTACTCTTCAAAAAATGCCCAAGGGTGGGGATCTCATAGCTATTATAAACGTTTTATTTTTGAATTGTCTAAAATGGTTGCAACTCTTTTATATGCTGCTTGGTTCTATGTAGCGACCATGATATTGGCAGCCCATGGAATGAAGTTTACTGGAGTATTCTCCAGGCATTTAGTAGCTGATGATAAATATTTTACCCGATCCATCAGCTCACAGTTTTTTGTAAACATACACTGACAAAAGGCTTATAGTGTATGGGAGGACGTGATTGTGTATGAAATTCAGTTACTAGAATCAGCTTTTTGTGCTGCAGTAGTGACATCAAATTGTTGATTTGCTGCACTAGGTACATCACTACTGCAGCACAACAACTAAGAACATCTTAGCACATGCACCATGAAGCGATCACGGTGGTGAGAGCTGACCAAGAAGTGAGCAGCGCTGGAAAGAACCGCACCACATTAAGGCTGTTTTACGTACAGGGGGACATTTCTGGATACTGGAGCAGAGTAATGGTTGCCCATACACTATAAAAGATTGTGTATGAGCAACCATACACATACAAGTCTGTTTTTTGTTCTCGATGTTTCCCTGGTAATGAGATCTCTCAGTCAAAAAACAACATTGCTCATACACAGTACTCTATATTATATATGGTTAGGGCAAATAATGACTCTGTAATATGCAAAACATTTCATGTAATTCACAGTTGTGATGTCAAAATTGTGACTCAATTCACAGTTGTGGCATCACAACAGTGATTTATTGATCTGTGCATGCTTAGTTGAGTTGGAGATTGAGCCACATTTTATATAACATTTAACAAACTTTAGTTCTGAGGGAAAGCACTTTTATCTTGGAGTTTTAGTGACTTCACATAAACCACTTGAGCTTTGTCTTGTGGTTATTGTATCACCGATTCTCCCCGATGAAATGATTCCCTTGTAATTTACTGTTGCCCATCAGTTATTTCACACAGTATGCATGTATAGACTGTTTGACAAATAATTCCACATCAGCTACAGTCTAAACACAGCTTATCTTAGCTGCTAACCCCCCAGATGAAGGCCACTAGATGCTGTAATTTCTCAGTGTAAATGGGAACAATTTGATAGTGTTATAAGGCTGAACAAGAAATCATAGAAAAATAATTTTTTCTCGGTATATCTTTATTTTATGCATTCTTGGCCACACAACCGTTTAACATCCAACGGCAATCCGTGGCATGATATTTTGTGTTGTTTTATCCAGTAATTGGCCCCACCTAGTCTCTGTTTAGACTTTGGCACCTGGTTGCTACACAAGAGGGGATCTGCATATTTCTGATCTTCAGCATTCCCATCTGTAATAGCTCACAGTTGAAATGAGACATTTCCTGAGCTTTATTCTATTGATGTGCCAAGCATAATTCACAGATACCTTGGCATCCTGCAGGGATGCTGTGCACCACAATAAATATGCAATGAATACTTAGAATTGAGAAGAATAACATATATACACATATGTATATATTTATGCAATAGGCATGGACACAAAAGTCATTGTATACTTCCATTTTTCCCACGTATGTGTGATAAATTTTAGAACCCAAAATTTATCACACATATGTTGTAAAATGCTAACTGTCAATCACTCCCCCCAGCCAGCGCTACCTCCCCACCATCACAACAGCACTTACCATTCTCCCCACAAAAGCTCCTCGCATAACACGTCTTTATTCTTCTCTGCAATTTCCTGTTTCTGTGCTGCCAAACTACGAGCAACAAGAAAACACTCCTCAAAAGATCTTTTTTCTGGGTTTTTTATTAAACTAAATGGCAGCTGTCCTTTGCTGTCTACCCACCCACATGTCTGCTGTCCTGCCCATTGGCTGTCTTGCTCACAAGCCACTATTCCCCTTACACTTCGTATCTCTGCACCACCACATCACTCTGCTCAAAACAACTTGCTTGTTTGATATGAACTGCATTTTTTGTTTAATTTAAAATGAATGCTACAGCTGGGGTCATGAGTCAACTGATTATGTTGCCCCTCATAGCTTCAGCACATACTGCAGCAACAACATGCATCTCCCAGCAATATGTACCCACAGTAAAATACAATGTTCAGTCATTTTGTTAAACCAATAGTTTTTTTGCAGTATTTCTCTTCCCCCTTCTGTAGCACTTTGGACTTTGTTTAATTCTTCCTGCATGCTCACTCACTAGCAACCACAGTTCTTCTCTGCTCCTTTCTGCTTCTCCCTGATCCCATAACCAGGAGTGCAGAAAGCAAAACTAGATATACAGTGAAAATGACCTTGGTAGTGTACTGATGGTCGCTCCACAAGTCAGCTCCGCTTGTCAGCTCTGTACATTTGCCTGTCCCCCAACCTGCTGTTCTTAGTTTTTAGTGCCCCAACCTCATTTTTTGCTGCAAATATAACAAATACTGCACTGTAATTCAGTGAACAGCATGGAAGGGGGCAGTTACAAAATAATCAAAGTCCCACCGAGACTATCCATCCCTCCACCATGCTTCCTTCCTCCCCAGACAGACACAGCACTTGTCGCCTGCTCACCTTCAAGTGCTAATACTCAAACCAGCAACAAAGAGAGGGGAAACAAATGAGTGAGAGATAATGTAGAAAAGGGGAAAGGGAGGGAGTATGTACTGTGGATAGTCGGGCTACAGAGCATTGGATCAGCTGAGCATTGCAAGCATGAAAATGGATTTGCACAAATCTTTGTATTTTTTTAAACTGAATGGACAACTTTCACTAATGCAGCCGCACTTGCACTCACTCTGTCTGCAAATAGAAGCCGATGAAACATACTACAGAGAAAAGGCAGGACCAACCAGATAGTGTAAAAAAGGATCTTATTTTATTTTAAATAAAACAAACACAAGCACACTTTTTACTGTGTTTTTATTGTAGTGAGCAGCTGAAAATAGTTGACAACAGCTGGAAACATTACCAAGCTAGCCTGCCTCGGTAATCTGCACTTGTTGCCCAGTATAGTGTATTGTGGGACTGTGGTGGTGTGGCCCTGTCCTGTCTTGTCACCTGAGCACTCTGTTGCCCTGTCAGTGCACCTTGGGATTGTGGAGGGCTGGCAAAGCATCCACATAAAAACATTTTATAAATAGTCCAGTGAAAGATTGATAAAGGGTGCAAGTCACTAACATAGTGGCCACAGGGCTCAGATTCACCCCACTGCTGGTATTTCTCTGTTTTTTATAGTTTTAAAGGGGATTGGGTTCGTCTGACCCGAAGTAGCACTCCAAGGCATGTCTGGTTTTAGGGACTGCATCTATCTAGCAAGTGTTATTATATGAGAGGGGACTGTGAAGTGTGCACTCTGTGACTTTTTACTGTGTTTTATTGTGGTGAGCAGCTGACAAGAGTTGGAAACTGATAAATTGCTAAATCCTGAAACTCTATTTCCCAGAGTTTCAGGATCACATCGCCAGTATCCCGATACATGGTTGCCCAGCGAGCAAAGTTTCCCATGATGGAGTTTTTAATGTTTCAGGGGGCTTCGCCCCTGCACCACCCCATTAATTTATATAACAATTCCACCACAGGCAAACTTCGTCTATCGGGCAGCTGTGTTTTGAGCACATGGCGTCGGGATCCTGAAACTCAGGGAAAAGTGTTTCCTGAAACTCAGGGAACAGAGTTTCAGTATCTCGTAATACTACCTTGGAAACACTACCAAGCTAGCCTACCTTGGTTTTCTGTACTTGTTGCCTAGTATAGTGTATTGTGGGACTGCGGTGATGTGGCCCAGTCCTGTCTTGTCACCTGAACACTCTGCTGCCCTGTTAGTGCACCTTGGGATTGTGGAGGGCTGGCAGAGTCTCCACATAAAAAAGTTTTATAAATAGCCGAGTGGAAGATTGATAAAGGCTGTGAGTCACTAACATAGTGGGCATAGGGCTTAAATCCACCCCTTCCCCGGTGGCATTTCTGTGATTTTTATAGTTTAAAGTGTTTTGGTTCACCGGCCTGAAGTAGCGTTCTGAGGCACTTCAGGTTTTCCGCTTTTTAAGGACTGCCTCTAAGCAAGCTTTGGCAAGTGCTGTGTAGAGGCAGTGCTGCCAGAGACAAGCACATCTTCCTGTGTCCCCTGAGGAAGGCGGGGGAGGTGGCCCCCCACCATATCTTTAAATCTGAAGGTCTGTAATAACTGTAGCTATTGTGGAGTAAACTGCACTGCTGTCCCTCTGTTTCCTCCATGCCTACCGACTAACACAATGCTCTTCTAGGAACAACAAACTAAATCAGCATTACTCTAAATATTTGACTGCAGGACCTTACATATTTTGGTTTTGGCATTATTAGTTGGTTATTATTTCGGGTAGCCGCATTCTGTGTTTAATATGGACAAAGGCACCTCCTAGGTCCTTGAGGTACTCCGTCTACCCCCATTATGTCAATGTTGTGTAAGCCCTTTTATTTGTTCACTGATCGACAATATCCTATCCCAAATCTCCCTCTGTAAGTTAGCTGTCTGTATATAAAATAAAAAAAATGTTAAACAAAATTCTTTTTGCATTCTGTGTCTAGATTCTACTGGCCACAGTATTCTATCGGCCACATAGGCATAAAGGACTGAATTATCTCCAGCTATGAACAGGGTCATAAAATTAGCCTTCCGAGTTTGGTGACACCTAAACTTCTGTTGCATTCAGAACCAGGTTCCGTCAAGGATTAGCAGCCGTAGTCACACTTATTGGGCTGTCTTTTCCATGAAATTTGTTAATAATTTCCTCCCTCAGTTATCCACCAGATTATTTTGATTCTCCTTCCATACTAATATGGCTGACATTATTATTACCCAAATGGGGAAGTAGGGTTTAAATGTCTCAAATGCTCTGTGTATATGATAGCAACAAATCAGTTTATTAAAGGATAATTTGTATACGAGAAATGCAACAAGAATTAAAGTTCTTGGGCTTAAGGCTTGACAGACTGGAGCAGTCACAGGATGAGATGGCATTACAACTAAAACATAAAATTAACAACAATCAAGATGAACCCCAAAAGAGTGATGAGCACCGAACTTATATGGGAGGTAAGAGAAAGCGTGCTGGAGAAGAGGAGCTGTTAGAGAACGAATGGTGCATGGTTCAAATTCACAGTAGGAAAAAAAGGGGACACGTGACATTACCACCACTGGATACTGTGTCACTAGCAAATAGATACACAGTGATAGATGAAAATAATGATTGTGACCCTTTTAGAATGAATGCAGGCCCTCTGCAAGCATTGAGACCCTGAGGTTCTGATAGACCTGGGTGTTAGACACAATAACGGAATAGAAAGTACTCCTGATGCCCCCCCATGAGTACTAAACAAGTGCCGGACTCCCTTATGCCACTTCACAATCCCTACAATAACAAGGAAAATCATAAAAGGCAGGTATTAGTGGTAGGAGACTTCACTTTGCGGTATGCAGGCACCACAATCTGTAAATCAGACTATGAAAATATTCAAGTGTCCTGTTTACCCGGTGCCAGGCTAAAGCACATAAAACAAAATTTGAATAAACTGATAGGCAGACAAAAATGCCCTCTGGTTGTTATTCATGCGGGGACAAATGACACTGCTGGAACGTCTGAGCCCATGGTAGTGAAGGATGTCACAGCTACAGGTGAGATGCTGAAAGACCTTAAGTGTCCTGCAATATTTTCGGAAATGTTGCCAAAACCAGGGGACAGTAAATGGGCTCAGAAGGAAATATACAGACATAGTAAGTGGCTACGTGCCTACTTAGCTACAGAAGGGTTCAAATTTGTAAGACACCGAAATACTTATTTTGGCTGCACAGATCTATATAATAGAGATCGTATTCATTTAAACAAGAAAGGGTCAGTGGCTTTAGGAAGAAGAATATCAGCTGCCATTCTGCATAATTTAAACTAGTTACTGGGGAGGGGGGGAGGAGGAGGTGATATCCCTATCACGCCCTATTACTATAGTTCAGAGAAAACAACAAAAGAGGTATAACAGGACTGGCATGGCAAAACTGAACATTTTGTCCCTGAATGCCAGGAGCTTATATAATAAGATGGTTGAGTTAATGGTGGAATTAAACAAGCATCAGTACGATGTCATAGCAATAACAGAAACATGGTAGAAGGATTCAGAGGATGGGGGACACCAAATTGAAGGCTATAACCTATACCAACTAAATCACAATGGTCGCAGAGGTGGTGTTGTGGCAGTATGTGTTACAAATAAAGTAAATGGTAGATCATTACCCGTTCCTCTGGAGGAAGATGGTGTCATTACCGAAAGCCTTTGGATTGAAATTGACGGTAAACCAAAAACGGTTATTATAGGGATTTGTTATAGGCCACCAAGCAGTAGCCACGATTACAGTAAAAAAACTCCTTGACACTGTGTACAACAGATGTATGACAAATAAGTAAGCAACAAGACATGAGGGGGTGTGCATTAGACATTTCTAACACACGGCCAGGGGTATAGTGAGGCACGAGGCCACAGGCCAAGTGCCTCACGACGCCCCGGTCGTGCTTTAGAAATGTCTAATGCACACCCCTGGAGTGTCTTATTGTGCTTATAAAATGGGCCATGTATTATATATGTTTGGGAAAAAAAATTTTATGTTTAAGTGTTAAAACTCTTAAGAGTTTCATTCAATTTGTAATAAAATAGTTTCTCCACCTGCATTACAATGCTTTTTTTTTTTGAGCTAGGGACTTTTGACCTCCAGGAGCTGCTGTAGTTGTGAGTGTGGATTTGGTTGTCATGGTTACCCCCAACATACACGAGTTTAAATAGATTAAATGCTTTTGTTTTACTGCTTATTTATTTATTCAGTTATAGAAACATGCATTTACAGTAGGAAACATATACTTACTATAGGAAGGATATTACATTGCTGGATGGATTAGTAGTGGAGTGAGCGAGTAAACAAGCAGGTGTGAGTAAAGTCGTGACCACTTAAGAGAATGGAGCTGTGTCTGCTGCAAACCAAGTAGCTTGCGATTTTAGTTCCTGAGGCACAGATTAAGTAATGCCAGGTATGATCACTGTAGGTGTTTAGGTGTTTACATTTTGTCTGCATGTATATCGCGAGAGCAAGAGAAGGAGCCAAGAGCAATGCGTGTGAGTGGTTGGTGGCAGTAGCTAGCGGGCATTCTGGCAGGGTCAGGCTCAGATGTTGTTTTTCCTTTTGTGGGGGTAGAGAACTGCAATCCAAACTCAAGTAAAAGATGTTTCCTTTTTTTTTTTTAAATTGATGTATTCATGACTGTGGGGCTACTGATTAAGTAATGCCAGGTATGATCACTCTCCCTGTGTTTACATTTTGTCTGCATGTGTATTGGGAGAGCAAGAGAGGGAGCCGAGAGCAATGTGTGTGAACAGTTGTTGGCAGTAGCTAGTGGGCCGGCTGGTGGGGTCAGGTTCAGATTTTGTTTTTTCTTTTGTGGGGGCAGAGAACCATGATCTGAACTCAAGTAAAAGATGTCTCTTTTTTTTTTTTAAATTGATAATGTATTATTGACTGGGGAACCTTTTGGTGGTCACACGGGATCAGTAGCCATTTCAGTGAAGAAATTAAAAGTTAGATCCTACAGCACAGTGCTGCTGGGTGAGTGAGGAGTGCGAGAAGCGGACCATAAACACTTCACGCTGCTGTGCTTATTGTGTTTGGCTGTCAGTCTGTCACTAGATGTGCAGTGTGGTTTGTTGGGCATGGAGAACAAAATCTTGGTAAGGGACAAGAAAACCATTTTGGCTGTTTTTTTTTGTTTTGTTTAAGCAGTGGCTGAATGATTTCTTCAGTTCAAGTTTGTGGTTAGCGGCGACAGAAAAATGTCGGCGATTTAAAAATAAAGATTCCATTTGGCTCTTAATATCTAATTTTAAAAATGCGACTGTATGTACCTGAACTTGTTGCTGGCCATGCATTAGACACTTCTAATGCATGGCTAGCAACCAATCAAAATACAGAATTTTCCCTACCCATTTTATAAGGAAGTTGTAATATTAGGTGATTTCAACATTAACAGTATTGATTGGATTAATGGTACTGAACAGGACAATTACCTTCTGAAAGTATGGATATTATCAATGAGTGTGACTTAGAACAGTTAGTTTCAGAACTAACAAGGGGAAACATTTCAGAACTAACGGGGGAAACAACCTACTAGACCTAGTGTTGACTAATATTAGAAACGGTAATAAAATGTAACGTGATACGTCCTCTAGGCAGCAGTGACTACTGTATGATCCATGTAGTGATGCACCATAATTCTAAAAAAGTCATAAAGTCTCAGCTAGTAGAAAATTACAATAAAGCTGATTTTGTAGCTATGGCTAGAGAACTATCAAACTGGGACTGGGAAACTTCCTTTTCAGGTAAAAATGCAGTTGGTATGTTGGTTATTATTAGGGACAAGCTTTTAGAACTACAGGCTAAATGGGTTCCTACCAGGAAGTGGATTTAAAAAAAACAAGATCAGGTCTAAATGATTTACACTGAATATAAAACAGCTAATAAATAAACAAAAGAGAGAATTTAGCAGGTTCAAGAGAGATCCTAGCAGTAAGAATTACGACAGTTATAAAAAAGATCTAAAAAAATGTAGAAAAGTAAATGTAATCTTGAATCCACCTTAGCCAGAAATAGAGCAGACCCTAAAGCCTTTTTTGGTTACATTAACGCTCTTAAAGGTAGGGAATCAACTGTTGGACCTCTGGTCATCGAAGACGCTTTAATTGAAAACCAGCACTCATGGCCGAGAATCTAAATAACTGTTTTGACACTAATTTCAATAAAACAGTATTGAAACTGTTGCTAAAATAAATAGTCCAGTATTTGATGATGACTTGGGTAGCCACTTATTCACTGCAAACAAAATTCTTCGGGGAACTGAACAAAATCAAACCAGGCTGCCAGCCCAGTGGCGAAGAGGGTTGAGGTGTTGGCGCCTTAACTGTTCCCACACCAGTGACCCATGTTCGGGAACAAGCAAGGGTCACTGGGGTCAGCCAGGGGGTGGGCGACGGGTTGGATCGAGCTGCTGCCAGGCAGCTCTCTTCTCCTGGGGAGGGATGTGGGGGTTCCCCGGCTCTTGGCTGCCACCAGGTGGAGGCTCACTGGCAGTGCCAAGCCAAGTGGGGAACCTGGCCCTAGGCCAGGTGGGAGGAAGAGGCCATCACCGGAGCCTTGGGAGTGCATGCATGCCTCCACACGTATGTGTGTCTGTGTACCGGAGTCTTGAGATTATGGGGAAAAAAACAGGAAAGGGGAGCACCGGGGCAGGCAGGATGATGCCCTGAGCTGGGTGGCGGAACGAGTCCTCTCAAGGAGAGGACCTGAGTTGATCCTGCCTGGTGCCCCAAAGGGAGAAAAACCTATATAATAATAATAATAATAGCTTTATTTATACTGCGCCTTTCAAAATGTCAAGACACTGTAGCAGTAAAAGAATAAAAGCCAAATACAGTAAAACACAATTAAGAACAGATGACAATAAAATTCATAACTTCAGTAAAATCAGACAGGATAGGCTTGGTACCATAGATATGTTTTTAAGGCCTGTTTGAAACCTCCCACAGTCGCGCACACCCGAAGCCGACGGGGTAGAGAATTCCAAAGGGCAGGGGCCGCATACATAAATGCACAGGCCTCCGTTGATTTTAAAGATACCCTTGGAATCTCTAGCAACCCCTTGTCAGCAGAGTGGAGTGATCACCCGGGGCAGTAAGGAACCAGAAGCTCTTTCAGGTAGTCCGGGCCCAGTCCGTGTAGGGCTTTATAAGTCAGAAGTCCGACTTTAAAGGTGATCTGCCACTGGATCAGCAGCCAGTGCAGTTCGCGCAGCACCAGGGAGATGTGACGTGTTCAGGGAGTTCCTATCAACAACCGGGCTGCAGCGTTCTGCACCACCTGCAAGCAGCGGATATCAACCCCAGATAGCCCTAGATAAAGGGAGTTGCAATAATCCAGGCGCGAGGTCACAAAGGCATGGACCAATGTAGGGAGATCACCGAACGGAACTAGGTGCTTGACCCTGGAGATGTTCCTCAGATGATAAAAAGAGGACTTGATGACTGCTGATACCTGGGATCGCAGTGTCAGCACATCATCAAGAATCACCCCCAGGTCTCGCAGCTGTTCAGAGTTAAGGAGCTGGGAGCACCCCAGGAAGAGACCCGTAGGCAAACCCACTCCTGACCCCTCTATCTGGTGATCCAGGTCCACAACCATCACCTCAGTCTTTTCCGAGTTCAACTTCAGCCGGCTGGAATTCATCCAACCCTGGATTTCAGTGAGGCAGTTATTAAATACCGAGAGTGCTGTATCCTGGTTGGGTGCAAAAGAGAGGTAGAGCTGGGTATCATCAGCATAGCAGTGAAACCTCAGCCCATACTGTCTTGTAATGTCTCCAAGGGGCAGCATGTACACTGCGAACAGCATGGGGGACAATACCAAACCCTGAGGGACCCCACATGACAGAGAGACCGGGTCAGATTAATAAATCCCCACCACTACCCTCTGAGTTCTGCCAGTGAGGAAAGATTTAAACCACCTGAGGACTGTACTAGATAGGCTGCAGATGAACCTCAGGCGTTCAAGCAGAACTCCATGGTCCACAATGTTAAACGCTGATGAGAGACCAAGAAGAACCAAGATGGAATGGCTTTTCTGATCTCTCGCCATCAGGAGATCATCGAGCACTCGAACCAGCGCAGTCTCAGTACTATGCCTCATTCGAAAATCGGATTGGAGAGGTCCGTAGGTATCTTGGATGGTAAAATGGTTCACTAGTTGTAGAGCTACTACTTTCTGAATCACCTTCCCCACAAAGGGGAGGATAGAGATAGGTCTGTAGTTGGCAGGACAGTCTGGGTCCAGAGAAGCTTTCTTTAGGAGGGGTGTCACCACCACCTCCTTCAGGGAGCTAGGAAACTCACCCGACTCAAGGGAGCATCAGACTAACCGTGCTAAGACCGGGCCGATAATATCACAACAACCCATAATCAGGAAAGTTGGGCCCAGATCTAAACTACATCACGTAGGGCACATACCCTGGACAATCTGCATGGCATCGACGAACTCCGGCCGGTCGAAGGTATGCCAGGAAAAGTGAGGGAAGGTGACCGTGCACCAATCAATAGCATCTCCCATAGAGTGTGCTGGTTGGAGCCCTGCCCTGATGTCAACCACCTTATCCACAAAGAATCGAGTGAGCTCATCACACTCCACTTGTGAAAAGGCTCTTTGTAACTGCAGGCAGGCTGGGTTACGCAGTCTGTCCACAGTTCGAAAGAGCCGAGCTGGCTGGTTCTGAGCAGCTGCAGTCTCCGCAGACAAGAACTCTGCCTTTTTATGGGAGATTGTAGATTGATAAACTTGATAGTGTTCCATCAATCTAAGATGGTCAGCCTCCAGGGCGGATTTCTGCCAGCAACCCTCTAACCTTCATCCTAGTCGCTGCATCTCCCTCAAGGTCCCATCAAACCAAGGGGACTGAGGGCGAACAGAGAGAGGATGAACATGGACAGGAGCAATAGAATCCAGAGCTGTAGTAATGGCCTTATTATAGGCCAGAACCAAAGCTTCTGGGCTACCACTTTCCCCAGGAAGTACTGATAGGTCAAGTACTGCCGCCAGGCCATCAGAGCTTACATCCCGTAAAGGGTGGTATCTGACCATCTCCACAGGGGTGGGCCTACGAAGGGGGGGGCGTGGAAACTGAAACCCATGGTGTAGTGATCGGACCATCCAATAGGTTCCACCCCCAAGCTGAAGGCTTCGATCCCCAGGAGGAGTTTATGGGTAGCAGAGGTAACAATCTGTGTAAGGCCCAGTGATATCATCAACTGGAGGAAGTGTTGCCTGAATTGCGAGAGTTCATCGTCGACCTAGGCGTTTAAGTCACCCAGGACCATCAGCCTGGGCGACTCAAATGCCATGTTGACCACAAAGTCCGCTACTTCCTGAAGGAATCGCTTCTCATCTCTGGGTGGACGGTAGATGAGGGCGATCCTACAACCCACACTTGCTACTACAGTACACTCAAATGACCCAGCCTCCTCAACTGGTACTCGTGAGGCCCAGATTCGGTCTTGAAACAGACATAACCCCCCACCCCCAGCAGTCCAATCTCAGGCGGTGTATCACCGAGTTCCCAGCCAGAATTGTGGCCTCCAACGTGGGGCCAGCATTCTCATCCAGCTAGGTCTCGGTGATGCAAGGTGATGGAGGGAAAAAAGTGAAACCAAGCACCTGGACCTGACATCATTCTTCTACAGACTGTGAAAACCTTAGCACATCTAATATCTGACCCTTTAAGGGTCATTTTTTAATCTTCCTTTAACATGGGGTTGGTTTCTGTGGATTAACAACGCAAGTGTCGCCCCAATATTTAAAGAAGGTAACAAACAATCAGTTAGTAACTATAGGCCTATTAGTCTAACATTGTTTTTGGGAAAATTATGGAGGGGCTTTTAAAAGAATCAATATTGGATACCATAAATATTGATGGTACAATGGATAAAACCCAGCACAGATTTACTAGAGGGCGCTCATGTGTGACTAACTTACTGTCTCTTTATGCGCCCACCAGTGACTTCCTAGACCATAACATTCCATGTGACATCATTTATTTGGACTTCAGTAAGGCCTTCAACCGTGTTCATCATGGTTAAGGCCTTCAACCGTGTTCATCATGGTAAACTTATTACTAAACTGGACCAGTTAAATATGGAAGGTAGAATTATATCATGGATCCAAAATTGGTTAACAGACAGAAAACAATGGGTCAGAGTTGGTGGTGCAGTCTCAAACTACATTAGTGTTGCCAATGGTGTGCCTCAGGATTCTATGCTGTGTCCCGTTCTCTATATGTACATATCAGCGATTGCATCTGGTTTTACAAGGATTTGTAAACAAATTTGTCGAATTCAGACAGGTTTTTTTTAACTTTTCTATTTTTCCTCTTCCTTAGTCTCCAAATCTTCAGGGCACCTGAGTCATCCCTCTGCCAGTCGCCTCACCCATGAACCACCCTGCACCCCATAGAGCCACGGCTGTACCCCCCAGGCAGGTAACGAGGTGGGCTTGTACACCGAATGCATACTTGTCTCTTGCCGGGCAAGGTGGTCGGGTGGGTGAAGGCATATCGAAGGCATGCTTCTGGTGTCCCGTCTTCCCAGAGACGGAGGGTTGTTAGCCTCCTGGTTTTTCTCCCTACATGTGGTGTGCGCCCTTGACGTCTAGGCACAATGCGCCGACGTCCACCACATGTCATGGCCTGCCTTCCCTGAAATCAGGGCTTGCCGTACCTCGAGCCTCCACTCAGGGTCACACAAGTTGCGGGCTTTGGCCCACTCCTTCCCTCTGGAGAAGGAGAGCTGTTGTTGGATGCTCAAGCCTTCTCCCTGGCTGGCCCTCCAGCGATCTGAGTCCGCTCCCGAACCCAGATCGCCAGCGTCGCAAGCGAAAATCCAACCACTGCACTGACAGGCTGGCTGAATTCAGACTGATTTTGATCCATTATACTTGTGCTGTGAAAGGTGGGAAATTAAGTTCAACCCAGATAAATGTGATATGTTCCATTTGGGCAATAATATTTGTACAACATACAACTTGTGAGAAACTGCACTAAAGGCTGTAAAGGAAGAAACCGATCTAGTGGCAGTTATTCAGCAGAACTTGTCTTTCAGCTGCAATTGTGAGGGCCTCTAGAATATTAGGGTGCATAAAAAAAATTTGTAAGTAGGCTTAGAGATGTCCGTGTTCAACAGTATAGAAAGGGAAAGGGGAAATTGTTTAACCAGGAGAGGCACAATAATAATAATAATATGCTTTATTTGTTATGCGCCTTTCAGGCATCAAGGCGCAGTACAATAAGAGAATAAAGTCCAACAGATTCAGCCACATAATAAGTACAATTCAATAAATAGTACATCCATAAGATTTTTCCCAGAGGAAAGATTTCAGAGACTGCTTAAAACTCCCCATGGTCGTGCACTCCCTAATCCGACGGGGTAGAGAATTCCAAAGGGAAGGGGCCGCAAACATAAATGCACGGGCCCCGACAGATTTTAAAGTCACCCTTGGAATCTCTAGCAACCCCTCATCGGCAGAACGGAGTGGTCTCACAGGATGGTAAGGAATTAGGAGTTCTTTCAGGTAATCAGGGCCCAGTTCATGCAGGGCTTTAAAAGTCAGTAAACCGACTCTGAAGGTGATCTGCCGCTGAACTGGCAGCCAGTGCAGTTCCCGCAGCACCGGTGTAATATGGGAAGATCTAGGAGTTCCCACCAACAACTGTGCTGTGGAATTCTGCACCAGCTGCAAGCAATGGATATCAACCCCCGGAAGCCCAAAGTAAAGCGAGTTGCAGTAGTCAAGGTGCGAGGTCACAAGGGCATGGATTAAGGTTGGCAGATCACCGGACGGAACAAGGTGCTTGATAGTGACGTTTCTTAGATGGTAGAAAGATGTCTTAACCACAGCTGACACCTGAGGTTGAAGTGTCAGCCCAGCATTCAATATCACCCCCAGGTCTCGCACCTGTTCAGAGACCTGTAGCTCAACAGCCCCAAAACACAATCCAGATGGTTAGACGGAGCCGAAGCTTGTTTCCAGGTGCGACCTGGGAGCACAAGGGAGTTAAGTGACTTGCTCACAGTATGCAAGTGGGGGCTGTGGGATTCAAACCCAGGTCTCCAGGTTTGCAGCTCAGAGCCTTAAACCACTGCACTAATAATCAAGGTGTGCTTGGTTGGTCCCCACCTTCATTATTGCTCCCGGTTTTGGTCTCCCCGTTTTAAAAGTGACGAAACAGGACTAAAGAGAGTACAAAGGAAATTTACTAACTCCATATATGGTATAGATAATCTAACATATAAAGACAGGTTGCATCCACTAGGCTTGCGCTGCTTAGAAAGAAGACGACTGTGCTGAGATCTTATTTTACTCAATGTAATAAAATACCCATTGTTATAAAAAATAAAAAAAAATAATTATTGTCAGATAGAGACTGGAGCTTAAAGAATTACCTTTCAGCTCTAGAAACAGATCCAGAAATGGTTTTCTTTTTTTGCATCTGTGTTGGTCCAATAAAAGGTATCAAACCATTTGTTTCTGGGTATGTTCTTACAAGGACCAATACGGCAACTAAACTAATTCTTTCAGCTCTAGAAACCATACCAAACAGTTACAGGGCAAATCTTTCAGAACTGAAAGAAGGGGTTCGTATTTTACGTAGAGAGTGGTGAGTTACAGTACTGGAGTAACTTGCCCCATTACACGTAGAAGTGCCTAGCTTGGATTGCTTTAAGAAGCATTTGGATACTCTTAGGGATACCTGGGAACACAAATGGACTACCACTGTTTAGCGAGAGGGTGGACTCGAAGAGCCTGTGGTGCACTTCTTCTACTCCTGATTTACCAAAGTACACAGTACAGTAAAGTACCATGGCAGCCTGGCACACTCACTAAGCGAGAACAGAGCCACCAAACTTTCCAGCCTGCCCACATGCAAACTAATAGCCTGTCGGGGAACTACCGCTGTCACAGTGCAGATGCGGCTTCTCTAGCAGCAACGTCGCCATCCCTAGCAACCACTTGTAACTGGGCAAATATACATACCACAGCACAAAATAATCCTACTTCTTTTAATTAAAATAAAAACATGCAAATTAAAGAGAAAATTAAAAAACATTTCCTTAAACTCCTTTCCTATTGCATAAATGGAATATGCAATGGGGAACTTGATAAATGATTTATGTAGTCAAGCAATTTTGACCTAGGGCAGCTCACTCAGGCTTACACCACTCATGAGGTTACCCGAGGTCAAACTGCTATTGTGCACATAAATCATTCATTTTACTCGTCCTCACTGCATATCTGTTATTTATGCAGTGGGTGTGAAGACAAAAGAAGTGTGATAAATTTGTTTATTAGAGCAACTGTAAGTATAATATTTATATGTATATTTACTATGTTGTAGCAGATTTATACACCTAGTAAGTTCACCATTAGACGATCCCCCCCCCCCTGCTGGCCGGTTGACTGGCACTGCTTTCATCACTTCCACTTTCATTTTATATGAGTATGAGTGGCAACCCTGCCACAAAACTCACACTTTTCATTCATTTTGATTTCATCACCAGGTCATTGTATATTAAACAGGGCAATTTAGACAAGTTACCTTTTCCCTCGTCTTCTGCTCCTTTAGATCTTACTTCGAGAGGGCTCTTGCAGTAGGTAATCACCTTGAGGACTGCGCCCCCTGGTGTCAGGACCACACGGAAACTTTAGCCAGCAGTGTCTGATGGGGGACCACCCACCCGACGTCATGTGTCCTACGTCAGCGTGACCTTATGTAGTGGGCGGTCCCCATGCCCATCTTCCAGTTCTTTCCCGCCGTCGACCTGTTCATGTCAGACCTTGCGGAGGTTGCACACTGCAGTTTGACTGCTTTTTCGGATAAGTATCCATTTTCTTTCTTTAAAATATTAGTGTTTCTGTAGTTTTGTGTATTTCGTCATCTTCCAACATCGAGCACAAGAATAAGTGTGCTTCGTGTGGCGTGCAAGTCCCACACAAGGATTCGCACTCCCTCTGTCTCTTCTGTCTAGGTCCGGAGCACAAGGTCGAAGACTGTGAGGCCTGCACCAGTTTCAATCCAGCCACATGGAAGCACCGCCAGCAGGTCCTCGAGGCTCACCTCCTGAAATATCAAATGGCCACCATGGAGAAAGAGCTCCAGAAGCTATGCAGCGCTTCTACCTCTCCCACTGACTCCAGACATAAAAAGAAGGAAAAGAAGCACCGGGACCAGAACAGGTCCCTCTCTCACCTGAGGCCACCCACGGGCCCCTCAGACGAGTGGCGGCCCTCTTCCTCCGGAACGTCAGCTGCCACAGCTCAGTCTGCCCCACCTAAGGTGCAGTCCTCAGGTCCCCCGCTGCCACTGGTTTTGGTTCCCTCAAGCGCCTCCGTTACGCTTAGGCCCATCCCTTCAGAGGGGTCTTTCATGCTGAGTGGAGCCGTTAAGTCGCTCGTCAGACCCTACGATGAGCGCCGGGATCTGGTGACTCCAGAGCCTGCCCAGCTTCGACTGGTAAGTCAGGCATTGGCCTGTTCAGTGTGCACGTGGTCATTTTGGCTAAGTCAGATGCTGGCCCCACGGGCATTTCCTCGACCGACCTGGCGTCAGGACCCGACGAGGGCCCTGCCAGTTCCCAGTCACTGGACCTGACACAGTCTCTCCTGGAGGGTTTCAGTACACCAGGCTTCACCACGGAATGTGGTCCCCCCCCTTCCTCCCCAATCAGTAGGGGACAGGGAGATGAGGACCTTCCTCCAGGTGGCTCTTTGCCGAGCTTACCGCAGAACTTGGGGTTAGGAGCTTCTGGCTGCCCTAGCGGCTCCCAGCCTTCCATTTCCCCATCAGAGGCTTCCCTGCTGCCGCCAATCTTGCCGTGGGTAGGTCCGACATCGGACCCGGTTATTCAGGGCCCTTCAGGCTTGGGCTCCGGAGCTCTGACGGGTCTCCTGTCAAGGCCTCTGGCACCACCGTCTGGCCTTACAATGGGCTTCCCACCATTGGCCGCTCTGTCTGGTCTCCTCTCGTTGGGCCCTCTGTTGGGTCACCTTCCGTCGGGCCTTCTGTCGGGGTACCCGCCGTTGGGTTACCCAACACCACATTTCCAAGCATATAACCCATTGGGCTATCCCCCCATCAGGGTTCCATTCACCAGGATACGTGCCTGCCTACCCTTCACCGGGTTACCTGTCGCACTATCAAATGCCGGGTTTCCCAGTGCCAGGCTTGGCCCCGGGCTACGCCTCGGCCAACCAGCCTTCACCGCCTCCTCAGCCTCCCCCTCAGACCACAGTGGACTTTAGGCTTATCCTACAGTCCTGGTGGTCCAACACCAAGGTGCAGCTTGTCTTGGAACTGGACAGCTGCCAGACTCCCAGGGAAGCCCCCAGGAATCCAAGCGATCAACCGGATAGGTCAGTACCGGCACATCAGCATCCCTTGACACCGACCCCTTTGAAGGAGCTGTGGTCAAGCCTGCCACTAGAAAAGCTGCCTCCAGGACCTTGGTACACAGCTCCCCCTGATTCTGGTTCATCGGATTTGTATCAGGATTCCAATTCTGACTCCTCCTTGTCAGCATGGTCAGGCTTTGTCACCCGACCTATAAGGGAGCCTTAGCCGAAGGAATCTCCCATGTCCCCACCGGAGGATCCATCATTTGCAGATCTGCTCTGCAAAATTGCGGAAGTCTACGAATGGAAAACGGATGCCTAGGATCTGAAACATCAACGGCTAGCGGAACACCTGGACATGCAGAAGTCGGTTCCTGTCCTGACTCCCCCCTGGTTGGAGCCACATGAAGACTTGGCATCCACCATATGGATGATGCCATCCTCAATTCCGGTGGTAGCTAGGAAAGTGGACTGCACCTACCGGACGCCTGAGGGGAAAGATCAAAAATAAAACTGGCTGCCACTCCTCTCTTCCTGTCAACTACTCTGACTAATTTGACTGCTTCTCACCACATACATCCCAATGTGCTCGCTTAAACACAAGCTACCATTTTTCTTGATTTTTTTTTTTTAAACGCTGCTTACACAACCAATGAGCGGCAATGTTAACTTCCCAGTGTAAGGGTCTGACATTATGGCCATAGCAGCAGCACTCCACAATGTGCAGCAACTTACCGCACCACAAAAAAAAAAAACACACGCACATTTTAAAAATGCTTTATTTTCATAAAGACTACTACAAAATTGTATATGGCACACAAACTTCTTCCCCGTTGCATAAAGCAACTATGCAGTGTGGAGCTTGTTGGATAAATTATTTATTTTTACTTGTGTTGTTTGACCCTGGGTACATTACTCATGGCTTACGCCACTCATGAGGTTACCCAAGGTCAAACAGCACAAGTGAAAATAAATGATTTATCCAACAGTTCCCCATCACATATTCCTTATTTATGCAACATACTGTGTGTTTTGAGGTAACTTGCCAGATAAAATGTGATCCATAACTTGTCTTGATGCATTATGTCATAGTGATCCTTCCTTGTACCACAGCAGTACTGTATGTCATAGAGCATCGAAACATACACTATAAACTGACCCATCCAGTCTGCCCTTTTTTGTTGCATTGCTTGCACTGGAGACCCCTCCAGGTCTACGGTACTTTCTCTGCCACCCCCTTACCTATCCCTTATGACTCCCTTGTGCTTATCCCAGGTCTTTTTGAATCCCACCACTGTTTTCTTCCCGACAACCTCTGCTGGAAGACCGTTCCAGGCACCCACCAGCCTGTCTGTGAAGAAATATTTCCTCACAGCTCTCCTGAACCTGTCCCCCTCTAGCTTCATATTGTGGCCCCTTGTTCTGGAGCATATACCCTTATGTGGGCAACGAATTTAGGATGCCGCAGTTAGAGCAATGGGAAAAGGTCGTGAGTGACAGGGACATGCTAGATTTCACAGTGTAATGAACTCACAACCATTTTTGCCGCTGACACTGTTCTGCTTCGGTCCACTCATGCACAGACATAGAGGAGATTATATTTAATGTTGGGGGTGTGAGAAGCAGAGCCCAAAAACAACTGTTCTGCCCTCTCTCCCTTTTTGCCTTGCTTGGTTGCTGTGGAATGTCTGAGTCTATGATGATTCGGGCAACATGTTTCTAACACCTAATTTACAGCAACCAGATTCATGTCACTGTGACATGGGTGAACCTTTCTGGAGCACCCTTTCTTCTGAAAAATAACTCCCACTTATACCTTTTTCACCCCGTGAGGTATTTAAAGGTCTCGATCATGTCCCCCGTCTTCCTCCTCTCCTCCAGGGTACACATGTTTAATTCCTTTAGCCTCTCCTTTTAGGACATTTGATGTAGACTGTGTACCATTTTGGTAGCCCTCCTTTGGATGGCCTCTATCCTTTCTATGTCCTTCCTGAGATGTGGCCTCCAAAACTGGACACAGTACTCCAGGTGGGGTCATACTAAAGACCTATATAGTGGCAACACCACTTCCCTCTTCCTGCTGGTAATACCCCTACCTATACATCCCAGCATCCCACTAGCTCTCCCAATTGCTTTGTCACATTGTCTGGCCACCTTCAGGTCATTCGATATGATTATCCCCAGTCTCTTTTCTGCTTGGTCGCTGCTAGTATCTCTCCCCCATTTTGTACTACATCCCCGGGTTTCTGTGACACATTTTTTGCATAAAACCATAGCTGCCAAATTTTTGACCACTCCTCCAGTTGTTTCAAGTCTCTCTCCATCCTTTGCACCCCCTCTGGAGTGTCCGCCCCTGTTGCAGATCTTGGTGTTATCTGCAAAGAGGCAGTGTCGCTAATGAAGACATTAAAGAGGACTGGCCCCTGCAGTACTCTGCTGCTCACTCTCCCCTCCTCATAGCGAACTCCACTTACCACCACCCTCTGCCTCCTATCCCCAAACCAGTTTCTTTCCTAGGTTACCACCTTATTGCCCACCCCATGCCACCCAACTTGCTGACGAGCCTTCTATGTGGAATGGTGTCAAAGGCCTTGCTGAAGTCTAAGTAGGCCACGTCTACTGCCCCACCCCCCAATCCAACACCCTGGTCACCCAGTCAAAAAAATCTATCAGATTTGTTTTATCACAACCTCCCCTCTGTAAAGCCATGCTGGCTGGGGTCCTGCAGTCCATTGGATTCTGGGTGTTCCATGACTCTTTCCTTTAATAATGTTTCCATCAGCTTCCCCTACTTCAGATGTCAGGCTGATAGTCATAGTCAGTGCATTCTTACCTCATTGAAGTTTAGAATGTTTGGCTTGAGTAGCAGTACTAGGTTACTGTATTCTAATGCAAATAACTTAAAAATTAAAATGATAGCATGGTACTGTGAACACGAAAGTTGTTCAGCACAAAAATGTCTACAAAATTAGTGGTATTTCATTTATAGATATCTTTTACATTTTTTTTTATAATCAGCAAAAAACAGCAGAACATTCAATTATTTTCACTTTTACGATGAACAAATGTGAATAACTTTGAAACAAAAAATGAAAGCAAAAAAATAACATGATATTGTGAGCATAAAAGTTGTTCAGCACAAATAAATCTACAAAATGAGTGGTGTTTCATTTATAGATACAATTTAGATTTTTTATAATCAGTAAAAAATGGCAAAAACATTTTTGTTTCACTTTTTCAATGAACAAATGCCTCCCCCCACCCTTTAAAAAAAGCAAAAACAAAAGAATTGTAAATCAAACTTTGTCATTATGTACTGGCCATAATGTACAACTATATGGCTCAGTGAGTTAAATAGAAGTAGTAATCTTGGAACTCACACCCAAACAAGTACTGTAACTGTAAAAGAAGTTGAATATTAGTCACACATTTTAAAGTAAGAAGCACCTTCTTACACATTCTCAGTCATGTTTATCCTAAAACATATGTCCATATAAACAGAACACGACATCGCCTGACTGAAGGATCATATTTATGTTCATTCACAGCCAATAATATTGAGATCTGTCTTCGATGGTGAGCTCTTGCAGCAGGTTACACCATTAGGACTGAAGCCGGCAGGTGCCAGGACCACATGGAAAACTTCTAGCTAGCAGTATCCAGTGGGGGACCATCCCCGGTGTCGTCCAACCCCCGACGTCATGTATGTATAAAAGGGGCGGTCCTGCAGCACCGCCTCAGTTCTTTTCCTGCCGTTGACTCATGCACATCGGCTCCACGGATGCCTTCTGCCTAGTTCGACTGCCATATTGAACGAATTTTTATTTTCATTTTTCCAGCTGCTTTGGTGTTTCACCTGCATGTCAGTTTTCCCTGATGTCCTCCATCGACCGGCACCAGTTGAAGTGTGCCTGTGGCAAACAAATACCATCGAAAAACAATCATTCGGCATGCCTTCTTTGCCAAGCCCAAACCATAACACCGAGGCCTGCCCGCATTGCCAGAAATTTAATAGCGGTACCAGGATTCGCCACCAAAAAGCCCTTCAGGCCTTCTTGCTAGAATAAAAGATCTCTGCCATGCAGAAAGACTCACAATAGGAGGGCTCTTCTCATGGGAAATGTTCGGGGAAGCATCGTCACAAAGATAACCACAGGAACAATCCTCCTCAGACTCCAGATCCTGGTCCCTGCACAAGGCCGGCTTTGATTCCCGGTCTGCCTCCCACGGGAGCTTTGACTCAGCATCCCAGGCAGCTTGTTGTCCTCCTGAACGTCGAGAGGTTTAAGTCAGAGTTTAAGTCCTACCTCTTTCAAAAAGCTTTCCTAGATGATTTTAATTAATTTATAGTTATATATCTGTATTTATTAATGTGTTTTTACTATGTTTGTAAAGCGCCTTGGTTTTAAGAATGGCACTATAGAAATAATGATTACTTTACCTTGGACTCACGGTAGTGAGACCACACACCCTGATCCCAGCCTCAGGTGGCAAAGACTTTGGGTTTGGCACCTCGAGCCAGGCCCTTCAGCCCCTGAAACTCTGGCCATCTTCACAGACCCCAGGCCGGCAGTCAGGTGGTGCCATGGGCTCCTCCTCGGGTGACAAGTCTGCTGTCTTCAGACTGGCAAAGTCATTGTCCAAGTCAGCCACTACCACCAGTGCTGACTCCCTGGACTGACATTGGGGCTCGGAGCACTCCAGGAGAGCCGCTTATCAGTCCCACTTGGGGCACTTGTCCCCCAAGTGGATGTTAGCTCAGCAGATGTCGGCCGACACCTCGGACCAGCATCTGCCCACCCAGGTCGCCTTGAAGCCAGCATCCCAGGCTTTGCTTCCCGTGACCTCCACCCAAGCGCCACTGGCCTCATGCCCACCGCCGGCTATCGAACGCTTGGGACAAAGCCTGATGTCCGGTACCCCTTCATCGGGCCAGACCTTTAACGCTGGCGATGACACCAGGCTAATGCCCAAGGTGCCGATGCCGCTGCTGGACGCCAGGTCCGTCAAACGTCCAGACACTGGACATTCCTCAGGAACCCCGGATCCCACTGTCAGACATCAAGGACCTCTTCTCCTCTTGGTGGGACACCCATCAAGGGTGACCTTTTCCCACCAAAACCTGCTACCCCAGTGGAGAAACCTAACCCCAGGGAGCACACTCCTCTCCTGAAAATGGCTACCCGTCCTCCAGAAGCTGTGAACAGGTGCTGCTCGGGTCACAGAAGCAGAGGTCAAAGCTCCTCCAGGTCCACCGAACAACACCAACGCTAGCACCATCGTTCACGGTCCAGGTCACCTTCATCAGAAGAGTCAGTCCATACCTCTTCCTCCTCCTCCTCGAGGTCCTGTTTGCCTGAAGGTCTTCCCTCTCCTGACCCCAGGAAACCCCCAGGTCCCTGACTGGTGACCCGTCATTTATGGAGGTCATGTGCCATATATCCAAGCAAACATGGGATGGGGCACAGAGGACCTTGACCCAGAGAGGCATCACCTGGCAAAATACCTGCACCAGAAAGACCCTAAGCCAGTGGTATTACCTTCACTGGTGGATACGTTCCAGGACATGACTAAGGTGGCTTGGAAGCACCCATCTGCATCCTCAGCATTACCAAAAAAATTGGATCACCTATACAGGGCCCCCAGGGATGAACCCTTCCTAGGTGAACAACCTGCAGCGGACTCCATGGTGATTATGACTGCACGTGACAGGTCTCAACAACCAAGGCATTTAAGCTCACAACCCCTGATAAGGAGTCCAAGCAATTGGATAACTTGGGCAGGAAAGTTTACTCGTCTGCCACCTGCACCATACCTTCCCTCAACTTCCTGACACATGGTGCAGTTTCAGAATGCCCTTTGGGAACAGGGCATGGAGATGGCTCAAAACCTTCCAGACTGCCTCCAGAAGTCCGAGCTGCAGACCTTCCTGAAGACAGGCTCAGACGTAGATGCACACATTCTCAGATCAGCCTACAACTCTGTTGAAATGGCAGCCAGGGCTGCTGCCACTGGGGTGTGCCTCAGACGATATTCCTGGCTCAGAGTCTCAGGTTTCACCCAGGATGTCCAAGTGGGCATAATGGATGCCCCATTCAAGAGCTCTACTCTTCAGTGAAGAGTCGGAGAGAATCATTACAAAGCTGCAAGACTCTGGCAAAGCAGTTTGGTCAGTCCAGATCATGTATAAACTGAACCAAAAGCCATTTCGAAAGCAGCATTTTCGGTGCACCACTGGTCAACAGCCCTGTAACCAACAGCAACCGTAGTGAGGGGGTCATAAATGGAGGTCCCCCTCCCAGAACTCAGGTGGCTCGGGCCCTAGAGCCGCCAAGTCCTCCCAGGCTAACCTGCCCACCCCCACCAATGTCTGACTTCTTGCAGAACCCTCCGCCTCCTGCAGAGCTGTCAAGGAACGTGGTAGGGTCACTTTTCCCTCTATATAGAGGGCTGGAGAAAAATCACCCCCGACGAATGGGTTCTACAATTGATCAAGAGAGGGCATTCCATAGAGTTCCTGGAGGTACCACCAGACAACCCTCCACTACACTCTCACTCTTCCCCATCTCACGCAGCTCTGATTCAAGAAGAGATCCAGGCCCTGCTAGACAAGTGTGCCATAGAACCAGTCCCTTCCTAGAAGCATAGACTTTGACGGCAGATAAAGACTGCTTGGTATACCTAGTCTGCCCATTTCCCTACCTACTTGATAAACTGCAGATCCTAGTTAACCAACAGCCTATCCTCTCAGAAGGGAAAGGGGTACAATTCCCACTTCTTCTTGGTACCCAAGAAGACAGGGGATCTGTGACCTATCTTGGACCTCAGTGACCTGAACAGGTTTGTGGAGTACAAGCGCTTCCGGATGGTGACCCTTCCAGGTCTATACACCTTCTCCATCCAGGAGACTGGCTGTCATCCCTGGACATGCAGGATGCATGCTTACACATCCTCATAGCCAAGCCCCACCGAAGGTTCCTGAGATTCGACTTCCAGGGGCAACACTACCAGTTCAGAGCTGTGCCCTTAGGCCTTTCCTCAGCACCTGGGATCTTTACAAAGTGCCTGGCGGTAGTGGTGACAGCTCTACTGAGAAAGGGCCACTACATCTTTTCATACCTGTACAACTGGCTTCTTACAGTTCCATCCAGGGAAAGATTGCTCCAGATCCTGGAAGACATTTTTTCTCTCTTCCAAGAGCTAAGGATCATGCTAAACCTTCAGAAGTCCTCCCCCTGGCCCAGTCAGAGACTTCAATTCATAGGAGCCCTTCTGGACACCATCCAAAGCAGAGCCTTTCTTCTGGTGGACAGGGCAGATCGACTTGAAGATCTCACTCGAAACCTCTCCTCCACCCATCTGGTCCCAGCCAGATCGATCCTCAGACTCTTGGGCCACATGGCAGCAACCATTGCTACAGTGCCATTGCCTCGTCTCCACATGAGGGTCATTCAGTGGAACTTGAGAGTCCAATGGGACCAGCGTTGGGACGACCTGGATCAACCCGTCTCTGTCTTTGACCCAGTCCATCAGACCCTTTGGTGGTGGCTTACACCATCCAACCTCTCAGCGGGCGTACCATTCTAGAGGTCACCCCCCACTCAGATCCTGACCACAGACGATTCAGGCACAGGCTGGGGAGCCCACCTTACCGACCACAGGAATCCGTGGGCGTGGTCAGCATTGGAGGAGTCCCTACACATCAGTGTATTGGAGATGAGGGCAATCCTCCATGCCATGCAGACTCTGCAGACCAACCTGGTCCCAGGTCACCTCCTTGTCCAGACTGACAACATGTCGGTGGTGTTCTATATCAACAAACAGGGAGGAACCCACTCATAGCCACTCTGCCACGAGGCCATGAGGGTATGATATTGGGACATAGATCATCACCTGGATCTCTCGGCAGTCCATGTCCCAGGTGTTTAGAACACTTTGGCTGATGTGCTCAGTCAATCGAGGACCAAAGCACACAAGTGGGAGCTCCTGCAATAGGTCACAGATGACCTGTTTGCCAGATGAGGTTGACCAGAGCTGGACCTGTTTGCGTCCCCGCACAACACAAAACTGCCACATTTTTGCTCGCTAGATCCAGGGCCTGGTGTTTTTTGGTGAGACGCATTGTCCCTCTGTTGGACAGGGAGCTTTCTGTATGCCTTCTCCCCCTTTCTACTCATTCAGAGGATTCTCTCAAGCTGCAGTCGGAGCAGAGATGATCCTGGTGGCTCCCTTCTGACCTTGTCAGATCTGGTTCCCTCTACTTCAGCAGCTGGCGACAGAACTGCCGCTGCCCCTGCCCTTGAGCTCATGCTTGCTCTGTCAAGAGAACGGGACGCTAGTCCATCCAGACCTGAGGTCTTTGCACCTGCACACATGGCTCCTGCAGACCTAGCTGTCTCCCGGTTTGGGGTGTTGGCTAGGGTGGCTGATATCTTGATGGCTGCCAGGAAACCCTCAACCAGGGCCACCTATGCCATGAAATGGAAGAGGTTCTGCCTCTAGGCTACTGCTTACCACCTTGACCCATTTACCTGTCCGGTGAACTCGGTTCTCATGTATCTCCTTTTGCTCTCAAATGTGGGCCTGAGCTACTCGTCCATAAAAGTGCACCTCTCTGCTGTGTCAGCCTACCGTGCACCAATACAGGGCAAGACCCTGGCACAACTGGATTTGTCATGCACCTTCTTGCATTGCATCTTACACCTCAAACCTCCCATTCGGGACTCTGTACCCCTCTGGGACCTTTTGTTTGTTTTGGAGAAGCTTACTTTGCCTACCTTCAAGTCAGCCGTAGATTGTGAGCTATGCTTCCTGTTGTAGAAACTGTTATTTTTAGTTGCTGTTACTTCTGCTCAGAGGATTTCTGAGCATCAGGCTCTGATGTGTAAAGAGCCATATTTAGTTTTCCAAAAGGACTGGATGTCCTTGCAGATCAATCTTAAGTTTTTGCCCAAGGCGGTATCCCAATTCACTCTTAACCAGGACATTCATCTTCCTGTATACTATCCAAAGCATTCAAATCGAGGGGAGGCTCTCCTCCATACTCTGGACATCCATCAGGCTCTGAGATACTATTTGAATCGCACCTGGGTCTTCAGACAATCTAACCAATTGTTTGTTTCATTCACCCCCAGGATGTTAGGGGTACCTGTTTCTAAGCAAACACTATCAAACAGTTGGTTAATTGCATCATTTTCTTTTACCAGTAATACAATAAGCATTTACCGGGCCTGGTAAAAGGCCACTCTACCAGGAGAGTTGCTGCTTCCTTCGCCTCTCTGAGGAACATGTCCATTGCGGATTTCTGCACAGCTGCCACGTGGAGTTCAGTCCACACATTCATTAAGCACTACAGTATGGACATTGCTTCCAGGTGCAGGACAGGCTTTGGCCTTGCTGTCCTGCAGGGCCTCCTTTCATAAGGGTTTCCGTTTTCATGATCTTATCCTCCACCCTTAGCTGAGGTGACCTTTGTACTGCTTGGGACTTGGTCCTAATGGTGTAACCTACTGCAAGAGCTCACCCCGATGACAGATAGCACAGTTACATAAGAATTTACTGTAACAGTAGAGCTTCGAGAAGAGCTCTTGCAGCAGGTGGTGCTTTCCCTCCCTCCCTCCATCTCCCTGGTGATTCCTTCTGCATTCACAGCCTAACCATCAGATTTCCTCGTTCGAGGAGCCTCCCTGGTTCTCCATCATTTTTTCTATCAGTGCCGGGGACTTCGGTAGGAGAACTGAGGTGGTGCTAGGAGGCCACCCCTTTTATACCATTCGTGACGTTGGGGGCGGTCCCCTGCTGGATACTGCTAGCTAAAAGTTTTCTGTGGGGTCCTGGCGCCTGCCGGCTTCAGTCCTAATGGTGTAACCTGCAGCAAGAGCTCTTCTTGAAGATCTACTGTTACGGTAAGTTCTTACGCAACTGTACTAGATCTCACTTGTGGCTTCGACACTCTTGCAGATAAATATGAGATCTTCAGTCAGGTCATGTCATATCCCCTACATGTCTGGGACTTTTTCCCATTATAAAAACTATCAGATATTTCCCCATATCTGATGGTAAATAACACGACTTATGAAACTACATAGCTTAGTACAAAAGAATGAACAATCTATTCATTAATTATTATGTGTGAATGCAATATATACACATTATTACAACAGTACTAAAATGTGCAACAACTATCCAAATAACACATGTAACAACAACCTCTCCCCCTCATTGCAGCCCTAAAAGCCTCTCCAACTACAGTCCCTGCAAAAAAAGAAAAAGAAACAAGACCCCCCCCAAAATCACTACCAACAACTTTTGCTGCTGCCTCTGTATCATTTGCCAAACTAACAGCCATATGTAGAAATCAAAATTAAATTCTGTTACAGAAGTGTCCCTAAGATACAGACCCAGCCCCCAGTCACTATCAAGCTCTTTTACTGTTGCCTCCCTAACACTTGCTGAACAGCCAAACATAGAAATCAGAGTTAAACTGTGTAAAGAAACAAACAAGGATTTGTCAATGCCGAAGGTTTGATGCTTTGCACCAGTACTTCCTCAGATGTTACATGGGCACTTGGGCCACGAGAGCAAGGACTGTTGGGTACAGTAAACAGCTCTTTTACAGGATGCTATGGGCAACACTGAGTGCGCAGTATTCACTTTGGGGAAAAAATCAATTTTGTTTTTTTTACACCTGGACAGATATCAAGGGTACTGAATAGACCGGGTATTTAGGAGAATAATAACTGTCCTGAGGCTAGGAGAGAGCTGGTGCAGAGGATCACCATGGACAGAAGGCAAATACTGGGATCACTGCAGGAAGGATGGCAAGGAAAACAGTTGTGCACAAGAAAAAAGAGAATACATGTAGGGATCTGCCAGTTATTCTTTTTATTGAATTTCAATATCTGTAATATCATAACTATGTTAAAATCTGTGCATCGCTCAGATCATGGCAGGTCTTGGTATATGTGCAAGAGCTAACAAGTATTTGTCAATGCCGAATGGTGTTGCGCTGGCATTGGCTTTGGTAGTGCAGTGCGGAAACACATTTTGGGCAGGATGTGAAAAATGACAGCTGTACTGATCAGAAGGAGGTGTAAAAAAAAATGGCAGTGTTGAAAATGTGGCATGTAAATATTGCAAATTTGCAAAGTTACAAGGGTGTGTGGGAAATGCGAAACGCACGCTTGCAACACAGTCATTTTATGGACTTTCGGCACCAAATTTTCAACATTGGCATTTTAACACCTCTGCTCATGTACAGTGTCACTGTCATTTCCTCAAACTGTCCCAAAAAGTGATTTCGCACAACGACTGCGCTATTCTGCGCCGGATGTGCGAAACACATTTCGGCAGGATATGTAAAATGACAGCTGTACTATTCATCAAGAGGTGTGTAAAAATGCCAATGGTGAAAATCCAGAGTGAAAATATCACAAATGCACAACGTTACGAGCGTGTGTGCAAACTGCGTAACGCACGCTTGTAACACAGTCATTTTATGGAGTATTGTCACCAAATTTTCAACATAGGCATTTTAGGATCTCTGCTCTTGAACAGTGTCACTGTCATTTTCGCAATCTGCCCCAAACACTGATTTCTCACAGCGAACATGCTATTGTGCACGCCGGAAGTGCGGAAACACATTTCGGCCAGGATGTGAAAAATGACAGCTGTACTGTTCACAAGGAGGTGTAGAAAAATCACAATGTTGAAAATCTGGTGTGAAAATATTGCGGTCGGAGATTACGTAAGCGTAGCAACCGCGCAACGACGTCAGAATACGTCATTTTATGGAGTATCGCTACCAAATTTTCAAATAGGCATTTTAGGACCTCTGCTCATGAACAGTGGCACTGTCATTTTCGTAATGTGCCCGGAACACTGATTTCCCACAGCGACCACGCTATTGTGTGCCAGAAGTGCGGAAACACATTTCGGCCAGGATGTGAAAAACGACAGCTGCATTGTTTACAAGGAGGTGTAGAAAAATGACAGTGTTTAAAATCTGACATGAAAATAGCCATTTTTTGGATTTTTTTCCATCAAATTTGCAACATAGGCTTTTTTATCTGTTCAGAGACTCTAACACTGCATAGATACAGAAGGAATATATTGGGGTGAGGGTTGGACTAAGAAATAAGAAAAAAAATCCAAGTTGGTTACGGGATGTGGGGTAAGTTCAGCAGCAGTAGGGCAGGCTGGGCCCAGGCATTGAGACAGAAATAATCTGTGGGCCAGACCCATATATAGAAGAGATAGTTTGAGCACACTGAAGTACAGATAAGTAGGAACATAACATTGCACAGTTTGAATATGAACAAATGCATCCAAGGTTATTAGCCTACCAGCTCTCCCCCATGGGCTCTGTCATACTAACCCTTCTGATTAACCATGATCGTCCTCTACTTGGTTTGTTTCTCCGCTCCCTCACTATACAGTCCCCCATTGGCATCCTCCTACCTTTTACCTCTTCTCTCTTCTCCTCCTTGCAGGGATGTGGAAGCCAACCCTGGACCCTCAAACATGCATATTAACCATGCTAATGCTATCTGGACAGGATGCTGCAGCCTTAGAGTTGCACACTTAAACATTTGCAGCCTCCCAGCTAAGTTCTCTGAACTTGAAGCCTGTGTGTCCCTCTACAAGCCACATGTCCTGGGTCTATCTGAAACATGGCTTAAGCCATCCCATAGTGTTGCATCCTATCAACTCCCTGTCTACTCATTGCTGTGCCTTGACAGGTCTGGCAGAAAGAGGGGTGGTGGCGTTGCACTATACGTGCAGGACCATATTAGTGCCACCACTATTGCCTGCTCCTCCCCCTCCTCGGTCAGTGAATGGCTTGCTGCTGAAATTGTCCTGGGGGCATCGAAAAAATTGTGCATAGACTGCTCCTACAATCCTCCCTCCATAGGTGCACAGGGACTGTCGAATTTCCTGGATGGCCTTGCATCTGCCCCCTTCTCCAGGGACACCATCATACTTGGGGATTTCAACCTCCACTGGACAGAATTCCTCAGTACCGGAATATGCACACCTGCTAAGGACTCATCACCTTGAACAAGTCATCTGCTCCCCTACCAGATATAACCCCTGCTCCCCCAACCACTCCACCCTTGACTGGATTGCCACAAACTGTGCGAATCTAGTCCTCCAAGCAGGCACTATGGCTGACTGTTATCAGTGACCACACCCCTATGTATATCGCTCTAACCACCAAATCAATACATCCTCCCCACAAATTGCTATCTTTTAGGAAATTCAAATGCCAGGATTTGGACTTAGTGGTAAGGGATGCCTGGGCCAAAAACTGGTCCTCACTCTACCAACTCAAAGATGTCTCCATGGCGGTGACACTTTCTGTGGAAGCTCTTTGCAACCTTCAGGACAAATACTTCCCTGTCACCACCAGGAGGGTTTAAAGGTAGTAACACCCATTGGCTATCAAATGAACTTCTGGCCCAAATGAAAGTAAGGGACAAAACCTGGCAAGTCTTCAAGGCATCCCCCCCCCCCCAATTATGGAATGTATACAGGTGACTTCATAAGACGTGCAAGCAGGCTGTGAAGTTACTCAAGTGTAATATTGCACCAACCTACAAAACGAGTCTCTTGACAACCCCCACAGTTTCTGAGCCTCAATTCACACCCTCCTCAACCCGAAATCAAATAAACAACAGAAGTTACTTCCCCCTCCGGTCTCATTACTGACCCAGGCAAGATCACTGATCCCTTCAATAGAATGTTCACCAACCTTACCGCCTACACCAGCAAACTCCCTCCACAGCCTTCCTCTACTCAGAAAAACCAGCTATGCTGCCCACAGACATCAAGCCCTGTCTTTTATTTCAGAGCCATTGACCATAGTGTCAGTGGCAAGCTCCTGAAGACACTACCCACCAGGGGCAGCCCAGGTAGCGACGGTCTGTATCCCATCTTTCTGAAATTCCTCTCTCCTGCTCTTGTAAAGCCACTGACCCACATATTTTACCTTGCCCTCTCATCATCTACTATGCCTGACTCATGGAAGCATGAGCACGTGGTGCCTAGTTTCAAATCTGGTGATCCAGCTGCCCTGGAAAACTACCGTCTCATCTCCCTTCTCCACATCTAAGCAAACTATTAGAAAAAAATCATTCACCACTAGCTATCTGAGCATCTAGATAAGTACAACCTCCTGCGCTCGCTCCAACATGGCTTCCGCAAACACCACAGCACCTCTTCGGCCTTGGCCCTTTTCTCCAACCATGTCCTTAGAAACATGGACGTGAGTATGGCCACAGGTGCGGTTTTGTGGACCTATCAAAGGCCTTTGACCTTGTTGACCGCCACCTGTTCCAATCCACCCTTCTAAACCTAGGCTGCTCCCCGGACACCACCGCTTGGTTTAGCAGCTACCTTGCTAGCAGATCCCAGTCTGTTCTGATAGGCAAAGGTACCTCTGCTGCATTACCCATCCATATTGGTGTCCCCCAGGGCTCCATACTGGGCCTCTATTATTCTCGCTGTTCATAAATGATCTTCCTGCAGAAAGCATAAACTGTAGTGCACTCCTCTATGCTGATGACCTCTTCATCTACCATTGTGCCAAATCCCTCGAGTCTATATCTTCTACACTCACTACAAACTATGGATCAGCTCAGCATTGGTTCCTCTCCTAAAATCTTCTTGTAAATGAGAAAAAAATGAAGGCCATGCTCTTTGGCTCAAAGCCGTACCTTGCAAAGGCCATAAAATCAAAAACCTCATTACGCATAGTCACCCCCTGCAGGCCCTCCTCTTGACACAGTATCCTCCTTCAAATACCTAGGAGTGATGCTTGATCCCTCCCTTACCTATAATGACCACATTTCTAACATTATGAAGAGAATCCACCAGAAGCTGGGGGCAGCCTACCGTGTTAACCACCTCCTGACCCCAGAGGCTCGTCTTGCAATTGCCCAGGGAAATCTACTGCCCCTACTTGACTATTGCTTCCCAGTGTTCTCCTCCATGTCCTCCTCACTTCTTTCACATCTAAATATCATGTACAACTCTATCTGTCGCTTTGCCCTTCAGGTCCCTTCCTCCACTCATCACTGCTCTCTGTATCAGTCCTTAGGCTGGCTCTCTCTGCTGCAGGGCTGTTTTGAATATGCTATGGGCTGTCTAGTCAACACCTCTCTCAGGAACCCACATAAGTCCCCGTACTCCTCGCTTCTCACCGACAGGATAGTAACTCGGTGTCTCAGGGTCTCTTCCGTTCCCCCCGCTAGTCCCCCGTGTATCTACTGTCATGGGGAGCAATGCTTTCTCTGTCTCTGCCCCCTACCTCTGGAACAGAATACCACCTGCTATTCATATGTTACCCTCTCATCAGTCCTTCAAAACAAAGCTAAGAGATTGACTCATGCCTCAGGCCACCTGTGGCTGCTCCTTGGAAACACCCTCGCTAGAAATCCGCCTTAGGGACCCCGTGTACCATTTGCCTTACTTTCCAAGTACTGGCTACTATATATACAACTGACGCGTTTTTGACTCCATTGTGAAAATGTTGATTGATATAGTGTAATCCCTTATGCACTGTATTATAAACCTTGAACTGGCTGAATAATGTCTTGATTTGCTGTAAGTGTATGTCCTAGTTCTCTGCAAGCAGAGAAACTTCGCTTTATTTGTCATGAACTTGTTTTTTATGTCCTTAACCCCTATTTTTAAGATATGATGTTAATATATCACTGTTTCTGATACCACTGTACTCACTGTATTATATGTACCTACTGTATTATAACTTGTACCTATTGTCTGTGCCACTGTACGGCCCGGGTCGCAACTGAAAATGGTCTTTTGGATCAGTTTGCTCACCTGGTTACCAAAAACATAAATAAATAAATATTAGCTGTAATGTTACCTTAACTCTTGCTGTGTAACAGTTGATGTCATTCTCCCTCAGGAGTCAGTCTAGCCTGCTTTGAAAGCCTGAACAATTGTAGCTTCCACAGCCTACTTCCACAGCATACTCATTCAGCCCTGCTTATGTTTTTTTTTGTTTTGTTTTTTTGATAGGGGGACACGATGGACCTCGAGACCTTTCCATCCTTAAATTACTACGTTACGGTACTGTAATCTTATCACGTAGGCCATTCCTTGTTAACCAACCTCTGTGAGCAGTAAGGCCTTCTAATGTTTCCCTTTATCTTGCCTCCCCCCCACCCGCTAGTTCTGGTTGCACTCACCACTTCAGCCATCTGTGCATACTCCACCCTGATGTCCTTTCAGCATTCAGAACACTGTAAATATGTCCCCTGTCAGTCTTCTCTGCTCTAGGCTGAATATTTTGAGTATGTCAAATCTGCCCTCATAGCTCTTGTTACCCAAGCCTCTAATCAGCTTGGAGACCCTTGTTGAACCCATCTCTTTAGAGTTGTTTTTGTACTGCTGTGAGAAGAACCACTTATATTCCTGGTGTAATTGAACCTAGGCCTTTCACAGAAGGAGGTGGATCACCTCTGCTGTTATGCTCCTTACTCTCCTACATGCAACCTAACATTGCATTTGCTCTCTTGACTGCAGTAGCACAGTGCCTGCTAAGCTTCATCTGACTTCCATAACTACCCCATCTCCTTTTCTATGGTTGTGCTGTCCGCTGTTGCACCACATGAGGTGCACAAGTGACCTAGATTGCTCACCCTCAAGGGTAGTATCTTGCACTTGCCAACAATAAATCTAACCTCCCCATTTCTCATCCAGTGCCCTTAATGTGTGCATTTCCTGTGGCGAATCCCCCATGCATGGAGATACCACTACAGTAGCTAGAATAGGAGATCTTTATGAGCTGTGGCTTGTGTCTTACTTCACAAACTATGTTTTTCCTTGATTTAGTTAGCAAGTATAGCATAACTGAGATAATTTCCTGTTTTTATTGAGGTCCTGTTTTAACCCATTTTTACAGCATGGTGGACAGAAGCACTGAGGTTAAGTGACTTTGTCAGTGTCGCACAGTGTTTAAGTGACTGTAGTAGGAATTGAACCCGAGTCTTCTGGTTCTCAGGCTTCCATTCTAGCCACTATTCCACTGTGTCTTAGGATATATGCTGGTTCTGTATAAGAGTGACAAAATAAAAAGAACAAATAAACAAGACTGTAGTATTTGCCCACTTAGTCTATCGTATTCCTCATCCTTATGGCAGTTTGCTATCGAACCATCTTCAGCACTGTAATTCTGCAGCTGCTTCTGATAAACAGAACACATAACTATCAGCTACATGTACACAAACCACATCTAATGCACACCTAGAAAAAGAGTGGGTTGATGAGGGGTCACACCATAATGTTTTTCAAGTTAGGTCCTCACGTTATCTCTTGGTTCCTAATTATGTGGATTTCAGAAGCTGTTACAGTTCATTGAGCACCTTATGCTGCTTGCAAGCTTAATTTTAAGAAAAAAATATTTGCAGCTGATGCTTACTAAAATTCTGCTCATATTGTCTATGGTCAGGTATTAAAACAAATTCAGGTAGTCAACTTTTGATGCAGATTTATGAGGGTTAATCAGAAACAGATAGCTCTTCTTAGAGTCAGTCTTCACCATTTATTCCCACTAATGGGTCTAAACTGGAGGCTCTAGGACCCAGTGGGAACAAATTCATTTGCAGGCCAAGAGGGGACTGATGTCAGCTGGTGTCGTCGTCCGTGAGGCCGACGTACTGACATCGTGCATGTGAGCAAGCCTATAACTGATGCCAACCCCCTCCCTTCCTCATTTCTGTTTTTCTTACCATAGAGAGTGCACCGTAGGAGCAGCTGAAGTCTGAAACTGTATCATCACTCATTTCCTCAGTTTGCTGCCACTTTCTTCCTTCTCTTTTTGACACTGAATTCGACTTTGATACCGCTTTGTCTCCATTTCTTTTTTAAGTCTGGCATCAATTTGAGTACTTTTCTCTCATTTTATTATTTTGTCCATCGCGATGACAAGTTCAAAAAAAGGTCAGAGAAGAAAGGCTGCAGCCCCCAATGTGTTGGTGCCCCTGTGGTGGTCTTATCGTGGTATCTGACTTGCATCTGAAATGTCACTCCTGTCTTGGCCCTGACCGTGACATGGACCAGTGTGAACCCTGCCTCTCCATGGACAAACATGTCCTAGAAATCTGCGCACTGAAGTTGGGTTATTCGACCCCCACTTTGGGAAGCACATGACACATCAGTGATGACAAGATCGGGAGTCTGGGCCTCTTTCCAGTACCTCTATTGCTGAAGAAGATCAGAGTTTGACCCATGCTCACCTCACCGAGACATTGGAGGCTCAAGGTGGTCTGGTGGACAGTCGGCTCCTTCTGGGGGGGGGTCAAGTGAGCACCCCCCCCATAGTCCGTCTGTCCTAGACAGTGGATGTCCCCGGTGGTGAGGTCAAACCTGTACATTCGGTCTACACCAATGGACACCTTGGTGTTTTGGCCTGGTGCCACCCCAGCTCCTGGTACTGTCTGCAAGACTGATGAGTGGGGTAGGGCCAGTCGCAAAGCTGGGTCCACTTCTGTTACCATTTGCTGTACCAGAATAAGGGTCAGTACCAGAGCTACGCCCAACCCTGAGTCCAAGGTGGTCATCATCTCTGAACAACCTTGTGACATTGGGGAGGATGAGGACCCTGCTGTAGGGCATGGGATAGGGGGAGGCGATGGTGGCACTAACCGTGGGCCCTGTTCCGATCACGATGCCAGTGATGGTGTTGTCCCTGGGCCTGGTGCCAGGGATGATGCCTTAACCAGTTTTGGTGCCACCTGTGGTGCTGGTTCAGGTCCCACATCTGTCCATGGTGCCAGGTCAGTTCTTAGTGCCAGTTGCGGTACCGAGGGTGGGGCCAGCTCTGGTGGTGGTGCTGGCACTGGTGATATGCTGACTCCAAGGACTGTGCTGGCCCTAGTGATGGGATCAAACCTGCTGCTTATCCTGCTGCTGATCCTGACACAGAGGCCAGAGGCAGCACTGGCCAGGGTTCTGGCAGTGGCCCTGTGGTCCGTTTCTTCCTGGAACCAAGGGCAGATGTCATCACTGGTGATGACTGGAGCTGCCCCATGGGACATATACAGCTCCACTTTCCTTACCTGTGGGTCTCTTTCCAAGGGCATCGACTGGGTCACACCACTGAGGTTGGTTGACTCCACTCAGGTGGGTTTGCCATGTCCTCCCACCAGAAGCGGTCCCCTGAGCATTTCCATAGCCATGGCAGATAGCCTGGAGCCTCTGGCTTCTTTTCCTCTCCCTGAATTACCAAGTATCATGGGTCCTTTCGGTTCTCTCACCTGGTCTCAGTACAGGAGGATGGTTGAAGCTCGGGAGGATGGCTGGTGCCCTCCACCAATTCAACCTACAGTCCAACCTGGTCCAGTTCAGACCCGTAGCCCTGGCACCACCTCTTCCCAGGTCCAGCTCCTTCACGTGTCTGTGGATGCTAAGTACTCTTCATACCAGCAGTTTCTCAAGGAGATGATGAGTGAGCTGAAAGTAGGATGATTTGTTGATAATAATCCTGGGTCTTTACTGCTGAGATTCCTTGGGGATTTCAGTAATGATAGCTTTGTCATCCCTCCTTGGCTTTGAGCCTTTAAGGAGGCATCAAGGACCTTCTGGCTCCCTCCTTTTTCCCCTACTGTAGCCCCAAAGGATGTCCAGCACAGGTATTGCCCTCCTTCAGGGTCTACAGGAGCCATGCCTCATTCCACTTCAGGGATTCTGATGCTATAGATCCCGACTCAGCGTAAACACCCTGAGTGTGACTGACCTCCTGAGGCTGATTCTGCAGAGGTTGTTGCCTGGGGGAGGAGTGTGTTCACCTTGGCACGCACCATCATGTGCATTGCTGCACACCAGGCCCGTCAGGCAGCTTATAACAAGTGCCTATGATCACAGTTAGGTTAGGTCCTAGCTGCACTGCCTTACTGTGAACTAACCCAGCAAGTCATTCACCTTCTGCCCAGGGTCTGTAGCTGGTGAGGCACCAATCAAGGGGATCATACAATGCCAGTGAGGTAGCTTCCAGGTAGGTAGGAAAGCAGTCTCCATTCAGCGGATGGCATGGTTTCGCTTTTCAAGGTTGGCACCTCTGGCCCAGCATAAGGTACTTAATTCACACTTCCAAGGGACTCACCTTTTTTCCCTGCAGGGTGAGGCTTGAGCTGGCAGGATTCTCTTCTGCTCCTGGGCCACAGGAGCCTCCACCTGCCCCTCATTAATCTTGGGTTCCACCGGACCTGTGAGGAGCCCATACCCTTAGGTGGTTCACCCCCATTCAGAGGGCTGAGGTATATCTTCCTTAGGGTGAGCCAACTGCTTTCTAATTGGGGAAGCTTGGTATTCAGACCCATTAGTGGGAATGAATGGTGAAAATTGATGTTTGAAAGCTATATAAATTATGTATTCACCATAATTGTCGATCTTCCAGAATTTCTTCACTATTTATTTACATGCCTACCCACTATCCCCTGCTCAGGTAAGAGCCATGGCCTCTGGGCAGTTCATCCTGTTGTGCTGCAGCGCACTAGCTTTCTTCTTGCCATTCCCTCTCGGGAGGAGTTTTTTCCTTTCATTATTGAGGGTGGAATTTTTCTCTGTTATTCAAGAAAAGCAAAAATGGGACAATGGTCCCCATTGCCCTCTTCCCAACCTCCCAAAAAATAAAGAAATCCTTGGGGAGTTTACTCAGTCTCCCCCCTGCCTTAATTGTACCTCCCTCTCCCTGCTAAAGGATATCTCTTAGGATATAGCCTTGCTGTTGCTGCTTACAACATTGACTTCACCTTGTCCATACGTCTAAACTTGTGCGAGGTGGAAAATGTTTGGCACTTGGGACAAGGTGCTGCTCTCTTGGTTTTTCCTGTATTACAGGGAGAGGCAGGTGTTTTAGGATTTTCTGTGCTGTACTCCTCTGAAGTATGTTTTCTGTGCTGTACTCCTCTGTGAGTATGTTTTCTGTGCTATACTCCTGTGGAGTATGTTTTCTGTGCTATACTCATCATCTTACTGTAGGTCACATTTTTCATACTACATGGGTTGTTTTCTTTGCTGCTTTGGGAGTGGGAAGAAGATAATATTTGTGCTCTAGACTTTTTCCAGTCACACTTACTGTCTCACTCTTCTGAGGGAACTGGGGGATTTTACCCTGCAAAGTTTGTTTTCAGTTCAAGTTGGTGTTCTGCCTTCTTAATTATATAGGGGTCTTTTTCAAGATCCCTGTGTATGTTCCAGGGCTGCTGCCCATTTTTCTTATCTCCACCTTTCCTGTCCAGGTAGCTGATAATGGACTCTGGCTCTTTTGCATACTACCCTTGTGCCACCTAGTAGGCCTAGCCCTCAGTTTCCTATGTTGGTAGCTGGGTTTTTTGTTACTATTTTTATGTCCTATATGCTTTTCCTACATGTTTATAGCCCTCTCTTTTTCTCCCACTTGTTTCTTCTACTGGGAAACAGAACTGAGGAAGGTAGGGGGCCGCTGTCAGTTACTGGCTGCCTCATGTGAACGATGTGAGTATGTCTGCCTCGTGGGCTATGCCACCAGCCGACCTCAGTCCCCTCCTAGCACCTCCAGCTAGACCATTAGTATGAATCAATGGTGAAGATATTCTGGAAGATCAGCAGTTATGGTGAGCACGTAATTTTCATTTTTATTCTCGGCTAAGATTTAGAAAAGGCAAATGCTTTGCTACATGCTCATCTCTAGTTCAGATGTTTTATCCAGTATTTACAGTGTTGTTGTTTTGCCCAACCAGTTAAGGGTCTCAGAAAAGATTGTATACAGCAGCCATCTTCATTGAAAACATGTTGTATGTTTTATGTTAATATGTCCCCTGGAGCCACTCGTTGCTGTATACGAGTGGTTTCATGTGCATTCGGCTAGAGTGAGAACAGTGAAGCTGAGCTGTTCTGGCTCAAGCTGAAGGCAAGTGACACCACTCTAATACAGGAATGAGTGGCAAGGGGGGATGTATTAATATATTATTGATCGAGAGCAATCAATAATATATATATTTTTAAAAGCCTGTTCCCAGAACATGCCCATTTCCATGACATCTGCGCGTGAGACACTCTTCACAGAATGAATTTCTCACGTGCAGGGGAAAGGAGTGCTCCAATTAGTTAGGTGCGCTCCCTCGATCTATAATCTCATGTGAACTGGATTGCTGCCCCTTTGAGAAAGCGTAGAATAGTGTCCGGAATGCTGGACAGTAACGGACTGAGTGCAGATTTATACAGTGTAAGGAAATTATTGACCATGGTGAAGTTCTGATAAATGGAAATATATTGTATTGCATTTTAGGGTAGCCTGTACCTTACCTGTGTGTAATAATGACTCTACTTCATCTTTTCTCTGTTAGCTATGTCCAGTGGACTACAGGGACAAAGCATCTCCCCAGGAAGCTCTGAAATTAAGTCCGATGACGAGGGAGACGAAAACCTTCAAGACACAAAAACCTCCGATGAGAAGAAATTAGAAGATGACAAGAAGGATAACAAATCAATTACTAGGTCAAGATCTAGGTAACAGTATCCACTAGTGTCGCTTCATTTAATTCCTTAACTGGACTTTGATGAAGTGAACAGAATGTAGGGGCAACAAAACTGGGGCTCTTAGGCTTAGAACTATCCAAGAGAAAAACCCAGGGCCCTTTTGTTGATGATTACATTTTCTTTTTGTTACTGTATTTTAAATTGCACAGGCATCAATGTTCGTAGTGTTAGAGCATCAGCCCTCTGCATCATAACCAGTGTTAATTTCCCAGTGTCGATTGTGACATTTGAAATTGCTGAGACGATGGAATGCTGTAGGTTTCTGGCTTTTGATACACACCACACTGGAGGTGGATGCCCTTGTCTGTAATGGACTGTGCATGATTTTGGGCTGGGGAGATAGCATCAGGGATTTGGAAACATCCCCCAGGCTCCCTAACTAGGTGCTAGAAGAATTTGCTTTTGGTTGTAAAGGAAGGTCATAAATGGTCACTGGTGTTTTGATTTATAACTGCAGTACACATTGTAACAGTTGCAAGTACAAGTCCAACTGTCAGTACGCCTCAAGTTCTTTGAACAGGCTTTAAGCAGATGTAGCCGCTTTTTGGCCCCAATATCCATACTTCAGTGTTTGTATCTCTTACAAGGTGGAGATAACAGTATTAACAGACAGGTATTTAAGGCACACTGAGTGCATGTTTGTTGTGCAGTGTTTAAAATCAGTAGTTGTCGTGAAGCAAGCAGTTCCTGTCACATTTGTGAGTAGTGGCATTCTTGAACAGAGATACCAACTACAGATTAAGTTTACAGCAGAAGTTTCAAATTAGACTGCACACTTGCCATTTGATGAGCCTGTCTGGAAAAAATCTAATATTTAAACCTGTCTGGAGAATGAATGGACTCATTCCCAAAAGACTGTTCTTAGGAGCCAGATACTGTACTGCATATGGAGCGTCACAGTGAGATGTTACTACATTAGTGATGATTAGACTAGGATTCAGTGTAACTAGGAGCACAGGTATAACATCCTAGTATCAGAAGTAGTCTTAGAACCCCTAACATTTCTGGATGAAGGATTTATAGTTGGTTGGGAGGCTTTTGCTGGATTGTATCAAATTGCCCTGTGTCATTTAAGCAATAATGCACAACCATGTATGTCATGCTGGGATAACGTCATGCCTCGAGTGGTTGTGCACGAGGCCGAGTGCGTCCAACACCCAAGAAGTGAAATTATCTTAGCACGACACACACCCTGGAGTACATTATTCCCATTTTACAATGGCTTGTTATAGTAAAAAATATTGAAAAGATTAAAAAAAGAAAGTTTAAGGCAATTTTACAGTATTTTTGACTATGAAGGCGTACCTGTTAAAAAAAAAAAAAAAAAAAGTTCCTTTTCTCTTTGTCCACTAGGTGCTGCTGTTGTGTAGTACTAGGTTCCCTCTTTAGCCTGTCTTCCTTAGTAGATCATCATCTGCCCTGCCCCCCAGCTCTCGTCCCTCTGACTTGAGTGTTTCTGAGAGCCATCAACCCAGTTCCGCTGCCTACACTGGCACTGAGGAAAAAAATTCTTCTTTGCATTGTTAGTGGCCAGTACTGCTGCCAATGGAGGAGCATCGGGGTGGAGATTTAGCATGTGCCAGACAGGTGCAGGATGTCGGTGCTGCTTGCAACAGAGAACATTAAGTTTTATTTTCATCTTGAGAGGACCGGGAAATTGAGGGGGGTCCTGGGGAGATGGAGGCAGTGGCTTGATTTTAGTAGGGCCTCTACTACAGTTCATCATACTTACTGTTTGTAGGGGAGACCATGAATGGAACTGTGAAACCACTGGTGCTGCCATAATGTGCTGCATGACGAATACAGCACATGCTGCTCAAACTGACAACTTTGCTTTACTTTTCGTGTTACTGACGGCAAGTGCAGAAGAAATGTCATTTTTTGTCAGGGGATGGGGGCGGCAAAACAAGGTTGGATTGACTGAGTGGGGGGGAGGTAGAGCTGCTACTTGACGTTCATGAGATGGAGGGATTTCTTTTCTGTTCATGTGGTCGTGTTGGTGCCGGTCCTTGTTACAGTGATGATGTACTGGGATAACAACACTGTTGAAGGATGGCACAGACAAATCAGAGCCCAGGATTCTTTTCTTGCCATTGTACAATATTTATTTTCATAGAGATTTTTCCCCTTGGCACTGTCTATCGTGTCAGGGATATTCCCTGCTCCCAGGGATAAACACTGCCCAGGCCTTCATCCCCCAACCTCCCCAGGCACTGGCAATCTGTGGGTTGCCCACCAGGCACTAGGACCTACAGGAATCTGGGAGCCAAGACAGTCATTTAAACAGCTATGGGTTTTGTCCTTTATTCTTAATTCCACCACCTTCTTGACATGGGCATAGCCTGCAAGGTGGCCTCGCACTCATGCAAGACGCCCCCTGCATCAGGAACAAGCTCCCTGGCCCAGCTGCATGGGACACTGTGGCACTAGAGCTAGCCATCAGTCCTCCCCAGCTGAGGCACACTGCCACATAGTGGTTACCTCAGCCTGGCTTGTTTCCCAACGCAACAGCTCAGATTCGTTTCTGAACCAAGGTTGCCTGCATGCAGTCCAACACACTGCCCTTGGGCCATTGCAGTGGACTATGTGTAACTGTTTCAAGGACATCTTCACTTCTTAAAAGACATTGTCAATGCCTGTAGGCCTCAAGTACTCCATAGAGTAAAACAAAAAAACACACAATATATGACTGCTCACTGTCAGAAGAATTGGCTGCTGTAGTATGTTTCTATCTATGGCCCTTCATTTTAGTGTTACCACAAAAAATGTGTTTGTATACAGTCCTTAATGTTATCCAACTGTATCCTTTCTGAAAAGTGGGACCCCCCTCCCACACACACACATATACTCAGTCTAGCCACCCATGTACCACAGTGGGGTAGGTTGCTGTATAATGAGTTTTCTGGACTGCGTGTGTAGGTGTTCCTAAAGTTCAGGAATGATACAGCGAGATTTGATGTAAAGCGAGTTTTGATGTTTACACCAATAGCCGTTTTGTTACTTTTACTATAGAGAAGACGATTGCATCCTGGATGCCCCTCCCTTTAAGACAGAGCGTCTCGTTGTAGTGCATTTGATGATTAAGTCATATGACCAGAAAAAAAGACACATAAAGCAGATCTTTAGTTACAAATTGCTCAAAGACTGACCCCTGCCTTAGCCTTGAGGGAAGTGGCACTGGCTACGAAACAGCCCCACATGGTGATGCGACAAATGTAGCAAATACTAGATAATAAACCTTCGGCACAATGACAAGTTATGCAGATTTTGTTTCCCCTGATTATACTTTTAGTACAAAAAAGTAAGCAGCTTAAGACAACTAGCTATGTCAATGTTCTTCTGCAGGTGAGCAGTCAAGAAAAGCAAGAGATTGTAGGAGTTGTCAGTGTCATCTTGTCAGATGCTGTCTCTAGTTAAAAAGAAATTGTGATTGCACACCTGGCTCAGTGTACTGGAAGAGCAACACATGATCCCATGTGGTGAATCGAGTGTGCAGTGTGAGCCTGACCCCCACCGCGGGCCATTGAAGTTTGTGAAGGACTGCGGAGGCAGTGTTCTTAGTCTGTGGGGAAAGAGGGTGTCCTTGTGCAAGTTAAGTACTTCCTTGTGCTGGATGGTGGGGTCCTTGGACGTAGTGGATGACTATGTGGTGTCTGATACCACCCCCTGGTCAAGGAGCAGCATTGGGGCATGCAGAGAGTGGGAGAATGGCAGGTGGAAAAAACAGGGAGAAAGCCCACTGATTGGCAGATGACGCTATCGCTTCCCCTACGTTCCCATCCAGTGTCTTCTCTGCCACTCTTCTCTTTTCTTCTGCCTCCTGCTGCTTCCCTGATAAGTACACATACACTTGGGCACAGTAAACTGTGTGGTGGTGAGTGGCACATCAGGTTCACTCTGTTGGTGGCTGGACAGAGGGAGGACCTGTGAATCTAATGAGAGGGGTCAAGGTCAGGTTGATATTGAGGAAAAATGCCTATTGAGGTGAGGGGGTGGATGATAAAAGAGAATTAAACAAAGAGAAATTGCATATCGTCTGTAGAATTTTTTGATATAGCTGGTTGTTCTTTTTTGTCTGCTTCCTTTTTCTTAGTAAAATGTTTTTTAAAAATGTACTCGAATCAAAACTTGATTTTGTAAGGGGGTCATTCCGGGGGTCAGAAAGGCACAGACCATAATCCTGCCTCTGAAAGAAAGGGTTTACCCTGTTCCCCTGCTGAAAAAATGGCTGTCCACAGCCATTGGCATGGCACGATGCACAATCCAATCCTGCAACAGTAACATATGCACAACAGCAGCAAGGCTAGGCACCTGATTCCAAGTCTAAGGTATTGAATGACAGTGCTTACTAGACAAATGAATCCTGATAGCCAGATTCGGTCAACATCATCCCATTAATTATGGGGTAATTTAGTGGCCCCACTGAACTGTATCCTATGAAGAGATTGGGGTGTGACATAAATGCTTTTGTGAACAACATAGAAACATAGAATTTGTTGTCAGAAACAGACCGGTTGTCCCACCTAGTCTGCCCAAGTCTTAACTGTATATTGTGCCTCCGTGGACCCTATCTGACTCCAGCAACCCTCCTGCCTCCTTACTAATATACCCCTGTGTTTATCCCATGCCTGCTTGAAGACCTTCCCTGTTCTAGCCCTCCACCTCTTTCACTGGCAGTCTGTTCCAGGCATTTACCACCCTTTCAGTGAAGAAACAGTTCCAGGGCATGGATATAGTTCACTATCCATTCATTCAGCAGTTCTACTGGAAGTGTTGCTTCATTGGAATGTCTTTAAGCTAAGCTTCTCCCATCACCCAGGTGATATACTCTCTGTCTCTGCCATTGCTGTAAGAGTTTGGTCTCCTCCTTTGCAGCTCCATGCGTTGTAGGGCCTAAAGTGCACCATTGTCAAATTTATTTCCTTCATCAGAGAGTTTCTTCGGTATTGCTACATTCCACGAAGAAGCAAAGCCAGCTTCTGGCTTCAGACTTTCGTCATGTGCTGGCGATGTCTCTGATGGACCCCAACGACACACCTGTATTGTCTGAGGCACACGACACAATATTCGATTATGGCCTCTGCCAGACAATGCTCATTTCTTCACTGGAGGATCGCGTGACCCAGCTTCTCCTCAGCTAGTCGGCCGGACGATCGGGGCACAAAACTACAGCTGAAAGGCTGCATGACTGCCTCTGGTGCTTTGGGTTCAGCAGCTCAACCCTTGGCCGTGGAAGAGGCAGCGGCTATTGCTGTGGCAGGCACCTTGTTGGCCTCGACGCTGCTGCTGGCTGGAGTCAGCACTGAAGCATCCTTCACCAGTGAATTCTGGAGATGTGTCAGTCCTCCAGACCTACAGGGAGAGCCCTATCCACTACAATAAGAAAAACAAATGCCGCTGCCACTGGCGCCTGTCATGGGACCAGGAGCGATCACACTCCTCCCAATTCCTCGACTCCCCTGACCATTCAGCATGTGCTGAGACTTCCCTGGTTGAGTGCAAGGTCCAAAGCTCCATGGTGCCCTTGTTGGGCTTGTCAACCTTGACACCAGCTGATCAGGTGGTTGAGATTTTTCTTGACCACATTAACCAGTTGTTGGAGGAGGTGGATGAGGAGCTGATCTCCAAGACCCCAGTGTTCCCAGTGCCACTTGGGAAGAGCCTCCACTGGAAGTTATTTGACCAGTCAGTGCACGTTATATACACTGTATCCCCAGTGGCCTCACCTTGGCATTGGCCCATGGGTCAATGGTCATAGTTGAAATCTAGCTTGAAGCGCTACATGTGCTCTCTGTCTTGCGGGGCTGTGCCATCGCATATGGCTGCACTACAAGGAATTCCTCTGGCAGCAGTTGCCCATGGCAGAGCAGGGTAAGACTCTACCCCTGACCCATGTGGTCAACTGGCCAGCACCAGTCAAGCCCACACCAGTCCTCCCAAGGCAGTTCTCTCTAACACATGTCTCTCCACCCTTGCTGGTGGAGCCACCTCCACTGCAGTCTTTGATGGGGGCCCCACCCAAGGACTCCCATGCTGCAGCCAGCTTGTGAGGCTGGCTGTCATTGGAAGTCATCCAGCTGAACAACTCTAGGGTGGTCCGTGGTGGCAAACAGTTGAGGGCAGTTTTTGAGAAGTCCTTGAACAACTCAGATGGTTGATCCTTGCAGTCGCTGAGGATGCATACGTTTCACTGCAGGTTGGTTGAGGAGTTGATTACTGGCCATGGACTGGTGTCATTCAGGTCTCTACTCTGACTCATTTTGGAGTCCATATTTGTCCCCTTGCTGCCTGTGCATAAAAGGGCCAAGTACCCTTTCATGGATATCCTCGATAGGGACAGATCCTCGGGGTTGTCTTTCCCATGTCTGTGGCCATTTTTGGACCGGCACTAGAGCTTTGTCATCATCCAGCTTCCTGTCTGGCACCCTCAGCTGTTATGGTACACAAGTACATGCTTCCTACTGGCTTTCTGTCTGTGTTCTCAGATCACCTGTCTGCCAATGATCTAGTCTTTGATTTGTCTTTCCAGAAGTCAGGAAACCATGGGGATGTGGAAAAGCTTGACCATATGACCAACAAGGTTTATGTGTCTTCCTTTCTCGGTCTCCATCAGGCAAACTACACCATGATGATGGTAAACTTTGGTCACACCCTGCTAGTAGTGCTTGATAATGTCTTCCCTCACCTCACCACTAACAAGCAGTTGCCGGTGAAGTTGGTCAGAGACCAGGGTCAAGCGCTGTCTAAACACCAACACCAGGCGGCCTTAGACATGGGTGACTCCTGTGCCCGTACCATGGCACTAGCTATTGCAATGCATTGCAGGTCCTGGCTGAGACTCTCCAACTGTATGGCAGACATTCAGCACAAGGTGGCCGATGTCCCTTTCTTGGGCACCGATCTCTTTGGCCTGGGATGGAAAACCCATCTCACAAGGATTGAGAGGTCCGGCACCACCCTGGGTTGTAGAGCTTTGTCTCAGAGGGACCTGAAGGTGCAGGAATCAAAAAAGAAGGTCCTCAGTTTTGGTCCTTTTAGCCACAGCAGCAGTAGCCCCAGCCTGGGCAATGCCAAGCTTGTTCCCAAGGCCAAGTTCTCTGGCCAGGGACCTAAAAAAGAGGTGGGGGGGTAGGGAACAGTCCTTTCTGACCCCAGCAGCCAGTGCCCTTTCCAAAGCTGCCCATTGACTGGTTGGGAATGTCTACCATGTGTCTGTCCATGTCCAGTCCCTGATCCAGCTCCCGGTGGGGGGTTGACTTTGCCACTTCTGGCCACACTGGTCCATCATTACTATGGACAAGTGGGTTTGTGAGGTGGTTGGCAGAAGGTTGCCTTTCGATTTCAGGGCTCTACTACCTTACTAATCGTGTGCTCTGAGGGAGCCGTTGGTGTTGCAGAACACGCTGTCAGCATTGAAGGAGGATGGTGCCCACCTCCTTGCGGAAATGGCTATAGCACCTGTCCCAGACACTCTAGCAAGTCAGGGGTATGTGTCCAGGTCTGACGCCCCATACTAGATTTGCATGATCCCAGTCAGTTCATGCGGAAGCGCATGTTCTGGAGGGTCACTCTGAAGCAGATCATACCATCCCTGGAGCAGGAGAGATGGTTCTACTCCCTGAAAGTCCAGGATGCATTCTTCCACATCCCAGTCCATTTGCCACAGTGGCAGTACCTCCAGTTCCATGCTGAGTGTTTCTCTGTCATTTCCAGGTCATGCCCCTTTGGCCTCTCCTCCATGCCCAGAGTCTTCACCAAGTGCATGGCAGTGGTGGCAGTCTTCCTGCGGTGTAAGGGCATAAAGGTTTACCCATACCTGGATAACTAACTAGTTGCTGGGCCATCCAAGAAGGCCATGTAGCAGTCCAGTGATCTGGCCCTCCAGAGACTTGGGCCTCTTGGCCAGTCGGCCAAGTCCAAACTGATCCCCCCCTCACAGGTGATTAACTTCATTGGGGCAGAGTTAGACTCCCTGTGGACTGGACCCTGGCTCTTACCTCCCTTGCCCGATAGGTTGGGCACTCGTGCCCTGCTTGGGACTTCTGCACCTGCTGGGGTACATGGTGTCCTACACCAGCGTGGTCCGGTGAGCCCACTGGTGGATGTAGCACTAGCAGTGGCAGTTGAGCCATCTGTGGTTCCAGTGCCTAGGATACTTGGACAAGTTGGTTACAGTGACCCAGCCAGTGTGGGATACCATCCAGTGATGGTTGATCCCAGAACATCTATAGGAAGGAGTCCCATCTGTCCAACAAGAACCGACCATCACCCCCATGATGTATGTGTCTGATGTGGGGAATGCACCTGAGGGATCACAGGGACTACAGTTTTCGGTCACCCAGGGAGTCCTATCACCAAATCAACCTACTGGAGCTCCATGCAGTGCATCTGGCTGTGATGGAATTTGCTCCTTTGGTCTGGAGTCAGGTCATGCAAGTACAGACAGACAACACCACGACCATGTTCTACCTGAACATTCAGGACGGCACACATTACCTTCCCTTGTCTCGTCAAGCCCTCCGCACCTGGACCCTTGAGCACAGCCTGGGTACAGACCTCTTGGTGAGTCATTTCACCAAAGCTGACAGTCAGTTGGCATATGCTTTCAGCTAGGTCGAAGAGATGTCGCACAAGTGTTCCAGCATTAGGAGATGGTGAACCACCTGTTCTCCCTGTGGCGCACACCTCTGGTGGATCTATTTGATTCCCGGAGAATGAAAAACAGGCTATTTTTATGCTCCCCCACATTCTGGAACACTGACTGGGGATATCTTCATGAGGCCCTGGACCCCAGTCCTCATGTGCACCTTTCTCGCTTCCCTTTGACCCACAGAGTGGTAGTCACGGCTCACCTCTAGGGCCAAAAGATCAGAAGGTCATGGATTCTAGCCCCACATCAGGTAACACCCATAACTTGCACTGTGGTGCAGTACAAAGGAGGATGCTGCACTGTTGTGATGCTGTCCCTTGAATGAGACATTAAACCAAGGTCCCTTCTGCCCATCTCTGGTCACTGTCCAGGAGGAAGTAAAAAATCCCATCTCACTTATCAAAGAAAAGTAGGGACCTTTTACCAGCATCATGGCCAACATTCTCCATCAATACAACATACCCATTTAACCCACTCCCAGGATGCACCTGGAAACAAGCTGACACAGCTTAATATGCCTTTCCTGATAAAAAACACCACAAATAAATGAATGCATTTATCCTCCAGCATCTGGTACAAGTCCTGGTTTCATATGTAAACAATAAGCCCATGACAGGGTATGCACTAATGTAAAAGAAATACACATCCTAAGGGTGATGAGGCACAAGATGTTTATGCTGCATCCCTTTACACCCCTGGGAAGTGCACTGAGTTTTCTGTAATGCACACCCTATATTTGGTTATTCCCTGTATTTGGTTATTGCACCTATAAAAATGACTCACTGTTACTTTGAAAACAGGCTTCTTGGTGATTAACATTTGTTCTGAAAGGTGACCATTCATCAGTGTGAACTTGATTCATTGTCATGTCATCAGTCTTGGCCACTCAGGTTTATTTTGTTTTCAGTGCTGTTTTATAAAGGATTCTAGTCATGTTTTGGAGTAACTTGATAACTGGTATGCCAGTTTTCAGACACTAGGGAGCTACTGTGTGCTGTCAGAAACTGTAGAAAGCTGTGACTGTCGTACTCTGGTAGTATGTATAATTTTGAACTTGAATGTAACCTTTTATTTACAGTTGACTTTCCCATTGTTAGTAAAGAATTACAAAGAAGGATTTTGTCCACCCAAAAAAAAAAAAAAATTATAGCTTTCATAAACATTTCAAAAAAGTAGAATTATAACTACAGAAATTAAAACAGCCCAGTAAAACTTGGGCATCATCTCTCTAAGGAATATGGTGCCTCAGAACCTACCGTATTTTTTTCAAAGATGCTCTCTCTCGTTATGCTGGACTCTGGCCTCTGAACATTCCAGTGGTAGGGCTTTGGTTTTCACTGAAAAGAGCTGCTGCTTCGGAAGGTGTTTCTGGCTACTTCAACGTGAAGTCCTGAAGATTTGTTGTTTTACAAAGTTTTAAATGTATTTAGTAATACATGGTTGCTCTCTTGTCTGTGTTTTGGCACACAGTAGTGATCTTCTTTGAGGGTACTCTTCCATTAGGTCACACCTTTGACAAACTGACTTTGGCTGCTTTTGAGCCTGCCTTGAGTTGTGACTTACGTTTCCTGTCATGGAAAACGTTGTTTTCAGTTGCAATGACTTCTGCTCGAAGGATTTCCAAGCTTCACATTCTGTTATAAAATTGCAGGATAAAATCATGTAATCTGATTGACTCTTATTTATGTGTAAAATATGGTTTACACATAGTTGAAAAAAGGACTGCTCAGCAGTGAAGAGTCTGCAACACAGATCAATGGGCATTTGGAACACAGGCATTTCAGTTAGCCGTCTACTGCCAGAACTGATCTTTCACCGCAAACATGGCTGCTAATTTTACACTGTAAAAAAACTTCAACTGGGCCCTAAAAATAAAAAATAAAACAAATGAATTAAATGTTGTTTCCCTGATTATCACAGTCTCCTTACATACATCAACAAATTAAAAACAATAAGTATTGATTATAGTTTTCACTATAACTGTTTCTTTGCTGACAGTGAAAAATCCCCATTCTATCTTTACCTGTTTATCAGGGAACTCCCTTCTTCTTTCCCTGACAGAGAGTTAACTGAGTCTCTGGCTATAACAAAGGCCTTTGTTGTCTGTGTGTACAGTGTATTGGGAGAGAAACATTTTGCCAGTGGAACTGAGCAGAAATTTGAATCCATGTATTTTGTGGTAAACATTCTGTACCTTGAATGTGGAGATCACAACAGAGAGAGAAAAAAAAACAGGAAGAAGAAAGAAGGCAATAATACAGTGACATCACTTAGAGTTGGCAGAAGGACTATTTTATCACAAATACACACAAGTAAATCTATTTTTTTCTACATATAAACATGTTTCTCCCAATAGTCAAAAGTAAAAAAAAAAAAAAAGCCAATTTTATAAGCGCAATAGGGCTCTCAGGGGTGTGTGTAAACCATATTTTACAGCACGATCAGCAGCTGAAGTCACTCGGCCATTGGCCTTGTGCCGTAATACACACCTGGCCGTGCTGTAAAATATGGTTTGCACACACCCCCGAGTGCCTTATTGGTTACATATGTGAGACTCGTTATTTGATTTTCCAGAGTCTCTTTGTGTATGAATCCAAGTTTCTCTAAAGGTCGTATCTGAATTTACACTGAATGAAACGATACACCTTCCTGTATATTACCTTGAGCATGCCAGCCAAGGCGAGGCACTTCTTCATACTTTGATTGTACATAGAGTACTGCAATACTACATTATTTGCACCAAGGACTACAGCAGGTCCTCTCAGCTTTTTGTTTTGTTTGCTTTTGGGAAAGAGGATGCTCCTGTGTCTAAACAGTGCCTATCAAAATGGCTGGCGCATTGCAGTAAATTCTGTTATAGAAAGTACAGTAAGGAACTTCCTGGCGTGATCACTCCACAAGGGGTAAGGCCACTTCTGTGGCCTGTTTCAAAAATGTCCCTGTTGCTGACATACGTGCTGCAGCCACATGGTGCACTTTCCACACTTTCACTAAACATTGCAGTTTGGACATCTTCTCTTGTAGACATGCTGGTTTTGGGCTTGCTGTGCAGCAAAGCAGGGCACTCCTGTATCTAAACATAGAGGATTGTGTATGAGCAGTCATACGCAACAAGGATATTATTGTATCGAGAGGTTTCCTTGGTAACAGATGGCCTCGAGAGCACAGCTCAAGAAGCGCTCTCTTACCAAGGGAACCTCGAGATACAAGAATATCCTTGTTTGTGTATGACTGCTCATACACAATCTTTTATAGTGTATGGGCAGTCACAACATAGAAAAACACACAAAACCAGCTAGTGAAGACAATGGAGAATAGAAATGTAAACTTTTTTTTTTAAATTGACACAGTGTGCTTCAGATGTTTCTGCAAGTTCAAGTTTTTTTTTTTTTAAAAAGTCCAGCTTAACTGGATAGAGGAAAGCAACTATGTGGCAGCATTCCAAGTTGTTCTGCTGCAGTGGTGACATCACTACTGCAGCAGAACAATATAATGATGTCACCACTGCAGCAGAACAAGCATATTCCAGGCATGGAATTCCATGCATAGCAGCATGCCACCGTACACTATAATGCACATTGTATTACATTCTGTTATAGGGATTACAGTAAGGAACTTCCTTGTACTATTCCTGGTCACTCCATAAGGGGTAAGGCCACTTCTGTTGCCTGTTTCAAAAATGTATTTGCTGCGGACATACGTGCTGCAGCCACATGGAGCACTGTCCACATTTACACTAAACATTACATAGAAATTGTTGGCAGGTAAGTGCCTTGGCCCAACTAATCTGCCCTATTACCACCAACAATTGCGCTCTATCATGCACTGCTGACATTAGGTTGTACACCTCCTCCCGACTACCAGCAATCCTCTATGCCGATCCCAAGCATGTTTAAAACCTATAATTGTTTCTGCCCCCACTACCTTCACTGGCAAATTGTTCCTCTTGTCCCCTCACCCTCTCTGTGAAGAAGTACTTCCTCACGTTCCCTCTGAACCTCCCTCCCTCCAGTTTCATCTTGTGCCCCCCTCGTCCTTGAGTTTTTTATTTCCTTTGTAATATAGTATTCTCCTACACTTTATTCTTCCCTGTGAGGTACTTCAATGTCTCAATCATATCCCCCCTCTCCCTCCTCTCCTCCAGAAGAATACATATTTAATTCCCTCAGCCTATCCGCGAAGGGCTTGTGATGTAGTTCCTGCACCATTTTGGTTGCTGAGGTGCAACATCATTAATGTCCTGTATAGTGAAATTATTACCTCCTTTTTTCTGTTGGTGAGTCCCCTGCCTATGCATCCCAAAATCCTGTTTGCCTTTCCTGACGCCTTGTCACACTGCCTACCTACCCTGATGTCATCAGAGATGATCACACCCAGGTCCCTTTCTTGCTTGGAGCATGCTATTTCTCATCCCCCCCCCACCCCCCACTGATATGTAGCTCTTGGCAGGGCTCCAGATAAGATTTTATAGGATGAGTACCATACTTTTCATTTTGAAATTGAGGTGAGTAAAATCAAATTCAGATGCGTACAGATGTTGACAGAGTGGAGTGAGGAGTACATTTTTAAAAACAGTGTAGTATTTTTCTAGATAAGAACTGGTCAAGTGACAACAATGCTCCAGATAATGTTGGCAGGTAGGAGTAATTTGCTCACCAGTTTTAAAATACAGTGAGTAAAACAAAATTGGGATGCAAATGAGTGATGTAAATCTGTAAAACAAGAAAATAAAAAAACTTTCTTTTGAATCACCAGTTATGTTATGAAGCATTATTCTTTGATGTGGAGTATTTACAAATGTTTAGTTAGTATTGGTACTCGTCAAAACTTTTTTCTGAGGAGTATTTCCTAAAATGAGGAGAGTAAATCAGGTCGGTACTCCCCTTATCTGGAGCCATGGCACCTGGGTTTTTGTGCCCTACGTGCATTGTATTACACTTTTTTGCATTGAAACCTAGCTGCCAATCCCTTGACCAATCCTTCAGCTTCCTTAGATCTCCCCTCACTCTATCCTGTCCCCCTCATGTGTCCACCCTGTTGCAGAGATTAATGTCATCAGTGAACAGGCACATTTTTCCTTCCAGACCCTCTGCAATATTACCGATAAAAGCATTCAAGAGAACTGGACCCAGCACTGATCCCTGTGGTACCCCACTGGTTACTTTACCCTCTGCAGAGTAAATGCCATTTATCACCACCCTCTGGGTTCTATTATCCAGCCAATTCTCCACCCACTTCACTACCTTCTTTCACACCCCCACCTGTGCTTTCCAGCTTGTTCAACAGCCTTCTGTGTGGCACTGTGTCAAAGGCCTTGCTGAAATCCAGGTAGGCCACATCCACTGCCCCTCTCTGACCCCAGAGTACACTCTGGGCATCATCTCTTGTAAATGTGCTTACTCTGGGCTTGCTGTACCTTGCTGGGCCTTTTGTCTTGATTACTTCTCAGACTGTACCATCCTTCCAGTTTAATTTGTACTGTTTGAGAATCATTTCAAAGATATGGCCTAATGGAGGAGATACACTCGAAGAAGATAGAGCAGTTACATAAGAACTTACTATACCAGTAGATCTTCAAGAGAATCTCCTCCATTAGGCTATGCCATCCCTTCCTCCCTTCTCCTTTTGCTTTCAGTAAGGGTTCTATCAGATGCTGTGCTGAAATCTAACTCATGCATCCTGTATCCAGCCCCAACGCCTCTCCATGTATGCCTTGTGCTAGTCTCATCTCCTGGTTCCCTACAGTTGGAGATCCTCCAAGGCTAATACCTGGCAGGGAACTGAGGAGAGGTGGGGCTGCCCATGCTTATATACATGTAGATGTGGTATGTCATTGTGGGCTGCCCCCAGCTAACAAAGGTCACCTTGTGGTCCTAGTGCTAATGGCTATAGTTTATTTAGTAATACATGGTTGCTGTCTCTTCCTAGCTGTGTTTTGAGATTTTTTTACATGGTTTTCAGTAGTTTTAGAGATTGTGGCCTAGGCTGCAACGGATGTTCTACTCACAGTAACAGTGGTGGAGTTTGGGTTTCCATTGTAACAGTTCCTCTTTCAATAAAGCTGATTTTAAAGTGCTTTTGCCCACATTTTTGAGAACTTTAGGCTTTCATTTTAGCTCACAGTGGCTGTGGTTGAGTGTTACTAATTGGTTGGCTCTCAACGGCTGTGGCCGACAATAAAGTGTTTTTGCCTTATCTTTACAGCACTTCAGAAACTGTTTTTGTCTCACAGCAACTATGGTCAAATGAACTAAAATGGTCAGCTCCCAATGACTGTGGTTGGCATAAAACTGACATTTTGCAATGACTGAAATTGGAATTTTTCTTGTGGTTTTCCTTTTCTGGTCTCATGTCTGAGTCAGAACTCAAACAAAAGCCCGAAAAACATACTGGGCCCACAGGCTTCAGAAGGAGCCTAAGGCCACTGTTTGCCTAAGGCAGACAGGCATACAGAGTGCTAGAAGTGTTTGGGCACAGATCATGACTGGATAAACTATCTGTGTGAAGTGCTTGTCCTGAGACACAGAAAAAGAGACACACTAAATGGCAATTGTTGTCATCACCAGCTTCTCTGTCTAGCTCCAAAGAGTGCTCACTTATCTAAAAAGTTGAGAATACCTCTTTAATAATTCCAGTTGAAACAGCTTCCCCTAAAGATTAGTTCAAAGTAGAGTCTGCAAGGATGCACCCAAAAGAGCATGCATCCTCAACAGGGAATGCTTAGACTAAGAGATAACTCTCTCATACTAGTTTTAAAAAGACTAGAAAAGAATCACATTTGGAGGCACAAAAAGAAAAGGTTAATAAACCCATTGTCCACATTGATGGTGATACCCAGATGCCCCCCATGGAGGCATTCAAACAAATGTGGCACTTCTTCTAGGCCATGAAAGAACAGGCATCAAAAATCCCTCACTTGGCTCTGTCTAGTGTCACAGAGGAGGAGGAATGTTACTTTGAACAGGGGGAAGAACCTTTTACTCCTGAGGTCACAGATGATGAGGAGATAGGCTGACCTCCTTGTCCTGTAGAGGATTTATTTTCATATCCTGGTTTCTTTAAGAGTATTGGAGGATTAATTATCATATTTGCTGCAGAAACTGATTCTGAAGTTGGAGAAAGAAAAGTAAATTACCATAACTCCAGATCTTCAAGAATATCTTCTCCATAAAGCACCACTCTTTGGTTTTAAGCTGGAGGTGCTAGGGCCCTATAGGAGAAAAAGTTTCAGTCAGGGCATTGGCAACACTACTGGCACTGACGCAGCATTATATACCTCATCCAGTAACTGTTGATGCTCTAAAAGCCTGAGTTCTTTTAGCAAGGAGAGTGAAAAAGCATGAAACAAGCACCTGTTTGCAGTAGGGCAAAAAAGAAATGATATAGACAGTGAAAAGAAAAACTGAATATAAATAACCAACAACCTAATAGGATGGGAGGGCAGAACTTTCCTCCCTAAAATGCCACCCCCTGAACTGTGGGCAGGTTGTACACAAAACTATCTATTGGAAGTCCCAAGCGAGGACTATGATCCACAAGCCGTAGATAAACGAGGGGTGAAAAAGACAATTACTGTGGACAGCTGCTCTCATAATGCTGTTGAGCAATTTGTACTGCACCCAAGGTGCAGAATTGCAGTCTAATAATAGCAAGGGAAAACCTTTGTATGCCAGGCGTCAAGGCAGAGTACAAGAAATAGCCATTCTTAAAGAGTGTGAATTTAGGCGTGTGAGAGCAGATGTAAGCAATCCAGAGTACCCTTACCCTCTGATATCAAGGGGGTTATGGTGAGATAAGAGGTTACCATGGAAAAACTGTAACATTGTTTGTACAGAGAAACATTCTAGATTCTGAGTCTATGCAGCTGATACCCCATAGCTAATAAAAAGACCAATTAGGAAAAATGGGTTGCGGTGACCAGGCCCCTACCATGTAAGATCTACATTCACAAACTGTTCTGATTGTACTGTTCTTGTCCAGAATTCCCAGGGAGAAAACTGAGCTGTATCTAACTGATGGCAGCATGTGAGATATATCAGTATTTTCTCTTGAAGGAAGTTGGAAATAGTAGACAATAGGGACAACAAAAGAGGACTCTGGTATAGGGCTGAATGAGAGAAAATCAGACATGAACTTACCAGTCCCTTGGGGCACAGCTTCTCTACCAGTGCCAGCAAGGAAATCAGCCATTGAGGTATAGCCCAATGGGACCACATTGACAGTTCTGTCAGATGGGACAGTAAAGATGTCAGTGTTTTACTGCTGCACTGGGAGTCCAGTTAAAGCATGGATACAGAAAAAGAGGAAAGTTGAGAATAGCAACTAATGGGGATGTACTCTGGTGGGACAGAGAGAAGGTAGATGTACCCTGCTGGGAAAGGAAACAAGTTATTTTTTCTTTTTTTTTTTGAGTTTACTCATGTGAGTCAAAAGGTGACCAAGTCAAAGAGAAAAAGGGAGGAGGCAGTATAAGCTTTAGGCCAATCATCAACATGATCCTTGGGCCAGGCGTGTAGGTACAGTGGATCTTGAGGGGCTGATGGGGCTGCTAGTTCCAATAACTGCTGTACCATCCACTGTGAGAAATTGGATGTTCCCCAAATTAGGGCATTTAGGGTCTTTCGGTGGGTGACCAGACCTAGGTGTGAAAGGCGTAGCCAAGACATGTCTGAGACAGAGGGCCTAAGCTTCTGAGAGAGGTGTCACCTCCATGACATCATACAATTCCCTCATCAGATGCCAAGCTGCTTTTGTGCCCTTATTTGTAATGTTATGACCGGCCCCAACTTTGTCACTTGCAGACAGTTCAGAAAGCAACACATGCATCTGACCACACAAGCAACATTGGTAGAAGAAGAAGAATCAGCATTTCTATAGTGCTTTTCATACAGTTGTATCCCAAAGTGCTTTACAAGCAATGTTAGACTGGTAGTGAAGTGATTGAATGTGTAGTGGCAGCCATTTCAGACATTAATACACACACACAGACTTGGACAATTACATGAACCATTTTTTTATGGAAAAGAGAATGTTGGCCAGGACACTGAGGAAAGTCCCCTACTCTTGTGAAAAGTGCCATGGGCTCTTTTACTTCTACCTGGACACCCACCAGGACAGCACCAGAGATGAGTAGAAGGGACCTTGGTTTAACGTCTCATCTGAAGGACGGCACACCCCAATAGTATAGCACCCCCAGCATTGCACTTGGGTGCCAACATTTGGGTATGAACCCAACCCCGGTGTAGTACTAAAACCCACTACCTTGGGGCCCAGAGGCAGATGTGCTACCAGCAGAGCCATGCTGACACCTGACATTGATAGGTGACCACATGCACCTAGTGCGATGCTATGGTGAGCAACGACTTGGCGAGATCTTCCTTTTCCTTCCCAGCATATCCATCTGTCTAGATTCAATATTTGAAGAGTACAGCTAGGACAGGGGGAAAAGCCTGACACCCCACAGGGTCAGGAGAGGCATCACTTCTGCTATGGGTAGACTGGGATCTCCAGGAGACCCTTCTGGAGCCTGGCAACTGATCTGGATGCCTTTAGGAGCTGGACATATGGAAAAAGGGCATCTTCAGGCTTTCTCCATTGCATTTTTCCATGTTGAATGCCAGAGCAGGATCACCATGGTGTCCAGGCTAGCCCATTTAATGAAAACTAGTGGCATGGCATTTGGGCCTGTGCCTACCATGTATGGTCGTTCCAAGGTCTTATGCATCTCCCTTATGATTTCCTAGAAGAGGAAGTCTTCAGTGGCAATGAGATGTAAAAAGAGGATTCATTATCCTAAGGAAGAAATCAAGGGAGAAGAGGCAAGAACAAATGAAGGAGCTGTAGGAAGAACTAGGAAGAGCACAATGTTGGTCTCCCTAAACCAGGTCTGTACTTGCTCAATCTACTTTCGGAACTGTTGCTGTGACAATGAACCAGGAGGTCTAATGGTCTAAGCAACCCTGTTGAATAATGACTGGGGCACATAAGTCATAGGTTTGAAAGGGATATTAGTGTCAGAAGGGTCCTCTATACTTGTGTCAAGTCAAGAATCAAGTGGTTCACTTGGCATCTTCACTCGAGAGGAAGAGCAAGAAAAGCCTCCCAGCCCTGGAGCACCAACACTGGTGGTGGTGGTCTGGGTGTTCCAAGGGGGAGCCCCTGGCCAGATGAGGACTGGCTGGATCCTAGAGGGCCCTGCTGCTGGGATCTTCTCAGATCCGGGGATGCCTCCAGTATTGGTACTAGTAGAGATCCCAGCATGGTGACTGGCCCCCCCACACTGACGCCAGTAATGATGACACTGAATGCTGCTTTGACCCCAGCACTGGAATCTACTGGCAGCAATGCTAACATCAGTGCCACACTCAATACCAACAACATGAATGGTGTCCGCATCAAGGCCTGCACCAGTGTTGGTGGCAGAACTGACAGTTGCACCAACTCCAGTATGGGCACCACAGGCAGCACCAGTGCCCAAGTCTGTGCCAACAGTCTACATCGCTGTCATCAAAATAGAAGCTGGCATCAAAGGTTCCAACCCCAGCAACAGTGAGGTCTGCTGCTGATTGCTACAAACCATGGTGTGTGCCCTCCTAGTCACCCAGAAGGAGCCAAGGGTGTGCCCAACACCACTACCTGAGACTCCACCATGATCTCATCCTGTGGGGGAGGGACGGAGATCCCAGAATCTCAACTGGCTATGAAATGCAGCTAGCAGAACAAGGGAACTGCCCAGAGACCTACCTGGTGACCTCATGTGTCGATGCCTGCCCTTGAGGTCAGTGAAGGCCATTCCTACATCAGAGCTCAGTACTCCAATTTCCAGTAATTGAAGTGCAAGCAGGTGTTGCAGACCTCCATTTTGTGGTTGAAGCAGCGAGAAAGTAAGAGTAGGGTATGTCATTTTTCCACCTGTTGCACTGGAAAAAGGGGCCTCCTCAGTTTAGCCTTCAGGTGCTGGCCTTTTTACTCGACATACTTAATCAGAAAATAGGAAACTGAAGTAATCAGTGAAGTTCCACTCCCTGTGTGTACACTTGATGGTGGGAAAAACAGAACAGAGGCACTTAAGGCATTATCACATGTTATTGGATATGATGCAGGGTGTTGCACATGCTCTGGTGCAGCACCTTTGCTGGCACCTAATGGAAAGTTTTTACTCCTGTGTGGTCCAAACTTCTCCAGCCTAAGACCAAAGAGTGGGCTCTGTGGAGAAGATTGATTCCTGGAAGATTCAGATTTCCTAATCGTGTTGGGACTGACTGCCACAGAAAGAGTCAGTAAGTAACCTATTCATGACACTTTTAAAAAAGTTCAGTAAAAAGCTTCTACAGTTGCCTGCATCTGCAACAGCCATTGATAAGAAAGTGGAGACAAGACATATAATAACTAGGACTGGTTTAGAATATCTTTACCGACAACTTAATCCTGAAAATCTAACACAGGCTGCTGCATGTGAAGAGGCAAAGACAACTTTTTCTGCAGCATCCCTTGATAAGGATTTCAGAAAAAATGATATACTTGGAAAAGTCATACTCATCTGCCACCCTTATCTTGAAAGGGAGACAGCATTTTTGAGTTACACAACCTATTAGGAAGCACTCCATAAAGCTATGCTACTCTTTTGTGATAAACTGTCCTCTGAGGAGAGGTCAGAGGTGCTGCAGCTTGTTAAAGTATGTCTGAATACAGCCAAATATTAACAGCAAATGGCTCTGAACACTTAGAATACAGCAATCAGAGCCCTAACAAATGTAGTATTACCAGATGGTATGTATGGTTAAGAACCACATGTTTATCTGTGGCTATTCAGAACAACGCTGATGCTTCCCTTTTGAAAGTACAGGTCTGCCGTGAGCTTGTTACCAAAATGGTGTACCCAGTCTTTGACTATGTGGACGTGGTTTATGGCTGTGCCCCCTTACTTTCCTAGCCAGACTGGATACCCTCTGCAACTTAACCTCTGCAGCTCCTTCTGCTGCGTTGCTACCAACTCCCCTCTTCATACTCATCATCACTCACTATACTCCTGTTGTCCATTCTTCTACCTTCATGTCACCAGATCCATTGTTTGGGTTCCTTCCCTCATATCCTCATCCCTACTCTCCTTTTCTCTCTTTACCTCCTGTTCACTCGGCTCCAGGGGTGCTCACACCTTCACCATTCCTCGTCCCCCGCTGAGTAGTTGGCCTTTTCCTAGTGCCTCCCATCACTTTGGAACCAACTCCCTCTCCTTCCACTTCACTGCCTCCCCTGGCTCCCTCAAGCACCCGCTGAAGCTCCTCCCCCACTCCTGTTTTCCCCCATCCCGACTGCTCCTCTTGCAATTACCTCATACCTAGGTGTAAGTGTTGCTGAAATGCTTATTTGTTCCTCATGCCTGGTTGCTTATTTTGCACTATTTTTTTCCTTACTCCTGTATTAACCATATCTCTGGGCGCACTTCATTGTAACTGCAAAATGGTGTCTGTGCTGTGTCCCCCTACTCCCTTCCCCTGTATTGCACCTGGAACTGAGCCTTGGCTCAGTGTGTCTTTCCTAGTCACCAATTTTCAAATCAATAAATGTACAGCTGTTTGGAGATCAGACAGAAAGCTACGTAAGTCAGGTGTCTAAAAAGAAAACTACTTGTAAAACCTTTTGGTGAATAACCTAGCTAGATGCTATGGAATGGGAGGCATGGGAAGACAGTGCTATCACAGGTAGTACCACCATCAACTAAATAGTGCACCTAGGGGTTCAAATAGAGGTTGACGTGGAAAGGGCAAAAGGTAAACATCCACCACAAACAAAAACGAACCCCTGACTGTCACAGGTCACCAAATACCTGTGGGGGGGGGCACCTCTCTTATGATGTCCAGCACTGGCGGTCTGTCACAACAGAAAAATGAGTTCTTGAGAATGTGGGAGAGGACCTCAATCCATCTTTTGTTACAAGCCCAAAACAAGAGTTTCAAAGATTTCAAAGCACATTCAACAGCAGAGTTGCAGCTATTAAAATTGGAAGTTCTAAAGCTGGAAACTCTGAAGGCTGTGGGGACAGTACCAATAAAGGAAACATAAGAGTTGTCAGCAGATAAGGACCACAACTCTGATCCAGTCTGCCCATTTTTTCTACCTTATGAATGTGCCATAGGCCATTACTCTGTCAATGGCCTATTTATTCATACTCATCTGTATTGCTCCCTTATGCCTATCTCATGCCTGTTTGAAGCCCTGCACTGTATTCATATCCATCACTTACTGAGGTAGGCTGTTCCATGCATCCACCACCCTTTCTGTGAAAAAGAACATTGTCACATTACCCCTTAATCAGCCTCCCACTAATCTCATGCTGTGTCCTCTTGTCCTACTATTTTACTTACATTGAAATACGTTAGACTCTTTCACATGTTTGAATGTTTTGATCTATCACCTTTCTCCCTCCTTTGTTCTAGGGTATACATATTGAGATCTGTTCATCTGTCATCATGTTTTCTGATGCAGTCCCTGTACCATTTGGTTGCCCCTGTCTGGACTGCCTCCATTTTGTTAATATCCTTGTGCAGGTGCAGCCTCCAGTACTGCATGCAGTACTCCAGATGGGGCCTAACCAGTGTCTTGTAAAGAGGGATTATTACCTCCCTCTTACAACTTGTGATACCCCCTTCTAATACACCCCAACATCCCTCTAGCCTTACCTACTGCTTTAGTGGTCTTCTTGGATGATTTCAGGTCATCTGTGATGATGATGCCCAAGTCTCTTTCTTCCCTTGTGATTGCCAGCAACTCCTCTCCCAACCTATAGGTAGCTTCAGGGTTTCTCTTCCCCCTCTTGCACTTCTTTGCGTTAAACCCCATGTGCCACTCTTCAGAACATTTTGCCAGTTTTTCCAGATATCTTTTCATTCTGCTCACCCCATCTGGATCATCTACTCTGTTGCAGATCTTGGTGTCATCTGCAAACAGACAAACCTTACCCTCCAGTCCATGTGCAATGTCACTGATGAAGATATTGAAGAGGACTGACCCCAGGACTGATACCTGAGGTACCCCACTAGTGACTTGCATCTCATCTGACTGTATACCGTTTACCACCAACCAGTTTGCCACCCAGTTGACCAACTTCTGACCCACCCCAGGTCTATCCAACTTATTAATCAGTCTTCTATGTGGAACAGTATCGAAAGCTTTGCTGAAGTCAAGGTAGGCAATATCAGCTGCACCCCCTTGGTCCACCACTCTGGTTACTCAGTCAAAGAAATCTATGAGATTAGTTTGATAGGACCTTCCTGTTGTAAACTCATGCTGTATTGGATCCTGTGATACTATGGATTCCAGGTGTTGCACTATCCTTTCCATAAGGAGTGCCTCCATAGTCTTTACCACTATTCAGGTAAGACTGACTGGTCTGTAGTTCCCTGCCTCCTCCCTGCTGCCACTCTTGTGGAGCGGGATCACATGAACCCCTTCTCCAGTCTTCTGGGACCTCTCCTGTGCTCAGAGACTCTCTAAACAGTTCAGATAATGGCTCTGCTAGTGCCACCCTTAGCTCCTTTAGTACCCTGGGATGTATGCCATCAGGTCCTATTGCCTTGTCCACCCTGAGCTTAGCGAGCTCTTGTAGGACCCTTTCTTTTGTGAAGGGACTTGTGCACACCTCCTTCCCCCTGTGTCCATGGTGCTGAGCTGTGGGCCCGGCCCTACCTTCTCCTCAGTAAATACTGAACAGAAGTATCTATTTAGGATAAATGCTTTTCCTTGGTCCTCCTCCACACACATACACCCTTATCCCCTTTGATCTTAGCAATACCCCCTCTGGACTTTCTCCTTTCACTAATGTATCTATAGAAAGTTGTGTCCCCTTCTTTTATTGTTCGTGTTTCCTCAGTTTGGGCCTTTGCCTGCCTTACTGCCTTCCCAGCTTCCCTTAGGGAAGTTTGGTATGCCTCCCTGTCTTCATCCCGCTGCGTTCCCTTACATTTCCTGAAGGCCAGCCTTTTGGCTCTGATCTTTTCTGCTTTGTTTCTTGATAACAAAAGTGGCTTCCTCCTTCTTTTGCTCTTGCTTTTCTCCCTAACACAATGGGATGTTGCTTCAAGTATTGCATCCTTAATGTTTGCCCACTTTGCCTGTATCCCCTGAACAGTATTTTTTCTTGCCAGGGCTGGCTTTACTCTGTTTGCCATCTTATCAAAGCCAGCTCCTCTGAAGTTCCATATTTTTGCCTTTGAATGGGATGATTTCGTTCTAGTGAAATTGAACCATACCATGTGATGGTCACTGGCCCCCAGGTGACCTTCTACCTGAAGATCTGTGATCCTTTCCCTGTTAGTCAGTATTAGATCCAGGATAGCCCTGTCTGTTGTAGCTTGTTGTACCAATTGTTTGAGGCCCTCCCCCTGTAAGGAATCCATTATATATCTAGTTTTGACGGATGCTCCCGCTGGTATTGGCCAATCTGTATCTGGCATGTTAAAGTTTCCCATTATAAGAACCTCCCCTTTAGCTGTCATGTTTTGTATATCTTCTAACAGTAATGTGTCTATGTCCTCCCCCTGGTCTGGAGGCCTGTAGACAACCCCAGTTTGTATGACTGTCCATTTCCTGTTCCCAGGGTGATCCACAGTTCTTCTGGCTCCTTAAGTGTATTCTGAATTTCTGTAGCTTTGATATTTTCATCGACATAAAAGGCCACTCCCCCCCCAACCCTTTTGGCACCTCTGTCTCTTCCGAACAGTACATAGCCAGGTATTGAAGTCTCCCAGATGTGGTTACTGGTGAACCGTGTCTCACTTATGGCTACTTTGTCCAGTTTAGCCTCTGTCATTGTTGCCTCCGGGATCTTGTTTCCCAGACTGCAGGCATTTGTGTACATGATTTTCCATTGGCCTGATTTCAGTGCGTTAGTTGTGGGGCGAGCTCCAGCTTTTCCCTTGCGTGTCATATGGGGAGCTGGACCTTTTTCCATACCTGGTGATGCAAATGAACTACAAACATGCTGAACTCCTGTTTGATCACTGAGGGGAAGGGGTGTTCTTTCCATCCAGTGTATCGAGTGCTGCACCCCTCTCCCCATTTGCTAGTTTAAATATTGCAAAGACATCAAACTTCTGCCCCAATGCACTGACTCCCTCCTTAGTCAGATGCAGTCCATCGGATTTAAAGAACTTTCGCTCCCAAAACTGTTGCCAGTTACCTACAAATGTGTGTCCTTTTTCCTGGCACCAGCCCTTGAGCCACATGTTTAGCTCCCCTATCTCCCCTTCTCTGCCCTCCTCTTCCAGATCAGCAGGATCTCTGAGAAAGACATGTTGGACGAAATGGATGACAGTTTGTCTCCCAGCCTGGTGAGGTGTGCCTTGGTCTTCACAACTGACCGGCTGGTAAGATCGTTAGTCCCTATGTGTACCAAGACGTCAGTGTTTTCTCCTGCTTACTGCATGATTTTAGCAATACGATCAGTGTTTCTCCATACTGATGTTTCTGGGAGACATCTGACCATTACCCCTGGCCGGAGGTTGGTATCAACTCCCCGGATCATGGAGTCTCCTATGATCAGAAGTGTTTTGGATTTCCTTTTTTGCTTTTTTGTTTTGGTCCCTGTTTTGGGTGAGTTTTGTAGTGCTAGCTCTTGTGATGCAGCGTCCTACTCTGCAGTGTCCTCTGCCCCTTTGTTTGATTTCGGAGATAGAGGCAGATACCTGTTTGTAGTAGAAAATGTTTTTTTTTCTCCTCAAGGTATTTTCTGACAAAGAAAATAAGAAGAGTGGTGACCAGTACTTGACTTGAAGTGTGTGTGGCTGTACTGCATTTCCAAGGAATGAAGTAACACTCTAGCCATACTTAGGCAACTGGCTAGTACAATATGTGAAAAAACCAAGAAAGAGGCCCTGACATCAAACAGTACTTGTGATGAAGAAATTGAGGTTGAGTCTGAACTTTAATTAAATCTGGACTCCACACAGAGTCTGCACTTTCTTGGAGCAGAATTAGACATAGCAGTGTAGCATCTAAGAAAAGGAGTTTCTCTACCAACACTGCACAATGTTTGCAAATAAGGGCAGACAATCCCATATGGATATATTACATCAACAAGCAAGGTAATGAAAGAGCCTCAAAACTGTGCAAGGAAGCACTACAAATTTGGGATCTGGCATATACTCTTAGAGTACATATTCCTGCAATCCAGTTGGCAGGAAAGATAATGTTTTGACAGACTCTCTAACCAAGATTGGTCATGTTACGCATGAGTGGTCCCTGAAAAAAGATATTTTGCTCTGGACAGTTTCAGGAAATGGGGTGTTTCTGAAGTGGATCTATTTGCCCATGGGAGAACAGCAAGCTGAAACTTTTGCTGCAGAGCCTCATGTCTGAGAGCAGTACCAGAAGATGCTCTCAGCATGTACTGGAGAAATAGGTTCCTTTATGCTTTCCTACCTTTTGTGTTAATACAGAAAGTTAGAATGGAATGAGTAACTGTGATCCTGGTGGCACCTGATTAGCCCAGATAGCCGTCTTATCCACTTGTACTCCAGATGTTCATAAGGACTCCCACTCTGCCTCTGTGGCGCGGGACCTTCTAACAGTCTAGAAAGGTAAGGTGACTCACCCAAGCTTGGAGTCCATTCATCTGCATGCAAGGTATGTAAAGGGACAGCATTTTCAGAATTGAACCTCTTTACTCAAGTTTTACAGGCCATTAAGGTGGCCAGAAAGCCAGCCATAAGGAAAATGTACAATTCCACATGGAACAGATTCTCAGTTTGGTGTGGGGGGAATGCCCATTCAGCTGTGAATACAGAGATTTCACTAGTTCTGGATTAACTGTTACACTTTATAACTGTCAATTGTTGTACTTCCCCCACACTCCTTCCCCTGATTGTTGCACTGCTGATATGTTTTACCTGTATGTAAATCTATTGCTATATTTTCATATTGCTGCACTTTTGTATGTTTACTGTATGAATAGCTGCTGTTGTATTTTCCTCCTCCCCAGGACACACCTGGAAATGAGCATCAGCTCAGTGTCCTCTCCTGGTGAAACATTTTTAAATAAATAAAAAAACAAAACTTCAACATCCTTGGGCCTAAGACCATCATCCTTAAAAGTGTATTTGTTGGCAATTTCTTCATTTAGGCCAAAGGCCTCAACAGAATAATTGTTTGCACATCCAGTGTTTGAGATCTTTTTTTTCCAGTCTATTATTTAGTCGCCTGGATAACTGGGTGACCCCTCTCTGACTGCCCTCCTGCCCCATCACCTGCCATCCCCCAGTACTTATCCTAACCTACAAGTTTCTCTGTGGCTTGCTCCCCATGGTAGGGCCCTCTGGGGTGTGTGCTTTCCCCAGGGGAGTGAGACTGGTTGCCTTCCTGCAGCAACAATGGTTTTCCACCTGTCTTCTGCCTGAGGGGGCTGCCAGCATGCAGCATTGAGCTGTGTACATACACATATTGATGACCACAGTAGTCCCCCCAATCCCTTAGACAGCCTATACATGCACTGCTGCCCAGCCTCCACTGGGCAGCGGTCAGACAGTAAAGGACTGAATCCCCCATCTCCAAAGAAGGAGAGCTGCCTAGGAGGTTCTTATTGCTTCTTCCCCTGCCAGCCGTCTCCAGTCTGAGCTCTGTCCCATGCTTGGGTTGCCAGAATAGCAAGCGGATACCTTACTACTGTACTACCTGTCTGAGGTGTCAAGAGATTTTTTAAATGCCTCTTGCTTATGTACCCCCCTCCCCTGTGACGAAGCTTGTGCAAGCTTGAGACCTGAACCTGGTCCTCACTCAGCTAATGTTCGGCCTCTTTCAGCCTCTCGCCACCTCTGAGTTAAAATATCTCATCTGGAAGACATTCCTGGTGACTGTTACATTTCCAAGGAGGGTCAATGAGTTATAGACACTATAGATTGAGCCCTCCTTTCATATTTTCCACAGGTAAAAAAAGTGATCTTTTAAGGACAAATGTGCAGCTCCTCCCTGAGGTGGTGTCAGAGTTCCATTCCAAAGTTACATTTCCAGTGTATTTCCCAAGGCACACATGCTGATAAAAGGGAAAATAAATTCCGTACATTGGATGTTAGAAGGGTCCTCAGTTTCTACAAGTCTAGAACAGAGGACATTAAACACAACAACAAACAATTGTTTGTTACATTTGGTGAGGTCCTACAATGAAGCCCATACCATATTATATGTTAATATGTCCCCCGGAGCCACTCATTGCTGTGTAAGAGTGGTTTCACACATGTTCCGCTGGAGCGAGAACAGTGAAACTGAGCTATTTTAGCTCAAGCTGAACGCAAGTGAAACCACTCTTATACAGCAACAAGTGGTGACGAAGGACGTATTAATATATTACTGATCGAGCTCCATCAATAATATGATGTTATTTTTTAAAAACAGTCCCAGAACATGCCCGTTTCCAGGGCATCTGGGCGTGAGACACACGTCACGGAATAAGAGTGCCTCACACTCAGAAGAAAGGAGTGCTTCGACAGCTCAGGAGCAGTCCCTCGATCTATAACAAGGTGGATAGTATCCATGGTAGCTTTATGTTCTACCAAAGCAGGGAAAGTATCCCCAGATGGCATTAAAGCACACTGCCGTAGGAGTACAGCAGCATCAGTGGCAACAAAAAGACATGTACCACTGGCAGAAACTGGTAAAGCTGATCATGGTCCACAGTACATTCACCATTATTACCTGGACACACAGGCAAGAAAGGTTACTAAATTTGGAATTTCTATTCTTCAGAACATATTCCTAATAATCCTAAACCCTCCAGCCCAGGGTACTGCTTGGAGTCCGCAAAAGTTTTACTGAACTATTCTAATTCTTATAGTTAGAAGGGAAAAATACTCACCCTAGTAACAATGTTTCTTCTAAAGGATTAGAACAGCCAGTAAAACTACCCAACCCTTCCCTGTCTCCCCTTTTTAGGATACGGTAATTAGGATCACCGGAATCAGTTCTTGTTATATTTAGCTTGAGCCTTTAATGATTGCTGTTGCTTGTTTCTGTGTAATGAAACCCAGTTTTTTATTGTAGAATTTATGGCACGATAATTGGCATGTCTTTTTTCAAATTAGGTCTTGAGTCTCTTGTCCTCTTCAGCTCAATTGTCTGTTGTTGGAATGCTGGAAGGCTCGAGACCAGCACAGTGAGAGAGAGCATAATTGAAAACGTTTCTAAGCTTTGGGTCACCATATTCCTTGCAGCGATGTTGCACAGGTTTTACTAGTTGTTTTAATCCTTTAAAAGAAAAGTTGTTACTACAATGAGTAACTTTTCTTTCATGCCATTCTGTCCTTTATAAGTCATTTGCATGAAGGGAGGATCTTCATCCCTTTGGGTTCATCTGTATCAGGGGCTTATTCTCTAGTCGAGGTCATAATCACCTGTTTGTGACATTGCAATCTACTGCTGTGGAAATTATTGTGATGTCACAAAATAAGGATTGTGATCTTAGCTAGGGAATAAGCATAGGGAGCAGGTGAACTCTTTAAGGAACAGAGCTTATGTTTTTTGTAAATTACCATAATACACAAAGAGCGAAATAGTAAGCAATTCTAAGTTTTTTCTTAACATTGTATGACAATGTTTAGCTGTGAGTTCATATGTTGGTGACTGAATCCTGTCTTTAGTGAGAACTAGATTGCTCATTTTCTTCCTCATTAAAAAATGATTTTCTTATTTTTCTTCCCCCTCCCCTCAGCAATAATGACGATGAAGACCTTACACCAGAGCAGAAGGCAGAGCGAGAGAAGGAGCGAAGGATGGCCAACAATGCCCGTGAGCGCCTACGTGTGCGAGACATCAATGAGGCCTTCAAGGAGCTGGGTCGCATGGTGCAGCTCCATCTGAAGAGCGACAAGCCCCAGACAAAACTGCTGATTCTGCACCAAGCAGTGGCTGTCATCCTCAGCCTGGAGCAACAAGTTCGAGGTCAGTAGGGAAAAGTTAAGCTGTGTGTCTCACATTCTCTCCTGCATTAGGCTATTCAGTGCTGTGGTAAAATAAACTTGGGGTCTAAGGAATCAACCTTCAAAATGAAATTTTATCAAACCCTTCCAGCTCTGTTATTGAACCTCTATTAAATCTGAATAACAAATCTGCATTTGTTTTTCTCAAAAAGATACCAAACAGAATTTGTTAGTTACAGTAGCTGCATTACCTTTATAAAGCTAATGAACTAAGTTATACAAACATTTAAGACCGCTAAAATGCTGAATGCCCCCAATTGTACATTAAATATCTCTTGTGGGTGGATACCTTTAAATATCTTAACTTGCTCACTACTAAAATGACAGGGGGTGCAAACTGAATAAATAATACTTGCCACTGATAGTTTCTCTGTCCCAGTCTGGAAGCTGGAAGCTAATGCTTGTCTTTCTCTCACCTCTCCCCCCACCCACCCACTCTTTCCGCTCAGTCCTCAAGATCTGAAAGCAAGTACCATTGTCCCCATCCACCAAAGGGTATTGCTATTACAAAGGCTGATAGCTTAACCCACTTCAGTTTTGTCCCCGCAGTCACAAGTATTGGAAAAAAAATTATAGTGTATGGTAGAACGCAGTTGAGAATGGAATTCCATCCTTAGAATAGGCTTGTGCTGCAGTAGCGATGTCATGAGGATGTGCTACACTGAGGACGTCACTAATGCAGCACAACAACATGGAATGTATTCTCATGGCTGCGTTGTTCAAATCACTGGACTTGATGTCGTGGCTGCGGCAGTGAGAGCTGGCTGAGGATATGAGCGGCACCTGAAAGAACCGCTACAGTAAGACATTAGGGGACCATGGGGGGGGTCCTTTTTAATAAGTGCTGGACAGAGGCTTGTATTAATGGTTGTTCATACATGTACAAGGTAGAGCTTCAGTCTCAAAGTTTTCATGGTAATGAGACCTCTCAAGCTGCACTCTCTAAGTCTCTTGTTACCACGGAAACCTCTCAATTGAAACACAGCCTTGTTGTGTGTGTTTGCTCAGCCACAGTCCTCTATGTCCGGCACTAATTTTGCACCTACCTGACTAATCAGGATTTATTAGCACAGGCACAACATGGCTTCAGGACATACCACTGTATGACAGCTGCCCTAGATACTCTGACCATTTAGCTCCATAGAGCCACTGATCGCTGGAGTTATAGTAGGGTCTGTCTGTATCGACCAGCTTAACTAAAACCTGTAGCCTCTGACCATGGACTGCTATTGAGCACGCTAGCCGAACTAGGTCTATCCAATTATTATGTTGCCTGGTTCTTCAGTTATTTAACTGACAGGGAATTTTGGATAAAAATCAACAGTAGTTTGTCCTCTTTGGGGCTAAAATTAGTGTTCTACAGGGGTATGTCTTTTTGAATGCTGATGATACAGTTCTGTACACCCAGAACCCCATCTTAAAGTGATTTTCTTAGTTTTGTTTTAATAAAGAAATTGTAGTTACGTACTCTTTCTTGGAAGTGTCCATGTGTTTTTTTTATTCCATTTAGTTGCTCTGTTTTTTCACAACATTTGCTTCTTGACTAGTGCTCCTATTTCCATGCCCCCTTTCAGTTCTTTGTGGTGCTGAACTGTGACACTGTGATTTCATGCAAGGGAAACAAACATGGCTGTCAACATGTGTGATAGCAGAGATTATACCTGTGATTCTGATGAATCAGTGCTGTTTGTCACTTTGCTTTGCTGTGCATTAAGCTACATGTGATCGCAATCTGCATGTACAAATACTGTTACTCGTACAGTTATTTCTGCTGGTGTGTGTGTGTGTCAGTGATCCTGAACCCCCCCCCCCCCCCCCCCATTCAACAGAAGGTCATCACACATCTTTATGTTCAGATTTGCAGACACACAAGGATGAAATGTAAGGTCTTTTTTAGTAAAACTCCTCCAGCATTTAATGTCCTGTTTTTTATTGTGTTTCTCAGTATGTGCTTCTGTTATTGTATGCCTTGTTACTTTGCCATTATTGTTAACCTGCTTTGAGCAGGTTGGAGACCATTGGAATTCGGCCACCTCAGTGGACAATCCGGTCTACGGCTCCTTGCTGGAGTACTGATCCTCAAACCTCAGGACTGCTCACATGTCACAGCCTCCCTGTCCAGCCAAGCTGTCAGATGGAAGGTCACTGTGGTGGGAAACGTGGTCCCAAGTGTCTTCACAATTCAATGATTTTGTCATATTCATATTTAAAATGCCCCCAAATCAGCTGTGGCAGTTTCTCTGCAGTTTCACATTTAAAGACAGTGGCAGTAGCAGGTGCAATGTTGGTGGAACACCACTAAAAGGAAACAGTACAACCCAGTTTTTGAAAGGCTATCCAAACGGGCCGGATTTTGGATCACAGCCTGCTATCCAGTCAGATACAAAAAATAGGTTGGATATTCATGCATCCCTACTTTCTACCCACTTGGTCATTTTTTCCCTAACCCCCGAGATCCTCCAGTTTCCTGATCAACCTGTTGTGGAGTACAGAGTCAAAGGCTTGCTGAAGTCCAGGTAAAGGATGTCCACCACCTGACCCCTGTCTACTGCCTGGTGACCCAGTCAAAGAAGTTGATTAGATTTGTATGCATTGATCTTCCTCCCACAAATCAATGCTACCTCTCATCCTAGAGACCATTCCCCTCCATGTACCTTACCTACCTTTCCTTAAATATGGTCTCCATGAGCCTGCACACAATTCAGGTCATCAGACTGACCAGCCTGTAGTTCCCCAGGTCATTCCTTGGACCACTCTTGTGGAGGGGCACCACATGTGACATTCTTCCGTCCTGCAGCACCACGCCTGACTACAGGAAACTACTGAAGAGGTTCGCCAGTGGCTGCACAAGCTCCCCTGACTGCTCCTACATACCCTTGGGTGTATGCCGTCCGGTCCGGGTGACTTGTCCACCTTTAGTGCTAGCAGCCCCTCCCTCACTCTGTGCTCCTCTGTCACCACATCTGTGCCCCCTCCCATCTTCTCCTCTCTGATGGCACTGGTCCCTCTTTTTCCCTAGTGAAGATGGAGAACAAGTATGTGTTCAGTACCTCTGCCATACCACCATTCTCCACCCATCTATCCCCTTTCCTAAGCCTAACTATCCTGACACTTATGTAACAAAAGAAGGCATTCTCCCCCTTCTTCATCTCTTCAGTTAATTGGAGTGCCTTTTGTGCCTTAGCCTGCTGCACTGCCTTGCATGCCACCTTGGCCAACTTCAGGTAGTTTTCTCTATCCACCTCACTCACAGTCTTCCTGTATCTCCTCTAGGCTGACCTCTTGTCCCTTACCACCCGGGCAACCTCAGAGCTGAACTAGCTGGGGTGCCTTGGTCCCCAAGTTCTTCCCTCTGATCCTAATACACTCCACTGCGGCAGCCAGTATTGCCTCCTTGATGATGATGATCCATTTTTGGTCCACCCCCTTTCCCACTCGGACACCCTCTAGGTGCATCCGTAGCACCTCATCCATCTTCCTGAAGTATGCCCTCCTGAAATCCAAGATTTTGGTTTTAGTGAAAGGACAGAGCAAGGAGCAACATTAACAGAGGAAGGAGAAACAGTAAAGCTTCTTTTGGCTAAGCAATGTTACTGTTGTGTTACTATTTTGTTTCATGCTTACAGGTTTTGTTATGGTTTTGTGCTTACAGGTTGTACAGTTTACCGATTAATTTTTCTTTTGTTAAAATTGTTTTTTGCAAGGTATATTTTCTTTTAAATTGTTGTGCAGGTTGTCTTGCTGAAAGGAAAGAAAACACTCATTGGGGTGGTGGGTCAGAGCTGTAGCTGATTGTTTATGGAGGGCACAGGCTTGGTCCTGCTCACTCTGCCCTCACCCCACCACCCCACATGCATCATTTCCTTTGTACCAGAGGTTCTGACATCACTTCCCCAAAAGGGCAAAGGATAAATACCTGTCATAACCTTAACTGGCCAGCATCATTCATAGGGGGTAGACACATGCACACACTCATACACACTAATACAAAAGAAAAGAAAAAAAAAACAGGAAGGGAGAGAGACGCATGTAGTGGTGCAATGTACTGGCTGTGGGGTGGCAGTCTTTTGGGAAATGTTCTGGAGGCTGTGATGCTGCCCTGTTTGCAGGCACGTCTCTGATCTGAGGAAGGATGTTGCCTATCTCCAGGATGACCTGGTGAGGATTCGTAAAACCTCCTCCCCCACCCAGGGACCACCAGGACCACTGCTGCTGCCTCAGAGGTTGCCAAGAAAGGGGAGCGGTTGGACCTCGGTGGGCTCAGGGAGGGTGAGGGTAGTGGATCAGAGGCACATCCCTCCAGTTATACTTCTCCACAATTCATATGCCATTCTGGTGGAGCATGGTTCCTCTAAGGAGGCACCCACAGTGGAGACCAAGGAGGATGCTGGGAACCTCCACAAAGGAGACCCAGAGGAGAGTGGCACAGGACCCCACAGGGGAAGGAAATAACTCCTGGTGGGGGACTCAATCATTAGGAGGTTAGAACTGGGAAAGGGAGGTAAGGTGCCTGCCTGGTGCTATGGCTGGGAGGGACAGTATGCGAATCCTCAGAATCACAGGTGCAGCGGCACAGGAGAGAGAGCTGGACATCATTGTCCACCTAGGGACAACTGACCTGGCTGAGAATGGGGTCGGAGCAGTGTAGGAAGGGTTTGTAGAGTTAGGGAGGGGCCTTAGACAAACAGCACGCATGGTAAACTTCTTGGAGGTGCTGCCTATGGCATGGGTGAGGCTAGGGTACTCTGCATCATGGGATTCAATGAGTGGTTGAAAAACTGGTGCAGAGCTCAGGGTTTTGGCTTAATTGGGGACTGGAGGTCCACCTGGAGAGATGCAGGCCTATACTGATGCGATGGTCTGCATCTCTCCGGGAGGGGAACCAGGATCCTAGGTGATAGGTTTAAATGCTTCACTGACAAGCATTTAAACTAGCCAAGGGAGGAGGCACTGAAAAGAAGCATCAATATCCCAGCCTCTCCCCACCCACAAAACAGGGTAGTTAGTGAGGTAAACACTAAGGCAGAGAAGTCGATGGGAAGCAAGACGGGTCAGTGGAGAAAAAGGCAAAGACAATAAGGACAGGGATGTGGCTAAAAGGGGTAAGGCTATCAAAAAATGGAGAGCGATGAGTACCAATGCACGTAGTTTGGGTAATTTGCTTCCTGAACTAGTGGCCTTGATAGAAGAGGAACACCTGGATATCATGGCATTTCAGAAACATGATACATAGAGAACCATGACTGGGATTCCAGTATACCAGAGTACACAATCTACAGGAGGGACAGTGAGGGTAAACCAGGAGGAGGAGCAGCTCTGTATATAAGGGAAGGGATCAAAGCAATGGAACTAAAGGGTAAACAGGGAGGAGAGGAGGCACTGTGGGTCACCCTGGAGACAGGAAATGGCACCACAGTTGTACAGGGGTTGTATACAGACCCCCATCTCAGGAGGAGGAAATGGACAAGGAAATGATAGCAGGAATCCTTAGAACAGCAGAAAAAGGGGAGATATTGTTGATGGGGGACTTGAATATGCCAGATGTTAACTGGAGCACCTTTGCTGCAGCCACATCACAGAGCAGGGTAATTCTTGATGCCTTACAGAGGGCATGCCTCAGACAGCTAGTATTGGAACCCACTCGGGAGGGAGCAATTTTAGACCTGGCACTCTCAAATGGGTACAAAGAGAGGATCTCAGATTTAAAAATGGGTAGCCATCTGGGAACAAGCACCACCAAACAGTGTGGTTCATGATAAACACAGCTGTAGAGTCAAGTCACACAAAGGTGAGGGTATTGGACTTTAGGAAGGCTGATTTGGGCAAAATGGGGGAGTGCCTCAGAAAAGCACTAGCAAACAGGCAAGAAGGTGGGGTGGAGGAACAATGGGAGAAAATCAAAGCTGCCATCACAGAGGCAAAAAGCCTTTGTGTGAAGTAAATAAAACAAAATGAAAGAAAAAAAATCACTATGGTTCTCAAAAGAGGTGGCGGGGAAGGTTAAGGAGAAAAAGATGGCATCCAGGAAGTATAGGGAAACACAGAAGGAGCAGGACAGAGAACTGTACCACTTAAAGCAGAAGGAAGCGAGGAAGGCAGTCAGAATAGCAAAGGTCCAAACTGAGGAAAAGATAGCCAACTCAATTAAGAAGGTGGTAAAACCTTTTATAGGTACATTAGGGAGTGAAGAAAGACCAGGGGAGGGATAGTGAGGCTTAATAAAGGGGAGGGGGATGGGCAGAGGGTGACAGTGACAAAGCAGAGATACTGAACGAATACGTCTGCTCAGTATTTAGAAAAAAAAAGGAGGGGGAGGTACCTAAAACAAATAATAAAAGCACACTGGATAGGGGTGTCGATACCAGTCCATTCACAGAAGAAAGGGTCCTGAAAGAATTCCTAAAACTGAAGGTGGACAAAGCAATGGGGCCTGACAGGATTCATCCCAGAATTCTAAAAGAACTAAGGGGAGAACTAGTGGCACAACTGACTACCCTTTTTAACAAATCATAGGAGGGAGGGTGTGGTATCTGAGGACTGGAGGTGGGCGGATGTGATTCCCCTTCACAAAAGTGGGAGCAAGGCAGAGGCAAGAAATTACAGACCTGTTAGTTTGACCTCAGTGGTAGGGAAAATGATGGAATCACTTCTGAAAGAAAGAATTGTTGAGTACCTAGAGGCCAGTGGGGCACAGGACCCAAGGCAGCATGGATTCACAGCAGGAAGGTCATGTCAGCAAATCTAATAGATTTCTTTGACTGGGTGACCAAAGCAGTAGATCAGGGAGGGGCCGTGGACGTGGCCTACCTAGACTTTAGCAAGGCATTTGACACAGTCCCACACAAAAGATTAATAAACAAATTAGCCAGCCTGGGAATGGGTCCCAGGGTGGTAACCTGGGTAAACAATTGGCTGGACAACAGGATGCAGAGGGTAATAGTAAATGTAGTGCACTCCAAAGAAAGGGGGGTTACTAGCGGGGTACTGCAGGGTTCAGTACTGAGACCAGTCCTCTTTAATGTTTTTATAGGAGACATTGCGGAGGGACTGGAAGGAAAAGTTTGCCTCTTTGCAGATGACACAAAGATCTGCAACAAGGTTGATACACAAGGGGGTGGAAAGGATGAGAAGGGACTTTGCAAGATTGGAGGAATGGTCAAAAATATGGCAGATTAGATTCAATACAAAGAAGTGCAAAGTAATGCAAAATCCCAAGGGAAGGTACACAGTGGGGAGGTATTAATGACAACAAAAATGGAAAGGAACCTGGTGGTAGTCATATCAGATGATCTAAAGGTAGGCAAGCAATGTAAGAAGGCAGTAAGGAGGGCTGGGGGGATACTGAACTGCATAGGGAGAGGCATCACCAGTAGAAAACAGGAAGTTGTTATCCCTCTGTACAGACAGTTGGTGAGACCCCATCTGGAGTACTGCGTGCAGTTCTGGAGATCCCATCTTTGCAAGGACATAGACTGGATTCAGGCAGTCCAGAGGAGGGCAACTAAAATGGTGCATGATCTGCTCCAAAAGTCATATGAAGAGAGACTACATGCCTAATATGTACTGTATACCCTTGAGGAAAGGAGGGAGAGAGGGGACATGATAGAAACTTTCAAGTACCTCAAGGGAATCAACAAAGTCCAAGAGGGTAGCATCTTTCAGAAAAAGAGATGTGCAGGAACAAGGGGTCACAATTTGAAGATATTGGAGGGGGACTACGGGGCAACATGAGGAAGTATTTTTTCATGGAAAGGGTGGTGGACACATGGAACAGCCTTCCTGAGGAGGTTGTGGGGTCAAAACCGGGGGAATTTAAGAATGCATGGGACAGACATAAGGCAATTCTAGTGAGAGATAGGATGAAGTAGGCTCTTGGTAAAACTAGGATCTGCAGCTTATCTGATAGGTAGGGAAATGGGCAGACTGGGTAGATCAGTCAGTCTTCATCTGCTGTCAAAGTCTATGTTTCTGTATAGTGGGGATGCTTTCCTTGCCCATATCCAATCTGAACCACACTGTGCTGTGGTCCCTACCTCTCGGGGTTCCTTGACCGTTATCTCTTGTACGTGATCCCCATTTGTGAGCACCAGATCAAGGATTGCCCCCTCCCTGGTGGACTCGGTGATGTCATGAGTCAGGAACCCACTCTGCATTGCATCCAGGATCACCTGACTCCTGGCACAGCATGTGGCCGGTATACCCCATCATGTCTTGGGCGGATTAAAGTCTCCCACCACTACCACCTCTCCCTTCCTTGCAGCTTCCTGTAAACTCAGCTCCCTGTTCCTTTCCTTCTCTTGGTTGGGTGGTCTGTAGACCACCCCCAACCTCACCTTCCTCCCTCTCTTGGACTGTAGCTGAATCCATAGTGCTTCCACCCCCTTCTGTCTCCTCCCTTGTGCACGTTATCCCCTCCTTGATATAAACTGCCTCCCTCACCACCAGTCACCCTGTCTCTTCTATATAGCTTGTATCCCAGGATCGAGAGGTCCCAGTCATGGTGTTGTAGCTGTTACAAAATGCTGTCCAATAAAATAGAAACATTATTTTCAAAACCTTTTGGGGGCAGCATAGGCAGCTCACCTACATGAATGTGATATTCTCCAGTGGGCTTCCATCATGCAGTAGTGCTCATTGGACAAGAAACTTGATGGTTCTTCTCTCGCCTTCAGTTTTCTAACACATTTTCTAACAGAGGGTGGTGGTAAATGGCTGTCACTCCACAGGGGGAAGAGTGACCAGTGGGGTACCACAGGGATCAGTGCTGGGACCGGTCCTATTCAACATCTTCATCAGTGACATTGCACAGGATCTAGAAGGCAGAATTTCACTGTTCGCTGATGACACAAAGCTCTGTAACAGAGTAGACACACCAGAGGGTGTAGACAGAATGATAAGGGACCTGCAGAAACTTGAAGAATGGTCAAGGGTTTGGCAGTTGAAATTCAATGCAAAGAAGTGCAAGATAATGCATATGGGGCACAAAAACCCTGGCACAATATATCAGTTGGGGGTGAGGATATAGCATGCACCAAGCAGGAAAGGGATCTTGGGGTTGTCATCTCTGATGACCTCAAGGTAGGAAACAGTGTGACAAGGCATCAGGTAAAGCAAATAGGATGCTGGGATGTATAGGCAGGGGCATCACCAGCAGGAAAAGGGAGGTCATAATTCGCCATACAAGACACTAGTGAGGCCCACCTGGAGTACAGTGTACAGTTCTGGAGACCATACTCACGTAGGACATAGACAGGGTAGAGAAGGTTCAGAGGAGGGCAACAAAGATGGTGCATGGGTTGCATCACAAGTCCTATGAAGACAGGTTGAAGGAACTGAACATGTACTCCCTGGAGAGAGGAGGAGAGAGGGATATGATAGAGACATACAAGTATCTTACAGGGAGGAACAGGGTGCAGGAAAACACTATTTTTAAGCGAAAAGATGTTTCAGGACTAGAGGGCATGGGATGAAGTTGAGGGAGGGACGATTCAGAGGAAACATGAGAAAGAATTTCTTCACAGAACGGGTGGTGGACAAGTGGAACACCCTGCCAGAGGAAGTGGTGGGGGCTGAAACAATCACGGGATTTAAGAATGCATGGGATAGACATAAAGGAATTCTAGAGGTCAGGGGTAAGGGGAAATAGACTTCTAGGAAAACAAACTGAACTTACAAGCTCAAATGGGCAGACTAGGTGGGCCATAGGCCCTTATCTGCCGACACTGTCTATGATTCTATGTATCTATATATAGCACTTTGCAGGCATCAAAAATTGCTCAGATAATGCAAAATACATTGTAATAAAAAAAGCACAATTTTACGTCTGATGGATAGCTCATGTGCCCAGTTTTTTCCAGAGCAGATAACTGTGAAGAAATGGTCATATGTTCTGGAGTAAATTTATGCTGTCCGGAAAAATCAGCCATCCTATGTGGTAGTATATAAAAATTTTACAGCATACTTCTGAATTGCCCTCAACCCTTCTCCAAACAACAAAACGAGTATCTCCATCCAAAATATCCTAAAAGCAAACTGTTAATCCATACCATAGAAACATAGAACGTAAACGTAGATAAAGACATAGCTGCCCAGCCAGTCTGCTCATGTCAGTCTAATTTTGGGACTGTGTCCCTGTCAGTCCTCTACTCTCCCCACCAGTCTGCCCCCTTACACACTATTCTCATGTGACTGTCCCATCCCAGTTTGATTCCTCCCACTGTTTCATCCCCAGTGACCAACTTGGGAAGTGTATTCCAGTCCTGATTATTCTTTCTGTAAAAAAAAAAAAATACTTCTTAATGATCCTTCCCCATTCCAGTTTCAAGGAGTTACCCATGGTACTTTTGTTACCACTTAGTGTGAACAGCTCACTGCTGTACACCTTGCTTATTCCACAGAGTTACTTGAACATCTCAATTATGTCTCCTCTCTTTCTCCTGTCCTGCAGCTTGTACATGTTGAAATTCTCCAAGTGCTCCTCATAGGACCTAGCCTGTTACCTCTGTATCATTTAGTGGTTCACTGTTCTGCCTTTAACCTATCTCTGTCCTTTCTTTAGTGTGGAATTCGAAATTGCATGGCGTGCTTCCAAGTGCAGGTAGACTTGGAATTTATTCAGGGGTTTTATTACCTCCATCCTTCTGCCAGTGTTCCCTCTCCCTCTGCACCTCAGCAACGATTTGTCCTGCCCACTGCCCCAATATGTTGTGCCAGTGCTTTCATGTTCTTCATTATAAAGTAGTGGAACTGCCTCCACCAATCGGAGAAGAGCATTACTGTACCTCTTATTGAGCATACAGTTGCTGCCTTGCGTTCCTCCGCACAGCTGATTCCCTCAGCGGTGACTCTCACTTGTCACACTGTTCCTGTCAGAATTGCCATGGTGGAATCAGCTGTGAGAGGAATCCCGATTGAAACAACTCAGTTTATTTAGCCACATAAAAGTTCCCAAGCAACTGTCAGTGCACTTTGTGAATGAGCACTTGTTCAGCCACAGAACTGATTGGGAAATTGTAAGCAAATCAATGTATTTAGGGACAAAACGTCCTGAAGAACTGTCTGTGCATTCTGTGAAATGAGCACTCTGTCGGCCACAGAAGTGATTGGGAAGTTGCAAGCACATTCTATTAAACGATCAGTCCTCTAGTTACAGAAGTGAAGTGGGAAATCTCATGCATTGTATCAAATGAGCAGGCACTTTAGGCAGAACATTTAAGGGGAAATTATCAGTAATTCTATCAACTAAGTGAAAACCTTTTACACTATACCTCGCAGTTTGAGCACCGTTTCCGATTACAAAACCGAAAACGTACTGGCAAAAGTTTGAAATGAAGCCGTTAGTCCCTTTTCTGAATGCAGAATGGAAAACATAGTTGAAAAACTTTAAAATAAATGAAAAAGGTTTTATCTGCCACCATGATTACATGGCGTGTAAGCAGCCACCATTACACACCATGTAAGCAGTGTAGGAATGTAATGAACACTCATGGAATGTACCACCACCATACCCAAATAGCAGGGGAGACCAGAAAAAACGGTACAAATAAATCGAAGCTTTCTCAGCAAAATTTGTATTGCAAAGTGGTGTTTTTGGCTGGCAGCAGTTCCATTGCTTCATAATATATTAATATGTATTGCAAGAGATGTCTGTTATGGGATAAGAAGGTTATCTTGTGCTGTTTTGGCTAACAGAACAGCTCAGCTTTGCTTTGCGGTCCTCATATAAATATCCCCAGGTACTTTTCATTTTATGTGTTTTCCACTACCATCCCAGTTATCTTATACTGTATTCTTAGGTTCTTGTCCTATGGGAATTACCTTGCACATTTATTTTTGCATGAACTGTCACCCCCTCAACCACCTCTCTGGATTTTCTGTATCTTTCTTTATGGTTCATATTCCCCTCCTCGGTTTCCACTCTTCCACAGATCTTGGTGTCCTCTGTGAAGAGGCATATCTTTCCTGGAACCCCATTCCCTGTGTTACAAATATGTTAAAGAGAACTGGTCCTAGAACCAACCCTTGGGGCACTCTGTTCGTGACATTATTTTCCCCTGAGAGTTCTCCATTTAAGACCACCTCTGGGTCCTGCCACTCAGCAAATTTTTCACCCACCCTGTAATATTGGTTCCCACTTCCAGGTTGCCCAACTTCTTTATCAATCTCTCATGTAGAATGGAGGCAGAGGCTAAAGTCTCAACTGCCTGACCCTTATCAATGGCTTTTGTCACCCATCTGCAATATACAGTAGCATTACGGAGGATGGTTTAGTTTTCCAGAGTGCACAAATACACTCCAGAAAAAAAGCCTGTTAAGAAACGTTTAATTGTCCTGCTGTTCATAATGTAAATAGGACAGAAACATAGTGCATTTTTAAAATTAGATATACAGTAATGAGGAGTCAGCTTGCTATTACAGTGACACTCCTGTGTCCAAGTTAGTTGTTTTCTCACTGAATGGGTGAAGTACGAATGACATTATGGAGAACATGCCCCTTGACTCGCTGATGGGTGGGGGTTACTGAACTGCCTGGGTAAATACTCACTGTACCATCCCATTAGTGAGTCCTGGAGTAGCCTTGCAAAGAAGGGCAATCTTTGGCCCTCCTGGCTGGAAGGTAAGGTGCTGATTAGCAGTTGCAGTGATGAGGTGGGAAGACATGGGTTTAAGAGGGAAAGGCACAGTGCACGGCATGAAGCAGCAGGAAAAAAGCCCCGATTCTCCTCTCTCAAGGCCATACTGTATATCCATAGGAATCACTGCACTGGGAAAGAAGGGTGCCCATGACGTACACCAGTTGGCTGCTGACTGAATAACCTGATCTAGATGAAAGATGCATTATATAGAGAATAATGGATAGGTAAGTGTGTGTTATGGATTTTTTTCACACACCCGAGTTGTGTGATAAGCCGTATATCTCGAGAGTGAGGCTCGAGAGGTTTATGTGGTCATCATACACAGAGGGTGTGTGGAAAAAAATCCATAACATCAAACTTACCTATCCTTTATTTTTTATAATTGGTGGTGTGGACTGTATTTCTAGCAGCTTGAAAGAAAAAGATGTTTTTGTGGCTATAATGCAGTTTTAGTTTTGAAGAAATAGAACTGTACATGAAGGAAACAGAGCTGAAAATACTGCAGTAGAAATACTTTTTGTGAAACAATGGGATGCAACAGTTTTAAAGTCTGTTTCTTTGGGGACTGTCATATCAACCGGATTTCGGGTTACTATGAAGTGTCATAGCAACTGGATTTGGGGTTATTATTACCTTTGGAGCATAATAACCCGAAATCCGGTTGATCTCCTTTTTTAACAATACAGTAATCTGGTTGATATTTATGGTCACCAGTAATTACACAGTAACAAAGAACTGCAAGAATATTGGTTTAGTTCAGCTGGTGCTGTAAACATAATTGTCTGGATTGAAGTAATAGCACTGTGTATTCAGTGGACAAAGCATGAGTTGTACCACTTAACAAGCCTTTCTAGGAATGCTCTTTCAACCCAAGATTCAACCTCTTGTTGTACGTTTCATGATTTGACCCCCTTAAAAAGTTAAACCATTACTTGAGTAATAACATTTTTCTGTGTGTGTACTGCTGCAATTTAGGATCTTAATGGCATGTTGAAGCTATCTTTCTTCGGGGTGTTCAGTACTCAGGAAAAAAGTTTATAAGTGCACTTCTTTCAAAGTCCTACCTGAAAGATTGCTACAGATAGAACTAAAGTAGAACAGAACATACAGTGTACTTAAATCTGTCTCTGCCTTTTGTTTATTTCAGAGAGGAACCTGAATCCGAAAGCAGCTTGCCTAAAGCGAAGGGAAGAGGAAAAGGTTTCTTCAGAGCCCCCTCCGCTTTCCCTTGCAGGGCCTCATCCTGGGATGGGAGATGCATCCAATCATCTGGGACAGATGTGAATACTACAGGTATACCTGTTATTAGATTTTTACAATTTACAATGGTACACAAGCTCTGTGGTGGGATCTCCCTTCTGCATTGCTTGGTCATGCTCCCTGCTGTTCGCATATTCCTAAATGGAACTACCCAAGGCAGTGATTCAGGGTTTATAGAACTAGGCTGGAGGCAGTGGGTTTTGTTTTCCCTATCCCCTCGTCAAGTACATTGTGTTATTAAGGGGGACGGGAAACAATTTGAAATATTAGTGCATTCAAATGATTCCTTGTGTCATTCAGTCCTATTCAGTCTTCTGATATATTTTGGCTGTTTTTTTTTCTCTTCAGAAAGGCATTATTGTGGATCGTGTAATGATATGTAAATCTATTTCCTATCTTCTTTAAGTCATCTCTCTCCTTTCATCTTAAAGTGAGCCACAGTAGAATCAGTGCCACTTATGGAATAGTGCTGTGGTGCACAAACAGGTAGGTTCAGCCTCCATGACTGAGGGCAGGCTGCCTATGATGCAACCTGAACTATATATGTGAAGTGGGAGCCCTGCTGACAGGATCCAACTTGGGGCTCTTGCATGGCAAACGTGCAGCTCCCACACCATCAGGCAGGCTTAGCAAGTATATTTTATGACTGCATGAACCCACTTGGGGGGGCTCACTTTGACATTTGGTCACTGGTTTCCCAATGTGTCGACTACTTCTGTAAAAATATTAACTTCTCAAGAGGGCTATAGTGTTTTTCTGTCTTGAACACAAAGGGCCAATGGTGTAAATGTAATGGAATAACCTACTCCTGCCATGTAGTTTTCTCCAGCTGTCACATATACTTTTAGCCTTGGAAAAAACAACTGACATATATATATATATATATATATATATATATATATATATATACACACACACACACACACATATACATATTGCAAAAAACGTTGTTAATGCATCAGTTAGGGTTGTTACTAAAGTGACAGAAGCAGGGAAATGGGGTGTTAGGGTTTCCGTTGATTTATTTATTGAAAATGTTTCGCCAGGATAGGCACGCTGAGCAAAAAAGATGCTCGTCTCACGGTGCGACCTGGGGGGAGGGTTACAGAGGAGGCAGGTATACATACAGTAGAAGAGTTTAGCAGTAATGCAATACAGACAATATACATTGATTGGAGGTATTACAAATTAACTTTTTACATAAGATGAGGATTACAGAACAATGAACAGTACTGACAGGGTAAATATGACATAGGTAAAGGCAAGGTAAGAGCAGTATAAACAGTGCACAACAGGGACAAGGTAAACACGTCATAGGTATACATATCAAGTGTACAGGCATGGAAGGAGCAAGGCATAGCAAACAATACAAACACGTCAAGGGTATACATATCAAATGTACAGTCATGGTTGGAGCAAAGCAGAGCAAACGTTACAGGGGAAGGGTGAACATACAATGGATACTCTAAGGGGAAACACATTAGTTACGTAAGTGCCATTAGCTTACTAGTGTGACAGGTCAGAACTTGAGTGCCTGTGCAACCATGAGCTGCAGTGGGAAGCACAGGAGCCTGTTGGAGTTGGGGGGGGTAGTATGCTTAGGAGCGTGGGGGTAGGTGAAGGTGATGTGAGAGGGAGGGCGAATGGATTGGTCCAGAGGGTGAGGTAAACCCCATAGGTGAAAATGTTCAAATCTGACTCAGAATGCCATTCCACACAACAGGTGTGAAAAAACATTTTGGGCATGATGTGAAAAATGACCGCTGTACTATTTATGAGGTGGTTTAAAAAAATGGCTTTGTTGAAAATCTGAGTCAAAATATGAAAAATTACCAAAGTTACACACACGTGTAGAAAAATTTAAATGAGTGTGCATAACTCTGTCATTTTTAGAAATTTTTTCACCAGATTTTCAATATAGGTTTTTTGGGACCCCACCTCATGAACACTGGCACTATCATTTCATTAATCAGTCCCAAAAGGTGATTTCGCACAGTGACCATGAAATCCCCTTCCAGGCCTGAGAAACAAAACAACAGTGCCAGTGTTCATGAGGTGGGGTCCCAGAAAGCCCATGTTGCAAATTTGGTGCAAAAATATCAACAAATGGCTGACCTATCAACATAAGTTCAAAACGTCATTGACAGCCATTATACATATGGTGCTTACCTTGATTCTTCAGTTTGCGGTTCGGCTTTGAAGAGTGCAGACATGTCCCAGTCCACAAAAGATGACAGTGGATGACCTCTGGAGGTAGAATGAGGCAAGGGGGTGGGTTGCTCAGTGGGAGGGCCAGGATAGGGGCCGGGGGAGACGACGTGGGACCGTTTTTTTTTTTTTTTTAGGAAAAAAGACATTGGAGGACTGTTTTCTTTTTTTACTGGTGTAATAACACATTTCAGGACACTGGGAGTGGGCTCCCTAGTGTCCCAGACTACTGGGGGGTACACATATGGGGACATTGGGAGTGGGCTCCCCAGTGTCACACACTGCAAGAGGAATGGGGTGATATCATTGGGGAAAACTGGGAGTGACCTTCCCAATGTCCCACACTGCAAGAGGAAGGGGGGATGACACTGGGAGTGGGCTCTCAGTGTCCACACTGGCCCAGGAGGCGTTCAGTTCTGACAGGTTGGGCCCTGCTGTGACAAAAAAAAAAAACATTTTTCTCGACACTGAGAGTGGGCTCCCCAGTGGCCAACATTGGTGGTGGTGGGGGCTAATAAGCATGGCAATGGGAGGGTGAGGGGTTTGCCACTGGACACTGGGCAACATAAGGGGGAGTGCCACTAAACGCTAGGGAGATAGGCAAATAATGGGTGTAGGGGATGCCACTAGACAGCTAGACTTCCTGTGACATTACATAACCATGCCTGTAAAAACAAGCTACCTTCCCACGAAAAGTAGCTTATTTATGAAATGGCGCATCTATTTTGTCAGCAAAATGTAATAACTTTTGAATGGATTAATATTTTTTCACCAAACCTTCAAATGGCACATCTGTGAAGCAAAAGCTTTTAACCCTGAACACTTCAAACCACAAACAAAACCTGTTTTAGAAAAACGGTTGTCAAAAGAAGCTGAAAAAAAAAATGAAAAAAGGCAGTATAATTTTCTGTTTTTCACCACTCTGTATATCAGAAACCACAAAAGAGATTCACACAAAATTTGGCATGTAAAGAGACCGTCCCCAGGCCTCAAAGCATGCAAAATTCCGTTGAACTGTTACAAAGTTATTAAATTGCAGAGTTTGAGGTTTAACATGAAACTGCCCGGCCAACCCTATCAATACATATATACATATCATGAAAATTAACTCGAACATTGAAGTTAAATGCTGTGTCTTTATTGTTTATTATATCAAAACCCACATAATTGCTACTGTTTCTCAGACCTTATGTTTTGTCAAGGCAAGTGATAAATCTGTGACCGCTACATGCCAGTATCCAAGATCTTCTAAAAGATAATCTCTTCCCTAGAATCACGCTCTTTGTTTGTAGGCCAGAGGCATTAGGACCCTTTGGGAATCAAAACTTTTGGGGCAGGTACATGTTGCCGATGTATGGCTTAACTTGCACATTGCCATCATATTCAGTGATGTGTTCACATCCCGTTAGGAATAGGGACTTTGTTACCTCCCATCTTAAGTCTGTTTGCTTTTTTGTTGTATTCTCTGTGTCAATACAGTCATGGAGTGGATGTGGACACACAGCTGAGAATAAAAGAGGGAATATAAAGAAGGGGCATCTCATGATCTTTTTCTGTATAAATGAGAAACACAAAACAAAAGAGGAAAATGGCAAACTGAGGAAGGGGAAGGATTAAAGGATAAAGAGAAGGCAGACGTACGGAATCAGTATTTCTATTTGCTAGTTACAGTAGAAGATAAAGGGCCATTACCAAACTATATAGTCACAGAAGGGGGGAGGGGAAGAGGATGGCTTGTGTTGAAAATACAGGGGAGCTTACCACGGCTCAGCCTCCCTAGCTGTGAAGTGAGTCCTGGTAGCTCAGACATTACTGCCCTTGGCTTATAATGAGAAATGGGATTCATTTTAAAGATAGCTCCTTTATGGGCCCCCTAGCTCCCGAAGCTCATAAAGTGTAGTTCTAACACTGATGTCAGCAAGGATCCAGTCTCAGAGGAAAGCATGCTGAAAGGGCTGAATGCACTGAAGTGGACAAGTTCATTGGCCCAGATGGGCTGCATCCCTGGGTACTGCGTGAGATGGGGCAGGTCCTAGCTGCACCATTGCCTGAGCTCTTTTACAGTTCACTGTGGATGGGATACTCTACTGAAGGACTAGAGTATAGCAAATGTAGTTTGTCTGCACAAGAGCGGAAACAGGGTTGACCTTGGGAACCACAGACCAGTCAAATTTCTATAGTAGGAAAGATGCTAGAAACCCGAGGGGCTGGTGGATTTCCTTGAGGCAAATGGAGTTCTGGATTTCAGACAGCCTGGGTTCACAGGGAGAAGGTCATGTCAGATGAACTTAATTGGCTTCCTAAATTGGGTGGCAAGCTAGACAAGGGGTAGGCAGCTGACATACTGTACCTCAATTTCAGTAAAGCCTCTGACTCTGTCCCACATCAGTGACTGGTTAAGGTGCTGGGAGACCTAGGGGTGGGGAACAAAAGCATGAGACAGGTAATCATATCTGATTACCTAAAGGTGGCATGGCAGCGTGACAAAGCAGTGAGGAGGGTTAGTGCGATGCTGGGGTGCATAGGAAGGGGTATCATCAGCAGAAAGAGGGAGGTGGTGTTGCCTCTATACAGATTGTTGGTGAGATCCCACCTAAAGCACTGTATCCTGTTCTGGAGAAGACATCTTGAGAAGAATATAGACAAAGTGGAGACTCTACAGATCAGGGTAGCTGTAAAATGGTGCAGGGTCTGCATCAGAAGCCCAACAAGGAGAGACTAAAGGACCTCAGTATGTACACCCTGGAAGAGAAGAGTGAGAGGGGGATATGATAGAGACCTATAAATAACTAATGGGGGTAAATAAGATACCAATGGGGAATATTTTTCAGAGGAAAGAAATGCACAAGAACAAGGGGGCATGCAGTGAAGCTGGAAGGGGGTAAAATTAAGAGAAATATGAGGATGTACTTTTTCAATGAAAGAGTGTTGGATGCCTGGAACAGTCTTACAGTGGAGGTGGTGTGAGCAAAAACAGTGGTGGGATTCAAGAATACATGGGATAGGCATAAGGGTATCTTAGTGAAAACCAAGGGGGGGGGAGCTGAGGATTAAGTAGAATCTGCAGTGACATTATAAGTGAGGAAAAAAATGGGCAGGCTAGGTGATCCTTATCTGCCATCAAATCCTATGTTTCTATTTTTGCAGAGTAACTTGGTTTGCCTATAGGTTTTTGTGTTAATTCACAGGCTGGTGGTGACAACCCTGAGGCTTTGAAAATGGTGGCCACTGACAAAGCAGCAATAAGTACACATGTTCTTTTATTGAAAACATGGTTACCACTGAAAGAAGAATTCATGGTTCTCTGTTGGAGAGTAGGGTCTGGACTGACATTCTTAGCCAAGAAAGTCTGCAGATACATGTAGCGGTAGCAGCAGCACAAGCTCTGTTGCGTCATATGCAGTCCTTAGCTGGTATTAGGAAGAGCTGTTGTTTCACTGAGCCATACAGGCAGGTTTCTACCAATGAGCTGACTTTTGCCCAAATACTGGCCATACAGCAGTCCAAAAATACCAAGAAGATGCTCTTGTCAGTGACTACCATAAACAGCACTAGACATCAGCAGAACAACTTTTTACAGTAGTGTTCCACCATACACTATATATAGAATAGTGGATGGGCAACCATTTACAAGGCTGTGTTTCCTTGAGGGATGTGATGACATCAGAGACCTCGAGAGCGAAGCTCGAGAGGTCTCGCTGATGTCATCAACATCCCGAGAGAAAACACAGTTTTAGTTGTGATGGCTTAATCCACTGCTTTATGTAGTATATGGGTTTTGGTTTAGCTTCACATAATTTTATTTATATAATTACTTGTGGGTGCTGCTCCTTTCCGCTGGTGCTCCTGCTCGCTTCTCGTTCCCGCTGCTGTCACTTATGATCGGTCCCGCTTCTTGCTTTCACTTTTCTGCACCACTTATTTTTAAAAATAAAAAAAAAACAGTTTTTTCGAAAGGGAACCATGTATGGCTCTAGTCCATGTCCCAACTCTGAACTTAAAAGTCGGTGACTGTGCTGCCCGGCGCTCGCTAAATCACACCACCATGTTTGTCTCTATTTTGTACATCAAGCCTAATCTGAGCCAATCAGGTGGCAGGTGAAAGTTAAAAAGTTATACTATCGATGTGATGTCAGAACGATAGTACAACAACTTTTTTGACCTTTGAACTGTCCTACAACAAGATTTCAGCAGTTGCTGAAATCCATGCACAATTGAAAGCACCCATATACTATATCATGCTTCTGTATATGACGTGGGAACTGAACTGCTACCTATTAATTATGGTTGCAACCAAGCCAACATTTAACTCCCAGTTCTTCTGGATAAATGTATTTGTGCAATGCTACCTGATGAAGTGGGTTCCATGGTTTAAAAACAGTATGATGAAACATCTGTTGATTAGTTTTGAAAATCACTTTGGCCTCTAGTAAGGTATTCTTTTAATTACGTTATGTAGGGGCTTAGAAAACATACACACTTTATCCCCAATCCAAGGAACTCGAATTAGCCATAAATCCAAAACAAAACTATGGTACTGCAGTCCAATATGGTGGGAGGAAAAAAAAAACTTTCTTTTTTGAAATTGGGAGAAAGGAAACTTGATACTGGCAATAGTTATGTCTATTTTGGCTTAACATTAAACAGAAACTTATACTATAAGGAAAGTTTAAACCAACAAAGACGAAAATGAAGTAAAATTGGCAAGGTATCAATAGAGGAAATATACTTTATTTTCTATTAAAGCCCCAATTACTGCGGCAAAGGCAAAAAATTCTATCCCATGCGCTTTATGGTGCAGAAATCTGGTCATTCTGTATGCTCAGAATGATTTGAAAAAGTGTTAAATCAGTCCTATTAATCATTGCTCTCTTTGCTAAGTGCAGTTCCTGCCACTATGGTGAGAGCCAAATTAGGTGAATGTACAGTAGCTTAAACTCTTTAATGTAAGCTAGGACTTTCATTTACTGGCAGAAACCTTTCAAGCTTCCAGACAGTAGATTACCCAGAATTATACAGTGGCAAGAATGAATCCTGGCATCTGATTGGTCAGTTGACCATCACAGCAGGGATGTTATCCTGGCATAACATCCCAGCAGATTCTTTGCTTACCATTGTTGCTGTAGCATTATTTGCATTAGCAGTGTTGCTCTAGCATAGTTTGCATCAGCATTGTTTCTCTAGCATCATTTGCATTAGCATTGTTGCTCTAGCATCGTTTGCATTAGCATTGTTGCTCTAGCATCGTTTGCATTAACATTGTTGCTCTAGCATAGTTTGCATTAGCATTGATGCCCTAGCATCATTTGCATTAGCATTGTTGCTCTAGCATTGTTTGCATCTTCTCTTAAGAAACAGAAATATTTTAACACACCAACAAAGACATTCTTTAAAATTTTTTGTTTTATTCTGTATAAAACAACAAGCCATTGTATCATAGGAATGATGCCTTCCAGGGTGGGTGTTATGCTGGGATAACATCCCTTCTCGGGTGTTGGAGACCCTCGGCCCAACCACCCAAGGCGGGATTTTGTCCCAGCATAACACCCACCCTGGAGGGCATTATTTCTCTATTACCTTTTTTGAATTCTTGTAACAAAAATGTATGGGTGGTGTAGGTTCCTTGGCTTAATACATTGTTAAAGATGCTAATCATGAATGGGAAACTGTATCTTTGGGACTTCCCTAAGGGGAAGAAATTTCAGACACTTTTAAATAATTTGTGAAATATAAACGTACTTAACTTGATAAAAAGAAAGACGTGGATGGAATAGGTTAAGAAATCAAAAACTAGTTCTTGCTGTGCTAGGAAACAAAGTAATACTTGACTTTGAATCATATTTACGTATCTTACAGGATCTCTCTTTAAGGACAGTAGTCCCAAGAGTTTGGTTCAAATGTAGTCTGACTTCCTTGTTGTCAGTTATAATAACATAAAAGATTTAGCTAAAGGTATTTTGGGTACTGGAGTCGAAGAAAATGTGCTACACATAGTTCTAATATGTCCATTTTATGCCTCACTAAGACCAAAATTTATTGGTAAATGTTGCAAGTTTTCCGCAATATTTTTTACTATCTGAAGAATGTTTGACTTTCTTACTAAATACTCATCATCAAATCCAAATTTATAGAATTTAAACATTTCTGTATTCCTTGAATCAAAAAAGGGAAAAAATGCACCATTTGACCACAAAAATAGTTTCTGATTTTTATAAAGTCACTTTGAATTAAATAATAAGTGAATGTACATCATGTATTGTTATCATTATATATGAATGGAACACTGGTGAAATAATTCAGCAATCTGTATATTGTAAATGGGAATGATTTTTACTTGTATCTGTTATTTTTAAACTTTGCAATGGTTTTGATAGCCAAACAAATAAAGAATTACCTACTACCTATGTTACGTTAGGGTCATCTTTTAAACAGCCGATAAATTTTAAAAATACTGTAAACTGGTACAACCAATTCTTAATCCCGGCATTCCTATATTGAGGGAGAAAGGCTTGTCGAAAATTAATTCTTACTGTATCAGCTAGGATCTAAATGCAGATCTTCAGCAAGGGTATCTCTTGCATCAGGCCACACCTATGGAACTGTGGCCACTAGGCACTAGGACCACACGTAAACTTTTCTAGCTAGCAGCCCCGTGCCTGCCTCAGTTCTTTTCCCGCAGTTGACTATCGCACATCGTACTCCTCAGAGACACTGCAGCTTCAATTGACTGCCAAATCTTTGATTTCTTTTCTTTCTCACCCTAGTTTGTTAATCACTTTGTTTTATAAAGTGATTTTTTATTTTGTTTATGTCGATCGATCCAAAGAAACTAGAAACATGGAATTTGATGGCAGATAAGGACTGCTTGGCCCACCTAATCTGCCCATTTTCCTACCAAATGGATAAGCAGCAGATCCTAGTTAACCAATAGCCTTCATTCTCCTACCCCCACTAGAATTGCCTTATGTCTGTCCCATGCATTCTTGAATTCCCCCACTGTTTTTGACTCCACCACCTCCTCAGAAGGCGTTTTCATGCATCTTCTGTTATTGCGGGTGCGGTCAGAAGTTCAATGAGAAGAATGACCATGATGCCTGTGTCCACTGTCTTGGGGAGGCCCACAGTGTTAAGGTCTGTGAGGTCAGTCGTGGATTCAACCAGGCTACCCGGCAGCACCGTCAAAAGACCCTAAAAGTTTCTGCGTGAAACAGAAGGTCGCCCAAATGGAGAAGGAGCTCCAGGTCAGAAGCTCCTCTGCCTCGCCAGCTCCATCCATGGGCTGCCATTCCTCCAAGATCCGGGACAAATCTTCCAGCAAACACAAACACCGGGATACAGATAGGAGTAAGGAGAAGTCCTCCACGACTCGTTCACAGTCATCGTTTCGTGCGCCGGCCACGGCTAGGTCACCGACTGCTTCAGCGGTAACTCCCACTGCCACCCACACCCTCTCCTCCACAGGGTCAGCTTTGACAGAGTGCCCCTCCAGGCCTTCCTAGGCCAGCAGTGGCTCCTCGGTGTTTGGTCTACTTTCATCCCTGCCAACGTTCCCACCCCGGCTGCTTAGGCCCCTTCTCTCACAGGGGCACCAGCCTGGGAATGCCACCGGTCCTACTCAGGCCAGCAATGATCTGTTGACATCATGCCTACTCACACCCCCACCAATGTTCCAACCCCTGCCGTCCTGTTCCCTCCTCACACAGAAGCAACAGGCATTGGGTTCTGCTGGACCTCTTTTGGCCAGCGATGGCCTGTCGACACCAGGATTCCCTCTTCCCCCATCATCTCCTTTGCCCATTACACTGACTCTGGGGATTCAGCCCCACCGTCGACACTACTGATTGTCCTGTCAATACCAAGTCCTCAGCCCTTTGCCTCAACCCTACAGGCTGTACCACCGATGGCTGGGAACCATCCTCCCATCTGTGCTACAAGGCCCTCTGGCGACGCTGGTTACCATCAACGTCTACACAATGCTTACCTCCTTTTGGAAGTTTATGTATCACCTTGCTCCTCCTCCAGATCTGTTGAAGCCGGGGCCTACAAAGCCGACTCCTACTGTATCATCATGCCCCACACACTCTCAGGTGATGATGCCTCCTGTGCTCTTACAGAGCCAGGAGATGAGGGTCAGTACCATCCTGACATCCTTACCACTCAGGAGGAGGATGAGGATGAAAGTGCTTGGAGCTGCCCTAGCTCTTCCTGTACTATTTCCTCAGGGGGTGAGAACTCCACCAAGTATACTTCGAGGTCCCCCCGATGACCCCTCCTTCGTCTCAGTAATGAGTCTGCTTCAAACAGCTTTGGGTTTGATGCTGAGGAGCAGAATAATACCAGGAGGAATCTGACAGAGAACTTGGAACTGCCAGACTGTCCCCCCGATTATTCCTCCTCTGCTGGCTGCATTTGAGGATGCCACCATGGCTGCCTGGCATAGACCAAATATGATTCCTGCTGTGCCCAGAAAAGCAGACAAATTGTACCAGGCTCCCTCTGGGAAGCCTTTTTTTGCAGAACAACCACAGGCAGATTCAGTGGTGATAAATGCTGTCCATAATAGGACCAAGAGGCCTAAACACTTCAGCTCTCTTCCCTCAGATAAAGAGTCCAGAAAACTGGACCTTCTGGGAAAAAGGGCCTGTGCCTCTACCACTCTGACCGTCAGGGTTATTAATTACATTGCTCATATAGTCAAATACCAAAACACGGTCTGGAGAAAGGGCAAAGCTGCAACCCAGGCCATTCCAGAGGGTCTCCAGAGGCAGGAACTCCTTAATGCCTTCCAGTCTCAGACAGATGTAGACAAGCATCTTTTATGGTCTGCCCATGATGCTGCCGATGCCTCTATCAGACCTGCTGCAGTTAGCATCTGCCTGAGAAGTCATTCTTGGCTCAGGGTCTCTGGATTTGCTACTGATATGCAGCAGTCCAAGCAGTCCATCACGAATGCCCCTGTCCGAGACTACAAGCTCTTTGGGGCAGATGTGCAGGACGTCCTGTCTGACATCCCGGCCTCCAGCAGGACCCTTCGGTCAGTTCATTCATTATATCACACCCAGCCAAAAAGTATCCAGAGGGTGTCCTTTCAGCATGCCACCCAAAGGCCCAGGCCTGGCACCTGACCTCAGAACAAGCACCAGGCAGCTACAGCCCTGCCTACCCTTACCTCCATCACTGGGAAGGCCCCCAAAGGAGGAGTGGCCCTGGTCGCAGGTGCTTCCTCAGCATAACTCCTTCTTAGATTCCCTCAGTCCAGCATTACAGGAGGTGGTAGTCGGAGGTCATTTCTCCCTTTACCTGGACAGGTGGAGGGAGATCACAACAGACGCTTGGGTCCTGCAGCTCATAGAGCAAGGCTACACTCTAAAACATCTGGAGTGGCCTCCAGTACATTCAAGCCACCCTCCAGACCACATTCCAGTGCTGCTGGGGGAAATCCACACATTGTTGCAGAAAACAACCATAGAACCTACTCCTAAGGAGCAGAGAAACAGAGGGTTCTATTCCCACTTCTTTCTGGTTCCCAAATCCACAGAGGATTTACAGCCTATCCTGGACCTAAGAAACCTGAATTTCTACATTCAGTACAAGAAGTTCAGGATGGTGACCCTACAAGGCCTACTGCCTTTACTGCATCAGGGAGATTGAATATGCTCCCTCAACATGCAGGATGCATACCTGCTTATCAAGGTGTGTACTCCCCACCAGCAATACCTCAGGTTCCAGTTTCAGGGGGGAGCACTACCAGATCAGAGCATTGCCCTTTGGCTTGTCCACTGCGCCATAAGTTTTTACCAAATGCTTGGCGGTAGTAGCAGCGCCGCCCTTAGGAGGGAGAGCCTGTGCATCATTCCTAACCTGGATGATTGGTTGCACAAAGCACAGTCCAGGGAACAACTGCTCCAGACTCTAGCGTGTACCAGACAATGCAAACCTGCTGCATTTCTTCATGCTTGCTCCAGGGCCTGGAGTTTTCTGGTGAGATGCGCTATCCCTCTCTTAGAAAGGGAGCTTCCTCTGTGGCATCCTTTCTTTCCCTTTAATCCAGAGGGTGTTGATCATGCTGCAGATCGAAGGGGCCACTCTGGTCATCATTGCCCCTTCTGGCCTCATCAGATCTGGTTTCTCTTACTGCAGCAGCTGGCAGTGGAACCTCCAGTGCCCCTGCCCCTGTTCAAAGGCTTGCTGTCAGAGGAGCAGGGCACCCAGGTCCATCCTGACCTCAAGTCACTACACCTCCATGTGTGGCCCCTGAGGATATAGCCATGGCTAGATTTTGGGTGTCCCAAAAGGTGGCTAATGTCCTGGTAGGAAGCCCTCTACCAGAGCCACTTATTCTGTGAAGTGAAAGTGCTTTGCTCTGTGGGTGGCTTCCCATCATTTGGAGCTTTTCACTTTTCCAGAGAATCGGACTCTGGAGTACTTACTGTCCCTTTCAGATTCTAGCCTGCAATACTCCTCCGTTAAAGTGCACCTAGCTGCCATTTCAGCCTTTCATGCGCCTACTGATGGCCGTATGATGGCACAACTGGAGGTGTCCCATACGTTTTTGAGAGGAGTTCTTCATCTGAAGCTTCCCATCCGCAATCCAGGCCTGCCTTGGGACTTGAATTTTGTTAGAGAAACTTACTTAAGCTCCTTTTGAGCCAACCTCAACATACGAGTTAGGCTTTCTGTCTTGGAAATAATTAGTTTCAGTTGCCATTACTTTTGCTCGTAGGATTTCCGAGCTTCAGGCTGTGATGTGTGAGCCTCGTTTTTTGATTTTCTAGAAAGTTAGGGTGTCTTCGCATGTGAATCCTAAGTTTCTTCCTAAGGTGGTGTCTGAGTTTACCTTAAATCAAGCTATCCACCTGCCTGTTTATTATCCAGAGCATGCCAATCCTGGGGAAGCATTGCTCCATACCTTAGATGTACATAGAATTCTACATTACTATACGCACCGTATGAATGACTGCAGGAAGTCCTTGCAGATGTTTGTTTCCTTCTCCCCTAGGAAAGAGGGTGTACCAGTTTCTACATAGTGCCCATCCAAATGGTTGGCTAACTGTTTTAACGTCTGCTACAGGAAGTACAGTAAGGAACTTCCTGGCATTGTTCAGGGCGACTCAGCTAGAGGCACGGCCACCTCAGTTGCTTGTTTCAGGAACATTTCAGCTGCAGAGATCTGTGCTGCTGCAACCTGGAGTACAGTCCACACTTTCATTAAACACTATAGTCTGGACATTGCCTCTAGAAAGAAGGCCTGGCTGTGCTTCAAGGTCTCCTGTCATAGGCCTATAGCCTCCAGCTACCCAGACTGGTTCTCTGTCAGAACTGCTTGGAACTTGTTCCGTAGGTGTGGCCTGATGCAAGAGATATGCTCAATGAAGATAGTACAGTTATGTAAGAACTAATCATAACAGTAGATCTTCAAGAGGGTCTCTTGCATCAGGCCATGTCTTCCAACCCCCATCCCCCTTGTCCTTAGGACTTTTCTGTCTCTGTCACTCTCCAGGATGATGCACCTTCTGTTTCACCTCTCTTCATGGCAGGAACCTCTGGTTCCCCTTCGGTTCCTGAGCAGGAGATCCTCTGTATATTGTCTCTGGTGGGAGAACAGAGGAAGGCGTTGGGCCATCCACATTTATATGAGAGGAGCGATGTCACCTGGCGTCATTGTGGACCCCCAGACCTTGTAGACTGCCTGGCAGAAAAGTTTCCATGTGGTTCTAGTTCCTTGTGGCTGTAGTTCCTTAAGTGTGGCCTGATGCAAGAGATCCTCTCGAAGATCTACTGTTACAGTAAGTTCTTACATAACTGTACTTTATAGAATGTAAGCAACATTTAATTGAACTTACTATCTCTCCCTTTCTTTACAGGTCCAAGTTGCCACATTTTTCTTCATACAAATGAGAGACCACTTCCTCGAAAACTGTATTATCTTAAACCTGCATAAACACTTTTCCTGAACCCCTTTTTTGTAACATAAGACAAGTCTGAGTAGTTATGAATTACAGACGCAAAAGATTTCAGCATTCCCGCTATTTAAAGTGCAACTTGAGTGGACGAGACTCTACACATATCATTTGGAATGTCTAAAACAGTATGTTTCGAGCTGTCATGCACAGCCTAGTGACTGAATGGCAATCTTCTCCACACTGTGGAACAATGCATTTGTGCCTGAACTTCTTTTGAGAAAAAAAAATATAATCAATTTGTAAGTCAGAAGAGAAATATTTAATTTAAAAATTGTAAAACTTGCAATAATGAAAAAGTGTACTTCTGAAGAAAAGGAGGAATAAAAGAACATTTTTGTTGGTGTTCTAGTCAGCTAGTGTTTATAGTTACTGAATTAAACAAGGGAAGCTCTGCTGCCCATATATCTGTAAAACCAGCAAATGTTGTAATGAAAACTTAAGTGATGACATTAGCCATTCCTTAGCACAGGAGGAGCAGATGGATCTTATAGACCTATGAATATATATATATAAATATATATATAGAGATATACACACATGTATACACTTAAAAGCGTTATTTTGCTTGAATTGTACGTGTTCATTTATTGTTTTATTGTAACACTTAGTGTTTAAGGTTTTTTTATTAACCTAATCATAATTAATCAAGTAATTTTGTAATTGTTTGTCACTTGAGAGGACCGTAGCAGCAACTGTCTGTCTGTAATACATTCAAGAGTGAGTGTGTGGATTGATGACAGACTGATGGACCCTCACACCTGCCTTGGTTGTTGAGCAGCAGAGAGTTGCTGCTTTTGTCTGAGAAGAGAACACAGGTCACTTAAAGTAGTTCTGGCATCTCGGTATAGCAAATACCACTACTAAAAATTGACAGGATTGTTGTATTTATGGTTTGTTAGCTGCTCACAAGACCCATAAGTGGGTTGCTAGAGGAACAAGGTTAGAATGCTACAACTTTACCATCGTGCCTTCCAATGTTTATAGCAATGAAGAGTTAATTAGTCGCTGTGATATTTCTGAAGTTTCAATGAATAAAGCATTTCCTAGACGTAGCTATGTGTGTAGCTAGATATATATGCAGTGAGGACTTCAGAACACTTGGTAAGATGTGCAAGTACCGGGAAATGGCTACATCTAACAAAACAAACTTGACTATATGTAGTTTGTAGTCAGTAGGTAGAACAACACATTTCCTGCCTGCTCCTTAATTCTTTCAAGAGCCCATATAAAAATGCAACCCTACAGTAAGCCTTATCAACCTTGAAGCATTACGTTGCACACTGTTAAGGAGTGGGGCAGTTCATGGGGCCCTGGCCAGTATGAATTAAAATTTACAGTAGTATTCCATGCCTGGTGATCATTCAGAAGCAGGTTGTGGCACAGTCATGATTAGCAAAACTAGCTTTGGAGATTGGGTGCCTCTTGATCCAGCCTAAGCAAAGAAGCCGGACATGTCTAATGGAGATGCTGACATTGTATACTGTACAGAACAGGTGACTCGGAACTAGTGCCCTGAATTCAAAAGGTATAAGTGTCGCAACGTAGTGGCAGTATCTGATGGTTTCATGTACAGATGCTTATCTTCACTCTGTTAGAACCTTGGCAGCAAAATTGCACTGCCTTTGACATATTGATTTTGTGTTAAGGAAAACTCCTTTATCAAGTGTAATGCCCACTTTGACGCCATTAGCTAAATGACATAACCTGGAAACAAAGGTCTAAGGGTTCCATCTGTTCTCTCTTTTTGACAGTTATGTAGTGATGAGAGAAACATTTGTAAATTTTATGCAACAAATGGCAAACGTATCATTATTTTGAAATTGTGTATGTAAAAGTTATATTTTTACATGTAGACTATTGTTATGTGTTTTAATACATTGTATCAGTTTTTTGTTTGAAAAAGAATTCTGTGTGGTTGAAAAAAATGTGTCATTTAATGAAGTAGTGAGATACAAGAATCTGAATTTTATGTTTATATTTCTGAGAACTTTACAAAAAGAGAACAAATGAGATAGTCACAATATAATCACCTACTACATACCCATAACCATTTTAGATATGTGTATTTAAAAAACTGTAAATAACTGTTTAATAGAAATGAAGTAAAACTGGTTTGATTTTTGTTTATAAATCATTAGGGATATTGAGGTGGATTAATTGGGCAAGTAGCCGTGCATTATCAGTCAGTAATATATAGTGGAAGTGGAACCTAATGCTTATGCAAATGCTATAGCGTATAATTTTTCTTGTAGTGCTCCTTGCCAACACTGAAGTTGCACTGGTCTTTCCATGGGAAGCGTAATTCTTAACGAACAATATGTGAAGTAGTATAGTACTGTATGTCACTGAGACAAAAAAAAAACAAAACAAGGAAAGTTTTTGAAATATCTTCTTTGAAAAAGCAAACTTTGATGTTCTACCAGGAACTGCCAAGAAGTCTTTCTAATCAAAAAGTAGGAACATAATAACAGAAGTTGTCAGCTTCTAAAAGAGAGGACACATTGGTCACGTGTAGCCTTTCAGTCATCTCTGCTTTCATAATATTATATATTTATAAAATGGGTCAACATGGCCGCCACAAATACTACTCTCTGTTTGGACTAACCAGGTCCCCTGCCGTGCCTGTATGTACTCATGAATACATGGTACTGCATTTTCTAATCTAAAACCTTTAATACCAGGCCATTTTATAAGTGCAGTAACCTACACAGGCTGCTGCATTTGTTGGGAGATATACTGTAGGCACTGTGGTGTGTGCCTGCGGCCTCATGACCAAGCAAATGCTGGAGGAGTGCCTGTATCTTCCAACAAAGTATTTTTCTTTATGGAAGATTTGATTTTCAATAAAATGCAACTCAAGTCCATGCTTGTCAATCAGTTTAAAGCATATTTTTAATGGGGTTTTAAAATAAATGTATATTGATTTATTATGTCAAAGGGAGCCAATCTGACTTGTATGACTGTTGATCTTTTAAAAAAAAAAATCAATAAAACGACCAAGGCTGTGTATAGGTTTCCTAGGAATCAGAGCCTTATGCCAAAATACTTAAGACTGTAGTCAGTTGCAGCATTCTCGCCTAGTCCCAAGGATGTCAAGGTACAGTAATTAAAGGAACTGCTAGCCTGTAATATTTAAGATCTGGCCAGAGATCTATGTCTCAGTTATAAAACACTCTGGGATATTATATCGCCTTCATTAACTGTGGATGGAGACAGTTGTTACTGTAGGTGCTTATTGGCCCAACAAAAGCACCAACTTAATTGATGAACGATTTACAATTATAAGTGCAAGAATGACAGCTTTCCTTTCTTTATTGCCTCTCATCTCTCATCCGCTCTGGATTTAGTAAAGGCGTACAGGCTCAATTCCTGCTTCTCTTTAGAAAAGAGAAGGGGCGTGCCATATGAAATAACACAGAGGTCCTCCACTGAGAGCTTTCCAGTGTGCACCTGACAAGCCCAAACTTGAATGTAGGCTGGTTTGTTACCTGTGTTGTCAATGCATTCCATAAGGCCTGGATTGTAATTATCAGCATGTAACCTTGATGTGCAGTAGTTAATACTGGTTCAAATGTGAACACACTTGGGCTAAAAATACCGTTATATGTAGAAATGTTACGATGGCTTGAAAAGTGTGCATTATTGTATTTTGCCGCTGTTAGCATTTGTAAAGGAAAATGCAGAAGGGATTTGTACATTTGTCTAACTTAAAATATAAAAACTCAACATGAAAAGTACAAGCATTTATGTTTTGAGTGTGTATACTTGTTTTACGTGTAATTTTCCCATGCCACTCTAGCCGGGTGGCTTACGGGCAAGCAGAGTTTCAACAATGAAATTCAACTGAAGTGAGAACTGTTTTTGTTGTTGTTGTTGTTGACGACCAGTACCTGATGCACGGTATTGTAATGTACTCACCGTAGGATGAATTAAAATGCACAAGGAAAAAAACAGGTTGGTGGACATGTAAAAGTTGCTGTGCTGATGAAATATTTCAGAAACCCTGCTACAGGCAGAACTTCATAAAACCACCTCCTCATCCCCCTTCATTTATAAACATGCAGACTAGGAGCTGTTCATCTAGGGACTTCTACCATTTGTCTTTCATGTAACTACTACGAACACTAATGCTTACATCTGTCAGTCCTACCAGTGATGCAACTTGTACTGATTCAGTCTTCCGATTTTTTTGAAAACAAACGTTTCATCTTTGTATCAGACAGGCAGAATTTTATCCAATTCAAAAGTGAACACACAAAGTCAGAAAGTATATAGATTAGCATAAACAAGCACAACAAATTATTAAAAAAAATTAGCCCACTAGCTGACTGGAAAAATAAAATATTAGATGGAGTATTTTAATTCCAACACAACAGGGCACCAAGGCCATCAGGCCTGATTTTGTTGTATTTTTTGTCTGACATTTTATTTCTTATGGGACTCTTAATTCATCTTTGTGCAGTGCTGGTTTGACCATGCTCATTTCAAGTATTATAGACATATGTAATGGTGAAACTATATGAACTGTGGCCTTTTTCATTCTTGTTACTTGTGATGCAATTAAGTGAAGATAAGAAACAGCAGAGATTTACCATGTATCAGTGCCTGGCTTTTTGTTATAAAGCTTCTTTTGTCTAGTGCTCTTTTGCTATAAAATAGATTGTAGTACACCCTATTAGGAAAAAAAACTAAATTTACAATAAAAATATATTTGGCTTATTTTTTCGCAGGAGCAATCCTTTTATACCATGAGTAATGACAAAAAATTGTCAGATTCTGAATATTTCTCTTTGTAGATTTTTGGAATCATTCTGAGTAAAAGTTTGTTACTTTATTTTACTATTTAAAGATGTTATTTTACCATGTGTTACTGAGATGAAACTGTAAGGTAGCAATTTTTATTTAGCTATAGGTCGCAATGGTGTTTTTTTTTTAGTTTGCGACTATACATGTAGCTGCAGCAGTAAAAACAGTTACACTTTGTTTCCAACGTGTGGCTGAGTGCCTCAACTTTTCCATGTTTTTTGGTGTAATTCTGATTTGTAGAAGTGTCCGAACAGGTTGTGTGCTGGAGTTCCTTATAACAAAAGAAAAAAAAAAGAAAAAAAAAATACCAGCTCTGTGTAGGCCATTACCTGTTTCTCATCTGTAGTTATTCAATGCAGTCATGTACATGACCGTTCTGTAGCAATAAATGTGCCATTTTTATAACCTACCGTTTCAGTGTCAATTGTTTCATTGAATCTTGAGGTGTTCAATGAGCAGAGTTCCTTTACTAGAGAACAAGTTGGATTTCATTTTGATTTTATTATATTTTTGATTCTTGTGTACCTCCAAAATGCCTTTTAAATAGTATAGTGAAGTAATACACTGTCTTGTCATTTGCGGTGTATGATGCGAATAACCCTACTATCAGAAGATCTTACTATGAGATTCGCTCTTGCAGCAGGCAGTACCTTTAGGACTGAAGCCAGCAGGTGCCAGGACCCCACAGAAACTTTCTAGCTAACAGTACCCAGCAGGGGACCGCCCCCTACGTCACGTATGGTATAAAAGGGGTGGTACCCCAGCCCATCCCCAGTTCTTTTCCCACCATCAGCTGCACAAGTTGGACCTCCATGGACACCTTCAGCTAGTCGACTGCCATCTTGACTGTGTTTTCAGTGCTTTTCTTTTTCAATAGTATTTCAACAAATTTGTGCATGTAGTCTTCTTCTCCAACATTGTCAATCAAGAGGCACATTTCCAAGTGCGCGTGTGGCAAGCAGATCCTGCATAAAGGTGGCCATTCTGCCTGCCTGGGCCCAGACCACAACATTGAGGCCTGCCAGCACTGCCATGATTTCAACCAGTGCACGCAGCTCTGGCACCAGAAGACACGCAAAGCCTTTCTGCTTAAAAAACAGATGTCTGCCATGGAGAAGGAACTTCACTGCAAGAGCTCTTCAACCTCTCTTTCTTCGCCATCTTCTTATAAAGAGAAGAAATCAAGCAGCAAACACAAGCATTGGGACAAGGAGAAATCCTTGGCAGAAGACCACTCTCGGTCCCTGATGAAGTCAGCGACCCCCTCCTCTAGGCTTTCCTCTGGGTTCCTGGTCTCGAAGCCTCCCTCTCTCATCTCCATTATGGGAGAAGGCTCTTCAGGGTGTGGGAAGTCCTCCCACACCTCTCAGCCACTCAAGCTTAAGTCCATTACCCCTGGGGGCTCTAAGTCTAGTGGCTTGGCTGGCGATCCTTCAGGCAGCAGGCCACTGTCTGTCACCCTCCTGGTCAGGGTGTCCGCCAGGTCCGCCATTATGTCTGGGGGCTGATGCTAGTAAGCAGCACCCGGGACAGTCACCCTCTTCCTCCGGGAGCAATGGGCGTATGTCCCAATCAGGAGTGACGCCTCCTCTGTAGGCAACTCCACCTAGGCATCTGCTGGCAAGTTCCCCAGCCTGGTTTCCACCTACACCAGTTACCACCAGCCTCTCTGTTGCCCCCTCAGAAAACTCCTGTGCTTCCATGGACGCCGATAGTCTCCAGCACCCCAGTAGGCCGACATCTGAGGACCTAATGATTGGTGGTCGGATGTCTGATCTGACACTTCCGATGCCTGGTATTCCTTTGGTCCTGATGCCAGATGACCAGGACCAGACTACCCCGACACCAGGGTTACCTCAGCCAGACGACTTGATGCTGGGGCCATCCGTGCCCAGTCTCCCCCCCCCACCTGATACCAGATACTCCAGCTCTGCCACAGAACCTCCCGCAGGGTCCTAATGAGTTTTTTGCTGCTTGGTGGGCCTGTTTCAAAGATGAAAAGGCCCCCTCAACTCTTGTTAAACTGGTTCCTCAAGGGCCTTCTCCAGTCGAGCCCTTGGGCCGCCCTTCTACTCCGCCTTCTAGGAGGCCGATGCCTGACAAAGGCTTTACTTCTCCAAAGGAATGACCATGCAGGCCCCTGAGGTCACCTTCCCCCTCTCTGGATTCAGAGGACTTGGAAGTGGATTCCTACTCTTCCTCCAGCTGTGGGGACTCAGACCCTCTGTCTGCCCCCAACATCAGCAAGGATACCCCATGCTCCCCGCTTGACAACCCTTCATTTTTGGATGTGATGCATCACATCCAACAATTGAATGGATGGGACTTGGAAGACCTTGACCTGGAATGGAAGAGGTTGGCTGCCTTCCTTCGGAAGAAGGATGCCCTCCCCATGGTAGTTCCCCCAATGATCGATTCGTTCAAGGACGCCAACAAGCTAGCATGGAAGCATCCTTTCTTGGCCCCAGCAGTGTCCAGAAAGTCAAACCGGTTGTATACCATTCCCCGGGACAATCCCTTCTATGGATAACAACCAGAGGCAGACTCAGTGGTGCTGAATGCTGCCCATGACAGGTCCAGACATCCACGGTACTTCAGTATACAACCCCCAGATAAAGACTCTAAGCAGTTTGGTCATCTTGCCAGGAAAGTTTTTTCCTCCACTTCTTGTGCCATCCAGCCACAGAATTTCCCTGCCCACATGGTCCAGTACCAGAAAGCCCTGTAGAAAAAAGGCACTGGAAATTGTCCAGACCATGTCAGACTCATCTGGATGGGCGGAGCTCATGGCCATACATACATACATATATACATACATAGTTGCCAGCAGATTAGACCTAGCAGTCTATCTTGTCTCCCCAACGCAGCTCACTGGTACTGCACTGTAGCTGCTCTACCTCCCCCCATTAGTTCACCCCTCCTACCCACTTCCCCACCCTGTGCTCCTCTGGTGATCACCCTAACCCCGCCCCGTATCGTGCCCCTCTGCCTGTCCAAACCCTTCTTGAAACTTCCCAAAGTTCCGAATTTTACCAGATCATCTGGCAGTGCATTCCAGGGCGCCACCACCCTCTGCATGAAATAATGCCCCTTCACCTCACCTCTGTACCACCCCCAACTGGCTTTAGAATATGGCCTCTCATAGTCTCCTTCTCCATCAACTTGAGCAGACTCTCTCTAGTAGTGTGATGTCCCTTTTTAGGCCAGGGGTGCCTGAACTACCCACAGTACTCCAGATGCAGCTTCACCAGTGAGGTATACTGGGGAAGTATAGCCTTCCATTTTCCTGGACGTTATCCCCCTGGCAATACACCCAATCATTTTATTTGCCTTAGCTGCTGCTCTCCTGCACTGCTCTGAGTGATTCCCTTTAGCAACAATCATCACCTCCAGATTCTTTGCCATTGTCGCTACAGCCAGCTGTACAAGTGATAGGTATACCCAGGGTTCCTAACACCAAGGTGCAGAATACTACATCTGTGTGTGTTAAACTCCAACTGCCATGTGTGGGCCCAGTTTTCTAGCCTCTCCAAGTCATCCTGTAGTGCCCGTCTTCCCTCCTTGCTGTCTACCATGGCCCCCAATTTAGTATCATCAGTGAATAAACTAATTTTACTACCAACCCACTCCCCAAACTCATTTTATTACCAAGCGCATGAAAATTATGAAATCCGGATCAGACATCGGTAACTACTTCCTGCGGGCTTCATAAGTACCATGGATTCAGCGGGCAGTGCCGCAGCTTCTGCAGTCTATATCTGATGATTCTCTTGGCTGAGAGTCATCCAGTCCAAAATGATGGATGCCCCCTTCAGAGGGATGGTTCTATTCGGGAAAGATACTCAAAATAACATTACCCCCACCTCCCATTTGCAGACGGCATGGAAAGCAGTTAGGTCAGTACAGACCCAAGCGACAACCTAAACAGTCCTTTCATAAGACTGGCCCACAGCAATTTTGAGCTCAACACCACCAGCAGCAGAAGTGGGCTGGCTTCAAATGTAAGGCCACTACCCCTGCAAGCAGAGGTTCTGCCCCATGGGTCTCCATTAACTCTCAGCCTACACTTCACCTCCCCGACTCCTCCACCTGACTCACTGCCTGACCCTTCTCCTTCAGCAGAGTCCACAAGGGAAGCAGTTGGGGGTTGGTTCTTCTTGCACACCAAAGGGTGGCGTCAGATAACATCAGACTGCTGGGTCCTGCAGCTCATTGAGAGAGGACACACTCTCAGATTCATGGAGGTTCCTCCAGACAACCCTCCAGTAATGTCTCAATACTTTCAGGCCCATAACACTCTCATGGCAGAGGAAATCCAAGCTCTCCTTCAAAAGAAGTCCATCGAGCTGGTGCACCTGGAATAACGAGGAACAGGGTTTTACTCCCACTTTTTCCTTGTGCCGAAGAAGACAGGGGATCTTCGTCCTTTCTTGGATTTAAGCCACCTAAGCCAGTACATAGAGTACAGAAAGTTCAGAATGGTCACCCTGATAAGTCTCTTTCCCCTACTACACCAAGGGGACTGGCTGTGCTCCCTGGATATGCAGGACGCATACTTCCTCATTCTGATTTTCCAACCACACAGGAGGTTCCTGTGCTTTTGCTTTCAGGGCCACCATTACCAGTTCAGGGCCTTGCCCTTTGGCCTGTCCTTGGTACCGAGGGTGTTTACCAAGTGCCTTGCCATGGTAGCTGCAAGTCTCAGGAGGCAGGGGCATTATGCCTTCCCCTACCTCAATGATTATCTTCTAACTGCTCCCTCTCAGGACTGGCTGGTAGAAACACTTCAAGGCACATTCCCCCTCTTTCAGGACCTGGGGGTACTCTAAACCTCCCCAAGTCCTACCTCTGACCAAGTCAGTGACTTCAATATGTAGGGGCAGTCCTGAACACGGCACAAGGCAAGGCCTTCCCCCCCAGGACAGGGCAGAATGCCTTCAGTCCCATGCTCAGGAGCTGCTTTCGGCTCGCCAAGTTCCGGCCTGGACAGTACTCAGGCTATTGGGACATATGGCAGTGGTCATCGCCATGGTCTCAATGGCCCAACTTTACATGAGGGTGATCCAGTGGAACCTCTGGGTTCAGTGGGATCAGAGGTCAGATGACCTGGACCAGCCGGTCCTGGTATTCAGCCCAGTTAAGCAGTCCCTGGCATGGTGGCTAGATACTCCTAACCTTTCCAGAGGCGTTTCGTTCTGGAAGGAATCTCTCACCCAGATTCTGACCACTGATGCATCTGGCCAGGGTTGGAGAGCTCATCTGGTCACTCACCAGACTCAAGGATCCTGGGCTCAGCAAGAGCTTCATCTCCACATCAGTGTTCTGGTGATGAGGGCAGTTCTTTATGTCCTCCAAGCCTTCCAGACAGTCCTTCTGACTGGTCCCCTGCTGACACAAACTGACAACATGTTGGTGGTATTTTATATCAGCAATTGGGGGGGGCACACTTTTATCCTCTTTGCAGAGAACCCATGCGAGTGTGGATTTGGGCAGTACATCATCAGCTGGAACTTTTGGCAGTCCATGTTCCAGGCATTCACAACTCTCTGGCCGACAGCCTCAGTCACACTCTGTCCAGGGCCCATAAGTGGGAGTTACTTCCCATAGTGGCGGAAGATCTTTTTGCCAGAATCAGTCATCCAGAAATCGATCTCTTTGCGTCCCCTTCCAATGCAAAACTGCCAAATATTTGCTTGCTAGACCCAGGGCCTGGTGCTTTCTGGCAAGACACGTCCCTGTCTTGGGCAGGGAGGTTTCTTTATGCGGTCCCTCCCTTTCCCCTTCTGCAATGGGTACTCATCAAGTTGCAGTTTGGGGGGGGCAGAAATTATCCTGGTAGTTCCACTCTGGCCTTGTCAGATCTGGTTCTCACTCTTACAGCAACTGGCGGTGGTACCTTCGGTGCCTCTGCTCCTCCAGTCAGACTTGCTCTCCCAGGAGCAGGGCTCCCTGGTCCATCCGGATCTTAGATCTCTATATCTGCATGTGTGGCTCCTGCAGACCTAGCCGTCTCCAGATTTGGGGTCCCCCAAGGGTAGCAGACATCCTAGTGGCAGCCAGGAAACCCTCTACTAAGGTGATCTATGCTATGAAATGGAAACGGTTCTGCTTTCGGGCAACCACTATGAGCTTGGATCCATTCACTTGCCCAGTGAACTCAGTACTGGAGTACCTCCACTCTCTTTCAGATGCAGGACTCAGTTACTCTTCGTTGAAAGTACACTTGTCTGCCGTTTCCACATACCATGTGCCTATTGAGGGAAAGTAGATTGCCCAGCTGGACCTATCTCATACTTTTCTGCGGGATATGCTTCATTTGAAGCCTCCCATCTGGGACCCTGTCTCGCCTTGGGACCTTCTGTCTGTTTTAGAGAAGCTCACTCTGCCTCCCTTTGAGCCAGCCGTGAGTTTCACTTTCTTTCATAGAAAGCGTTATTTTTAGTTGCCATTACTTCTGCTCAAAATATTTCCGAGCTTCAGGCCCTGATGTGTAAAGAGCCTTATTTAGTTTTTCGCAAAGACAAAGTGTCCTTAAGAACTAATCATAAGTTCCTGCTGAAGGTGGTCTCAGAGTTTACCTTGAATCAAGATATCCACCTGTTGGTATACTATCCAGAGTTTTCAAACCAAGGGGAGGCTCTGATGCATACTCTGGATGTCCACAGGGTGCTCAGATGCACACATGTCCTGCTTGTCAGTCTGATCAGTTATTTGTGTCTTTTGCCCCCCAAATGGCAGGGGCTCCAGTTTCCAAATGATATTTATCTAAAGGTTGGTTAACTGCATTGTGTTTTGTAATAATAAGTACGACAAACCCTTACCGGGTTCAGTAAAGGATAATTTTACCAGGGGCATGGCAGCTTCTTTCACCTCACTGAAAAATGTGTCTGCTGCTGACATATGTTCGGCCACCACTTGTAGTTCTGTCCACACTTTTGTGAAGCATTGCAGTCTGGACATTACTTCTCACCACAGGACTGGCTTTGGACTCACTATCCTTCAGGACCTCCTGTCCTAATCTCCTCTGGGTAGACTTCTACCTCCACCCTTCTACCTGGGATTTCTCCTCTACTCCTTGGGACTCTGTCCTAAAGGTGTTACCTGCTGCAAGAGTGAATCTCAAAGTAAGATAGTACAGTTACGTAAGAACTTACCGTAACAGTAGATCCTCAAGAGGAGCTTTTGCAGCAGGTACTATTTTTCCCATCCTCCTTCCCCCTGGTGATTTCTTCTCCATCTCAGATACTCTGGTTCCTCAATTCTTCTTTTCTTTTTTTCTTACTAGCTGGCCTCTGGCGGTAGAACTGGGGATGGGCTGGGGGACTGCCCCTTTTATACCATACGTGATGTAGGGGGTGGTCCACTGCTGGGTATTGCTAGTTAGAAAGCTTCTGTGGGGCCCGCTGGCTTCAGTCCTAAAGGTGTTACCTGCTGCAAAAGCTTGTCTTGACGATCTACTGTTTCGGTAAGTTCTTACGTAACTGTACTTTCTGATCTTTTACTTAAAATTCTCCATATTGTTCTGAGAGTACAGACTTTTATCGAATAGTATTTAGCAATCTGTATATTTGAAGATATTTGCAACTCCAGTGATCCTTAGTAATTTTGAATGGCATTAGTTTCACAAATTTCCCCCACCATAAGTCCTAGTCCTGACCAGGGCAGGGGTCATCCTTGCCAACTATGTCCTTGCCCATCTCATTATTCAATCACAGTGGGTGAAGAGATTGATGCTTAAGAGCCCTTCTTTCTTAAAGAGTGATTGTATTTGCAAATGCACTACAACTGAACCAACCTTTGTTCTGCCATTTTGTTTGTTTTGACAGTTGGCCCAATAGTTCTTAAGCTCACATCACGCAGATGTGGGATACTGTTCCGCAGAATGAGGGGAAATTGATAAATTGTGCACCACATCCTCATACTGCATGTTGGGTAGCTGCTCAGAACATGCTGGAATTACAGAAGGTGCTTTAATGTTCATAAAGGTTGCTGTTTGTCGGACAACAGATTTATATGGATCTGTGCTTTAAAACTCTCTGTGCAATGTGGGACATCACTGCTGCTGCAGTACATCGGACCTCTGAGTGGTATAATGAAGTCTGTCCCGTCTTATGCTGAACATTTCTGATGTACTGTATGAGTCTCCCTTTAGCTTCTTACAACTTTTCACATTTTGTTGTACTCCTTGTTTTCCATTTCTTACTCTTGCCCACTATTGTCCTAAAATTACTGCATTTAACAGCTCCCCCCTTGAAAATTACCACTGAATACAAACATGAGACTGGCCAGGTGGTTAGTAAAATTTAGGTGCGTTCCCTGCACAAGTTGTATATTAACCCAGAGAGCAGTGGTTGGGGGAGAGTTTTCCAGCACCAAGGAGGTCACCAGTGGGGTCCCTCAGGGATTCATGTTGGAGCCAGTGTTGTTCAGTGTCTTCTTAAGTGACATAGGTGAAGGCATTAAAGGCAAAATGTGTCTGTTTGCGAATGACATCAAACTCTGTGGGAGGGTGGATGCCAAGGAGAGGATATAGGATCTGAGGGAGGACCTCAGCAGACTAGAGCGATGGTCAGAAATCTGGCAACTTGGCTTCAGTGCCAAAAAGTGCAAAGTAATGCACATAGGGGCCACGAACCCTAGAACAGAGTATTACTTGGAGGGGCGGTGAAGGTAACTGCTTCCAAAGAGGAAAAGGATCTAGGGGTGGTGATTACTAGAGGCCTAAAACGCACCTCTCAGTGTAGGAAAGCAGCGGCAATGGCCAACAGAATGCTGGGGTGTATTACAAGGGGATTCAGTTGTAGGCAGAGCAAGGTCATTTTACCATTGTATAGGTCATTGGTAAGACCACATTTAGAATATGGGTTGAGGTACTGGCATCTGTATCTTAATCCTTGCTCTGCTGTGGATGGATGTGAAGGACACCAGCATGCTGGAAGAGGTCTAGAGGAGAGCAACCAAGGTGATTGAGGGGCAACAGGATAGGTCCTATGAGGAGAGGCTGGGAGCTCTAAGGATATACTCCCTGGGAGAGAGGAGGCAGAGGGGAGGTATGATGGAGACCTGCAAGTACATGAAGGAAATTAACAGAGTGAAAAGAGAGGGTCTCTTTAAAATGAGTGACAACAGCACCATGAGGGAGCACTGCCTAAAACTGATGGGGGGGGGGAGATTCAGAAGGGATGTAAGGAAGTATTTCTATACAGAGAGGGTGATGACCACCTGGAATAAGCTGCCAGAGGAGGTGGTATCAGCAAAGATGGTGGGAGCCTTCAAGAGGGCCTGGGACAAACACTAGGGGAACCCTTGGAATCAAGGAAGGGGAGAAGAGAGGGAGAGGGAGGACAGTTGGGGAAGGTAGGGTCATTGGCCTAAGTTGTAAGGCCAGGACCCTGCATCATTTACCAAGTAGATGCAATAGACCAAGTGAGCTTCCGCTGGCTCTTTATATATGTTCGTAGTATATGTGTATTTTCATTTGTTTTTTTTTAGTTATCCTGTTTATGCCACCTCATTGCTGGCCATGCCCCATCATGCCGACCTCCTCAGCCCCATCACCCAGCTTCTCAAGGGCCTGCTTCAACTCCTGTCCCTGATAGCTTACCCCCTACCACTCCCAGCAGAGGCAGTGGGGCACACCAACTCTTGACACACTTCATGATCCAGATTTTAAGGAGGGCCACATTGTCAGTACAAGGCCTGCAGGAGGCGGATCTGTAATCTTGCACTGGTGGGGCTTTCTGCTTTTTCTGTCCTCCTGCCTCGAGGCACCTGCATCTAGGGTGTATATGTGCAGACATGCAAGGCATGCATAGCGCCGAACTAGCTGGTGTCCCAACTTCTGGCTAAGTCACTCCAGTTGTACTGCCACCAAGTGTCAGTGTAACAGTGGAGTAAGGTACTGTCCCTCCCCAGAGGAGGAGAGCAGTTTCTGGGATGCCCAATCCCCCCCCCCCAGCTGTCTCTCATGACTCGGCCTCACTCCTGAATGTGAGTCATTGGTGCCTGGAGCAGTAACCCTGCTGATGGGCAAGCAACATTATATTTAAGAGCAGGTGTCTGACCTTGCAAGAGGCCACAGACTCAAGTGGGCACAGACTGCAGCAGAATAACTACACTAAAAGGGTTTTTAGGTTTAAGGGGGAGTTTCAGCTGAGGGAATTAGATGAAACTGCAGTGGAGTGCACTTAATATGAGGCATGTTACTGAATCCCTTGGTCTTCATTTGCTTAGAGCTTCTGTTTGGTATTTTCTAATCCAATTTTGGGGGGGGGGTGTTCAGAGCATTTTCTTTAAATAAAAAATATATGTGTATATGTAGTAAATTTTAACATGGATGATGACACGTAGTAGAATGTATATATTGAATGTTGCTCTGGTGATCAGAATGGAGGCAGTGAAGAAGGGTTTTGCATGTGAAGAATGTTTAATTGAATCTGTTCAAAGAGGGGGTCCAGCCAAAATTCCTTGTATGAACAAATTTTGAATTATGATCAGCATATTCCCAATAAGCCTCATACCAAAAATGTGATCTCTGAGTTACTTTGTTTAAAAGTTGCAAACCATCGTGTGCCCCTGATTTTATTGCCTGTTCAAAAAGCTGGTTTCAGTGAGGAACTACTGGTGATGTCAGCTCCAGAACTCATAGTCTAGTCCTCCCTTTATTATTCTTGTAAGACGTGCGTCACCCAAACAGAATAAAACTGTAATTGTATTATAGCTTTGAAATAGGAAAGTTGACAGTGGGTTGATGCGGTGCATGTTTCTCCAGAATATGCAGATGCAAGATTCTTAAGAATATGGTAGAAGGTGGTTTTGGAATGCAGTGACAAACATGATTTTAGAATTCCAAAGTTGCATGCAATTTCAGAATACTGCAGGGATGAGATTTCAAATGCCATCACGTTGGAATTTGGTAGTGCAGCAAGTGCACAGTCTAAGCAAGCATCTGGGACACACAGTTTTGGAATGTAAGAGGGACAATAAACTTTGGAATGTGGTATCTCAAATTTTTTGAATGTGGCAAAGGTGCAGACAGTTGCACAATGTGGCAGAGATGTACAGTTTCCTAATATGTTTAGAGATGCACAATTTTGGCATGCAGTGGTAATGCTTGATTTTAGATTGTGGTAGCCACTTCCAGTTTCACAGTGTGGCAAGGCCACATAATTTCAAAATGTAAAGGGGCACACTGTTTTGGAATGTGGGGGTGACATGCAGTTTTGGAATTTTGTAGAAATGCTTATTTTTAGAATCAATGAGGATGCATGATGTTAGAATGTGGCAGGGATACACATTTTTGGAATGTGATGGGGTGCAGAGTTTCCAAATGTGGCAGTGACACAGGTCCAGAATGTGGTGGGGATGCACAGTTTTGGAATGTGGCTGGGACAGAATTTTGTAATGTGGTGGGGATGCATAGTTTTGGAATATGGCTAGGAGACTCAATTTCAGAATGTGGCATGGGTAGAAAATTTTGGAATGTGGCAGGGACATGCATTTTCATACTGTGACTGGGATGCACAATTATGAAATATGGCAGAGACATGCAATTTTGGAATGTGGTATGGGCCCAGTTTCAGAATGTGGTAGTGACATGCAATTTTGGAAGATGGCAGGGATGTGCATTTTTGTAATTTGACTGACACACAGTTTTGGAATGTGGAGGTGAAACAATTTCAAAATGTTGAGAGGATGCAGTTTCAGAATGTGGTGCAGACACATTTTCAGACTGTGGCAGGAATGTGGAATTTCAGGATGCGGTGGGAAAATGCATGTCAGAATATGGCAGGGACACAAAATGTCAGAATGTGTTGGGGCATACTATTTTGGAATGTGGTGAGTGTACAATTTTGGAAATGTGGCAGGAATGTGCGATGTCAGAAAATTGTGTATCCTGCCACATTCTGTCACTGCATTCCCACTGAATTCTGAGATTGCTTACCCCAGCATATTCTGAGATTGTCCATCCCCACCAAATTTCTACATGTGTACCACTGCCACATTCTGAGATTGCATATCCTAGCCACAATCTTAGATTGTGCTTTCCTGCCTTATTCCGAGATAGCGCATCCATGTCACATTTCGAGATTGTGCATCCTCGCCACATTTTGAGATTGCATGTCCCCACCATATTTTGAGATTGTTTCACCAGTACATTCCAAGATTGCATGTCCTTGTCACATTCCAATTTTGCACATCCCTGCCACATTTCAAGATTGCACATCCCTGCTAAATTCTATGATTTTATGTCCACACCAGATACTTAGATGCCTGTCCCTGCTACATTCTTAGATTTTACACCCCGCTACATTACGAGATTACACATTCATGCCCTTTTTCACTATTGCATGTCCCAGCCACATTCTGAGATTGTGTTTCCATTACATTCCAAGAATGCATCTCCCCATCACATTTTGAAATAGCATGTCCCTCATTCCACAGTTGCATCCACACCACATTTCAAGATTATATATCCTAGCCACATTTCTAAACTAGCATGTCCTGCATTCCAAAGCTGTGTACCCCCACCACATTTCAAGATTGTGTTTCCTGACCACATTCTAAGATTGCATGTCCCTCATTCAAAAATTATGTGTTGCTCCATTCTGAGACTGAATATCCCCACCATGTTCTGAAACAGTGCTTCACTGGCACATTCTGAGATTGCATGTCACCACCACATTCCAAGGCTGCATATTATAACCACATTCTGAGATTACATGACTCTCATTCCAAAATTGTATCTGCACATATTCTAAAGATGTCCTTGTTGCATTCCAAAATCATATGTCCATTCTGCTTTCTGAAATTGTGTCCTTTTTGCATTACAACATTTTGACCTGCCATGTGCTGAAATCTCATCAACGCAGTGTTGTGAAATTGCACACCACCTTTGAACATTCTAGAAAAGCATGCAGTGCAACCAACCTGGCCTGTAACTATGAAACAAAGTAATGCAGAGATCTCATTTTTGGTATAGACACAGATTTGTCAGCAGAAAAGGACTACAAGGCCTAGCCAGTCTGCCTTAGCCCTATATACCATATGTGGTGGCAAGGCGATCCCTATGTGGCCCCTTGATCACCCCCCATTTCTGGGTGATTTCCTTTTCACTGATACCCTTGTGCCTGTCCTGTACATGCTTGAATTATGTTACTGTCTATGCCTCATAACCCCCAAGGCAACCTGTTCCATCTGTCCACCCACTTTTCCATGCTTCCTTGTCTTCCTTTTGAACCCCCTCCACTAACTTAATTGTGTTCCATCTTGTAACCACATTTGTGCTCAACATAGAAAGCTCAGCACACTCCACCCTGTTTATCTCCTGGAGGTATTTAAAGGTTTTAATCATGCCCTCCTGGCTCTTCTGTTCTTTAAGAATTACTTTTTAACGCATTTCGGCCTTTCCTTATATGGCTTCCCATGCTGCCCCTGTATCATCTTGGTTCTCCTCCTCTGCACAGCCATTAACTCTGTCAATGTCCTTTTCAAGGTGAGGGCTCAAGAACAGTACACAGTACTCAAGGTGGGGGGGCAAACCAGTGACTTGTAATGATAGATTATAAGCCCCCCTTCTGCTAGCTAGTCCTCTCCCTGTACAGCCATTATCATATTTGCTCTCCCTGCTGCCTTTGAACACTGGGCCGCCATATCCAGGTAATCTGTAATGATAAAAGGGGTTGCCCCAATGAAGGGGCAAGCTAGCCTGTCATTGACCCCCTGGGATCTGCAAAGGGGCAGGTTCATCAGGGACAAGCAGGAACTGCAGGTGGGTCTCCATTGGGCACCTGCAAAGGGGAGGGGCTAAGGGGGAATGGGCTGGAGGGGGGAACCTACCATGACATCAGGGAATCTGAAGTCACAGGGAGGGGGTGGGGTGAGTGAGGTAAGCAGAGCTAGACAGAGGGGCGTTGGCTGGAGGGCTGATAGGAGGGGTCAGGCTTAGGGGGTAGATAAGGGGCTGCAGACAGGGTGAGTCTCTCTCTCACCTGCAGCTGGCTTTTGACTGCCCACCCACCCACCACGCTAGTTTGGGTGAATTATGAGCACATGGGTTGCGGATGAGGGCAACAGGGACACGACAGGTTGTCAAGCTTAGGTTGCTGCTTGAGAGCAATGGGAGGTGTTTCTGGAAAAGGGGGAAAGGGGAAAAAATGGGAGCCCAGCCAGAGTGAGGTACAGCAGGGCAGGGGAGGGCCCCTCATGAGGTAGTCACCCCAGGGGGGACAGGGTTGGGGAGCAGGTGGGACACCTGGGCCCAGAAACTGAAAATGGGAAGAGGCATCAGGTCTATCCACACCCGAGCCAAAGGAGATATAAGAATAATAAAAGATGTAAATATTTGTGAATGTTTGTTATTAAAGGGGCAATCCCGAAGGTTGGTGTATCATTGTAAAGTGGTGAAGGTATTTATGGAAGTTTTAAGCAATGTCTGTAATGGGAGAATCTACTAATAAAACTTCAAGTGATTGAACCATGAGTTGGTGATAGGTGTTATTGATTTCAGGGGAGTCCAAATGACAGCTCTGAGGTCCCGTTCCACAGTGGTATGTGCCATGACCTTGCCTCCCATCCTGCGCTTGGCTCTGTTTTTATATTGTGTCCAGTGCGCATGACTTTTCAATTTTTGACATTGAATCCCAGATGACAGATCCTGAACTGCTCTACTAGCCTTTCCAGGTCCCTTCTCATGACCTCCACTCCCTGCATGGTGTCCAGTCTAGCGTAAATCTTAGTGTCATCTACAAATATACTTTTCCTTCTAACATCACCCCTATGCACCTTGTGAATATATTTGTTTTTGATAACTGGGTAGGTGCGCTAGACATAGGTGCCAATTTTCAGGCATGAACCGGGAGAGTGCAAAACAGGTACAGCTGTAATGAGAATGAGCAGTACAAAAAATACAGGACACATCAGTGCACCATGAATATTGAGCAGATGTAGTATATTTGTCCATTATTCCAGCCTTTTCCTAGCCCTGATGTGGGCCCACACTATCAAATAATCACTGTTCCCCAGAGGTTCTCTTACAGTGGTCTCCCCAAAGCTGTCACTATTAGCACCAAGTCTAGCACTCTACCCTGTCTAGTGGGTTCTCTGTCTAGCAGAATCATTAAGGCCCCCTGGAAATGATTCAGAAGGGCCTGATTCCTAGCAGATGCCATTGTGGATATGCTCTGATCCACGTTGGGCATATTAATGCTCTTCTCCCCCCAGCAGCAATACTTCTGCCCAGTTGGTCATCCTCCCAATTTCTTCCCCTAATTCCTTGTTTGTCTCTTCTCCCTTTGATGGTGGCCTGCACACCACTCCTACTCTTATGTGTTTCCCTCCTGCTGTCTCTAGCTGTACCCACAACAATTTCACTTAGACCCTGTAATCTCTGCATTGATTGCCATGGCTTTTAGTTCTTCTTTATCATACAGTACCAAAACCCCTCCTTTCTTCTGCTCTATGGCTCTCCAAAACACAGTATGTTCTGGGATGTCCCTGTCCCTGTCATGATGCCTTGTGTTCCACGTCTCTGCAGTTGCTGTCAGGTCCAAATGTGCCTCAATTATTCGAGCCTCTTACTGGTCACACATATTGCTACCCAGGCACCTGGTGTTTGCACACATTACCCTTTGTCATGACTTTTGCCCCAAAGCTGAGGCTTCTCCTCTGACCTGGTTATCTACTACTTTATAACACCTTCCTGAGTTCTGTGCTAACCCCTCCACTATCTTGCTGCTGGCCTTTACTCCCTCCTCCTGTGCCCCCATGTCTCCTCCCTTTGTGCTAACTCGTCCTGGTGAGAGGTGATCTTTGCCTGCTTTGAATGGTTTGGTTTCTTCTTCTTTGGTACCATCTTCTATTTGGCTACTTTAAAAGTGTATTTAAGAGCTTATTAAACCTTTCACCTAGAATCCTGGTGCCCTTGCAGGAAGGATGAAGGCCATCCACTTGTGTAGTTTATCACTTCTCCAGGCCCCAGTTACCAGTGTAGCTAAATCTCTTCTCTGTAACTCTGCCTCAGCCAACTATTGAAGTTTGTGATGAGTACATAGATTCAAAGGGGGGGGGGTCATGCCACACAAATCTGATTGACTTTGTCGACAGGGTGACCAGATTATCAGCTCAGGAGACAGCAGTGGGCATGACCTGTCTGGACATTAGCAAGGTCTTTGACTCTATGCTGCACAGGGAACTGATAAATTGAGTTGCCCAGGGGCGGGATCCAAAGTGATGAATTGGGTTAGACACTGTTTAACAGATTGGCAACAGAGGTTAGTAGTTAAGAGCACTCACTCTAAGGATAGGAGAGTTACCTGTGGGGTGCTGCAGGGCCCATCACTAGGACTGGTCCTTTTTCATGTCTTCACAAGTGACATTGCAGAAGAACTGGAAGGGAAGTTATGCATTTTTGCAGCTATTACCCAAATCTGTAATAGGGTGGGCATTCAGAAGGGGTTGGAGAGAATGTGCAGGGATCTTGTGAAACTCAAGGAGTAGTCAAGTGTATGACAGTTGGGATTCAATACTGGTAAGTACAAGATCATGCACCTAGGGCAGATAAACCCAGGAGCTGAGTATAGGACAGGGGGTACTAACAGTCACTAAGCAGGAAAGGGACCTTGGGGTTATCATAACTAATGACCTCTGTGTGGTATGGTTGGGTAGGGCTGGTGAGATGCTGGTGTGCATAGGGAGGGGTATCTCCAGTAGGAGGAGGGAGGTGGTGTTGGTACTGTATCATTTGCTGGTAAGACCCTACCTGGAGCTCTGTGTCCGGTATTGGAGGCCATGCCTCAGAAAAGACATAGGGTGGAGGCAGTCCAGAGCAGGACAACTAAATTGCTGCAGGGGTTGAATGAGAAGCCCTATGAGGTGAGACTGAGGGATCTAAACTTGTATATCCTGGAAGAGAGAACAAGAGGGGACATGATAGAGACCTACAAGTACCTCACTGGGGTGACATGATGTAGGAGGGGAACCTTTTTCAAATGAGAAAGAGCACTAGGACCAGGAGGTATGCAGTGAAGCTGGAGGGGGGAGTTTAAGAGGGATGCAAGGAAGCACTACTTCACTGAAAGGGTGGTAGACATCTGGAACAGACTGCCAGCAGAAGTGTCAGAGGCGAAAACGGGGGGGGGGGGTGTGCTTCAAGCAGACACAGAATAAACACAGGGAAACATTAGTAAATAAGGGGGGTTACTGGAGACCAGTTAGGGTTTATGGAGACAGATTAGGCAGGGAACATTTGGGCAGACTGGGTGGGTCATGTGGTCCTTTTTTGCTAAAAAAAATACTGTGTTGCTATGAGTAGGGTCTATGCTTTCCCTTACCCTGAACAGGTAGCACCTCTGAGAAGGTCATCAATGATACTGCCTGTTCACTGCTTCCCCCCTGTCTCCTAAGCTACCTAGCACTTCACCCATGGTCCTATTAGCTAGGCCATTTGTCCCAATGTGGGCAGTGACATATACAGTAGCCTCCATTTACCATGACCCTAGTGATCCTAATAATCCTCTTGATCCTAATAATCCTATCACTATCCCTTCTAGCAGTAGCCCAATGCAAGCAACTGATGACACGACCTCCTCCCCAACCACTATCTTCAGTCTGTAACTATAAAATTCCCCACTACTAATGCCTGCCTCTTTTGGATATTTCCTTCCTCGGGTCCCATGCCAACTGAGTTACCTCTGGCTCAGGTTCCTGTGTTGTTGTGACCTGGGGCTCCTGCTCCATACTTGTTGGTCAATGGTACTATCAGTGGTTTTCTCACCACTACTCAATACCCTCCCTGTGCCAAATACAGTCCCCCTCCTTCCCTGATCCTCAGAGCCTTTGTGGGAATAAGAGGAATGGTTCCTGGCACCATGGGGTTCAACTGCTGCATATTCCTCTGGAAGTCCAACTTATGCTTCAGTGAGAGGAATTCTGCAGTGAGTGCCCCAAGGCATGTACAGATTGGGCAGCATCGCCTTCTCCAGAGGGTCTCTCTGAAGATTGCGGCCCTGCAGTTGTTGCACTAGACAATCCTGCTGTAGTGTCCAGTCCCTTTTCAATGGTTGGAAAGTTCTCTTATCACCTTACACTAAATAGGGTGTTTTGTACAGACTGGTTATTTACCTGCTCACTTACACACAGTACTCCAAGGCCTATGCTTTGCTGCCTAATGCCTTTTGAAAACAGTCCTTTCATCACTGACACAATAGTACTCCACAAACAGCAGTTTGCAAGAAACAATCCTTGGGGGTTACCTCAGCAGAATGAGGCTTATTGGGAATATGCTGATCCTAATTAAGCAGTTTAATACTTTTCAGCCGACTCACTCATTAAAGTGTGGGTAGCTGCTTCACAGTGGGAGTTAGCTGATTGTACTGTAGGAGTATCAACATGATTGTACTGTAAAAATACCAACAATTGAGTCATTGAAAACTCATACTTTCAAACAAGCACCCACATCCCACTTATCTGAGTTAGGTTACTGTAATTTTTTGTGAAGAGTGTAATTATGTAAAGCTCCCAATATGAATCTTTTTTTTTTTTCATTATTCTGGTAGGATTTATATTAATACAGTATGCTATGTAAGGAACTCTGAACCTCTGGGGTAGGGCACCAGTAAGTAAAATTGTCTTGCCTTATCATTGGTCATAGTTGCCTTAGGTGAGAGACTGCAGAGGGGAGGACCTTCATAGCAATTTGCAATGATTCCAAAGGAAAATAGCAGAAGAGTGAGTTGAGAAAGTTGTTTAGTATGTGCTGAATTACAGCACAGCGAGGCAGTGAGAAAAGAAGGACAAGTAATGGAGGACTCTAATGTATCTAATGACATTTTATGTGGTAGGTGACATGGAGGGAGAATCACTAAAGACTGTAAATGAGCCTGTAAGCTTTGGGGGGGAATACTATAGATTCCTGGTCGTCTTATGTATTAAACAGGTCCATGCACCCCCCCCCCCACCTAGAATGCACCTGGAAACAAGCCATCATAGCTTAGTGTACCTTTCCTGTTCAAGGCAGGTCTTTGCCTAGTGCACTTACCCGGTTACCAAAAGCAAATAAATAAAAATAATTAATAATGTAGATGAGAATGATCATTATCATTGATTACGTGGTTCACTTTGTGACCAGTTCTGTGGAAAGAACAGAGAAAAAATATTTTTTTTTCTGCTTGGAGCAAAGCTTACAGTATGCCTGCCTGCCTGTCAGTCTGTCTGTCTGTCAGTCACGTGGTTGTGCCCTCACCTCCATGGAAAAAGCCATCATATATTTCTCCATATACAGTATGATATTAGCAAATTAGCATATTATGACACCAAGTATATTAGCCAGTTAGCATATTATGACACCAATTAGCTAATTACACTGTATTAATGTCTTATTAACACCTTAATAACACATTAATACCCAAAACACTACAAACCACACCAATAACACATGTAACAAACCTCTTATTAACACATCACTTAATAACACAAGTAACAAGTCCCTTAATGATACATGTAATGGACACCCTAAAACCTCAAATATGTAAGCATCTCAGAGGAGTACAAATTCCTGAGACTAATCCCTGAATCTAAGTTTGTCAACTCTGATGGAACCAAGCCCAAACTTCTCAGACTACCTGCCTATGAACTGGCCCACCCCACTTGCCAGAATCTTTAATCTTTCCCTCACCACTAACACTGTATGTACTGTCTGGAAATTGGCTAATATAGTGCCTGTGTTTGAAAAAGATAATAAAAGTACTAATAATTACAGACCCACTGCTATCCTGCCCATTCTTGGCAAGATTCTAGAAAAAATTGTCTCCATTCAACTCACCTCCTATCTCTCTACCCACAATCTCCTCTCCCCAGCCCAGCATGGTTTCTGCAAGAACCATAGCACCACCACTGCACTGCTCACTCTTACTAACAGTATCTCCACTTCTTTTGACAAAGGGGAGCTTAATGACTTCATATTCATAAACCTCACTAAGGCCATTGATATGGTCGATCACTTCCTACTCTGTAGAAGCTAAGTACCTTGGGAATCTCAGACTATGCCTTATCCTGGTTCAGAAGTTACCTAACCAACAGACCCTGCCCCTATCAACACTGCTGTCCCTCAGGGTTCCATACTGGGGCCACTTTTTTCTCTGTACACGTCAATTTTATTCACCACTGCTTCACCTACAGTACTCCTCTTCTGTATGCTGATGACTTGGTCTTTCCCACCAGTGCCCAGAATATGGCCAACATCAAGAGAACCCTGTCAGATGACCTGAAGTCCATTCAAATCTGGTTCTACAAGAATAGGCTGTTAATGAACCCATCTAAGTCTTACACAATGCTATTTGAAACAGCACACTGGTTAAAAAATATCCCTACTTCGCTCTGTTGTCTGTAAAAATGGCACTCCCCTGGTCACTGTGAACTCTTTCAATTACCTGGGTGTTATACTTGTTCCCTCCCCCAATTTTCTTTTCATGTATCATCGAGCCAGCCAGAATCTCTCCGCATCCACCTGCATTGCCGTTGCTCATGGTATCCTACTCCCCAGATTGTTCTGTGGTCTGCCCATCTTTTCAGATTCCTGGAACTCTATCCTGCACAAATGGAATGTTTCCTACAACATCATCTGTCTTTTTGCCCTTGCCTGCAATCAACTCACCCACCACTGTACCCTGTAATCCAAACTAGGTTGGCTATCTCCCACTGCTTAATGAGATCTCCTTCCTTCCTTCCTTCTCCTCCTTCTCCACCGGTGGCATCATCCACAGTCTAATGAAGACCTGAGCACCCCATCCCTTGCATCCATTCTGGTGCCTTATAGAAATGCCAATCCCCCTCAGATCCTGTGACCTTGACCTCTTATCTATACCCAAGACCAGGACCAAATTTGGTGAGACAGTCTTCATTGTGGCAGCTCTGAAATTATGGAGCAGCATACCTGCTCACTTAAGATGTTGCACTGTTGCCCAAACTTTCCAGGGTCAATGCCACTCACACTTACTTCAGCTGGAAATATGCTCTTGTTCCTAGCCCCTGGCCCTAGTGATCTCTAGCCATCTGTATATGATTGTTCTTGCACTTGCTGATTCTGTTACCTGTTAATATTGTCTGTACTACTGACCTACTGCATATAACCCTTCCCCTTGCTTCCCAGTGTGATAGACTTGCACCATGATGATTACTCTGTATTCTCTGTCACTCTGTTGCTTGTCATACTGTACACACTATTGTATTCCTAAGGTTACTGTGTGCCCCAATGCTGTATTCATTGTCTTGCATTGTAATGTCCTAATGGTTTGAACTCTCCCTAGTCATGCCTGAAAGTAGGCAAATGTTTGTCTAGTGCACCTTACCCGGTTAACAAAAAACAAATAAATAAAATAAACTCTCTACCTGCAAAAAACTACTGTAGACTACACTAAAAAGCTATCCAACACCATCCCTCCCAGCTCACTCACCTGGCAATACTGTCCCTCAAATCTGAAGCTCTCATATAGGCCTCCATGATGATAATGCTGTTCCATCTGATCCTAGTCCCATGATGCTCCCAGTGTATGCCCTGGTACTAAAGTCCACTTTGGCCCTACATAAAGCCCCTCCTGGCCACAAAAGATGCCTGCATGATGCTCCCAACCATGCACACTGCTCCTGTCAGCCACCACACACTACACCCACCATCTCATCTAAATGAAAGACTGCTGAAGCCACACCTCCTTTTATAGGAGGCCCCAACCCAATGGAAACAATAAAAGGGCAAAACAGGCAGTTCCTATGAAACACACTATACTATGGAAAAGTCTTACACTCTGGAACAACTCTACCTATATACTATTACAATATTGAAAATCCCACATTATGGAAAAACATTGGAAACAGGTAACAGTGCCCAGCTTATTGCATTATATAAAATAAATGATGGCAAAGTCCAGCATAATCAATACGTAATACCATTTCGCAATCAAACAAGCTCATAAGGGCCACTCACCCGTTGGGCTTGTGGCTGTATAATATAAATATATATATATATATATATATATATATATATATTTCACAATGCTAGCACTACTGAGTGTAATGGATTTACTGTATAACAGCTTATATTCATGCCCATTATATTTAGAGCACTGAGCACACCCAACATGTTCACGCCATGTTTTTTTCACTGGTGGAACACTAATGCTGCTACTGTATAGTGATTCACCCAATATTTTAGGGTTGAGAAGGGTGTTTAATGTAAAACTCCTAAATTTGCACCTTAATAGCTTCACCCCCATTCAATGGAATTGCCCAAACTTTGCATGCATGGTCTGGGGGGCAAGGTCTGTTGATTTGGCACATTTTGTTCCAGTCAGATGTGCAGACTCTGAGATCCAGATAGTCCAAGTTTAGGAAAAATCAGGGTTTTTTTTTTGCTATTTTTACCCCCTTATGTGCCGCCCAGACAGTTTGGAAATTTCTTCTAAAATTCAGGGTAGAAAGGGCTTGCCCTGGAATGGTGCCTTTCTTTGGTTTGGTGAAAAAATAATCCATTCCCAATGTATAAGGATTTGGAATTTCAGATCTGAGCATGCTCAGTAGGGTCTTTCTGTTAGATATTTGATATGAAAGAAGAATTTTGTCATACGAAAAAGGATTCTTTTTTGTGAGGCCAAATTCCTCTTTCATAAGAAAAAAATTCTTCTTTCATGTGGTGGCCATCTTGTTTCCAAAAAATCTTTCAAAACCTATACAAATTATGCCCAATAGACACAGAAACACATGACTCTAGCTAAACATGACATGTTTAGTTGATTCTGGACTTAAGTTTCTTAAAAACAATCCCAAAAGGTGTTTTGGGGACATCCCAAAAATCCTGAGTCTTGTTTCATGACCAAAGAGAACCAGGGTCATTTGAAAGAAGCATTTTGTCTCACAAAAGAGGATTTTAGGCATAGTTGTTTTCATTCTTCTTTCCTGAGAAGGTATCTTCTTTCTTGAGCTCCTGAAAATCTCACAAAAAAGGATGCCTTCTTGTGAAACAAGATTTTGGACTTTTTTTGACATTCTTTTATGAGAAAGTATCTTCTTTCATTATTTCACAAAAATCTCATGAAATAGGATGACTTCTCACAAAACAATATTTATTTAGTGCGAAGGCATCCTTTGTCTTGAAGTCATGAAAATTTCATGAAAGAAGATGATGATGGACTCACAAAACAAAATTTTGGACTTGTTTTTTTCAGAATCTTGGTTTGTTTGCCAAAAAAAATCTTATTTCCTGAGCCCTCATGAAACAAGACTGTTGGTTCACAAAACAGAAATACTGAGTCATGAAAGAAGACCGTTTTTATATTCAAAAATTCAGGACTTTTGCTCATAAGTGGAGGGTAAGGTTTGTCTGTTTGCAGATGACACCAAGATCTGCAACAGAGTAGATGATCCAGATGAGGTGAGCAGAATGAGAAGAGATATAGATAAACTGCCCAAATGGTCGGAAGAGTGGCAACTGGGCTTTAACACAAAGAAATGCAAGATCATGCACATAAGGAAGAGAAACCCTGAAGTCACCTGTAGGTTGGGAGGCGAGTTGCTGGCAATCACAAGGGAAGAAAGAGACTTGGGCATCATCATCATCACAGATGACCTGAAATCATCCAAGTGACCACTAAAGCAGTAGGTAAGGCTAGAGGGATGTTGGGGTGTATTAGGGGTATCACAAGTCATAAGCGGGAGGTAATAATCCCTCTTTATAAGACACTGGTTACTCCCCATCTGGAGTACTGTGTGCAGTACTGGAGGCCACACCTGCACAAAGACATTAACAAAATGGAGGCAGTCCAGAGAAGGGCAACGAAAATGTGCAGGGACTGCAGCAGAAAACATATGAGGACAGATTAACAGAGCTCAATATGTATACCCTAGAGCAAAGGAGGGAGAGAGGAGATATGTTTGAAACATTGAAACATCTTAAGGGCATTAACAAGGTGAATGAGTCTAACATGTTTCAATATAAGAAAAATAGCAGGACAAGAGGACACAGTATGAGATTAGAGGGAGGCCATTTAAGGGGTAATGTAAGGAGGTACTTTTTCACAGAAAGGGTGGTGGATGCATGGAATGGCCTACCTCAGGAAGTGGTGGATATGAACACAGTACAGGGCTTCAAACAGGCATGGGATAGGGATAAGGGAGCAATACAGATGAGTATGAATAGATAAGCCATTGACAGAGAACAGGCCTATGGCACATTCATAAGGTAGAAAAAAGGGCAGACTGTATGGGCCTTGTGGTCTTTATCTGCCATCAGCTTCTATGTTTCTGTGTAATTATGCCATTTTTTAAGATTTGAAAAGCAGATTATTATGTGCTTTTTATGACCCTATCTCATAAACAATTTTGGAAACATACTTGACACATGATCAAAAAGGTGCATCTCAGGACCCAAGGAACTGCAGGACCTCTTCTGTACCTAGACTGACTCCTGTGCATCTACATTTGTAGAAACACAGAACTGTACAGCTTGCAGGGCCATGTGCTTATGTGCCCACACAGATTTCTGAGTTGCCTCATGGCCTGAAAGTCCCTGCATGTCTGCATCTATATACACAGAGCTGCAGGGTCAAGAGGGTCCTGCACTTTTGCAGTCTGATGGACTCCACATTTGGGCCATGCACATCTGCATCTATGTGCTTCTACACCCAGTTAGAGGTTTTCACGCTGGTCCCAAAGGTACCTGTGTGAATGAGGATATGGTTGTACTATCTCTAAAAGAAAGGGAATTCATTGCTAAAAAACTGCATTAAGACACCAGTCAGGGTTCAGCTCAAAACAACAAAAGTAGGGAAATGTGGTGTTAGGGTTTCTGACCCTAACTCCCAACCCCCCATGTAGCTAAAGGAAAAAATATTAGGGGTTTGGCTCTCCTGAGTCTTGCCAAATCAGTGGTAGGCTCTTCCTTGGGGTTCTCAACTTTAATAACTTCACAACTGTTCAATGGATTTGCATGAATGTTTGCATGCTTGGTCTCAAAGGGTAGCTCTCCTGACTTGCCAAGTTTTGTTCCAGTCGGACATGGGGATTCCAAGATGCAGATAGTGAAAAAATGTATTGGGGGGTGCTGTTTTTTTTTTTTGTCAACCCCTAGCGCCCAGTTGGCAATTTTTGTCTGAAATTTTCTGGGTAGAAAGGGCCGGGTCCACAGTATTACCTTTCACTAGTTTAGTGACAAACATTATTCCCTTCCAAAGTTATTAATTTTTTAAAATTTTGGGTTCTGAGTATGCTCAGTAAGCACTTTAGGATAGATGTTTGGAAAGAAAAAAATAATTTGACCATAGGAAAAAGGATTCTTTAATGATGGGGCAATGTTTTTTTTTTTTTCCTTTGTGTCACTCCACCAGTCCCACAATCAAACTCTTGGGCCTTACCTCAGGTGGCCATCCCTTCCCAGGCCCCCCTCCCGGGCAAGGCTGCTGACCCTCATGGAATTCAAACAGGGTAAACCCTGGCTTGCCCCCAGGGTGCAGCCATGGGGCAAGTACTTCCCTGTGGAACACAAGGTTTAGATCACTAGCCGAACAGCACAGGCAAGTGGAGTGGGACCAGCAGAGTGGGGCATCATGCATGGGGATGGCATTTTTGGTATGCTAAAAACCACTATATGAGGCATGGCATGCAATGACAGAACAGCATCAAAGTGCCAATGTCCAGCATGTCTCCCTGCTATTTAGGCACTGGTAACTTTCTTTCCCCCACCCTCCACCAGAGGTCAGGCTTACACTTGCCCACCGTCCCCCCAGAGGAGGAGAGCTGTCTGTCGTATGCTCAAACCTCCCCCCATCTGGCCCTCTGACTCCTCGGGTCCATTCCTGAGCCCAAGGCATCGGCATCACAGGCAGAAACCCAACTGCTGTGCTGCCAGGATGGCTTCACAGGGTAATCCTTCTTTGTTTGTAAAAAATATTTTTTTGTTTGCTGCCATCTTGTGTCAGGTTTTTGTTTCTGGAAAAAACATTTCAAAAGTTCCAAAAATGACATCCTTTAGAAAGAGGAAGACATGCATCTTGCTCATTGGGACCCCATTAGGTGGATTATGCAGTTCAGTGTTCCTAAAGTTAGCCCTAAATGTATTTTTTTTCCATTTTTTCATCCTTTTTTGTGACTCGCTTCCATTTTTTTTGTATGGCCTTTTTTATTCATACAAAAAAGGATCCCATCATTTGGAAAAGATTTTGGATTTAGTTTTTTTTGTCGCTTTTTCCATATGGCCTTTTTTGTTCATACGAAAAAGGATCCCTTCAAACAAAAAAAGATTTTGGACTTAATTTTTTTTTCCTGATTCTTTTTTCATTTGAAGGGATTATTTTTTGTATGACATTTTAATTCAAACAAAAAAGGATCTCTTCATACAGAAAAAGTTTTTGGATTTAGGTCTTTTTACAATTTTTTTTTTCATTTAAAGGGATCCTTTCTCATTTCCTTTTATCATTTCATATAAAAAAAGGATTCCTGAAAATGAAAAAGGATTTTTGTATTTATTTTTTTTCTCCTGATTTTCCCTTCAACAACCCATAACTCCATCAAACTATACCAAAAAAAAAAAATCTAGGGACTATACAAAAAAATGTAATAATATTTGTATTTGCAAATTCCCATAGGATAATGTGGGAAGTTGTACAAGCTGTTCCCATATTTTTTTTACTGTATCCCTGGTGTCCCTGTAATTGCCATCCCTGTATATTTCAATGTTGGTGTCAAGTGGCACAACCCCACCCCTCCAATCACCAACCCCATTTTCAGTAATTTTTCCCTGGTATCTAGTGGCACCTCCACTCTCAGATTGCTGTCCCCCTATTTTTTTAATGCTTCCCTGGTGTCTAGTGGCACCCCCCCACCCTTCTGGTTGCTGTCCCCATCTTTTTTTTTTATTCTGTTAATCCCCACCTCGACCCCTGGCACTATCATTCGACCAACCACCATGTTGCAAGCTCAGAGGGATCCCCCCATGGAACCGTGGCATACCCCCTCAGCAGGGACAGATTGAGAGTGGGTAGCTGGGGCCCTCAAGCCACCCCCCTGGTTCTATACCTTCAAGTCACATCATGGTCCTCACTGCAAGCTGCTCCTGCCAGTGGTGATGGCCTACCTAGCCCTCAGTCAGTGTCATGCCAGGTTGAGGCATTTTTTGAATGTATACCCTCCCCAGAGACGTGACGTGCACATGATGCCAAGGCTTACTCCACCGCCCATCACACTCCACCCACATCTATGAGGCTTGGCTATGTCGTACCTCCAGCCGGCGATAGAGGTTGGTCCTGCACTGAGTCAAGGCTCCCCCACCCCCTGGAGGAGATGAGCAGTTCATGGGATGCTCAAGCCTCCTCCCCCTGGCTGACCCACGCAAGCAGTAGCACCACCACTGCGTGGGCAGGCAGGCACATCCCCATCTTTTTTTTAACTCTCCCTGGGGTCTAGTGGCACCTCCGCTCATATCACCGTCCCCTGTATTGCACTACCTGTAATAAAGAAAACCGTCCCTTGATTTCTTCTTTTTTTTTTAAATTTAAACCTCACCAATCTGACTGCCCAAATTACCATCTACCACCCATCACCCCACACCCCACAGACTCCCTCACTGACCTGAACAGGTCCCAGGGTGAAGATCCACTCTCTGATTGAAGACACGTCTTGCTGCTGGAACCGTTGACTGCAATATGAGAAACTAAGACACATGTGGTTCAATGTATTTCAAAGGGGTTTATAACTCTGATGCATAACTCTGCCAGTTTTGCATATTTTGAGCCCACATTTTTAACAGTGTCTTTTTGGGACCCCATCTCATAAAGAGTGATGGAATTACACAAATCTGGCCTGAAAGGTGGTGATGTGGTCACTTGGCAAAATCACCTTTCAGGCAGGATTTGAAAATTTTCACCACCCTTGTTCATGAGGTGGAGTCATAAGAAGGCTATGTTGATCATTTGGGGTCAACAATAGGTAAAAATGGCAAAGTTATGTGCATCCATTGAAATTTTGATACACACACTTGTAACTCTGATCATTTTGAATATTTTGACCCAAAATTTTCAACATACCTATTTTTGTGCACCGTCTCATGAGTGAGATAGCTGTCATTTTTAAAATCCTGGCCAAACTGTGTTTCACACCTGTAGCATGGAATGATGTAGCTGTGGCATGGAATGATGTTTTGACAGGGATTTGAAAAATGTCAGTACCAGGTCCATGAGGTGGTGTAATAAGAAGGTTATTCAAACAATCTAGGCCCTGTGCTGCCACAGCAACATACATGTATGCATCTATGGAGGGATGGGAGCACAGGGCCTAGAGGCCCTGCACTCCCACAGGCAAGCAAGGATACTATTATTCTATTTCAAAAAGTAAGGAAATTCTTTGCAAAAATCTGGGTTAATGCAACATTTAGGGTTCAGTCTAAAGTGACAAAAGTAGGGAAATGTGTTTTTAGGGTTTCCAACTTTAAGACCCCACCCCTGCAGCAAATCAAGGGTGCAGTCTTCTCAACCCTAAAATATCAAATCATTGTGGTAACAAGGAGGTTCACATGTGATGGATACAGGTGTGTATGTTTCAGGAGTGAATAGAGTGGTGTGAGCTTTAGGGTTGAGAACCCCAAGGAAGGCTGCACACGTGATTTGCTTCAGGGGTGGGTGTTGGGTTTTAGGGTTGGAAACTAAAAAACACATTTGCCTACTTTTGTCACTTTAGACTGAATCCCAAATGTTCAATTAACACAGTTTTTTTTTGCAAAGAATTAGGCATTTTAATGTTAAACCCCAGTTATTGCACTTTAATAACTTTGCAACCCTTCAACGGAGTTGCACGACATTGTGCATGTGTGGTCTCAAGGGCTAGGTCTCTGGATGAGCCAAGTCTTGTTCCAGTCAGATGTGCAGATTCTGAGATCCAAATAGTGCAAAAAGTGATTTTTTTTGGGGGGGGCAGGGTTGCTGTTTTTGGTGACACCTGTAGAAACCAGACAGTTTGGAATTTTGGTCTAACATTTTCAGGGTAGAAAGGGGCTGGCCCATAGATCTGTCTTTTGATGGTTTGGTGAAAAAATAGTAATCCTTTCAAAAGTTATTACATTTCAAAATTTTGGTTCTGAGCATGTTCAGTAAGGACTTCAAGATAGCTGTATGAAATGAAAAAAGGAATCCTTTTTTGTATGGGCCCAATCCTTTTTCATTAGAGGAAAAATCCTTGTTTGCCATCATTTTGTTGTGCATTTTTTCCTAAAAAAAATGTCAAAACACACAAAAATCACATGCTGCATGTCTTTTAAAAACAAACACCTGAACCTACCTAAATGGGACCCATTTAGCTAGATTCTGGTGTTTGTTTTTTTTAAGTTGGCAGAATACGTTTTCTGGACACCCAAAATCCAAGGTGCCTAGCTTAGCAAGTGGAGCTGTTCACCCATGTTCTCTGTATGAGAACATGAAGACTTTCTTGACTTCAGCAGCTGCAGTTGGAACTCATGCTGTGGGCTGCAGTAAAAGCAGTGAGCTGTCATTTCCCTGGTGTGTAGTAGCATCCCCCCCCCCCATTGCTGAAGAAATGGCATTTATTATTATTTTTTATTCAGTACTGTAGATTATACAGTGCTATGAAAACTCCCTAAGAATTTCATAAGCAAAGCATTTATTTATTAAAGTTTAGGAATTACAACCCTATGAGTCAGGGACTCGTGCTCGGCTTGTATAAGGTTACTTTAGTCTAATTTTTTTTTGTTGTATAGGGGCAGTCCAAAGTTGTCTCTGCCCTGACTGGTTAGGGATTTGGTCAGTCCCTGTTGTATAGTTTAGCTGGCTTTAACTTTCACATATTTCTGTTATAGTGCCACATGTTTAAAAGGTGAAGCATAGAGGTATATGATCAGTTCAGAGCCAGGAAAAATCTTCCCCAGATACTACACATTGCAACATGAATAGTGATGATTCTAACCAGCATTTTAATATTACATGGCTATGAGGATGGACTACATGGTAATCAGAAATGTCTTTTTAAACCCACTCTCCACACCATTATTTCCTTTAAATAGCTATCTTTTAGGAATGGGATGAATTTTACAGGATCTGCCTTTTGCTTCCTCCCATTTTCCTTGTCTATTCCCCCACCCCACTTATGTTTATAAAGCAACGGGGAACAAGTTCCAAGTAGTGGGTAAGCACAGATGATTTTCAACAGATTGGGAAATTTAAAATGCACGGCCCAAACTGAAACAGACAGATTTTATTTTAGCTGTGATGGCATTTACTGTATACATAAATGTAAGTATGTTTTGTTTTTGGTTTTGCTAGGGAGTTTTTACAGCATTTTATAATATACATTATTGAATAAAAAATAATAATAATTGCCCTTTCTTCAGCAATGGGGTGGGGGGCTCAGAACAGCATACTCTGCAGACACGTATTCCAAGGTAAATTTGAATGTTGACACTAGTATTGTTCATCAGTGTGATGGTAAAGAAGACCACAACAGAAAACATTTTTGGTAAAAATATGAACAAACAGAAAAATTATAAAGTAAAGGAAAAAAAACATTGAAATGAATGGATACATTGACTTTTGCAGAGTTACAGTAATTCAGCATTATCATTTTTTAGATTTACTGATCTGATATAAAATGCCAGATTCCATGAAATCTTTGTTTTTACCAGTGTTCAGGCAGCTCTAATTCCAGAATTTTACCAGGTTTTCTGGTAAAAACAGAACATCAGTGGCCTTGGTCATTTGCGACACTAAGAACTACATTTGTGACACTGTCAAACTTTTTGTTAACTTTTCCCATTGACTATAATGGGAAACTTGTTTTTTTGAATAACTTTTGAATTGTTTAATGCTTTTTTACAAAATCTTTGAAAAGGCACATCATGGACCTCTGCTGCATTTTCCTTGAAGGTTTCAGACCAGTCATGCAGACCGTGCATTCTGTAAGCGTGAGCAAAGAATGCGCAGAAAAGCATAATTACCGCATTCTTTGGTGCTATGTAACTCCACAACCATATATCTGACCAATATAAAACTTGGCAGATCCAGAGATCTATAGTACCACTCCATGTACGCCAATTTTCAGGCAAATCTGTTATCTGGTGGAAAAGTTATTACGCTGCCAAATTTCAGAGTTTAACCTTAAATGGGGTACTCAACCCACTATTTTATATATATGCAGTGGGTCTACTGGAAATATCACTGATATTTCCCCCCGAGTACAGTTTGACCAGTTTGACCTTATGACCTCACGAGTGGCAGAGCAATGAGTGGGGTCACAAGGTCAAACTGCATGAGCAAAAATATCAATGATAGTTCCAGTAGACCCATGGCATATTTGATTTATGTAATGTCATTTTTGTGTGTTGTTTTTCTTTTCATTTAATTGTTATTATATTTATTTTTAAATCCCCCCCCCCACTGTTTCATTGTGCTGCACTGCTAGGTAGATAGGTAGGGATGCTAGCATGGTAGCTAGGTTCCTTATGTGCTGTTTTTTCTAGTGAGTCATTTTATTGGTTAGCTTAGTTCTGTGAGTGGGCTGGGCAGTTTTGTTAAGATGGCAGTGGCAGCTCCTGCATAGCGAGGGAGCAAGGTTTCAGTACTTTTAGTTTTTTTTTTTTTTGTTTATACTGTGTAATATCTGGTTAATCCTGCTTTCTGTCATCATGGGGCCTGGAGACCATAGAGGAGGTTGCCAGCCAGCGACAGAAGTGTTTAGCAGAAGATTAGGTTGCCAACTGGCTGGCAGAAGTAGTGTGCAGTGCAAGAAGTATGGAGTGGCAGTCATCAGTGGGAAGGGACAGAGGTATTGTTTGAGTAATTTGGGGGGTTTGGGGCAGATCGTTACAGCATCTGAGACAAATTTTGCTAAAACCAAAAAAAAAAAAAGAATCTGTCAGTGTGAATGTCATTTTCATGCTGGTTCAGAGTTGGGGACTGATCTTTGGGTAATCTTGCAGGTTTATGCTGCAGTAAGCTGAGTGCTGTTTCTGCCTCTGCTTTGATTGACTGCAGATAGTGCCTCTGAATCACCTACTGTGTGGATAAATGAGCTACAGTGAGGATAAACATGATATCCTCACTGTAGTGCAGACCACACTGGGAATATTTATTTCTTTATTTATTTATTTATTTAAGTGTTTTTACCAGGAAGGCATACTGAGCGGTGTAACGCTCGTTTCCAGATGCATCCTGGGGAAGGGGGATTTAGGATAGACAGTATACAGAGTAACATACAGTTACACACCGCAGCACAAATATCACCAATATTTGCCATAATATATCCTTTATTACATACATACATTCATATATGTGTGTGTGTATATATATATATATATATATGTATATGTATATGTATATGTATATGTACATATATATGGGATACATAATGGGCAGGAGTGGGATATGGAAAATATTCTCACTCATGCAGAGTGAGCCCTGTATTCTCACGAGTACCAAAGGCACGAGTGAGAATGCACAGATCACTCTGCAGGACTGAGAATATTTTCCATATCCGACGATCTGTCCATCATGTGTGTGATTTATACCACAGGGGTAAGAGCTTTAGGAACATTTTTTCTGTATCTGTGTGTTTACTGCTCATTCTGTGTGTGCGTGTGTGCGTGTGTGTGTTCTGACTGGACTGGGAGTCAGAAACACAGGTGAATGTGTTTTGTAAAGCTAATTGAGTGAGTCAGAGGCTCAGTGAGAAAGACAAACTGCTGCAGGTAGCACTGAGAGAGATCAACTGCTTTGTAAATGACTTTCATTTAGAATTCAGGTTGTTTTGAAGCCGAGATCAGCACAGTAATGGGCTAAGAGTGTTAGAAACACAGTGAGACACATGTGAGAGTGTTTTACCAAGCTAATTAAGTAAGTTGCAGCTTTAGTGAGAAAGAAAAACTGTTTTCTGAAGCAGTTTCAGTTAGAATGGAAGCTGCAGTGGGGGATTTGCGATCTGCACATGTCAGCATGCTCGTCAGAACGCATAGCTGAAGAGCTCAGCTGCACGCAGAGAGAGCTCGGCTCGTTCCTCTTTAGATTTTTGAAATGGCACCACGGGAAAAAGTGGCTTATATCTTCAATTTTGACCGGTAGATGTGATATGTTAGAACTGGGTGCAAGTGTGATGAAGAAGGAGAAAGTAACGTGGGGGAAAAGAAAAAATGCTCATGGGTGTCACCCAGGTTTATATTGCTAATGGCCGCGGTGTTCAGTTGTTTGAAGTTAACGGCAATCCCTTGCCTCTTAATTTGACTGTGTTTTTGAACCTTCTTCTTTTTTTCGATAAATCTGTTCCCCACTGCTGGCGGTATGTCGAGTTTGTTAAATCAGATACAGGGGTTGGTGAGTCCTGCACAGCCCAAAAAAATCATCAGTACTTCATTTTTACTTCACAAAAGGCTGTACAGACCAGGGAAGGATCTGCTCATCTTTTCAGTGGCATTTCTGTAATGAAGAATATGCTTTGGGATAGTCAAATAGAGGAAATATTCCAGCAGGACCGCCAAGTTCAACTGCAGGTAACCCCTCTGCTTGTACAAAGGAACAGGCTGAGGGGCATTTTTAGTTTGGTATTACTCAGAAGAAGGTAAATGCTGATTTCTTGAATTCTAGTTCTCCCCATAGTGATTCTACACACTTTGGTAAACCCTCCTCCCTCAGGCCTTTACTTGATAGCCCGGCTACCTCTGTAGTGAATAAAAGGAAGGTCATCTCTTCGCCTCCCTTGGCTACTAATAGCAAAACAAAAAAAAAACTCCAATTAAAGGTGGTAAAACAGCCAGTAAAAGAAAACAGAAGTCTAAGTAAGGGGAGTTTAATACAGGGAATGACAAAGGAAATAAATCTTCCCTGGTATTTATTAACTCCCCAATGAGTATATGCAATCTGTTAACAAAGAACATGAAAGATAAATGTACTGAAGCAGACAAAATGGCTGCACAAGTAAAAAGCAAAGGAATTAAGAGCCTAGGGAAAAGTAAGAAGGTGGAAGTGGTTGAAGAGGTGGAACAGGTAGGAGGGATGGAGGGAGGAGGGACGAAGGGGGAGAAAAAGAAAAGGAATGGGGAAATACAGCTGGAGAAGATGCAGAAGAAACAAAAGACAATTCTGAGGTGCCATATAAGGCCATTCTGAAGGAAATGAGCAAGGATTTGAAAGTTTAAATCTTGAAGTGGTTGCTTTGACAAAGAAAGTGGTTGATGTAGCGGAGAAGTGTGAATTGTTGGCTTCCAGAACTATGGAAGGTGAGTCCCGCATAAGTGTTATTTAAGATGCTATACCCAAAATATTTAACAACTTGGAAAAAAGTACTAAAGAAATGGAATCTTTAAGAATGAGGTTGGAGGACTTAGAATCCAGATCAAGATGAGTTAATCTAAAGATAGGCAATCTAACGGAAGGAGCGGATGGCGGTGATCCAATTCAGTATTGTGAAGAGGCATTAACGAAAGTAATGGGCCTTCCATATCCAGAAAAAAAAATCAAGTTGGACAGAGCACATCGGGCTTTTTATGTATGTTAAGACTCTAAGGTTCCAAGATAAAGAAAATATGGCAAAAACAAGGGCTGAAAGAGGTATATTTTATAATGGTATGGCACTGCAAGTTTTTCCTGATATGCTTCCCAACATTCTGGCCAGGAGAAAGAGTTTTGACACTGTTAGAGACAAGCTGAGGAGAGAAGGCATCTTGTTTGCCTGTGATACCCAGCTAAATTGAGAGTAAACCTAGATGGAAAGGTCTTATTTTTCCATTCCCCTTTTGAAGTAGAGGAACTGTTGAGAAAGAAAACTGGGAAACAACCAGATGACCCTGACCCAGGTGGATCTGATAAAGCTTCGGCTTAGCAGGCTTTAACTTGTTTCAGTAGTTTTAAGGGTTAAGGGGGGTGTTTAGATTGGTCCACGTCTCATTCGTTTTGGAGAAGTTGACTAGTCTTGTGGTTTAATTAGCTATTATGGCTTTAGATATACATAATTCATAAAGGGTATTAGGACTGGGAGATAGGTGGGTGGTACTGAGTAAGTTCCCCTAGTTTTTTCCAGGTCTTTGCGTACAGTTAGGATTCAGCATCCGGGGGATGTCCTAAAATTAAGGTATCTTTTTTGGTTTTATGTTTTTTTCTGTTTTTTATTTTGTTATATAAGTAAGGTATATGTTTTTTGGGGACCAAGACTTTAGGTCTGGTGGGATGAGTAGCATTTGGAGGGAGGGAAAATATAAGAAACAGAAAGAATATAGGGGAACTTATCCTGTGAGGCTGTATGAAATAATTAGCTTTTTAGTGGAATGGATAAGTGGATAATATATTCATGCAGAAGGTCAATTAATGAACTAGTTGGGGTGTGGAGGGGGTATTGGGTTAATAATTTTTTAGCAGAAAATAAAAAAAATGTTTTTTCTCTTTGATATGATCTTTGTTGTAGAAATTAAAAGAATGCGTGGGTGCTATAAGGGAGTGGCCTTGCAACATAAAAAGAAAGTTGTTTACTTTATTCTGATGGAAGATGAGGCCTTGACGCTGTAGTGGATTGCCCATTTCCCCACATCTCTGGTGATACAAGAGGTAAATGCGGAGCGTGGTTTGGTCCTGGCATATGGGTTGGTTGATTATATATTGTAGGGAAATTAAAAATTATGTCTTGGAATTTAAATAGGGGTAAGGAAAGGATTAAGATGAGGAAGGTTGTTCAGCTGGCAAGGCGAAGAGGAATAGATGTTCTCTTATTACAGGAGACACATTTCGCATCTCGTGATGCTTTATATTTTGGTAACTTATTTAGGGCGGATGGTTTTTCCACTACTTTCTCTGATAATGCGAGAAGTGCTGCCATTTATCTTAGAAAAGATCTGGATTATGGTGTGACAAATTCAGTTGGGGCATGGAGATTTGTTATCGTTGTAATAAAGTGGCAGGGCAAGGTTTTTACCTTAGCATCATTATATGGGCCAAATCAAGATGAACCTGAATTCTTTGTTGATTTTTTTATAGAAATATACCAGTTTGACATGATTGTTATAATTGGTGGAGACTTTAATCTTTCTTATGGGATGTTAGATAGGGAACCCCCCAGGAGAGATAGAAAGAAAGAAAAAAAATCTTGGGGCTCTGAAACAGGCTATGGTGGACCTGAATTTATGTGACCCTTTCAGATGCCTTAATCCAGCTTTTAAAAAAATCTCCTTTTATTCAAAGATACACAAATCATTTTCAAGAATTGATTTTTTTTCTTATATATTCAGGATTGTATGACTCTGGGTTAAAGGCAGTTTATGAACCAATAAGGATTTTGGATCATGCCTCTGTAATAATGGAATTTAATCCTTCAACAAAAGGGGAGGTAAGACTATTAACATGGAAATTTGACAATTCATTATGGGCAGATAAAACTGTTAAAAGGCAGGTACAAGATGAAATACAGGCCTTTATGCAGTTTAACATGGGTCAGGAGGTAAACTTACAAATAGTAGGGGTTGCTTTGAAAGCATATTTGAGGGGTTGGTAAGCGTCCCAATTTGGGATTAGGAAGAAAAAGTTTGAATCTGAATTGCTCAGATTGGAAACACAACTGGCTGCTGTCCAGACTAAACATGAAGCTAAGGGGCTTGAACAATCAGAAACTGATCTACTTTTGGCAAGGTTTAATTTGGAGAAATTACTCCAAGGGAAGTCAGAAAGGAACTTATGCAAAGTAAGGGGAAAAATATATTTTTTATTGGAATATCCCGGGGAAACTTTTGGGCTATCAACTTAAATCAGAGCATAACCAGAATAAAACTGGTAGTATAAAAAGGGAGGCAGGTCAGTTATTGACATCTGAGGCAGAGATAAATGCTGTCTTTATTTAATTTTATGAAGACTTGTAAAAAAAAGAATGGAAGCTACAGTGCAGATATTCTCACTCTGGTGACATCAGCAGAGTGTGGATAAATGTCGATGTCCTCATTCTGCTGATGTCATCAGGATTTATCCACATTCCAGTGGAAATAACAAAGGATATCCTACTGAGAAAGCTCTCATCCTGTGGTATAAATATATTTATAAAATGGGGAGGACATCCTCCTGAAATCCAGTGTTCTGATCGTATAAAACAGATTACATGACCATGCGTATATCAAAGCGTGACCGCACACCTGCACTTTTTACCCCCCCAAAAAACAATTTTGCTATTTTATAAGATAGATAACCCACTCTAGGATGGGAGTCGCTTTCTGATATAGTGCACGCTTTAGGTGGTTGAACACACCAAGGCGCATGATATCAGAGCACGGCTGCACACCTAAGAGTGGCTTATATATATATATATATATATATATATATATATATATATATAATCTTCTTCAAGGATATCTCTTGCAGCAGGTCACACATTTTAGGAACATCCAGCTGCAGGCATTGAATCCAGCCAGAGGACTTCACCAGCTGTCCATCTGGGACTATTCATGCCGACATCACATGTTATGCTATAGGGTGTATATAAGTGTGGGAAGTCCCAGATCCTCTTCAGTTCTTTTCCCACTGCTGACCTGCATGCTAAACCTCCTGGAGTATAGCCACAGTCGATGAACTACTTAATAATAATAACTTTATTTATAAAGCGCCTTTCAAAACCAAGGCATTGTACATAAACAATCATAGATAAAACAAACAACAATCTTAATAAAAGCCAGGTTTAAAATAACATCAATCCGTAAAATTCAAATGACAAGATAGCTTATCAAAATAAATTTTCAGGGAATACTTGTGCAAATAAATACATTTTTAGTGCTGATTTAAAACTTTCGACAGTCTGGCACTCTCTCACCCAATGAGGTAGAGAATTCCACAGGGTAGGGACTATGTAGGAAAAAGACTGAGCCCCAGATGTCTTTAAACATACCTTGGGAATCTCTAGCAATCCCTCGTCAGTGGATTGGAGCAGACGGGAGGGGCAGTAGGGATAAAGGAGATCTTTCAGGTAGTGGAGTCCCTGGTTGTGTAGGGCTTTATAGGACAGCAAGCTGACCTTAAAGGTGATCCATCACTGTACAGGCAGCCAGTGTTGTCTGTGGAGAACAGGTATAATGTGACTGGTCCTAGAGGTACCAGTCATAAGTCTGGCCGCCACATTCTGCACTAGCTGCAAGTGGAAGATGTCAACCCCAGGAAGCATTCGGTATAGGGCATTGCAATAGTCAAGGTTGGTAGTCACAAAGGCATGGACCAGGGTTAGCAGATCATAGGGAGGAACCAGGTACTTCACCCGAGTGATATTCCTCAGATGATAAAATGCGGACTTGACAATGGCCAACACCTGAGACTTTAGGGTCAGTTCATTGTCAAAAATAATACCTGGGTTATGCATCTGATGTGAGGCTGCTAGTGGAACATCCCCAAGCCATAACCTGGGATATTGCCCAGTCAGCGTGCTCGCCGCCCGACGATCCTGGTCCACCACCTACACCTCAGTCTTGTCCGGATTTAATCTCAGCCAACTGTCACTCATCCAGTCCTGGATCTCAGAGAAACAGTTATTAAATACTGAGACCGCGTCATTCTGCCCAGGCAAAAAGGATAGGTACAGCTGAGTATCATCTGCATAGCAGTGAAAACTCAAGCCGTACCTCCTAATAATGTCTCCTAATGGCAGCATATACACTGCAAACAACATGGGTGCTAAAATGGATCCCTGTGGAACCCCACAGGATAGGGGGAGGGGGTCAGAGGAATAAAATCCCATGACAGCCCTCTGAGTCCTACCCTGGAGGAAAGATCTAAACCACCTAAGGACCATACCTGAGTGTCTATAGATGGTCCGAAGGTGCTCCAATAGCACTCCATGGTCCACAGTGTCAAATGCTGCAGAGAGATCAAGGAGGACCAAGATGGAACAAAACCTCTGATCTCTCACTGTTAGGAGATCATTAAGTACCCGGACAAGTGCCATCTTGGTACTATGTCTCTTCCTGAACCCAGACTGGAGAGAATCATTGACATCATGGGTGGTAAGATGGTCATCCAGTTGCAGTGCAGCCACCTTCTCAATAACCTTACCCCAAAACGGTAAGTTTGAGACAGGTCTGTAGTTAACAGGACAGTTTGGGTCAAGGGAGGTTTTTTTCAGGAGGGGACATCTCTGCAAGGATCTGGCCAATTTCATCTACGCAGCTCACCAAGTGGTGTGTAGGGCCTGGACCCAGACTACAGCAGGTTGACCGCAAAGACTGGATGACTCTTACGCTGTTAATGACTTCCAGCTAGTTGAAATCTCTCCAAACAGACCAGGAGCATGTGATGTCCCACCGACCATCGCAACAGCCCTTGAAGGTGGACTGGCTGATTTTGGGATTAATGGTGGCAATCTTATCTGCAAACAGTTGAGCAAACTCATCACACTTCTGTTTTGAAAAAGCTCCCATAGACTGAAGACAGATTGGATTACACAATCTGGCCACAGTCTGGAAGAGCTGCGCTGGTCGATTTCATGTAGTGGCAGTCTCCCTGGACAGGAACGCTGCCTTCTTATGGGAGATTGTTGATTGATAGAAAGAATATTGTTCCAGCAACCTAAGCCTGTCATTATCAAGGCCTGATTTCTGCTAGGCCCTCTCCAGCCTTCATCCTACTCTCGTCAACTCTTTCAAGGTCCCATCAAACCATGGGGACCTTGGGTGGAGGGTGAGGGGGCAAACACGAACAGGAGCAATGGAATCCAGGACCACTGTTACTGCTGCATTATAGGCAAGCACCAGATCCCCCAGATCCATGCACTCCCTTGTGCTGCTTGATAGATCCAGCACTGCCATTAGGCCTTCAGGGGTCAGGCCCCACAAAGGGTGGTACTGGATCATTTCCGTAGTGGCAGGCCCATTGGGGAGACCTGAAACTGAACCATATTGTGTGATGGTCAGATCATCTGACTGATTCCACCACTAAGTCGGATATCTCCATCCCCAGGAGGAACACCAGATCCAGTGCATGACCCTTAATATGGGTAGCAGAGGTAACAACCTGTGTGAGGCCCAACAAAATCATTAGTTGGAGGAAATCACATCCAAATTGCGAGAGTTCATCGTCGACCCAGGCATTGAAATCCCCCAGAATCAACCATCTGGGAGATCCCAATACCACATTGATGATGAAGTCTGTGATTTCCTGCAGGAATTCTTTCCCATCTCTGGGTGGATGGTAGACAAAAAGAATTCTGCACCCCATGCCTGCACCCATGATGCACTCAAAGGATCTGGTGCACCCCACTGGCACCTCAACAAGGCCCAGTTCAGATCTAAAACAGATGGCTACACCCCTGCCCCTACAATCCATCCTATGATGATGTATCACTGAGTAGTCCAGTGGAACAGCTGAGGCCAGTACTGGACCCGCATTGTCATCCAACCAAGTCTCGGTGATGCATGCCAGTTCTGATGTCCCAACAAAATCTGCTATAATAGCAGTCTTGTTACAGATGGACCTGGCGTTACATAACACCATCCAAGTAGGATGAACATTTGGGGAGACTGCACTACCCGCCTGCAATCAGCAGTGCCCTTGGGTATGGGAGTCAGACAAGGAGGACCCCTGTTCTGGTCCCATTTTGATGCAGGGTGTCTCCTTGTTCCTATCACCCCTATCCAGCCTCTCCATTCCCCTTCCAGATCTGCTGCCCCTCCTTATCCTCCTCCTGGTTATTCCCAGGGCGTGACATCTAGTATATGTCTCAGGTGACAATGGAAGACAAACAAAGGGGCAAAGGTCCCGAAGTCTGGAAGGGGAATAGTGCCTGACCATCTTAAAGGCCTCCCAACACATTTCATACAACAAAGTAAAAATATCCAAAAAAACAGCACTACTAGCAAAACTAGAGTTAGACCACTAGAAAATAAATAAAATGAACAATAAACCCAACCCCCTTACATAAAATTAAAAAATAATATCCAACAACAAATAAAAACAAAATTGCTAATAACAAGCAGTCACTGATGCACTCAAACTGTTTAAACTGAAGACCTCTCACTTCTTCAGACAGTTAGTTAAGGAATTATCTAAGTGCTACCTCTTATGTAGACCTAGACAGTAATGATATTTATCAGCTTCAGAGACACTGCTAAGAATGATTTAAACCCCAATACTGTGTCTATCTTATTTGCAGCACAGCATCAAAGTAACAGCAGTCCCATTTAAACCTAGTAAAATATAGGTCAGCTATAAAGTTAATTTCTATCATGTAACATTATATTATCCCATACAGTGTCCAAGTGTCCAGCAAAAAAGAAAACACTGCAATTTATTTATAATAAATAAAAAGTGGAAAGATGGAAAAGGAGGAGCTCTCGCCAACTCCTTTAGCCAAATAAGCAGTCATATAATGTAGCACTTCCACTGCTACAATTTTCAAAACTACAGTAAAGATAGAACCATATGGTGGCCCTCTCACTGCGTCCTCAAATGAGCAAGTACTTCACTGAAGATACTTAATTTCTTAGCTGTTACCGGAGCACCGTGGAGTAGAGTCACATCTTCAACCACTCAATGTTGTCTTCTGACTTGCTACTTAGGCTCTTTGCCTATTTGCAGTGGAAGATCTTCATGAGCTTTGTGTGCATTGCCTTGGACCCTTGCACAACACCTGTGCTTGCACATTGTACAAAAGATTTAATAAAGCTACTAAAGGATGATGTCTTGAAACACTGAGGTAGCACTTATTGGAACAAAAAAGTCTCCTTCCTAGAGCGGGAACTCCAATCCAAATCATCCCCAACCTTGTTGTCATCCTCCTCCAGTTCCCACCATTCAAAAAGGGAACATTCATCAACAGAGAAGACTGACTGCAGGGAGAAGCATAAGCACTCCCATGACCAGAGAAAACACCACTCTCTGTCAACAGCATTGTTTCTGTTGATGACTTCACTGCCTAACACTGTACCACAGGTAGTTTTAAATACGAGAGCCATTCTCTCGGCTCTGTCGATGCCCCTTGCCCACTCTTCCGGGCTCTCATTGATGACTGCAAACCTATCTACTTCTCCGGGACCATTGATGGCTCACTTGGTAATGACACCACCGGGAACTCCATAATTCAGTTCCTTCCATTGCCTCCACCATCTTGCAGGTCTTTATACAACCCCCAACAGACCATACTTGGTCATTGATGACCATGACCCCAGGAGATGGACATTACCTTCTGGGGTCGTGCTGTCATGCAAATGCGATGATGACTTCCTCATCGATGACTCATCTTCTTGATGTGCATTTGCTGCCTCAGCTGACTCCCTCATCTACGAGTCATTTTCTGAACATTCATTTGGTACCTCAACCACCAACAATTCCCTCAATAATCCCAATAGGACCTACTAATACTGCACCTTCAATGACCACGCCACCTCTACTGGCCATGGTTGATATACAGGCTCTAGTACAGTAAGTACCATCCTGGATTTGACCCAGAAGGCCACCACAACTACAAGTGTGCCTTCTCCAGCTCTGCCTCCAGCCCCACCGAGGCATCCTTTTACTTCTCTTATGGACATTGCCTCCTCGGCTTCACCTGCTCCTTCCCCAGACATTGACATGGAAGTGAAACAATATGATCAGGACTAGGAGCAAGAAGATGAAGAAGAAGTGGATGAGGTTGCTGCATCATTAGCATCCACTGCTTCCTTGCCAGTAGAGGACAACACTTCATTCCATACCTCCCTTGCTCGCCTCCTGTTGACCGCAGTTTCACAGATATTATGCAACATTTGCCAAAACATTTGGTTTCAAGGAAACTGAGCAGGACGTCTCTAGGCAAAAATTAGCCCACTACTTGGGACTACCAGATACCCCTCCTCTCAATCCCACCTCTGATGGAGGTCTGTGAAGATGCCATCCTGGCAGCTTGGCACCAACTATTCAATATTCACTCAGCACATAGGAAAGCCGACAAGATAGTTTGGTTGCATATTAGACCTCACATGTGCACTCCACGATATGCCACCAAAACAAACTGCCTACCCACCCAATCACAAGGCAGTTCTATAAGCAGAGATCCAAGCACTCTTAAACAAAAAAGCTATAGAACTGGAGTGTTGTGGCTTCTACTCATCCCGAAAGTTATGGGAGACTTCAGGCTGATTCTAGATCTCTGGCAGTTTAAACTTTTCATACAATACAAGAAACTGGGGATGGTTACCCTACCAATCTTCCTTCCTTCCTCTGCTGAACATGGGAGACTGGCTGTGCCCCACTTGAGCTCACTAAGTGCCAGGCAGTGGTGGCAGCAGCCTTATGAAGGACAGGACACTATGTCTTCCCTTACCTGGATGACTAGCTCCTGAAGGCCTCATTAAAACACCAATTAGCAGCAACCCTCTCTCAAACACTTGTGCTATTTACCTCCCCGGGCATAACGGTCAATATTCCAAATTCCAAGATGGACTTCTGTCAACATCTCCAGTACATTGGGGCTGTACCGGATACTTCCACAGGCACTGCATTCCTGCCTTGGGTTCAGGGGGAAAAGCTTATCAACCTGGCGGCCCATATCAGCAACAGCAGGAATGTCTCATCCTACTACTACCTTAGGTTACTGGATCACATGGCTGCAGCAATATCCATTGTACCCCATGCCTGTGTGCATATGTGCATCCTACAATGGACCCTGCAGAGGCATCTGTGGTCATGGTTTGTTGTGGATTGGGGATATGAAAGGGGACCCCCTCCCTGTAACAAATTGTCTAAAGTCATCCACCACTGGAGAACTCGTCTCACTGGGGTTGAGACCATGACGTCCGTGTCCAGGTCATCTGTCTTCTGATCCCACTGCACTCACACAGGGTTGGGGAGCCCATCTAGGCACCATGAAGTCCCAGGGTACATGGCATCCAGCAGAGATCCATCTCCACATCAATATTCTGGAGATGTGCACAGTCCTGAATGTCTTACAAGCCTTTCAAGATCTACTACTGTCGGGCAATCTTCTGGTGCAGATGGACAACAACACAGTGGTCCATTATCAAAACAAGCAGGGGGCACTCCCTCTTACCTGCTATGCAGTGAAGCAATGAGAGTCTAGTACTAGGAGAAAGAACACAGATTACACCTTACCACAGTACATGTCCCAGGCAACACGAACATACTAGTGGACACTTGCAGTCACTCCAAAACCCACACACAGGAATGGGAGCTCCTTCAGTCAGTTGTTGAAGGTCTCTTTGACCAATGGGGACACCCAGAACAAGAACTCTTTGCATCCTTCCACAACACAAAATTGCTGTGATGCTGCTCATTAGAGCCTGGACCTGGAGTTGTTTGGCTAGATGTGTTATCACTCTCCTGTATGGGAAGATTTCTTTATGCCTTCCCTCCATTATCACTTACATAGAGAGTGCTACTCAAACTACTCCAGGGTCATGCAATCATGATCCTCATAGCCCCTTTCTGGCTCGACAGGTATGGTTCCGCCAGCTACAACAATTAGCAATCCAATAATATCAGTCCCCTCTCCATCTCTCCAACCCTATTCACACAAGCTCAGAGAAACCTAATACATCACAACCTCCCCTCACTTCATCTGCATACATGGCTCCTGAGGACATAGCTCTAGCGAGGTTTCAGGTCTTGCCCCAGGTTGCAGAAGTCCTGCGAGCAGCCCAAAAATAACCAACCATGGCTACATACTCTATGAAATGGGAGCATTTCACATTGTGGCAGCTGACCAAGGGCTGAACCCGTACACCTGCCCCTTACAACGAGTCCTCAACTATCTGCTAGCACTCTCAGATGCTGGTTTAAAGTACTCTTCCCTGAAAGTACACTTATCGGTGATCTCCACCTTCCATGTACAGGTTGCTGACCACAACCTGACTCAATTACAGGTCATGAAGACCTTTTTAAGGGGTGTACTACACCTTAAGCCACCAGTGAGAAACCCCTTGCCTCCGTGGGATCTAAACTTCATATTGGAGAAACTCACGCTGCCCCCATCTGAGCCTGTGGCCACATGTGAGCTGCATTACCTAGCATGAAAAAACCCTATTCATAGTGACGAGCATGTCTGCAAGATGCATTTCTGAATTATAAGTGCTGATCTGTAAGCAGCCTTACTTAGTCTTTCATAAAGACAGGGTTTCTTTATGTACCAGCCACCATTTTCTTCCTAAAGTGGTTTCAGAGTTCACTGTAAACCAATCTATCCAACTACCGGTGTATTATGTGGAACATGCCAATCCAGGGGAATCACTGCTCTACACCTTGGAAGTACCTAGAATATTGAGATACTATCTCTCTCATACCAAATAGATGTGCAAAACAGCACAGCTTTTCATTCCCTTTGCCGCAGGTAATGAGAGCAATCCAGTTTCTAAGCAGTGTCTGTCCAAATGGCTGACCAACTGCATTATATTTTGGTATAAACAATATGGCAAAGAACTTCCTGGAGTGGTAAAACCTCATTCCACATGGGGGATGGCTACTTCAGTAGATTGCTTTAAGGGAGTCTCAGCTGCTGAGATTTGTGAAGTGGCCACCTGGATGAAAGTCCATGATTTCACCAAGCATTACAGCCTGGACATAAACTCTAAAAGGGCCAGCTTTGGCCTTGCAGTTCTCTAGGATCTCATATTGAGTCCACCACCCTTCTCCTCCCAACTACTGGGGGTTCATTCCTACATGTGTGACCTGCTGCAAGAGATATCCTTGAAGAAGATAGTACAGTTATGTGGGTACTTACCGTAACAGTAGATCTTTGAGAAAATCTCTTGCAACAGGTCAAGCTGTCCCTCCTGCCCCCTTGGCTCTTACTGGAAACTCCCACTCTTGGGGGGGAGAATAGGTCCTATGAATGCAGGGTGCTCCTACTTCCTCCTTGGAGGCTTACCATGATCCAAGTGGCACTTGGTCACTAATGGGAAGAGAACCAAGGAGGATCTGGGACCACTCACATTAATATACCCTATAGTATAGCACATGACATCACCTTGTGCAGTCCCAGGTCAACTGCTGGTGAAATTCTCTGTCTGGATTTGGTGCCTGCAGCTGGATGTCCCTACATGTGTGACCTGCTGCAAGAGATTCTCTCAAATATCTACTGTTACAGTAAGTATCCATATAACTGTACTATTCATTGCAAGAAACTGTGTTAGTGCACCAGTTAGGGTTCAGCTTAAAGCAACAAAAGCAGCAAAATGTAGTGTTAGGGTTTACAACCCAAACTACCTCAACCCCACCCAAGCAGCAAAAGGAAAAAAACATAGGACTTTGGCTTTCCTGAGTCTTGCCAAAGCAGAGCTCGGCTCTCCCTTAGGGTTCTCAACCCTAATGCTAATCTATTTTCTTCTGGCAGGACCCATAGCTGGTTGGTAACATGTGGTGAGACATACTTCTGGAGCTTTGAAGTGCATATCAGCATTAGACACTGGCTTGGAGCTGTACATTGTGCTTCAGACAGGAGGCTATGGGCTGGGGTGGGGTGCACATTAGTGTTGAGAACCTCAAGGTAAAGCCCAGCACTGATTTGGAAAGACTCAGGAGAGCTCAAATGCTAATGTATTTTCCTTTTGCTTTGGGGGGGGGGGTTAGGATTGGAAATCCTAACACCACATTTTTCTATTTTTATTGCTTTAAGCTGAACCCCAACTGGTGCATCAACACAGTTTTTTTGCAGTGATTTTCCTTTCTTTTTGAGATAGTACAACTGTATCCTCATTCAAACAGGTCCCTTTGGGACCTGCATGATCATCCCCGGCTGGGTGCAGAAGCACAGGCACTCTGTGCCCTGTGCTTCTATATGTCTATAGATGCAGATGCACAGGCCCTGCACCACATGTGAAGTCCATCAGGCAACAGAAGCACATGATCCTCTGGGACCTGCAGCTCTGTGTGGATACAGATGCAGATGTGCAAGGCCCTCTGGGCCATGTGGTAACTGAGGAGTTCACGTGGGTGCAGAAGCACAGGGCCTTGCAAGCCTTGCAGTTCTGTATTTCTACAGATGTAGACATGCAGGATTCTGCCTTGGTAAAGAAGTGGCCCTGTGGTTCCGTGTAGCCAGAGATGCACCTTTTTTAACATATGTCAAATATGTTTCCACATAGGGTCATAAAAGGCACATTTTAACAATCTGCCTTTCAGATCTTCAAAAATGGTACCATTATGAGCAAAAGTCTTGGTTCTTTGAATACAAAGACATTTTTCTTTTATGACCCTATATTTCTGTTTCATGAGCCACGTCTTGTTTCATGAGGGCTCAGGAAAGAAGAATTTTGGAAAATGGAAACAAGATTCTAAAAAACTAAGTCCAGAATCTTGTTTCATGAACCTGCCTTCTTGTTTTGTGAGATTTTCATGACTTCATGACACAGGATGCCGTCTCATGAAAGAAGAATGGAAAAAAAAGCATAAGTCCAGAATCTTGTTTTGTGAGAAGCTATCCTGTTTCATGAGATTTTCATGAGCTCACAAAAGAAGATGCTTTTTCACAAAAGAAGAATGTGAAAAAAAGACAGTAAGTCCAAAATCTTTTTTCATGAAGCGGCAACCTGTTTCATGAGATTTTTATGAACTCATGAAAGAAGATGCCTTCTCATGAAAGAAGACTGAAAAAAACTAATTCCAAACCCTCTTTCATTAGATGAAATTCTTCTTTTGTATGGCCCTATTTCCAGTTTGTGAGCCTCATAAAAGAAAATCAGCTCAAAAAACAAGACTTAGTAAGGATTTTAGTGACGTCTTAAAAACACATTTTAACATTGTTTTTCAAAAAACTAAGTTTAAAATTGAGCTAAACAGGTCCTGTTTAGCACATCTCCAAGGCATCATTTTTATGAGTTTTGAAAGAATAAAGAAAAAAATGAAAACAAGCTAGCTGCCATACAAAAGATTTTTTTCTCACGAAAGAGGAATTTGGCCTCAGAAAATTCTTTGAATCATTGTTGCTGCAATACTAACTGATCTGTGTCAGTTTTTATCATATGTGTAAAGTGTTGTAAAGAGTATTGTAATTGTCATTGTATTTGTGATGTTTTCTGTGTCAAGCATGATTGAAAAAGGGTTGTGCCCAGTCATTTTACATGGTTAAAAATTAAACAAACAAACAAAATGAGAATCCTCTTTCATATGGCCACATTCTTCTTTCATATCAAACATCTATTAGAAAGACCCTACTTAGCATTCTCAGAACCAAAATTTCAAATCTTTATAACTTGGGACACAGATTAATATTATTTCATGATACCAGCAAAAGGCACCATTCTAGGGCAAGCTCCTTCTACCCTGAAAATGTTATAACATTCTAAAGTGTCTGGGCTGTAGGTGAGACCAAAAAAAAAAAAAAAGCAGCACATCCCCCAAATCTTTTCTAATCTTACACTATCCAGATCTTAGAGTCCACACATCTGAGTGGAACGGAACTTGATATATCAACAGACTGTGCCCCCCAAACCACGCATGTAAAAGTTTGTAGAATTACATTGAACGGTGGTGAAGCTATCAAGGTGCAAAGTTATGGGTTTAACATGAAACACCCTACTGAACCCTAACTATAGTGGCACTACATATCACTATTATTACAGGGGTGCGGTCATGTCCCTGTAGTTAAGGTTGAGTAGCCTGTTTAAAGTTAAACCCAGTTTCTTGCACCTTAATAACTTTTGCATTCTTTGATGAAATACCCCAACATTCAGCATGCACGGTAAGGCTGCCAAAGTCTCAAGATGTGGAAAATTTAGTGATGGCACCTTGTACAGTTTTAAAGATACAGCTTGCCAAAAAACAGAAAAAAGCATGTTTGGTTTCCCAATACTTAACACTGGGTATTTTTTGTTGTCACCTACAGCTTTTCATGAAGTTTTCAGGGTTGACAGAGCCCATGCCAAGGGTGTGCCTTTGGAAAGTTTGGTAAAAAAAATATTATACTTCTTTAAAGTTATAATGATTTTTGAGTTGACATTCCAGTACTACTGGTAAAAAAAAAAAACTTTTGTGAAACCACAAGTGGTTATTTGTATGATTTGGTTGTTGTGGGGGAAAAACAGTCAAGATAGTCACCATTTTCTTAGACTGTTTAAACTTGCAAATAGTAAAAATACATACAGATTATGTATTTCTTTTAAAACAAACACCTGCACCTAGCTAAACAGGTCCCATTTAGTTAGATTCTGGTGTTTGTTTTTTAAAGTGCCAGAAATACCTTTTTTGGGCACCCAAAATCCTGGGTGCCCAGCTTAGCGAGAGGAGCAGTTCACCCACATTTTCTGTATGAGAACAATGGGACTTTCCTGACTTCTGCAGCCACAACTGGAACTTGTGCTGCAGGCTGCAGTGAGAGCAGTGAGCCACCATTTCACTGGTGTCTAGTGGCACCCCATTTCCCATCCCTTTCTGTATGTAATGTTGCCCTGGTGTCTAGTGGCACCCCCACTCTCTGATCCTCATCCCCATACTTACCTACTGTTTTGCTGGTGTCTAGTGGCACCCACCACCCTCTGATTGCTGTTCCCTTAACACATTTATCTTTCCCTTGTGTCTAGTGGGACCCCTACCCTCTGATCACCTTCCCCATAATGTTTTTCACTTTTCCTGGTATCTAGTGGCACCCTCACCCTCCGGTTGCTGTCCCCATTAGATGTTTTTCTTTCCCTGGTGTCTAGTGCCACCCCTAACCCTCTGATCACCATCCCCATAATTTTTTGCACTTGTCTTAGTGTCTAGTGGCCCCCACCCTCTGATTGCCATCCCCATAAGATGTTTTTCTTTCCATGGTATGTAGTGGCACCACCCCACCCTCCGATCACCATTCTCATTATGTTTTTCACTTTCCCTGGTGTCTAGTGGCATGCTCACCCTCTGATCGATGTCCCTGTAATGTTTTTAACTTTCTCTGATGTCTAGTGGCACCCCTCACCTTCCGATCATTGTCCCTGTCTGAAATAAAGAAAACCATTCCTTGATGTTTTTTTCTTAAACTTGCAAAAAAGAAAATGGTCCCTCACCAATCTGACCACCCCATCCCCACTTTTCACTCTGCACCTGCCACCTGACACCCCCAGTACACCTCTACACATCCTCACTCACCTGGACTGGTCACAAAATGAAGATCCACTATCCAATCGAAGGCACTCCTTGCTGCTGTAACCGTTGACTGCAATATGAGAAATTAAGGTAAGGGCAGTTTAATGTATTTCAATGGGGGTCCAATGTATTTCAGTTGGGGTTTGAACTTTGATGCATAACTTTGTAATTTTTGCATATTTTAACCCCAGATTTTCAAAATGGCCATTTTGGAACCCCATCTCCTGACCAGTGGTGGTGGAATTACAAAATCAAGCCCAAAAGCTGATTTTGCAGTCACTTAGTGAACTCACCTTTCTGGTGGGATTTGAAAATTTTCACCACCCTTCTTCTTGAGGTTGGGTCATAAGAAGGCTATGTTGAAAAATGGCAACGTTATGCGCATACATTAAACTTTTACTATGCTCGCTCATAACCTTGGTAATTTTAAATATTTTGACCCCAGATTTTCAACATGGCCATTTTTTATATCAGCTCATGAACATGACACCTGTCGTTTTTCAAATCCTGGCTAAAATGTGTTTTTGCACCTGTGGTGTGGAATGACATTTCGGCTGGGTTTGAAAAATTTCATTACTGGGTTCCTATGAGGTGGGGTAATAAAAAGGCTATGCTAACGATTTGGAGTACAGATATGGTAAAATGCCCATGTTATGAGTGAACATTGTGGTATTTCAATGATCAGTCACAAGTTCACTGATTTTCACTATTTTGAATTCAAACTTTCAACATAGCCATTTTTCCACATCACCTAATAAACATGACACGTCATTTTAAAATCCTGAATGAGATGTGTTTTGCACTTCTGGTGTGAAATGACATTTCAGCCAGTATACTATAAATAGTACATGTCACGTTTATAAGGTGAATCATGAAAAACAAGTATTGTGAAAATTTGAGACCAAAATTGAAAAAAAAATCTATAATTTTTAACAAACTTTGTGTGTAGTGCCACTCTTGACCCCAGTGGGTATACATGTGATCCTGTGCTGGTTAGCTGAGTTTGGGGGTGAGCTCAGTGATCCAGCTGGATGGGGCGAGGGTGGGGGGATGGTGCTGTTATACAACACCCCCCAGCAGAGAATGAAAGATCCAGGGTTGTCTTCACAGGCCTAGGTACCATATAGTGAAGACAATTGTCCACTTGGCATAGGGCCCTGGACCTCTCTCCCCTTTGGTGGCAGAGGACCATGTGCATTGGCTGACAGATGCACTCTTTGCCCTGTGCATCTGTAGCTGTGGCCACATAGAAGTGCAGGGACCACAGGACCCTGCACTTCCACAGCCCACCAGACATCCCCATGAATTCTTCATCTCTGTCATTGAACTGAACTGTGGGGCCCACAATTTTGAGGCCCTGCACATCTGCAGGTGGATGGAGTCTTCTCTTCATGCAGGGCATCTCCATCGGTTTATGCAGGTCCCAAAGGTACCTGCTTGAATAAGGATACAATTCCACTATCTCAAAAAGAAAGGAAATTCTTTGCAAAAAACTTCATTAATGCACCTGTTAGGTACCTTAATGCCACAAAAGTAGGGAAATGTGGCTTTAGGGTTTCCAACCCTAACATCCCATGGCCAGCCCACAAACAGCAAAAGGAAAAAACATTAGGGTTTTGGGTCTCTGGAGTCTTGGCGAATCAGTAGTGTGATCTTCCTTGGGGGTTGTTAACCCTAATACTCACCCTTCCCCCAGCCCACAACCTTCAATCTGAAGCACAAAGTACAGCTCCAAGCCACTGCCTCATAATGGTACACTCTTCAATGGTAGAGAAGTATAACTCACCACAGGTTGCCAACACAGTTTGTTGTACCTTTCCTCATGCAGGGCCCTGTGAGCCCTGTGTGAAGAAAGGAGATCATGTGTGACATTGTTTGATGATGGAATGGGGTGGGCACCCCACCCCACCACTGATTCACCAAGACTCCAGAGACCCCAAACCCTGATCTGTTTTCCTTTTGCTGCTTCATGGGGTGGGGGGAGAGTTGGAAACCCTAATGCCATATTTACCTACTTTTATGGCATTAAAGTATCCTAACTGGTGCATTAACAAAGTTTTTGTAAACTATAAATATATATATATCTGGGATATGTGATGAGGACCTGTGGGATAAATTATTTATTTTCAGTAGAACTATTTGACCTTGGGTAACCTCACAAGTGGCGTAAGCCAAATGTGATGTGCCCATGTTCAAACAGCTGGATTGAAAATAAATAATTTATCCCTGTAGCTCCCCTTTACATATTTCATCTATGTAATAGGAAAATACCTTGTGGTTGCAATATTTTTTGACATTTTTAATTTTTTTAATAAGTATTTGATGAAATAGTGTTTTTACCCATTATGGATGTGTGGTTGCCATGGGCATTGCTATGGACATGGCATCAAGACATTGACCCTGATTGCACAACATCGGTGTGGACTGGTGGACCAAATGGTATTTCAAAGAACCCCAAAGAAAATGGCGACTGGCTTTAGCGAGTGATTTGGGAGACCTTCATTGTTGGCTTCAGCTCCATGTTCAAGGAGCTGGCATGACAAGTTGTGGTTAGTTTTTAAATAGAAGTATGTGCCTGAGCCAGGGAAGGAGAGGAGGTTTAAGAGACCAAAGCAGTTGAGTGGGTGAAAGAGCAAGCAGAGCTGGGGCAGGAGTGGAGGTGGAGAGAGCCATAAGGAATCTAACAGTTAAAAGAGTGAGCAGTGCCTTTCAAAATGAAAAGACAGAACTGTCGGTGGTTCCGGAGGAAAGTGTATAATGGTTTAAAAAACTAACTTTTTTTTATCTGTATGATGACAATACCTGATAAGAAGGGACAGGAGTGGTTTAACGAGAGCTGGAGTTGTGGGTCAGCAGGCAGGTTAGCAGAGTGAGGGGATGTAGTGAGTGGTAAAAAGTTTTGGCCTGCCTTTAGTGAGCTGGATCTTAAGTGGGAGCATTTGTGGTTACTGTCATTCTGAGATACAGTACTGTGGCTGTTGGGAGAATGGCGGTTGTGCTAAAAACAAAAACAAAAAAAAAACTTGATTTGGCTGCCAGGGGGACATTTAAAAATAAAACATTGGCTTGTGGACACATTGGTAGGAAAGAGACATGGATGATACAGACTTTGCTGCAGTCTGTACTATATGATGGCTTTTTTTTCTAACATATTAAACATGCTTGCAGGGTGAGTTGAAGTAGTGCTGGCGGGGAAGGGGAAGTTGATTGACAGGTTGTGTTTATCACACATGTGTAATAAATTTGGGGTTCTAAAATTTGTCACACGTGTGTAAATAAATGGATTTATCACATGGGTTTTGGGCCAATGTTTGTTGTATAATTATATTATATCTGCGCGTTAGCACTTGTATGTTAGGGTTGATTAAACACTTTAATGTTAAACCCCAATTTTTGCACCTTGATACCTTTGCTCCCATTCAACCGATTTAAGTGACACTTGGAGTGCACAGTGATGGTGCCAAGATCTCTGGATTCTGAACATTTTGTGGCAATCAGTTCACTGTGGGCAAAGTTATAGAGGGGCACAATCTCCCAAATCACCGAAATTAAGACCTTTTTTTTCCGCTCAACTATAACTAAAAAAAAAACTAATATTTGAAACCTGAAACCTGCAGGTTTAATAGAGTTTGGCCCAAGGTGTGCATTTTTGTGTTTTTATCTGCCAAACTGTAACAATGGTAAACATATGTAAGAAAAAACATTTCATTTTTGAGCATAAACAGTTAAAAAATCAACATTCTAAAAACTTGAATTTTTATGACCACATGAAGTTTTTCAGCATAGCCATTTTTTCACACCCCTCATGAATGTGTCAGCTGTTGGTTTTTAACTCCTGGCCAACATGTGATTTTGCACTTGTGGCATGAAATTACATTTTGTTTAGTATGTTATTAAATCACCAGCTAAAAAACAAACAATGCACTGAGCACCCACCAGCAAGAACACTCACACGTGGACGTTAATGAAAAAATCTTTACCATTTAATGAATAAAAGTGTAACAATATTCCAGCACAAATGTTGCAGACAGAAAAAACCGTCAGAAGCTATAAATGCTAAAAGACCGGGGCCCGGATATTCAAAAGGGTTGCGCCATGCGCAACAAGAGTTCTTGCATGTGCAAGTCCAAAATTGCGCCATTTTGCGATATTCAGAAGGAGGCAGTTGCACCACCGAAAACATGCTGAGCAACAGCGTAATGAAAATGAAGGCATGCGCAATCGAAGGGGGTGGATCCATGCATAAAGAGCGCAATGCGATATTCAAAGACTTGCGCGATGCGCACTAGCGGCACAGCTGGAAATTGCGCACTAGCGGAAATGAGCCAAAATAAAAAGGCTCAAGGAAGCGGCGCAAGAACGCTACAAGGCTGCCAAGTGGGGAGAGAGAGACAGACAGACAGACAGACAACAGACAGGCTAGGGCAGGCAAGGAAAGCGTGGGCCATAGGCTGTAGAGGCCAGCGGGGGGTGCCTGGTGCAGTGGAAGTAGCAGTGAGGACAGCGGGGGTAACACAGCAACACCAGCGAGGGGTCAGAAGCCAGGGAGATGGACAGTGCCAGCTTCCACATGGAAGCCTGTAATGAGGGGGTGAGAATGCATATTGCGGGGGCGTGGCCGTGGAAGGGCCCGTCGGTGGTATGCCCCCAACAGGCAGTACCGTGCCCGCATCAGCTTTGAGCTGTACACAGATGTAGAGATCGTGGGCCGGTACCACCTGAACAGGGAAATACTGAGATGGCTCTGTGAGCTGTGCAGTGATGTGATGCAGGCACCCTCACGACGGAGTCACGCTCTGTCGGTGGAGACCAAGGTGACAGCCTGCATGTGCCTGCTTGCCACGGGCACCTTCCAGAGGCCGACAGGGGACACCACAGGCATCACACAGTCAGCCACATAACGCATCCTCACCCAATTCCTCAGCGCACTGCTGCCACATGCTGTGGAGTACATCCATTTCCCCAGCACCCTGGCAGAGCGTACAGCAAACATGCAGGAGTTCCACAGGGTAGCACGTATGCCTGACGTGCTAGGGGCCATAGACTGCACCCATGTGGCCATTCGCACCCCACCTGGCCCCAATGGGCTCGCATATAGGAACAGAAAGGGATTCTCCAATGTCAACTGCCAGGTGGTGTGTGATGCCACTGGGCTCATAATCAATGTCTGTGCCACACACCCTGGTGGAGCACATGATGCCTTCATATGGTATCAGTCCACACTGTGCCATCGATTCGAGTGGGGACATCCCACAGGACATCTAGTGGGTGAGTACACCTGTATGGAATGCAAACTCGGGGCAAGGGTAGGAATGCCACAGGTGCCATGGTAGTGGCACACAGGGATATAGGGCAATATGGATCTGAACATGAGACTGATCTCACTATCTCCACACAGGTGACAGCGGATACCCACTCCGTCCCTGGCTGCTCACACCGTGCAGCCCTCATGACCCCATCGCAGCAATGCTATAATGAGGCACATGTTTCCACACGCAACATCCATAGAGCTGGTGTTTTGGGATGCTCAAGGCATGCTTCCGATGCCTAGACACCTCCAGCGGTGCCCTACAGTACAGCCCCCAAAAGGCCTGTGGGATATTCCTGGCCTGTTGCATCCTGAACAACATGGCCAAAGACTATGGGATAGCCGTACAGGTTGAAGAGGGGGACAGCGATGGGGACGCCAGTGGCGCCGGTGTTGATGGTGATGAGCAGCCCCCCTAGGATGGCGGGACCCCCGACTGATCCAGCAGGCCCAGCTGCACCAGGACACCATCACAGAGGGCACTATGCACAACACAGGTAAGTCAAGGGACATGTGCAACCAACACTGTCCATGCACAAACCACAGGCACACAGGGTAACACACAGGGGGCATGATGGCCAGGGGTGGAAGGGTCCAGGCATACAAACACACCATCGGGGGTGAGCACTCATATGGACACACACACACCAGGCACAGAGCATACATGGGCACATGCACGGCACAGCAGAACCGACATTGCTAACACACAGCACCACCGACCACCCCCACCACCTGTACTGTCCAAGTACATGTGTCAGATGCTGGGCACCCTTGCACCTTGGTGTACAGTACAATGCAGGCATCATCATGCACACGCACCTGTGGACAGCAGTTGGGAGGGTGTGCAGGTGGTCTGTGTGTCAGCATGGTGAGCAGAGCACCCAGCAGTGCACTGTCCACCATGACACACATTGCACACATGGCAGCACCAGACAGGGCCGCACTGGGAGACAGCTCAGTCATGTAGCACTGTCCCCGGCCACTGCGGGGATGCATGGGCCGCCGTGACCCAACAGCACTGGCAGGCTGAGCAGGGCCACATGGGGTGGCACTGTTGTACCACCAGGAGTCCACTGCGTGAACGCGACCTCCCTGGCACAGGGGTCTGCAGCATGTCGAACAAACCTGCACCAGGGTGCTCAGGATGGCCACAGCAGAACCCGGCGTCAAAGGCCTGTGTCGCATGACGCCGGAATGGGAGTGGAGAGTGAACTGTGTGGGTGTGCGGCACAGGGGCACCTGACTGTGTGCCCACGCGTCCACGACAGAGACCACTGCCTGGGTCAGCCTGTCACATGGCGGCGGTCACATCCGTCCGACTACGCACCAGCTCTGACGGTCCAGAGCACACTCCCTGCTGTGCCACTCCACAGCCACAGACAGTGCCTCCACGGACATTGCAACCCACCTCTGCAGCTGTACTGATTCCTGCAGCAGGCGGATGTGCTCGTCCAATGGGTACTGTGCCCCTCCGGCATCCTGTCCCCAGGGTGTGGAAGGTTCTGATGCACAACACCCCTTGAGGGTGGGCGCTGTTCGCCAGGACCAGGAATGGGCGGATCAAAGGGCGGTGGACATGTGCCACCACTTGACACTGTACCCCCAGACCTGGTGGGTGACTGCTGCTGCTGCCCCGCCAACTGCTGTGCCCCAGGGTCCACTCATTCCACTGCTGTGCTAGCAACAGTGCCAGACACCTGCACAGCCACCGGTGCTGCCCCACCGGTGCTGACAGGCACAGCCTGGGACTGTGCCAGCATGCTGGTACACAAGTTGGAACCAGAAAGGCCCAGGGGCACGTGCTGGCCTGCTGTGTGTCCGTCATGGGACACACACCTATCACTGCCCATTGCAGTCCTTGCATCATCAATGGTGCAGGTACATGCTACAGCCCTGCTTGCATGCCAGACTGCTGAGACACAGGCTGTGCACCCCCCGCACCCGAATCACCGACACCAGAGTTGGCGGCCCAGCGTGCATGCTGCTGCAGTGCCTGCTGGCTGGTGATAGAGGTGGATGGACCCTCCTCCATGTCCAGCAGGTCATCATCACTGCCTGGACCCACCACCACTGTCTCCTGAAGATGAACAGGATCTGTAACAGAAAGAGTACATGTGAGTGCATGAGAACAAACTTCCCCCAACCCCCCAACACCACCACCATGTCATACTGCAGTGATGGGCTTCCACCTGTCTGGAATCCACCTCCTGGTATGCCCTCAATAGCGCTCTGCTGCATTGATGCAAGCAGTGTCTCCTCAGCGAGGTCAGCTCCAACACCACTGGGCCCCCATGATGCCAGCGTGCCGCCCTGAAGGCTGCCACCTTCTCCTTCACACCTCCTGTGGTCTGTCCCCATCTTCTTCTTGCATTCCTGCAGGAGCACTGGTGGCTTCGTGCAGGTTCACGGCCGAGCTACCCCTCCCATGCGGCCGCGCGGGACTAGGTGCCCTCCGTCCCTCAGTACTGGCTCCTCATCCAGGTAGGCCTGGAAGAGGCCTCTGTCTCTGCTGCTATAAGTTGGGCCTCCCACGCCCACCGCCCCTCACCCTCACCTTGTCTCTGCTCGGTCATGGTGATCTGTATGCAGCAAGTGGACACCTGTCACTGTCAGTCTGCAGCATTTTCCCATGACCATTGTCCAGAACATCACACAGCATGCAACTCACCTCTCACCTGCAGTAACCCAGATCTGGCCAGCGCAGCTCTAATGTCAGCACATTTATAGCGCAATGCATGCAAATTAGAGTGGAGCAACTATAATGACATGCAAATCGTGCCACTGCGCTTTGAATGGCTGATCAGATGATTTTCATGTCGCTGAATATCGCAAATTCTGCGCTTGCTAATACGTGTTGAGTCGGCTGAGCCAATGGTGCAGATCTGTGCCTGTGGTACACCGCACCGCGCAATGCCCAGATAGCTTATGCAGGTGTCTGCTGTGCTCTTCAGCGTGCTGTGCGGCGATCGGAATTCAGGCCATAGCCACCATTGTGCCAGTGGCTACAGCACTGGGGCACTATGGCGGCTGTGGCACTATCAGCAATAGTCCACTGTGGCTTAGTACGCAGCTGGTCGGCGCAACAGGATGCCTATCGTCCAGATGGCGCTGTCGCGTCAAGCCATGGCCCATGACCACGTGTCCGACCTTGCCCCTGGCGCTGTTGCGCCACCGCATGACGACTCATTACGCTGTCTGGAGCGCTATGGAGGCGACAGCACTGTTCGAACAGTGCGATTGAAGCGTGTGGTGGTCTATTGCGCAACATCTCCACGTGGGGTTACGGCGCAGTGGGGCGCCATATTGCCTGCTGTAAAGTTGGTACCATGGCTAGGAGAAGAGCTGTTCCCTGGAGCCAATTGGAACTGGCCAACTTGGTGGCCCTAGTAGAGCCCCACTATGGGGCACTTTATGGTGAGGCGCCCCTCACCACTGCCCGCACACAGGTGTGGCATCAAGTGGCAACTGACCTGGTGGGGGTCACTGGACGGTGCCGGTCTGATGAGCAGTGCCGGCACCGCTACAGTGACCTCTGCCGGAGGGATCCGGACCTTCTGGATAGGCTGCGGTCACGTGCCAGGCGGGGCGTGGTGCCTAGGCCAGGTGGGTGTACCATCTATGCACCTGTATTCTCTGTAGGGGTGTGAGTGTGTTTTGGTGGCTGTGCATAGGTGATGGCTCTGCCATGGTTGGCTGTGTCAGTGTGCTAGCTGTGAGATGAATGGGTCTGGGTGTGGGCAGGCACTCTCACTGGGGCAGGGGGCAGTCTGCTTTGGAGTCACACTGATGTTTGTCTCAACACATGTCTCCCACAGGCCGGGATGTGAGGATGCAGGCCCGGGTTGAGGAGGGCCGTGCCAGGGTCCCGGTGCCAGTGGGAGTTGCACCCCAGCAGCAGCAGCAGCAGACACAGCTGCTTGAGCAGTGTGAGTATCATTACTTCATGGATGCTATTGCATGCTGGGGGGAAGACCACTAGCCCTGCACAACACAACCATGCAGGAAAGGGGAGGTCATAATTCCACTATACAAGACACTAGTGAGGCCCCACCTGGAGTACAGTGTACAGTTCTGGAGACCATACCTACATAAGGACATAGACTGGGCAGAGAAGGTTCAGAGGAGGCAACAAAGATGGTGCATGGCTTGCATCACAAGTCCGATGAAGACAGGTTGAAGGAACTGAACATGTACTCCCTGGAGAGAGAGGAGGGAGGGGATATGATAGAACATACAAGTATCTTACAGGGAGGAACAGGGTGCAGGAAAACACTATTTTTAAGCGAAAAGATGTTCCAGGACCAGAGGCATGGGATAAAGTTGGAGGAGGATGATTTAGAGAAACATGAGAAAGAATTACTCACAGAACTGGTGGTGGACAAGGGAACACCCTGCCAGAGTAGTGGTGGGGCTGAACAATCACCGATTTCAGAATGCCGGGATAGACATAAAGGAATTCCTGGAGGTCAGGGCAAGGCAGCATTCTATAGGAAAACAAAGGGAACTTTACAAGCTCAAATGGACAGACTGGGTGGCCATAGGCCCTTATCTGCCGACACTGTCTATGTGTATCTATGTATGTATGTGCACGACACAGGTGACATGCATCACTGTCCAGTATCACAGCACGCCTGTGTATAAAAGTCACTGGTGGTCCATGCATGCACTGGGCACATAGCTGTAACTGGCATCGCACCATGTTGTCACGCCACTTGACAGCCTTGTTTGTGCTGTGATGGACATGGGCAGTGTGTGTGTGCAGTGGTGCGCATAGTTGGTGCCACCTGTTTGTGATGGCCATGTGCATGTTCACTGTGGTTGGGTGCATGCCATCACAGGTGCGGGACATTGGGCTATATGGCTTGCAGGTTGGGTGGTGTTCAGGGTTGTGGTTAGTCACAGCCATTGACTGTGTTCCCATTTTCCTAGGCCTCGAGGTTCTCCGGAGGATTCGGCAAGATATTCGGGGCCTCACACAAGTGTCCATGGAGAACCAGGCCCTCCTCCAGTCCATCAGGCGCCATGGCCTTCGGAGGAGGCGGCACAGGATGGTGCGGAACCAGGCAGAGGATGAGCAGCCGGCTGGGCCATAGCAGATGATACCCTTCCCACTTCTCCCATCCCTACCACCCTGCCTTCCTCTCCATGTTGTTCATCCCTACCCTTGAACAACCTCTACCTTGTACCCTCCCCTTGTAAATAGTTGTTATTGTTTTGGTTATTTAGTATTTGGATATTTAAATATACATTTATATTTTGATATGAATACTGTGTTGGTCTCTGATTTGCAGCTGGCTATGGGTGCTCAGTTGCAGGGTGTACATCCATCTGGGGTGATGGTCCTGGGTGTGTGTGTGTGTGTGTGTGTGTGTGTGTGTGCATGGGGAGGTATCTCCGGCATGGCAGTGACTTTCTGTTGGTCTTGCCGTCTGCTGCCACCCACTGCTGGGTGCACAGGGTGTGTCTGGCTTGTATGCTTCTGTGCTGCACGGGGTTGACGTGTGCTGGGGGGATGCATGGTTTCCTGCAGTGCCAGTCACTGCACATGGGTGGTGTCTTGGGTCACGGTGCAGGGTGTGCTGTGCGTGACGGGAGGCTGATGTGCACTGTGGTTGTCAACCCTGTGTGTGGCACTCTCAGCCTGCCAGTGGTTGTGCTCGGGTGTCATGGCTCTGCTGTGCTTTGTTGGCTTGTCCCCATGGGCCAGTAGATCATCCGTCACACCCCCAGTGATGCTGTGCTTGGGGTGTGCAGGTGTCTTGTTGGTTCTGCAGTGTGTTCCTGTGCCCATGTGTGGCATGGCTGGCGGTGGGCCCCAGCCTGCCTCCCTGGATGTGCAGTTCCATTGCTCTGGGGGCTCTGCTTGCGCTATGGCACCTCTGGACTGCTCAGCTGGGCTGCCCTGGTTGGGCTATAACGCAACATTTCTGCTCAGCTTCTCCTTCCTGGTTGTGCTATGGCGCAGTTAGTGCAATATTCAGACGTTGGCTGATTACGCAATTTGTTCTGCTCCATGTTTGAATATCGCACCTGTTGCGCATATGCACAATTGGTTTGTGCTTGCTCCTGCTGTTGCTCACATTTTGGGCGCAGTTTGAATATCCGGGCCTGAATGTTTTCACTTAGTAACACCAGGCTTCTTCAGAGTAATGAAAATTAGTCAGTGAAGACATTACATAGGTAAAGTGCACGTGCAATCTTTTAAACCAGCTTATCACCATCAATTGCACAGTGATGTCACACATAGAAAGCAGTTTTCATGATATCAGTATCAGAACAAACCAAGCTAGGGTATTGTTTCTTAAGGGGGATATATCTTTATTATGCACATACATAGACTGTGCTTAAATTCTTTATGATACAAGGAATGTATCTAATATTTAACTAAATACATAGGATTTGGGTATAAACATGGCTGGGTTTTACAATCCTATAAGTGCAAATTAAAATTCATTAAAATTATAACACATGAAGTAGGACCTGGGTCTAAGAACAAACTCATAACATAACTCATTTTCACAAATATTTTGAAATATTACAGCTTAGAAAGAAAGACAGATAAATCTATATTTTCGTTCATACCTCTATTTCCCCTGGCCCCCAATATGTAAATCCACCAGCTCTCTCTTCTTCCTATTACTTTCTTTAAATCCCCAACCCTGGGACTCAAAGACACTTTCTCAATGGTCATGAACTCAATTCTATGTTGCACATTTGGTCTGTTTTTTGATGTGTTTTACTACAGCATAGGTGATATCTGAGTGCTGTATAGCACGCACATACTCTCCTATATGTTGCTTAAATTGTCTTGTAGTGCAGCCTACATAGAATTCCCTGCAACTACAAGACAAAAGGTAAACCACACCCTCAGTTGTACATGTGATAAATTGATCTGATTTCATAAATCTTCCCTGTTATTGGATGTACAAACTGCCTGCCCTGTTTAATATAAGGGCAATAAACACATTTACCACACCTATGGGTCCCAATGGGGGGGGGGGGTAACCAATGTATTCTTTCAGGAACCTTAGGGGGTAAGGTGCTATGAACAACCATAACAAAGATTGTTCTAGCTCTGCAAAACAATCCTTGGGCCATTCTGTACCACTGATTTTAGTTTCAGTTCTAAATTTAAAATAGACCAGTTATTAGAGACAATGGGTCTGATTCTAGTAAGCATAGCCAAAGCATAACGCAGATGCACCAACGGGAATGGCGCAAGTCACAAATACGTCCAGCAAATGGGCCAAATGCAGTTCTACATTGCGAGATTGCACATTGATGCAACGCAGTATGCCAATTGCGACTTACACTGCACTTGTGACAAACCAGCAGGTACACCAATGCGCAACTGAACATACGCTGAGAAAAGGGAAGAGAAACACCAGGGCGAGATTCTAGAAGCAAGAGTGCCACAACTTACACCAAGACCAGCTGGTGTAACATACACCAGGTGGAAGTAGGTGTAACTTACACAGCATATAAAGGAGCAGAGACAGACAGGCTGGACACACAGCAACACACCATGGGAGATACAGTATGACAGACAGACTGTGTGAGGAAGGCAGGCACACAGGGCAGTGTGGCACAGGGTACAAAGGGTGCACAGAGGCCACAGGCACAATGCTGGGATGATGGCGCCACCAGACACAACACCCCTGCCATGGCCACTGATACATGTAAACAGTGTAATCACAACAGGGACACAGACCAGTGGGCAAATGGTGGTGAGACACACCAATGTCCATGCCAGTGGTGCCACCTGCAAGGAACAATGGTACCTTGAGGTGGAAGGGCACAGCACAGGCACCATGCCACTACACAGCTGGGAGGTACAATGTGAGGTGGCATGGACGCCATAGCATGCATGGTGATCTACAGCACACAGAACACCATGCAGATGTGGCCTGGGGACAGTGGTCTGGGCTGTGAGCAGCACAAACGGCACACCAACCTGATGCACAGGGAGGGAACACTGGGGACAGCAGGCACCACTACTAGTGTGCACCCCTGTGCATAACGACACACACACACACACACACACACACACACACACACACACACAGAGCCATGCACACCTGGAACAGACACAGTGAGTATAGCAAAAGGTTTAATGTAAATATCGGGTACAGAGATACAGGGTAAGAGTGGAAGGTGGATGGGGATGAAACACAGGCAACAGCAACATACAGAAACAAAACAGTAAACCCACACCCAAACAGCCACCCACAACAACCTCGAACACCAACCTGCACCCATAAACAACCCAACAAAGTCCCAACAACAAAAAAACAAACCCACCCACAACAATTAACAAGAATAAGTAGCCCCACCCAACCGATGACATCCCACAACACCCTTATGTACAGTTCCACACACCAACATCATCCACCCTTAAATACATGCCCACCCACAAATACAGCCCCACACATGGCTGGATGTTGCGGACCCATGGGACCTACAGTAGGTCCACCGCAGTTCAGTGAGGAGGGCGCCCACCGACCCATGGAGGCACCCAATGTCCTGCAGTATGGCTGACACCAGGGTCACAAGGCGCTCCCGGTCCAGGCCCCCACCCTGAACAGGATCAACACTGGGCCCCTCAGCTGCAACAGGAAACACCTCTCCCTGCTGCATCCCTGGCATGGCTGCATCCTGCTGTGGACCAGTGTCCCCTGCTGCAGGGGCAGGAGCACATGGCGCAGTCTCAGACAGTGGGGCATCTTCTCCTGCCCATGCTGCAATGTCCCCATCAGCAGTCCCAGAAGGTGGTGCAGCCATAGCCTGGTCTTCGTCTGCTGCATCTGTAACCTCTGTGGCCAGGCTGGGTGTCGGTGGATGTTCTGGCCCCTGGTGCCCAACATCATTGAGGTCCCCTTGAACTAGCTGTGGGTCAACTGTGGCCAGGTCCCCATCAGATGCCGCTGCTGTGGAGGAGGTGGAGGAGGAGGAAATGAGGTCGGTGGCAGTACACTGACCCTCCGCTGCCTGTACTGGGTGTGTAGCAGGTACTCAGCTGCATTGCAGGCCTTCACCTCAGTCATAGCCCTTAGCAGGTCCCTCTGCCACTGTGGCAGCCTGCTATGGACACCTGTAGGGATGTAAAGGATGCAGTCAGTGCCGGGCCAAGACAGAGGGGCACACACACATAGGCAATCAATGTGAGGGTGCAGCATGAGCCACAATGTGGCTGCTTGCCATGGCCACAGCACAAGGGGAACAATGTACATACTTACCCGACCTCCAGTGAAGTGCCTCCTGCCTGAGGCCGCCAATGTGGCTCAGCTGCACGCTGTGGGTCATGTCAGTGGAACCTGTAGGGTGAAGGGACAGGTGAGTGTGTGTGAGGCACCACACAGCATGGCCACCATGCCAGCACTGCTGCAACAGATGAACAGCTGTAGGTATATATATACCATCACCTGGGACCTGCACAGTGCCATGCTGAGTGTCTTCTGCAGGATCCCAGTCTCCCTCCATGACAGGTTCTGCCAGCGGTGTGTCAGCTGCCAGATGTTCTGCCATGTCCCTGTCGTCGCTGCCATGTGGGCACTGATGGCCGTCCATACCCGGTCCCGCTCTGCGGCATTGCTCCTCTGGCACCCAGGTGGCAGCAGCATCCTACCCCACTGCTGAATGCAGTTAACCAGCAGCGCTGTCTCAAGGGGAGCGAAATTTGGTGCACGCCCGCTGAGGCTGAGGGATGACCCTGAGGACATATTGGTCGTCTGCATGGCACCTGTAACAGGGGAAGGAATGGCATATGCATCACTACACAATGTCACCGTGGTTGTGCAGTCCACCCCCACCCACCATGTGCAACACTGGACACCGGCCGTGGGACATGGGTCAGGGCTGGGCCACAGGACTGCAACCGTGGGCCACCACCTCAGGAGGTGCCCCTGCACCAAAGACCTGCACAGCATGAGGTGTGGAAAGGCCGAGCAGTGCCATGCAGGGGCCAGGCACAAAGTGCTGCACACAGTGACCACAGTGCCCCAACACAGCACCCGTCCCCTGCAGAGGCATGTTGCAGCCCGACCCTGCATGGTGTGGGTATGGAGTGCCACATGCAGCCCTCCCACACATCCACACCACCACCACCTCCGTGAGGAGCAGCATGAGGCCACAACCACCAGGTGCCCATGGGGCATTCCCAAAGCCAACTGTGGGTGCTGGCATGGAGAATGACAGATACCTACCTGGACTGTGCACCGTGGTGACCGAAGTGGGTGGCACTGATGGATCTGGAACACACCTGGATGGAGAAAGAGCAGGGCAACATAAGCCTGTGGCACAGTCGGTGACCCCCAGAGCAGCTGTGGTGTGGCAGGATGAACCTACCTGGTTCTGTGTGATGGTGCTGAATCTTACACAGGGGACAGAGAATAATGTCAGGTACACAGTGCTGTACAGGCATTGGAAAAGTACACGTTGAGCACTAGCATATACTCACTAAAGACTTGTACGTGTCTGATGTGTACCTAGGGAGGGAATGGACATGGGTTAGTACACAGCCGTAAGTGCCACTGTGGCCAGCTGCCTGTGGGTGCTGCAACCCTCCAACTCTCTCCATCCCACAGGTATGTCCCCGCACATGGCCCAGGATGGTCCCCAGGACACCCTACCGTGACCTAGCACAGGGTGGATATGGCCAGATGCATGCCTGCAATGACAGTGGGTGTCAATGCAGACAGGCCGCAATTGAGTACCCAACAGGCACAACATGCAGGGTGTGGTACAGGGACAGAGGTACACAGCCAGCCGGCCAGGCAGCTGTGCACCTGTGTGTCTGTCACTGGCAATGACCTGTGTTGGACCCCACCCCATACAGTCTGCAGTGACGTCTGGTGGCTCCCGACCCGTGACACACGGGACAGCTGGGACATGGGCTGCCATGTGCCACACACAGGCATGGATGGTGCTACATGGAAGGACATAGCATCGGGAATGGATACGGCACACAGGCCAACATGTGGAGCAGCCCACCACTGCAGTGACACACTCCCACCAAACAGACATGCATCCCTGTCGCAGCGGCACAATGACAGTGTGATAGGGCCATGGCCGTAGCTGTGTGGGGTGCACATGTCAGAGGCACCGTGTGGGTATGTGCACTGTCCTGGTGGTGCTCATGTCACACCAGGCCAGGTACCCCTCTGGGCATGGGCGTGTGCGGCCATGGCCCGTGGACAACCTTGTGTACCACTGGCCTGGGGTGGGGCAGCACACAGGTGCAGGTGCACACCCATTGGCCAAGGCACACAGCAGTGCCACATGCCCCCCATACTGGTCTACCCTGGAGCAGGCAACATAGCCATAGATCACTGGCACTATCCCCACACCCCTAGAACCAGTCAGTCATACAGCACCTGGGCCACGGTGTAGGGGCAGAAGTGCACAGCAGTGCAACCGTGGGCAGCCATGCATGGGGGGGCCGCAGCCTGTGGCATGTGCAGACCACACAACTGAGCCTCGGTACTAGGTACCATCCACAGCCAACAGCACAGTGGTACTCTGTGCCATGACGGGTGGCCCTGGCCCACTGGCAGCACTGTACCAACATTGGAATGCACATGTCAACAGTAGACAGGGACACTACCTGCATATGCACGGCATACCTGAGCAATGGAACAGACCCGCACAATGGACAACACAATGTCGGGATGAGGTGCAAGGTTTATTAACAAGGTGCAGTATACACAACAGGTGCTCATATCACAGTGCTCCCCAGTCCTACCCATCACGCATGCCCCCACACTCACCCATGCTCACAGTCATGCATACACACATTCACACCCTTGTGAATGCACAGTGCCCCCCATATACACTACCGGTCAAAAGTTTTAGAACACCCCCATTTTCCAGTTTTTATTGAAATTTAAGCAATTCAAGTCCAGTGAATAACCTGAAATGGTACAAAGGTAAGCGGTAAACTGCTAGAGGTTAAAAAAAAAGTTTAGGTTAGCAAAAACTGCTGTAGAGAAATTGCAAAGAAATCCAAGGTGTCAGTGAGTACAGTTTCCTACACCATCAAAAGGCACTTGGAAACTGGAGGAAACTCTGACAGGAAGAGGTCTGGCAGACCCAAAGCCACAACAGAATCAGAAGACAAGTTTCTGAGAGTCAACAGCTTGCGTGATAGGTGTCTCACAGGACAACAGCACAGAGTGACTGGCACCCTGAACCAAAAGGGCTACCACAGCATTTTGCAGCACCATGCAATACCCTCTGGTCTACACCTAGTTGGTCAGGGGTTTATCCTACAGCAAGATAATGACCCAAAACATACCTCCAAGCTATGTCAGAACTACCTTCGAGGAAAAGAACAAGACGGTAGGCTTCAAATCATGGAATGGCCAGCACAGTCTCCAGACTTAAACCCCATCGAGCTGGTTTGGGATGAACTGGACAGAAGGGTGAAAGCAAAACAACCTACAAGTGCAACACATTTGTGGGAACTTCTGCAACAGTGTTGGGAAGAACTTCCCGAACAATATTTGATGTCCATTGTAGGAAGAATGCCACGAGTGTGTTCGGCGGTTACAGTATATCTGCAAAAGGTAGCTACTTTGATGAGTCAAAAATTCAGATTAAATTTTGTTAAACAAAATGATTCTATGATTTCTTTTTTTATCTCCAATTGTTTATTTGTTCTATGCTTTAATTTCAGAGTACATTGAGACATTAACCTGCGTAAATTTCAATAAAAACTGGAAAAATGGGGGTGTTCTAAAACTTTTGACCGGTAGTGTACATGTGCCTTCTGCCATGCATATGGTCCCACCTCCCCATTGCAGCCCAACCCAACCAACTCCCAACTGCACAGGATGCCTGGGCATGTCACAGCCGTCTGGCATGTCACTGCCACATGCATGCCATCCTCGCACCGACCCCACCGGTGCCGGGTGCTGGGCTGTGGGAGATCCTGCCAGACTGGTGGGCTGTGCAGTGCCCTGGTGGCCCACCCCTGGCATAGCACCCTGTGGGCCTATGTGAGCCCCCACAGGTGCTCTGCTGTGCCTCCGCCCACACAAGCCTACTTGCCTCTGTGCCACATGTGGCAGCGGCTATGCCGGGGCTGCATGGTGTGTTTCCCCATCACGTGCTGATTGCCTCAGGCCCTGTGCAGCCTGCCAAGCACCCTTCTCGGTATGCCTGCCCCCCGTGTGTGCCATGTGCCTGACCCTGTTCCAGTGGGACTGTGTATGGGGCTCAGCCTGGCCTGTGCCTGTGTTGCCAGCATGCCTATGTGCATCACTGTGGTTGCACCATGGCACTGTCCCATGCCTGGCTGGGCATGCGGCTCCAGCAGCATGACTAGCGGGAGGGGTGCAACTGATGCCTGGGCCAGGGGTGGGGGTTCAACTGGCTCCGGTGGCTGTGTCTGGGAGGTGAATTAAGCAGTGGCCGGAAGTGCCATCCGCTGGGCCAGGTATTGCAGGTGGTGCAGTGGCTACAATGCACATCCTATGGCCTGCATGGCCATGGCTGTATCTTGGCCCTGCTTGTGTGCCAGCATGTTCTCCAGGCCTGTGCTGAGGTGGTCCATGATGACCACCTGGCATTCAGCACAGTGCTGGATGCCCTGTATGGCATCCCCCAGGCCAGTCATGCATGCCGATGAGTCCCTGGTGAATGCCTGCAGACAGCCAGCAATGCTGGATAACTGCAGCTCCATGCAGGTGTGGTGCTCCTGCATGCCCTGCTGTATGTTCCCCAACTCCTGCCTGACATCCTCCTGGCCGGCCAGCACCGACTGGCAGTAGTCCCCAATGTAGGCCAGTAGGGACAGCTGGTCCTGCAACTCACGGACGGCCTCGTCCAACTGGTCCTCCAGTTCATGGGTGCTCAGTGGGCTCAGCGACCCTATGGCAGTGTCCTCTGCGGCCTCTTGCTCCGACGCCTCCTGCTCAGCCACAGGCATCTGCACCACCTCCACAGGTGTGGCAGCACTGCTGGTGGTGTCCTCTGAGGTCTCCTGCTGCTGCTGTGGTGGTCCTGCTGCATCCTCCTCACTGCTGTCCACCGCCTCCTCAGCCATGGGGCGGTCACAATCACTAATCCCCCCAGGCTCTGACATTGGCTCTGGTGTTCCAACCACAGGTGTACTGGCAGCAGGGCTGCCTCCAGTGGCTGTAGGGCTGCTGCCATCATCTGACACCATGCTGGTGGCCTGGGCTGTGCTGGCACCACCCTGGCCCTGCTGCTGCTCCCACCTTCCAGCTCCACTGGGGCCACCTGTGCCAGCTGCCACGGCACCTGTTGGATGGGTATCTTGTTAGTGTGTCTCTGCATCACAGTGTGCCCTCACCTGCCTGATCAGTGTTGCCCTCACAGGTCTGCTTCAGTGTTGTGCTATGGCATTGCACTCACCATCTGTGTGGTCCCACCTGGTGTATGCCACCAGTGTACATGTGTCCTGCACTGATGACGTGGACCCCCCACCATTGCTGCCCTTGCTGTGCCATCCATCTTGGTACATCACCTCCAGCTGTCACACGGCTGCCCCGGATGGCTCCACAATGCATGGGACACTGTGCATGGCCACACCCATGGGGCACCACTGTGTTGCAGGGGCCAGCACCACTGGGTGACCACATTGTCCCTGCCATCTATGCACATCTCCTGCAGTCCTCGCCTGTACTCTGCGAGCACTGGGACAGTGACTCATGCCCCCTCCCTACAGCCCAGCCCATGCCAGTGCACAGCCCACCCAGTACACAGTGCATGTCACAGCAACACCCAGTGTGGCCCAGCCCATACCTCAGCATGCTCCCCCTCAGCAGTACACAGTGCATGTCACAGCATCTCCCAGTGCAGCACAGACAATGCCTCAGCATTCCCTTCTAACAGTGCACAGTGCATGTCACAGCATCTCCCAGTGCAGCACAGACAATGCCTCAGCATTCCCTTCTAACAGTACACAGTGCATGTCACAGCATCTCCCAGTGCAGCACAGACAATGCCTCAGCATTCCCTTCTAACAGTGCACAGTGCATGTCACAGCATCTCCCAGTGCAGCACAGACAATGCCTCAGCATTCCCTTCTAACAGTACTCAGTGCATGTCACAGCATCTCCCAATGCAGAACAGACTATACCTTAGAATTCCCCCCCCACCAGTACACAGTGCAGATCACAGCATCTCCCAGTGCAGCACAGACAATGCCTCAGCATTCCCTCCTAACAGTACACAGTGCATGTCACAGCATCTCCCAGTGCAGAACAGACCACACCTTAGACCCCCCACCAGTACACAGTGCAGGTCACAGCATCTCCCAGTGCATCACAGACAATGCCTCAGCATTCCCTTCTAACAGTACACAGTGCATGTCACAGCATCTCCCAGTGCAGCACAGACAATGCCTCAGCATTCCCTTCTAACAGTACACAGTGCATGTCACAGCATCTCCCAGTGCAGAACAGACCATGCCTTAGAATTCTCCCCCCCCACCAGTACACAGTGCAGGTCACAGCATCTCCCAGTGCATCACAGACAATGCCTCAGCATTCCCTTCTAACAGTACACAGTGCATGTCACAGCATCTCCCAGTGCAGAACAGACCATACCTTAGAATTCCCCCCACCAGTACACAGTGCAGGTCACAGCATCTCCCAGTGCATCACAGACCATACCTGGGCACTCCCCCCCCACCTGTACACAGTGCATGTCACAGCAACACCCAGTGTGGCCCAGCTCATACCTCGGCATGCCCCCCCCAACGGTACACAGTGCAGGTCACAGCATCTCCCAGTGCGGCCCAGCCAATACCTGTGCACAGCCCCCTCCTCTGGTTTCATGTACACGTTCCAGCCCCTCCACAGTTGGGCATGGCTCGTTCCTTTGCACTGCTGCACATGTCAGCTGCACACATGCCTGTCCCTGGCCATTGTCTGTTTCCCTTGGCCCACTCTGTGGCCAGCTGTGGCCATGTGGCATTCCTGTGGCATGCCACCCCACCACTACATCTGCCTACACATTGTCACCCCACCCACCCCCACCTTTGCTGTTGGCTGCAGTGTTGTTACCATGTCTGGCCTGTCACATACATTACTGTTGTTTGTCCCTACCTATGGCCATGTGTTGTCTGAAGGTGTCCAGCTGTGTTACTCCAGCGATGCTCTGCTGGCTGAGGTGTGCCGCTATCATCCTCTCGATGCTGCTGAGTGGCTTCTGCTGGGTGGGTCCACCCCCTGTGCCCTATGCACTGCGCCTGTTTTGCGCCACCTTGCACATCACCAGGTGCTTGAGGTCGTTGTAATTTTTCTGCACATTCCGGACTGTCCGGTGCTGTGCAGCAATGGCATTGACTCTACATGTCACCCTGTCCCATGCCATCTTCTGTTTTTCCCTCCTCTCGGCATCCCCTCCGCGACCCATGAGGAGTGCATGGTACCTGTCAATTTGCTCCACCAATGTGTTCACCTTCTCATGGCTGAAGTTCTTCTTCCTCCTTTGTCTCTCAGCTGCAGCTTCTGCCATGGCTGTGGTGTATGTGCTGGTGTATGTTGGGCAGCAGCTGCATGTTACGCCCTTTTATGTGGTGTATCTTGCGTGTCACGATTTGTGCAGTTGCATTTGGAGTATCCCTCACAGATTCTAGAACTGGATGTATATCACATGTCGCAGTTGCGGTTGTGTAAGTTCCGCAAGTGCGTTACTTGCATCTGGCATCATTTCCTTTCTAGAATTGGGCCCAATGTCTCTGATCTTTTCATGTTGAATGGAGAAAGTTGTTATGAATGGACATTCAAAATCTCTCCTCTCTTCCTATGTCTATTCTGTGGGGTTAAGCTCTGTGTATAAGCTAACTTAAAGTTTCAATAGCTGTACAAATATTGTTATTACTGTAACCCCTCTGTTTACAGTGTACAATTTGTTTGCTATTCTTCCTCAAAAATTCAGCATTTTCAGTGCAATTCCTATAGGTTCTGATTAGCTGGCCTTTTGGCATATTAAAGGGGACAGGAATTGATTACTTATGTGCAGCTGTTTGAAATGTTTCTACTTTCATAAATTATATTCATACCTCTAAAGGATCCCTGTTTAACTGTGTCTGAATAAAAGCTGAAGCTGTCTGATGTGTTTTGTATTGTTTTCTTTGTGTGGACAACATTCTGTGCAGTTCCTTTCATGGAACCAAGAATTTGGAGTTTTGACTATGTCACTTCATGGTTCAGAAATGTGAGCATGAACTGATCAGTACAGTGCCCAAGGTTCTGAAACCATGAAGTGACATTGTCAAAACTCCAAAATTCTTGGTTCCATGAAAGGAACTGCACAGAATGTTGTCCATACAAAGAAAACAATACAAAACACAACTGACAGCTTCAGCTTTTATTCAGGCACAGTTAAACAGGGATCCTTTAGAGGTATGAATATAATTTATGAAAATAGAGACATTTCAAACAGCTGCACATAAGTAATCAATTCCTGTCCCGTTTAAATTTTACATGATGTGGGTGAAAACTATTATACATCAAAAGGCTATTTCTATCCGTGCTTTTTTGGAACAAAGTCGTACATACTTCCCCTGTAAGTTTCTGATACATTTTTAAATCTAAAAAGGTAATCTCACTTCTGTTGACAACATATTTGAACCTTAAGTGTTCATTCAATAGCTGTAACCGACATACAAAATCATGAAATTCTTGTTCATTTCCCTTCCACATAACTATCATATCATCTGTAAGGTGATACCACAGAACCACCCAGGATAAGGGTGGATCTGTGGCGGCATGATATATGACTGAATTCTCCTTCCTGCCCATATACAAATTAGCATAGCTAGGGGCCAAAGTGGCCCCCATGGCTGTTCCTCTAATTTGTGAAAAAAAAAAACTGACTCAAAACAAAAACAGGTTCATAGGTAATACACATCTAGCCAATGCAACATGGTACCATGTAGTTAAAACTACTTTCTGTTGTTCAGTCCTTTGATCTAGAAAGAAAGTTAAAGCTGTAAGTCCACATTCATGTGGAATCACAGTATACAGTGACTTATACTTGGCAATCATAGCTTTATTTCCCCTCTAATAAAAAGTGCTGTCTGACAATTGTCTCTCAGTTTCTAAAATATAGTCTATAGTATTCATAACAACAATTGCCCCTCCTTTATCTGTGGACTTAATTACCAGCTCTTTATTACTTGACAAATTTTCTAGTGCTTGTCTTCCTGGTAGCTACAGTTAAGATATATGGTTTTAGGACCTTGTCTTAGTTGTTCTAGATCATATTCACATTTTTTTAGGAACATATCTGCTGCTGAATTATAAACAGGGCAATATTGGGATTTAGCACATACTGTACTGACGATTACATTACTCTCAGCCTGCACCTCTAAATCAGATGTCAATTTCTCAGACTACATAGACTTCAGAGTGAGATTCCTAGCCAACCACTGTAAATCTACAACAGTGGAGATATAACTAATATCGTAAACCAGTGCAAAAGACAAACCCCTACTAAGTACTTTAATATCATATTCAGACAAAATTTATGATGATAAGTTTATTACAAGCGAAATGTCACTACAGCTAGGAGGCATGGGGCGGGTGGCTGGGTTCCCTGTATTTGATGTAAAATTAATTTGTATCTCCCATTCATTTTTCTTCCTCCATGCCAACCCCCCCTCATTTCCCCCTGCGTTGAAATGGCTCCTGAAATCTCATTATGCGCTCACTCCTGTGCACTGTTGGCATTTGCACATAAGTCTGTGGTTCTAGTCCTCCTCTTCCTCTTCGGAAAAAAAAACTCTGAACTTGAGCCCTCAGTGTCTGATGGGCCAGTCACATAATCCAATATTGTTCCATTCTGAGCTTGTGGGGGCTTCCCTGTCTTTTTCTTTAAAATGGATTTCAGTTCTGTTTTTTTGATGTTTATACTTTTCTTGCCAACCATAAACTCTGTTGAACTCATAGTCATTTTTTGTCTCTAATAAACTTTTTCTGTTTTTGTTTCTTTAAATTGTGTATCATATCTAATTATTTTATCAAGCAACTGTTTATTGAGTTTAGTGAATTCTTCAGATGTTGTATGATTTTTAAGTGTCTCTTCAGCAGCTGCTATTTCAAGTGAAAGAGACTCTCTTACTGGCTTAGCTTAAAGTAGAATGGAGTTGGATGTTCTTATATGAAGCTTCATTCATATTCAGTCTCCATTTGCTCATAAAATCCAAATCGTCTATATCATACAAGGGCTTGTTCACAATTCTAAGTCCCCTAGGGATGCACTTCACTTCCAAGTATGCTTCCAATGTGATTTTGTGCCAAAACATTCGACATCCCTTCATAACTAATTTTTCAAGATTTCCTATAAAGTACTCGAACCTGTGTAACTTCATGGTTCCCTGCAGAGACATTACCATGTCCCAGAATCGGATTGCTTTCTTCATGTGTTGAAAATACCAAACTGGCGAACCCTCCTTGTGAGGTATAGTAGTAGTAGCTTCCCCACTCAGTCCTGAACCACCCTCATTATATGCTGAATCGAGGGATCAGTCGTCATTTGTAAAAACGTGGGCTGAATGAAATAACACACATACACTAAAAATATGTGTATGCTAAAAAGCAACCTAGTATAGAGCTACACATCCACACAGCTGTAACACCACAAAACACCATAAATAAAGTGTGTCTTGACTTTTTATGCCTTTCAAAGGCAATCTGTGCTCAGAAATAAATGAACAGGTACAAGTAAAAAACTTAATGAGCACTAGGAAAATTGTTGGTGGTGCTCGAGTCAAAAATGACCACCAGCTAAAAAACAAACAATGCACTGAGCACCCACCAGCAAGGACACACACACATGGACATTAATGAAAAAATCTTTACCATTTAATGAAAAAAAGTGCAGCAATATTCCAGCACAAATGTTGCAGACGGAAAAAAATCAGAAGCTATAAATGCCAAAAGACTGAAGGTTTTCACCTAATAACTCCAGGCTTCTTCAGAGTAATGAAAATTAGTCAGTGAAGACATTACATAGATAAGCAACAAGACATGAGGGGTGTGCATTAGACATTTCTAATGCACGGCCAGTGGCATAATAAGGCACAGGGCTGCAGGCTGAGTGCCTTTAGCCCCTGGCCATGCATTAGAAATATCTAATGCAATAATTCTCAGAATATCTTATTGCACTTATAAAATGGCACTCTGTATTTTAAATGCAAATAACAAATAAAATTGCATTACTTAAATACTAAAAAAGTTAATTATTTTATGTATTTTGCCCTAAAATAGTTCCTCCGCCTGTATGACCAAAATGCATTTCTTTTTTTACTTCAGGATTTTTGTTCTCCTAGTGCCTCTGTAGCTGTAATTTTTTTTATAGTGGTCACTCCCCCAACACACAGATTGACTTTTGCATGAAAAAGACAGTTTCTTTGTGTCCTGCCTGGTCACAGAGAAGACGAGCAGTGGAACGTTTGGCGACGGGGCAGGGTAAACACTTAAGAGCAGAAAACAGGGCTAAAATAACAAACTTCCTTTGAGAGCCAATGTTGTGTGTGCCAGCAGGTATTGAGCGGATAGTGGACAAATAAGAGGAAATGCGTGACCACAAGACGACTAACGCAGGATCGGTAAGCAGTAAAAAAAAAAAAACACTGCAAGAAACAAGACACTTTTTTAGATTACAGCTGGCTGGGGAATTCATGGCAGAAAGACAGCGGGCAGTTTTTGACAGAAAGCTGAAGCACTGGGACGAGAGACTGGCAATTTAGATGGGTTCCGAGAGTACAACTGGAACTGCATTTTTTTAACTTTTGCAGATTACAAGACATGGTATCTCAGGACAGTGGAAGCCATGGAGCTGACACTATGAGCGGGAAGAGCATGAGCGTTGATGCTAGTTGTTGCGGTGGCTGATATGGCAGTTTTTTTAAATTCTGGTACATATGAAAAGATACAGTTTGGTTAGTTTATTTTTTATTAAGGGCTAGATGCAGAGACTTCAATGCGGGAAGAAGTGCTCGCAAGTTGTTGCAGGCTTTACTGAGTGTGTGAGGGACTAAGTACTGGAAGTGAGCAAGCAAGCAAGTGCTGGGATTTAGCAAGAGGACAGAGAGGGGAACAAAGTTACTGTACTGAACAAATGGTCTAAAGTAACTGAATACACTGTAATGGTATTCTGGTTGTTTTACCATTAGTAGTTTTTTTTTAAATTGAATTTAGGTATGCTTATTAGTTGTTCCGTTGCCCTCGCTAAGAGAAAAAAAATGGCAGCATTTCAAAAATGAACATTCTATGTGACACATTAATTTATTTGGTACTGCATCCTGACTTTGGAGTACTTGTTTTTACCTGTGCATTAAACAGATCTAATGCACAGGTAACAACCAATCAGGATGCAGGATTTTCGCTTCCCATTTCATAAGTAAAGAACATGTGTAATCTTTTAAACCAACCTATCACCATCAATTGCACAGTGATGTCACACACAGAAAGCAGCTTTCAGGATATCAGTATCAAAATAAACCAAGCCAGGGCATTGTTTCTTAAGGGGATATATCCTTATTATGCACATAAATAGACTGTGCTTAAATTCTTTATGATACAAGGAATGTATCTAATATCATTTAACTAAATACATAAGATATGGGTATAACCATGGCTGGGTTTTACAATCCTGTAAGTGCAAATTAAAATTCATTAAAATTACAACACATGAAGTAGTACCTGGGTCTAAGAACAAACTCATAACATAACTCATTTTCACAAACATTTTGAAATATTACAGCTTAGAAAGAAAGACAGATAAATCTATATTTTCATTCATGCTTCTGTCTCCTCTGACCCCCAATATGTAAATCCACCAGCTCTCTCTTCTTCCTATTACTTTCTTTAAATCCCCACCCCTGGGACTCAAAGAGACTTTCTCAATGGTCATGAACTCAATTCTATGTTGCACATTTTATCTGTTATTAAATGACACCTGTCATGTTCAGAAGGAGGGGTTATAAAAAAAAAATGTTGAAATTTTGGGTTTGAAATGTAAAAAAAAAAAAAAGTAAAAAGAAATTTCGAAGTTATGTTGTTTGCAGGGACATCCATTGGCCCAGTGCAGACCACATTGCCTTCCTATGCCAGTGAACTCCGTTTGAGTGCAAGCTCAGTGAGCCGGCTCAATGGGCAAAGGCTGGGGAGAAGGTACTGCAGCATGCAGCATTGTCCCCAGCCTGGGGGGGGATGAAGCAGTGTTCTGGCTCACACATAACACCTAATGGTGGGCCAGGGAGCCTTCTTTCACAAGGTATTGACATGTGTGTTGAGGCCTGATGGGGCCATGCACTGGGTCATGACTATCTTCAGTATTCTATTTATTTGACCTGTGCAAATGAGGATATGATTCCACTATCAGAGAAAGAAGGTAGTGGCATAGAGGGTTGAGGCACTGGCACCTTACCTCGACCACGCCGGCGACCCAGGTTCGGGAACAGACTCAGGACGCCGGGGATTGGCAGGGGGAGGATAGGCCCGAGTGTCCAAAAGACTGCTCTCCTATTCTGGGGTGGGATTGTGAAATGCCTCACTCAGCAGCAACCCCCAGTGGAGACTGGAGGCACTACATGAGCGGCACAATGAAGGGGATCCAGAAAACCAGAAATTGCACCTGGTTTCAGCCAGATGATGACTCTCCATTCCCTAATTCCTCCAGTGCCTTCAGCGAGCCTCCTTCCCTCAGCAGCATCCCCATGGCCCTACTGAGAGGGAGCTGGAGCCCCCCCCGGTGTCTTCCCCCTCGGAGAAGGGAGACCTGCCCGACAAAGGGTTATGTCCGGGATATCCCGGGGGAATGGCTGCGATGTGAGGGTCAAGAGCTCAGGTAAGGCTAGCGGGGGTCGGTGAAGGACTTGTCGGAGCCTGAAGGAGTGGGGGTCAGCAGGGTGTAAGGAGGGGAAAAAACAAAAAAAGAAAAATAAGTTAAATGAATTGCAAAAAAATATGTTAATGTAGACATTAGGGTTGAAGAATGCAAAGTGCACAAAGTAGGTAAATGAAAAACAGTAGGGTTTTGGTTCTCCAGAGTACTGGTGAATCAATGTGGGTCCTTCCTTAGGATTGTCAACCCATGTGCTTGTCCCTTTCCCTAAGCAAACAAGGTCCAGATGTTATGATTTTGTTGGCAACATGTGGCAAGCCATACTTCTCCACCTCCACAGAGTGTATCACTATGAACCACTGGCCTGGAGCTGTATCTTATGCTTTGGACTGGAGGCTATGGGCTGGGGGGAGGGGGAGCATTAGGGTTGACAACCCAAGAAAGTCCCCACCACTGATTCACCAAGACTCTGGCATCCCAAAATCATAATGTTTTGTCCTTTTGCTGCTTGGGTAGAAACTTACACTGACAGGAGTGTCTTTGTTGTTGTTTATGATAGAGCAAACATGTTCCTTAATTATTTGTTGACGTGGATGTACAGTAGGAGCCACGTATATCAAGTTACAGGTACATCACAGAGCATATGCTACAAATGGGGTATCACAAGTGAAAAGTTGTCTGATTTCTACACAGGTGCTGGGTTTCCTAGGATGCTAGCATACATTTCCAGTAACTGCATGTTTGCAGATTACACATAGGGCATTTGTAAAAAACCTTTGGTCTCAGTGGTAAGCAGTTGTCCTGGTTGCAAGCCCAAGTATCTTTCTCTTTTGCCATTCTACTGTGTACCAATCTAATTTTTATGTTAGTACTCCTGCTAAAAGTGACTGTAGGTCTGGGGTCTCCTGCTATGCCAACTTCAGTGTCACTGTAGCAAAATTTGCCAGTTACTGTGGATTATATTCCAGATTCTACCAGCATAATTGCTATATTCAGTAATAAAAGTGCTTGGCCCATATCTGTTGTTTTATGATAGTTTATTTTTCAATAGAGTGTCTCTTTCTGTTTGCCTTACTTTTTGTTTTGAATTGGAAAGTAAATTAGAATCATAACCCTTTGTTCTGAACAAGTTCTCTAGCTCTTCAGACTGTTTGTCAAAAGAATCTTCAGACTGTTTGTCAAATGAATCTAATGAGATAAAATTCCAGTGGAGACACAGAAACTGACGGTAAGGCATGGGGTTCTTCAGGCTCAGTGGATGGGCACTTTTTGCATTGAGAAGTGAGTTTGTGGCAGTAAGTTTTCTGTAACACGTGGGTTAAATTTTAGTATTATTAAAACTATTGCAGGACGAGGTCACATCTAGAAAGTTAGACTGTCCTTGCTGGCTGTGTATGTGAATTTCAAGTTCAGATCATTGGAATTAAGCCAATCACTGAATGGTGGATTTCCTAAATGTCACCCTCCCATATGCACAAAACATCATCAATAAATCTAAACCAATGTCCAGTTTTCTCAGAAACAGAATTCATGGCTTGATCAAAAATGAGTGACTTCTCCCATGGCCTCAGAAATAGTTTTGCATAGCTGGGGGCCATTGCTGCCCCATAGCTCTGCCACAGGTTTGTAGAAAGTATCCACCCTCAAATTCAGAAGCATTGTGGGTGAGAATAAGGTCTCCCATGGCCTCAGAAATAGTTTTGCATAGCTGGGGGCAATTGCTGCCCCATAGCTCTGCCATAGGTTTGTAGAAAGTATCCACCCTCAAATCAGAAGCATTGTGGGTAAGGAGAAGGTCTCCTGTGGCCTCAGAAAAAGTTTTGCGTAGCTGGGGGCCATTGCTGCCACATAGGTCTGCCACAGGTTTGTAGAAAGTATCCACCCTCAAATTCAGAAGCATTGTGGGTGAGGATAAAGTCTAATGACCTTAAAATAAAATCAGTAAGTATTTCACCATCCTCAAGCATTGTATCTAAAAAATATTTTCTTGACTCAATGCCCCAGTTGTGCCTAACTGAGGTATATAGTGCCCTACATTAGTGCCCAGCCAGACATACTCTTCCTTCCATGTTATGTTTTCACATTTTCTTAGCATATCTGATGTATCTTTTAAGTAAGATTCCAGCCCCACCACACATACTTATAGGAAAAAAGTCTACAAATTTACCTAAGTTCTCCATAATGGAGCAGTACCAGAGACAATAAGCCTCCCCTGTGGGTTTTCTCTATTTTTATGAATTGTTGGCACTATAAAAAATCCTGGTGTAACAGGATATTCTTTCCAGATGAATTTGTATTCTTCATCTGAGATTTTCCCTTTTGTAAGTGCATCAGTATGAATGTGGTAAAGTGCTTTCTTAAATATTGGTGTAGGATCACCTTGAAGTTCTTTGTAACTATTACCACCATTTAACAAAGACAGCACAGTGTTTCTATAGGGATCCTTGTTAAGAATGACAATACTTCCACCCTTATCAATGGATTTTATTACCTTAGATCTGTTGTTAGTAGTTCCTCTAATGTCAAACATTCGTTTTTGATAAGGTTTTGATTTTTGGGTGTAACTGAGTTACTCAGCAAATTTTTAACTTCTCAAAACAGTTTTTTTTCAGATGTGATAACTGACATATTATAGGTTTTGGGCAGAACAGAGATTTGGTTTAAAATAACATTTTTCTTTATTATTTAATATATTTACATGCTGAAATATGGCCTCCATTATAATATGAAGTCAAGGTATCACCTTCAAAATCAGCACTTGGTATATTTTCATTTTCTACCCAAAAAGTTTCTAGTGTTTCTAAATCTAGTTCATATGTTCCAAAGTTATCAGACCTCCAGATATGTGATGCATCTTGTGGTTGCAGGTTCGAATCCCACTGTATGCACCATAGCCCACCATATCTGTTCTCTGTGTCAGTATAAGTTTTTGTCTCCAAAGACTGTGGTCTCAAGGGCAAGGAATTTTCTGTTGGATATGCAGTTAAAAAATCCTTATTCTCATAGATGATTCTTTTTGATTGTCTGCAATATTGCCCAGATTGTTTTCATTAAAATGACTGCCAAAATATGGACAAGGCCCTCACCCATGGATGCCTGCTCTTCTTCTATTCATCCCATTTCTGTGGATATAACTGTATTTATGGGGTTTTCGGTAATCCAACATTTCAGTTTTATCTTTCTGAAGAATTTGTGTGAATCTATGAATTCTTGAAATTTGTTAAATTGGAGAGTAGGTATAAAGCCTAAACCTTTTTGCAATTCCAAAATTCAGTTGTCTGTTAGCTGTAATTCTGAGAGGTTTGGTGTTTGTAATTTGGATTTTTTTTCCTGCCCCTTAAGGCCTGTTCTGTTTCTTTATGATTTCATTCCTTCCCAACAGCCCCTCCTAGTTTTTCTTTTTCTGTGGTTTTGTCATTTTGTTCTTTTGGCTAAAAAAAAGGATACCTGTTTTCAGTCTTATTACTTGGATTTACTTCAGTGGTTACAGGTTCATGTCTGGGGCAGCCTTTATTTTTTTACTGTTAGAAGGCAGTATAGTGCAGTGGGTTAAGGCTCTGAGCTCCAGATCTTGAAACCTGGGTTTGAATCCCAAAGCTGCCTAGATGCATACTGTGTGATCCTGAGCAAATCACTTAACTTTCTTGTGCTCCCAGGTTGCATCAGGAAACAAACTTCTGCTTAGTGTGCTACTCCTGGTGAAACAATGTTCCCTTTTCCTTTACTGTTATGATTTTCAAAATTAACTCTGGAGTGGCCCCTGCTTCTTATTCTAGAATGTTTTGTCCCCCACCTGATATTTTGGCCCTTGTCATAGTCCTCTTGGTATGTTGCCAATTTGTTGTTACATTGAAGTTACTTCTTTCTCATATCTTGTCAGCCTTTTCTGTAGGCTTGCACCTAATTCTTGATATTCCCTTTCTCCTTTGAAACTAAGCACAACTTCTTTTGCTTGTTTTAATTCAGTTAAAAGTTCCTTATATCTACTTATGTCTTCTTTAATCACAAGTTCTAAACATTTATTTCAACACTTACAAGTTGTACCAAGCCATTCTTCCCTTTGTTTAAATATTTCCAGCCCACTGGAGAGGGTCACCGTCACTCTTAAGTCTCTGGCTACTTGTTTTCTGCTGACATACTTTTCTAATGTAGTGATGCCATAAATAATATCTCTCTCATTAAGTAAAAGTTTTTCAAGTTTGATAAATGCACCTTTGATATTTGAGGAGTTTGAAGGTTGTGTCTCTGTTTCTGTTAATTTTTCCCTCATCTTTCAGCTTCTGCTCGTTAAGCTTTCTGTTGTCTCCCAGATGCAGTTTGTATTCCCGGAAGTGTTTGCCAATTTGGTTTCATGCATCTTCTGCTTTGAAGTAGTTGCTGAGTGTAAGCATTTTTTTTAAAGAGCCCAGGAAATATCAACACATGGCAATAGCACCTAATTAATCTGCTAGTGTACTCCTTAACCCACAATGCCACAGATATGGTGCTTGTGGTTGGCAGTTCCTGGCAGCACACAGACAAAAAGTTCCAGGGATTGTAACTGTGAGCGCAGTGCAGGGCCACTGCAAACAACATGTAAGGGGCTGCCAGTCCCAGGCTATACTGCAGGGTCCAAACATGGTTGTTGCACAATGAAAAGGAATCTGGAAGCCAGGCCATAAATGTGGTTTCAAAAACAGTTTATTGAAAAGAAAAGAAAAGGCACACAAGTTATCCAGTGCTTTGCAGGAAAAGCTGCTTCTCCATAAGCCCCAGTACTTCGACTCTTGTGAGTTTTCCTCAGGGGGCATGTCTGGTTGAAGAACAGATCATCTCTTAAATGTATACAGCTCATCCATATTAATCAGATGCGAATTAATAAATATATCAAAATACATGGCAAAATTAGTAAAATTATCTATGTGCATAATACAAAATTTGTGCACAGAATATGTAAAAAAAAATGCATTGACTAAATTTCAAACTGTTATAACTTGGGAATGGATTAACATTGTTTCACCAAACCAATGTACAGCACCATTCTGGGGCAAGCCCTTTCAACACTGAAAATTTCAGATCAACATTTCAATCTGTCTGGGCACCAGGCAATGACAAAAAGAAAGCAAAAAAATCCAAAATGTTTCCTAACAATACAGTATACAGATCTTGGAATCTGTACATTCGACTGGAATGAAATTTGGCTTGTTAAGAGACCCCCCCCCCACCAGACCATGCAGGCAAACTCTTCTTGCAAATTCGTTGAAAGGGGGTGAAGCTATTAAAGTGCAACCTTAGGGGGTTTAACATTAAACAGCTTACTCAGCCCTAACCACAGTGGTGCTACTGCAACAGCCCAGCTGGTTTGGAATTTTGGTCTGAAATTTTCAGGGTGGAAAAGGTTTGCCTCAGAATGGTGCCTTTCACCTGTTTGGTGAAAAGAAATATTAATATGTTCCCAAGTTACAATGTTTTGAAATTTTATTTCTGAACATGCTCAGTAGGGCATAAAACATCTATCCAAAAGAACCAGCTGAGCATGCTCAGAAACAAAATTTCAAATCCTTTTAAACTTGGGAATGAATTCATATTTTGTTCACCAATTCAGAGAAAAGCACCATTCTGGGCCAACCCTTCCTACCCTGAAAATTTCAGACCAAAATTTCAAACTGTCTTGGTGTTAGACAATGACAAAACAACAGCAAAAAAAAAAAAAAAAAAACCTGCAAAAAACGAAAACACATTTTTCCTAAAAACTTTACAGATCTTGGAATCTGCACATCCAAGTGGAATGAAACTTGGCATGTAAAGAGATTTTGACCTCCAGTCAACACAGGCAAACTTTTGTGCTCTTATCAATCACACAAGAGTGCAGTGTGCATATTTATGGAACACATACAGAGGTGAGAAAGAAGTAAGTGCCTCAGCTGAGACTTGAACTCAGGCTGCACGGAATACTGTTCCAGTTGCACTAGCCAGCTGCATCACTGAGGCAACTGGAACCTGGACTGTCCCTGAGCACATTACTCCTTCTCAAATGCATAACCCAATAGCAACACAAATATTTACTTGTAACAATCACACAGGAGTGTGGTGTGCATATTTGTGGAACACATACTAACAGAGGTGAGAAGGAAGTAAGTGTCTCAGCAGGCACTTGAACCCAGGCCACCCAGAATACCATTCTGATTGCACTAACCAGCTGTGCCACTGAGATAACTGGAACCTGGGCTGTCCCCGAGCACATTACTCCTTCTCAAATGCACAACCCAATGGCAACACAAATATTTACTTGTAACAGTCACACAGGAGTGTGGTGTGCATATTTATGGAACACATGCAAACAGAGGTGAGAAAGAAGTAAGTGCCTCAGCTGGCACTTGAACTCAGGCTGCATAGAATACCATTCCAATTGCACTAACCAGCTGCACCACTGAGACAACTTGAACCTGAGATGTCCATAAGCACATTACTCCTTTTCAAGTGCATAACCTACTAGCAACACAAATATTTACTTGTAGCAATCACACAGGTGTGCAGTGTGCATATTTATGGAACACATACAAACAGAGGTGAGAAAGAAGTAAGTGCCTCAGCTGGGACTTTTGTGCACATTTGTTGAATGGGGATGAAAATATTATAGTGCAAATTTAAGGGGTTAACAATAAATGGCCTACTCAACCCTTAATATAGTGGAGCTGATGGTTTAGAATTGTGGTCTGAAATGTTCAGAGTAGGAAGGGCTTGTGCCAGAATGGTACCTTTGGTTGGTTCAGTGAAAAAATATTAACCTGTTTCCAAGTTATAAGGATTTTAAATTTTGGTTCTGAGCGTGCTCAGTAGGATATCAAATATCTGTCCAAAAGACCCTACTGATCATTCACAGAACTGAAATTTCAGATCCTTATAACTTGGGAATGGAATAATATATTTTCATCAAACCAATGAAAGGCATCATTCTGTGGCAATCCCTTTCCATCCTGAAAATTTTAGATCACATTTCCAAACCCATCTGTGCACTAGGTGATGACAAAAAAAAAATAATGTAAAAAGTCTTGATTTTTTTCTAAAACTGCACTATAAGGATCTCAGAATCGGCACATCTGATCAGAATGAAACTTGTCACATTAAGAGACTTTGCCCCCCCCACACCATGCATGCAAAATGTTGTGTAAATCTGTTTAATGGGGGCAAAGCTATTAAAGTACAAAGTTAAGGGTTTTAAATGGTCTGAAATGTTCAGGGTAAAAAAAGTGATTGCCCCAGAATGGTGTCTTTGGTTGGGTGAAAAAAAATATCAGTCCTTTTTCAGGTTATAGGGATTTGAAATTTCAGTTCTGAGCATCTATCCAAAAGACCATACTGAGCATGCTGAGAACCCACATGTTAAGTCATTGTAACTTGGGAATGGATTCATATTTTTCACCAAACCAATGTAAGGCACAATTCTGGGGCAAGCACTTTCTACTCAAGAAAATTTCTGATCAACAGTTCAAACTGTGTGGGAGCTAGCTGGTGATAACCCTCTCCCCGATTTTTCTTAAAAAATGCACTCCATGGTTCTCAGAATCTACAAATCTGACCAGAACTAACCTTGGCACATCAAGAGACTTGGCTTCCCAGACTGTACTTGCAAGCTGTTGTGCAAATCTGTCGAACAGAGGCAACGCTATTAAATTGCAAATTTAGGGGTTCAACATTAAACAGGTTACTCAGCCCTAACTATAGTGGTGCTACTATTATACAGGGGCAGTAGCTCTGACATATTAGTGTTGAGTGAGCACTTCAATGTTAAATTCCAATATTTGCACCTTAATAACTTTGCCCCCATTCAACCAATTTACATGAAATTTGGAAAGTGCAGCCTCTTTTCCAGAATCTCTTGATCCATTTTTGAAAATGTTAAGACTTTTTTTTTTGCCACCTGATAACTTAAAAAATATGAGGCTCTGAAACCAGAAACTTTCAGGATTGATAAACCTGGTCTGAGACATGTGCTTTTGTGTTTTTTAGGTCCAACTGTTATGTAGTTTTTAAATTATTTAAGAAAAATGTTCCATTCCTGAGCATGTGTTGTTCAAAAAATCAATGCTCTATGGATAACCGAATTTTTGTGACAACAACTGGTTGCACTGTACAACACAGCTGTTTACTAACAAACAACAGCTGTGTCCTATAGTGCAACTCCTGGTGTGTTGTGGCTCATTTGTCAGGGATGGGGGCTACTGTCATTATAGCCCAGCCATCCTGAATGTGCCTGAATAAACTGTTATCTGCACACCGGGGACCCCAGTCTCCAGTGGCAGTGTATTTATTTATTTACTTTGTATAATACGACACCAGAATGCCCATCTTCAGTGTTGAATGACCCCCTCATGCAGACCATTGTTTTATTAATAGCACTGACATCATGGGGTCCAATCCCCATGTCTGCATTTACGAGCCCCCCAGAGTCCCAAAATAGATTAATACTGTCCATTCTTCCTGTATAACGAAAACCATCCTACGTCTTTTTTTCTAACCTGAAAGAAGACCATTCCTCATTGCCCCCACCATTTCCCCTTTCCCATCCTGATCCTCTCACTGAGTACCCACCAGCACACACGTCCCCTTACTCAAGGCTTACTGCCGGAGGTTGACCGCTCTCATCTTCTATGGACCCTGACACGTCTGCGCTCTTCAAAGCTGAACCATGAACTGAGGAATAAAGGTAAGTGCCATATAATGTATTTCAATGGTATTTTGAACTTATGTAACATAAGTTATGTTCATAACTTTGCCATTTTTAGGAATTTTTTCACCAAATTTTTAACATGATCTTTTTGGGACCCCACCTCATTAACACTGGCAGTGTCATTTTGTTACTCAAGACTGGAAGGGGATTTCATGGTTGCTGCACAAACTCACCTTTCAGGACTGAATAATGAAATTTCAGCACAAGTGTTCATGTGGTGGGGTTCCAAATGGGTCATGTTGAAAATTTGGTGAAAAAATTCCTAGCAATGGCTGAGTTATGACCATTCATTTTAAGTGTTCTATGCACACACATAACTTTGGTAATTTTAAATATTTTGACTCCAAATTTTCAGCATAGCCATTTTTTCATACCAGCTCAAGAACAATACAGCTGTAAATTGCCACATCCTGTCTGAAACATGTTTTTCACCTGTGGCACAGAATGGTGTTTTGGCATGGATTTTAACATTTTCACCTATGGGTTTTATGAAATGGGGTCATAAAACGACTATGTTGAAAGTTTGGTGTCAAAATATTAAAAAACAAAGAATTTATTAAGTAACATTGTTTTCAGGTATGTCCATCCAAACTCAGTGAGCCAGTTTAATGGGATAAGGCTGATGGGGAAGGTGCTGCAACATGCAGCACCAGCCCCAACCTAGCTGGGGATAAAGCAATGTTTTTGCACAGATGCCACACCCCGTGGTGGGTCAGGGAACCTCACCCACAAAGCTTTGACATGCGTACCAGGGCCTGTTGGGCCCATGCACTGGGTCAGGACTGTCTCCAATATTGTATTTATCTCCTTTTGCACAGGTCCCTTGCAAATGAGGATACAATTCCCCTATTAGAAAAAGAAGCGAAATTCTTTGCAAAAAACTACATTAATGCAGATGTTAGGGTTGTAGAACACAAAGCATACAAAGAAAGGAAATAAAAAAACATTAGGGATTTGGGTCTCTGGAGTATTGATGAATCAGTGGTGGGGTCTTACTTGGGATTGCTTGTTTGGTGAAAAATATGAATCCGTTACAGAGTTATTAAATTTGAAAAGTTGGTTTCTGAGCATGCCCAGTACAGTCTTTTAGATATATGTTTGGAATGAAAAAAGAATTTGGTCCATACCAAAAAGCATCCTTTGTCATTTGGGGTCAATCCTTTTTCATTTGAAAAATCCTTTTTCGTTTACCACCGTCTTGTTTTTCCTTTTTTCTGGAAAAAAAATTCAAACCCCCAAAATGTATCTTGCTCATCGGGACTACATTATGTGGATTCTACAGTTAACCATTGAAAAACTGACTACAAAATGTGTTTTTTTTCCTCATTCAAATGAAAAAGGATCCATTCTTATGGAAAAACATTTTGGACTTCATTTGGACTTTTTTTGATAATCTTTGTTTGAAGGAATCCTTTTTCATTTGATATGGAAAAGGATTATCTTCAAACAAAAAAAAGCATTTTGCATGACATCCCTGTAATTTTCCCAATATTATGTAATTTTACCTTGGTGTCTAGTTGCACACTGACCTTCCAATCTCCATAATTATGTTTATTTTTCCATGGGATCTAGTGGCCCCCCCCCCTCTGATTGCCATTCCTGTAATTTTTTTTATTTTTCCCTGGTGTCTAGTAGCACCCACCAGCCTCTTATTTCCAACCCTGTAATTATTTAATTTATCCCTGGTATCTAGTGGTACCTCCACCCTCTGATCACCACCCCTGTCATTATTAAATTTGTCCCTGGTGTCTAGTGTGCATTCCTCACGTTCTGATCTCCATCTCTTTATTATTACATTTATCCCTGGTGTCTAGTGGTACCTCCACCCTCCAATCACCATCTTCATAAATATTTAATTGATCCCTGTTGTGTAATGGCATGCTGCACCCTCTGATCATGTCCCTGTTATTGTTACATTTATCCCTGGTGTCAAGCGGCACTCCCCCACCCTCCAATTGCCATCCCCATAGTTATTTAATATTTCCTTGGTGTCAAGTGGTACCACACCACCCTTTGATTGCCATCCCTGTAATTGTGGTATTTTTCCCTGGTTTATAGTGGCACTCCCCACCCTGTGATCATTGTTCCTATTGATATTTTTTGTTTCCCTTGTGTCAAGTGGCACCCCACCACCCTCCTATCACTGTTCCCAACTGAAATAAAGAAAATAGTCTGTTGATATCTATTTTTTTACCTCTAAAAAGAAAATGGTCCCTTGCTGATTCCACCCCCACCACATCCTCCCACTAAGCACCCTCCACCTCACCCCCTCACTCCCCACACACACACCCTCACTCATCTGAACAGGTACTAGGGTGAAGATCCACTCTTAATAAAAGACAAGTCTTGCTGCTGGAATCGGTGACTACTACATGAGAAAGCAAGTTAAGTGTGGTTCAATGCATTTTAATGGGGTTTTCAACTTTGGTGTATAACTTTGCCATTTTGACATATTTTGACACCACATTTTCAACATGGCCTTTTGAGACCCCACATCATGAACAATGGTGGTGGAATTATGCAGATCTAGCACAAAAGATGATTTTTTGGCCGCTTGGTGAAATCACCTTTTCTGTGGAATTTGAACATTTTCATGACCCTTGTTCATGAGGTGGGGTCAAAAGAAGGATATGTTGAAAATCCGGGGTCAAAATACAGGTAAGTTAAAATGTCACCATTATGTGCATTCATTAAAATTTAGCTACGTTTATTAGTAACTTTAGCAATTTTAAATATTTCACCCTAAATTTTCAACATAGCCATTTCTTCACACCACTTCATGAACATGACAGCTATCATTTTTACAATCTAGGCTAAAATGTATTTTCATGCCTCTAGCACAGAACTACACTGTGGTGGCGCTGAATGACATTTTGATGGGGATTTAAAAATGTTCAGTACTGGGTTCAGGAGGTGGGATAATAAGAAGGCTATGCTGACAATCTGGTTGCTGTTGTTCTACAAATGGAAGCACACATCAACATAGATATAAACAACTATGGTGGGATAGGAGCCAATAAGGATAAGATTACACTATCTGAAAAAGCATGGATGCATAGGAGTGCAAACCCCACAGGCAAATAAAGATATGATTATACTATCTCAATAAGTAAGGAAATTCTTTGCAAAAAAAACTGCATTAATGCAACATTTAGGGTTCAGGCTAAAGTGAAAAAAGTTGAAAAATCTAATTGTAGGGTTTTCAATCCTTAAACTCCACCCCCACCTAAAACAAATCAGGGATGCAGTCTTCCTAGGGGTTGTCAACTTTAAAGCTCTCCCCATTTGGTGTATATGTTTCTGAAGTGTATACAACGGGGTAACATTTAAGGGTTGACAGCCCCAAGGAAGACTGCCCCCCTGATTTGTTTTAGGTGTGGAAACCCTAAAACCTCATTTCCCTACTATTTTTTAATTTATCCTGAATTGCAAATGTTGCAGTATTACAGTTTTATTCATAGAATATATGTATCCCATATGGTTTGGAATTTTGGTCTGAAATTTTCAGGGTAGAAAGGATGTTGCTCCAGAATGGTGCCTGTCCTTGGTTTGGTGAAAAAATATTACTCTGTTCCCAAGTTATAAGGATTTGAAAGTTTGGTTCTGAGCATGCTCAGTAGGGTACCAAACATCTATCCAAAAGACCCTACCAAAATTCTTATAACTTGGGAATGGATTAATATATTTTCAACAAACCAATGAAAGGCATCATTCTGAGGCAAGCCCTTTCTGCCCTGAACATTTCAGACCAAAATTACAAATACTCTGGGCACTATGTTATGAACAATAACAAAAAGAAAACCTGGCAAAAAACCCTGATTTTTTCCTAAAAATGTACTATATGCATCTTGAAATCTGCCCCCCCCAGTTCATACTTGCAATCTTTTGTGTAAATCCATTGAACATGGGTAAAGCTATTAAAGTGTAAGGTTGGGGGTTTAACATTAAACTTCCTACTCAACTGTAACTATAGAGGTGCTAGTAATCCATTCCACTCAGTAGTACCTGTAGGTTGAGTTAGTGGTTGTATCAAAATATGTTTTTGATAGCTTATAACCTTAGTACCTAATGTTTAAAAATAGGAATGCACTATCTCTCTCCCAGAGGCTAAGAGCATGCAATTTTTTAAAATAAGTGGTCCAGTATATTTTAAATTTTGGATTGTAAGATTTATTTAGAATCTCCCATTTTAAGTTTTTTTCCACTCATAAAACAAAAAAAACAAAAAACACAACAATTTAAAATCTGAAACTTCAGCTTTATTATATATTTCCCCCAAATAGGCCCTGTGTTTCCTGGTGGCAAATTACCAAATATTAACAGTTATGTATTTAAAAATCACAATACCCACATGTGCAGATTACAGAAAAAACCTGCTGAAAAAAAACACACTTTTTTCATTCATGGCTGATCATTTAATTTATTTGCCTGCTGCTGGAAAACTGCCCTGAACATAGCTTTTAAAAAGCATTTGTGATTGACTTCAAAGTCAATTCCAAATGAGAAAAACATACATTTTCCTGTTAATTTCTGACACAGGGTGACCAATCCCAGCATCAAATCATCTACCTCAGAACCTGTTCCCAACACCCTGTGCCAAATTTTGGAGTCAAGTATGTTCTTAAGTATTGTAAAAGAAATCGCAATTTTGTAGTTGCTGGGTTCCCCACCCAGGTGGTTTGCTTTCACTCCCCTCAATGTTAAAAGCACTCCCTCATGCTCACCCACTCTCTGACTCTCATGCCATCCTTCAAATCACTGGCACTTAAGTAGATTCTAGGTTCCATCATGGGTGATCCACCCCTCACTCATACCCTAGTACATTCTTAAATATTTATCTCATGCTGGGCAATTGACACAGCCCTCTCTCCACCTCAGCCAGTCACCTTCTTCTGTTCTACCATCCCATTGACCACGAATCTAAAAAAAAAATCAATAAAATAAACACCCTTTAGGACCTATGCTACTCTCCTACCCCTCATTAGCCACTGCCGTACATGCCATTACAAGGATCCCACAGTGGGTAACCAGGAAGTCCCTCCCGCCACTTCATCCAGTTGGTGTCTTCTGCTACACAGTCCCCCATTGCTCGCAAACCTTAAAAAAAATGATAAAAAGAAAACCTCACTTAACCTCTAGCAACCATACCACCCTCCTTCCCCCACACCCAGACTGAAACAAAACCATTCACTCTCAACTACCCTCATGCACCCTTGCCACTCTCCTCCCTTGATATTCATGTTGAAACAAACCCGCATCCTTTATCATTCATGACATCATCCTTTCCCCATGGCTACACACCAGCACATACAATTGCAAGTATCCCACGGTGGGTGACCAGCATAGTCCTCCTTTCACTTCAGATGGTTGCCATCTTCTGTTCAGTCCCATGCCACTGATTGCCAACCTAAAATGAAAGCAAATGCTAAGAAATCCTAAGACTGAAAAAATATTTCTGTGCGTGAGAAGGAACTAAGTTTTTTTTTAAAGAGCTGCTGACGCCTTAAAGAAAACTTTGACAAACATAATAATTAGGTACAATTCAGCTTGCATTCCAAATATATTCTATAGATTTCTCATTCCTATCTTTTATTGCAGAGTAAATTTGCACAAATACATTATTTTTATCTGTTAGAGTTCATCTGCCTCTATAACTTACTCCCTACTTCAAGTCATAATCTTCTGTCATCACAGTCTGTTGCCATGGGAGTAACTGTGATGCCACAAGCAGGGTATTATGACCTCAGTGGGGAGAAAGCAACAGGAATAGATGAACTCTTCAGGAGCACAGATCCTGTTTCCACGCAAATGTCCTCAGTAATAAATAATGGGAAGGGAAAATACAGAACTAATGTGAAATATAAACTGAACTGTGTCTAAATATTATGTTTTGTTTAAGTTATCCTGAAGGTATCAGCTGCTCTTTAACCAAAACAAAAGCAAACTTGAATTTGGTATCATTGTAATTGGTATCAATGTAATTGTGTAGTATTTCAGGGCCCAAGTCAAACACCATACAATATGGTGGAATTCTGCTTAGAAAATGTTGTGGAAAAACAAATGGGAGTGACAGTAGTCAAATGTTGGGAAAACACAGACTATGTGGGACTAAAGACCCATATGGAAGCCTGGAATTGGAAAGATGACTTTAAGGATGAGAATCCATGAAATATGGAACATCTTTAAAAATACTCTAGAATATGGTTCTAAAACATATATCCCTCTAAAATGAAAGTATAACAGATCAGGGAAAATTCCATATTGGTTCAACAATAAGATCAGGAAATACATAAATAAGAAAAAGCGAGCTTATAAAAAATTCAAAAGAAACCCAACACTGGATAGGCTAAAAAAGTTCAAAGATACAACTAAAACACGTAAAACGTTAATTAAGCATGCAAAACAAAGTGAAGAATCCAGAATAGCAAACAGAACATTGGAAATAAAAAAACCTTTTTTTTCAATTATATAAATAGTCAGAGGAAGAGTACCAACAAAATAGGTCCACTACACTTGGACAGCAAAGTCATTACAGATGAGAAAAATATGGGTAACATGTTTAATGAGTATTTCATTAGTGTTTTCAAAACTAAAATCAAACATCAAAACCAGGATGCCACCATAGGAGGTCCCCCCAACTAGCCATATCACCATAAATAAGAATACCATGTTACAAAAATTAAGGAAAGTAAATAAGAACAAATCACCTGGGCCAGATGGAATTTATCCATGATTGCTATATGAATTAGCTGAGGAATTGACCGGTCCTCTGTCATACCTTCTGGCATTGTCTTTTGAGATAGGGGAGGTGCCTATTGATTGGTTATCAGCAAACGTAACACCAATACATAAAAAAGGAGTCAAAACATGTGTAGAAAATTACCAGACAATCAATTTAACTTGTATAATGAGCAAAATTATGGAATAATATATAAAGAAGGCCTTAGAGGAGTTTATTAAAAAAAAGCGGGACATACTGACCACATGCAACATGGTTTTACACCAAAAAGATCATGCCAGACAAACCTGTCGTACTTCTATGAACATGTTAGCATAGCATTAGACCAGGGATTGCCAGTTGATATACTCTATCTTGACCTTTCTAAGGCCTTCAACAAGGTCCCTTATGAGGAACTGATATGTTTGAATAGACTACTTGTGAATCCGTATATAGTTAGATGGATCCAAACATTGGCTCAAAGGAAGGAAAGAAGCAACATGTACATATTAGGGGCTATATGTCAGACTGGGGAGAAGTCTCAAGCGGCATCCCCCAGGGCTCTGTGCTGGGGCCCACATTGTTCAATATCTGCATCACATTATTAAAGGAATCAAAACATTGCTGGTTGGTGAAATTTGCAGATGACAGTAAAATCGTATTGATAGTGACTATAGGGACATCTTTTTACTACAAAAGGAACTAGATAAAATTATTGATTGGGCAAAGACACAGAAGATGGAATTCAGTTATGAGAAATGCTGTGTATTACATTTTGGAAAGAAAAAATTGCAAGCTGGTTATACCCTCAATGGAAAAGAACTTAGGACTTCCACTGCTGAACCAGACCTAGGTATTCTAGTCACTAATGATCTGACTTTTGCTGAACATACTGCAACTATTGTCCAAAAAGCTAGTAAAATCTCAAATTGCATACTGAGATATATAAAGAGTAGAGAAGATACAGTAATTATGCCATTGTGTCTCTCATTGGTGAGGCCCCTGATGGAATATGGAGGGCAGTTCTGCAGCCAGTAGCATGTTAGGGATAAAAAGAAATTGGAAGGTATACAGAGGAAAATGACAAAAAGAAAAGTTCCTGTAAAAACATGATGTATAAGGAAAGAAGAAATGAGCTAGGATTGTTTAGCTTTGAATATAGAAGAATGAGAGGGGATTTATGCATGGTATATGCTGCATTTAAAAATAAAGATATGTGGGAGTGCATGGGCCTAACAAAGAGATAACAAATAACACAAGAGCACATCCTTTCCAAATAAAAGGGGAACATTTTAAAACAAACAGATGTGCTTCATGGTTTAGTCAAAGGGTTGTGCCAGTATGGAACACGCTACCCATTAATATAGTAAATGGGGAAAACATAGATAAGTTTTAAACGTATGTTGGATAATTATATGGGGGATTAGGATATAAATTTAGATCTGAGTCTGATATTGGCAAAAGCTATGGACTCATGTACTTTCTTATGATTCTTAATTGACCATGGTTGGAAACCCTAAAAGTTGGTATAAAAAAAGTAAAAAAAAAAATTATGGATGATTTGAATCCCCCACCCCCAAAAAAAATTTGAAACCCCAAAAACCTGAGCTGTGCACACATAGGGAATTCAAATTTATTTCACTGTGTTGTTTTTCTGTCATGCATAATTGTAACATTTTTTAACAAGTTTATGCCAATATATAGGGTACTGGCTACTTAGCACCGTCTTTTATGACCACCCAAGTGACAACTTTCAGACCTACCTGATGGGTCTTTTGCTTTGTATGGAGCCCCCAAGAAACAGTGAAAAGCAATCTACAGGTCAGCAGCCATACCCAGTGGGTATGATGCTTCATATAGGGCCCATGGGACCCTTTGCCAAGGGAGCTACTGCTTTGGTGTCATGCCTTATGGGTATACTGCTGTATAAAACAAGTCACAGGTCCAGTGCAGTTCCCAATGGGTCCATTGTTTTGTGAAGGGCCCACAGGACCTTGAGCAAAGCAAGCTACAGTTTTAGTGTTGTGCTTTCTGAAAAAGTAAGGGAATTAATTGCAAAAAATCTATGCTCATGCATCTGTTAGGGTAATAAAGCCACAAAAGAAAGAAAGAAAAGTTGGCATAAGGGTTTTCAACTCTAATGCCTATACCTCTCCCCATCCACACCCCTCAAGACTCAGGACCAAGGCATAGGTCCAAAGCTGTGCTCAGGACATCTGCTGATTCAAGCATCAGGTCTGAGGCTGTGCCCCAGATCCAGAGCTCTACTCCACAGCTGCTGTTTCACATAGGGCCCTCCATTAAGGCTTCACTTGAAGAATGTGCTGGGCCACCTAAACTGTGCACTCTGTGGTAGGTCTTACACAGCATTACTCTGTTGCCTACATTGAACTCAACTTTAAATTACACAATGGACATTTATTTGTCTCAGCATTTTATGCCTTGGAGTTGTGTCAGCAAAGGTGCTTTGGTGTGCTGATCTTTTTGGTTTCCTAGAGCCCACACGGCACTATGTAAATCAAGCTACAAGTTTGGGGCACTGTCCAATGCGTCTCTTGCTTCACATAGGGTTTTCTAGAGCCCATAAGACCCTATGTAAATCAAGCTACAAGTTTAGGTCACTGTCCAGTATGCCTCTTGCTTCACATAAGGCCCACAGGGGCCCTGCACAAAGCAAGCTACAAGCCTAAGACCATGTCATATGAGTCTGCTGCTTCATATAGTGCTCAAAAGTCCTGCACTAAGCAAGCTACAGGTTTGGGGCTGTGCCCAACATGGCAGATACTTCACTTATAGCCTGCAGGTATTGGGGCTATGCACCATGGATCTGCTCTTCCTATCCTACAAAACATGCTACAGTGTAGGTCCATTCCAACTGGGTAGGATGGCTGCTGTACTGCCAGTGCTGGGATTTAACACTATTGGAGAAGTGATCAGGGTGGGGGGCTACTAGGCTCCAATTACTGGAATTAAACAATGGCAAAACGGTGAACATGTGGTGTAGGGGGACACTAGATTACTGGGGGGATGTTTTATTACTGTCAAAGTGGTAATCGGGGGGCTGCTGGACTGCTAATGCTGGGATGCTCTGTCAGACTGGTGACTGGGGTGGGGGGGACACTAGACTGCCATGGATATTTCTGTGCACCATCAAATCTGTGATTAGGTTGGTGGGCAGCACATTCTCTGAGGCACCTATCTGCTCCTGGCCTGTAGTGAGGCCATAATGAGATGAGAATGAACCCATAGTGTCTTGCCTGTACTATGAGATCAGTTTAATCCGCACAGGTGTGGTCTATAGACCACCAGCCCAGGAGGAAGAAACAGATAGGGAGCTGATGCTAGCCATCCAAAGGATGGCAGACAAGGGTGAGGTAGTACTGGTTGGAGACTTCAATATACCAGACGTGGACTGGAACATCCCAGCAGCAGCATCAACTAGGAGCAGATTTATCCTGGACTCCCTTCAGGGTGCCTTCCTCAAGCAACTGGTCATGGAACCAACTCGGCAGAAGGCAATACTGGACCTTGTGCTCACAAACAGGGACAGTGTGATGGGGGTAATAGTGGGGGAGCACCTGGGTAACAGTGACCACCAGTCATTGTGGTTTGAAATCACAGAAAGAGCAGAACCAAACCACACAAAACACATATCCTGGATTTTAGGGGGCAGACTTTGGGAAAATGGGGAGATGCTTGAAAGAGGCATTAAGGGAATGGGACAGGAATCAGGGATTGAGGAACAGTGGGCAGTATTTAAAATGGGGATTATAAGAACAACAGAATTATGCATTAAGCAGGTTAGCAAGAGGAAAAGAAAGAGGAGACCATTATGGTTTTCCAAAGAGGTAGCAAAGAAAGTGAAAGCCAAAAGATTGCATTCAGGCAATACAAAAGACACAGGCAGAAGGGATAGGAGAAGTACCAGGAGAAACAAAGGGAGGCAGGAAGTCAGTAGGGAAGCCAAAGCTCAGACAGAAGAACACATTGCAAAATCAGTGGTTAAAGGGGACAAAACCTTTTACAGGTACATAAGTGAAAAAAGAAGGACAAAGGGAGGGATAGTGAGACTGAAGGGGGAGGATGGGAGCCGCGTGGAGGATGACAACAGTAAAGCTGACATATTGAACAGGTATTTCTGCTCAGTCTTTACTAAGGAAGAGGGGGTAATGGGTCTGAAGGGGTACAAGGGGTGAGAATGGTGCAGAAATGGACACAAGTCCCTTTACGAGAAAGGGTCCTGAAGGAACTGGAAGTAATAAGAGCTGATAAAGCAATGGGGCCAGATGGGGTGCACCCCAGGGTCCTTAAAGAACTAAGAGAGGTGGTGGCTGAACCTCTGGCTATCCTGTTCAGCCAATCACTGGAAACAGGGGAGGTACCCAAAGACTGGAGGACAGCAGATGTAGTCCCCTTATACAAAAGTGGGAACAAAGAGGAAGCAGGGAACTACAGACCAGTCAGCCTCACCTCAGTAGTGGGAAAGATCATGGAAGCACTACTGAAGGAGAGATTGGTGGAACATCTGGTTGTCAATGGACTACAGGACCCAAGGCAGCATGGTTTCACCAGGGGAGGTCATGTCAGACCAACCTCATTGAATTTTTGACTGGGTGACTAGGGAGGTGGATCAGGGAGGGCAATGGACATGGCCTATCTGGACTTCAGCAAGGCCTTGACACTGTGCCACATAGAAGACTATTACACAAACTGGGGAATATGGGTGTGGGCAGGACAGTAGTGTGGTGGGTAGGTAACTGGCTGGGTGGCAGGACACAGAGGGTGGTGGTAAATGGCTGTCACTCCACAGAGGGAAGAGTGACCAGTGGGGTACCACAGGGATCAGTGCTGGGACTGGTCCTATTCAACATCTTCATCAGTGACATTGCACAGGATCTAGAAGGCAGAATTTCACTGTTCGCTGATGACACAAAGCTCTGTAACAGAGTAGACACACCAGAGGGTGTAGACAGAATGAGAAGGGACCTGCAGAAACTTGAAGAATGGTCAAGGGTTTGGCAGTTGAAATTCAATGCAAAGAAGTGCAAGATAATGCATATGGGGCACAAAACCCTGGCACAATATATCAGTTGGGGTGAAGATATAGCATGCACCAAGCAGGAAAGGGATCTTGGGGTTGTCATCTCTGATGACCTCAAGGTAGGGAAACAGTGTGACAAGGCATCAGGTAAAGCAAATAGGATGCTGGGATGTATAGGCAGGGGCATCACCAGCAGGAAAAGGGAGGTCATAATTCCGCTATACAAGACACTAGTGAGGCCCCACCTGGAGTACAGTGTACAGTTCTGGAGACCATACCTATGTAAGGACATAGACAGGGTAGCGAAGGTTCAGAGGAGGGCAACAAAGATTGTGCATGGGTTGCATCACAAGTCCTATGAAGACAGGTTGAAGGAACTGAACATGTACTCCCTGGAGGAGAGGAGGGAGAGAGTGGATATGATAGAGACATACAAGTATCTTACAGGGAGGAACAGGGTGCAGGAAAACACTATTTTTAAGCGAAAAAGATGTTTCAGGACTAGAGGGCATGGGATGAAATTGGAGGAGACGATTCAGAGGAAACATGAGAAAGAATTTCTTCACAGAACGGGTGGTAGACAAGTGGAACACCCTGCCAGAGGAAGTGGTGGGAGCTGAAACAATCACGGGATTTAAGAATGCATGGGATAGACATAAAGGAATTCTAGAGGTCAGGGGTAAAGGGAAATAGACTTCTAGGAAAACAAACTGAACTTACAAGCTCAAATGGGCAGACTAGGTGGGCCATAGGCCCTTATCTGCCGACACTGTCTATGTATCTATGTATCTATGTAATGGGGACAGATGAACATGCCAGATTGCTCCACATGAGCAGTTAACATCTGCTAGCACTACAAGTTCTTTTGCTGCTGCATCCCAGTGGTTCCCTATTGGTCACATACCTATAGTGGCCAGTAGGGGGCTGTAGAGGAGTAAAAAGAGTTAGTGCCTGCCTCCCTCAGTCAATATATTAAAACATGCATTTAGTACTCACAGTGTACTTCAGTCATGTTCCAATATACCTGCAGTTTGCTCCTAGCATTAATTTGTTCCTTGAACAAACTGTTTGCAAGCGCAAACCCAACGCTTTGAATATGCTGGCCAAGGTCTCTCATATTCCCTAATCAGATAAAGAAATTATCCCTGTGATGCTGTTGTTCCATAGCTTCTTCTAAAAGAAATCTTTATAGGCTACTTAAATTAATGCTTTTGACTTTTGATCAAAATAATAATATTCCTAAAGTAATGTTTCTTTTTCCACATGCATTTTATCTCCTGATCTCCCCCGGCAGCCCCCTTCTAATGGTATACCATGCACAGGTTGACTGTGATTGGGCTATTAAAAAAACAGGTGACTCAATCATGGCACCTCTGTAAATGACTACCTGGCAGGGGAGCGAGCGGATACTGGGTTTGGCGAGGTGCGCGACAGGATGTACATACATATACACGTGTGGGGAGGAAGGAAGAGGAGGGAAGGTATGTGGGATGGGGTGTGGTGGGCAGCTGCCGAGTTGGACCACTGGCATGGTGGGGTGGGTGCTCACTTGGGAGGTGCAGGGTACAGGGTTCGAGTCTGGTCTGGCATGGATTTTTGCCAGGAGGCTTAATGTTTTTACAAGTTTTCACCCCGACATGCACCCCCAGGTTTGAGAATCTAAAAGTAGGGGAGTGCAGGATGTAGTCCCCACATTAGAAAGCCCATAGGTTTCGGTTGCCTTTCTTTCCTCGCTGCGAGTGTGCATCGCCGAAATTCATTTTCGGTGATGTACACTCACCATAATGGCGATCGCTTTTCTGCAATCGCTGTTATCACATAGAACCCATTCTAAATGACCTCCTCCCAGCTCCCTCACTGGCTCCTCCAGACTTACTTTTACCAGTGTCCTCTGCCACAGGATTGTGGTTGTACCTGGCCACCAGTGCAGGGCCAGGGGTGTTTTTCCCTCCGATTTTCTCCCTGGGTGCACAGACATGCAATAGGCAGTGACCCAGCTCTGCCTCCTGAGAGACATCCCAGCATCCTGAACATGGGATTCCTTCCCTACATGGTGGTGTGCATGTGCAGGCACCCAGCCACCGCTGGGTGTCAGGCAAGCAGCACGGCACAGTAATCCCCCTCCCAAGGAATGAGAGCTGTCTAGGGATGCTCAATCATTCTACTCCCTGCCACCCCCAAGCAACCCAAGTCCGTTCCTGACCTTGGGTTGCTGGTGTGTCAGGTGGTAAGGCATCCAGCGCCTCAGCCATCCATGTCATTGGGCCAGCAAGTAACACTTTTTTGATAGATTTCTTTCCTGTTTCAGAAATGATACTGGAATACTGTAGCTTTTGGAACTGCTAATATTTGGCACATGAATCAGTTCAGAATTATTTCCACTGGCTCAAAAGAATCCCAACCCCAGCTTTTTGCCCCATAAAGAATCAGTGACTGAACCTTTGTGAGAAGTACCCAAGCCACTATTTTCAGATTGCTTCTGCCATAGTTATATTTGAACTTCAAAATTCCATTCAGGGACTGAGTTACCAGCTTAGAGCTGGCTGTATTGTTTTTTTTTTTTTGACCAGTTACAAGGTTCTGCAATTAGCATTCCCAAATAATTATATTTGTTAATTGATACTAATTGTTCCTTTCCCAGGGTCCAGGTAAAATTCCCCAATTTTTTCCCCATGCTCATAACTATTGACTTTTCTATATTGTATTAAAGGAAAAAAACTTAATTCAGAAGAAAGTTGAAACTGACTTCCAGTGGTGTTAGCGGGGTGATGGCATCTTGAAATCTGAGCTCCTCTCCTGAATGAGCCCTGCAACTAATCTTAACTTTTATTTTAATTAATCCAACTACAATCTTCTGACAACTTTAAAGATACTTATCAAGCATCAAGGGCATGAAGTGACAAAAACTGTTGGCTTCAAAGGAGGATGCTGGTGGATTGTTTCAGGACCTTTCTGACTCAGTCTGGGCCCAGACCTTGGGCTCCCTGGCTTCCTGTGGTGCTGACCACACCCCCTCAAAGAAGTCTGCAGAAAAGGGAGAAAATTAGATTAAATTCTCAGAGGTCTTTAGGAGCTCTTAGTTGACAGGTCCACTAAATTTGGCACCCTAAAACAGGATGTGGTGCAGATAACAGGCTTATTGGACCAGATAGAGGGATGCATCACCACTGCAGACTCCCAAGTGAATCACCTGGAAACAACTGCACTGCAGTTCTCTCTCTCTCTCCAAAAGTTCAGTTGCTCAGTGTAGGAAGTCAGCTAAGAACACTCCAAACTGGAAGTGGCAGTAAAAATACCAAATTAATTGGCTAAAAACAATAAACAGGGTGATAAAGTAGGCACTCCTACTAGCCCGACAGTTCCTGCATGCTCTGTGCACTTTTCAAAGGCTGAAAGTCATAGGTGGGATGCACACTTAAGTACAGCATTTCATTAAAGTGACAATGCTCAAAAAATTACAAATACACAAAATGCTAATGATAGAATAAATGCACACATAAAAACATAGATAAAAAGCATATAAAAAACATATACCCTCTATGATATAAATAAATCCAGTACTAATGAGGAAGGAAAAAGGTGAGAGAAAAAAAAGGAGGGGAAGGAAAAGGGGAAAGAGGTAGAAAACCAAGAAGGTAGTAAATTCCTAAAGTGTCAGATAAAATATTCAATGCATTATTCAATATGAGTATTCAAATATGCAAAAACCAGGAAGTAGAACCATAAATATATCTCAGCAATTGTGCATATATACATCATAAAAATGGTGTGATCTGTAAAGTTTCATTAAGTCCTGAACCTTCATGGGCTTCCAGTATGATTTACCAAAAGGTCTCCCTTTTGAGGAGGAGATTATTTAAATCCCCCCCCATTCAGTTTAACCACTTCTATTGCATAAAAACTAAAAGTATGGTGGCTTCCCATATTCCTATAAATATGAGTTGCTAAAGAATTGTCATGGGGATTTCCCTGCGGAATAATACTTGCAAACCATAAGTGTGGTTCATCAATTGGACAAGGTTTATTCACAATTTACCCGATTTATAAATCTAAGTATTTCATTTATCCATCCATATCAAATATTTACAAATATCCACATTTGCATGTATTTTTCAAATTCCAATAGTCCATTTATATCCCATTATTTTCTTCTTGGGTTCAGGTGTGTCACCGATACTCACGGCATACTCTTTGCTTCATCTTCTTGGGCTCAGGTTTTCCACCCAACCACCCTCTCTGCTCCATGCTCCCTGGGGTGGTAATCCCACGAGGTGCCTGTCCCTCCCCCTGGATAATCCTGTTCCCCCGGATAATCCTGTTCCCCCCTTTCATCTTCCTCATCCTTCCCTTTTGTTATCAGACCCTCCTTACACCACAACCTGCCTTTCCCAGGGTGGCTATTGCCCTCTGCTGGTAACCCATTTATGAATCCATCCTTGTTGCCCTCTCTTTGGCAATCTGGGCTTCCAACCTTATTGCATTGAACCTGCTGACCTTACCTACTTGCCCATGGCCAATGTTCCCCTGTGTTGTGTCCCCATTACTGCTCCTCTACTGGGTGGGTGGGAGGGACATTAGAAAATCCAGCAAATGGGGACTTTCTCTTTCTGGCATGGCCTTAAGTAACCCTCTTAAGCCCCACCCCAGCCATACCCTGGCCAATGCTAGTCCACTGACCTCACAAAATTTCCCACTATGCCCCTGTTGCCCCCTTCACCCTCTCCCTTGTGATGTCACTAGCCCTGCTTATCCCCCCCCTTATCCTTGGCCATTCTCCAAGGAAAACCCCAGCAACCTGGTCTGCCTGTTAGAAGGCAAACCCCTTTGTCATGGGGATTTTCCTGCAGAATAATACTTGCAAACCATAAGTATGGTTCATCAATTGGCCAAAGTTTATTCACAATTTACCCTACTTACAAATCTAAGTATTTCATTTATCCATCCATATCAAATATTTACAAATATCCACATTTGTATTTATTTGTTAAAGTCCAGTAGTTCATTTATATCCCATTCTTTTCTTCTTGGGTTCGGGTGTCACCTGATACCCTTGGTGTACTCTTTTATCTTCTTGGGCTCAGGTGTTCCACCCGACCATCATCTCTACTCCGTGCCCCTTGGGGTGGTAATGCCATGAGGTGCTTATCCTCCCCAGATAATCCCCTTGTCCCCCCTTACTCTCACCCCCTCTTTCATCTTTCTCATCCTACCACTAGCCCATCTCCTGCTCTTGTGATGGACGATGAGCTTCCCCCTTGGCCAGCTCCCTAGGCCTCCCATTCCTCTATTGTCTCATCAATTTTCAACAGAAAAAGGGCATTACCTATGTCAGATAGGTGAACCACATCAGCCCTGTAATCCCCCGGGTATTCGTGGGCTATGCCGTGTCTTATATAAATACCCCGTTTCCGTTAACATTGCTTCCATCCTCCTGTTTAACCTCTTCCTTGCCCTCTCTATGTCTTTAATGTCCCACGCCTGTCTCCAAACTCTCCTGGGTATAATGGAAGACCAGGCAATTACCACCCCCAGCCACCAGGACTGGAATACCCCACAATCATGAATTATCTTATGTAGCAAATCTACCCAGGGTCAAATCCCCAGGTCATTCCCCACTCTGTGCAGCACCAGCATATCTGGTCCTGGCCATTTCATTTTCAGCTCCTCCACCAAAGGAAGCATTTGTGCCCACATAGCCCATGGACCCCCTTCCAAAAAATCCTGGTGTCCTCAGGTGCCCTTTGAAACTGCCCCCCCCAGGTTTAATAGCAGCTCTCTGTTCTGCCCAGTAGATGAAGGCATGCCCCAGGATCCAGACATTCCTTCTGTGAGTTGCATCGGAGGGAAGACAAAACATGGTTAGTATCTATTTCCTTATGTACTTCTTATAACACATGGACCACCATCTGCCCACTTTCTTGATGCTGTCAGCAGTAGCCCCTCTGGCTGCCATCTCTGATGCCATCCCAATCCTGAAGGAATGCAGGGCAAAACAATCAGCGTCTTTGCCCAAAAAGGTTGTCCCCTTTTTTAATACTGTTGACACTTGGTAACAGGTGACCAGATCCCCATCCCTGTGTAAGAAGACCCCCCCACCCTCAACACCTTATATGCCTCCATGGCCCTTACTATACACATTGCCTCTGTCTCCTTCCTGTGAAAAATCACCTTCGCTCCCGCCCTCTTTGATCTGTCTTTGATCTGTGGAGTTTGACTTCCATACTCCTTGCCCTCCATGTGATGTCCCCCCATTGTAACCCCCCATCCCTGTCTGTCCTATTTTTAGCTACCACCTCCCCTACCCTGAACACCCCCCTCTGTAGTACCAGGAAAGCTGTGGTGAACAAGCATGCCTCATATGCTGAGGAACAGACGTGTTTCAGACTGTTCACTAACCTCCCCAGGAGCTCTCTTGCTATGAGCCTATGCTGATCCACATCTTTCCTTTGCAACCTCTGCCACTCTTGTACCATTCTCTGGACCACCACGGCCTTGTTCAGCTCTCCCCAGCCTTGGAGATTGCATAACAACCCTATCCTTACCAGATGAAGCCAGATGGTGGAGTGTGCCATCCCTTTCTTCCATTTATGTACTGTGTACCTTGTGACTTGAGCTTTGGTCACTGGCCCACTTACCTGCATCCCCATCTGCCTCTGAAATTCCTGGAACACCTTTCATGCCCCTTCATATGCCCTCAAGGTGCTGGGCACCCAGGAACCCCGAAACAGCATCTGGGCTCTTGCCATCCACCCTGCCAGCTGCCACCTCCTTCTCTACCTTGCACCTTGCTACCACCTTCTTCCCCTTGTCTGACCCCAAATTCTTGGCTTGCATGGGTTTCATGACACCTGTAAAATGTAGGTTAAAGCCCTCTGAAAACCCCACCCAAAGCATCCATTTTGCTGACTTGTTCAGGTAGTCCTCTGTCCATTCCCATACCATCCCCCTTTAACTGGCGTTTTTGCCATCTTGAAACCTCTCCTGATCCTCTAGGCTCCCCAGTAGTCCTTACTTACTTATTACTTGGTATGAAAGAACAGAAGAAGGCCAGGGCCCATCGAGACTGTTCCCCACACAATGTGGGACATTATTTATCTATTATCCCTCAACCAAACATCTAATTTGTTTTTAAAGACAGTGGCACTAGTTGCCTCTACCAATTCTTGTGGCAAGGTGTTCCATACAATGGATGCTCTTATTGGAAAAAAGTTTCCCCTTTTGCTGGTTTTATAAGTTTTTACTTCAAGCTGTTTATTGTGTAGTCTCAGAACATGTCTCCTTTTGGAGAGTGTTAGACCACATGTTTCCATTAGATCTGGTGAATTTATTAAATTAAAACCATAAGCATATCACCTCTTAATCTTCTAGTTTGAAGAGAGAAGAGACCAGTAGCTTTTAATCTGTTCTGATAATCCAAGTTTGTTAATCTTGGAATCATTCTAGTTACTCTCCTTTGAACCTGTTCAAGAATTGCTATGTCTTTTTTTTGGTTTGGATTCCAGAAAGGGGAGCCATAGTCTAAATACGGTCTAATGTATGCCCTATACAATGGAATAAGGCATTGTTCAGTGCGATTAACAAAAGTGCATTTTATTTGCCTCAAAAGTCTGATGATCATGCAAGCAGTTCTAACACAGTGATCATTTGATGTAAGTTTATTATTAACATATATCCCTGAATCTTTTTCACAATTTGATGAGTGAAGTGGTAGTCCGTTTATATGATATATAGTTTTTGGATTATTTACACCAAAATGCACTACTAAACATTTGTCTTGATTAAACTGCATATGATTTTCATTTGCCCAAAGTGTTAATTTTTCCAAATCCTTCTTTAATGCAGAAATATTTTCTGGATTATTAACCTTGTCTCCCAATTTAGTATCGTCTGCAAATTTAACTATGAAGTTATTTGGCCCTGTTTGTAAGTCACTGATAAAGAGGTTAAACAATGTTGGTCCCAAGACCGACCCCTGTGGTACACCACTTGTCACACTACTGAATCAGACAAGATATCATTAATTCTGACTCTCTGAGAACGATTTGTCAACCAGTTTAAAGTCCAGTTGACAATATCAGGTGACAAATGTAGACTGTGCATTTTAGTAATGAGTTTTTCATGTGAGACTTTATCGAAAGCTCTACTAAAGTCCAAAAGAATTACATCAGTAGGGATACCCACATCTAGTAGAGTACGTATATTATTGTCAAAAGATATCTGATTGGTTGTGCAGGAATACTTGGGAGTAAACCCATGCTGATTCCTAGTTTTTTACAATCTTGATCTATTAGAGACTTCATTACTCGTTCCATTAATTTACCAGCCACTGAGGTCAGGCTAATTGGATGATAATTTTGCACAGAACCTCTATTGCCTTTTTTAAATATGGCAGTAACTATTGCTGAACGCCAATCATTTGGTACAATGCTTAAAGCTCTTGTAAGGATTTACTGAAAATAATTGACAAAGGTATAGAAATATTTATAGAGGTTTTGATCAGAAACCATGGATGAATACCATCTGGGCCCGGACTAGTATTTTTTTTTTAGTTTTTTGATAGCTTGTATAATGTCAGTTGGATAGAACCTATTATAATCTTTGTGGTGAACTTTAAATGTACTAATAGGTGATTTTTGAGAGAAGACAGAACAAAAGTACTTACTAAAGAGATTCGAGGTTTCTATAACAGATAGAGAAGAGCCATTGGTTATAATGGGACCAATGGTCCTTGATACACCTTTTTTTACTATTTATATAGGAGAAAAGAGATTTGTGACAGTCTTTTGTGTGAGCTAGTTTAAATTCTAGCTTTTCCCCAATTTAATTTTTTTTTGTATCCCCACTGTCATCATACTGGCTTGTATCTCCTAGTGCTTATCTCAGTGCTGTCCCTATTTTTGGTGTCTGACCCAGAACCGGGAGGGAGACCTCACTCTTCCCCATGCATGTACCAAGCCCTTCAGCCCCCCTACCCCCATCCGTGGTGACGTCATCCATGCACCTCCTGTCCGCCTTCCTAGGCCTTCATTCTCTATGCAGTTGGCAAGATGCTGACCCCTGAGCCTCTTTGTTCCTTTGTTTTCTAAATGCTTGAAACTGTTCTCCACAGTATCCTTTTTTTTACCTCTCTCTCTCTCTCTCTTGAAACACCCCCCTCACACCATAAGTGGCTATGAACCCCCTATCCACCCCCACGGTCTGCATGGCCACTGCCCAATCCGTGTGGTGGCTCTCTGTTCATTCCACACATGGCCATCCTGTTTCCACCATGCTGCGGTGACAAGAAAATATCGTCAACCTTCCCCACAGTGACACATGGTCACCGACATCCCCGACACCGCCAGGTCCCAACCCCAACTGGGGATCACACTGACACCTGTTTAGTGTTCATGCAGGGGGGCTGCACTGCCCCACACCCCATGTGATGGGCTCTGTCCCCCGCACCCCTGGACTTATAGATTCCAACTCGGGGAGAGTGGCCAAACTCTGTAGTTGATGACACGGTCATCGCTCTGACAACCCGGTCTACACTGTGGGTGTCGGTGGGTTGGTGTCACTGTAACAGAGTCACTGTAAAAGCATCACTGTTACAATGGCATACAGGCCATCCTGATACCCATGCTTGCCCTTTTCCTCCGAATCACTCTGCTCTACACTTTTTGTTCTTTTCCTGTCTGCGGCAACCAAGCCGTTGCCCAGTGATGTGACTCATATCCTTTGCTTTATCCCTTAAGTGAGCCACCATTGGGAGAGAAATGAGCACAAAAAACCTGTCCAAGGAGAAACGCACATTTTAACATGTACAAGGTACCTTACCAGTTTGGCAGCAATCAAACAGTAAACTATAAAAAAAAAGACCTTGCAGGGCTAGCAGTTCCTGGCCCACCTGTACAAAGGGAAAAAAGGGATAAACACAGTTATAAAGCAATCCAATTCTGCCTGCCCTGCCATGCTGTACCCTTCTTCATTATCTTATTCTTTTTTTTTTACTTTGACTACCGTACCTTGCTTACATACAATATGCCTTCCATCCATCTCCCTTATCTTACCGCCTGCTGAAGCTTCCTCAAAAATCCAAAGAAAAACCTTGAACCAATTGACTGTGCTGAATTTCCTTGGAAAATTAGAAAATCCAGCAAAATGAGGATTTTCTCCTTCCGGCATGGCCTTAAGTAACCCCTCTTAAGCCCCTCCCCAGCCATCCCCCAGCCAGTCCTAGTCCGCTGACCTCCCACCATTTCCCACTATGCTCCTGTTCCCCCCTCCCTTGTGATATCACTAACCCTGCTTGTCCCTTCCCCTTTATCCCTGGCCATTCCCCAGAGAAACATCTAACAGCCTGGACTCCCTGTTTAGAAGGCAATCCCTTCTGTCATGATCTTTTTTATCAGTAGATTGTTGGTGCTCACCTATGCGTTCATTACATTTTTGAATCATTCTGCCCACATAAAAGTGATTACACATACATACTGCAATAAATGACCCTGACTGTATTGCAGTTAATAAAAGAATGAATCTGGTAAGTGTGTCCAGTATTTGGGCTCAGAAAGATTTTACTAACCTGCACACAATTACAGTACTTCCAAGGTCCACATTAAAAAGGGAGCAATCTAGTTGCATTTTCTGTTTATGGAACATATAAACTGTGAAACAAAAGCATCAGACAAGTTTTCCCCCTCCCGTTTGTCATATGGGGTGGGTGCTCTGTGTATCTTTTGAGCTTTGGCTCAAGTTGTAGAATATGCCAATTATTTTCTATCACTCTTTGTAATAGATATGACTGGGGTGTACAGGTGGTCACAAAATTAAGACAAAAATGATCACAACTCCCAGCAGCCATATATTGACCATTTTATTCTATAATAAGATAGTTTTCTTGAGTCCCCTAGCCTGCTGTTCTGCTTTCTCAATACTATATACATTATAACCTCGATTAACAAAGCATTTTCTACGCATACAGCCCCCCCCCCCCAATATGCTTCTGGATCTGTACAGTTTCTTTTCATATGTATAAATTGTGCTTTAGGGACATTTTCAACCATATGATGTGGATGATGAGAACGAAAATGTAAAATAGAATTATGGTCAGTATCTTTTCTCTGTTGATCTGTACAAACACCACCCTTTCTTTTTATAATCACTAAATCCAAAATGTTGACAGCATTCCTACTCTAGTTTAATGTAAAGCCTACATTAGGATTTGTGTTCTCTAACTATTCAAACAAACAAGGGAAACCCATCTGAAGAGCCTTTCCAAACCAACAATATATCATAGCTAAAACAGCAGAACAAGTCCACTGAATCAAAAAACAGATTATTGTCATGGGAAAGAACTTGTTCCAATTCCCATATCCACAAATATATATTTGCATAATTGGGGACCAAAGCGGCCCCCTTTGCCATCCCCTTAACTTGAAGAGAGATCTTATTATCAAATATAAAACTCTTACACTTAAAGACTTTTTCAGTAAGTGTCACAAGAACTTCAGTCATGCTAGGGTTATAATGAGATGTAGTGGCAGTATAACTTAGAGGTTAGAGTAATGAACTGTGAATGGGCTTGGTGCATCCGGCAGACCTGGATTTGATTCCCATAACCTTCACTTGCATATTGTGTAACTCTGAGCAAGTCACTTACCCACCCCAGTGCTCCTGGGTCGCCCCTGAAAACAGGCACATGTGCCTAATGGCCTTACCAAAAAGAATAAAAAATATAGTGTACAAAGCTTCCCGTAGGGCAACCAGTCCTTTCTCATTGGTAATATTTGTATAGTGGGCCTGTATATTAAGAGTCACCAAGACAGTATCTCCCTCAACGTACAGGTCCTCCAATGTAGTTAAAATATTCCCTGTATCCCGATAAAGGTAGAAAAGCCACTAGCAATTCCCTTGATATGCTCATCAACAAATTTAGCCAAAGGTTCCTTAAGGGAGCCAGCAGTAGCCACTATTGGCCTCCCCAGTGGATTCCAGAGGTCTTTATAGATTTTCAGGAGACAATACAGAGTAGATCTAACAGGCGATTTCACTGTCATAAAATCATAGCTATCCTTAGAAATGGGTAACATCTGGACAAGGAGGGCGCAATAGTAGTTATGAATAATAAGAAATAAGAAACTGAAGTTTACAAACAATTATAGGACAAATCTTTCTATAGAGCACTAACATGTGACCTTAGAGAGGTTTTTAAAAAGGATATTGTTACCTGCAGGAATTGCTGTTGTCTGATATTATTTCTAAGGATAGCTATGATTTTATGACAGTGAACCACTCTGTAGAAATACCCATGGACTCCTGTACATCTGACCTTAATGTCAAGAACAGCTGCATTTTTTTTGCATGCCACTTGGTACAGATACAGTCCAATACCACATTGGGCTGGGGAAGGGAAACTTCTCACTGTGTGACTTTCCTGCCAGTTTATCTGTGTTTCATGTTTAATAAAGAAATAAAGCAACATTTTTGTTCCCTTCCTATCACTTTGGTCTTCTCCACCCCCAGCCTCCCCTTTTTTTAGAAGATCTTCCCCCTCCTTTCCCCACTGTTAGTACAATTTTACTCTCATTTACTGCCAATTTTGTTCTGTTTTTCCATCCCTGCTCTATCCCAGTCCCCTTCCTATTGCTCCGTTTCCTCAATTTATCTTCTATTTTGCTAATTTTGTATTTATTGCCAGCTTTTCTTTCTCTGTCCATCTCCTTTTTATGTTTGCTTGCATGCACAGCACAAAGAAACATATTGAGATTAGTAGAGCATTGCAGAGGTGGAAATGTGTGGCAATGCAGCCCACACTTTCAGAGCCTATCCCTCAACTACCAATCAACAGAAAAACTGCCAATGACGGCAGTTTCAGAGATACCACCAGACTTAAAAGAAATGTGCTGCTCCAATTAGGAACAGTTTTGTCCTTCCTGATTGCAGCGGCAGCTCCCCCCCTCGCAACCAGGAACACAGAGGCAGCTGACAAGACTATCTGCCCATGTGCATTACAGTGCACAGTATTGTGCATGGGCGCAGTTTCCTTCTTGTTGGCTGCTACCCTATACCTCCTGCCCTAGTGTGCCTTTCCTGGCAAAACATTTAATATTTAAATTGGCGGCTCCTGCCACTGGCCACACACTCCTGGGGAAAGCCAACATTGGGGTGCCCAATCCCGTGTCACCATACCCCCCATTAAGTGGCACACTGGGACCCCACCCCAGTGTGCTGAAATATGGTGGCTTCTGCCACCCACCACACAGTCCCCATAAGCTGACATGGGGTGCCTAATCCCTGTGTCAGCATCCCCCCTTAGTGTCTCTTTCCTGGTTAAACAATTCCCCCTTTCTTTTCTGACACTGGGATGCCCACTCCCAGTGTCGGATTAGCCCTCCAAGACCATCAAAACCCCTTGCCAACATTGGGGTGTCCAATCCCTGAGTCGGCATCCCCACTCCCCACCACCATTGTGGCACACTGAGAGCCCACCACAGTGTACCAAACTTTTTTTTATCCTGTAAATTAAGAAAACTGTCCCTTGCTGTTTTTTTAACCTGAAAAAAAGAAAATGGTCCCTGGTTGTCTCCCAGGCCCCCATCCCCACCCTCCCTCTGTGCACCCCACTTCGCTGCACCCACCCTCACCTCATACGTACCACCGGAGGTCCAGCGCTACAGCCTTCTGTGAATCAGGAACACATCTGCACTCTTCAAAAGCTGTCCGGGAACTGAACAAATGCAGGTAAGCTTTATAATGGCAGGCAATGGGGGGTTTCAACTTAGGTTGATATCTCAGCCATTTTTTTTATAGTTTTGGCCCCAAATTTTTAACGTGGGGTTCTTGGGTCCCCACCTTGTGAACACTGTCATTGTCATTTAGTTTCTCGGTCCCAAAAGGTGATTTCACGGTTGCTGCATGGAGTCACCTTTTAGAATCAATTAACGAAACAACAGTGCCACTGTTCATGATGTGGGGTCCCAAAAAGCCCTTGTTGCAAGTTTGGTGAACAAACTCCAAAAAATGACTGTGTTATGGGTGTCCATTGCACAGTTTCTATGCACGCTCGAAACTTCACCAATTCTTTTATCTTTTCACTTCAAATTTGTAACATTGCCATTTTTTAACACTTCCCTTTGAACAGTACAGCTGTCATGTTTTGCATCCTGCCTGAAACATGTTTTCACACCTGTGGTTCAGAATGGTGCAGTTGCTGTGTGAAATCAACTTTTGAGACAGATTAATAAAATCACAGTGCTACTGTTCATGAGGGGAGGTACCAAAAAGGCCATGTTGAAAATCTGAACATATTCCAAAAAAGTACTGCATTACGATCGTGCATTACACAATTTCTACACATGCTTGTAACTTCCCCACTTTTTCATATTTTCACTCCAGATTTTCAACATTGCCATTTTTTCACACCTCCTTATGTACGGTACAGATGTAAATGTTCACAGCCTGCCTACAATGTCTTTTCGCACCTGTTGCACTGAATGGTGCATTCGCTGTGCGAAATCACTTTTTGGGATTGAGTTATGAAATGATAGTATCACTGTTCATGAGGTGGGGTCTCAAAAAGCCCATGTCGAAAATTTGGAGTGAAAATACAACAAATGCCTGGGACGTTAGGGTTTCCAACTGTAACACCCCACCCTGTACAGACTGACAGGTGTCAGGCAGTATGGCTTGGGGTCATCGGCCATAATGCTCACACTATTCCACCCCCACCCTTCAGCCACTGACAGGCACCGAGGCATGCCTTGGGGTCTTTGGTCCTAATGTTCACCCCATTCTCCTGTACTGCATCCATCTCAACTTATTTCCTCATGGAATGTGGTGAGCGTAAGGGCCAAAGACCCCAAGGCACACCGTGACACCTGTCAGTGTCTGCAGGGTAGGGTGAGGGGGAATGGTGTGAGTGTTATTGCTGATGACCCAAAAGCACACTCCAATGCCTGTCAGTCTCTGCAGGATGGGAGTTGGCGTTAGTTCAGTACTTCACTGCCATTCCTGTTATACAGTTCTCTGACTCTTGCAGTACCAATGCCAATACCAGCAAGCAAACATTCAGCATTGACAAATGCTTGTTATTCATTACTTTCACCTTTCATTGCAAAAAACTTTGTTAATGTACCAGTTAGTAAGCGTACTGTGCTCCCACCCAATTGCTCCCTTGATCACTGCCCTGGGTAAGATTTCCTCTTGCAGAGCTATTTGTTCTTGTAGTAAGTCCCTTAAAAGTAGATCTACAACTGACAGACCAACCATAATGTAGCTGCATTCTAGAGAGGAAGCAGTTCCATCTGTTTTTGCCATTTTATACAGTGGGATAGTATTATGGCTTCAATATGAATGTGAGCAACGATTACAAACCTCTGTAGATAGGTCAGTGTAGAACACTACATGTAAAACAATTCTGACAATTTTAAATCTAGGACCCTATACAATAATAGAACTATGAACAGAACCACACCTTGCTAGCTATTTATCCAGTTCCAGTACACACAAGGTCTGTGGTAGCAGCCCTTTTGGCATTCAGCTTCCATATTAATGTAACTGCAAGTCCACAGAAAGCTGCATGCATGGGTGAAAACCAGGGTTGATCACAAATGACTGAATTCTTTACACAGCACAGACAATGTCATGTCTCCTGTTCAGTACTGCATGAAGGATATTTGAGAAAGGAGACAGAAGTATCATACAATAGTTTATCATTTTAAAGAAGGATGGAGAACATGCCCCAAGCAGGGGTACTGTTATATACCCTCTTGTTTGTCATACATGTATGTTCTCAGTTTTCTGAATAGGCAACCAAGGTATGACCAGTAGAGACCCCTTCCTCACTTAGATGTTTCACATTTTCTTGAGCGTGCATGCAAGTCTTATACATCACACTCAGCATTTAACTAGGCACTGCACAAAATGTGGAATTGATAGCCAGTTATGCACCTCATCAACATCTGTACACTGTCCATAAAGAAAGACATACTTAGCTGCTAGATAAGGCATTGCTGACACTGTTCTGAAGCTTACCAGTGGGCAAAATGTTGAGTCACTTTTTATCAGTGATTCTGCTAAAAATTTGGAAACCAACTTCAATGGTGGTATGCGTTTCATCACAGAGACAGCCTGGTTTCAAACTTGCTTTCTTGTTAAAATCCCAGGCATCACATTGGACTAGGAACTGTAAAATGCACAAAAAATGATAAATGCTATAATTTTAAAACTAATGAATTTATGTGAGTATTCAACCTCTGTGGTGACCTGTAGAGCTTTCCGTCTTACTGCTGCCTCATATTTCTATGCTGGGACTTTATAGCCCTTTGCCTCCTAACCCTAGATTCTACAACAAAACTAAAGAAGCAGTTGAGTTAATATGGGATCCCTATGTACTTCAGCCAAGTTGCTCATTCCCCTTCTTTCATTATATCACCTCCACGCTAGTACTGTATGTAAAAGCCGTAGTCTGTAAAATGGGACAGTGCAAATTTAAATAGTAATCTTGTGATGCACAGTATAATCTCATTGCTTTCTTTTTTCTGCATTTTCATATCAGTGGCCAGTATTTAAGGTTCTGTTATTTTACCACAAACACAAAATAACATAAACTATTCTGTGTGCAATGCCTGATGTTGTTAACCGTGATTCTCTGCTCAGTAGGTAAACACATTGGTATATTCCTGGTAGTTGATATATTTCTCAGAGTAAAAAACAATTAAATTTAAAAATGTATACATTAGGGGGATACTTCTGTTGGATTTAAACTGAGTAAACATATCTCCCCAAAAAACTGACCAGTAGTTCCCTTCCCCTTCCCTGATAACAAACTGAAAAGCAGCACCCACATTGTGAGTTTCCATCTCCTCCATTCTTATGTAAGCAGTAACTGGGGCATTCTCTTGCCATGATTAAGTATAACAGCAGGCACACAGAGGGGCAGCACAGTCATTGTACTCTGAGAAGGCACAGAACTGGAGCCATAGTACTGATACTGAATAAGTTGTATATTTTAGATGGCAGTATGACATTGGAGTCTGTCACAGCTGTGGAACTGTTAAACAATGAAGGAAAAATAACGTTATTACCACTAACCCATCACCCATCTCCTCTGATTTACATGCTGCTATTTTTTTATTCTTTTTTAATCTGACACTCAGAATTGGGGAGGGGGGGTTCAGGTTGGCAGATTGTTGTTTTGATGTCTCTCCAAAACTGTTTACATTGGCGCCCGTGGCAGCAACTGTCCTTGTAAGTGAGTGTGTGGCTTATATTCCCTTGTCTGCTACACCACTTCTTCCAAGTCCAACTATTCCGATTGCACTGATTCTAGTTTAAGGAGGAGAACCAGGATCCTAGGTGATAGGTTTAAATGCTTCATTGGAAAGCTTTAAACTAACCAAGGGGGGAGGCACTGGAAAGGAACAGGAAAATCCTAGCCCCCCCAAACAATCACAGTAGTAAGTGTGGCAAACACCAACATGGAGGTGTTGATAGGGAGAAGAGCAGGGGTAAATGGAGAAAGTGACAAAGGCAAGAAGGACAGGGATGGGGCAAAAGGGGGTAAGGCCATCAGGAAATGGAGGGTAATGAGTACCAATGCCGTAGTCTGGGCAACAAGCTCCCTGAGCTGGTGGCCTTAATGGAAGAGGGATGCCTGGATATCGTAGCAGTCACAGAAACATGGTACACAGAGAACCATGACTGGGATGTTAACATACCAGGGTACATAACCTACAGGAGAGACAGGCAGGGGAAGAGGGGAGGAGTAGCTCTCTATGTAAAGGAAGGATAAAATCAACTGAACAAAAGAGTAAACAGAGAGAGAGGAGGCACTGTGGGTCACCTTGGAGACTGGAAAGGGCACCACAATCCGCTGTGATTGTGTACAGACCCCCATGTCAGGGAAGGAATGGACAAGGATATGATGGAAGGAATTCTTAGAATGGCAGAGAAAGGGAAATACTGTTGATGGGAGACCTGAATATGCCAGATGTTAACTGGAGCACATTTGCTGCAGCCACATCCAAGACAGGGCCATTCTTGACGCCCTACAGGTGGCAGGCATTAGACAGCTAGTTTCAGAACCCACTGTGAGGGAGCAATCTTAGACCTCGTACTGTCAAGCGGGAGCAGTGAGAGGATCTCAGATCTAGAAGTAGGTTGCCATCTGGGGACAAGTGACCATCAAACAGTGTGGTTCACGTTAAACTCAGCTACAGAGTCAAGCCATACAAAAGTGAGGTACTGGACTTTAGGAGGCTGACTTGGCAAGATGGGAGAGTGCCTCAGAAAAGCACTAGCAAACAGGCTAGAAGGAGGTGTGGAGCAACAATGGGGAATTATCAAAACTGCCATCACAGGCATAACAAGCCTTTGTGTGAAGCAAATAAATAAATCAAAATGAAAGAAAAAGCCACTATGGTTCTCAAGAGAGGTGGCTGTGAAAGTCAGGAAGAAAAGATAGCATTCGGAGTATAAGGAAACACAGAAGGAGCAGGACAGAGGCTGTACCAATTAAGGCAGAAAGAAGCAGGAGGAAGTCAGAATAGCAAAGGCCCAAACTGAGGAAAAGATAGCCAACTCAGTTAAGAAGGGGACAAAACCTTTATAGGTACATCAGCAGCGTAGAAAAGACAAAGGAGGGATAGTGAGGCTGAATAGAATGAACAGTGGGTGGGCAGAGGGGGACAGTGAAAAAGCAGGAATACTGAACAAATATTTCTGCTCAGTATTCCAAAGGAGGAGAAGTGCCTAATCCAATTAACAGAAGCACTCTTGATAGGGGTCAATCCCAGTCCTTTCACAGAAGAAAGGGTTCTGCAAGAACTCCTAAAACTGAAGGTGGACAAAGCAATGGGTCCTGATGGAATTCACCCCAAATTCTAAAAAATTAAGGAAGAAACTAGTGAAACCACTGGCTACTCTTTTAATAAATCATGGGAGGATGGTGTGGTACCGAGGACTGGAGGAAGGCGGATGTGATTCCCTTCACAAAAGTGGGACCAAGACAGAGGCAGGAAACTACAAACCTGTCAGTCTGACCTCTGTGGTAGGGAAAGTGATGGAGTCACTTCTGAAGGAAAGAATAGTCGAGTACCTAGAGGTCAGTGGAGCACAGGATCCAAGGCAGCATGGGTTCACAGTGGGAAGGTCATGTCAGATGAATCTAATAGATTTCTTTGACTGGGTGACCAAAGTAGTAGACCAGGAGGGCTGTGGACATGGCCTACCTAGACTTTAGCAAGGCATTTGACACAGTCCCACACAAAGATTGATAGTCAAATTAACCAGCCTGGGAGTGGGTCCCAGGGTGGTAGCCTAGGTAAACATTGGCTGGACAACAGGACAAGAAGGTAATTGTAAATGGAGTCCACTCTGAAGAAAGGGCGGTTACTAGTGGGGTACCGCGGGGTTCAGTATTGGGTCCAGTCCTTTTCAATGTCTTCATCAGTGACATTGCAGAGGGACTGAAGGAAAAGTATGCCTTTGCAGATGACACAAAGATCTGCAACAGGGTTGATACACAAGGAGGTGGAAAGGATGAAAGGGACTTGGCAAGGTTGGAGGAATGGTCAGACGTATGGCAGCTAGTTCAATGCAAAAAGTGCAAAATAATGCACCTAGGAAACAAGAACCCAGGGAAGAATACACAATGGGTGGGGAGGTAGTAACGACAACAAAACAGGAAAGGGACCTGGGGTAATCATATCAGATGACCTTAAGGTTAGCAAGCAATGTGAGAAGGCAGTAGGGAGGGCGGGGTATACTGGGATGTATAGGGAGGCATCAGCAGCAGAAAACAGGAAGTTGTTATCCCTCTGTACAGACAGTTGGTGAGACCCCATCTGGAATACTGTGTCCAGTTCTGGAGACCTCATCTCGCAAGGACATAGACAGGAGAGAGGCAGTCAGAGGAGGGCAACTAAAATGGTGCAGGGTCTGCAAGAGAAGCCCGATGAGGAGAGACTAAAGAGCTTAATATGTATACCCTTGAGGAAAGAAGGGAGAGGGGACATGATAGAAACTTTCAAGTACCTCAAGGAATCAACAAAGTCCAAGAGGGTAGCATCTTTCAGAAAAGAGACTTGCAAGAACAAGGGGACACAATTTAAAGATAGAAGGAGGGTGGTTCAGGGGCAATGTGAGGAAGTATTATTTCACAGAGAGGGTAGTGGATGCATGGAACAGCCTTCCTGAGGAAGTTGTGGGGTCTAAAACTGTGGGAGAATTCAAGAATGCATGAGACAGACATAAGGCAATTCTTGTGGGGGCAGGAAGATAAAGGCTGTTGGTTAACTAGGATCTGCGGCCTATCCTGTAGGTAGGGAAATGGGCAGACTAGATGGGCCTAGCGGTCCTTATCTGCCGTCAAAGTCTATGTTTCTATGTTTCTATGTTTCCTTCTTCTGGATTGCCTTGTGTGAGTACAGTGCTTCTGGAACCCACAACAGTATCTGGTAGCGGGTTTGGCAATGGCAACTGGGGGGGTGAGTTGGCTTCAATTTTATTTCAGATATTTCTCACTAAAACACTCCAACTCAGTCTGTTTAATTTTCTTTGGTTTCTGCCTTGTTGCTTCTTTTTGCAGGCATGACTTTGAATTCTGTATGTACCTGAATGCTCGTGGAACACTATCTCTTTGTTTTTATTCCCTCTGAGTTCTTGACGCTCCCTCTGGCTTGACATGGTAGCTCAGGAACAATGATAATTTGTTTAATGGCAGGGAATGTACTAGTATGTCGGCGTGATAGTTTTTAAAAGTTAGAGGTCAAAAAGTTTACCTTAATTTGGAGAGGTCTAAGCACCACTTCATTCTGCGTTCTCTCCTCCAAGAACTCTGTCAGCATTCCCAATCTCAACGTTAGCAGTGCGGGTTGCAATACGGAACATCTTTGATTCCTTATATCAAGCATGGAAATCTGATTACTGTTAAAGATGCCTGCTATAGAAAAGTTGCATTACTTAGTACTGCAGTCCTTTTTTCAATATAAGCAGTGTCTGTAACTGATGTTTAGAATGGCTATCTTGATATTTTCAGGCACAGTTTGCTCTGGAGACTTGGGAGTTCTTCAGAGCCACTGCTGCTATTTACTGCCCCCTCCTAAAAATCATCTGCTTGCCCCCTAGCCCAGCAAACATCATAAATGAAGAACTTCAACAATTTGTCACAGTAACCTGAACCCCAACCTGTGGGTGGATGCCTGGAGTACCTGTCAGAGGGAAAGCATTACATTTACAAAAATAATACGGTGTCACATTGATTTATTTTTTTTTAAGTCTGAACATCTTTTTTTTTAGAATTTTTTTTAATCAAATCACAGTGTTACTACTGAAATGGTCACTCAGTCAAGTCATGACCGTATGTCAGCCTATTTGAGAACATTTTTATTTTTGTCTGTCTTGTAAATTTCAACTTCCAGCCCACTGGCCACCCACCACAATTAGAGCCATGCTTGAAACAAACTCCAAAACACTTCGAGTTATCATAGATATCTACTTCTGAGAAGCTCAAACAGATACACACACTCTCACCAATGCATAAGTCTCTCAGTAGCATCTGTCATCTGGTGTGCCCTCCATCACTGGGAGATAGATAGATAGATAGATAGATAGATAGATAGATAGATAGATAGATAGATAGATAGATAGACAAACAGACAGACATGATGAGAGAGAGAGGCAAGAGGAGAAAGAGAAAGATATAGTGATTGCAGCTCACTACTCTACCTCAAGTCAGCTGCAGCACTCCAGCTGTGGCTACAAAAATGAAGAAAGTCCTTCCATTCTCATACAGAGCACATGGGTGAATGGCTCCTCTCACTAAGATGGGCACTCAAGATTTTTGGGTGCTCAGAAACCATTTTTTTTCAGGCATGCTTTCACAAAACTAACATCAGAATCTAGCGAATCGGGTCTCATTTACCTAGGTTCAGGAGTTTGTTTTTTTTGAAAATGCATCATTTTTTTTAAATTAATAATTTTACATTTTTCCTGTTTTTCTCCCGAAGATTCTGGGACCCCAGCAGACACGGCAGTGTGTGCACATGAAGGCACACTGTGACCAGGAACTCCTGCCACTTTTGAGGACCAACCTTTTCTAAAATCTGTTGCAACAGTTCTTTTATTTCTAAGCCTAATCTATCCTTTACTATTTCTAGTCCATAAGGTTGGCCACTTATGGGCATTCCCCTTCTCTTTCTTGACTATGCTATAGTGTCTTCTTTGGTTTTCCTTTTCCCTCTCAGGTCCTCGTACAGGGAGGTTATTGTGGTAACCTCCAGATGTATATAAACAGGTTGTGTTAATTGTTGTTGGATTTCGTATGTAATAGCACTATGTCATAATATACCTTATGTTTATGATACCTGTAATGTTGAAAATACCATGGCACTAGGTGTTTTGATAATAGTAAAAGGTGCTAGGTGACTATTATAGAAATTAAGCTAGTTGTGCTGTTTAAAATGCATGTATATTGTTGTAAACTTAAGTAAGAAATGTCATTATGAGTTGCATATGTCCCATGATGCATTGCATTATGGAAGTATGTATGATGATGTATTTCTTTGAAACTTGATTTGTTGCCAATGCCCTTTGGGGTAAACCTTCTTACAGTGATTCTGCATTGAGGTTCTTTGTTTATAGCTTTTTTTTTTTTTTTGGGCCCCCACTACCCAAGCAAATGAAGCATGCATAGGGGTGGTGGCTACATCTCAACTAGTGAATTGGATCAGAGATCAGTGTCAGTAGGTGCTGGTTAAGTGCAGAGTAAGGACATTCATAGTCTGTTGCTGCAAACTGGTGTACTGAAGAGGAAATATGCCATTGCAGAAGGTTATTTCTTGTATTTTGAACACATATCACACAGAGATTGTGTGTTGAACCTGAAGTTCGGTGTCTGGTCCATCTGTTATCCCTCAACCCCTCCACAAACTTGGTGTCAGAAGTGGGATAACTTGGTGGAAGCATCTGGACTGGCCAAAGAGGGATGTTTTCTTGTGGATATAGCCCAGCTATCCCAGGTGGATCGTTGCACCAGGAGTTGCCGGAGAAGAAATTCCATGGAGTACTGACCAGAACCATGGCTGATAGACAGAGAGAAGATGCTGCCTGGACTGGATCTAGAAGCTTGGAGGAAGGTCAAGCCTGAAGATGACAAAGAGATGCAAAGGGGTGAGGAACTACTGTGGGGTAAAGGTAGACCAGAGGTGTGAAGACAACACCCTGGAGACCCTGATGAGGATGATCCACTGTATGAGTGGGCAATGGCTGGAAGCAGACCAACTACACAGAGAGGCAGATCACTGGTGCCAGGTGCTCGAGAGGTTCCTGCCAGAGAGTTTGGATAAACAGTCGGAGGAGGATTTTTTGTGGGCTCAGTTTGAGAAGAACCCTCTGACTGAGCAGGGTATTCCTTTGTTTCTTGTGTTCACAGGGTGTTATCTGTTGGAGAGAGGAGTTGCAAGTATGGAACTTGAATGTGAGACCCCAGGTAAGACTGCGCCTAGTGCTGTTGTTCTGAGGTTGAAGATTCCAAGCAAGCAAGAAGAAGCCTATGAGGCTGACAGGACTTTTTTTTGTATTGATGTAGCTAAATGTAGTAACAGCATTGACTGGGGTATATTGCAGGCTAAAGATGCTAATATGCCAAAATGCTACAGTATGGTAAGATCAAGGAGGTGGTACGTGTGTGTTATTTTTTTGATGAAAAACCTACAAAGGAAGAGGTGGGTGGAAAATGGATTGGAACCTGTGTTGGGGTAACACCAAAAGAGTGTCTATTCTCAGGTGTCTGTATCAGTAGCAAGTGAAATGAATGAATCAAAAAACATAGTGGGTTTATGTAGAGGGGTTGAACTAGGACTGGGCCCCTGCTTAAAACTGACATGTCTGGTGGAATTGGAGCAGGTAATTACTCACCCCAGAGAAAGTCTTTCTATGGTACTGGACTTTACAGCCATCCAGATTTTTGGTTAAGAAATATGATGGACTTTACCTAAAAGAATGATGATATCCACTATGTTTATGATAGAACGTGTATCATTAATAGGAACCCTGAAATGTAGCTTCTGAAGATGGATGGGTAGAAGCTCCATCCTTTCCTGGGACAGGAAGGCGGTAAGCAGTCTGCAATAACTGCTTCCCTTTTAAGGTGGGAGATATGTGACCAGGAGCTCCTGCCACTCTTGTGGACTGACCTTTTCTAAAATCTGTTGCAACAGTTCTTATTTTTATAAGCCTAATCTATCCTTTACTATTTCTAGTCCATAAGGTTGGCCACCTGTGGGCACCCCCTCCCCTTTCTTGACTATGCTATAGTGTCCTCTTTGGTTTTCTTTTTCCCTCTCAGGTCCTCGTACAAGGAGGTTATTGTGGTAACCTCCAGATGTATGTAAAACAGGTTGTGTTAATCATTGTTGGATTTAGTATGTAATGGCACTATGTCATAATATACCTTATGTTTATGAAACCTGTAATGTTGAAAATACCATGGCACTAGGTGTTTTGATAATAGTAAAAGGTACTAGGTGACTATTATAGAAATTAAGTTAGTTGTGCTGTTTAAAATGCATGTATATTGTTGTAAACTTAAGTAAGAAATGTCATGATGATTTGCATATATCCAATGATGCATTGCATTATGGAAGTATGTATGATGATGTGTTTCTTTGAAACTTGATTTGCTGCCAGTGTCCTTTGGGGTAAACCTTCTTACAGTGATTCTGCATTGAGGTTCTTTGTTTATAGATTTTTTTTTCATTTTGGGCCCCCACTATCCAAGCAAATGGGGCATGCATAGGGGTGGTGGCTACATCTCAACTAGTGGATTGGATCAGAGATCAGTATCAGTAGGTGCTTGCTAAGTGCAGAGAAAGGATATTCATAGTCTGTGGCTTCAAACTGATATACTGAAAAAGAAATATGCTATTGCAGAAGGTTATTTCTTGCATTTTGAATAAACATCACACAGAGATTGAGTGTTGAACCTGAAGTTCGGTGTCTGGTCCATCTGTTATCCCACAACCCCTCCACACACATGCACTCCAGGTAAAAGCTCGGCCCCTGCCACCCCACCCCTGGCCATCGCCGGGTTCCCTGTTGCCCAGACTACCATCTGTCCTCCACCAGGTGGCAGCAAAGTACCAGGGAAACCTTTCATCCCTCCCTGGGAAAGGAGAGCCACCTCACAGCAGCTCAATCCCACTCCACAGCCCCCCTGCTGACCCCTGAAAACCTGGGCTTGTTCCCAACCCCAGGTCATCAGTGTGGCGTGAGGCATGGCATCCAGTGTCTTAACCCTCAGCACCACCAGGCCAACAAATTTTTATATGTTTATATGTTCTAAACATTTTCTTTTGTTAAAATAAAAAAAAGTGGTGGCCATTGCAGTGTCAGTGGCTCAGTAGGTAGCACACTCGCCTCTGAGGCCGGGAGATCAGAGGGCTGTGGGTTCAGTTCCCACATCTGGCACTTGGGTTAATATCCCAGTACTGACACTGTAGTGCAGCATGAGAGGGGTGCTGCACTTCTGAGGTGCCGTCTTTCGGATGAGACGTTAAACCGAGGTCCCATCTGCCTGGATTGGTGGTAGTTCAGGTGGATGTTAAAGATCCCATGGCACTTATCGAAAAGAGTAGGGGAATTTCCCCGGTGTCCTGTCCAAATTTCCCTCATTCACTAAAAATACCACCAACGGCTTAATCTGGTTCAAGGTCAGTTGGCATTCGTCTGTATCCCCCCTCCCCCGGGTCGTGCCTGAAAATAGGCAGGATTTGTCTAATGCACTTACCCGGTCAACAAAAGCTAAATAAAAAAAAAAAAAAAAAATTCAAAGGAAGAATTTTGCCTCAGGAAGGAAGAATCTTGGCTCACAAAAGAAGATTCTTCTGTTGTGAGCTGAAAATTCTTCTTTTGCATTAAAATTCTGAAAGACCATACTAGGCATGCTCAGAGCCAAAATTTCAAATCCTTATAACTCAAAAACAGATTAGTATCTTTTCACCAAACTAACAAAAGGTACCATTCTAGGGCAAGCCCCTTCTTTCCTAAAAAATTAAAAACCAAATTCCAAACCATCTGAGCTGTAGGTGAGAGCAAAAGTACAGCAAAACCTCCTGACTTTTCCTTTTTTTGCCTTATCTGGATCTTGCAATCCAGATATCTGCCCATCATGAAACTTATCAGATGACGAGACCTTGCCCCACAGACAGTGCATGCAAAATGTCACGCAATTCTGTTGAATGAGGGTAAAACTACTAAGGTGCAAAGTTAGGGGTTCAACATTAAATACCCTACTCAACCTTTACGGTGCTGCCACTCCCTTATAATACAGCAGGTGTGAAAATAAATTTATCAAGATAAACTAAACATGTTATTTTGGGCAAAATAAGCAGGGTAAATGAAGCTGGTCTCTGAGCACACTCAGAAATTTATTTCACTCATTTTGGTCACACTTAGCATGCTCAGAAATGTATTCTTAGATGTGAAGATAACTTTCTGAGCATGCTCAGTGGCCAGCTTCATTCAATTCCCCCAGGACGCCTATGGAAAATGACCTATTATTGCTCAATAGGCCTTTCCTGGTAAATCTCTTTCAATAAATAAATTAAACAAAAGGTGCAATTTATTTTTTAATTGAATATACAGCAGTCTTTGTAGTTTACATTGTTGATTTTTTTTTAACTTTTGTAGCATTTTACAATTTCTACCACAAACCACCTAAACACCTGTTGTATACGTCAAATATTTCATGGGCTGCCTAAGATATCATTTTGATCTTCATTTAAAGGTATTAGTCTATTTCTAATTGATCTGTGGCTCACCACTCATGAAATATCAACGGATTAATACCTGCTTATGAAGATAAAAATGATATCTTAAGACAATCTTTGTCATATGCCCTATGTTTTGTTTTTAATCACTTTTGTAACTATTGTGCTAGGATGCCTTTAAAAACAGGGCTTGCTATAACAGTCTAAATCATGTCTAAAAGTAAAAGTTTTACAATTACAGTATTCCTACTACATACTAGGGAATGCAGTTTTTGAATTGTTAGATTCCTTTCCACATCTTAACAGCCTTTCCAAAAAGTCTACATAAAAGACTTTCACATGCTCTCAGCTGACCTCATAGTGGTCTTGTTTATGACATAATTTTGCTTCCCATTGCCATAGATTGGGTTGTTACAAACACTGCAATGATGAGATAAGTTGGTGACAGTCAGAAAGACACAGTTATGCCAGTACTGCATTATCTCAAATCCGTAGAAGACCAATAACAGGAGAAAGTAAAAAAGCAGTAATGTTAAAAATTAAATATAATTCTAAATAGCACAGATTCTAGCTTGTTATGGCTGCAGAGTGGAGCTCTGCAGATGCCTTGCTATCACAGTAGAAAAATGGAGCTCATCAGATTCAGAAGGGACTTCATAAAATTGAAGATGGATTACAATCACTCCACTAGAGCAGTCTGGTGTTTCCCTACACCACACTCTTTTTTCTCTGTCTGAAAAAAAAAGAAGCATTTTTTTTTCTTTTACGCTGACAATGTTTTTAAGTTTTGTTGGGAAACAATGGTCACTAACAGTGCATGTATTTCAATCTTAATTTGTGCATAACAGGACTTGTGTGATAATATGCTTACTAGCCTCAATCTGAACAGTATTCTCTTTCAAGAAAGATCCATAGTTTATTGTCTATAGTAAACATTTTAACTTACCAGTGTTTCACAGCCATAAACTGTAATTGAGATTGAGGAATACGGTTCAGATTTCAAAACACAGAGTAAAGTGTTGCTATCAGTTCAGGAGATCTGCAAGAAGGACAGCAGTAAATAACACACTAACTTATGTAAATCACTTAATGAGTTTTTTATATAGGGTATTCTGGTTATTGTTTATATTTTTTAAAATATTTGGTGAAAGTTAGTACAACAAAGAAGGCTAAGAAAGGGATGTTGCATGTAGACAGAGACAAAGGGCTTTGTATGTGTTTCCTTATAAGGGAGTGTGTATGTGTGCCTGTGTGTGTGTGCATGAGCCTGTGTGACACTCTGGTAACCCTTTCCTGGTATATTAACCTTTTCCTTGTCAGTTTGCAAATGGCTGTAATGCTGTATTGTAGTAGTGTGTACTGTTCAGAGCATGAAGGTGTGCCACAGTGCTTATCCTAAATACAATAAAATTGCCCTTTTTGATGTTTTACAAACTAATAAACTTTTCTACTGGTCTGAGGTGGATTGGGATGGAATTCCAGAGTTTAGGCACTTTGTACAAAAATGTCGGCTGGCAATTTTATTTTATTTTTTTATTTTTATTTATTGAAGTCTCAGATTTTTAATTTTTTTTATTTCGTTTTTGCTGACCGGGTAAGTGCACTAGACAAATCCTGCCTATTTTCAGGCATGACCCGGGGGAGGGGGATACAGATAAATGCCAACTGACCTTGAACCAGATTAAGCTGTTGGTGGTATTTTTTTTAGTGAATGAGGGAAATTTGGCCAGGACACCGGGGAAATTCCCCTACTCGCAGTCTGTGTGAGGATAGTCATGGAGGAGGACGTGCAGGCAGAGGCTCTGCCGATGGATCTGCATGAGGCTGTGGTACAGGCGCGACCTGCTACGGAGCTTAAAAATGAATCATTTTCAGGAGAATTGCATGCTGTTGAGCGTGCAGACGGGAGTCGTAATGAAAATATTGAATCGGTACCTGGAGTTTTGCCTGAGGATACAGTTGCTGCTTTAGCTACCCCTGGGATGGATATTGGTGATGATTTCAATCACGGTTTGCTGCCGGAAACACTACGGACTGTTGTTCAGCCGATTCAAGAGATTTTACTCCCCGTAAACACTGATCCTAGGGGCTCTACTTCCGCATTGGGACCTTTGGACTCCGAGCCTCCTGTTTCTAGCACGGACATCTTTCAACGCCGCACATTTCCGGGTGCATCTGCGGATGGTCCGCCACTTCGAACACATCCTGCTATTCCGGCACGAATGCCTACTGCTTCATAGACATTAAAAAAACAATTTAAACTACAAACTCAGGATCCTTTTTCTAAAGATTGGTCGGAGGAGGACTCTTTATTAAATGCTGGCTGGACTCAGAATGATTTAGGAACTTGGGTGCCTGATTCTGCTTGGAAGCCTGTCTCCTATACTTCTCCTTAGCATGCCACCTCCCTGAGCTCAGGTATTGACACTGTTTGACCTACTGTTTCTGCTAATGGTGCGTACCTAGTGTTGCAGGACGAGGAGGCTACTGGTAGCCCCAATGTACCTGTAGTGGGGGGAGGACTTACGGTTCCTACTGTAGCAGTTGATGTTTCAAAATCAGATGCAGGATCTGGCAATCCTCCTCACGTTTCTATGGCAGACTTGTTCAAACATAAACTTGAACAGGCTCCCAGGAGAAACGCTGTTAGATTAAGATATAGAGGGGGTCTAATTTCTCATCCTGATAGGTATTATATTGCCAATACTTTGCTTAAAAACTCTATGTCTTTTTTCCCTTCAGACCTCTTTGCACTTATTCATGTTTCAGGGGAAGATTCTTTTGATATAAGTTTCAGACTCAATTACAGCTTGGAAAAATTTTGGGAGAAATACTCAGTTCTTAAAAATACCCCTCTATGGCTTCCTTTTTTAGCCATTCCCCTTACTAGACCACAAATTAGGTACATCACTGTTATGTTCAGGAATGAAGGGGTGAACGTAAGCGATATTTACCACTGGATGCAGAAACGTTGCGATATCTTAGGCCCTCCTGAAGCCTTATTAGATTTAGAGGGCATTTGGACTGGGAGCTGGAAATTTAAAGTTAAATTGTTTCAGGTGAACTCTGATATAATACATCTTCCTAATAGTTTTTTTCTTGGAAAGGATAGGGGTGTGTGTTTTTATAACGGTCAGCCTCGGGCTTGTTATAAGTGTGGTTCTCGCACTCACATTAGTAGCTCTTGTGACATGATGAAATGTTCACTTTGCGGGGGGTTTGGCCATTCAATGGATTTATGTCAGAATATTTTTCAGTGCAATTTGTGTGATGAAAAGGGACATGCCTTCCATCAATGTCCCTGGGCCAAGCGTAACAGAACAGAGGGATGGGATCATGATGATTTAGTACTCCAGGCTCAAGATAAGTTACATGTTCCTGGTCCTTCTGTATCTGTTACACTGACAACTATACCATCAGTGGTGACATCTGACCCTCTTTATAATATACCTCAAACCTCTGACGTGGGGTCTAAGCCTGATAGACCCACCATGCCCCCCCCCAAATTTGAGACTGTGAAAGGTCGAAGATTTACCAGATCCTCCCTAAAATTACCCACTCCCGACCCTCTTCCAACTTCCAATATTTTTTACCCCTACAAGAAGATTTAGGAGACTCAGACTTAGAATCCGATATGTCCCATAGATCTGAGATAATTACAGAAGATGAGGATAAAAGATCTACAGAATTGGCTAAAGAAAAAAAAGGAGGAAAGAAAGGAAAAAAAGAAAAGCTAGTAATAATTTAAAAGGGGGAATTGGCTGAACTTTGACATCTTATGTCTACATTATGACTTCTATCTTTTAATGTCTGCAGTTTAAAAATGTATAGGAAGCAGATTTCTATCCTGTCCCATTTGTCAACCCTTGCTGTGGACATTATTTTTTTGCAAGAATGTCGTATTTCCTCACTTGATGAGACTGAGGTACTTAAAAAGCGATGGCACTGGGGCCCCTCTTTTTGGTCTTTTGGCTTAGAACCTGCAGATGGGCTTGGTATTCTTTTTAAAACCATCAATATTCATATTTTTCGGCTGATAGATGTTTCCCCTGGTAGAGCCTTAATTTTGGATGGCTCCATAGGAGATTTTTCTTTCCGTCTTATTAACATTTATGCCCCGCAAACAAAGTCTGCCAGGGTTGAATTATTTGGGGATATTAGACCCTTTCTTTTCACCAAATTACATGTCATTTGGGAAGGAGATTTTAATTGTACATTAGACACCCCCTTATCTGGAGCCACCCAGAAGAAAATGTATTGCGATTCTAATGCTTTAAAACAAACCCTTACTGACTCAAATATGCAGGATGCTTTTCATAAATTACACCCCAAAGGTACTGGTGCTACCTATCATAGATTTATTTACGCAACTAGAATTGACATGTTTTTCTTTTCCCAATATTTACATCCCATTTCTTGCCAATCTCAACCTTCTGAATTTTCTGATCATAATATACTATTGTGTTCTTTCAGCCTGCATTCTATCCCTCCCAAAATTTTTTCTAAATATAACCACTGGAGATTGAATATGTCCCTTTTTGATACCCTTTCTTTTTTTTCTCAGACTGAATTTTTGTTTGCATACAGGGAATCTGTTTTTTGTGCATACTCAGATTCCTTAAACTGGTGGATAGACACAAAACGAGAATTAAAGAAACTTTTCCTCTCATTTGGAAAGGCTAGAGCTAATTCTAAATATATACAATATCTGCTTACTCGTAATCAATTATATAAATTGATGTCTTCCCCTACCAAAGGTTTTCAAGATTTGCTTCCTCAAACCAAAATTCTGAAAGAACAGATGAAATCCTATAAATATGATAGGGCAAAATCTCTAGAACTAGAGTTTAAATTTGGTACAAAGACTGTCCCCACTTCTGATCCCTTTATGGCATGTAAGCATAGGTTGGAAGCCACTCTTATGACTCAAATTCTTGTGCCCACTGGTATTCTGCTCACCACAGATATGAATATATTGACTATAGTTCAACAATATGTAGCAGCCTCCTTTCAGGATACCTCTACCTCTGTTTTTCCTGATCTTTCTGGTTTTAGTGCTCCTATTCCTCACCTGTCCACTTCTCAAATTATCCCATTGATTCAACCTATTTCTTCCCAGAAAGTTGAACTAGCAATCACACAGTTAAGTAAAGATACCTCGCCAGGATGGGATGGCCTTCCCAGCAATTTATAAAACTCTTTTCATCACACATGATATATTTTTGCCTAAAGTATTTAATTTTTATTGTTTTCTTCTGCTGAACTTTCTGGGTTTAATACTTGTCCTTTTTTCTATACAAATCTGGGGACAAGGCCTCACTATCTAACTGGAGACCTTTAACTTGCTGAATAGTGATTATAAAATACTTACTAAAATTCTTAATAACAGATTATTATTGGTGGCGAGTCTCTTATTCACCCAGCCCAAACATGTGCCATCCCTCATAGGCAATTCAGCATAATTTATATCTTTACGGGATCTATTTGAACTTAGTAATAAGGACATATTTCAGGATATATTGTTGCTCTGGATCAGGCCAAAGCCTTTGACCGAGTTAAACATAACTATTTATTCTCTATACTTTTACATCGGTATTCCTAAGCCCTTTGTTCGTTGGATTTCCACTTTATATAAAAACGCTAGTTGTATTCCCATGGTTAATGGATATTTTGGCACAGAAGTACCTATATCAATTGGAGTTCGGCAGGGTTGCCCATTGAACCCACTTTTATATTCCTTTGTTTCGGACCCTGTAGTTAGACAGATTATTTGGGATACAAATATTATAGGTTTGTCCCCCTCTTCTACTTTACTAATGGAAAAACTAACTGTGTATGCAGATGATATTACTTTATTCTTGGGAGATATTCCTTCTCTGCAGAACGCATTACATATATTTTCCAATTTTGAGACATTATCAGGAGCTCAAATCAATATGCATAAAAGTTTCATCTTTATTCTACAGTCTACACATTTAGACCCTTCTATTATTGCAGGTATTCCTGTAGCTTCATCTCCTCGTAAGATTTTAGGCATTTGGTTTGGAGCTGGAGATTTAGCTACTTATAATTGGGAAAAACAGCTGTACATTGGAGAATTTAAAATCCATAGATGGAAAGGATGGAAATTTGGAAAGAAAAAAAGGATTGCTATTATAAAAAATTTGTGTTACCCATGTTTTTATATTTAAGTTATGTTTTTCCACCTCCTCTTCACTTAGAGACTAGACTGTTTAGCATTTTTTTCCAAATGTTGTGGGGTAATAGACTGAACCCAGTGCAGGGATATTACTTATCTTCCCATTAATAAGGGTGGATTGGGTATGATTAACCCTATTGTTTTTTATCACTCCTTTTTTTTGTTTGACTCTTTTTCTTATCGGTGGTCTTATACCACTATGTCTTGGCAAAATTGGTCCAATTTTTTGTGGTCTACTTATTTAAAATGGTGCTTTCTCCCCTAAGATATTATTAAAAGATTCCTTGCCCTCATATGGTATTGCTACTTTTAAGAAATTACAGCAATGGAAGATATCGTTTCCACATCTGCTCACTCTTTCTAGGAAAACCTTTTATAGATTTGTTGTGTTTGAAGTGCAGAAATGTGTCCCCCTTTTTCCAGAATGTGTACCTACTCAAATGATTTTCTCTTTTAGGAAACTGACCGATTTTAGGATTCCCCCATATATCTGGGATATTGTATGGCTATCTATGCAGGGAAGGTTGGGGTTTGTGGTAATTTAAAATACAAACCTACTACGGAACGATTTTGTTTACGACCCACCTGTGTTAATTGTGAAGAAACTATGGTTCATTTTTTTGTTTCATGCCCCTTTAGTCAAAAATTTTGGCAGGACGCTGCTGTACATTGGAACCTCCCTTTTTTAGCCAATGTTACATACCAGACCATAGTTTTGGGCAATTATACTGAGATTTGGCGTCACTATCATAGAAGCACCCTGAATGTGTTTTTTGCATTTATACAATATTTTCTTTGGCAGGCTCGTTGTCAATTTATTTTTCAACAACTAAATGTTTTATCTCACACTTTGTTTATCCAAATTGAGAATGGTTTACTTTCTGTTAAAACTAGGGATTTGGATAAATTCTCCAAATCTAAAGCTGATTTGTTTTGGCAAAACTTTATAACTCTATAATGTATTAAGTTGTTTTATTTCTTTTAGTTGTTTTCCTTTTTTTGTTCTGAAGTTATTATATGGTGTTTTGTTTATATTTGTAATTTCCTTTTGTGACGTTATGTTCTTCTTTAATAAAACTACCCCTACTCTTTTTGATAAGTGCCATGGGATCTTTAACATCCACCTGAACTACCACCAATCCAGGCAGATGGGAGCTCGGTTTAACGTCTCAACCAAAAGACGGCACCTCAGAAGTGCAGTACCCCTCTCATGCTGCACTACAGTGTCAGTACTGGGATATTAATCCAAGTGTCAGATGTGGGAACTGAACCCACAGCCCTCTGATCTCCCAGCCTCAGAGGCGAGTGTGCTACCTACTGAGCCAATGACACCTTTGAGGACAAGCTCAATACATAGGTTCCACATCAGGGTAACAAACATTACTGACATTGTACAGATTGGTAAGAACAAAATAAAACAATTTAACATGAATGGTTATAACTAGTGGAAAGGCACAATCACAGGCTGTGAACAATCGCCCGAGTCACTTATGAAAACTTAGACATTAGTAGGATGTGAGGCAGAAGAACAGAATAAAACAATTGAACATGGATGATTATAACTAGTAGAAAGGCCCAATCAAGGGCTGTGAACAATAGCCCGAGTCACTTATGAAAGCTTAGACACTAGCAGGATATGAGACAGAAGGTGACAGACTGAGCTACAGGATAGAGGGAGCCTAAACATAAAACCCATAGGGCATCAGTGCCGGAAGAAAAGTGGAGATGGTAGATGGGAGGGCACAAGTTGCTTGGCCATCATGGAAGGGAGAGGGAAGGGCATAGGATTCCAAGCCACTGGCATTAGGGTGGTGATATGTGAGTTTGGAAGGAGGATAGGAGAGATCACAGGAAAGAGGAAGGGGGTGGCAGGAAGTGTCTGAGCACACTAGGAGGCAAGCATGGGGTGGGAAGAGCGTAGGAGGTTAGTGCCAGGCACTGTGGGGCAGGAAGCAGAGTCAGGAAGGAACAGAGATGCAGTAGTTGTGAAGTTTGTCAGTGGAAGCAATCGCAGCTGGCATTCACTATTAGCTGTTGTCTCAGCCTTCTTTTAAACAGTTCATTTTAGCTCATTACCTCCAATAGCTCCATATGAAGTCTGAATTATCCATTGTTTACCTGACACAAAATAGCCACCCAGTAGGTAATGAGTTAAGCAATGCTCTGTGTGTGTGTAGATAGTGCACTGCTATGTTATACTGGAATATATATTCATATATGTGTATATGTATTAGTCTGTGTGTATCACAACAATTAGAAAGTGCAGTTTGGCGGCTCAGTGGTTAGTACAAAAATTAATAGTCTACATTCCCCTGCTATCTAGATTAGTTTCAGCCTTATGCATGTCATTGCTGACTTAAATGAGATGTTCATCAGTGTTCTTCAGAGATGTTATTTTCAGGCTCCAAGAGACATTGAGGGGTAGGGGTTGCCACTAGATACCAGGGCAAGCATATCTACCAAGGTGGATGGCCATCAAAAGGTGGGGGGGTGCCACTAGACACCAGAGATAAAGTGCAGTATCGGGCATGGGAGGGTGGGGGCACCATTAAACACCAGGGATACAGAAATTATTTACATGGATGGGAATTGTAGGGTGGGGTGTACCACTAGACACCAGGGAATAAATATTACAGGGATGACAATCAGAGGGTGAGGGGTACCACTGGACACCAGGGAAAATATAAAAAATAAATAAATAAAGATAAAGAGAGATAAAAGAAATAAAAACAAAAATAAAATATTATTTTATGTTTCCTATCTATATTTAATTACTGGTTATCATATTTTATATAGTGATAGCCATGATTATACCCTGCATTATTACCTCCCACAGAGCTGCCAGTCAGTGCATTTCACTGTAGCAAACTGAAGTTATAGTGTAGTCATATTTGAGTTACCATTCTGATTACACTTTTAAGTTTTTCTGTGTCATTACCCTTTAAGTAAATGTCAGATAGATGTAGACTGTTGAAACAGTGCACAAGACCTGCATTCATATGTAGTTACACTTGTAAGAACAAATTTATAATGACAAAAGTAGTGTGGGGGGGGGGATACATTTAACATGCATTGGGAATGTGTAATAAATAATAATACTTTTTTTTTCTACAAAGCTGTTTATCTCCTTCGGAACCCTAACTGGACCCCATCTGGGCCTGTCTCACAGCGCCAATGCCCACCTTCTCTGGGACTTACTTTTTCTGGTGGTCCTGCCATAGGGCCTTGGATCACAGGCACCTAATCATCAGTTTGGGGCCTACAAGAGAGCAGGACATCACAGGGTTTTTCCTCCTACTTTCTCCCCTATGGGGCCAGACATGTTTGTGCTCAGCCTTCATGGAGATACCTCAGGCATCCAGGTGTGGGGTTCCTTCCCATGCTGTCCCATGGTGCTGTCACCTAGATTCCTCTCCCTGTCCTACAGATGTCCATCCTCTCTCCCAGCCCAGCCCCAAAGTAATCCAGGTCCATTCTTGAACCTGGGTTGCTGGCATGGCAGTCAGTGGCTAAAAGCAATAAAGTCAGTGGCTAAAAGCTTGAAACAAAAATAGGTAGACAAACGTAGAACTGGAAACCAGAACTACACAGAGTAATGACCCAAAATTAAAAGGTATCAGTCCGCCCCTTGCAAAGTCCCTTTCCTGACTGCAAATTAGCATAGTTCTCTTAATTTGTTATACTAAAACATGTTTGGAGCAAAGTGTGAGTGTCCAAAGCATGTTTGAATATAGCCCCCCAAAGCAAAAATGAGGGACTAAAATGTGCAGTCAACAGAATTCACATCCCCACAGGCCAAACAGAGATACAGTATCTGGTCACTGAAAAAGTACAGGCTGTGATGAAGCCAACCCATTTGGACAAGTGATGGAGGAAGAAGAAAGGGAGGAGAGTTAGTGAGGTGGGTGGAGGAGCAAAGAGGAGGAGAAAGAGGCAGAAGGTAAATTGAGGAGTGGGGAATGGGTATGGCTCATGAGCAGGCACAAGAGAGAGTGGTGTGGTCATGGAGAAGACGGGAAGAGGGTAAATAGAGGAGTGGGGAAGGACTATGACTCAAGGGCAGCCACAAGAGGTAGCAGTGTGGTCATGGAGCAGAGAGGAGAGAGAGTGTTTGGAAGAGGCAGAACAATTGGTTCAGGGAGAGAGTTAGCTTTACTTTACTTCTGTTCTCCTAACTGTAATTGTTACAAGCCCCACCTTCGCAACCCTCTACACTCCTGCGCACTATCGCCTACTCTATCTCTGACTTACCTCCTGTCTTCTAATTGAACCCTTAACATAGAAACATAGAAACATAGACTTTGACGGCAGATATGGGCCGCTTGGCCACCTAGTCTGCCCATTTCCCTACCTAGAGGATAAGTTGCAGATCCTATTTAACCAACAGCGCATTTCTTCCTATCCCCCACAAAAATTGCCTTATGTCTGTCCCATGCATTCTTGAATTCTTCCACAGCTTTAGACCCCACAACCTCCTCAGAAAGGCTGTTCCATGCTTCCACCACCCTGTCTGTGAAAAAATACTTCCTCACATTGCCCCTGAGCTGTCCCCGCTCTATCTTCAAATTGTGTCCCCTTGTTCTTGCACATCTCTTTTTCTGAAAGATGCTACCCTCTTGGACTTTGTTGATTCCACTGAGGTACTTAAACGTTTCTATCATGTCTCCCCCCTTTCCTCAAGGGTATACATATTAAGCTTTTTAGCCTCTCCTGCATGGCTTCCCTTGCAGACCCTGCACCATTTTAGTTGCCCTCCTCTGAACTGCTTCCATCCTGTCTATATCCTTGCGGAGATGGGGTCTCCAGAACTGGATGCAGTACTCCAGATGGGGTCTCACCAACTGTCTGTACAGGGGGATAACAACTTCCTGTTTTCTGCTGGTGATGCTTCTCCCTATACATACCAATGTCCCCCCAGCCCTCCCTACTGCCTTCTCACATTGCTTGCCAACCTTAAGGTCATCTGATATGATTAACCCCAGGTCCCTTCCATTTTTGTTGTTGTTACTACCTTCCCCCCCATTGTGTAATCATCCCCTGGGTTTTTGTTTCCCAGGTGCATTACTCTGCACTTCTTTACATTGAATCCAAGCTGCCATACTTCCGACCATTCCTCCAACCTTGCCAAGTCCCTTCTCATCCTTTTCACGCCTCCTTGTGTACCAACCCTGTTGCAGATCTTTGTGTCATCTTCAAAGAGGCATACTTTTCCTTCCAGTCCCTCTGCAATGTCACTTATAAAGACATTAAAAAGGACTGGACCCAGTACTGAACCCTGCGGTAACCCACTAGTAGCCCCTTTTTCTTCAGAGTGGACTCCATTTACAATTACCTTCTGTGTCCTGTTGTTCAGCCAATGTTTTACCCAGGCTACCACCCTGGGATCCACTCCAAGGCTGGTTAATTTGACTACTAATCTTTTGTGTGGGACTATGTCAAATGCCTTGCTAAAGTCTAGGTAGGCCATGTCCACAGCCCCTCCCTGGTCTACTACTTTTGTCTCCCAGTCAAAGAAATCAATTAGATTCGTCTGACATGACCTTCCTGCTGTGAACCCATGCTGCCTTGGGTCCTGTGCCCCACTGGCCTCTAGGTACTCAACAATTCTTTCCTTCAGAAGTGATTCCATCACTTTCCCTACCACAGAGGTCAAACTGACAGGTCTGTGGTTTTCTGCCTCTGTCTTGCTCCCACTTTTGTGAAGGGGAATCACATCAGCCTTCTTCCAGTCCTCAGGTACCACACCATCCTCCCATGATTTGTTATAAAGGGTAGTCAATGGTGTCACTAGTTCTCTGCTTAATACTTTTAGCATTCTGGGGTGAATTCCATCTGGCCCCATTGCTTTGTCCACCTTCAGTTTTAGGAGTTCTTTCAGAACTCTTTCTTCTGTGAAAGGACTTAGATCAACCCCCCCTCTCTTGGGTGCTTCTGTTAATTGGATTAGGCACCTCTCCCACTTCCTCTTTTGTGAATACTAAACAGAAGTATTCATTCAGTATCTCTGCTTTTTCACTGTCACTCTCTGCCCACCCACCATCCATTCTATTCAGCCTCACTATCCCTCCCTTTGTCTTTCTACGCTCCCTGATATACCTATAAAAGGTTTTATCCCCCTTCTTAACCGAGTTGGCTATCTTTTCCTCAGTTTGTGCCTTTGCTATTCTGACTACCCTCCCTGCTTCCTTCTGCCTTAACTGGTACAGTTCTCTGTCCTGCTCCTTCTGTGTTTCCTTATACTTCCTAAATGCTATCTTTTCTCTAACCTTCACCGCCACTTCTTTTGAGAATCATAGTGGCTTTTCTTCATTTGATTTGTTTATTTGCTTCACACAAAGGCTTGTTGCCTCTGTGATGGCAGTTTGATATTTCCCCATTGTTGCGCCACCCTCCTTCTAGCCTGTTTGCTAGTGCTTTTCTAAGGCACTCCCATCTTGCCAAAGTCAGCCCTCCTGAAGTCCAGAACCCTCACTTTTGTATGGCTTGACTCTGTAGCTGAGTTTATCATGAACCACACTGTTTGGTGGTCACTTGTTCCTAAATAGCTACCCACTTCTAAATCTGAGATCCTCTCACTGTCCCCATTTGAGAGTATGAGGTCTAAGATTGCTCCCTCATGAGTAGGTTCCAAAACTAGCTGTCTGATGCATGCACCATGAAGGGCATCAAGAATGGCCCTGCTTTTGGATGTGGCTGTAGCAAAGGTGCTCCAGTTAACATCTGGCATATTAAGGTCCCCCATCAACAGTATCTCCCCTTTCTCTGCCATCCTAAGTATGCCTTCTATCCTATCCTTGTCCATTCCCTCCCCCTGACATAGGGGTATGTATACAACCCCTGTGTGGATTGTAGTGCCATTTCCAGTCTCTAAGGTGACCCACAGTGCCTTCTCTCCTCCCTGTTTACTCTTTTGTTCAGTTGCTTTTATCCCTTCCTTACATAGAGAGTTACTCCCCCCCTTCTGTCCTCCCTGTCTCTCCTGTAGGTTGTGTACCCTGGTATGTTAACATCCCAGTCATGGTTCTCTGTGTATCATGTTTCTGTGACTGCTATGATATCCTGGCATCCCTCTTCCATCAAGACCACCAGTTCAGGGAGCTTGCTGCCCAGACTATGGGCGTTGGTACTCATTACCCTCCATTTCTTGATGGTCTTACCCCTTTTTGCCCCACCCCTGTCCTTATTCTGTTTGTCACTTTCTCCATTTACCCCCCATGTTTCTCCATATTGACATCTCTATGTTGGTATCTACCTCACTTAGTACCCTGATTTTTTTGGGAAGACTAGGATTTCCCTGCTCCTTTCCAGTGCGGCCCCACTTTGCTAGTTTAAATGCTTGCCAATGAAGTATTTAAACCTATCACCTAGGATCCTGGTTCCCTTCCTGGACAGATGCAGACCATCACGCTAGTATAGGCCTGCATCCATCCAGGTGGACCCCCAGTCCCAAATGAAGCTAAAGCCCTGAGCTGTGCACCAGTTTTTCAACCACTGATTGAATCCTATGGTGTGGAGCACCCTAGCCTCATCCATACCATAGACAGGCAGCACCTCCAAGAAGGTTACCATGTGTGCTGTATGTCTAAGGCCCCTCCTCATCTCCACAAATGCTTCTTGCACTGCTGTGATCCATTTCTTAGCCAGGTCATTTGTCCCTAGGTGGACAATGACATCCAGCTCCCTCCCATGTGCAGCTGCTCCTGTGATCCTGAGGATTCGCTCCCTGTCCTTCCAAGCCATGGTGCCAGGCAGGCACCTTACCTCCCTCTCCCCTTTCTCTCCCAGTTCTACCTTCCTAACAATGGAGTCCCCCACCAGGAGCTGTTTCCTTCCCCTGTGGGGTCCCATGCCACCCTCCTGTAGGTCTCCTTTGTGGAGGTTCCCAGCATCCTCCTTGGTCTCCACTGTGGGTACCTCCATAGAGGAACAACACTTTTCCAGAATGGCATAGAAATTGTGGAGCAGTACAACTGGAGGGATGCGCCTCTGTTCCACCACCCTCACCCTTCTTGAGCCCACTGTGGTCCAACACACTCCTCTTTCTTGGCAATCTCTGAGGCAATGGCAGTGACCCTGGTGGTCCCTGGGTGGTAGAGGAGGTCCCACAAATCCTGGCCAACTCAGCCTGGGGATGAGCAACCTCCTCCCTCAGCCCAGAGAGGTGCCTGCAGATGGGACAACCCTGCATCCTCCAGAACATCTCCTGGAAGACTGCTGCTCCACAGCCACTGCACTGCACCACTCCCATCATGTCTTTTTACAGGCTCCTTAACTGTTGTTTGGAATACTTACTCTTTCCTCTGTTTGTTTATTTTCTTTTTTTTCTTTTTTTCTTCCCCTACTTACTTACTTACTGCCTCTGTGCCCTTTTAGCTCCTGATCTTCCTGTTTTAAGACAAGAAGTTCCTATATTTCCAAGTAGTCTCCTTACTTGCTCAGAGTCAGACCTCCAGCAGCTGGGGTGGGGGGACGGAGAGCTACTCTCTCCCTTCTAGGATGGTGAGTCTTTGGTGGCTCTGTGATCACTCACTTCCTGCTCCCAAACAGGAAGTTCCTGTTGTCAGTTAAATCCTGTGCCTATAAAGTAGAACTGGTTTAGGGTGGGGTGGGGGTGGAGGGAGGGAGGGAAGGAGGGCAATATAGTCCCAGTAGAGAAGTTTTAGTTATACCAGTAGCTCTTTCTTCGTGGTGCTCTGTCTGTTCTCTGGCAGAAGCTATCTAGGGCAGTGCTTAAATCTGGTTTTAACCTGGCTCCTTCTAGCTAAGCCACTCCCCCCTACTTGGCAAATCTTACTACACTTGGTTAATTTCACAGATAACAATCCCCTTCTGACACCTGTGACAAACACCTAGATAAGAACACAGATAACAATTTACTTCAACTACCTCTGACAAACACACTAACTCTTTTTTTTTACCCTAAATTGAAGGTCCCAGTACAAGATGTCTAGTCCTTAGTCCCAGTAGAGAAGTTTTAGTTATACCAGTAGCTTCTTCCTCCTGGTGTTCTGTCTGTTCTCTGGCAGAAGCTGTCTAGTGCAGTGCTTAAATCTGGTTTTAACCTGGCTCCTTCTAGCTAAGCCACTCCCCCTACTTTGCAAATCTTTCTACACTTAGTTAATTTCACAGATAATTCCCTTCTGACACCTGTGACAAGCACCTAGATAAGTACACAGATAACAGATAACAATTTACTTCAACGACCTCTGACAAACACACTAACTTTTTTTTACCCTGAATTGAAGGTCCCAGTACAAGAGTTCTAGTTCTTAGTTCCAGTAGAGAAGTTTTAGTTATACCAGTAGCTCTTTTCTCCTGGTGTTCTGTCTGTTCTCTGGCAGAAGCTGTATAGGGCAGTGCTTAAATCTGGTTTTAGCCTGGCTCCTTCTAGCTAAGCCACTCCCCCTATTTGCAAATCTTTCTACACTTAGTAAATTTCACAGATAACAATTCCCTTCTGACACCTGTGACAAGCACCTAGATAAGTACACAGATAACACAGATAACAGATAACAATTTACTTCAACGACCTCTGACAAACACACTAACTTTTTTTTTTACCCTGAATTGAAGGTCCCAGTACAAGAGTTCTAGTTCTTAGTTCCAGTAGAGAAGTTTTAGTTATACCAGTAGCTCCTTCCTCCTGGTGTTCTGTCTGTTTTCTGGCAGAAGCTATATAGGGCAGTGCTTAAATCTGGTTTTAACCTGGCTCCTTCTAGCTAAGCCACTCCCCCTACTTCCTCACATGCTACCACCTATTATACCCCCTCCTCCCACCCCTACCACAACCTACTGTGCCATTTTGACTCTCTACTACCATTCACAACCTTCTGTGCTATTTCAAGAAACTACCGTGGTCCTTCCCCCCCACTACCCCCCACTCCTTTCCTAGTTTACACCTATTTTCTTCAGCCTCCTTATTCCTTATTCCTCTTCTGCCCTCCGGCCATCCATCACATTCCACTCCTCCTCCTCCCTGTCCCCTTTTCTTTCCTCCTTTTTTGCCTGGTCCTGTCCCCCTTGCAGGGTTCTCTGTCATCCTAAAGGGGTACAGATCCTTGCTCCTTCTCTTCTACCCCTCTTCCTTTCCCTCCTCTTTCTAATTTCTGACCCCTTGCAGGGTTCACTGCATCCTACAGGGGTATAGATTGGCTTTCTCTCTCTCTGTCTCTTCCCCCTCCCTTCCCCCATTTTCAAATCCATCACCCATCCACCTCCCTACTTCCCTATCCCTCACCTCCACTCCTGCTCCTCTGCCCCTCTCTTCTCTACCTCCCCACTCCATTTCTCTCCCTCCTCTCTCTTTTTGCCTGGCCTGTCCCCCTTGCAGGGTTCTCAGCATTCAGAAAGGGTTAGATCTTGGCTGTCCCTCTCTCTCCCCCTCTTCCATCCCCCACCTTCTACCCCTCGCCTGTCCACTTCCCCACTTGTCTTATAACTGTCCTCCCTTGGGTATACAATAGCACTTCAAATCATGTGCTCAGCCTGCTACTTCTAGCACTTCATATGTGTTATCCATCCTCTAACCTTTACCCTACTGGATCACCTGCTCTTGGGTTGTTACAATGTATATTATATCCAAACATGGTTTTGTTTACCCTGGTTGGTTGGTCTGGGTTAGTTCTGATCTGTAATTGTACTACACCATTTTATTTTAGTAATTGTACTTGTATTGCTCTGTTATTGCTATGTATTTGCCTGTTCTCCCAATTCTTGCACCCCCCCAACCTAGGGTGCTTCTGGAAATGAGCTGTTTACAGCTCATGTTATTTTTCCTGGTGAAACATTTTCCAAATAAATAAAAAATAAAAGAGTTCCAAAGTTTAGGAAAGTGAAAAGAGAAGGCAGTCTGACCAACAAAGGATTTTATATCACAGTAATAAAACTAAGTCACACATTAATTCTATATCTCTTCCCCAGTATAACTCATTCCCCTAGGGTTTTTTTTATGAATTAATAACTATTTAATTGTTCTTTGGTCAGTTCCACACATATTGCTTGGTAACTTATTTTTGTCAGTTTATTCTTTTTGTCAGTTTATTCTTAGACATAATTGTCATCTTTATCTTTGTTAGTCTTATTCCATTTCTATGACCTTTATATTCTGCATTTTTGTATCTGTAATCTTTTCCCCTTTCTCCTTCCCCCAGGACACATCTGAAAACAAGTTGTTACTAGCTCAGTATGTCTTTCCTTGTAAAACCTTTGAAATAAATACATCTTTTATCATATTAATGCATTAGCAGCTATTGTGGCTCTGACCAGAGTTTGTTGTTTTAGGAGATAACTGGGGCAGGATTTTCAAAGCATATCCGTCATGGATCCGCCCACCCTATCTTTAAAGTAGTCTGTAAGCCACACTGTTCTACCATTCATTACTGTTAGTAGATGGTTTGACAGTATCAACTGGTTGGATACAGTTGTATTTTAGATACATGCATGTATGGCAAAATAATGATGCATATATCATTATTTTGATGCAAGCTGTCACAAATTACATTAGTTATTGCAAACCATCCATGCCATTTGACAATAGCAGTGGGCAATGCCTGTGTATCTTTTCCACTGCAGACACAGGCAGAGCTCGCTCCTGTGTCTGTGTCAGAGGCGCCTCTGAAAATTCTTCCCTAACTCTTTAAATATAATTAATTTCTTCATAGAAAGGGTAGTGGAGTCATGGAATAGCCTACCAGCTAAGGTGTGGGGGTGGAAAACAGAGATGGGGTTCAAGAATACATGGGATATGCATAAGGGGTCTTACTGAATAGAAGTGGGGGAGGAAAAAGGAGCCAGAGATCAAATAAGGTGTATGGTGATACTGTAGGTAGGGAAACATGGGCAGACTGGATGGGCCAAGTGGTCCTTATCCACCAACAAATTCTATTTGCTTCTATGTTTCTTTTAATCCAACAGTGTTAACTTGTACAGCAATCTGACTAAATATCATGCTTCCATAATATAGTTGTCAGGTGGATTATGTTTAACAAGAGATTCGAAAGATATACTAGGGTTAGATTATATTTTTTGTGATCTTTTGACAGAATAGCACAAATAAAAAAGCTTAAGTCTGTTTGTGACTAATCCATAGAATCTCTGCAAATACACCCCACATCTTGTCTTTAAAACATCCACAGCCTTTTTAATTTTAGTGTGAATAAGCAGAAATTCATTTATCTAAACTGTAGCTTGGGTAGCAGCTCCCTTGTAAATTGAAATAATATATCAACATAACATCAATCAAAATGAAGCAGGTGCTAACCTATCAAGCCATGGCAATATATAAAATGTATGAATATCAAAAACATATCATTTGTTTATTGCCAACCTACATATAAGCAAAGGACTGTGTTTGTAGTATCTTCTGAATATTTATTATAATCAAGATGTTATAGTTATCTCTGTTTCACACATTATACTGACTAATCTTGACTTTCATGTTTTAAGTGCTAAGTGTCTGTTAGAAAGATAATCATTGTGCAAATGAGGTGGAGTATCAAAAGGCAAGTCCCGTCTCTCAAACTAATAAGTATTTTTTTTTTGCAAAGAAAAATGTAGTCTTCGGTACACTTACTGTTAATCCTGCATAAAGACACATTTTGAAAAGTGGGATAATTTTATCTCCAGATAGGAGAAAGAGGGTGGTGAATGGCACTCACTCTAATGATTGGACAGTGACCACTGGGGAGCCACAGGGCTCAGTACTGGGACTGGTCCTCTTCAATGTCTTCATAAGCGACACTGCAGAAGAACTGGAAAGAAAGGCATTCCTTTTTGCAGATTACACCAAAATTCGTAATAGGGTGGACACTCAGGAGAGAGTAGAGAAAATGTTTAGGCATCTTGGGAAACTCTAGGAGTGGTGAAGATTATGGCAGTTGGGGTTCAGTGCCAAAAAATGCAAAATCATGCTTCTAGGACATCAGAACCCAGGAGCTGAGTATAGGGTGGAAGGTAATGACAGTCACTTAGCAGGAAAGGGACCTTGAGATTGTCATATCTGATGACCTCAAAGTGGCAGGGCAGAGTGACAGAGCAGTGGGTAGGGCCAGTGGGAAGCCTGGATGCATAGGGAGAGGTATCTCCAGCAGGAGAAAGGAGGTGGTGTTGCCACTATATTGCTCACTGGTAAGACCCCATCTGGAGTACTGTGTCCAGTACTGGAGGTCACACCTCAGAATGGACATAGACAGTGTGGAGACAGTCCAAATTAGAGCAGCTAAAATGGTGCAGGGGTTGTACCACTAGCCCTATAAGGAGAGACTGAGAGATCTCAACATGTACACCATGTAATACAGGAGAGCAAGAGAGGACATGATAGAGACTTACAAATACCTCACAGGGTAAACAGGATGCAGGCGGTGGGTCTCTTTCAAATGAGAAAAAGCACCAGGACCAGAGGGTATGTAATGAAGCTGGGGGGAGGGGACTTTAAGATGGAAGTGAGGAAGTACTACTTCACTGAAAGAGTTGTAGATGCCTGAAGCAAACTGCCAGTGGAAGTGGTGTAGGCAAAAACAGTAGGGGGGCTTCAAGCATATGTGTAATAGACACAGGAATATTAGTAAATAGGCAGTAAGAAGGGAGGATTGCCAGAGATCAGTTAGGGTTTATGGAGACAGACTAGGCAGGGACCATCTGGGCAGACTGGGTGGGCCAAGCAGTCCTTTTCTGCTGACAAATTATATGTTTCTATGTCTCTGCAGACTTTATGCCACCCCCAAATAAACACAGTGGACTAGGTACTCCCTAACCGTATAGGCACAGATCAAGTAAAAGGAACAATTCAGTAAATGTCAACAGTGTTGTGTACAAATCACTAAATGTGCAGACTTTCCCCCAGCCTGGGTAGATGCAGGGTTTAAAAGGTGGGCCAGAGGTGGTCATTGCTTATTCATACAATTTTACCGGGGGAGGGGGGTAACTTAAAAATGCTCATGGTTATGCAAAGGAGTTCAATTTGCCCCACTCAGATCACTTTAGATTCCCACAAATTTGCCACTTTCTAGGACAGTTAAAGATGAGGGAGTGTGTGTACTGGTGGAACAACCTGAATTGCTTAACTTCATTGAGAGTATGGGCCACCGGAGAGGAGGTGAAAGGGAAGATTTATTTTCTTTATTGATGTTAGTGGAGTTTAAAGTGCCCAGAGACAGATAAAATCACAAAGGCCCGGGAGTCAGACGTGGGTATGCCTGGGGAACTGCATGGGTGGAAAAGAAATGGTCAAAACATTCCAAAGACAGCTGCATTGAATATTTGGAGGGAATTTAGGTGAAAGGCACCTGTACAAATCAAAATATTTCAACTCTACCAACACAGATACAGTAGAATATGCTGGAAGGCGTATGGTAATAAAGGAACCCCATGGCACATCTTCTGGTACTACCCACTGATAAAACCATTTTGGTACAAGTAACAGTTGATGTGAAAGAAATTCTAGAAACTGAAGGAGAATGTAACTTCTTCCACATAGTGTTGGGTTTTCTACCAGAAATGTTACCTGCCATACTTAAGCCTGTTTGGGGGCAGTAGCAAGGAGTAAAGTGATATCAAACTACAGGGAGTGGAGGTGGTGAGACACCATTTCTGGGACTTGACTGTAACCTTTGGCCATTCATGATATGCTGCAGGATATGGCGCCCTGTTGAGTGGGTGTTGTGGACCAATGTGACATGTCCCATTGAGGGTCTGTGGGGTATACGGTGGTAGCAGGCTGCATGCTGCCAGTTACAGGGCTGGGTGGGGGTTCCCATTCAGAACTAAGGTCCTGTGTAGGGTGCCTGTCTATGGTGATATCTGTGCCCTGTCACTGTACTGGGCACTGAGGTTCTGTGGAGTATTTTCTGCGTGTGATCATGCCTGTGTGCATGTTCACTTTTAGGTGTGGCATGAATAAATGGCTTACACTGTACTGTACTATGCTGTGTCTGTGTGGGGTCATTACCTGGGTGTATGTTCACTTTAAGGTGTGGCATGAATAAATGGCTTACACTGTACTGTACTATGCTGTGTCTGTGTGGGGTCATTACCTGGGTGTATGTTCACTTTTAGGTGTGGCATGAATAAATGGCTTACACTGTACTGTACTATGCTGTGTCTGTGTGGGGTCATTACCTGGGTGTATGTTCACTTTTAGGTGTGGCATGAATAAATGGCTTACACTGTACTGTACTATGCTGTGTCTGTGTGGGGTCATTACCTGGGTGCACGTGTGCAATGTGGTGGGTGTAAGTGGGTGGCATGACTGAAGTGGGAATGTGCCTTTGCTATGATTAATAGGCAGGTCCTTTGTTCAGTGCTAGTGCATACCTCACACCCTGTTATCAGGTATGGTATGTTACTGTTTTTACTGTATTCAGTTGATAACTGGGTAAGGCCCACTAGCCACAGGGCCTATTTTCAGGGGCAACCTGGGAGCACTGGGGAGGTTACGCGGCATGTTTGGGCACATAGTGGATGCTGCGGGACTTGAACACAGGTCTGGTGATTCACCAAGCTCATCAACAGCCTGCCACTACCAACTCCAGGATGCAGTGCAAGCAAACCGGTAGTCATGACCCACTTCAGGGAACACATTTTACTATAGGGTGGTATGAGTTTCTGACACTTTTACATCATGTTGTTTACTGCTAGGGGCATTCCTGCAGTGGACATGAACTGTGACACTGTCTCCAGAACTATTGTCTGGTATGATTCCATGCCTCAAACCCTTACACTTCAGTGGAATGTGTACCATGTATCGGGGGGGGGGGCAAGGAACCTAGTGTATGAACTGTGTGGTCAGGGACATCCCTGTGGGACGGTGACTTTTGGGGGCATGTTCCATTGTTTGTAGCAGGGCTCTGCCTGGCAGAAATATACTGCGGCATGTATTTGTTCCTTTTCAGCGTAACCTGAATTGTACATATGCGATTCAATGCGCATGCAGCTCATGTCCATCTGACAGGCCCTCAAGTGCATCCACATGGGCCTTCCTGTGGTGTGCACATGCCATGACCATGCATGCTGTGTAACCTGGTAGTGCATGCTGTTTAGATGGGTCATGTGCAACGCTTCTCGAATAGGGGTGTACTCAGGGCGGATAAGTGGTGCATAGCATTTATAAGCAGGTTGCTGAATAAGGCCCTGTATTATTAGACATAATTTCTAATCTCTGCCTTTGAAAGAAGAATTATTAGATCACATAAAGGTTGCTTCTTGATATCTATATTTAGGCAATAATGCATGACAGGGTGTGGGTTGTTGTAGCGTTTACCCACAGCTTGAGCGGTGTGGCACTCGGCATAGCCTAGTGCTGTACACCACATGAAAAGTGGGTAACTTTCACAATAACACACACCTTGGAATGCATTATTGTGAATATAAAATGGTACTAAACAAAATATACAAAATCATCTTTTTTTTAATTAAAAATAAAATGCTTACATTTATTACCTGAACCATGTACCTGATAAAATATACTGCTGGTTGTCAATATCTCACCGTTACCACACCACGTCCTGGTCAGCATTAATAAATAGCAACAATGGCTTCTATTCATCAAAATTTTTAGCAAGCTGTGCACCATGTAAGTGGCCCATGGAAGGGAGTATTCATGAATCATGTGCACATTATGCCTAAGCTGGGGTATGCAACATGTGTAAGCATGATGTGCACATGCCCAAGGGCAGTCCACCCAGGGGTGTGTTGGATGGCTGCGCGACATAATGCGGAAGTACCAATCATTTTATGCTGAAAAGGTGAGTGTATAGGTAGCAGCACATTTACACTAGGTAGACATCTGTGGTAAACCTGACTACGATTCCAACCATACAGGAATAGACTGAAATGTGCAATACAGCCATGCTTTGCCACCCATACATACACGCATCATGCAGGCCCTGTGTGCCGAGGAATGTGTAACCAAAAACATACTGGACTCAGCCATCAAGGGCAGTGCCAAGATTCTGGCATCTGCCAGAATGCCATGACAGGGACATGAAATAACAGTGCCACGATCATGGTTCATGCCAATGTTTGGTTGCGACTGTGATGGAGGTTATGCCATCTTGGGTTTCCTCAGTCCACCCATGAGATGCCATTCCCTGGCATTTGCCAATCCTGTGCACCCCCCTACCTGCAATGGGCCTCATCACCACCGACACACAGTGTGTCCCTGATCATGCCCTCTCAGTCCTGGTGTGCCCCACATGTGTACCATTTGACTGCAGAACATACAGTTGCACCCTATTTCAGACAGTACTGAACATTCAGTGTCGCATGCACAGGAGCAACAGCATGTGTCTGAACACAGGCACCCTGCCACAATACATCTGGCATACTCATATGACAGTCCCACAACCAGGCACACATACATTCCCCTGTGGAAGTGCCTGTCTGCAGTACCGCTATAGGGCCACCAGAGAGACTCTCTTTAGAAATATCGGGACGTATGTGACCATGTCTTTGACTACAGCTCTAGGTTCTTTTGTTGGTTTGGTGAAAAAAGGACCTCATTTTGAAGTTACCAATTTATTGTTCACACATGCTTAGTTTTGCTGAAAATAAAGAGCTAAATACTGTAGTTCATCAATTAGAAGCTACTCTCAAGTACAAGCAGGTGGTCATAATAAATACTTCAAATAAAAGTCACTCTCAGTTACAATCCATGACTTCTAATCCATGTTGAAGTCATGTGAGATAAGACCCTGTAATGTAGGTGGGACTCTGTAATTTTTATCTCTGTAAATATGACCATTATTGTCATTTTTATTATCTTCCAATGCTTTTACTGCCTTTGGCTGTGAAAATGAGGAAGAATTGGTACTGTAGGTGAGGAGAGTGATATGTTAAGTCACTCTACTCAAGGTATAAGATGAATGTTATGGGTATTACACTTATACAGATACCAATAAAATTATGGGGACTCATTTCCAAAATTCAGAAAAAAGTGCAAACATTTTTTTAATTACAATTTTTAAAAACCATTGTGAAATTTTCCATGTCAATATTAAAAAAGCATACCGATATACTTTATCATTATGGGCAAAGTATATCAATTCATTTTTTATTAATAAAAAAAGCTATTTTGTCATGATGTAAAAATATGTATATTGATATAGGTAGAGAAAACTGCCCATTTTTAATATTGATAGCATAATTACTACTCTTACATAATAATGATCTAATAATGACACCATGCCTTAATAGCTGAGCTCCAAGCTTTCATTAAAAAAAAAATTAAGTTTCTAGCCCCAACAGGTCTAGAGTTGAACCTTTCAAAAGTTATTTTCTTAAAATGTGATACCTTTGGAACCTCTGGGGATGGAGACTTTTTTTTAAAAGAAAGCTTGGAGTCAGCCAATTAATGTATGGTAGAACATTGTTATAGGTAGAAATCTAGCTTTTTATAACAACGTTTTACCATCGATGTGATATCATGATGTTGTTAACCCATCAATGGTATGTCACATTGATAGGTTAACAACTGGGAACAGTCTGGGCATGCACGCAACTGGATTGGATGGCTTGAAATGGCCATGGCAGTGAGGGCAGAGTGGCGGTGACTGAAAACAAAACTGCAGTAAGGAACTTTCTTTTCTTAAAAACCTAAATGGTACCATACACTATAAAATATAATGTATGGTACATCTATGATTAACCATTTTGTTAACCAATCTCGAAGTTGCCATGGTGACATAAATCTCTCGAGCTTTGCTCTCAAGGTTTACATGGTCGCCCTGGTAACCTTTCGATGGTTAACAAACTGGTTAACCATCGATGTCCATACATTATCCTCTATAATATATCACCTCATTGACCATATATCCATATAAAAAACACAATGTTTCATTTTGATAAAAAAAAAACATAAAATAGTTCATTGCATTTTAAAGTCCTGTCATTTTCATCACATTATATCGACATGTGTATGCATGTAGCATCACAGCAGAACTGTATTAACTGTTCAAATATTACAACTTTCAAAATGTAGTTTTAAGCATTATAAAAACATCATATAAGATTATTTTTGGAAATGGTCAGAAAATACTAGTGGTTGTTCTGTCTAAGAATAAACACATTCTTCCTAGTTTGTTTTTCTTGACATTAGTTATGCTTTTTAATATGAAGTAGACCAATAACAATACACTTGATAAAGTCCAGGATGTATAATACTTTATTGTTAGAACTTAAAAATGTGACTTTGAAATATAAGCCACTCTTGAATACAAGCAGCAGGTAAAAATACAACATTTTATTAGAAGTTAAGGCTTTTGTTGGATGAAATATTGTAGTAATTAGATATCTTTAATTTAAAACACATATGTTGCACAGGAATCCCTCCAAATGTTTTTTTGAAACTCTACATGCTGCGTGAATATTTTGAAGATCCACGCAACAGTTTTCAAAATCTCCATGCTGTACATTGGTTTTCAGAATTTGTGTGCTGCACGACAGTTTCAAAAATCTATGTGCTGCACAGCAGTTTTCAAAAACCTCCATGCTGTACAATGGTTTTTACAAAACATTTGCACAGAAATCCTTCATGAAGGTTTTGAAAGTCTACCTGCAGTGTGGCAGGTTTTAAAATCTGCATGCAGCATGATGATGGTTTAGCCCCACCCTACCAGGAGCACAGATACCAGTGACACCCACTTCAATCCACCACATCACCATCGGTACAGAGTTATATTGAAAATCTCAGCCCTAGCAGTCTAGTGGTTTCCTCTCAACTGGTGTCAGTACTGTGCAATACATTTACTTTGCATTATTGAACAGGGCAGTGACCGGGGGGTGCAAGAGATGCAGTTGCAGAAGGGCCCACACTGTCTGGGGGCCCACTGCCTCAGAGGTCAGCATTAAAATATTTTACTGTCAGAGACAAATCCGTAACATTCTATTTGTATGTTGTTTGTACATTGCTTAGCCATTTGAAATACAGTAGGGTCTGTCAGCAGCAGCAGCTCAGGGGTCTGTGCTGCAGAGTTCAACCCCAGTTTCAAGAGGTGGAGGTACAGAACAAAGAAGCAACAGGGCCCCTTACTCAAAACATATAATCTTGGTATTAGTGTCACCAGGAGGAACAGGGACAAATTACATTGTTCAGTTTCTTAATCCTGCAAGGGGGGGAGGGGGACAACACAGACAAACTACAGATGCTTAGCAGGACAGATACAAGAGAACCTATGCTATAAATATTTTATATGGACTAATGCTTATTTCACAGTGATTGATGGGTAGGTAGGGCCCCATAAAATAGTTTGCAGGAGGGCCCTTAATGGATACCTAAACAACATTTTGACAACAAACTATTCAGAAATCTGACTCCATAGGGGACTAAAGGAAAGGCTGCTGTATTCATTAATGCTAAAACTACATTTATATAATTTACCTAAATGCGGTTCCAAAGCATTTGAAAAATGTAATATCAGCCTTCCAATTTCAAAAAAACTGCCTTATCTTCTTCCTAAAATGGCCTCCAAATGTGTTAAATGATGACATCACTGGAGCTAGAGTCAGAGAGCTATATTGCTCTCTATAGTGCTACCTAGTTCTTTTTTCCCCTTTGTTTAGAATTGCTTCACCAAAGTGGTCAAAACCATGTGCAATATTTTGATCAATACACATGTTAAGCTATGGTTCTGTTCATTTTGTTTACTTTAACCTGCTGAAATTGTGTTTTAGTCCAACCGACTTTCTCTTTGGCAAACAAAACAGCACATATCTTAAATAATCTGGTGGTCCAGTGGTTATGGCAGATCCAGAATGTTATAATGGGGTGGTGTGCATACTTAATATGCACATTTTAACATTTTTATTAAACCTTTATATTGTCTGCTATTGTTGTTTTTTAGTACGTTTTTGACAGAATCTACAAATGTAATCCATAGTTTTGAATGTAAACATTTGTACAATCAATAAATCAGACTTCTTCAAGAAAGTGAAATGCAGCAGCAGCAAGCAAGTAAGTTACAATGGGGGGTGGGTACAGCCGCTCCCTTCACCACCCCCTAGATCCACCACTTGTTTGTAGCAAAGTTCTTGTATAGTCCAATGCCAGAGTTCATACTTTCTCAGAAATCAAAAATATGCTTGTCTTATCTTCTTTTTCCATGGGAAATAATAATAAGAATCAGCATTTATATAGTCCTTTTCATACACGTTGTATCCCAAAGTGCTTTACAAGCAATGCTAGACTGGTAGTGAAGTGACTGAACCTGTAGTGGCAGCCATTTCATACATTAATACCCACACACAACTTGGACAACTGAATGAACTGGTTTTATGGGAAGGGGAATGTTGGCCAGGACAGTGGGGTCAGGTAGTGATCATGTGCTGGCAGCCCCATATCATATCTCACAGTGAGCTGCTCATATTTCTCCCCTTCTGACTTCCCCCTTTCCTGAATACAGCAGTACCTTTCAGGAGTGGCCTTCTCAGTCCCTCTCTGGTATTCATTCTTCACTCCTTCTCCCCACACCAAAAAATGGTGAGCTCATCACCCTTCTGCATCATGAATGCAGGTAGTACAGTCCCCGGGTTTTTTGACATATCAAAAATAAATAATTTTTCCAGTAAGTTAGGTTGATAGCAGCAGAGAACAAGGGGAGTGATGGGCTTTCCTATCTAAAAGATCTAGGCTACCTTTGATTAGGCACTATTAAATGACAGGGTGTGCATCATTGCACATTATTTAATAGTGTCATAATCATAGGTGACTTAGATCTTTTATGGGTAGGAAAGCCTATTTTTCCCCTTGTGCCCTACTGCTATCAGCCTGGCTTACCAGAAGATCACGTTTATTATTAATATGTCAAAATAACACAGGAAACTACACTAACTGCATTCATGATGTAGAAGGGTAGTGAACTCACCAGTTTTTGGTGTAGGGAGCAGGTGAGAAGAATTAATGCCAGAGAGGGACTGAAGAGGCCATTCCAGCAGGGTACAGCTATATTCAGGTTAAGGGAAGACAGGAAGGGGGAGTTGAGCAGATCATTGAGAGATCAGAGATGTGAGACTGCCAGCACCATGATCACTACCTGACTGTGGATGAGAGCAGCCAGCAATGACAAATACTCAGAGTGGCATGGCTGCACCTAAACTGTTACTTAAATTCAGTGTAGAGAGATTACTCTTGGGCTGGGGGGGATGTTGGCATTTATTAGGACAGTATCAAGGGAGCTGTGTATAGCTCATTCAAGATTCGAAAGGGTGGTAACCTGCCAACTTGCATTGTGGAGTAGGACACAGTAAAGTACTGGAGAAGAATTTCCAGGAAATGTCCTGTGGGGTTCTGCAGATCACAGGTAAAGGAGTAGACCGATACTGGAAGTCGGGTAGATTTGCTCAATGCATTAGTATGCCTCTCCTGCTAATAATATTGTTATCCATAGTAAGTGCAGCCCTCATGAGGTCATGAACAGCAGTTTTTCTGGTGGGTCCTGATGCTTATTGATTGGCCCTCCAGGAAGACCTAGTTGTTGGTTAAAGAGGCAGGAAAAAAACACAACAGGGGGCTGTACATACTGCCATCACTGTGCAGAAGGGCGGCGAGCCGCTCAATGTTTGCTGTGGAAGCAGGAGTCAAACATTGAGAAAGTTGATTGGAGAGTGATTTGGGAGGCATTTTTTAACAGTGCCAGCTGATGAAGCGTATCAGTATAGGTGTGCACAACTCTCTGAGGTACAAGATTACAATCTGAGGTGTGACAATTCTCTTCATGAGACTGCAAGCTCATATGTGTCTCCAGGCAGTACTAAGGACAGAGTATGGATGGTGGGGTGTTCAACAGAAGGCAGGCTAGGTGCAGCAGGTTCACGTGGAAAAAGTCTACAAGAGAAGCTTATTTGTGGATTACCAAGAAAGCATGAGCTTTGGAATTGGACCAGACCAGTACTTCGCTACAAATTTCAGGGCATCACATAACCACTAGATCATCAGGTATTTGAAGTGTTGTACTGTACTGTGGTTTGCCAAAGAGAAAGTCAGCTGGATTACACAACATTTTCAGCAAGTTAAAGTAAACAAAATGAACAAAACCATAGCCTAACATGTGTACTGATCAAAATAAGCCACGTGTTAACACATGGTGTTGATCATTCTGGTGAAACAGTTCAAAACAGAGTGGGAACTAGTTAGCACTATAGGGAGCCATGTGGGTCTCTGCCTCTGGCTCCAATGATGTCATCATGACTCATCACTTAACATACTTGGCAGACATTTTATGAAGCAAACAAGGCTGTTTTTCTGAAAGTGAAAGGCTGATGTTTACATTTTTCAAAAGCTGTGAAACTGCATTTATGTTATTTACATGAATGTAGTTTTAGCATAAATGTAAACAGCAGCCTTTCTTTTACCTCTCTATAAAGCCAGATTCTGGAGTGTGCAGTTTTAAAAAATCTTTGTTTAGGTACGCTTTAAAGTAATTAGCACAACTCTGGTATTGAAGATCCTTACCTTGGCAGTCTAGCAGACACCATTCCCTCATTCAATCTCTGCTGGTATTGTGGAACTGTACTAAACAGAAACATAGATGTTGGTGGCAGATAAGGACCGCTTGGCCCACCCAGTCTACTCATGTTTCTCTACCTACAGTATCACCTCAGACCTTAATCAGTCTCTGGCTCTTTCTCCCCACCTCTTTCCACCAAGACACCCTTATACCCATCCCATCCCATTCATTCTTGAAAACCCCCAACTATCTTCACCCCCACCAGTTCCACTTGAAGGCTGTTCCAGTACTTCCTCACATTTCTCCTGTATCTACCCCCATCCAGCTTCATAGCATGTCCCCTTGTTCTTGAGCTCCTTTTTTCTGTAAAATACTTCCCTTCTGTACTGTATTTACCTCTGTGAAGTATTTAATGGTATCTACCATATCCTCCATCTCCCTCCTCTCTTCCAGAGTGTACATATTCAGGTCCTTTAGTCTCTCTTCAGAGAGCATTTGATGCAGACCCTACACCATTTTAGTTGTCCTCCTCTGGACTGCCTCCACTCTGTCTATGCCCTTCGGGAGATGTGGTCTCTAGAACTGTACACAGTTCTCAAGGTGGGTCTTACCAGTGATCCATACAGGGGCAACACCACCACCCTTTTTTGGCAGGTGATACCCCTCCCTATGCACCCCAACATCGTGCTAGCCCTGCCAACTGCCTTGTCACACTACCTGGACACCTTTAGGTCATCTGATATGATTTTCCCCCAGGTCTCTTTCTTGCTTAGTTGTCATCAATACCACTCTGCCTATTTTGTACTCTGCCCCAGATTTCGGTGCCCAAGTGCATTATTTTGCAGTTTTTCACATTGAAACCCAGCTGCCATACCCTTGACCACTCCTGGAGTTTACTCAAGTCCCTGCTTATCCTTTTCACCCCCCCCCGTAGTGTCCACCCTTCTTGCAGATCTTGGTGTAATTTGTAAAGAGTCAGACCTTCTCTTCTAGCTCCTCTGAAATGCCGCTTATAATGACATTAAAGGGGACCAGTCCTAGCACTGATTCCTGAGTTACCCTGCTGCTCACCCTCCCTTCCTTGGGATGAACTCCATTTACCACAACCCACTGCCACCTATGCTCTAACTAATTTCTTAACCAGTTTACCATTTTTGGTTCCACTCCTAAGCTACTCAGTTTGCTTACTAGTCTCCTGTGTAGAACAGTGTCAAAAGCCTTACTGAAATCCTGGTAGGCTACATCCACTACTCCACGCTGATCTAATTTCTTGGTCACCCAGTCAAGGAAATCTATTAGGTTCATTTGACGTTACCTATGACCCGTGAATCCATGCTGCCATTCATATTGTAATCTGTTGGATTCAAGATATTCCACAATCCTTTCCTTCATCAGTGTTTCCATTAACTTTCCTACCATCAATGTCAGGTTGACTGGCCTATAATTACTAGCCTCCTCCCTGCTACTACTTTTGTGATATATAGGACTACATTTGCCCATCTCCAGTCTAACCACTTCTGTTTCCAGTGAGCCATTAAATAGGACTGTCAGAGGTACAGTCAGTACCTCCCTGAGCTCCCTCAACACCCATGGATGCACCCCATCTAGTCTCATTGCTTTGTCCACTTTCAGATTAGTGAGTCCCTTCAGGACTCTGAAAAAGGATTAGTGTCTACCTCTCCACCTTCAAAGCTCCTGTTACTTTTTGCTGTCCCTCCCCTTCCCCTTCTTCTATGAACACTGAGAAGTATCAGTTTAAGATTTCTGCCTTTTCCTGGTCCCTCTCTGCACAGTCCCCTCTTACCTATTTAACTTTACAATCCCTTCGTTGGTCTCCCTTTTTTTGCATACATACCCATAAAATGTCTTGTCCCCCTTTTGTTACTGTCTGGGCTATTCTCTCTTCAATTTTCACCTTTACGCTCCTTATTGCTTTCCCTGCTTCCCCCTGTTTTCTCTGATGACCCTACCTATCCTCCTCCCTCTTCATCTCCTTGTACCTTCTGAATACAGTCCTTTTAGCCTTTACCTTTTCTACCACCTCCTTTGAGAACTATAGTGGTCTCATTTTCCTCTTGCTTTTGCTCACTTTCTTGATGCAGTTTTGTTGTCTTCACTCTACCCTCTTTTAGTTTTACCCAGTTTCTCCACCTCCCAGGTCATCCCCTAGCCAGGTTATATAGAAACATACATAGAAACATAGAATTTGACAGCAGATAAGGACCGCTTGGCCCACCCAGTCTGCCCATTTCCCTACCTAATGGATAAGCTGCAGATCCTAGTTAACGAGCAGCCTACTTCTTCCTACCCCAACCCCCTAGAATTGCCTTATGACTGTCCCATGCATGCTTGAATTCCACCACTGTTTTTGACTCCACAACCTCCTCCGGAAGGCCGTTCCATGCATCCACAACCCTCTCTGTGAAAAAATACTTCCGTAAATTACCTCTGAGCCGCCCCTTCTATCTTCAAATTGTGCCCCCTTGTTCTTGCACACCTCTTTTTTTGAAAGATGCTACCCTCTTGGACTTTGTTGATTCCCTTGAGGTACTTGAAAGTTTCTATCATGTCCCCCCTCTCCCTCCTTTCCTCGAGGCTATACATATTAAGCTCCTAAAGTCTCTCTTCATATGTCTTCCAGTGCAGCCCCTGCCATTTTAGTTGCCCTCCTCTGGGCAGCTTCCATTCTGTCTATGTCTTTGCGAGTGGGTCTAGAACTGCATGCAGTACTCCAGATGAGGTCTCACCAGCTGTCTGTACAGAGGGATAATAACTTTCTGTTTTCTACTGGTGATGCCTCTCCCTATGCATCCCAGTATCCCCCTAGCCCTCCTTGCTGCCCTCTCACATTGCGTGCCCACCTTTAGGTCATCTGATATGACTACCCCCAGGTCCCTTTCCATTTTTGTTGTTGTTAGTATCTCACCCCCCATTGTGTACTCTTCCCCTGGGTTTTTGTTTCCCAGGTGCATTACCTTGCACTTCTTAGCATTGAATCTAAGCTGCCATACATTTGACCATCCCTCTAACCTTGCCAAGTCCCTTCTCATCCTTTCCACCCCACCTTGTGCATCAACTCTGTTGCAGATCTTTGTGTCATCTGCAAGAGACATACTTTCCTTCAGTCCCTCTGCAATGTTGCTTATAAAGACATTGAAGGCCGATCTAATACTGAACCCTCACGGTACCCACTAGTAACCCCTTTCTTCAGAGTGGACTCCATTTACTATTACTCTTTGTGTCCTATTCTCAGCCAATTCTTTACCAGGCTGTCATCTTGGGACCACTCCCAGGCTGGCTAACTTGTATATTAATCTTTTGTGTGGGACTGTGTCAAATGCCTTGCTAAAGTCTAGGTAGGCCATGTCACAGCCCCTCCTGATCTACTACTTTGGTCACCCAGTCAAATAAATCTATCAGATTTGTCTGGCATGACCTTCCGCTGTGAATCCATGCTGCCTTGGGTCCTGTGCCCTCTGGCCTCTAGATACTCGACAATTCTTTCTTTCAAAGTGATTCCATCATTTTCCTACCACTGAGGTTAAACTAACAGGTCTGTAGTTTTCCTGCTTCTGCCTTGCTCCCACTTTTGTGAAGGGAATCACATCTGCCCTCCTCCAGTCCTCAGGTACCACCCCATCCTCCCATGATTTGTTAAAGAGGGTAGTCAGTGGTGTCACTAGTTCTACCTTAGTTCTTTTAAATTCTGGGATGAATCCCATCAGGCCCCATTGCTTTGTCCACCTTCAGTTTTAAGAGTTCTTTCAGAACCCTTTCTTCTGTAAATGGGCTGGTATCAACTTCTGTATCCAGAGTGTTTCTACTGTTTGTTTAGGTACCTCCCCTCTTCCTTTGTAAATACTGAGCAAAATATTTGTTTAGTATCTCTGCCTTTTCAAAGTCACCCTCTGCCCACCCTCCCTCCCCTTTATTAAGCCTCACTATCCTTCCTTGGTCTTCCTTCGCTCCTGATGTACCTATAAAAGGTTTTATCCTCCTTCTTAACTGAGTTGGCTATCTTTTCCTCGGTTTTGGCCTTTGCTGTTCTGACTGCCTTCCCAGCTTCCTTTTGCTTTAACTGATACAGTTCTCTGTCCTGCTCCTTCTGTGATTCCTTGTACTTCCTGAATGCTTTCTTTTTCTCTTGAACCTTCACTGCCACTTCCTTTGAGAACCATAGTGGTTTCTTACATCATTTCGTTTTGTTTATTTGCTTCACACAAAGGCTTGTTACCTCTGTGATGGCAGTTTTTATTATTCCCCATTGTTCTTCCACCCCTCCTTCCTGCCCATTTGCTAGTGCATTCCTTAGGCACTCACCCATTTTGGCAAAGTCAGCCCTCCTAAAGTCCAGTACTTTTGCCTTTGTATGGCTTGACTCTATTGCTGTGTTTATTGTGAACCATACTGTTCGATGGTCGCTGGTTCCCAGATGGCTACCCACTTCTACATCTGTGATCCTCTCTTCATCTCCATTTGAGAGAACCAGGTCTAAGATTGCTCCCTCTCAAGTGGGCTCCAATACTAGTTGTCTAAGGCATGCCCCATAAGGTATCTAGAATAACCCCACTCTTCGAAGTGGCTGCTGCAACTGCACTCCAGTTAACATCTGGCATATTCAGATCACCCATCAGCAATATCTCCCCTTTTTCTGCCATTCTAAGTATACTTTCTATCATTTTCTTGTCCATTTCCTCCCCCTGAGAAGGGGGTCTGTATACAACCCCAGTGCGGATTGTGGTGCCATTGGCGGTCTCCAAATGTACCCACAGTGCTTCTTCTCTTCCCTGTTTTCCCTTTTGTTCTGTTGCTTTGATTCATTCCCTTATGTAAAAGCTACTCCTCCTCCTCCTCTTTTACCCTCCTGTCCCTCCTGTAGATAGTGTATCCTGGTATGTTTACATCCCAGTCATGGTTTTGTGTGTACCATGTTTCTGTGACTGCCACTATATCCAGATGTTCCTCCTCCATCAAGGCCACTAATTCAGGAAGCTTGTTACTCAGACTACGGGCATTGGTACTCATTGCTCTCCATTTTTTGATGGCTTTACCTTCTGTTGCAGCATGTTTTACTCTCCACAAGAGTGGTAGCAGGGAGGAGGCGGGGAACTACAGACCAGTCAGTCTTACCTCAGTAGTGGGCAAGATTATGGAGGCACTCCTTAAGGAAAGGATAGTGCAACACCTGGAATCCATAGGGGCACAGGATCCAAGACAGCATGGGTTTACAAAAGGAAGGTCCTGTCAAACTAATCTCATAGATTTCTTTGACTGGGTAACCAGAGTGGTGGACCAAGGGAGCAGTTGATGTCGCCTACCTTGACTTCAGCAAAGCTTTTGACACTGTTCCACATAGAAGATTGATAAATAAGCTAGGTAGGCTCAGGGTGGGTCAAGTTGGTCAACTGGGTGGCAAACTGGTTGACTGGCAGAAAACAGAGTGGTGGTAAATGGTATACAGTCAGAAGAGATGCAAGTCACAAGTGGGGTACCTCAGGGGATCAGTCCTGGGGCCAGTCCTATTCAACATCTTCATTAGTGACCTCGCAGATGGACTGAGGTAAGGCTTGTCTGTTTGCAGATGACACCAAGATCTGCAACAGAGTAGATGATCCAGATGGGGTGGGCAGAATGAGAAGAGATCTGGATAAACTAGCAGAATGGTCAGAAGAGTGGCAGCTGGGATTTAATGCAAAAGTGCAAAATCATGCACATAGGAAGAGAAACCCTGAAGCCACTTATAGGCTGGGAGGGAGTTGCTAGCAGTCACAAAGGAAGAAAGAGACTTAGGCATCATCATCACTGATGACCTAAAATCATCCAAGCAGACCTCTAAAGCAGTAGGTAAGGCTAGGGGGTGTTATGGTGTATTAGTAGGGGTATCACAAGTCTATAAGGAGGTAATAATCCCTCTGTACAAGACATTGGTTAGGCCCCATCTGGAGTACTACGTGCAGTATTGGAGCCACACCTTCACAAGGACATTAACCAAATTGAGGCAGTCCAGAGAAGGGCAGCCAAAATGGTGCAGGGACTGCATCAGAAGACATATGAGGACAGATTAACAGAGCTCAATATGTATACCCTTGAGCAAAGGAGGAGAGAGGTGATATGATCGAGACATTTAAACACCTTAAGGGCATAAACAAGGTGAAAGAGTCTAACATGTTTAAATATAAGAAAATAGCAGGACAAGAGGACACAGCATGAAAGTTGAGAGGGAGGCCGATTAAGGGGAATGTGAGAAATTCTTTTCACAGAAAGGGTGGTAGATGCATGGAATGGCTTACCACAAGAAGTGGTGGCTATGAATACAGTGCAGGGCTTCAAACAGGCATGGGATAGGCATAAGGGCAATACAAATGACTATGAATAGATAGGTCACTGACAGAGCAAAGGCCGATGGCACATTTATAAGGTAGAAAAAGAAATGGGCAGACTGGATGGACCTTGCGGTCCTTATCTGCCGTCAACTTCTATGTTTCTATGTTTCTATCCCCCACTGACCTTTCTACCTTGGTCTTTTTCTCATTTAGTACCCTGTTTTGTAGGGAGAGGCTGGGATTTTCCTGCTAATTATTAATGCCTCCCCCTTGACTAGTTTAAAAGCTTGCCAATGAAGCATTTAAACTGATTGCTCAAAAGACTTGTTCCCTTCCTGGACAGATGCAGACCATCCTGCCATTATAGGCTGGTGTCCTTCCAGGTGGAACCCCAGTCCCCAATGAAGCCAAACCCCTGTGCTCCACACCATTTTTTCAACCATTCATTAAACTGCATGGTGCAAAGTACCATCACCTCGCTCATGCCATTGACAGGCAGCACCTCTGAGAAGGATACTGTGTGTGCTACTTGTCTTAGGCCCCTCCCCAATTCTACAAAGTCCTTCTGCACTGCTCTAATCTCATGTTGAGCCAAGTCATTTGTCCCTAGATGGACAATGACATCCAGCTCAGACTCCCGTGCAGCTGTTCTCGTGATCCTGAGGATGGCTTCCTGTACCTCAAGCCATGGCACCAGGCAGGCACCTTACTTCAGTTTTCCCTGCTCCCCAGTTCTATCCCTAATAGTGGAGTCCCCACCAGGGCTGCTTCCTTTCCTTGTGGTGTCCTCTGCCTCTTTCCTGTGGGCCTCCCTTGTGACAGTTTTCCTCAGCCTCCTTAGTCTCCTCTTGGGTGCATCCATAGGGGAGCTATGCTTCCCCAGAATGGTGTATGGATTGTGGAGTGGAACAACTGACTGGGTGTGCCTCTGTTTCACCATCCTCACCTTCCCTGAGCCCACTGTGGTCCAACTGCTGTGCTTTCTTTGCAACCTCTGAGGTAGTGGTGGTGGCTCTGGTGCTCCCTGGATGGGGAAGGTACCCTTCCTACTGTCCAGAGTGGCCTGGGGAAGGTTCCCTTACTACTGTCCAGTGTGGCCTGAAGACGGGCAACTTCCTCCCTCAGGGCAGAGAGTTGTCTGCAAATAGGGCAACATCTCAGCCTCCAGAAAGACTCCCAGAAGACTGCTGCCCCACAGCCATTACATTGCACTACTCCCCACATTTTATCTACTTTTTTGGGTGTGTGAGTGTGTGTGTGTGTGATTGATTTGTTATATAGAAATATATATATATATTATACAATGTGTATGCTTATATTGTCAGTGCAGTGTGCTAGAGAGGATATGACAGTGATATGCACCCTGCACTCTTGAGGAATGATGTCAGAACCCCAGGTATAAAGGAACTATTTCCAGGATGGGTGGGGTGAGGGGTGGGAAGCGTTGCGGCCTAAACTGTGCCCTCACAAAACAATCAGCTAAGAGCTCTGACCCACCGCTATGATGAGTGCCTTCCTGTCAGCAAGATGCCCTACACAACAATTTGACAGAGAAAATACCCTGCTAATCAAACAGAGAAAAATCCAGACATCCAAGTCAGACACAGGTAAATCTCCCCAGCCCCAAAACAGCCTGGTGGTTTGTGCCCTGAAAGCAGTCAGCCCCAAAATAAGTCAGCTGTGCTTTAAACTCTTCCTGCACTGAAAATCTTAAGGATTGTAACAAACGTAAAACTAGATCCACCTCCCTCTGTTGCTTGAAAGACTGTCTTTTCCTGATAATTCTAAGTTCCTTGTTTCATCTTTCAGTTAGAAGTAGCCTCCACCTGCAGAATATCTGCTACAAACCAAAGACAATTGTAAGGTTCACCTCCCTCTGTTGTGAGCACAACTCGCTTTCTTGCAAATCCTATGTTCAGTATTGCAGCTTCCAGCCAGAGTTTCAGTTGAAGAATATTAGCTGTTCCCTGAGGCATTCACCCACCTTTATAAAATATGCTCTCCTGACATCTAGGCCACTCCCTGAGTGGTTTGATTCTGCAGCCATCCTTATATTGAACCACACTGTACAATGATCAGTGGTCCCCAGGTGGTCTCCCACCTTGATGTCTGCAACACTGTACATGTTAGTGAGTCCCAGGTCCAGTACGGTTCCATCAAATGTGGGTTCACTGTCTAGTTGCCTGAGGAATACCCCCTGCAGGAAGTCTGGGATGCCCCTTCTTCTAATTAAAGCTGCTGCTGGGAGACTCCCATCTACATCTGGCAGACTGAAGTCCCCCACCAGCAGCACCTCCCCTTTTCTGCCAGTTTGCCAATGGCTTCCTCCAGTATCTTATCCAATGCCTCCCTCTCTGCCAGAGGTCTGTAGATCACACTGGTGTGAACAGTGAATCTGTTCCCCATCTCCAGTGTGATCCACAGTACCTCTGCCCCCCATATTCTCTGTATCTCCATCACTTGTATGCTTTGCCTTACATAAAGCACCACAACACCTCCTTTCCTTCCAACACCTCTGTTCTTAATTCCCTTGCTTAAAAACCTATAGAACCTCCTCCCTTACAGTAACTATACCCTAAGATGCACAAAATAAGTGATTTCATACATTTTATTGGACCAACATTGATTTACAGAAAAAAAGTTAAGCTTTTGAACCTACAGAGTTCTTCATCAGAAAGGGAATGGCAGGTTCTCTTAAAAAGAACTCACTTTAATTTCACACATGAATGATACAGATTAGAGAGTAGTTAGCTTGGAAGCACAACTAGGGATAAGAAAATCTTGAAAATCTAGTAGTGTGAAGGTCAAATGTTCCAAAAGGAATGTTATGTATATGTACGAGATCTATAAATTATCTAATGTTTAAGTCTTACTAAAGACTAAAGAGAAACTGGAGATGGTATGCGTGTGTGTGTGTCTGTGTACAAGAACTTGATGCATAAAATAAGCCTTCATGTGCTATTTACCACATATTTTCAATGCTGGCACTGTGTAAACATGTTTCTGTCTTTAACTGTATGTTAATTTGTCAATATTATTTGTGAATATGTAAGCTTGCACTGTTTAAACATGTTCTGTCTGTAACTTTGTGTTCTTTGTCAATATTGTTTGTGAAGATTCAAACTGTAACCAGAAAGAGGGCTAACTAGTAATAGGACTTTGTTGCCCTAATGGTGTCAAGGTACCAACATATGCCTTTATAAAAACAACATTTTCTGCTACTAAATAAATACAGGGGAATTATACATGTGCATCTCAAAATGTCGTTTATTACATCCAATGCAAGAAATGTCCACATACAGGCTATGTGGGGGAGACCAGACAACCTCTTCAAACCCTTTTGAACTCACACAGACAAGATAGTAAAATGAAGAAGACTGAAAAACCAGTAGGACAACATTTCTCTCAGTCCAATCATTCTATCTCTGACCTCTCTGTCCTGGCTTTCAAAGGACATTTCAAAAATGGTTCCGACCTCCAAACATGCCAGCATTATGGCACCAAGCCATTAGGGTGCCAATCAGCAATGTCCCCAACCACTGTTTTTGCAGAGGGGCTGTACCCCCCCACACTACCCCTAACTTTAGATTCCAACTCCAGGAGGGTGCAGACCTCAGGGAGGGGGCAGCGAATCCCAGATTTGGCACCCTGATGGCTCAGCTTCTAACCCCAGCACCCTGAGTGTCAGCAGTGTTCCAAAATACATAAAAGATGCAAGCTTTTGAGATCAAACTTATTTTTCTTTTGAATATGATGGATGATGGCATGAATCAGTAAACTAGTTTTATGACCCATGGCACTATTTGAAATGCTCCTGTTTTTCCTGTTTCCAGTACAACACATGGACAGATATTTGTTTTACATGTTTCTAATATGCTTATATATAAAATGGTTCTACTTAATCTATATCATTGTGTATTTATAGGTTTGTTTTTAACTTGTGGGTGGTTATTCGCTAGGTTTTTAATTTACACACTCAGAACTGCTATTTAGTAGTAGAACATTTTGTTTTTATACAGGCATATGTTAGTACATTGACACCATTAGGGCAACAAAGTCCTGTTTACTAAGTGGCTCTGTTTCAGGTTACAATTTGAATGTTCACAAATAACATTTACAAATGAACACAAAGTTACAGAGAGAATGCTTCAACAGTGCAAGCTTACATATTCACAAATAATATTGACAAGCAAACACATATGTTAAAGTGTCAGCATTGAAAATATGTGGTAAATAACATGTGAAGGCTCATTTTATGCAATTGTAATGTGTCTCTCACACACACACACACACACACACACACACACACACACACACACACACACACACAGGCATACCATCTCCAGTTTCTCTGTAGTCTTTAGCAAGACTTTAACATTAGATAATTTATAGACCTCGTACATCTATATAACATTCCTTTTGAGACATTTGACCTTCACACTACTAGATTTTCTAGGAGATTTTCTTACCTCCAGTTGTGTTTCCCAGCTAATTACTCTCTAATCTGTAACATTTATGTGCAGATTGAAAGTAGAATTATTTTAAGAGAACCTGCCATTCCCTTTCTGGTGATGAATTCTATAGGTTTGAAAGTTTAAATTTTTTTCTGTAAACCTCTCTTGGTCCAATAAAAGGTATCAAATCACCAATTTTGTGGATCTTATTGTACAAAGACCAATATGGCAACAGACAATTTTTTGAGTAACTAAACCTAGTCAGAATTGTGGAACTGTACTAAAGCCCTTCTCTGGCAGCCTACTAACCCCCCTTACTTCACCTGATCCGTGTCAGTATAGTGAACATGCAGAAAATGTCTTCCTTGGTAGTCTAGTGGACCCCCTCCCTCACCCATTCTGGTACTGTGGAAATGTACTCAAACTGTCCCTGATAGTCTAGTGTTACCTCTGATAGATCACTGGTGAATCAAAGCTCCCCTCCCTAGCCCACCCACTGATCACCTTCTCCTCCTATCAGACCCTGACTTACCCATCTTCCCATACATGAGGTGGGTCACCAGATGGTGACTGGCACAGACACTCCACTCACCACCTTAGTTGACTGCTGTCTGACTGACAGGAAGTGAATACACAAGCACTGTAGACTAGCTGTTTCCACAGTTTGCACATGCTTACTCTTTGTCAGTCAGATGGCAGCTAGCTGTGGTAATTAGAGCAGGTTCTGTGCCAATCAACATGTGAGGACCTGATGGTGGCTCAGCTAGGTTGGGTGGGTGATTTATGGTGCTGAAGGGTGGTGAGGATGGTGAGTGCTCAATGGGTGGGCTGGGGAGAGGGGCTTTGACAGTAAATGGGTGGGTGTTGTACCACTAAACTACCAGGCATAGGCTTCAATACATTTCCACAGTACTATTTATTTATTGATTGATTGATTTGAAAATTATTAACCCAGAAAGGCGTACTAAGCCAACGCTCATTTCCAAGTGCAACCTGGGGGATGGGGGGAGTACAATATACAATGTGTACAACATCTTTGAATTGGTACAAAATAAAGTGCAAAAAGTGTACCAATTAACATGGTACAAGTACAGTAATAATAAAAAGAGCTAACAATGCTGCAATGAGCAGCTTTGATATGCAAATAAAGTGACCAGAGCACATAGAAACAAACATTTGTCAATGACGAATGTTCAGCACTTGCATTGCTGTTGTTCCAGCTCTTGCTTGTACATATTTGTACTATACATTTACCCAGGATAGACTAAATGAGGTACAGCATCTCATTTTCAGTGGTGTCCTGCTTTTACACATTTTTAGATTGTATTTCCCCAGGATAGGTCAGCTGAGAAGCAATATGTCATTTTAAGTGGGCTCCCACATTTTGACCCCAAATTTACAACAGTCTTTTTATGACCTGACATTATGACCAAGCCAGGTAGAATTTTTTAATTCCCATCTGAAAGGTATAACTTGGTATAATTGAACAGAAGAAGGCATAAGCCCATTGGGGCTGTTCCCCACACAGTGTGGGACATTATTAATAATTTTCCCTGATCCAAGTGACCAAAGTATTTTTAAAGCTAATGATATTTTCTGTTTTAATCAAATCCTGAGGTAGAGTATTCCATATTCTGGGAGTCCTAATAGTAAAGAAGTTTAGTGTGCTACTCCTGGTTAAACAACTAAATAAAAAATAAATAAATAAGAAGTTACCCCTTTTGTTGGTTTCATAAGACTTCACCTTGAGTTGTTTGTTATGTAACCTCGGAACTAATCTTCTATTAGAATATGATAGTCCACATTGTTTCATAAGGTCAGGTGGTTGGAGTAAATTGTAGACTAGAAGCATGTCCCCTCTTATTCTTCTGTTTTGAAGTGAGAAGAGTCTAGTGGCCTTAAGTCTTGAAGGGTAGTCAAGACATGCCAATCTGGGCACCATTTTAGTAACTATCCTCTGGACCTGTTCCAACTGAGCCATATCACTTTTAAGGCCCGGATTCCAAAAGGGGGACCCATAATCTAGGTAGGGTCTAATATAGGCCCTATAAAGTGGTATGAGGCATTGTTCAGAATGATTTATAAATGTTCGCATGATTTGCCTCAGGAGACCATTTGCCATATTGGAGGATTTAGTACAGTGATCCCTTGGTGTAAGTTTATTATTGACAAGTATACCCAAATCTTTCTCACATTTAGATGTTTTAAGTGGCAAATTATTAAGATGATATACACTACTTGGGTTATTTTTACCAAACTGGATGACTACACACTTATCCTGATTAAAGTGCATATCATTATGTTTAGCCCAATGTTCAATTTTTTCCAAGTCAGCTACCAATGATGCTACATTATCACTAGTATTAACCCTTCCTCCTAATTTTGTGTCATCAGCAGATTTTGACATGTAGTTGATAGGACCAGGCTGTAAGTCACATATAAAAAGATTAAATAATGTGGGTCCTAGAACTGAACCCTGGGGGACTCCACTCGACATTGTACCCCAGTCAGACAGTACATCATTAATTCTAACTCTTTGAGTTCTGTTGGTGATTTTGAAGTGTGACTGTGAAACAAGCTTTGGAGTGGATTTGGAAAATGACACCTGTCATGCTCAAGAGGTTGGGTAAAACAAGGGATATGTTGAACATTAGGGGACAAAATTTGCAAAAAAATCATGTTATGAGTAAACACTGAAACAATTCAGCATTTCAGCATTTCTTCATAACTTAGTTTTTTTTACATTTTTGCCTCAAATTTTCAACATAGTCTTTTTATGACCACTCCTTCTGAACATGACTGGTGTCATTTATAAAACAGCGGCTGAAACATCATTTCTCCCTACAAGTATGAAAACACATTTTGGTCAGGATTTGAAAAATGGCATGTTCATAAAGATACGGCACAGAAATCGAGAAGATCTGTGGTATACAAAACATGGAATAAAAAAAAGCGCTATAAGCAGACAAAAAAAAATTCTGCTCCAAAGTCAACTTGCTAAATAAAACTAGTATTTATAAGTGGGCTGCTGGCATAGTGACTAGCAAGGGGAGTTTATTGCCTGTCACTAGCCAGCAGCCAACTAATAAACACTAGTTTTATTTAGCAACTTGACTTTTGAGTGTGGTATTTTTTTTGTTTTTTATTTGAAAAATGACAGTTGTCATGTTCATGAGGTGGTGGAAAAGAATGGCTATGTTGAAAATTTGGGACCAAAATATTGAAAATTACCAAAATTATGAGTGTGCATTGAAAAATGTCAGTGTATGTGCATAACGTTATGGTTTTTTTAATATTTTTTCCCAAATTTTTAACATAGCCTTCTTAAGACCCCACCTCACAAACAAGGGTGGAGTAAATTTTGAAATCCTGCCTGAAAGGTAATTTCATACCACAAGTGCGAAAACATATTTTGGCCAGGATTTCCAAAATGACAGTTGTCATGTCCATGAGGTGGTGTAAAAAAATGGCTATGTTGAAAACTTGGGGTCAAAATACTGAAATTACCAAAGTTACAAGTGTGCATTGAAAGCTTTTGATATAGGCTCATAACTTTGTTGTGTTGCAATATTTTTGCCCCAAATTTTCAACGTAGCTTTCTTATGACCCAAACTCATGAACTAGGGTGGAGAAAATTTTCAGATTCTCCCCTAAAGGTGATTTCACACAGTGTCTGCAAAATCACCTTTCAGGATGGATTTGCATAATTACACCATTTTTTCATGCGGTGGCATCCCAAAAAGGCCATGTTGAAAATTTGGAGAAAAATACTCAAAAATGATAAATTTATGAGGACAAGTTCAAAATCCATTGAAATACACTGTACTACATATCTGATTTCCTTAGTTCCTAGTCTGGCTTTGAAGAGCGAAGACATGTCTCCGGTCCAGAAAAATTTAAGGCACTGAACCTCCGGTAGGTAAGTAAGAGGTGGGGGTGTGTGAGTTGGTGGGTGCTGAGTGGGAGGAGGTTAACTGTGGCAGTGTGTTGGTGGTGGCAACAGACATTTATGGATGTTTTTCCTTTTTACAGGGTGTATAAAATAAAAAAAAGACTATGAGGGATGCTTTTCTTTATTTCAGGTACTGACGCTGTGGATTGGGTACCCCAGTGTCAGTGTTATGTTTGGCAGGCACTGAGGGTCGGCTCTTCAGTGTCGCACAGTGACAATGGGTTTGGTGGTGAGTACTAGCTGTCACTAGGGACTGGGCACCCCAGTGTTGGAAAATTAAAAGTAAGGGGTGCGACTGGGGTGATGAGTGCAGAGTGGGAGGGTCAGGTAGGGTGAGGGTAATGGTGGTGGAGTGTCAGTGGCATCAACAGACATTGATAGATAATTTTCTTTTTTACAGGGTGTATAAAAATAAAAAATACTACAAGGGATGGATCTCTTTATTTTAGGTATTGACACAGGGAACTGAACACCCCAGTGTCAGTGTTGTGTTTGGTGGCACCGGAGGTGGGCTTCCTGGTGTCACACAGTGAAAATGGGTGGTGGGTACTAGCCGCCTGGTACTGGAGATTGGGCACCCCTGTGTTAAGAAGGGGGAAGCAATAGGAGGGATACTTGGAAGAGGGTGGGAGGGATTGTTTCTATGATAGCAGGGAGGACCACAGCAGGCTGATCATGATGCTGATCAGGACTGCTTGCTGGGCAGCTTATACAGATCAAAGGAAAGAGCCACCATATAATTTAGGTGGCTCTCTTCTTTGAACTACATGAAGTTTCCACCCATCAAGACCTGAAGACTGTCATGATCAGCCTGGCTGATGATTGGTCTGACACTGTTGAGCCCCTTGAAGACTGCCATGCATTGGACCGACACTGACACACCTCTCAAAACCCACTATTATACCAATATGTTCACCTTGTGTAAGTGTATCGAGAACATAAAAATGTAAGTGCAGCAGCTGCTAGGAGGAGACAAATTCAGGCACAAGTAAAATCTAGGAGGGGGCCCAAGAACAGGGATGGTATGGGCTCAAAAAGGGAAGGATCAGTGAAGTGGATGACAGGAGCAGGTAAGAGCAGGAAGGAGTTTTAGCTGGTGGAGTCAAAAACAGTGGTGGAATTCAAGCATGCATGGGACAGTCATAAGGCAATTCTAGGGGGTGGGGGTAGGAAGAAGTAGGCTGCTGGTTAACTAGGATCTGCAGCTTATCCAGTAGGTAGGGAAATGGGCAGACTGGTTGGGCCAAGCGGTTCTTATCTGCCGTCAAATTCTATGTTTCTATGTACCTAAGAGACAGGGAAAGGGGGAGAGGCAGAGAGAGGAGGGGAGCAGGTTCCAGAGGTAGGAAAGGCAATAGGAGAAGACTGACTGTCTAGTAGAGGAGAGAGGGTGGGGAAGGGAGAAGGTGTGAGGATCCCTGAAGCAGAGAGTGTATGGAGCAGAGGGAGTGGGAAAGAGGAGTGAGAATGGGTATGAGGGTATGGAACCAAACCAATATTTGGAGATGAAGAAGATCCAGTGGGACTGACAACATGATGGTAGGAGAGGAAGGATGGGGGAGTAGAAGGAGCAGTGGTGAGTTCAGGTGTCCAGTCTGGCAAGGGAAGAGGAAAGGACAATGTTGTAGACCACATCTGTGTAGTCAAAGACTGAGATAACCATTTTGGTAACCAGCTCTGGGAGACCTGGGGAGACAAGTGATCTTTGTTACAATAAAAGGCACCAGGTTTGGGGTGGAGCTTGGAGTGGATGGCATCGATGGGAACAGAGAAGTCAAGCCTACTGTCTAGTTACACACCAAGATACTTAAAGGAAGAAACCACTTCAAGAGGGGTGTCATTCTGGGTGGTGAAGATGGGGAAGGGGGGACCTGGCCAGTTTCTGGCTGGTGCCAAATATCATGGACACATTATTCTTTAGTGTTGATCCAGAATTTGGAACCAATACTGGATTGTGTAAGGGAGTGTGGTCCACTAGGTTGCCAGAGAGGGACTCTAGTACAGTTATTCAATACCAACAGGAATCAGGAGAGGGTGGGGGTGTCCACTACACTGCCAGGGAAGGACTTCAGTACAGTTGTACAACACAGACAGGAACTGGATGAAGGACAGGGTCTGATGGACTGCTAAGGATGGCATAGAAAGGTAAGGCTCCAGTGTGGTGGTGGTTAAGGTTCAGGTAACCACCCTCCGAATGCACCAGCATTATGGCACCATGCCATTAGGGTGCCAGTCAGCAATGTCGCTAACCACTGGTTTTGCAGGGGGCTGTGCCCCCCACCCCCTAACTTTAGAAAGGGCAGACCTCGGGAAGGGGGTGGTGAATCCTGGATTTGGTGCCCTGATGGTTCAGTGCCCTAATGCCAGTGCCCTGAGTGCTGAAAGTGAAGGCTCATCACAATGCCTCCTCGCATTTGTGCATGCACACACTGTGGAGAGATGCTAATGGTTAAATGACAGGCAAATGGCCCCTTAACGCCATGCATTCAGTATAGTACATGGTAATTAGCATGCCAAAGTGAAGACACTATCCTGTTCGGGATGTACAATTAAGCTTTGTTTTGTGCAAATGTTGCTGGCAAGGGGCTGTGATATTAATGCACATATACGCTACTGTATGCATGGCACTTGTAACGGTTGGATCCTGACTACATAAAAGACACCCTGCTTCCATATACTCTTGTTCAGCCATGCCATGTGGCAGGTAAGAACCTGCTGTGGTTCCCCATTCCCATTTGAAATCCTTGGGTGAAGGAGTAATTTATGTGGCTAGGCCATGTATGTGGAATGTCTTATCAAATCAGCTTCATCAGATCTCTGTTCAGGTTTTTCAATAGGGCTCTTAACACCCATCTTTCTATCTGCTATCTGACGGCTAATTTTAAAAATATTATGTACGAGAGTGATTTTGCTGTGCTTGTTATTTGGTTTGTTTTGAATGCTTTTATCTGGTTAAATGAAGTCATATTTCATTTCATTTTCATTTTAATTTTTTATCCTTGATACCTTGAGTATCACTGCCCTTTTTCACAAGTGGCAAGTAATACATTTTAACATAATCACACAATACAAAACTATACATACAATAAATAACATGATACACAATAAGGTAAACTGTCCAAAAGCTAGTTTCTTGAACTGGTGGTACAAGAACATGTAATAAAACTTTCCATCCCAGCCCAAAGTTTTGATTCAAAAGTGAACTATGTTAAACAGTTACTGATTATTGTAGGAATGGAACCAAAAACTACAGAAGTTCTAAATGAAAATGATTTCTGACCGAATGTTTTTTTGACTTAGGGAACCATAAAATGAGTCTTATATTAGGACCTTGTCCCAAAGGGGTTAGAAACTTTGGGGAATAGGGACAGAATTGTAGCAGAAAACTGACCTCTAAAGACCTTAAATAACAAGGTACCAAGTTTTATCTTAATTCTGTTTTCAAATGAAGAAAGATTGGAATTTCTCAATAGGTCGCAACCATGTGTCCTGTAGGGAAGTCCTGATACAAATCTTAGTATACTATTATGCGTAACTTTGAGTTTAGAGAGATGTTTTTCATTAGTAGATGAAAGTACCGAAATCAAATACCCCTAGTAAAAAAACATGGGTAAGTTGTGCCCTAGATTAGGGAGTCAAGAACTTCTTAATTCTGTAAAGTCCCCCTAGCCTCTGATGAATAGTTTTTATTAATGCTGAAATATGATTTTCAAAGTTTAATCTGGAGTTCAAAATAACCCCAAATTATCTAAAATGGTCAACTTTCTCCACCATAATGTATCTCCATTAAGGTCAACAATTGAAGGAAAGGCCCTGTCATGTTTCCTAGAGCTGGAAAATACCATATACTTTGTTTTTTTAACATTCAGTATAGACACATAGAAATATAGACTTTGACAGCAGATAAGGAGCGCTTGGCCTACACAGGTCTTCCCATTTCCCTACTTAGAGGATAAGCTGCAAGTCCTATTTAACCAACAGCCTATTTCTTCCTACCCCCACCACAAAAATTGCCTTATTTCTGTCCCATGCATTCTTGAATTCTCCCACAGTTTTAGACCCCACAACCTCCTCAGGAAGACTGTTCCATGTGTCCACCACCCTCTCTGTGAAAAAATACTTCCTCACATTGCCCCTGAGCCGTTTCCCCTCTATCTTCAAATTGTGTCCCCTTGTTCTTGCACATCTCTTTTTCTGAAAGATGCTACCCTCTTGGACTTTGTTGATTCCACTGAGGTACTTAAATGTTTCTGTCAGGTCCCCCCTCTCCTTCCTTTCCTCAAGGGTATACATATTAAGTTCCTTTAGTCTCTCCTCGTATGGCTTCTCTTGCAGACCCAGCACCATTTTAGTTGCCCTCCTCTGAACTGCCTCCATCCTGTCTATGGCCTTGCAGAGGTGGGGTCTCCAGAACTGGACACAATACTCCAGATGGGGTCTCACCAACTGTCTGTACAGGGGGATAACAACTTCCTATTTTCTTCTGGTGATGCCTCTCCCAATACATCCCAGTATCCCCCCAGTCCTCCCTACTGCCTTCTCACATTGCTTGCCAACCTTAAGGTCATCTGATATGATTACCCCCAGGTCCCTTTCCATTTTTGTTGTTGTTACTACCCCATTGTAATCTTCCCTAGGTTTTGTTTCCCAGGTGGATTATTTGCACTTCTTTGCATTGAATCCAAGCTGCCATACTTCTGACCATTCCTCCAACCTTGCCAAGTCCCTTCTCGTCCTTTCCACGCCTCCTTGTTTATCAACCCTGTTGCAGATCTTTGTGTCATCTGCAAAGAGGCATACTTTTCCTTCTTTTCCCTCTGCAATGTCACTTATAAAGACATTAAAAAGGACTGGACCCAGTAATGAACCCTGCAGTACCCCACTTGTAACCCCTCTTTTTTCAGAGTGGGCTCCATTTACAATTACCATTGGCCGAAATATCATTTGTTTAGAAACTAACCAATTATGGAAAGATACAAAAATCACTTTGGACAACATCAACTGCAACTAATGGATCACTGTGATTATAATAAATGACTGCATCATCAGCAAATACAATCATTTGAGACTTAAGGCAGGTTTGAGGGGAAAAATTCATATAGAGTGAAAAAAGAAGAGTACCTAGAATGGAGCACTGGGGGACTCCACTCTTGGTTTTTTTAGGTTTTGCTAATACTCCATCAATGGCAGTTTTGTGAACTCTTTCAGTAAGACAGTTAACAAACCAGTCAGTAACCTTATCAGAAAAATGTATCTCAGAAAGTGAAAAACAAACCAAATCATAATTAACAAGGTTGAAGTCCTTGGTGAGGTTCACAAAAATGGCTGCAAGAGAGTCCCCCTTTTCGAGAGAACTCTAATGCAGGCAGTGAACCCCACCAAGGCTGTCTCAGTAGTATGCTTAGGCTTAACGCCATGTTGAAATTCAGACAGTATATCATATTTAACTAAAAAATCCATAGATTGATCGAGAGCTATTCTCCCTAATATTTTTGACAATGGTAGGAGGAGGGAAATCGGCATTTAATTAGACCGATTATCCCTCCCACCACTCTTTATAAATGGGGTTTACAATGGCTATCTTCCATACCGTAGGAAACTCAGTAGAATAAAGCAAAAATTAAACAAATCAGCTATAGGGTATGCAAGAACATCTATACCATATTTTATGAACCTAAAATCTAGGTCATCATAACCGATTTTTGGTTTGGGATCATTCTTAAGCACATAGTCCCTAACAATAGCAGAGGAAAGTGCTTTAAAGTAAAATTTTGGCCCTGAACTATGTTCGTGGGTATCAGGGCAGCATACATTTTTATTAGATTTACCTAGATATTGGTCTACATCACTGAAAAAATTATTGAATAATTCTGCTAGTTGCAAAGGTTCACTTATTAAATTGTCACCATTCTTAATAATAAATTCAGTTTCTTTATGTCCCTTCCCCAATAAATCATTGAAAAGTTGCTAGGTTTTTATGGGGTTATTAGAATATTTAACCCATTCAGAAAGAAAATAAATATTTTGGATTTGTGAACCTCCGTTTTACATTAATTTCTTAATTGTTTGTAAATTATTGATTTAGAAGGGTCCCGATTTTTTGCATACTCTTTACAAGCTTTATCCTGTAATCTCATCAATTTAAGAAATTCATCATTTACCCACTTATTCTTAGTAGCCCTATATGTAGAGTGCTTTGAGCCCGCATGATATGGCACTATATCAAGTAAAATGTGTTTGCTTACTATCCCAGCCCAATATTCAGACAGCCAGCACAGGATGGGCAGGGTGTGCTCTGAATATTGGCTGCTGGCAGCCAAGTGCTATTTTTTGGATCGCACTGGGTTGGTGTGGCTCAGATGTCTACAACAGAACATGGGGGCTAATGTGTTTTTTTTCTCATTAATTAGTAATTTGATATTATTAATTAAAAACCAAAATGTTCTCACAGGAGACCTTCACAAGTTTTCTAAAAATCTATGTGCTGCACAAATATTTTGAAAAGCTGAATGATGGTTTTTAAAAGTTTCTTGCTGCCTGACAGTTTTCAAACTCTGCATGCCACATGATGGTTTTCAAAATCGATATGCTGCGCAATGGTTTTCAGAAAACATTCACACAGAAATCCTTCATTAAGGTTTTGAAAATCAACCCATTGTGTAACAGTTTTCAAAATCTATGAGCTGCACAACAGTTTTCATGGGTACTATCCAAAAATTCCAGGAAGCTGTTTATGCTGTCACTGTTCTTTCAGCTAGGGGCTGATACTGTATGATATCCCTCTGTCTGCATTATGCAGAGACTTGCAGTGGGTATAGCCCTATAGGGTGGGTCTCTACTCCTAGGCCTTTAGCTCCAATTGGGAGCTAGCATTGCTGGTGGGCGGGGTTTGACTGAAGTACTTCTGTGTGTTAACCTAGCTGTTCTCTGCCGTGATTCTTGAACTGAAGGGTGTCACACTGTGGGCATCAGCATGGGATGGCAGTCAGTAGAAGTCTCTGCACCCATAGAGTGACACTCTTATCTGTTGCATCATATTGCATTGTTATTGTGTAACTACTGTAAGTATATATTGTTCTCCTTGCATTTTGCAGTTTGTATTCTGCTACTGGCTAGGTCTTTTGTGTTTATAATATTAATCTTTTTAGCTAGGCCTCTGCTGCAACTTGCAGGCTTCTGTGACTCTTTTCCCACAACTACTTATTGTGTGTTTTTGGTTTACAATCGCTTGATTTGTTTTCTACTGTTTAACCAAATGTTGAGTGCTATTTTTATCATTCTTGTTTTTGTGTGAGGATATTTACTGTGTTATTTTCTGATCATCATCTGCTTGCAATATGGTAGTGTGTTGTTAAATTTGCATACACCAACGTCCTTCTAGTATTAGTGTTCCTATTTTACTTTTTTGTTGCTTTTGCCTCATGACTGGTGAGTCCATTCTCTCTGAGCATGGCTCAGTTGGTAGCACATCCACCTCTGGACCAGAAGGTTGTGGGTTCTCATCCCACACCGTTATTGGACTTGCACCTAAAAATCGCTGGCATCCGAGTGCAGTATTGGGGGGTACTGTATTGCTGGGGCGTGCCGTCCTTTGGATGAGACGTTAAACTGAGATCCCTTCTACCCATCCTGGTGCTATCCTGATGGGTGTCCAGGTGGAAGTAAAAGAACTCAGGGCACTCTTTGCAAAGAGTAGGGGACATTCCCAGAGTCCTGGCCAACATTCCCCTTCCCATAAAACTGGTTCATGCAATTATCCAGGCTGTGTGTGTGTGGGTGATGATGTGCAATATGGCTGCCACTACACATTCAGTCACTTCACTACCAGCCTAGCATTGCTTGTAAAGTGCTTTGGGATACACTGTGTATGAAAAGCGCTATATAAATGCTGATTCTTCTTTTTCTTCTTAATCTTTTTATTTATTTTATTTTTGTTTTGTCTGTCTCCCTGAGTCAAGCTATCATCCCTTTACAGTCTTATCTGTTAAGACTGCTTCCCTGTTACCTCCCCATCTAGGCCTGGTTAAAGTTACCCATCCCTCCCTATCCTGATTACAGGCCTACTTTTCATTACAATCTATAGAATGGCTGTCATCCCTGTAATCTCCCCATCTGGGGCAGGCCTACTCCCCTGTTCTCGCTAGTTTGTTCTGACCTTTTCCCTTTAATTGTTTGTCTGATAAGGCCCATTTCATTTCCTCTCCTGATCTGTTTCACTTCCTCTTTTTACCTTATCTTTATTTCGCCTTTTACTTATTACTGTGCCTTGGTTGTTTCAGTTTTTTACACATTTTGGCCCCTGGGCTGTTAACTTCTCTAGCTTTTCTCATCCTCTTTCCTTTCTATTCTCTTTCACAATCTGCTGTTCTTTCCCAATCCCCCTCTATTAGCCTCTTCCCCTCCTCATTCCCTAATCTCTCCTCTTCCTCTCTTCCCTCCTCCATTCCCCCTGGCATCCTAGGTATCAAATTCTTCCTGCTTCCTGGCTTCACCTTGAAGCTCTTTGATGCTTTCTGTTTCTTGTCTCCCCTTATGCTACCTCATCCCCTTCCGGCAGCTCCCTCATCCATGCAGCATATTGGTTCCTTAAAGCTTCTCTGCACCTTGCTGCTTTTGGTAGCAGGTGACATTGAACTTAATACTGGCCCCATAACAACTTCTCCCCTGCAATTTCCCAAAGGACTGAGGGTTGCCCACTTAAACATCCAAAGCCTCCTCCCAAACATTGATCAGTTACAACCTATTATGCTTAACCTATGACCGGATATATTTGTCATATCTGAATACTTGCTCTCCTCTGAGGGCTATGACTCTGCTGTGTGGCTTTTCCTGACTACACCTGAGCCAGGCAGGATTGCACAAAGAGGGGCAGTGGTGTTGCAGTTTACATAATCCACCAGCATCCAGTCTGTGACAGTACTTATTATCTCTTTCCTCTCTTCCTATGAGCTGCTCCTCCTTAGACTGTCTCTTCCTTTCTCTGTTCCCATATTGCTGGTGTGTACTAATGCCCTTGTATGGCCCCTGTTTTAGTTACTGAGCTCTTTTCCTGCATCTGTTCTAACTCTTCCAGAGGTAAGCTACTTATACTTGGTGACTTTAGTATAAATTGTCCCTCCCCAAATACAAATACATTTTTCCAAAATGTAAAATCCTTCCAATTGACTCAATTGATTTCTGACCCCACGCATCTAAATTTTAAATCATTAAATCACTCTGTATTAGATGGGGTCCTCTTAGCTCATCCCCACTGTACTGTGGATGCAGGAATTCTGGTGCCCTCGGTGGCCACTGTATGGTTTACTGTGTGAACAAGATACATTGTCCTAAGGCCCCCCCTAAATGTATCTATCTCAGGTCCTTTAGGTCACTGAACTTATTCTCCCTCCTAGCTGACCTATGGGCATCTGATTGGTCTCCCATCTCTGTTGCCAATCATATAAATGTTGCCCTTCAGTACTTTCAGTCCAAACTAATGATTGTATGGGATTGTTATGCACCCTTGAGGAAAACAAGAGTACAGTGCTCTCATTTTCTTTGGATAACTGCTGAGGTGTTAGTTTGTCTTCATTCCAGAGACCTTGCCTGGTGATCCTTTAAGCTCACTGGCTTTCCGGCTGCTTTGGCCAACTATCAGCACCTTTGTAAGACCTGTACCAAAAGTAACTTGCATCCACATTCCAGAACAACACTAATCACACCTCCAAGTTCTGAAAAGTTATCCATTCCCTTTTCTTCCCTCCAACCCAGTCTCCCTCCCCTGTTCTTAAGGTTGGTGACTCTTTCATCTCTGATCCATCTGCTGTTGTATCTTCTTTTAACCCCTGCTTCACCACATGTGCTGTCTCTCTCTCTCTCTCTCATTCCTTCTTTCCCTCTGCCTTCTCTTCCATCATTCTGCCTTCCCCCTCTCTCATTTTACTTCTCATCTACCACTCCCTCTACTTCACTTAAGGCCCTGCTTGCCCTTAATCCTTTTAAGAGAGGTAGCCCTTGATCCTAAGCTTCTACTCTCAGCTTCTGCCATTGCACTTCCTATTACCCTACTCCTCAACCTCTCTTTTTCCTCTGAAACTATCTCTAAACCCTGAAAGCAGGCTACTGTCATATCTCTCTCTAAAAGTGGTGATTCTTCTTTTTCTGGTAATGTCCATCCTAGCTCTCTCTTTCTCACCTTGGCTAAGTTACAGAACCACCTTGTACTTACTCATTTCTCTTCCTTCCTTGCCTCCACCTCCTTCATCACCCCTTTCTAGGCTGGTTTTAGGAAATCCCATTTGACTTCCACTTCCCTTCTCTGGCTCACTGGCTCAGTCCTCTCAGCTATGGATCAGGGACTGATCACCTCTGCCAGAGTTCTTGATCTTGTTAAAGCTTTTGACACTGTAGCATATCTCCTCCTTTGTAGGCAAGCTTAATGCAGAAGGCCTCTCTGACTCTGCAGTCAGTTGGTTTCATTCTTACCTTGAGGGAAGGTCTCAAGCTATCCAGATTGGAAGCTTCTGTTTATCACCATTCCTCATCTGCTTAGGCATCCCTCAAAGGTCTGTCCTGGGTCCTATTCTCTTTTCCATATTCTTGAATGACCTCCCCTCTGTCTGCTCCTCTGCTTCCATTCACATGTATACTGATGATACAGCACATTTTGCATCTGGCTCCTCTTCCTATGCCTTTACCTCATAGCTACAGCTCGATTTTGACAACATTCAGTGCTGGTTCCAGTCTAACCAACTGTCCCTCAATGCCAAAAACACACATTTCGTAACTTTTGGCACCCAACGAAGGCTTACCAGATACACTTTCCTCCCTTTATTTCACACCCTTGATGGTGCTATGGGGATTTATTATCCTTTAAGTACCTTTAAGTCTGGCTGGACCGACATTTTGATTTTTGGGTGCATATTGATGCCATTCACTCCAAACTTGGTGCACTGTACAGAAACAAAGTGAGTGTCTCACTCCTGCCTACCAAGAAATTGTTTTATAGATGATTCTCCCTATCTTTGACTACGGTGACATAGTCTATAGCAGAGCTCCTAAATCCTCCCTTTGCCAGACTGGATCCCCTTGTTCACTCTTTTTGTCATTTTGCTTCAGCCTGCCCCCTTGTAATCCCCCCCACTGCTCACTTTACTCTGCCTGTTTATGTCCCTCTCTTGATGCCAGGCACCTCTTCCATTGTGCCTCAATTTTATCCAAATTCTGGTTTGATTCCCTTCCCTCCTACCTTACATTATTACTATTATCTCTTCCTTCTTCCTCTTACCTTCCCCGCTGTAATATCTCTCATTCTCTGTCTATTCCTTCTAGTAAATCTACTGTTGGTCAATCTGCTTTCTCATATCACTTTCATAAACTCTGATCCTCTCTTCCCCCTGTCAATCTGCTCTTCCACTTCTGTTTTCTCCCTTAAAGATCAAATGCAATGCTTTAAAAAAAGTACTATTTGCCCACCATGTGGACAGCTGCACCTCATTTGTTACAAATAAAGTTCAGAGACTGCAATTACTCATGTATAAATGCTATTTTGTTTGCATCTCTTATTTGATGATTTCACAAAAAATCCCTAAGACTTTTTCACATCAGCCAGCGGAATCTTGGGTGAGAGCTGATGTTATTCAAGCTACAATGACGTCATTTTCCACCAGGTCCTGTCAGCTCAGTACACACAGTACATCAAATTATGAAACTGCAAAAATCAGTCTTTGCTACCAATTTTCTGATGGGGACTCTTATACAAGTATAGCAAAATAGTAACTATCTGGCAAGTTCCTAGGTTGATCAGTAACCTTTTGAGCACCATCTCACCCCACACAAAAAAATCTCTTATACTTTTAAAATGTAAATTTTGGATTCATCCATACCTAGGGACTAAAGACCTGGCTAGGGACAAAGGTTAGGATAGTGCAGGAGGAGTTCAGGGAGTTGGGGAGGAGTCCTAGGCAGGTAGCATGTGCAGTGGTCTTATCTGAGATGCTGCCTGTCTATGACATGGGGAAGATAGGGTACTTTGTATCAGGTGCTTCAGTAAATGGTTAAAGGAGTGGTGCAGAGAGGAAGGATTCAGTTACATTGGGGATTAGGGTCTCCTCTGGAGGGATAAAGGCCTATATAGGGAAAATGGCCTGCATCCATTGGGAGGCAAGCATTTAAACTAACTGAGGAGGGTGGTGGTAGAAATCAGGGAAACATAAACTGTTCCTCCACCCCAAAAGCTGAAGTAGACAGCAGGAAGTACCCTAAGAAAGGGAAATTCCTAATGGTATTTAAGAACAAGAAAAGCAAAATTGTTTAAATGAAGAGAGGGTGTAAAGACAAAAGGGAAAGGGGGGAGGTTGACAAGCAGGGTGGTAACAGAATTTGGAAGGCCATATGTGCAAATGCTCAAAGTCTGGGAAATAAAATCTTGGACCTAGTGACCACTATGGCACAAGTTAATCTGAACATTGTTGCCATTACTACGCCATGGTGCAGTGAGAATCATGACTGGGACATAGTCATACAAGGTAATACTGTGTTCAGAAAGGACAGGGTGGGTAAGTAAGGGGAGGAGTGGCTCTTTACATAAGGGATAGCGTTAAAGCAACAAAGATACAGGAAACACAGAGTGGGGCAGAGGTACTTTGGGTCACCCTAGAGGCAGGGAATGGAGCCACTGTTCACACTGGTGTGACTTACAGATCTCCAGCACGGGGTGGGGGGTGGGTAAGGTTCTGATGGAAGCCATCCAAAAGATGGCAAATAAGGGAGAGGTGCTGCTGGTGGGGAACTTCAATAAGTCAGATGTAGATTGGACAATCCCAGCTGCAACTTCTGCTAAGTGTAGTGACATCCTAGATTCCCTGGAGGGAGCCTTCCTCAGGCAATCTGTGGGGGAGCCCACTCATGAGGAAGCAATTTTGACCTTGTACTCCCCAATAGGGACAGTGTTGCAGAAGTCACTGTGGGTGGCCACCTGGGGATCAGTGATCACCATATGGTGTGGTTTGATATAAGAACTGTGGCAGAATCGAACCACACATAGGCAAGGGTCCTGGACTTCAGGAGGGCTGATTTTACAAAGACAGGGGAATGCCACAGGGATGTAATGGTAGGGGGAGTGACTTAGATGGAGTGGAGCAACAGTGGGTGAAACTAAAAGCAGGGATAATGAGGGCAACAAGCCTCTGCATCAGGCAAGTAAGCAAAAACAAGAAGAAAAAGAGGCCGCTTTTGGTTCTTAAAAAAAGTGGCTGGGAAGGTAAAGGAAAAAAGGTAGTATTCAGGATGTATAAGGAGAAGCAGAGGGAGGAGAATAGGGTGGAGAATCAAGAGAAGCAGAGGGAGACAAGGAAAGCAGTCAGGAGCACAAAGGCACACACAGAGGAGAAAACACACAGGCAACAAAAAAGTGGGGACAACTCATGCTTCAGGTATGCAAGCGAAAGGAGAAAGACCAAAGGAGTGATCATAAGGCCAAGGAGGGAAGGTGGGAGTGTGTGGAGGGGGACCAGGAAAAGGCAGACATCCTGAACAAATGCTTTTGTTCAGTATTCACAGTGGAAGGGGAAGGTGAGGGTCCGCAGATGTGTGTCAGGGGTATCGATGGTAGGGAGGTGGACACTAGTCCATTCACAGTGGAGAAGATCCTAAAGGAACTCAAAAATTTGAAAGTGAACAAGGCAATGGGGCCAGACAGATACATCCAAGGATATTGAGGGAGCTCAGAGAGGTACTAGTTGCACCTCTGACAGTACTGTTCAGCCACTCACTGGAAACTGGAGTGTTACCGGTGGACTGAAGGAGGGCAGATGTAGTCCCACTTCACAATTATTTTTTTTTTTTTTACTTTTGATTTCTAAATTTTCATAATACAATAGCAACATGTACAAAGATATCTGCACATATGCAAGCAGTAGGTTGAAAGTATTAACTGTTCAACTAATTCTACTCAGTTCCATTATTACATATCACACTCTTCAGAATAATACCAACACCTTCAGAGAGTTCGATGGGAGAAAAAGAATAGAGAGTGTAAAAATATAGGGCTTGACACTCTCACCACAAGATTTATAACATAGAGTCTTTGCACTGAGTTCCTCTCTTTTTCTAGCAAGACTAAACAAAATAATGGGGGTAAACACTTGCCCAAGGTACACAAAAATGATTATAGAATAGCAATGAAAACAGAGTCACACACAACCTGGGTGCTCTGTGACAATAAAAGTACCAGTCCCAAAGTCATAGCACTCCAGCACGCTCACAAAAAATAGACTTTCAGCAAATATTATGCAGAAAATAAAGTATTTTATTTCTGTCATCAGCTGAGGTTCCCAGGACAAAATCACAGTGCTGCTTTTAACGTTTCACATTATCAAATGCTTTTACGAAGATAAATAGAATTTTTTGGAATGGTGCAAGTACATACAGTAGTTGATGGAAGTACATACAGTATCTTAGGAGGAATGGAGTGCATGTAAAAAAATTGGTGGGGTTGGGGTGCAAGTACAATTTTTGGGAAGGATGCTGGAGTAAGTACAATTTTGGGGGATGCAGTGGTGTAAGTACAAATTTCAGGACGGGTGCTGAGGTACAAGTGCAAATGTTTGTTGCTGTAAGTTCAAATTTCAGAAGGGTTGCAGGGATGCAACTGCAAAGTTTGGTAGTGTAAGTATAAATTTGGACTAGTTGCACGTGACATAGATTTTGGAGGAGAGCAGAGGTAAATGCACACAGATTTGGTGATGTGGGCTAAAGTACTAATTTTGAGAGAGGGTGCAGAAAATGGGGTTCATATTTAAATGGCTGCAGCAGTAAAAGTGTAAATTCTGAAAGGAGTGGTTAAGGTGAAAATATTGATGAGGTGAAGTGAAAGAGGTGCACGTTTTGGGAAAAATGAAAAAAGGTCTAACATTAGCAGGGGACAGGGCAGAATTATAAATTAGGAAGAAGTGCTGGACATACTTAACTATTTTGGAGGGGTTATAAGAGCAGTGGTACAAATTCTGGGAGGAGAAGAATCCATCACAGGGAAAATGCATACATACTGAGAGTGCGCTAGAACCTCAGCAAATGGGGCGAATAAAAATAGAACTGCAATTAGGTTATAGAGAATACTGGATGGGCAACCATGCAGAAGCAGTGTGTTCTGCTACAGAGGGGTTCTGATTCCCTGTGACCTTGAGAGCGAAGCTCAAGAGGTCTTCAGGAATTAGAGCCCCAAGGTGGCAGAATACACTGGTTCAGCATTCGGTTGCCCATCTAGTATTTTTCATAGTGTATGGTGCCTGAAAAAATATTATATTTTATACAGTTTTATAAAGTTTTGGTGCTTCGTTTTAGTCTGGGTTATTGACTGGTTGCTAGGTTCACTGGTCATTGCTAGGGAATCAGACGTGTACATCACTAGCGCGTTTTTCTATTGGCTGTCAGTTTAGTTAAGGAGCAACTTTAAAAAAAACAACTACATGGTGGCCGTATTCTTGCTAAGTGAGAGATGCAGAATTGTGGTTGTTTCTCTTAGTGAAGTAAAATATCTGGTTGATCTTGCACCGTTTTTGTTTTTTTGCACAGCCTTGCCACTGCTGTGACAACCTCACTGCCATGCCTTTCAAACTGGGCACCAGGAATCCCCCATCTCCACCACGGTGAACAATGGGCTTACCTTTGATCGTCTGTCCACCACCACCATATCTTTCATGAGATCCTACTCCTCATGGTCACATACTCCTATAAGCTTCCCCCCACAGCATATGCATGTAGCCTCACTGCCATAAAGATGTCTGGAATCTCCCAGGCCAGGGGTTTGAAACCCTGGCCCACTGCCTTAACTCCAACCTACCAACTCCTCCTCGAATCCTCCCAGTGGCCCCAATTTAATAGGGCAGGGGCAAAAAGCAAAAACCCCCAGGGGGTGGACCCAAGCTGCCCAAAGGGAAAACTGGCCAAAGGTGGGAGAGGGTATTATAGTAAGCTTGCCCCAAGAGGGGTTGCTTACACTAGGTTAAGTCAGTATACTTATCTGGTTGATCCTGCCAGTTCAGTGTTTGTTTGTAGGGTGGTACCTGTTATTGTGCTGCGATTGCCGCCGGTACTGCTTATCTGGTTGATCCTGTGGTTTGTCCTGCTCAGTGAGTGCAGCGCATGCACGTAGGTAGTGCTGAAACCTCTAGATGGTTTAAAAATGTGCAAGCTTTTGAATGAGTAGAATGCTGTTCTGCACGTAGGCATTCTTTTATCTGTGGTTGAACAGCTTTTCAGCACAGATAAAAAACGAGTAAGAACAACGTTCCACCACTATAGTTAGTCAGGAAAATGGGAAAAAAATTACATAACTTGATGAAGTTTGGGTACCCCTTCTCTTGTTTAATATTGTCCCCAACTTACTGATCAGCCCATGAAAGTTACTAGATATTTAGTATGTTTAATACTATTTGAAGTGACAACTGATTTTTGCCATTTCATATTCTGATGTGCTGTGGGTATACTAAGCTGCCAGGACATTGAGGGAAATTATGTAATTCTTACTTTTTCTTATATAGTTTTTTTCCCTTTGGGGCTCCGAGGCAGGCATGGCTATGGTCCTCCCTCAGAGGAGTTTGTTCCATCCTGTTGGCTTCAGGGCTTAATTTATCCTGCCTCAGTGCCCCATTTTTTGCTTTTCTCCCCGTTAATCCAGGGACCCCAGAACATGGTTGTGCATGTGTGAGGACGCTTGCATGTGCTCCATGGCTCTGTTGATAGCCCCTTCCTTCTACCCAGCCTAATGCCTGGTTTCCCTTGTAGCTTTGCAGTGCCATCTAGCCTCTACCTGGTGGCAGGCGGAGCTGGGGAAACTCACGTCTCTCCCCGGGAGAGGAGAGGAGAGGAGAGGAGAGGAGAGGAGAGGAGAGCTACCTTGCAGCCACTCAGTCCAGCTTCTTACCCTCCCCAACCCAGACAATCCTCAACAACTTAGGCTTGTTCCTGAACCCGGGTTGCTGGTGTGGGAGGAGGTAAGGTTTCTAGCGCCTCAGCCTTACATGCCACTGAGTAGGCCGATGTCATTCTTAGTTTTATTTTTCCTCCTACATGCTACTACGTCAGCCACTCCTTCAAGCTTGCCAAGGCCCCTTCCAGCCCATCTGTCCCCTGAGCCTCCATATTCATATGGCAGCCATCCCCAGGGTAACCTGGTGTAACCCTTTGCTGGATGGGCCCCTCTCCTCTGAAGGAGAAGGTGACAGCAAAGGGGGGGGGCAGACCAGCACAACACTTGGCCCCAGGGTGCTGCTGAGGTGGATATGGCTCGGCAGGGGCATTGATGGCATTGGAGAGCTGTGCAGCGATCATCTGGCTGAACGTGAAGCATTTCTGCTTTTCTGGAGTTCTCTCCTTGTGTTGCTTCTGCAGTGCTCCTGGTCTCCACCAGGGCTGCTGCAGAGTGTCGGCATCCTGCTACCCACCCCAGGAGAAGAGAGGAGAGCAGTCCTATGGATGCTCAATCCTCTCCTTCTCCTGCCAGCCTCCAGTGTCCCAAGTCCATTCCCGAACCTGGGTCACCGGTGTGGCTTGAGATAACACTACCAACCCAAGATTCAACCAGCGGGTCTGAAAAAGTCTAAGGGCCTTTTTGTGAAGCCATCAGCTAAGACGGTTAATGAAATGGCATTTATACATAAGAAACTGCATTTCTTGCAGTTTCTTTGTAATACATAAGAACAGGCCATCTTTATATTAGTAAGAAGGGTTAATTTTTAAAACATACTTGCATTTGATCTTTAAGTCTCTTCTTCATTACTTTTCTACTCACACCTGCAACTGCCCATGACCCTCTGCCTCTTCACTCCCCCCTTAAAAGTATTGCCCTAGCTATTTGTTCCCTTCATCCCCAGGCTGTACTTGTATGAGTAATTTCCTCGCCTATCAAAACTCGAGTTTATCGACTACATGTAGCTGTCACATTGATTTGCATTGCAATGTTTATGATTATGCTCCTCTGCTATACTGCATTGCTGTATATGACTTCCATTTTTTGGAATGTCGCTAATACTAGGCACTCCAAGAGTGTGTGGAAAAAATGAATAGACATCTAAGAAAGCTTGAGGCATGGTCAAGAGTGTGATAACTAAGTTGCAATGTGAAAAAGTGAAATATGCACTTGGGGCACAGAAAACCAGAGGTGGAGTACGAAATGGGAGGAGTGGTACTAACGACCACCAAACAGGAAAGAGAACTAGGAGTAATCATATCTGATGACCTAAAGGTGGCCAAACAGACAAAGCAGTGGGGAGGGCTAGTGGAATGCTAGAGTGCATAGGGAGGAGTATCACCAGCAAAAAGGGGGAGGTGGTGATACTGCTGTATAGATCACTGGTGAGATCTCACCTAGCCTACCGTGCCCAGTTCTAGAGACCACATCTCTGGAAGGATGTAGACATAGTAGAGGCAGTCCAGAGGAGGACAACTAAAATGGTGCAGGGTCTGCATCAGTGTCCTATGACGAGAGACAATAGGACCTCAATATGTACACCCTGGAGGAAAGAGGTAAGAGGGGGGATACGATAGAGACTTTCAAATACCTCACATGTATAAATAAGGTTCAAGAGGGATGCATTTTTCAGAAAAAAGATGCTAAGAACAAGGGGACATGCTATGAAGCTGGAAGGGGTAGACTCAGGGGAGATGTGAGGAAGTACTTATTCACAGAAAGAGTGGCGGATGTCTGGAACAGCCACTCAGCGGAGGTGATGGGTGCAAAAACAGTAACGGGATTCAAGAGTTCATGGGATAGGCATAAGGGAACCTTAGTGGCAAGGAAGGGGGGGCAAAGCCAAAGATCAAGTAGGATCTGTAGTGTTACAGTAGGTAGGGAAAATGGGCAGACTAGGCAGGCCAAATGGTCCTTATCGTCTGTCAAATTTTATGTTTCTATGTTTCAATTTCTCCACCTCTTGATCTACATCTGCTTCCTTTCACCCCCAGAATGCATCTGAAAATTAGTGATTAGCAGCTCAGAATGTCTTTCCTGGTGAAACTTTTGAAATAAATAAAATAGCCCCAGGAGTACCCAGTCATGTCAGAAATATATCGTTCTCTATGTGATGGGTTGTTGTCATGTTTACTTAAGGTTCACCCACTTTAGGGTGAAAACAATGTGCAGGCAGAAAACAGGAGCACAGGCAAAGAGGCTGACCAAGATGTGCAAAAGTGAGTCGCGCCTCCCCCCAGAGCATACCCCATGGGCTTATAACACCTCCAGGTGTCACCATAATTTCTCCTGCATCCCCTCAAATAAATATAAACACCACCCACTCAGCACACATTGAGAGGAAAAACAGGAGCACAGCTCCGGCTCCATTCCCCCGATGCTCAGCATTGGTGAAGGACAAAGAATCCTGATCACCCACATCATGCTTGCCCTCATCCCAATGCCCATACTGCAGAGCCCTCTGTGCTGCACCCTATTGATGGGATACCTTTACTAACGTGCTTACAGTTACACACATGGGAACATGGCCCCGGAAATCACTTTCCTTGTCAGCACTGCAACACAGGCTCAATTCTGACCCTGGACATAAGTCAGAACATTAGGGTCCTTTAAAAAACAAGCATTTGACAATGCCGAATGTTTGCTTGCATGGTGTAGTTTCTCCACAGTACAGTGAGTCACTGAACTATGGAATGAATGTATGAAGGAATTGTGGATTAATGTATTACTCCCATCCTCCAATCACTGTCCCTGGTAAACAGAACATTTCCTTGGTGTCTAGTGGCACCCCCCCACCCTCTGATTGCCATCCCCATATATATTTAATATTTTCTTTGTGTCTAGTGGCACCCACCACCCTCTGATTGCCGTCTCTGATCTCTGTCCCCCCTACTAATGTAATGTTTCTCTGGCAACTAGTACCTTCACCCTCTGATCATTGTCCCCATATTTATTTACTGTTTCCCTGGTGTCTAGTGGCACCTCCTACCTTCCGATCGCTGGCCTGGTATTTAATGTTTCCCTGGTGTCTAGTGGCACCCCCACCCTCTGATCACTGGCCTGGTATTTATTTAACATTTCTCAGGTGTCTAGTGGCACTCCCCGACCCTCCAGTTATCAGCCCGGTATTTATTTATTGTTTCCCTGGTGTCCAGTGGCACCCCCTTTCTGGTCGCCAGCCCCCTATTTATTTAATGTTTTCCTGGTGTCTAGTGAAACCCCCCACCCTCTGATCACTGGCCCCCTATTTATTTAATGTTTTCCTGGTGTCTAGTGGTATCTCCCCACCATCTGATCGCTAGCCTGGTATTTATTTGTTTCCCTGGTATTTAGTTGCACACCCCACCCTCCAATTGCTGGCCCAGTATTTATTTAATGTTTTCCTGGTTTCCAGTGGCACCCCCTCCCTTCAGTTGCTCTCTGCCATTTATTAAAAGAAGTTCCTGGCATCTGGCAGCCTCCCTGCACTGCCCGCCCCAGATGCACCAACCTGCCACCCTCCTTACCATATTCACTTGTCAGTGATGCAGGGAGTCCATACAGTGACTGGAACAGCCCTCCTCTTTACCACCTCAGCCAGCAGCTGTATGCAATGATATGGAGCATGTGACTTAGGTACTGTAAATGGAGTGTGCACGCCACATATACAGCTTCAGAACAGTCTGATAATAAATGGACAGGCTCCAGAGGATTTGCAAGCCACCACCTCTGAGCCTCCCAGCTGGGCAAGCCTCACCTTGAGCCTCCCATCTTGGAATGCCTCTTCCCACCTTGAGCCTCCCAGCTCAACATGCCTGCCTCCCACCTCAAGCATCCCAGTTTGGCATGCCTCCCACCCACCTTGAGCCTCCCAGCTTGGCATGCCTCCCGCACCTTTAGTGCCCCACCTCGGCATGCTCCCCCCACCTTGAACCTCCCAGCTTGGCATGTTCCCCCAACACTTTGAACCTCCCAGCTCCACATGCCCCACACCTGGTTCCTCCCAGCATAGCATGCCCCACTTGGACCCTCCCAGCTCAGCATGCCTCCTCACCTGGACCATGCCAGCTTAGCCAGCCAATTCACCTGTATCTTCCCTGCCTGCTTTTTTGCAACAAGCATGAAGGGACACACACACACACACATCCAGCAACCCCACTACCTCCACACACACCCCGCTCCCAGTTAAGGATACCCCCACTTTTAGCCTCCCAACTTTTCCAACCCAACCATCACTGTAGACAGATCTCCCACAAGCTACTGAGTTTTCCACCCAACAATGCCAGTTTCCTTGCCAGCTGCCCAGCTCCCCCAAGCCCCAACAAGGTGAGCTTCCCCACCAGCTACTCAGCTACTCCTTGACACAGAGACAGCCAGGTCCACATCCACATCCACATTTCTGCTAGACACAGCAAACTCACTGCAGGCCATTTTCTGCCCCTCTCCAACACAGCCAGGTCCTCCCTTTCCAACAAGGCCAGCTCCCTCCCCCAGCTCCTCTACACACACAGCCCACCCCCACCGCAGCCAGCCCCCCCTTCCCAAGACAGCCAGCTCTTGTCTCTCCAACAGCAAAGTCCTCCCTCCTCAGCTTCCCTTCATCACTGTTTCGGCTCCCTGCTAACCCATGGCAAGCTCCCCCCACCAATACATGGCCAGCTCCCAACCAACACAAGAAGTACCTACTGTTTTTTAGCCCTGAGTGCTATTTTTGCACCAAAAAAATCACACTGGTACAAATATTTCAAGTAAAGTAACCATTCCTCCAAAATCTAACCAGAACCCCAAACCACATGGTGCTGTGCTGTGGACCTCTGAGATCACATGATCTATGCTAGCACTCACTTAGATGTAAAACTGATTAAAACAGTGTGTCCATGAACCAGAGTCTGCACTCATACCTGGGTCAAAAACCAAATCCCCCTGAGTGGGGCGGGCTGTATATTGAGCTGCCAGAGTGAATGAAAGTTTGCTTTTGGATGGTTAGAATAACAGTAGCGGTTTTATTGGAATGCAGCTGATAGCCTGCTCCAGTGAGACTCATCTAGATGCCTGGTGCATATTTGTGCTTTTCTAATTGAAACAGCGAGTGTGCCAGTGTGGTCCACAAACTGGAGTCAGCTCTTGTATACTCAAAAATCAGCAGAGCTGCACTCATACTCAGGTCAAACACAAATCCGAGTGGAGCAGACTGTACTGAGCTGCCTAACGGAATGCATTTATCTGTATCTGTAGATGGCTATAAAGGTAGTGGTTGTATTGATTATGTCCCTGTTACCTACTTTTCATTACATGCATCTTAGCTGTGCGAAATGTTATGGCATTTCACTTTTATGGTGAGAAATACAGGAATAAAGTTCAGGAGTCTTTTTATCATGGTATGGTGCAGCTTCCCTGTTCTTGAAACTTCTGAGCAGTTTTTTCCCTTACAGTGTTTCTGCAAAAAATTCTTACTTTTTCCAGTCTACAGTCAGTTTCTCAGGGTCTCTCCCAGGGTATCTATAATTAAATAGGTTAAAGAACAGGCATGCAGCACAGCACATTTGGCAGCAGTGATAAGAAGCTTGGTAGAGTCTTAAAGCAGTGGTAATAAAGTTTGAGTAAGAGCCATGCATCATAACAATGTGCCTTTTAATGCCTTTTGATCACAGAGGTTCTGTGAACAAACACGACTTCCGTTTCACCCCATTGAGACTTTTGAGCCTCTGTCCAGCAAATGGGATTCCGTGATTCCACCTGCAGATCCACTAATACAGAAAAGCAGTGTCTTGTGTATACCTACACGTACAGCTGCTCAGCTGATTGCCACCTGGCTTTATGCAAATTAAAGCACCAAAGTGCTCTCTGATTGGAGTGCTTCAGTGCTTTCAATGATACAAAGTTTCTGCCCAGCAGGCAGTACTAGTGTCATGACCAGAGTGCCTGGTCATTGGTCGGCAGTGCCTTGAAGTTACAATGGGCTCTGCAGTGAGACATCTCTGAAATGCCATTGATATAACAAAATGTTTCTTGTGCATGCACATGCAAATGTAAAAAAAGGTTGTAGCATTCACACATTTCTTACAGGAGCCCTGGGACTTATTCCTAGCAGTTCATCATTGGGTGAGGTCTTGCTTAGGACTGAGCCTTTCATACTCTACTTTCTGAATTTACCAGGTCTCCCATCTTGCTTTATGCATTAGACTCACTCATTTCTCATATAGTACTGTGACACTGCAGCTGGTGTGGAGGAGGCAGCAACATTGTAGGGACTTTTATTCAGACACTTCTGGCTAACGACCACCCTACCTCTGGGCACCTCACATCAACCAGGTCCCTATTCTCACCAGACAGTGTGCTGGGCACCAGCATGGCAGTGTGTACCTCAGCCTTCCCTCTGGCAGCAGCTGGCAATATCTATAGGCCCTCTACCAGAGGCACTGTCTCCAGTATCAATACCAGTACAACTAGTAGGCTTATCCCCTATCTGTTTCAGCAGCCCAGTCTTTGGCACCAAATCTGTCACCATCCTCTATATAGCTGGCAGCATCTCTTGGGCACAAAAAAGACCAAAATTTCCCTCAAAGTGAAAGATCCTTTGTGCTTCACAAGGCCACTATGGTCTTCCCTTGAGGGACAGCTCCTTAGGGTATCCCCTCCTTGTGTTGATCCCTTATGCTCCCACCAGAATTAATAGTGATCTACACTAAATAGCTTTCAGAATCCAAGTTCCCAGGTGATCATCACTGCCTGGTATCAGTCCTTGAAGGCTACCAGATAACTAGACAATTAGTTCTGCTGTTCTCACACTCTGAAACTACAAAGGCTGCCACAAGTAAGGGGCCTTGTCTCCTCAGGTGGCCTGGCAAAAGACCAGAGTCAATGGTGCCCGAAGGCACACCTGTAACCTCCTGTCACTCTGCCTTCTTGATACTACTTATGCCATCACCCAACTAGCATTCTAAACTCAACCCAGTGGCTGTCAGAGGCTTTACTAATCAGTAGGCTCTGTGGTCTGACATTCTAGTAAACAAGTCCTTTCCACTTGCCGTTGGGAGAGCATTGTTACATATGGGCTGTGCAAAGGTTTTTAGTTACTGTTTAAGTTCAACATCAATGAAAACTTTAATGTAAAATAACTTATTAAATACTTAAATGTAATGGGTGCCACTATTTTTAGGGAAGATCAATGAGTTTTTTTAATTTAATTTGCAATTATATAATTTTCATTACACACAAAATTTTAATAAAAAAATCACTCACAAAGATTTTGAAGAGCTACACACTGCATGAAAATTCTGAAGATAACGATCATAAAAATGTTTCTAAGCCCTACATAAATTAACAAAAAACAAGAAAAGATCAAGAAGGCAAGCGAGCAAAAAACATTGGCCCAGATATACAAACTGCGCCACAAAGTAGCGCAATAGGAGGAGCAGGCGCAAGTACAGTGCACCTATGCACAACATGCATGATATTCAAACATTGTGTAGAGCTAGATGTGCTTGTGTCACTCAACTGAATATCATGGCAACTGCACCATGGCACAACCAGGGATGCGCTGTGGTGCAGATCTGGTGTGCAATAGCACAACCAGGGATGCGCAGTGGAGCAGGGTAGCAGCGCATCAGCCCAACCAGGGATACTCAGGGACAGGATGCAGGGGTCCCCCACACATGAAAGATATGGGCTGAGAAGCACACAGCAGAACAGACAGTGCACCCCACACCCCATGAACTGCCGAACCAGAGGAGAGCTGGAAGAACCACCAGCCCATGGAAACCAGCCACAATCCCACAGCTGGGGCATGGTGCCCCAGCACACCCCTGGCAAGCTGTGACAGGCAAACAAGGAGGTCTGTCCACCCCATGCTACACCATCACACCAATGCAGAGCACACCCTGCTCAGTGTTCCACAGATGCCCTACCCAGGAGCAGCGCCCAACACTGCAGGACACCCCATGCATGCCACCACCCCCACTGTGACAATGTAACCCTGTGCACCATTGAGACATGCAAGGCAGAGCCACCATGAGCACCCTGAAGCATGCGGCAACAGACACTGATTCAACAACTCCAGACACAGTGCCGCCTTGCATGGCCCCCATGATGTACAGCTGAGAGACTGACCATGCGTTGGCACACGAGGTACCACACATGCGACAGGGCATGCCCTGGACACCACCACCAGTGGTACAGCACCCTGCACACCCTCCCAAGAACACACCCCATCCCAGCACTGGCCTCAACAGCCAGCAAAGAAGTTTTATGTAGCATGGAAGCATACCACACAGGATGCACACATGCATGGACAAGCACCAACCCATACCCAAGTGCACACCAACACAGGGACACAGTAGTGGATCAAAAAACCTGCTGATGTGTGGCCACAGCAGCTGTGTACCCATGGCTAGCACCCCTCCATGGCACAGTTATACCAGCCACCCTGCACTTGCACCATGAAGCCATATCCACCTGCATGCGGCCGGAGCACAAGTGACAGACAGTGGAGCACATCCCCTGCAACAGACACAAGCAACAGCATGGAGGGGGAACAAAAACAGTGGAGACCACAGTGCCACCTGAGGCAGACATGCACCACACCGGTGACAGGGGGCAACCTGGCATTGTGCCGGGTACAGTGGTTGTCCAGCATGGACATCCACAATTGACATGCCAGCAGCCGGTGCATATCACAGACATGCAAGGGTGTCAGCTGCACAGCCCATGGATGGTCTGACAGGGACACCATGGACACAGAGCATGCACTGTGGACCACTGCACAGGCAACCAGTGCACAGAGAACAACACACAAACCACAGACAGTGACTGATTCCCCCACTCACACCATAGGCGGTTCCTCTCTGGACACACACATGCCCATGCCTGCAACAACCCTGACACCATGCACACCACTGCAGCTGAGCACCTGTAGCCCGCTGCAAATCATAGACCACCACAGTTGTCATAACAAAACAAATGCATTATAAATATGCAATAAACACAACTATATACATATATATACACAATTGGGGGGATTGGGCCACAAACCAGGTGGGGTGGGTAAGGGGCAGGGGTGAACAATTGGGAGAGGGAAGAAGGGGTGTGAGGGTAGATCCAGGGAGGTAAAAATCATCCGGGGGGCATTGAGGACCTAACGTCTGCCCCGCTCTTTGGTTCTGTGGTGTCTGTGTGACCTCTGCATATGCACAACTTGTCTCTCTAGCTGCTGGAGCATCTCAAGGGATGCCCTTGACAGCTGCAGCAACTCCTGCAATGCCCTCTCCAGAGCAATCCAATGCCGACCACCTAGGACAAGGGAGCAGAGTCAATAGGTGTGAATGTCCATCCCCCTGCAGCCCACCCATTGTGCACGGCATACAGCCATGGGCCACACCCCGTGATGGTGGGCTACCACCCACAGTGATTGTGTCCACAAGACCTGCCCACCCAGGTGCACACAGCCATGCAGACCGCTGCACCCACCCACCACCCAAGTCCCGCACAGCACCACCGTGGCTGTACAGTGACATGGCTATTCGGTGCGAAGGCAGTGGCACAGCCATGTACCTGGTGCATGCATGGACCACCAGTGATGCACACCCACACATGCAGTGCCACAGGACATTGCTGAGTGTACCATGTGGCGTGCACGTCGGTGGCATCATGGGATGGTGGCCATACCCCGCTGCCTACTCCGCAACACAGCATACACAGAATATCCATGAAGAAAGGTACTCACCTGCATCTGCAACATCTTGGTGCTGATGTACATGTTGCCCGCCATCATGTGGCTGTTGCCGGGCAGCCTCCTGATCCACCCATGCCTCTCGGGCTCGTCGCCTCTCCTCAGGGCCTAGGGTGCAAACATGGAGCGGGGAACATCAGTACAAAACAGTAGCAAAGCCCCCTCCAGTGTGTGATCCCACACAGCCCAGCCATGCCGCAACCCCACCATGACCAAAACTGCTCACACTGGACAGCCCCACCCGGGGTGGACACATGCCCACCGCAAAACCCGGACATACGCTACCAGTGTATGAATGGAGCACCTACCTGGGCATGGCACTGCACCTCGCCTGGCGTGTGCCCGTAGAAAGGCAAGCCTGTCTGGGTCCCTCCACTGGAAGTCCCCATAGTGGTGGCAACACTGTTCTGGAGTCCTGGAGATGCCGGTGGCCTCCTCAAGTGACACTGCCACCTCATCCCATACTGCACTCCTAGCTCTATCCAAGGGCACATCCTCAAACAGGGCCCCAGCATAGGGCTCTAAAATGGCCACCAAATTGACCAGCTCAAGAGGGCTCCATAGCGCTGCTCTTCTGCGTGCCATTGCTAAAGCTGTTAGGATAACAAAATGGCACTCTGTAGCGCACGTCTGCCACATGCAGATGCTGTGCGGTACAGCGCTGCCATTCCCCATCATACTGTCACAGAACAGCATGATAGGGGTGCACCCATGCGGACGCATGGTGCCTAGGGGGCAAAGGTTGAATGGAGGGTCAAGGGTCTGTCACGCAGGGACCACCACAGCGATTGGGACTCCCTGCGTGTAGCATGGTCGGGTGCCTGTGTGTGATGCCTTGCAGTGGCCTACTGCGCTGTGGCACCATGGTGCCTATGGTGCTCCAGGGCACGAGCGCTATACATGTGAACAGTGCACTAGCGGCGCTGGCACAGTGGTGGCCATGCTCTGCACTGCCTTCCGCACTCAGCACGCCATCAGTGCGGCAGGCATCGGTGTCAGCACCCCCGGGCATGCGCCGTACAGTGCCTACTGTGCACATCACAGAGCTGCACCTTTGCCTGAGCACACTCAACACAATTGCGCAAGGCGCAACAGCGCTATATTCAGCCAGCATATGCAAATCAGCTCATCAGTGATTCCATGGTGCAGCCACTGCATTAGCATCCACTTGAAGTTGCGCCTCACCTCATTTGCATGCTTTGCGCTATATAAATGTGACATGGGGCTTCAGAGGTCATTGTTTGGTATTGCAGTCTATTGTGGTGGGTTGCATGCTGTTTGGAAGTGTGGACTGTGGTGTTTGGGAGATGCATGGGACTGCACATTCAGAGGTAACACCTGTCATTCCCACAGGATCAATAATGACCAAACTTGAGGAGGAGGAGGAGGAGGAAGAGAAACAGAGACGTGGGAGACGGAGGAGACTCCACTTCACCCAGGCAGAATCAGATGCTCTGTATGAGGCCTACCTCGACAGGGAACCTCTGCTCAGTGGACAGCGGGGAACACTACGGGCCCGTGCTGCAGCATGGGATGAGGTAGCACGTGCTGTCAACCAGCATGGCAGCCACCAGCAGTCCATGCAGGAGTGCAAGAAGAAGGTGGGCACAGACAAGAGGAGGATAAAAGATAAGGTGGCTGCCATCAGGGCAGCATGTGCTGCAACTGGTGGTGGACAGCCGGATGTGCCATGCCTGATGCCACAGGAGGAACATGTGGCTGGCAGCATGCGGTGTTGTGCCCTAGTGGGTGTTCCAGGTGGTGGCTTCCAGATGGGTGGGATCCTGTCACTGTATGGTAGGTCCTGTTCTGTCACTGTGTGGGGGTTGGGGAGAATGCCACAGGGTAGGGCAGAGACATTAATGCCACTGTGTTCCCTTACAGCTCCTAAGCATCTCCATGGGTCAGCGGTGGATGGTGAGTCCACTGAGGGTGATACCCTGGACATGAAGGAGTGCCCATCCACTGCCACAGGTGTCCGAGGGTCAGGACAACAGTATATCTGCCTGTCTATCCATACTGAAGTTGGTGGTGCTGGTGCGGAGGAAGCCCTGCCCATGTCCCAGCGTGACAGCGTCCATGGATACTAGCATGCTGTGACATGGACTGGTGCTGGATCCGGCATCAGTGATAATGCAGCACGCATCATGGACAGTGATATGTGTGGGCGACTGGATGGCCCCACAGCAGGTAACAGCATGGGTATAGCCATGGTCGGTGCCACTGTGGAGGCCTGCGTGACATCACAGTCCCAGCCTGTGCCTGTATGCACCAGTGGGGCAGCACTGGTGTGCGTCCAGGCCAGTGGGGCTGTTGTGGCCACTGCGGTGGCACCGGTGAGCCCTGGTGAGCGGCAGCCAGAGGGGCAGTGTCGGCAATTGGCCAATGGCGACGGGGGGACTGTGTCAGGGGACGGTGTCAGTGCAACGCATGTGGACGTGCCCCGGCATTGGCTCTGGTGTGCAGCACCCTTCATCAAGGGGTGGTGCCCAGCATGACCAGGAACACCATGAGGGACATTATGCTGATCCGGCAGATGACCTCTTTGATGAGCACAGCTGACTACTCTAGGCTTCTGTGGATCAGCAGTCACGGCTTGTTAGGGCGGTGGACGCACTCAGTGCAGTTCTGCGCCAGGCAGAGGAGCGGCGCAGCAGAGACTACACTTTGCTCCTGGCAGAGATGGCCTGGCAGCGGGAGGATGTGACCGCTGCCATTGACAGGCAGACACGTGCATTCACAGCTGTCATGGCCACATTGGGCACACAGTTTGTTGCACATGCGCTGCAGATGATACACAGTGTCACGTCCACCCCCATTCCCCGGTGTCGTGCGACATCCTCCATATCGACCCTAGGTTCAGCTGTGGGCATCACGATCACGCCTGGCGCTGGCATGTTCGGTGGGCTGCAGACCCCTGCTCGAACATGGTTGTGTTCCTGCAGCGTCATCCCTGGGGGACCGTCGGTGCCACCCCATGAGGCCATTGGTCAGCCTGTCACGGCTGGCAGGTCTCAGTGGGGCCGTCCACGCATCCATGGCGGCCGTGGCACTTTGCTGTATAACTGACCTGTCTCCCATCATGGCTACTGTCTGACGTTGCCCTGTGTGCAGTGTGTTGTGCAATGTGTGATGCACAGGTAGGGTACCCAGCACTGCACACACACATGGTCCATGAGTACACCCTCCCGGCTGCTGGCCGCTGTGACATGTGCACGATGATGCCTGCATTGCGCTGTCCACCAGTGTGCAATGGTGCCCAGCGTCTGAGACACACACAATGACAGGCACTGGGCGTGGTCATCTGTGGACCTGTGTGTGGCTAGGGGTAGCAATCTGCGTTGGCGTGCCTTCTACCCCTTGTGCATGTCTTGTGGGGTGTGTGGATGTGTGTGTGTGACCGCGTGTCGTGTTAGGCCTTGCCCATCTCTGATGGTGTGTCCATGCTCAGACAATTCCCTTTCTGCCATGCGCCCCTGGTGTTCATCCATGCGTGTTTGTGGGTTGTGCCCTTGCCATTGGTGGTTGCCCATGGCCCCATGACCTACCTGTGTTGGTTGAAGTACTCCTCTGTGATGGTGTCCCAGTGCAGCTGCGACATGTGGATCAGGTGGGTGTCCCTTCACCCAAGGAGTGGCTGCCCATCACCATCTGTACCGCCGTCCTCATCATACCCATCGCTGTCCCCCTTTTCGACCTCTACTGCTATCCCACAGTCATCGGCCATGTTGTGCAGGATGCAACAGGCCAGGAATAGCCCACAGGCCTTCGAGGGACTGTACTGTAGGGCACTGCCAGATGTGTCCAGGCAACAGAAACATGCCTTCAACATCCCGAACACCCGGTCTATGACATTACGTGTGGTGGCATGTGCCTCAGTGTACCATTGCTGTGATGGGGTCATGGGGCGCCGGTAGGGTGTGAGCAGCCAGGGACAGAGTGGGTAGCCACTGTCACCTGTGCGTAGAGGGTGGACATTAGTATGGTGGTCAGCGTCGCTCAGCCATGGGCCATCAAGACGGGTACCATGGCACCTCTGACTATGCACCCCCCACCCCAGATACCCATGTCATCCTGCGTGATGTGCATACTCACCCACTAGATGGCCAGTGGGGATGTCCCCACTCTTGAACCTGTGGCACAGTGCAGACTGGTGCCAGATGAAGGCATCATTTGCTCCCCCAGGACATCGCACACCACCTGGCAGTTGATGCTGGCATAACTCTTTCTGTTGATGTATGCTACACCATCCGGGCCAGGTGGTGTGCAGATGGCCACATGGGTGCAGTCAGTGGCCCTGAGCAAGCCAGGCATACGTGCTACCCTGTGGAACTCTTGTATGTGTGCTGTGCACTCCGTCTGTGTGCTGGGGAAATGGATGTACTCCACAGCATGTGGCAGCAGTGCGCTGAGAAATTGTGTGAGTAGGCATGACGTGGCCGACTGGGTTATGCCTGTTGTGTCCCCTGTTGGTCTCTGGTAAAGTGCCCACGGCGAGCAGGCACATGACAGATGTCACCTTTGTCTCCACTGACAGAGCATGGCTCCGTCATGTGTGTGCCTGCATCTCATCACTGCACAGCTCACAGATCCTCCTTAGGATGGCCCGGTTCAGGTGGTGCTGGCCCACAATCTCTATGTCACTGTAGTGCTCGAAGGTGGTGCAGGCTCGGTACCGCCTGTTGGGGGCATACCGCTGATGGGCCCTTCCACGGTTGTGCCCCCCCTGCTGCCTGCCTTCTTACACCCCTCATCACCACCTCCATCTGGAAGGTGGCACTGGCCATGTCCCTGGCTGGTGTCCCCCCCCCCGGCAGCTGTTATCTTGTTCCCCCCACTGTTCTTTGTGATGGACCCCCTGCACCGGGTACACCTCCAGCCTTTGGCTGTCCTGCCTACTGCCAATGCCTTCAGTCCACTGTGGCACCTCCCTGTCTCTCCTGCACAGTGGCACAGGCTCCCCACTCCTGTTCTGTTCCTGTTCGTTCCCAGGTGTGCCCTGTCCTGCTCCTGCCCAGTCCCACTCACTGCTACCCTCTTTCCTGTTGCTGTCACCTTGCTCCCACCTCTGGCTTCCCTGTAGTGTTCTTGCAGCCTCTCTCTCGTTCCTTTTTATTTTGGATCATTTCCGCTATCGCTCAACTTCCACTTGCTCTCTTATTGCGCATGACACATGCTGTTGAATATCGCACTGTGCCATTTATTCATGGTTCCTCCCCTACAGTTGTGCATGCATTCATTACCATTGCACTCTGTGCATTGCGACTTGTGTGGAAGTTTCCAGCCAATGAATTTCTAAATGGCGACATTTTCATACTTGTGCTGGCAGTAGCATCTCTATTGCATGCATGGCGCAACCCTTTTGAATATCTGGGCCATTGTGGGCATTTTGTGCTACAATTAATGTCAAACAGAAACCAAATAGTATGAAATGTACATCATCTCATACTTTGTGCAGGGCACACAGGTAGTGATGTGCGAAGTCAGAAGTATTTGCTCCAGGTAGTATTTCGCGAATTCATTTTGCAAATTACTACATGGGGCAAAGTCAGCAGTTCATGAATTATGCTCACTTTGCAGTGGCAGAGTTTAACTTCACCATCTGTAAAGCAGATACAGTATGCAAAGTACTTGGAGATGCAGACTTCGCAGGTGAAATTTGCTGCAAAAGGCGAAGTTTGCAATGTCTTGTGGGGTTGGAGGTCACTTGTTAAAAAGAGGTCACATGTGACTAAGCAGCCAATATAAAGATGAGGGGGATGTTTCTCTGTGCAGTGTTAAGAGAGTGAGGAGAGAGGACACAGCAGCTAGTGATTGTGAAAAGATTATGGAGGATAAACATGAATATTTCTTGTTTAAACATTTCCAAACCTGTTTTTGTACTTACTACATTATTGTGTTATGTTAATTTTTATTTTGTAGTCTGAGTGTGGTAATTGTGAGTGTTTGTGAGTGAGTGTTTGTTTTGATTTGAATACTCCTGGGTCCTGGCCCCCACACCCACCCCTTGTGTTATGCAATCCCCTCCCCTTCATCTTCCTAATCCCTTGTGCTTTGAAAATAAAAGAACAAGCATTTGTCAATGCCGAATGTTTGCTTGCTGGCATTGGCAGTGGTAGTGTAGAAGTTACAGAGCTGCGTAATGGGAATGGCAGTGAAGTATTGAACTGAAGCCAACCCCACCACCACCCTACAGAGAGTGACAGGCATTGGGGTGTGCGTTTGGGTCATCAGGCATAACGGCCATGCCATTTCACCACACCCCACCCTGCAGACACTGACAAGTGTCACGGTGTTCCTTGGGGTCTTTGGCCTTATGCACACCCATTTCATTAGGAAATACGGTGAGATGGGTGCTATATAGGAGAATGGGGTGAACTTTGGGGCTGAAGAGTCCAAGGCATACCTCGATGCCTCTCACTGGCTGCAAGGTGTGGAATGGTATGAGCATTACAGGCAAGAATCCCAAGTCACACCCCTGATGCCTGTCATTCTCTACAGGGTTGGGCATTATGGTTGGAAACCATAATACCTCAGGCATTCATTGGTATTTTCACTCCAAATTTTCAACAAGTTTTTTGTGACCTCACCTCATGAGCGGGGAATATCAGTTTGTTAGCCAAAGCTGCTTATGCACAGCGACTACGGCATTTAGCACCACAGGTGCAAAAACATTCGAGCAGGATGTAAAATGACAGCTGTGACTGTTCATGGGAGGTGTAAAAAATGGCAATGTTGCAAATCTGCAGTAAAAATATTTAAAAATGGTGAAGTCACCGTACATAGAAACTGTGCAACGCACACCGTAATATAATTAGGTTGGGGATTTTTACAGCAGATTGTCAACTCAGGCATTTTGGTGCCTCCGATCATGAACAGTGTCACTGTGATTTTCTTTATCTGTGCCGAACAATGATTTCCACAGCGACCATGCATCTCTGCGCTGAAAGTGTGAAAACACACTTCAGCCATGTTGTGAAAAAATGACAGCTGTACTGTTCATAAGGAAGTGTGGAAAAATGCCACTGGTGAAAATCTGGACTGAAAATATTACAAAGTCATGAACTTACGAGGGTGCGTGGAAACTCATAATGCTCACTCGTAACACAGTCATTTATGGACTTTGTCACTAAATTTTCAACATAGCCATTTTAAGGCGACTGCTCATGAACAGCATAACTGTGATTTTCTTAATCTGTCTAAACATTGCTTTCGCACACCAACAGCACCACTGTGCGCTACATGTGCGAAAACACATTTTGGGCGGTATATGAAAAATGGCAGCTGTACTGTTCATAAGGAAGTGTAATAAAATGGCAATGTTGAAAATCTGGAGTGAAAATATTAAATTCGCAAACTTACGAGCATGCATAGGAACTGCACAACGCACGCTCGTAAAACAGTCATTTTTAGGAATTTTTTCACCAAATTTTCCACATAGCCATTTTAAGGCCTCTGCTCATGAACAGTGTCACTGTGATTTTCTTAATGTGTCCTGTACATTGATTTTGCACATCGACTGCGCCATTGTGCGCTACATGGGCGGAAACACATTTTGGGCAAGATGTGAAAAATGACAGCTGTACTGCTCATAAGGAGGTGTGGTAAAATGGCAATGTTGAAAATCTGGAGTGAAAATATTGAAAATTCGCGAACTTACGAGTGTGCATAGGAACTGTACAATGCACGCTCATAAAACAGTCATTTTTGGAATTTTTTCACCAAATTTTCAACATAGCCATTTTAAGACCTCAGCTCATGAACAGTGTCACTGTGATTTTCTTAATTTGTCCTGTACATTGATCTCACACACCGACTGCGCCATTGTGCGCTACATGGGCGGAAACACGTTTTGGGTGAGATGTGAAAAATGACAGCTGTACTACTCATAAGAAGGTGTGGTAAAATAGCAATTTTGAAAATCTGGAGTGAAAATATTGAAAATTAAGTAAACTTACGAGCTGAGAGGAACTGCGCAGAGTGATGATCAGAAACAGTCGCTTTGGAATTTTTCACCAAATTTTCAACATAGCCATTTTAAGACCTCTGTTCATGAACAGTGTCACTGTGATTTTCTTAATTTGTCCTGTACATTGATTTCACACACCGACTGCGCCATTGTGCGCTACATGGGCGGAAACACATTTTGGGTGAGATGTGAAAAATGACAGCTGTACTACTCAAAAGAATGTGTGGTAAAATGGCAATGTTGAAAATCTGGAGTGAAAATATTGAAAATTCGCGAACTTACGAGCCTGCATAGGAACTGCGCAATGCATGCTCGTAAAACAGTCTTTTTTGGAATTTTTGCACCAAATTTTCAACATGGGGTTTTTGGGACCCCTTCTCATGAATGATGTCACTGTCATGGCGTTATTCTGGCCCAAAGGTGATTTGTGCAGTGACCTGAAATCACCCCGGGCTAATAACGCCATGACAGTGACATCATCATGAGAAGTGTCCCAAAACCCCATGTTGAGAATTTGGCAAAAATTCCAAAAAATGCCTGAGATATGCAATAAAGTTGAAAACCACTATCTAGCCCATTATACAGCTTACCGGCATTTCTCAGTTTGCGGTCGTCTTTGAAGAGTGCAGGCGTGTTCCAGTCCACGAAGATTGTCGGCTGAGCTCTAGAGGTAAGTATGGGGTGAGGGGTGTCGGGAGGCAGGGTGCGCAGTGGGTGGGTGTGGGTTGTGAGAGGGGCTGGGAGAAGCGCCGTGGGACCGTTTTATTTTGCAGGTTAAAAAAAAGACGACATGGGACATTTGCCACGCTGGGGTGGGCTCCCAGCATGGCACAAGGGCACTGGGGGGCTGTGGAGCTGAGGGGGATTGGGAACCCCGTCGCCATATGATCAGTTGCCACACTGGGGTGGGCTCCAGCGTGGCACCCAGTACTCGGGGGGTGAGGACAGTGGAGCCGGCGGGAGTTGGGCACCCCGTCGGCTATTCCTGAGGTTGCCATGCTGGGTGGGCACCCAGGCGTGGCATGTGGAAAGCTTTGGGGGCGCGAACACGTCGCGGGGGATGTGCACCCCGCCTGCTATACCGCAAAAGCGGGAGGGCACGCAGCATGCGCAGGCGCTTCTGTGTGTGTGTGTGTGTAGGGGAGCTGCGCATGAGCAGGCAATATCTTATCACTGTTCACTGAAGCGTAGCTCCCCCTTTCAACTGTATGCCACTGCATTTTGGAGCTTGTCATAGATAGCTCCAGCATGCATTGGCTTACAGGGGCCGTGCCTGCCAACACATTGACTGAATTGGAGGAGGAGGTGACACACCTCCGAAATCTCGGATGATAGCACTATGTTTCTTGCACATGCGTGCAAGCAAACATAAAAACCTGTCTATCCTACATGCCTTGTTGTTGTCCCCCCTCCACATTGTAAACGGCAGTGATATCTTTCCCAACCTGTAGTGTAGTAGTTAGAAATCCAGCTATTCACTCGGGGTAGCCTACTTGACCTGTTGTTGTACCCCCATGTGCTGTGAGAAATAGCACCCAAAAATATCAGTTTTCCAGACTGAACTTTCCTGTGTTTGACTGAATTTTCCTTTGTTTGTGAACACCAGTGGTATCCCAGCCTGTGGTGTAGTACTGCTCTGTTGACAAATTACAAGCTTTACAAATACAGCTATTCACCCTGCTAGCCTACCCGAGCTGTTGTTGTATCCCCATGTGTCAGTTTTCCATGTTACCAAACATTAATAAAGGAAAAATGCCAAAGAAGAGAAACAAGAAAGGGAGAGGCAAGACTTTAGCATCATTTGTGAAAAGTGGTATAACTTAAACAGTGAATGAAGGATTGTCTTCTGATGTGGTGTTGCCATCAACAAGTTCTAAGTACTCTGGGATGGGCACTGCTAGCAGTAGTGCAGGAGTATTTACTAGTGGCTTTCCTGCATCTAAACGTTTTTCATCAACCTCTGTGGCAGCCATGGTAGTGGGTGATGTGGGAGGTGGAAATAGTGCAATCAGCCTGAAAATTACACCAGAAGCAGTGTCTCATAAAAATAAGGTGGAGCATGTTCCCATCTCCGTTGCTGCTGGTGGTGATAGTGGTGTTCTTCATGATGCAGTTGAGGCAGTGGTTGAGGGGAATGTTGGAAAGCAGAAAAATGTGGGCCACACCACTATGGAACCGTTGCTGTGGAGACAGACACACAAGCTGTTTAGATCAAGGTTCATAACTTGCAGGTTCAGCATGAGGAGGAGCATAAGGAGGACATCAGTGGATGGCATGCCAATGATGATGATGATGATGATGAGGTGTTGGTTCCCATATGGGAACCGGAGAAGAAACAGATAGGCGGTGACAGTACAGGGGTTCTTAAGTGTAGCATTGATTTAACCACTGAATCTCACACTGAAGGTCCTCCCCATACTATTTTTGATGTCATGAGACAGAGTCAACCTAAAAAAACAGTAGTATCCCCCCCATACTTACAATCCACTATCCCAGTCTGGGCATCATGATAAAAAAGGCTTACAGAATCCCTAGTGTGGGACTTCTATGTGTTGGACCCAGTAGATGAAATGGTGCCAATATGTCAGCTTTGCCACATAGGGGTCAGAAGAGGGAGGAAGGGCAGCCACCTAGGCACTGGTGGTCAGCACATGCACTAAAAGAATCTGCACCCTCTCCAATGGCTTAAATACCAGAAGGAAGCAGTTGCAGGTGGTCCTGGTCCTTCATCTTCATCATCTTTTGGCAGTGCCACTGAGGGGGAGTACACAGTGGATGAGAAGGATGTGGAGGTGGTTGCTGTAACTTATGGGCATAGCAGCAGTGGCAGCTTCAGCAGTCCCCCTCAGAGCTGGTCCACAGTAACACCGTTTCCAACCCATAAAACAGCTAAAATGACTTGTGTTCCTTTATCAGTACCACGAATTTCTCTTGAGTCAAAGAGAACCCCTACTGGGCCACCTCAATGCAGCCGTCTGTTTGTCAGCCCAACACCCCAAAAATTACAGCCAGCTCTGAAGAGCATGTTTGAACAGCAGAGCAAATATCCTATGAATCATTCTACTGCTTGGGAGCTTAGTGTGGCTGCTGCAGAAATGCTTGCACTCGAGCTGCTCCCATTCTCCTTTGTTGTGAATGAAGGATTTAGACAGTTTGCTGCTCGTGCATGTCCAAAGTGGAAGGTACCATCAAGGACATACTTCTCCAAATGTGCTGTTCCTGAACTGCATGCCACAATAAAGGAGGCGGTGTTCCACGCACTTATGCATTCATCATCACCATCTATCCATCTTAGCATGGATATGTGGACCAGTGGCAGAACAGCTGGCAGCTCCAATATGTGCATTACAGCACACTGGGCACAGGTACCTGGGCTGGTCTTGGAAACTGATCATAGTGGGAGACAGTGCAGCAAGGCAGACTGTGGAGGCAGCAACATAACCAGTATTAGGCAGCATGTGACACTCACAATGAAAAGCATGCTAGGATCACACACATGGGGGAAAATGCTTGAAATACTACTGTGTGAGACTGATAAGTGGCTGCACCCACACTCAATGAAAGCTAGCTTCGTTGCGAGTGATAACATTTACAATGTTGTAAAATGCATAAATGATGGTGGGTTTTTCAGGGTGCCATGCCCGGCACACTGCCTTAACCTCGTGGTTCAGCAGTTTGTTAGCCATCATGATGTGAAGGATATCTTGTTGGTGGCCTGCCACATCTATGCCCACTTTGCCCATCAAGGGAAGGCCCATGAGCAGCTATGCCAGCTTCAGAGGAAGAACAATGTTCCTTATCATCACATGAAGTTGGATGTGGTGACCAGATGGAACTCCACACAGTTCATGGTGGAGTGGCTCTATGAGCAGTATACATCCATGTCCGATTATCTGCTGCCACACACCGGTCATGAGAGTGCTGGAGTGTCCATGGCTCTCACCACAGAACAGTGGCATTTAATGGATGGACTGATAATGATTCTGCGTCCCTTTGAACATGCAGCACAGACTGTGAGTGGGGACACTGCCTGTATCAGTCAGTCCATCCCCTTGCTATGCGTGCTGAGGTGGATACTGGTTAATGTGCAGCAATCGATTGAGGCAGGCAGTGACAGTGCCAGTTTAGCCTTGATGCAGCACATGCTCCACGTGTTGAACTCCAACCCTCATATTGCAATCTGATAACTTTAGCATTACCACCATGCTTGACCCACATTTTCAGCATGGACTTGAATCTATACTAGGTGGTGGCCCTCAGAGGGTAGAAAACCTCACCAACCTTCTTGTCAGAAAGGTCAGAGGGGAATAGATGCTCAAGGCACACAGGGCACTGAGTGTTGTTGCTACTACCACCACCACCACCACCACCACAGCACTGTCATTTTCATATGGCAGAACTATGTTAACAGGCAGACAGACAAAAACCAAAAATGAGCAATACCATTTGGGATATTTTAAGTGAGGCTGAAGTTGCACCCATGGAAGACTAGGAGGAGGAGGAGCACGATGAGGCGGACGGACTCAGAGCAGCACGACGCATGGTTGACTGTTTCTTGGCTGAACAAAAACACCCTGCAGTTGGTGACAAGCCATAGTTGTACTGGGTGAGCAAGGTAACTGAGTGGCCTGCACTGACATCTGTGGTGATAAAATATCTTACCTGCCCTCCCTCTAGCATCAGTGTTGACCGTGTGTTTAGTGCTGCAGGTGCCATTGTACGGGACCGGTGCACAAACCTGTCACCAAAGAATGTGGAAATTCTAACATTTATAAAAATGAATAAGGGACACAATTCACGCAAGACCATGACATCCATGTTCCTACCATATCCTGACAGTGGATCTTCAGAGGAAAATGACGAGACAGGTGGCACTGTTGGCATAAAGATGAAGTCATACATTAGTGACACCGATGCTGATGACTCAGTACTGGAATGGGAATTTCCATCAGGTGACAACTCCAGTCTTGAGGACTGTGAAGGCTGCTTCTTTGAAGAAGGTGATGCTTAAAGAAAACAATATTATGTGTGCTGTCCCTTCTTTGCACGCCCATACTATATTCCCATACAACTCCCAAATTTATGTCGTCATGATTGTTACTGTTCCCTTCTCAGAACTGTATTGCTGTTGCTGCTTCCTTTTGCCAATTTACATGCATCCTCAACCTGTCAGCAAATAGCACATAAATATAATGTATCGCAGTACTGGCAATGCTTGCTGCTGCCCACCAGTACTGTCAACCCTCACCAGCACTGCCTCAAACTACAAAAAAAAAAAATTACTTTTAACAGCCCAGCAAACAATTCCTGCTATGGGTAGCAAATCTAATAAAGACACGGCCCTGTCTCCTGCTGCTCCACCACCGCCTCCTCTCCAACCCTGTGAATGATTTTGCTTTGTATTACACAACATTATCCAGTTGCTGCACTGGTGATGAAGCCATGTGTCCTGAGGGAAAGCAGATTGGGTATTTAGATCCTGTGTCCCTTGTACTGACTTTCTCAATGTTAGTACAGCCAGTGCCCATCCAATTACATATTCTGCATTTTCAGCTGAACCACCCCTGATGTCAAGCTCCTACAAACACTTGTGTACTGGAAACTGGATGTTCCCAGGATTCGGCTCAAGACATCTGGTGATCAAGGTTTCAGTGTCTCTGGGCCGACCCTGTGGAACACGTTTCCAGCAGTAGTCCTGGAGTCCCCCTCGACTGGTGTTTTTAAACAGAAGCTAAAGGCACACCTCTTCAGTCTTGCCTATGTAGAATGATTAAGACTATGAGAGAATTTTGATTTTATTTATTTATTTATGGAATTTTAATTAATTGTTCTATTTGTAATTTTTTTGTTAGGTGCCCAGAGCCTCCAGGATTGGGCGCCATAAAAATAAAATTTGCCTTGCTTGCCTTGCCTTGCCTAAGTCAATAGTGGGGATGCTACAGTCACAGGAGTTCCACTGCAAGAGAGCAGACCCATGAGTAACTGAAACACCAGTTCAGTTATGTGAGTGCCATCACTCACCCCCTGCAAGTCCTGTCACTGAGGACTGTGAAGGTAAGAAGGAGTCACTTGGCTTGCAGTCATCAATCTCATTGCTTCTTCTGATTTAAAATGTAAGTGTGTTTTTGCCTTTCTTTTGTTGTCCCTACAGGTTAATGTCTGTCCAACATCATTTGCCAGCTGAGTGGCATGTGCACTGCCAGTAGTTTGTAGTCAGACACAAGCATAATCCTTTTTTTTCTCTCCGATGGTCGATTGCTTTCATTTCTTAACAATTTTGTCATGAGGTGTTTGCATGATGGGGCATTGAAAAGTTTATGGGTTTTTTTTTAACGTAAATTGAGGTATGTATACCATATTGAACAATAATATCAGTTATATCTGTCATGGTTACATAGTTTTTGGGTGGAATTGTGCATTATTTTTCCATCAGAAGGTTAGAGGGTTAGTATAACTACTATCTGTCTAATACTGAAAACAATAAAATGCTTCACATAGTGCATTACATAGTTATGAAAATTTTGATAATCCTGTTCTGACTGCTGCACTCTGCTTTGCTGTTTAAAAGTTGTGTTTCTTGTTATTGCTCTTGTTTTCACTGTTGTTCATAGGTTCATAGAGAGAATTCAGGTCCATTAGCTTGTAAAGCCATATATAGGACCTGCCACTAACTAGTGGACATAGCTCCATTTCAATTCTCCCATGGGTCTATCTAATAGACGTTTAAATGCCCCCAAACTACCAGCACTCACTACTTCCTGTGGAAGGCAATTCCAGGCATTCACCACCCTCTGGTTAAACCACCTTCCCATTCTTTATTTTTTTTTATTTATTTAGTTGTTTAACCAGGTATAGCACACTAAGCTGAAAGCTTTTTTACAGGAGCGACCTGGGAGCACAAGAAGGTTAAGTGACTTGCTCAGGGTCACACAGTATGCAAGTGGAAGCTGTGGGATTCAAACCCAGGTCTGGTCTGCTGGATGTCACCAGATTTGCAGCTCAGAGCCTTAGCCCACTGTGCTATACTTCTATTTGTTCTATATTTCTCTCATTTTAACTGTTTATCATGAACTCTAGCTCCTGATCTCCCACCTTCTTTCCAGTTTAATCCTGCTGCCTCATATAACATTGCATCACTCAGTGCTCTGTAGACATAACTCAGTTCCCCCCTTATTGTTCTATTACTCCATTGAGAACAAACCCAGTTGCTCTAGTCTAATACCATATTCCTGTTTGGCAACAGCTCCAACTTTTTTAGTGAATTGTCTTTGAACTCACTCTATTTTTCTATTTCCACCCACACTCTGTACAGAACTGAAGGGGGCTCCATACTCCATAATAGGTCTCACCAGAGATCTGTACAGGGGTGCAAGGACTTCACTCTTCCTACTGCTAATGTTATGTAACAAATTACCCATAATCCTATTAGCTCTATTAATACATACACTATTGTGCTTGTTAAAATCCATTGTATCTGTAATAATTACCTCCAAGTCATTTTCACTATCTGTAGTCAAAATTTTCTGTAACTTCAGATTATAGTGTGCTTGAACATTGTTGTATCCAAAGTGCATGACTTTACACTTTGTGATATTAAATTCCAATCTATGTTCCTCTGCCCAGGTCTCAAGATAGTATATTTGCTCTTGGAACTTCATGATAGCCTCATAGTTATTAACTATAGTGCCAATCTTTGCATCATCTGCATACTTGCAGATCCAAACTCTCTCAGATACCTGCATACTTGAAATTAGGACATTGAAAAGCCTTGGCCACAGCACAGATCCCTGTGGAGCCCCACTAGTCACTCTCATCTCAGTTGACCAATAACCTCTAACTTGAACTTGTTGATGTCGATTATGTAAGCAGGCTGCCACCCATTTTACGAGGTAATATTTCACTCCAAACTTCTGGAGGATTCTAAGCAGGACACTATGCAAGACAGAATCAAAGGCCTTCCTATAATCCAAATACACCACATCAATTGGAAGCCCAGCATCCAAGGCCTGGCTCACCGGCTCCAAAAAATTTAATAAATTAGTGGTACAAGATCTCTCTCCAGAAAAACCATATTGGGAAATGTCATGATGGTTCAATATTCTCAGGTTTTTTCAAGTAATTCATCTATAAAACTCTCCATTAACTTGTCAATAATGGAGGTAATACTTACTGGCTGATAATTCTCAGGCTTTATCCTATCTCCAGATTTGAAGATAGGTATGATATGGGCCACCTTCCTATCTTCCAAGACCTTACCCTCCCTTAATGATTTGTTAAAAATGGGGGAGCAATCTCTTCTGACAACTCATGTAAAAAAGCTGGGTGATAACCATCAGATCCCCCGATTTAATTTTTTTCAGTTTCTTTAAGTTCCCTTTTACTTGTTCAACAGTTATAATGGGTATTTCAGTTGTTGCACTTTTCCCTGAGTCAAATAACCCAGTGGAACAACTGCTGTCCTTATGATATACATTCTGAAAATATGCTCCTAACATGTTAACAATTTCCTGCTCATCTTCCACTTGATTATCTTTGTCTCTTAAAATCGTTATTTGATTATGATTTCTTGTTAGATTGCCCACATAATTACCCTAATACTTTTGACACTTTCCTGTTCAGGTGCCTACCATCTTGACCAAAATAATGCTTATGTAAGTCAAATTCCTCCCATGTATTAATACATTTGATTCTATTCATATTGCACCACCTTCTCATCCAGTTATTGACCCTTTTAATTTTGTCATTAATCCTTTCTCCTGCTTTTGGAAATGGCACAATTTCATAAAAAACACTTTTGCATGAATTTGTTTACTGTATTCTCAATATTCATAAGCTCAAAATATATTTGGTCTTCCCTAGTTCTATACAGATCATTATTTCCAGCATGTACTATCATTAATGGGGTATCCATGCCTTTTTTAACCATTTTAGGAATCATTATGTTTATGTCTGCTAGAGTTGCACCTGGCAGATATGAATTCATTATGATCTCTTTCAAACCTTTTGTTGTATAGGCATCCATGTATCTAACAATAGAATCTCCAATAATATTACCCTTTCTTCCACTATATGGTCGTCTACTTCCTTTTCTTCACCCTGTATACCATGTGTACAGCTGATGATGACATTTCCCATTAAAGTGAAATATGGAACTGTTTTTTCTCTAGTTTTTGTTCTCCCATGCAGGTTATAGATAGTGCCTGCTAAGATTCAGACAAAGCAAACATCTGTGTCGAACATGGATGGAATGCAAATGACTCAGAAACACTTCCAATGACATAAGTGTCATTATTTACATTATTTATTTATTCTTTTTTGGGGGAGTAAATGGTAAGTATAAATTTTTTTGGGGGGGGTCTTTTTGTTATTTATCAAGGAAAACAGTGTACCACAGTGACCAAAAGGAGGCAAAATAATTCTGCAGTTCTTTAGTAAGCTGACATGCATAGAAGTAGTGGATGTAGCGTGGACAAGTGCTTGACTGGTCGTAGACCCTCATAGTGGTTGAGTGCAGCAAAATAATGAATGTTTTTTTTTAATCAAAGGCAACACAGGTATAGTCAGATGGATAGTGATGTAACGACTTTAGTGGGTGTCTGCTACTGACACAGTGACTGTTGCTGAGGCAAATTACTGTGTTCTGTTTTCTTAATTCCAGGAACACAATGAGTGATTCTTTAAGTAAAATCAATGAGAATATTCTTTTCTGTTGTTTTCTTCAGGGGCCTCCAATGCTGTATATGTTTCTTAATATGCTTGTTTCGGGAATCATCACACAGAAGAGATATCCTCATCTTATACGTGCAGGACAAAGAACAGATAGCTCCAAGGAATTATCTGAAATGATACAATCAAGAAAAGAAAACATTAAGTGTAACATCCATTGACCTTTACATATGTATAAAGGAAAACCAGTGAATCACCTAATAATTTAAAAGACTTACCTTCCAGTACTGGTACACAACAACTGGAATCTAGAGCATCAGTGGCATCACACTTCAGTCACATTCAGATTGATGGAATCTTAAGAAATATCTGCAAGGACACAAAAACATGGATGTTCAAAAATACAGTGTTTAACAGTTTTGATACACATTCTACAGAGGAAACAGAACCAGCAAGATGAAAGAAAAAATTACTTACCTTCACTCCCCCCCCCCCCAGAAAAAAAGAAAACATTACCTTACCTGGCACCACTGGAACAGGAAGGCATCAATTCCCAGAAAGCAATCCAGACTCTCAATAATGGGAAATCCCTACAAGAAAAGAGACACAATCAATGTTTAAAAACCAAATGATTAACCATCCCCTTTCAATACCATATTATCTCAGCAAAATAAAAGAACTTACCACTCATAGTGCATGAGAACAGAATACAATGGTCACCATCAGTCTGTCATTGTAGTCCATGACCAACAGCAGCACACCGACAGCAGCAGCACTCCAACTAATCCTTCCAAGAATATAAATAACAGCAGCAGCAGCACTTTTACTGTAAATTCTCAGTGTTAGAAGTCTTCCTATGTCATCGACCAGACATTGTGAACTTTTCATATGATCCACATTATTCCTGCCTGTTCTCATTTAGCAATTGCACAGTTGTCTAGTAGCAGCATCACTTACAAACTACAGGACTACATGAATTTTTTGACTGTCGCTACTGTTTCACATTGGTTGTTTTTCTGGCAGGAGACTCACTTGGGGTACAACAAGAGGTGTATTCCCTTGACGTAAATATTTTCTCATTTTATTCTGGGTGATTTCTCAGGGCAGTGTGCCTACAGCACAGCAGACAAGAGAATGACATGGCAGCAGGACAACAGTTTTTGTCTTTCGCCACGATGTGACATGTGTTTTTCTTGCATGTGACATAAAGAGGCATATTCATTTGGCATAAATATTTTCTCATTTTATTCTGGGTGATTTCTCAGGGCAGTGTGCCTACAGCACAACAGACAGAAGAGGGACATAGCAGCAAGACAGCAGTTTATGACTTTCACCACTATATGATGTGTTTTTCTGGCAGGAGACATACTGGGGTACAATAAGAGGCATATTCCCTTGACGTAAATAATTTCTTATTTTATTCTGGGTGATTTTTCAGGGCATTGTGCATCCAGTGCAGCAGACAACAGCAGGATGTAGCAGCAGGACAGCAGTTTTTGACTGTCCTCACTGTTTCACATTGGTAATTTTTCTGGCAGGAGACATGTTGGAGTACAACAAGAGGCATATTCCCTTGACAAAAGTATCTTCTCATTTTATTCTGGGTGATTTCTCAGAACTGTGCTCCTACAGCACAGCTGAGAAGGGAGGGATGTAGCAGCAGGACAGCAGTTTTTTACTTAAATATTTTCTCATGATTCTTAGTGACTTCTCTGGGCAGTTGCACACCACTTCAAAAGAGTGACTAAGCAGTATTACAGCAGTGTGTGATAAATTTGGGGCAGTACTTAACATAGAAACATAGAAACATAGAAGTTGACGGCAGATAAGGACCTCAAGGCCCATCCTGTCTGCCCATTTCTTTTTCTACCTTATAAATGTGCCATCGGCCTTTGCTCTGTCAGTGGCCTATCTATTCATAGTCATTTGTATTGCTCCCTTATGCCTATCCCATGCCTGTTTGAAGCCCTGCACTGTATTCATAGCCACCACTTCTTGTGGTAAGCCATTCCATGCACCCACCACCCTTTCTGTGAAAAAGAATTTCCTCACATTCCCCTTAATCGGCCTCCTCTAATCTCATGCTGTGTCCTCTTGTCCTGCTATTTTCTTATATTTAAACATGTTAGAACTCTTTTCACCTTGTTTATGCCCTTAAGGTGTTTGAATGCCTCGATCATATCACCTCTCTCCCTCCTTTGCTCAAGGGTATACATATTGAGCTCTGTTAATCTGTCCTCATATGTCTTCTGATGCAGTCCCTGCACCATTTTGGTTGCCCTTCTCTGGACTGCCTCAATTTGGTTAATGTCCTTGGAAGGTGTGGCCTCAATACTGCATGCAGTACTCCAGATGGGGCCTAACCAGTGTCTTGTACAGAGGATTATTACCTCCCTCTTGCGACTTGTGATACCCCTACTAATACACCCTAACACCCCTAGCCTTACCTACTGCTTTAGAGGTCTGTTTGATGATTTTAGGTCATCAGTGATGATGATGATGCCCAAGTCTCTTTCTTCCTTTGTGACTGCTAGAACTCCCCTCCCAGCCTATAGGTGGCTTCAGGGTTTCTCTTCCCTATGTGCATGATTTTGCACTTCTTTGCATTAATCCCAGTTGCCACTCTTCTGACCATTCTGCTAGTTTATCCAGATCTCTTCTCATTCTGCCCACCCCATCTGGATCATCTACTCTGTTGCAGATCTTGGTGTCATCTGCAAACAGACAAGTCTTACCCTCTAGTCCATCTGCAAGGTCACTAATGAAGATGTTGAAGAGGACTGGCCCCAGGACTGATCCCTGAGGGTACCCACTTGTGACTTGCATCTCTTCTGACTGTATACCATTTACCACCATTCTCTGTTTTCTGCCCGTCAACCAGTTTGCCACCCAGTTGACCAACTTCTGACCCACCCCGAGCCTACCCAGCTTATTTATCAATCTTCTATGTGGAACAGTGTCAAAGCTTTGCTGAAGTCAAGGTAGGCGACATCAACTGCTCCCCCTTGGTCCACCACTCTGGTTACCCAGTCAAAGAAATCTATGAGATTAGTTTGACAGGACCTTCCTTTTGTAAACCCATCCTGCCTTGGATCCTGTGCCCCTATGGATTCCAGGTGTTGCACTATCCTTTCCTTAAGGAGTGCCTCCATAATCTTGCCCACTACTGAGGTAAGACTGACTGGTCTGTAGTTCCCTGCCTCCTCCCTGCTACCACTCTTGTGGAGCGGGATCACATGAGCCCTTCTCCAGTCTTCTGGGACCTCTCCTGTGCTCAGAGACTCACTAAACAATTCTGCTAATGGCTCTGCTAGTTCCTCCTTTAGCTCCTTAAGTACCCTGGGATGTATGCCATCAGGTCCCATTGCCTTATCCACCCTGAGTTTAGCAAGCTCTTGTAGGACCCTTTCTTTTGTGAAGGGAGTAGTGCTACCTCCCTCCCCTGTGTCCATGATGCTGAGCTGTGGGCCCTGCCTACCTTCTCTTCAGTAAATACTGAGCAAAAGTATCTATTTAGGATAGATGCCTTTACAGGGTCCTCCTCCTCACATGCTCCCTTTTCTCCATTAAGCTTAGCAATACCCTCTGGACTTTCTCCTTTCACGAATGTATCTATAGAAAGTCTTGTCACCTTCTTTTACTGTTCGTGCTAGTGTTTCCTCAGTTTGGGACTTTGCCTGCCTTATTGCCTTACCTGCTTCCCTTAGGGCAGTTTGGTATGCCTCCCTATCTTCATCCCGCTGTGTTCCCTTATATTTCCTGAAGGCCAGCCTTTTGGCTCTGACCTTTTCTGCTACTGTATTTGAGAACCAAAGTGGTTTCCTTCTTCTTTTGCACTTCCTTTCTGTCTAACACAATGGGATGTTGCTTCAAGTATTGCATCCTTAATGCTTGCCCACTTAATTCATATATACTTAATTCATCTATATGAATAGCACAAAACCTTTCAAAACAACACTAAAGGCAATTATATTGTTATTTCTTTTGGGTCATTTTCTATCCAGTAAGTAATTGTGCTTTTAAAATTTACTGTTAGACACCGTCAACTATGTAACGGCAGGCAGCAAGATGTAATGGCCTTAGGCCTGTACAGTTTTGCTAAGATAGGAAATATTTTTTTGGTTATGTTTTTGTCTCACTTTTGATAATTGTTTTTGAATTTGTACTTTATAGGGGGAGGTGGGAACAAATACAACACTGAAAAACAGCACGGACAACTCTACAATAAAACTAGGATGATTCGTACAGAATGGAAAAAAAATCCTAGATGTAAAGAAAAATATGAACAAGACAGTTATTTCTTGGGGAAGGTTAAAAAGGGAGTACAAAGTATTAGGATAAGACATTAGACAAGGAAGACGAGAGGATAAAAATGTTTTTTTTACTTTTTTTATATCCTTTTTTAATTTTTTTGTGTTTTTTGGGGTGACAATAACACTTGAGAGACATACACTTACAACATAAAGAACTGAAAAAAGCACAGGAAAAAAATTAAGGGGTTCTGCCACTGCTTCATCCACAAAGCTCCTCAACCAGCTTCAGTAACTTCTCCTGTTTGACAGTTATGTTCTCCTGGTTCTCCTTAATGGTTTTCACATCCTGACATACTTCAGTGAGCACATGCTGGATGTCAGAAACTTCATCCCACAGTACAGCCAGGTTGGCCTGTGTCACCACTGTATGGGGAGCTGATGGTGGCAGTGGGGGCTGGGCTGCTGGAACTTCAGCTGCTGCCACTTCCTGTTCCCTGCCCCTGCTGGATTGTTCACATGCACTACCTACATGCCTATGTGACCATCTGACAGCATGCCTTGACCCCCCCTCTCCTCCCACATCCCCCTGAAGAGCCTCATACTCATGCTGCAGCCTGCCATGACATTTTTTGGCATGGTGGACACTGAGGTGGGTTTGCTGCCCACCAGTACCTAAATGGGTACCCTTTTCCCCCTTTGTACCTCTCTTCTACAGAGCTTGCATGTCACAATACTGCTGTCTTCAGTGTGACACAAAAAAAACTCCCACACTGGGGATATCTGTGGAGTTACTGTGGGCAGCTGCTGCTGTACTGGCACCATTTGCTGCTGCTATACTAGCACCACCTGCTGCTGTGCCATCTGCTGCTGCTGTACCAGCTCCACCTGCTGCTGCTGTTCTGCCTGCCCCTGCAGCTGCTGCTGCATTTTTCCAGGTGCTTCCCTCCTGGGTGGAAACGCATATCAATTAAGACGAACCCCAACCCCACATGCATACTGTGCAACTGCCACTCACTACATCCTGCATGGGCCGCTACTTGCTCCTTCAACATATTAACCATAATGACTATCCCAAAAAGAAAAAAAGAGAGAAATACAGGGGTGAAGAATCACAAAATCAAACATGAAAAATCAACAGAAAAAATGCAAAGCACAAACAATAAGCACTAACAAAATGTGAACAGAGGACAACTAAGTATAATTACACAATGGCAAGAAAATTTCCTGGACTCTGATTGGTCAATGTGTTCCTGAGACAGTGATGTTATTGCACAATAACATCTCTGTACTGATTTTTTGGATGATTGTTTGGAGCTACTTTTTTTTCAGAAACAAAGATACACTGCCTCACTAAAAATCTACTAAAAACATTTTTATTTTTATTTTTTGTTTTCTATAACATCAAGCCATTGTATAATTGCAATAAGGCACTCCAAGGTATGTGTTATCATGTAATAACATCACTCCTGGGGTGGTGGAAGCACTCGGCTTCACCTCGTGCTTCCACCCACCCCAGGCGTGACGTTATTACACAATAACACACACCTTGTTGTGCCTTATTGCTTAAGTAATGCACAAAAAGGTGATAGAGTAACTATTTAAAGATTTTTTCAAGCAGGTTGTGTGCCACAGAACTGATCTCAGTCTGTATCTCTCAACCACTGGGAGAAAATGAAAGTAACTCACTCACTTCCTCCCAGGATAAAGAACAGATACCTCACTTCCTGCCTGCTTCAGTCTCATGTGACCTGCTATGTGATTCTGCAGTTTTGTTGGCAAACTTCATATTAATAAGTGCAAGGCAAAATCACAGGTGAAGTCATAGGCAAAGTCAGGGGTGAAGCCACCAAGGTGAATTTTGGATGTGCTTCTGTGACTTCGTGAAATGTTATGTAGAAGCGAATTTGGTGGTATCACCAAAACTTCGATCACGGAGTAAAACTTTGCAACATCTCTATCCACGGGGTCCTACATGAGGAAAATTAGAACTCATGTGCAAGAACTAATGTGCTCAGCACAAAGTAAGTTAGAAAGGGTATGCAGTGAACTAGCTGACTAAAATTCGGTGCCTACAAACATGGTGACTCAATTATGGTGCCTGTGTTCATGGCTACCTTGCAGGTGGGGCAACTGGACACTGGGGTGGGCGAAATACCGCAATGGGAAGTACATGAGTACATGTGTGTGCACACACACAGGGGAGGGATGGTATGTGGGAGGGGGTGTGGTGGGCAGCTGCCAAGCTGGTCCGCTAGTGTGGTGGGGAGGGTGGTCAGCTGGGAGGTGCAGGATGCAGGGTTTTTTTCCGGCAGGCGGCTTTTAGTTTTTTTAAGTTTTTCATCCCCTGGAGTTGAGAAGCCATAAGCAGGGAGGTGCAGGGGCAAAGCCTCTCATGGGGGAGTGTGTGCAGGGGTAAACCCCTCACATTAAAAATAAGACCCGTAGGTCTTGGGCACCATTTTAGTCTGCACTGCAAGTGTGCATCGCTGAAATAAATTTTCAGTGATGTACTCTCGCCGTAATGGCAATCACTATTCTGCAATTGCCGTTAAAAGCACCTCTTCCTTGGTGCATAGCAAAATTCAAAGTTGCCACTCTTCTTTCTCAGATATTAAGGAAATTCATTACATAAAAATGACATTAATGCAGATTAGGATTGCTACCCCACAGTACTCAAACCCCACAATGTTTAGAAATGTTCTATTACAGTTTTCAACCCAATGTCCCCAAAGTTTGAAAATGTGTTATTACAGTTGTTAAGCCTAACTCCCAGCCCCTCGTCTCACCCTCATTACCCAAGGCAAGCTAGAGTACATGTATGGAGCCATGCATCAATGGCATGGTACTGTATCTCATTCAGGACCAACATATTTAAAATTTGTAAATAGCAACCCTAATCCCCACCCCTTCCACATCTCTAACCCTCAAAAGGCCAAGCTGCAGAGCTGGCTCCATTCTACGAGGATGTGCTGGTATATGTGTGTCTTCATAGGTCCAATGCTATATTACACAGTTACCACACGGTTGTATGTTTGTTGGTATATGGCCTTGTGTATGGGAAGCCATTCAATTCAAAATAACAGTTTTCAGAATATAATGCATACTGAAATGTCTATGACTAGCAACAAAATGTTTACAGCATAATATTAAGAGAATGACAAACATGAAAATGTGTATATCACACACCAAAATAGGTCTGATACCTTCTGAAATGGGTATGACATATACCAACATGGGTATGACACATACCAAACTGGATATGACATACACCAAGATAGAAATTACACTTATTAAAATAAGTATGACATATACCAAAATGGCTAGGACACATACTAAAATAGGTAAGATGCATACCAAAATAGAAATGAAACATTCTGAAATGGGAATGACACATACCAAAATGGGTATGACACAAGCTGAAATGGATATGCTATACCAAAATGGGTATGATACATAAAGAAATAATGACACATATTGAAATGGATATGGCCTATACTGAAATGGTTATACCACATAGCAAAATAGGTATGACATACTTAAATGGGTATGACAAACACCAAAATGGGTTTGACGCAAATTGAAATGAATATAACTCTCACCGAAAATGGTATGACACATGCTGAATTATTAATGTCGCATACCAAAATTGATACGACCTATACCGAAATAGATATGATAAATAGCAAAATGGGTATGACATATCAAAATGGGTATGACATAAACTGAAATGGGTATGATAAACACTGAAATCGATCTGACACATACTAAAATAATTATGGCACATAGCTAAAGGGATATAACCCATACCGAAATGGATGTGACACATGTTGAAATCGTGTGACAAAAACTGAAATGAATATGACACATACTGAAATAATTATGATATAAACCAAAATGGGTATGACAAATACTGAAATGGATATGGCAAATACCAAAATGGCTAAGACATTTACCAAAATGGATATGTCATGTTCTAAAATGGATTTGAAACACATTGAAATTGGCATGACATGCACCGAAATGGGTATGTCATACATCAAAATGATTATGACACACACCGAAATGGGTATAGCACATGCAGAAATAATTGTTACACATACCAAAGTATATGTGACACATACCAAAATGGATATGACCCACACTAAATGGGTATGACACATACTAAAATAATTATGACATGTACGAAAATGGCTATGACAAACTAAAATGGTTATGACACATAATGAAATCATTATGACACATGCTGAAATTGATATGGACCTATACTGAAATGGATATGATACATAACAAAATGGGTATGACACGTACTAATATGGAACATACTGAAAAAGATAAATTATAGGTACAACACGCTTTAGAATAAGACCAACATACCACAATGAGCATATAGCAAACTGAATTGTGTGTATATGTAGCAAACATTGCAAGGCATAAACTAAATAAATTATAATAACTGAGGAGTGTTTTCTCCCATAGGGAAACCCAGTTATAATTTGCTATTATAACCCATGGGTTATAACAGTGAACACGTGCCGGGTTTCCAATGCTCCACGCATGTGCCTGCCTCCATCCTCTCCACTGACATGGCGCAGACAATACGCCAGTGGACTGGACACTATCAGTATCACTCGGCAGTAAGTCAATAAAAAAAAAGAAACTTGCCTCTCAACTGTTTAACTCCTAATATAATCCTCGCTCGGCTAAACCTTAAAAAATGAAAAAAAAGTTTCAGCAACCACTCGGCCGCAGACCATGGACTGCGCTCCCTCCACACTAGACCTCGGCTGTTTTATTTTATGTAATTGCTGTGGTAAGAAAATGTTCCCCAGCAATTATATAAAATAAAGCATGGGGTGGTGTGTTTAACTCAACATTTTACACACATCCCTCTGTGTTGGATGTTAAAAATAAACCCCTCGAGCGTCGCTCTTGGGGTTTATGTAGCATCCAACACCTTGGGGTGTGTGTAAAATCTCATTAAACACACCACCCCATGCTTTATTGTATATGTAATGTGTGCCAAAATGACAATGTAACAAATTGAAATGACTGTAAGTCACACCAAGATGAGTATAACACACACTGAACTAAGTGTAATGCATGGTAAAAAAGCACATGACTTGGGTAACCAATCACAATGCAGCATCACTTCCTGAAATGCTGTAGGACTCCAGCAGATCTTGTTCAGTTTCAGTGCAGGTAAGATCTCCTTAAATTCTGTGACTCAGGAATATGTAGTATGTGTATGCTTGAACTGGTATTTTACTACTGTCCCTGTTTTTGGTTAAAGAGGGCCTTTGTTTTCAAGTTTTCTTTGGCTCCCAACAACAATTATTGTGTTATTTGTTCTCTGTGTAAGGTTATATATAAGAACAGATAAAGGCATCCTGTACTTCTGATGCTTTGTGAAGTTGTACAACCTTTAATTTTGAATTATATTTTATTTGCCCAGTACAACAGGAGCATGACCAAAAAATCTGTTGTTCCAGCTTTAGCTCATCCCTGTGTGTTTTAATTGAATTTCACCAGCTTACTGAAGGGCAGGTTTTCTTTTTTGCCTTTTTAAAACTAATGTCAGTATTTTGACACTTTTAATGTGAGCAATAAAGCACATTCTTTTGCCATTTACTGTGTAACCATAAGGGCTAGAAACACATATTCTATACCATTGGAAAGCTGAAGCTCCTTTTTCTGGCAATTTTAACTATTTTTTCCTAGCACATGCCATTATGATAGAAACAGACCCATTACCAATGTTCTATTTTTTCTCAAATATGGCAGTTAGTGGTCAGATATCCAGCAGTTATTGATTTCCCTTCCATTTCTCCCCAGATACTGTAGCTTGATATTCAAAGGTTAGTGTACCCGATAACAGGGTTAGTGGGTGCACTAGCATGGATTTGTGAGCACTCCTGGCCAGTCCATATTCTGAAGCCCTGGGAGTGCCTTCAATTTCTAAGGAGACGGGTCCTGCTGCTGGTGCTCCACCCGATCCTCCCCTCCCTCCCTTTTACTTTAAGTCTGTCTCCTTCAAAGAAACCCAGAAGATTATAGTAGGTCTCCCCCCTTACTACAGTGCTGGGCACGACAACCTTGTGCCCAAACTGCTAAACCTTGGGGCCCCCTTCTTGGCCTGCCTGATCTCCCATATTCTAAACTCCTTGCTCACAATGGGGTCTGTCCCTCCTATTTGGAAGGTGGCCCGTGTGACCCCTGTCCTCAAGCATGGCAATCCCAAATTACTTAAGAACTATCGACCCATAGCAATTCTATCCACAGTCAACAAACTGCTCGAGAAAGTAGTGGCCTCCCAGATTGCCCTCTTCCTCCAAACCTATGGCCTTCTCTCCCCTGAGCAGCATGGGTTCCAAAAAGGACATAGCACATTGACTGCCCTAGCACAGGTCACCTCCAACATTAGAACCGCGACTGATCAAGGCCAACTCACGGGGGTTGTCTTCATAGACCTGTCCAAGGCCTTCAACTTGCTCGATCACACCCTCCTGGGCTCTGCTCTCCAGTCTTTTAGTCTCTTTCCTCCTGTCCTAGCCTGGTTCTCTATCTCTCAGGTAGGAAACAGTACACAAGGTTCCAAAATACCATATCCGTCCTATCACCAGTAGCCTGTGGGGTACCTCAGGGGTCGGTCCTTGGTCCCCTCCTGTTTTCCTTCTTTATAAACCAGTTGCCCTCAATCCCAACCTTTGGACAAGTTACTCTATATGCCGTTGATATGGTGCTCCTTGCTAGTTCACAAAGTATTAATGACATTAACTATGGACTCAACTTGGATTTTGGTTGCATCCGGTCCTGGCTCAAGGCAAGTAAGCTGGTCATCAACCTTCAGAAGATGCAGGCAATGTTATTCGGCTCCCTTCCCAAGGTGAGAGCATGCCCAGCCATGCTCAAAGTTGATGGCACTGAGGGCACCCCTTTGAAGGTGGTGGAATTATTCAAGTACTTGGGGGTGACTCTTGACCCACAAATGGATCTCACCCTGCACATACTTAACTAATGTAAGGCAACCAACTGCAAACTAGGACTTGCGTACAGAGCAAAAAGTTGCCTCACCCCAGCTGCCAGACTTGCCCAGGCAAAAGGGGTCTTCCTTCCCTCACTTTGTTATGGGCTTACCTCCTTCACAAATGCCTCCAAAGCCTGGCTCTCCAAATGGGACACCTCGTATAACAACATATGTCGGTTCGCCCTATCAGCCCCTCGTCTCACCCATCTGTGTCTACTTTACTCTAGACTGGGTTGGCTTTCCCCAAGCAACCATCGCTCATTTGTTATGGGCAACTTTACGGATAACACCATCCGATCATCTACTCCTCCAGCACTTGCTGACCTCCTCCAGCCTGTCCCCTCTGGCTATCAATTGAGGTCCACTGAATCCCAGGCGCTGATGGTTCCGAAGACTCACTCCCTTGCGGGAGATTGAGCATTTGCAGCTCTTGCCCCAAAAACCTGGAACCTCCTGCCTCCTCACGTAAGTACTGCCCCCACCCACAGTTGTTTCAGGTCCTCCCTTTGGGATTACCTAAAACAAGCCTCAAGCTGCCTCTGTCCCCTGTAGTCCCTCCCTCCCTGAAGTGCTTGAAATAAAAAAAAAAAATCCTGGCTGCGGTCATGCACTTATTTCAAAAATAAATAACAAATAAGCAATAATCATAAATATTGTTGCTGCTGACACTGGCTCAAATTTTTCCTGGCTGCCCTCCCTGGGTTGTTCTGCCTCATACTGAACTGCACTAAAATTGTTTTCTGCCTGTTACCTGACTGTAGATGATTGCTTGTACCTGTCTGTACCTTGCCTGACAGTTGGACCCAAGCCTTTGTACTTTGTTTCAGCTAGTCCTTCTTGCTTGTATTCTGACTGTACCTTTGTGTAACTTGATGTTAGCCTTTGTGCTGTTATTGCTTGTATCTCTGTAACTCTTCTGGGTCGCACCTGAAAATAGGCACGTGACTGTCTAGTGTGCTTACCTGGTAAACAAAAGCTAAATAAATAAATAATAAATAAATCAATAAAACCCAGCAGTGCCTAAGCACTAACATACCACTGTGACTCTGCAAATGAGGGGGTCCCCTCATGTATAGTGATACACCTACATCTTCAAATGTTTGTGGCAGTGGTAAACAGACCCCCCCAAGGTGGTGTTCTTTACTGCTGCCGCAAACTACCTCTTAACTGGGTGCTAAACCCATATCCCAACCCTCCCAAAAGCAGTGTGGCTGTATTGCAGCCACCTGCCCCCAATCAACCATTTCAACACAGTAAAGTTGTCCTGGTGTCTAGTGGTACTCGCCCCACCCCCTGAGCACCCATGGTGACAGAATATTCATGCTTTGGTGTCCAGAGGTACCCCCCGTCACCCATGCTATGATTTATTACTATGCCCCAGTGGTCTAGTGTGTCCCCCCACCTGCTGTTTGCCTGTTTCATAAAAGTGAAGATGCCCTGGTGTCCAGTGGTTCACCCCACCCCATGATCACATGTTTGCACATTTCTGACGAGGCAGTGGTGGTCAAGCGTCAGCCCACCTGACTCACCCACTCACATAGAGCCTCAACACATGTCCCTTTACCCAGGTGGCTGGTGATCATCCAAGCTTGACACAATGACTGCTGCAGCCCTCCTCTCACCTTCTCAGCCAGCTGCTGCATAAGCTGTCAGACAGCATGCGTAGACCACCAGGACATAGTTATAAAGTATAACATGGGCAATTCGGAGGTATCATTAGACAATAGGGCAGGAATACTGTGTTGAAGTGAGTGCTCAGGGGGTGGGGTACCATTAGACACCAGGGCACGTTTACTGTGTAAAAACAAGTGCTTGGGGGTGGGTAGCTGTAATACAGCCACCCTGCTTTTGGGGTGGGTGGGAGCATGGGCTTAGCACCCAGTTAAGATGTGGTTTTCAGCAGCAGTAAACAGCAGCACATGGGGGGGGGTTACCTCTGCCACAAAACATCAACAATACTGCTGTACTAGTATGCATGAGAGGACAGCCTCATTTGCACTGGTCTAGTGGTATGTTAGTTCATTGACACTGCCGGGTTTTCTGAGCTCTCCCGTGGCTTCTGAATATGGGCTGACTGGAAGTGCTCACACAATCCCATGTTAGCCCACCCACTAATTCCTTTAAGTGTGCGTGTTAACCTTTGACTATCGGGCCCAGGCTAACGGGGGGGAATATGGCAAGGAAATGAATAACTGCTGGATAATCGGCTTCACTAATTGCCACTTTTGAGAAAACAAAATAGAACATTGATAATGGGTCTGTTTCTTCCACAATGGCATGTGCTAAAAAAAGATAGTTTATAATGCTGAAAAGAGGAGATTTTCAGCCTTCCAGTGGTGTACAATATATGTTCTGGCCCTTACAGTTACAGAATAAATGGCAAATAATTTAGTTTACTGCTCAAATTAACAGCAGCAAAAGACTGACATTTGTTTTACGAAGGCAGCAAAGAAAAAACTCTAACCTTCAGTAAGCTGGTGAAAATCAATTAAAACACACAGGGATGAGCTAAAGCTGGAGCAACAGATTATTTGGTCATGCTCGTCTTGTACAGGACAAATAAAAAATATACAAACAGAGGTGAGAAAGAAGTAAGTGCCTCAGCTGGGACTTGAACCTAGGCCATCCAGAATACCATTCCAATTGTGCTAACCAGCTGTGCCACTGAGACAACAGGAACCTGGTATGTCCCCGAGCACATTACATTTTTTTTTCAAATGCATAACCCAATGGCAACACAAATATTTACTTGTAACAATCACACAGGGGTGCGGTGTGCATATTTATGGAACACATATAGAGGTGAGAAAGAAGTAAGTACCTCAGCTGGGACTTGAACCCAGGCCTCCAGGAATACCATTCCGATTGCATTAACCAGCTGTGCCACTGAGACAACTGGAACCTGAGATATTGCCACGCACATCACTCTTTGTGAAATGCACAACCCAATGGCAACATAAATATTTACTTGTAACAATCACACAGGCGTGTGGTGTGCATATTTATGGAACACATACAAACAGAGGTGGAAAAGAAGTAAATGCCTCCTGTGTGATTGTTACAAGTAAATATTTTCGGGACAGCCTGGGTTCAAGTCCCAGCTGAGGCACTTACATCTTTCTCACCTCTGTTTGTTTGTGTTCCATAAATATGCACACTGCACTTCTGTGTGATTGTTACAAGTAAATATTTGTGTTGCCATTGGGATGTGCATTTGAGAAACAGTAATGTGCTTGGGGACATCCCAGGTTCTAGCTGTCTCAGTGGCACAGCTGGTTAGTGCAATCGGAATGGTATTCTGGGCAGCCCGCGTTCAAGTCCCAGCAGAGGCACTTGCTTCATTCTCACCTCTGTTTGTATGTGTTCCATAAATATGCACACTGCACTCCAGTGTGATTGTGACAAATAAAATCTAATCAAACTAGAATGCTGTACAACTTCCCAAAGCATCAGAAGTACAGGATGGCTTTATGTCTTACGATGCATAAACTTACACAGGGAACAAATAAAACAGCATTTTCTGTTAGGAGCTAAAGAAAACATTTGAAAATAATGGTCCTCTTTAACAAACAAACAAACAAACCAGGAACAGCAGCAAAATGCCAGTTTAATAATATACATACTACATATTCCTGAGTCACAGAATTTGAGGAGATCCTACTTGCACTGAAGCTGAACAAGAACTGCTGGAGTCCTACAGCATTTCAGGAAGTGATGCTGCATTGTGATTGGTTGCCCAAGTCATGTGCATTTCACTCTGTGTTACACTCTGTTTAGTACTGTATGTGTTACACTCAATTCAGTATGTGCTATACTCATTTTGGTGTGTCTTACAATTATTTCAGTTTGTTACATTGTCATTTTGGCACACAATACAATCTATTTAGGCTATACCTTGCAAGTTTTGCTACATATACTGAATACACAATGAGTTGTCTGTAAACTCATTATGGTACGCTAGTCTTATTTTGGAGGGTGTTCTACCTATCATCTATTTCAGTATGTTCCATATTCATATTAGTATATGTCATACCCATTATGTTATGTATCATTTCCATTTCAGCAGAGGTCATGTCAATTTCAGCATGTGTCATAATTATTTCAAGTATGTGTCATAACCATTTCAGTCTGTGTCATAGCCATTTTAGTATATGTCATAATTATTTCAGTATGTGCCATACCCACTTAGTGTGGGTCATATTCATTTTGGCATGTGTCATAATTATCTTGGTATTTGCCAAACCAATTCGGTGTGTGTCATAAACATTTTAGTGTGTATCATACCCATTTTGGTGTGTGTCATAAACATTTCAATGTGTGTCATACACATTTTGGTGTGTGTCATAAACATTTCAATGTGTGTCATACCCATTTTGGTATGTGTCATGGCAATTTCAGTGTGTTTCATGTCCATTTTAGAACATGTCATGCCCATTTTGGTATATATCATACCCATTTTGGTATTTGCCATATCCATTTCAGTATGTGTCATACTCATTTTGGTTTGTGTCATAATTATTTCAGTAAGTGTCATATTCATTTCAGTTTTTGTCACACCATTTCACCATGTGTCATACCCATTTCAGTATGGGCCATATCCATTTAGTTATGTGTCACAAGTATTTTAGTATGTGCCGTACCAATTTCAATGTGTGTCATAGCCATTTCAGTTTATGTCATCTCCTTTTTGGTATATCATACCCATTTTGCTATATGTGATATCTATTTCAGTATAGGTCATATCCATTTTGGTATGTGTCATTATTAATTCAGCACGTGTCATGCCATTTTTGGTGAGTGTCATATTCTTGTCAGTTTGTGTCAAACCTATATTGGTGTTTGTCATACCCATATTGGTATGTCATGACCATTTTGCTATGTGTCATAACCATTTCAACATATCATAATTATTTATTTATGTATCATACTCATTTCGTTATTGCATATACATTATAATTTGTGTTATACTCATTTTGATGTGTGTCATACTCATTTTGGTGTGTGTCATATCTATTTTTGGTATGCATCTTACCCGTTTCAGTATGTGTCTTAGCCATTTTAGTATATGTCATACTTATTTTAATAAGTGTTATTTCAATCTTGGTGCATGTCCTATCCAGTTTGATATGTGTCATACCCATTTTGTATATGTCATACCCATTTCAGAAGCTATCATACCTATTCTGGTGTGTGATATACTCTTTTTCATGTTTGTCATTCTCTTAATATTATGCTGTAAACATTTTGTTGCTAATCATAGACATTTCAGTATGCATTATATTCTGAAAACTGTCATTTTGAATTGAATGGCTTCCCATACTTGTGGACCCAGTGTATAGTATAACATTCATTTAACAGCAGTATTTTGTTTTACATATTGGCTAGTAGGATATGTACAGTACCATTCATTTGTAGCATGTGTTATGCAGCTTCAAAAAGAACCTACAGTACATAGTATTCTTGTCCCAGACATGTAACTTGCTTTGAGTAGTTCCAAGTATGTGTACAGTGATTACAAATTTGTAACACAAATCTGCTGTTTTACACAGTGTCCACAGTATTGTTTGCAAAATAAGCCACATCATAAATGAAAGTATTTTGTGCAAGCTGTGACAAACTGAAAACTCTTTAGTCCATCTATATATTCCCTGTGTTTGTTTCCTGTCTTTAATTGCTTAAATGATTCTCACTCCATTTACTTGTTATTTTTATTATTTCTTTTACTGTTACTTTTTCCACTAATATTTGCAACCAAAGTATATGCCTCTGACAATTTACTCTTCTTTCACTTTTCTCACTGTCCAGCCAATTACTGGTTAAATATTGACTTGGTAGGAATAAATAGTGCTGCAGTTAAAAAAAACCAGGCAAGATAATCAACTTCAAATTCACGGGTCTGCTTTATGCTTTGACCTTTGGTGTTACTCTAGATTTCTGGTCCTAGTCTGGTAGCCATTAATCTACAAACTTAAATGATTTTTGAATGATTATTGCCATGCTCTTAATGTTTATGATTATGATTTTTTCTAGCAGTCATTAGCATTCCATTGAGCTCAGGCTTATTTACAGTGGCGTTCTGCTGGAAAAATTAGCAGCAGAACCATGGGGTACATACAGTAGCTGTCACATTTCTAAGCCATTCATAGCTTTGTGGATACAAGCACAACTTAAGTGAATATTATCTACCATCAATAAGTAGTTTAGAATGGTGTAAAACCAATTTATAATTTATAGGCAGTTATAATAACCTGCAGGGTTAAGTTTACTAGTTACACAATTGCATTTCAATTACAGGCTAGATCGCGTAACATTATCGTCATTGTTTCCCTTTATCTTATCAGTAATGGCAATTATGCAATCTGCACCTATAATTCCAAGTGAGTCAATTCTGAATGAGGGCATTCTAAAAAGAGAGTTTGAAATTGATGGATTCCAGCAGATAAGTACTAGGACATTTGGAGGTACGTTATCACATATTTTAGTGTTTGTAAAGTAGGAAGTTTTTTTTTTTCAGTTTGTGCTCCTGCACCAATCCAGACCTTGGTTCTCTCTCTAGGTTTGTACTGCACCCCAACTCAGGCAACTCACCTTCTCTTGGGATCTTGGTCCTCACTCTAGGTTTGTGCTGTACCCCAACTCTGTCACCTTGCTTTCTTTTGGGCCCTGCCATTCCCGACTTTGCTCCATTGGTGTGCCACTCAGGCTAGGCTAGATCCCTTGGGATCCATTAACCGGGTGTTCAGGGAGTTCCCAGGTCAGTAAGTGTGGGGTCTGCCGGTGCAGCAGGACTGTCATGTTGCAGGGCTGGAGGTTTCCCATCTGCTTCAGTCCCCCTGAAGATGTCTCATGCTTGGGTACCATGTCATGCTCCTGTATGCACATGCTCGAGGACATCAGAGATGTCCTCCCCTCCCTTGTAATCCTTCATTACCTTCCCTTTTGGTCACCCAGTGGCTGTATAACAGTGAGAATGTAACACCCTCCCACCCAGAGGAATGGAGCATCCACTGGCACATTTGACCTTCCTCCCCCGCTTGACCCTTAATGACCCAGATTTGATGCTATCATGAGTGGTAGCAAAATTGCTGTGCCGACTGGCTGGCCCTAAATAGCAAGACTTAAAGAAGACCCTTAAGTTAGTTACAGTCATTGAGGGGTATTGTCTTGAGGATCCTAGTTTTTACATATGTTAAATGGGAGGGGAGCAGGGTGTCCTTGTGAGTTTTGGGACCCTATGGCAAGCTAGGTTAATTCAGTGACGGCAAATAATTTATGATAATAAGCCAGTTCTGAGTGAGCCAGTTGGAGTGAGGATATTTTAAAAGAGTTTTGGTACAGAGGGAGTTGGAACTGTGTGAACATTTGAAGGAGAGAGAGAGTGTGAGTTGGACCGCACTGCCAGGTAGTGGTAGTTTGTCAGGACAGTCTTCAGCAGTGGAGATAGAGATTAGAAATGCATGGTGAATCATGGTATGGGAACTGTGAGAGCTTGAGAAGACAGCAAAAAGCAATAATGACAACAAACTATGTAAAGTAAGTAACGAAAAAGCACAGACACATATAATTTGAAAAAAAATGTTTGGCCCACCCAGTCGGCCGAGATGTTCTCTGCCTAGTCTGTCTCTGCAGATCCCACCTGGTCTCAGGCGACTCTCTCCCTTCCCTGCCTATTTACCAACATTCTCCCATGCCTATCAAATGCATGCTTGAAGCCCTCCATTGTTTTCACCTTCACCACTTTTGCTGGCAATCTGAACCAGGTACCTACCGCCCTTTCAGTGAAGAAGTACTTCCTTACACCCCTTTTGAACTCCCCCCTCCAGCTTCATTGCATGCTGTCGGTCCTGGTGCTCTTTCACATTTGAAAGAGACTCCCCTCCTACACCCTGTTCCTCTCTGTGATGTACTTGTAGTTCTCTATCATGTCCCTTCTCACTCTCCTTTCTGCCAGGGTGTACCTGTTGAGATCCCTCAGTCTCTCCTCATAGAGCTTCTCATGCAATACCTGCATCCTTTTAATTGCCCTCCTCTGGCATGCCTCCAACCTATATCCTTCCTGAGGTGCAACCTCCAAAACTGGACACAGTACTTCAGGTGGGGGTCATGCCAGTGTGCGACACAGTGGCAAAACCACCTCCCTCCTCCTGCTGTAGATACCCCTCCCTATGTACCCCAACATTTCACTAGTCCTGCCAACTGATTTGCCACACTTCATTACCACTTTGAGGTAATCCGTTGTGATAGCCCCAAGGTCCCTTTCCTGCTTTGTGACTGTCAGTACCTCCCCGACCCTATACTGGGTTTCTATGCCCTAGATGTATGATTTTGCACTTTTTGGCATTAAACCCCAACTTCCATGCTCTTGACCAATCCTTGAGTTTCTGAAGATCCCTGCGCATTCTCTCTACCCTCTCCTGAGTGTTCACTGTATTACAGATTTTGGTGTCATCTACAAAAAGGCATGCTTTCTGTTCCAGTTCTTCTTTAATGTCACTTATGAAGATATTGAAGAGGACCGGTCCCAATACTAAGCCCTGAAGCACCCAGTTGGTCACTCTTCCATTGTTAGACTGAATTCCATTAACCACTACCCACTGTCATAGAAACATAGAATTTGACAGCAGATAAGGACAGCTTGGCCCACCTAGTCTGCTCATTTTCCTACCTAACAGATAAGCTGCAGATCCTAGTTAACCAACAGCTTACTTCCTCCTAGCCCCCACTAGGACTGCCTTATGTCTGTCCCATTCATTCTTGAATTCCCCCACTGTTTTTGACTCCACAACCTCCTCAGGGAGGCTGTTCCATGCATCCACAACACTCTCTGTGAAAAAAATACTTCTTCACATTACCTCTGAGCCGTCCCCTCTATCTTCAAATTGTGCCCTTGTTCTTGCACATCTCTTTTTCTGAAAGATGCTACCCTCTTGGACTTTGTTGATTCCCTTGAGGTACTTGAAAATTTCTATCATGTCCCCTCTCTCCCTTCTTTCCTCAAGGGTATACATATTAAGCTCCTTTAGTCTTTCTTCGTATGTCTTCTGGTGCAGACCCTGAACCATTTTAGTTGCCCTCCTCTGGACAGTCTCCACTCTGTCTATGTCTTTGCAGAGATGGGGTCTCCAGAACTGCACACAGTACTCCAGATGGGGTCTCACCAACTGTACAGAGGGATAACAACTTCCGGTTTTCTGCTATTGTTGCCTCTTCCTATGCATACCAGTATCCTCCCAGCCTTCCTTACTGCCTTCTCACATTGCTTGCCCACCTTTAGGTCATCTGATATAATTACCCCAGGTCCCTTTCCATTTTAACTGTTGTCAGTATCTCACCCCCCATTGTGTACTCTTCCCTTGGGTGTTTGTTTCCCTTGTGCATTACCTTGCACTTCTTTGCATTGAATCTGAGCAGCCATACATTTGACCATTCCTCCAACCTTGCCAAGTCCCTTCTCATCCTTTCACTAGTAACCCTCCTTTCTTCACTGTGTATTCCATTTACTACTTCCCTTTGCGTCCTGTTGTCTAGCCAATATTTTATCCAGGCTACCACCTTGGGACCCACTCCAAGGCTGGCTAACTTGTGTATTAATCTTTTGTGTGGGACTGTATCAAATGCCTTGCTAAAATCTAGGTAGGCCGTGTCCATAGCCCCTCCCTGGTCTACTACTTTGGTCACCCAGTCAAAGAAATCTGTTAGATTCATCTGACATGACCTTCCCATCGTGAATCCATGCTGCCTTGGGTCCTGTGCCCCACTGGCCTCTAGGTACTCAACAATTCTTTCCTTCAGAAGTGATTCCATCATTTTCCCTACCACTGAGGTCAAACTAACTGGTCTATAGTTTCCTGCCTCTGTCCTGCTCCCACTTTTGTGAAGAGGAATCACATCTGCCCTCCCCAGTCCTCAGGTACCACCCCATACTCCCATGATTTGTTAAAGAGTAGTCAGCGGTGTCACTAGTTCTACCCTTAGTTCTTTTAGAATTCTTGGGTGAATCCCATCAGGACCCATTGCTTTGTCCACCTACAATTTTATTAGTTCTTTTGGAACCCTTTCTTCTGTAAATGGACTGGTATCGACCCCCGTCTTCAGAGTGTTTCTCTTGTTTGGTTTAGGTACCTCCCCCTCCTCTTTCTTTGTGAATACTGAACAGAAATATTCATTCAGTATCCCTGCTTTTCACTGTCACCCTCTACCCACATTCCTTCCCCTTTATTAAGCCTCAGTATCCCTCCTTTGGTCTTTCTTCACTCCCTAATGTACCTATAAAAGGTCTTATCCCCCTTCTTAACAGAATTGGCTATCCTTTCCTCTGTTTGGGCCTTTGCTATTCTGACTGCCTTCCCAGCTTCTTTCTGCTTTAACTGATAACGTTCTCTGTCCTGCTCATTCTGTGTTTCCTTATATTTCCTGAATGCTATCCTTTTCTCCTTAACCTTTCCTGCCAGCTCTTTTGAGAACCATAGCAGTTTTTTTGTTGATTTGTTTTCACCTATCCGTTTACCAGTTTCTAACCTGATTCACCACTTTGGATCTCACCCCTCGGCTGCTTTAATTTTTATCAGTCTCCTGTGTGGCACAGTGTCAAATACCTTGCTAAAGTCCAGATAGGCCATATCCATTGCCTTCCCCTGATCTATTTCCCTGGTCACCCAGTAAAAGAAAGCCATCAGATTCATCTGGTATGACCTCAGTACAGTGAATCCATATAGCCTGTTGTCTTGCAACCCATTGAATTTAAGTTTCAGATTCTCTACCAACTTTTTCTTAAGCAGGGTTTCCCATTAATTTCCTCACCACAAAAAAGAGACTGTCTGGCTTATATATTGTGGCCCAGATATTCAAAAGGGTTGCGCCATGCGCAATAGGGTTGCGCCTGTGCAAGTCCGAACTTGCTCCAATCTGCGATATTCAGCAGGAGGCAGTTGCGCCACAGAAAACATGCTGAGCAACAGCGCAATGCAAATGAATGCATGCTGAACTGGAGGGGGAGGAACCATGCATAAACTGCACAGCCCGATATTCAGCCGGGCTGTGCAGTGTTGTGCAGGCGCAACCCCCAACCTGTGCCTGCACAACTTTGAGCCCAAAAAAAAGGCTTAAGTCGAGGGCCACCCACAGGTGAGCTGCTGCATTGCAGGGTGCAACACAGCAGCTGCCACCTGTGGCTGGTCCCCAACCCACTCCTTGTACCCCTCCTGCAGCCCGATCACCAGCAGACGACTGTAAATCCCCCCACCACCCCCCACTGGCCCGATCGCGGGCATAGTTTAATCCCCACCAGCCCGACGCCGCAGCAATGTGGCTCCCCGAATGTATCCCTGGTGGTCCAGTGGACTGTAAATCACAATCACGGGCAGTAGTTGTTTAATAATCACCCTCGTCCCGAAGTCATCCCTGGTGGTCCAGTGGACCGAAAAGCCCGATCGCGGGCAGTAGTTGTTTAATAACCCCCTCCTCCGAAGTCATCCCTGGTGGTCCAGTGGCACATCCCGATCGCGAGATGTAAATGTTGAACAAACCCCCTGAACATAGCCCTGGTGGCTGGTGTCCCCCCACCCACCCACGGCCCCACCATCCGCTCCCCGGCGGCGGCGGGGGCAGCATCCACTTGCCTGCTGCCCACTGCCCGCTGACTGACTGCCCCAGTAGGGCTGCATGCCATTGGTGCAGAGCAAGAGCTATCGGCATGCAGCCCATATTGTTGAAGACAGTCCAGTTTTGTGAATGAATGAATGTATTCATTCACAAATCTGGATTGTCATGTATTTGTATAGCTGCACGCCCATTGGCTTTTGCTCTGCACCACTGGCGTGGCAGGCCCCACCGGCAGTCAGTCGGCTGGCGGCAGGCGGGTGGATGCTGCCACCGCCGCCGCCGGGGAGCGGGTGGTGGGGTCGTGGTGGGTGGGTGGGGACACTAGCCACCAAGGTTGTGTTTGGGGGTTTGTTCAACTTTTACATCCTGCGATCGGGATGTGCCACTGGACCACCAGGATGACTTCGGGGAGGGGTTTATTAAACAACTACTGCCCATGATTGGGCTTTTCGTCCACTGGACCACCAGGGATGAATTCAGGAGGGGGTTTATTAAACAACTACGCTCGTGATCGGGCTTTTCAGTCCACTGGACCACCAGGGATGAATTCGCGAGGGGATTTATTACAACTACTGCCCGCGATCGGGCTTTTTCGCCCACTGACCACCAGGGATACGCTTGGGGAGCTATATTGCTGCCCAATGGCGGGGTTGGTGGGGGTGGTGGAGATTCTACACTGTTTTGCTCTGCGATCGGGCTGCGGGGCATTGGTCCCGATGGCTGCTGCCTGGCAGGGCACCAGCGCAAGTCTCGGGGATCGGCCCACCTGCATGCTAATGGCATGCAAATGGGACTAATCGGATGCAAATGGCCCCCATTATGCATGAATTATGGCCCCATTTGCATGTCACCTTTTGAATATGGGGATTTTGCGCATGGCGCAATGGTACTTGCACCACCGCAAGTTGAATGCTCCACTCTGACAACTTGCGGTGGTGCAAGTTCCACTGTGCCATGCACAGTGGATGTGGCCAGGGGGTGATATTCAAAGGAGTTGCTCAAGGGTGCAACTCCTTTGAATATCGCTCTGGACACACCCCAGCGCATCTATTTTGTGCAGCGCAAGGGCTTGCGCCACAAAATAGCGCAGTTTGAATATCCGTCCCAGTATCTAGTTTGAAATGAATAATGATTTTTGAGTAAGACATATTCATAATTGTGTTTTATCTCTGTAGACTAATTGCTTTTTTACAAACTATCTGATGATATACCGTAATTAGTACTGGATTTGAGAGTGGTCCTTAAGGATAATAAATCACACAAATATAATCTATTGCTGATTATATGATGTATTGTTTTAAATTATTGTATATATTACACAATTTTGTTAAAGTCTGTGATTGTGCGGCTGTTATTTATGAATATTGTATTTTAAATTTACCATGTAAAGGCAATACCCGAACAATAAAGTTGAACCTGAACCTGTCTGGCCTATATTTGCTAGCTTCCTCCCTGCTGCAGCTCTAAAGCAGAGGGATCAAATCTGCTGTTCTCCATTCCATCAGAACCATGCCTGCTTCCAGTAAACTGCTGAATCAGGCCATTAGCGGGGCATCTAGCACCTCTCTGAGTTATTTTAATAGCATTGGATGTATCCCATCTGGTCCTGTAGCATGGCCAATCTCTAGAGCTGCAAGTTCCTTCAGGACTCATTCCTCTGAAAATGGACTGATGTCCACCTTGCACCCCCCCCTTTGTTCCTGCTACTCCCTTGTGGTCTGTTCCCCTCCCTCCATTGTGAAGACCTAACAGAAGGACTTGTTCAAGATGACACCTTTTTCTTGGTCTTCTTCTGTGCAGTTTCCCCTGCCACCTTTCTAATCTTCACTATCCCTCCCCTTGCTTTCCCTTCTCACTAACGTGTTTGAAGAAAGTCATATCCCCTTTAGCTACCCCTTTGGCTATCCTTTCCTCTGTCTGTGCCTTGGCTCCCCTCACCACATTACCTGCTTCCCTCTGTTTTACTTGGTATACCTCCCTGTCCTCCCTCTGGAGGAGTTGATGAGAATACTTCAGAAGCTGGATAAGTTTCTTTGTTATACCAATTTATGTAAGACAAAACAATGAAATAGAAATCAAGTGCCTAAAGTCTGTTTGATTGTGATGAATTAATAAAATGAATTGTCTTCAAAGCTTGGGCCAGGTGATAATTAAGACAATGACTAATATACAGGGTCACATGCAAATTGCAGAAACATTTGCCCAAAAATGTGTAGATTTGTTTGCAAAAACTGCAGGGAAATTGCGGATGTTTTACTACAGTATCCATTCCCAAAGTGCCCCAATAAATCTTTTGTTTTCAGCAATATATATTGGCCAGAATAAATTGTTAAATAAATACTTCATCACTTGTATATGTTTTAACATAAAGATGAACAGAGTGGGTGAGTTGATACTTTTTACTGAACTAACAGGAAATTTTCGGAATACAAGCTTTCAGGTTGGGCAAAGCCCTTCTTCAGGTATGGCAGTTTCTACAGAAAGCAAGCTTTTATTCAGTGGATAATGCCATCTTAAATATAAATTAATATACACAAGGAAAAGTTGTAAATCTAAAGACAGGATGGCTTTTCAGAGGTGTTGCAGGTAACGTACCTCTTTTGAAATGTAATGAAGCCAGGATACTGGAGTCAGAGGAAATGGTGGTGGTGATGGTGGGGGGTAATAAAAAGTATGAATGTATGTGTACATCTATGCTGCATAAACATATATATGAATATGAATACAGTAGATAAAAAGTATGATTGAACATATAAATAAAACCATGTTAATGTTTAAGGCAGAATAGAAAATGTATTAACTGTAAGAGATAATGTATATAAATATATTTATTGCAAAAAAATTCATTAATGCACCAGTTAGTGTTAAAACAACAAAAGTAGGGAAATATGGTGTTAGGGTTCCCAACCCTTACACCCCGCCTACACCACACAGGCAACAACAGAAAAAACAATTACAGTTTCACCTCTCCTTAATATTCAAAAATCAGGCATGGAGTGTACCTTGGGGTTGTCAGCCCTAACACTCACTCCATTCTAACAGTAAATAAGCTGAGATGTGTAGAGTATGTAAGAATGGGGTGAACATTGGGGCTGCAACCCCAAGGTACACCCCACGCCTGATTTGTGAAGACTCAGGAGAGGCAAAACTGTAATTTTTTTCCAGTTGTTGCCTGCATGGGGGGATGGGGATGGGAACACCAACACCACATTTCCCTACTTTAATCACTTTAACCCTAACTGGTGCATTAATTAAGTTTTTTGCAATGAACTTCCTTACTTATCCTCATTCATGCAGGTCCCTTTGGGAACTGTAAGAACATATCCATTCACTTGTGGAAGTGCAAGAACCTCTCTTGTGTTTTTTATATGCCCCTAAATTATTGCGGTATTATGTATTATTCTTATAGTACTCATTAAGGCCTTTGTTTTGATATATACTGTAGATTGTCCCTTAACAGCAAATATTGAGGGAATTATGGCTTACTGAAGCTGAAACGTGGGAAAAAAATTAAGTCCAAATTATTATTTCGTTGAAAGGATCTTTTTTCATATGAATGATAAAGCAATGCAAAAAAGGGTTCCTTTATATGAAAAAAGAATTGGGGAAAAAACTAAGTCCAAAACCTTTTCATGTGTGGGCATCCTTTGTGTATTAATGAAAACATAAAAAAGGATCCCTTCATACAAAAAGAATCGGGGGATAAGAAAATCTAATTCCCAAATCTTTTTTTATGAGGGCATCAGTTTTTGCAAGAATGAAAATCCATATGAAAAGGATCCCTTCATACAGAAAAAAGTATTGGGGGAAAAAAAACTAAGTCCAAAATCTCTTTTCATAAGAGGGCATCCTTTTTCATATGAACAAAAAAAAAATATGAAAAAGGATCCCTTCTTGTGAAAAAAAAGAATTGGAAATAAAAAATCCTAAGTCCAAAATCTTTTTTTGTATGAAGACATCCTTTTTTGTATGAATGAAAACAGCATATGAAAGAGAATCCCTTTATATGAAAAAAGAATTTGAACTTAATTTTTATTCCATATGAAGGGGTCCTTTTTCATAGTTTTTTCAAATATATGAAAAAGGATGCCTTCATCCAAAAAAATAATAATAAAAAAAACACAAAGCCAAAATTCTTTTTCTGTATGAAGGGATCCTTATTGCCAATTTTTTTTTTCATATGGCCACATGAAAAAGGAAAGTGAGCCACAAGGAAGGACCTTAAAATGTATACAAACACATTTCCTGGTCATTTTTTCCAAAAAGTAAGTGCAGAATCCACTTAATGGAGTAGTTCTGATTAGCAAGATACATGTGTTGGTGTGTGTGCAGGATGTCATTGTTGTGAGTTTTCAAAAATGTACTAAAAAAACAGAAAAAAAATGGCAGCCATATGAAAAAGGATTTTTTCCACATGAAAAAAGGATTACCCCTCATGAAAAAGGATCCTTTTTCATATGAACCAAATTATTTTTTCATTCCAAGCAGATATCCAAAAGATTGTACTGAGCCTGCTCAGAACCAAAATTCTGAAATTTAATAGATTTGGAACAGATTAATAGTTTTCAAAAAATCAGCAAAAGGCACCACTGTGGCTCAAGCGCTTTCTACCCTGAAAATTTCAGACCAAAATTTCAAACCATCTGGGTGTTAGGTAATGACAAAACTGCATAATCCCCCAACTTTTTACTTCTTTCGCTATCCAGATCTTGGAATCGGCACATCCAGTTGGAACAAAACTTGGCACATCAAGAGATCTACACCCCCCGAGACCATACATGCAAAATTTTGTCTAAATCCATTGAAAGGTTGTGAAGCTGTTAAAATGCAAAATTTGAAGTTTAACATAGAAACCCCTACTCAGCTGTAACTACTATAGTGGCACTATTGCACCACTATAGTACACAGGAAATGCATATGTGCCCGAACAAAAAAAAAATGCAGTCAGTTAAAATTAGTAATGGGTCATGATACCAAGGTCTATATTCAGTCCATTATTTTAGTATCCAGAAGAATAATAAGTTTGAGCTCAGAAACTCACCTTTCTTATGTTTTTTTTTAAGTGTCCTTTGAGAAACAGGATGGATAGGTCAGAGATGGAGTGATTGAGAGAAATGCTGTCCCACTGGTGTTTCAGTCTTTTTCTCCTTTATTGCATGCCTGTGTGAGTTCATTCAGGTTCAAAGGTGTTGCCTGGTTTCATCCACATACCCTGTATGTGGACACTTGCTTGCACTGGATGTAACAGGTAACATTCTGGAATCCACTCATATAACACCCCTGTATCTTGAATTGCTTGTTGTGGGGGTGTTGATAAAGTCTGAAGTGGAAATGTGCTCACATGTTTTACATTTATTAATTTTGCAGGGTTTAGTGCCTCCTAGTGTTTTATGGTTTTGGTCAGGTATAACTTTGCTCCTGACAATGAGGTTGGATAAGTTAGGTGGTTGTTTGAAAGACAGTAAAGGTGGCTCATGGAAAATACATTTTAGAGTGTCATCCGTAATGAACATTGGTTGTAGGTCTTTATTAGTTTTTTTAGTTGGGCTCCAGATCTGGGCTGTATGTAACAACTAAGCGTGTCCGGTTGGTGGAGGTCTTTTCTTTATATTGAAGTAATTGTTCTCTTGGAATAAACACTTCACATTCCACAGCTCTGTCAATTTCTCTAGAGGAATGTCCCTGTTCACTTAATGTTTTTTTCAGTGACACAAGGTGTTTATCTATGTCCTTCTCTCTGGAAAAGATGCAGTGGTATCAAAGTGCTTGGCTGTACATTACATATTTTTTAGTGCGCCTAGGTGATTGCTGGTTTTGTGTAGGGTATCTTTGTCAGTCTGTTGGTTTCCTGTAGATACAAGTTTGTAAGGTCCCACCTTTGATGGTAATTGTGGTTTTAAGGAAATTAATGCCGATGCCAGGATACTCCAAGGAATATTTAATGGATGGGTGGAGGATATTAAGTTCCTGCAGAAATTCTTTAAGCATGGTAGTACCTTCTGTCCAAGTTATAAATACATCATCAATACATCTGAAGTATGCTAGTGGTTTGATTTTGCATTGTTTCAGGAAATTCTTCTCCAGATTGTCCAAAACAGGTTTTCATAGTGTGCAGCCATCCTGGTGCCCATTGCTGTTCCCATAGTTTAATCATAATGTTTTCAGTTCATTTATTTATTTATTTTTTTATACTTTAGGGGTGGGATACTCAAAGGGGTTGCACATGGCATGACACTGTTGTGCCATGCGCAACCCACTGATATGTCCCGGCATGATATTCAAAAGGAGATGTTGCATTGTGCAATTCCCAATGTGCCAGGGTGCACCAGTAATGTATGCAGCACAAGTGCGGGGTGCGTGCCCATGCATATGCGGCACATCCTGATATTCAGCCCAGGATGTGAGGTGCATATGCAGGCACAAACCCACCTTGTGCTGCACAGTGAGGTGCAAAGATCTGCCCCTGAAAAGCAGGAGCAAGTCCTGGCCACCCACAGGTGAGCAGCCATACTGCAGGGCACAACACAGCAGCCGCCAGATATGGGTGGCCACCCGACCACCCCAGACACAAGCTGGGTGTTATGCCCCCCCACCCAAATGGGGGTGTAATGTATCAGTATCCCTGGTGGTCCAGTGGACTAGCTCCCCAAACCAATTGTGGGCTTAAGTAAAATAAAATATTCCCTGGTGGTCCAGTGGACCTGATCCCCAGCCCAATTGCGGGCTTCATTTGTAAATAAATGCCCCAGTGGGCCATCAGCACCCCCACCCATCCACTCAGACCCACCACCCTGCTCCCCTGGTCAGTGGTGGGCAGCAGCTCCTCACACACTGCTGCCCAGCTGCTCGCTAATTGACAGCGAAGTACGGTTAGCCCATCGTTCACTGTGTGGGCCATTGGGCCTGCAGACCACTGCTGTACTACATAGTCCTGAAATGTGAATGATTCATTCTACATTTTTGGATCAGGTAGTAAAGTATGGTCTGTTGGCCCATTGGCCCACGTAGTGGACTAATGGGCATAGCCATACTGTATGCTGCCGGGGTTGGGTGGGGCGGCTGGTGGCTTGCGGGTGGGAGGGGCTGATGGCCCACCGGTCATTTATTTACAACTGAAGTCCATGATTGGGCTGGGGAGTGTGTCCACTGGACCACCAGGGAATATTTTATTTTACTTAAGCCCGCTGTTGGGCTGGGGAGTGGGTCCACTGGACCAACAGGGAATTTAGATGTAACTGATCCCAGCGATTGGGCATTGGGCACATTGCCCGCTGAGGGGCAGGGGGCATCGGTCTCCATCGGCTATAGCCTGGCAGGGTACCAAGTGCAAGTCACCAGGGATTGGCACACCTGCATGCAAATGTCACTATAATGACATGCAAATGGCCCCATTTGTGCCTTGCATTCATAATGGCCTCATTTGCATGCTCATGTCTGAATATTGCTCTTGCTGCACCAAGCACAGCTGCACTAGTGCTGGCACAACTCCCTGCTCCTCTCCTGCCACTTGCGTGGTGCAGTGCCACTGTGCTGTGCAGGTGGCCCCAGTACCATACTCAACAGTGCTGAGCCATGGCGCAGCACCATTGAATATTGCCCGGGCCATGCCCTGGTGCATCGCAGTTGTGCTGCGCCAGGCTTGTGCCCATGCCTGGCGCATGTCTGAATATCCCGCCCTATTTTTTTAATAATTCAGAAAGAAAAGATCAGGTTAATTACAATTAAAAGAAAATCATTTTGAAATTATTAATACTCTATAATTGTGTAACTAAATAAAGCACAAAAAGGTATTTTTTATCATTTTAGAGGGGTTATAAGTATCATCTAAAAAGCCTAATTCTAGAGCTGTACTATAGTCAAATAAAATAATAATTTTGTTTTTGCTCAAAGCTTTTACATCTTATCAAAAGAAAAATTACAAATTAGAATTTAAGCATCAAACACCTTCTTAGAGTTCAGACATTAGATTAATTTATGAAAAAAAAATGACAGAAAATTATTGCAGAACAAGAGAGCACAGTTCATTAGAACACAATTATTCTATTTATTCTGGATGATATTCAGTCCCTTCTGCTTCTTCTTCTTCGTCTAAGTCAGAACCAATGTCCTCAGGCATGCTAACATTATTTTCAAAGAAGTTTTGAGCTGCATCTGAGTCCTCAAAGTGATGAAATTTACTCTGGAATTGAATACTCAAACGTGCTGGTGGGAGTAATATTGCTGATACCCCAGCCTCTTTAAATTCCGAAAGAACTGGTAGAAATAGCTTTCATCTGTGTTGTGTCTGAAGACAGAAATCTGGGTTTAAATGAATTCAATGCCCCTCATACATACATATTTTTCTCTGCCTGACCATTTGGAGCAGTTTATTTCATTCAACCTGTGTATTGAAAGTTAAAATAATATATTGTGTGCCAAGCTGCTGTTTTTCTACATTTGAATCCTTTGCCTGACATGAGAAAGGACGAAAAACAGATTCTAGGATAATCGAGGGGGTAATTGAAAAAAACTGTGAGTGCATTTTTGACTGTTTCCTTTAATTCCATATTGGAAACCATTCCAGGAAAACCAATAAGTCTAAAATTTATTTTCATCATTTGATTTTCCAGATGTTCTAATCGGGACATTTGAGCTAACAGCTCATGCAGCGCTGCATTTGTAGCACCTTCCAAGGTTAGAGTTCTAGCGGAGAGGGCTTTTACTTCAGTTTCATTAATCTTAATATCCTTTTCTGTGCTCTCCAGTTGCTTCTCTATTATAACACAGCATGAGTTAATTTCTGTAAGTGAATTTTCCACTCGAGCAAAAGACGACTTAACGTCTCAGTGAAACTCTATCAACAAAGCTTGAATAGAAACAAGGGTAGGTTTCTGAGATGATTTGAACTTCCCACTCCCTTCTGAATGGGTTGCTACAACAGGGGAGGATCCTGCTGTAACCACTCCTTGAGAGCCAATAGGCCCTCGGGCTGCAGCACCTCTCCCGATAATGTTGGGGAACAAATTTATCCATAGCGATAGAGTGAAGATATGACTAAATGAAAAGTCCTCAGAACTGATTATCTGTTCCCGTAAATATAACTTTCTGGACAAAATCTTCACTCAATATAGTGGAGCACCAAACAAACGTGTCCTATAGTATCCCCGCTCAACAGTGGTTTAAACTAAAATTGCTGTGGGTCAGAATGAAGTCGATAAGTCCGGCAATTAATTTTGAGCAGATGTCATGGTGCTGTCCCTTCTCTTTTAGGTATTTAATACAAGCTGAAATTCCATCAGTATGTGGGATACTAGTATAGAGGGAGTTCACATCCATTGTTGCTCGAATTGTAAAAGGCAGTAAATCTCTAAGGGCAGTAAGTTAATGTGAGAAATGTGTAGTGTCTTGAACAAAGCTGTCTCCTTCTATAACAAGCGATTTTAAGATGGTTTTATATAAAACTGGAGATCCCTTCTGTCAGTGTACCATTGCCTGATATTATTGGTCCCCCTAGATTCATATGTTTATGGATCTTGGGCAGCATATAGATGTGCATATCTGAATCCTGGCTCTCATCCTGGATACTGGACTCAAGCCTGGCTCTCTCTGACTACCACCTTTTCCGTCAGGACAGTACCATCAGTCCCACCCTCTTCTCATCAACAAGCTGAGCTCTGCTGGTCTCTCAAAGTCCACTTTTGCCTAGTTCCATTCATACCTCATGGGCTGTCAGCAGTCAGTACATGTGGGAGGCATCTTCCTTCCCCCATCCTAGGAGGTGTCCCTCAGGGTTCCATCCTGGGTCCTGTCCTGTTCTTCATTTTCCTAAACAACCTCCCAGCTGCCTGTGCTTCTTTGCATATCCACATGTATATGGATGACACAGTTATTTACACCTCCGGACCCTTCAGTCTCAACCATAGCAGGTTCACTCCAGCAGGACTTCCACAGTGTCCTGCGATGGTTCCATGCCAACCAACTCAGGGTCAACACCAAGAAGATTGTGTCTATGACCTTTGGTACCATCAAAAACTGGCCAGGCTCTCACCCCCCATTTCCTCCACACTAGATGGCACCCCCTTGGAGACTGTCCCTGCCTTCAGGTACCTTGGAGTGTGGCTCAAAAACAAACTTGACTTCTCTGCCCACATTGGTGCCATCCATGCCAAACTCCACCTGGTGCTGTGTACCACAGTAAAGACAGTCTCTCCCTCCATGTCTGCCATGAGCTGGCAACCAAAATTGTTCTCTTGGTCTCTGACTGTACTGATGTGGTCTATGGCACTGCCCCATTCTTCTCCCTTGCCAGGCTGGATACCCTCTGCAAGGTCTTCTGCCATTTCACCACCAGTTCACCCCTCTGTACTCATCACTGCTCTCTCTATTCCTTCCTCTCCATCCTCCCTCTACCGTCATGTCAGCAGTCCTACTGTGCCACTTTCATCTCCAAAAACTGATGTGTATTCCTTACCTCCTACCTTTCATAACTCAACTCCCCTGTTCCCTTCTCTTCCTACTCTCTCTGCTCCAGGAATTCTTGCACCTTCTCCATTCCCCTCCCTCATTCCTCTGCTGGACAAGCTGCTTTCTCCTGCTGCCTCCCTTCCCTCTGGAATCTGCTCTCACACCCTCTCTGCCTCTCTCCCCTCACTCTCTGCCTTTAGACATCAACTAAGACATTTTTCTGCACCCTTCTGTTCTTGTATATCCCCTTTCTGACTTCTCCCTTGACTGTCTTCTTTGCTGATCCCCTTCAACTGGGGCCTTTTAGCATAGTCTCCTACCCCACTTTACTGTATTCCCTCATGATTATCCACTTTTCAATACTGTAGCCCATGCTGTTAATAAATTTGCCAGCTTCATTTGCTGTTACAACTGCATTTCTTGCCTTTATATCTGCACTATGTTTTGTAATTTGTTATTGCTGTGCTCTCTTCCCATGGATTGCACCTGGAATCGAGCTTCAGCTAAATGTGCCTTTCCTGGTTACAAACTTTTTAAATAAATAACTAAAAAAATAAAGATAGCTATATAGATAGAAAGGTAGATAGATAAATACATACATAGATGCATACATACATAAATGCATACATACATAAATACATACATACATGCATAAATACATACATACATACATACATACATACATAAATAAATAAATGTAGAATGTACCTGACTTACGTTCACCAGAGATGAGGGCTTGGATATTCAGCCCATCCCGGGACTAAGTCCCACTCAGGAATGGCTGCTGCGCATTGAAATCTCCACACCTGTGGAGTTCCATATTATCAGCCAGTGCAGCTGGGGAGGATGTTATGCCAGGTCCCATCGGGTGTAACTTTTCCCTACAGCCTGTGCCCAAAAACAGTCTGCAAGCTGCAGTAAATCAGGGAGCTGGTCGTGAATCGGCTCCTCCTTTGAATACTGTGACTGTGGGAAAACTGCATCTCCACAAGTGGAGGCCCATTTGTGCCATTTTTTCCCTGCAGCCACAGGACTGACAGGGACTTGGAAAATCCAGCCGGAGATCTGTTATTTTGTCTTGGACATGCTTAGGAAGTGGTTTAAAAATTTTTATAACATGGGGCAGGGAGAAATAGCAATGCAATTGGCTAAACACCACCACATGACTGTACATTAATCTCTGTTATCAGCACAGCTGCTGAGATGCACCTGTTATAGAGATCAGTGGGCAGACCCGCACTTCTTCTCTGTATGGGGAAACCAAGCTGTCAGAAGCAGCCATTTCATTATTGCACTAAGTGGGTAACAGTTTCCACCAGAAGCCATGCTGCTGTGTAGCCTTCTGCATTGTTGCTTCTCCATGCCCCATGTTATCTGTGGTGGTTTCAGTGCCCTGATGCTATGCCTTCATTGTGTCTAATTCCTTACTTGTGTTCCCTCACCATTATTGGGCTACCCACCCGCTTGCCCTGTGGACCTCGGGGTACCAGACGAGTCAATGCTCCCCATGACAACACATTCATACCCACCCACCTGCCCTGCCAACCTCCAAGTCCCATGACACTCCATCTTCAGTGACCCTGAAAATGTTAGCCCACTGCTTTTGTGCACATCGCATAACAGATGTCACTGTCCCCGGACCATCACCAACCTCACATACACAGTAAGTCTCCACTGTGCAGGTAATTGTGCTCCCATAGCCATTATGCCTGTGTCACTGTGACTGGGGAAAGACTGACCTCCTTTAGTAATGATCACAGTGCAGCGGGTGTTGTGGGAGTGTGTGTGTCTGTCTCCAACTGTGGACTTCTCCCCTCCCCGAGAGAGCAATTCAACAATGATAAGGTCCCACACTCACATTGGTCTGTGTTCTCCATTGTGCTCTGTGTTGGTGGCCAGCGAGACTGACAGTGACCACTAGATAACATTTGGGTGAAATGCCTGAGGTGGAAGACACAGATCAGTTTCTGTCAAGTGCTGAAGTGCTCCCAGACAATAGTGAGAGAGAGAGCGCTTCTGTGCCCATTGTGCGGTGAAACCCTACCCCCCCCCAGATGGACAGTGTCCTCTGCACAGACAGGGCACTGTAGATTAACAGAGAGAAAAAAGACATGAGAGCAGACATTTCCCAAGTGATCATGCAGTGAGAGACTGTGGTTTTGAGAGACCCAGGGACAGTGATTGCAAGACCATGTCCTCCATTGTGATCCAATCGCTGATCACTATAGTCTGTTGTCTCTCTCTCTCTCCAGAGGTTGGACTGACAGTCATAGTAAAGTAGTGTTCAATGGGGTTCAGAGATAGTGACAGAGAGAGGCAGACTGAGAGCAAGCAGTTGCAACAGTGACCGGCACTGAAAGTGGCAACGTGTCTCATGTCTCTCTCTGTTTGTGTAGCACCCAGTGATATGCTAATAGTAGTGGTAAGTGTTTAAAACAGCACTTCAGTGTAACTGAAACAGCTTGTAGTTTTCTAATTTTAATGACATGTTTTCCCCAAGAGCAACTGTGCACCCATTACATATACTTGTCAGTGCCATATAGTGCGCAGTCCATAGTAGTGGGAGCGAGAAAGAGACATCAAGTGACAGCAGGCATGACAGAGAACATAATTCCTTACTTTTTTTTTTTGCACTCACTCTCTTTCTCTCTTTGTATTGCAGTGCTATCTCTGTTCCCATTGGAGCGGTGCACTAGCACTGTGCAGTGTTGCAGATGGCAAGAGGGAGACAGTCCTGGTAGTAAATGCAGTGTCTTCCAGAGAGCAGTAGAAATGCAGCACTGTGTTACCCATGTAGACATGCACATGGCCCCCCCATCACAGAACACACTGCTTGGTGGAGAGAGAGAGAGGGAGAGGGAGGGAAGTCAGCACCCCAGTCAGTGTGCAGCATTTCTCAATATGTGCACTCTGTGTTGGGAGTGGGCACGTACAGTCTTAGGAGGCAAATTTTGTCTCTCTCTGTCCCTGAGTGCTATGATATGATGGGCAACATGTTGTGCAGAAGGTATGTTGTGGAACAAAATGTGACAGATCATCTCAGTACTGCATCTGTCATTTTTATAGGTGCATAAATAGTAGGATTTCTGTTTTTTTTTTGTTAGGGACTATTTTACAAGGTGGCAGGATACATTAGCTTTTTTTGGTCTTTTAAGAGGAAAAAACAAATTGAATATGTGTTTTTTCTTGCATACCCCATGTTATAAGCACAATAACCCACTCCAGGGTGTACTGTTATTGGGGATTAACGCACACCCGGGCACTGTGAGGGCATTAGATCTGTGGCCTCGTACCTTACAACACACTCGAGTGTGTGTTAATTCACAATAACAGCACACCCTGTCATGGGTTATTGCCTACTTCATTGTTCATTGATGGATTGTGCAGTTGGATCACTAGCCAGTTCCCTGTAGTAAATGTGATATGTTAATTTACTGTTTACTTCATTAACCTAATCTTTATGGTTTAAGATCAAAACTGCAGAGCCTTTGACAGCTTTCTTAATGACAACCTTATAGATGTATTTCAGTGACTGTATCGCTCTTCTCTCTAATGGAGAGAGGTATATGGAAAGGTTTGTGTTTTTGAAATGAATATTACAATTCTCAATACGTAGAATATTTTCTAAAATCTAACAACATGCCCCAATCTCTATTAGAAACAATACCACGCCAACAAATGTTGTCACTTTCTAGATGTATAATAATGAAGCCTGATCAACAACAGTATAAACATTCCTGTCTCAATTATTCACCTGCTGTAGTTTGGGGAAAGAAGAAATAAGCAGATAACTGATAATTCCTAATCGAGTTCCAGTGAAAACCAAACCATTTACTGTATTTTGTTAAAAAGTGTTCTTGCACTGTAGGTATAATACTTTCAAATTGTATTGGTTTATTAATTAAGCAATAAGGCACGACAGGGTGTGTGTTATCGTGTATTAACGTCACTCCTGGTGTGGGTTGAAGCACGAGACGAAGCCAAGTGCTTCCACCACCCCAGGAGTGACGTTATTACAAGATAACACACATCCCTGGAGTGCCTTATTGCTATTATACAATGGCTCGTTGTCATACAAAATTAAAAAAAAAATAAAAATAAAAAAATGGTTTTAAGGAATCTAAAAGATCATGATCTATAGCCAAAAGATCATGATCCATAGCATCCAAAAGCAATACAGTGATGTTATTGCGTAATAACACCACTGTCTCAGGCACACATTGACCAATCAGAGACCAGGAAATTTTCTTGCCATTGTATAACCTAAAATATTCACTTCAGTAACACTGTATGGAGTGTAAAGCATCCTCCTACTATGCAACTAAACTCGAGCGCAATACCTGTAGTACTGAAAAATTCTGACACTCATCTGAAATTTAAATCAGGGCTAAGAAGACTCTTACTGTGAATTCTTAGTTGTAGCTGTGCTGTACTTCCTGGTACTTAACCTGTGCTGCACTGTTCTATGATTGTACCACATTACTGCATAAACTGCTTAATTGCCTCATTGCTATTGTACATTGTGCTTTACTGCAATATAACTGAGCTGAATTACTGAACAATCTGTGCATTTAGCACAATATTGTACATTGCAATGTACTCGGGTCATGCCTAAAATTTTGCCATGACAGTCCTCTGCAATCACACAGTAAACAAAAACATAAATAAATAGATATTGTTTCAGACTCTTCGGTGACAATAGGTTTTCTAATAGACTGCTTCAGCACCAATTGGAAATGTCTAAATATAGGAATGCTTGGCCAAGGATTTTGAAACCAAACCAAACCAGGCAGAGACTCATATGAAACCAGTATCACACTGAGTCCCTTAGAGAACTCCTCCCTGCCTCACACAGTATTGGGGCCTAACCCAAACGGTGTGTATGTCTGTGCATCTTTCTTTCAAAGCCAAGGAACAAGACTCCCTTATGACAAGGTACAGTGTATTTCATAGGCTATATCTTACTTTATCTTAGTATTTTATTGCACAAAAAGAGAACTTTATTCAGTTATGTTACATTTCAGTTTTGCTGCATGAAAAATCCCTTAAAGGAGTATAGCCATCAAAATTTGCAAAAACTTACTGTATAGCAGATTATTTTCATGGTCAGTTTATTTTCACTATATTTACTGATTTGAACATACTGCAAAAACAAACTGAACATGAAAATTACAAGATGTGCCTAGCACTTTTGTACTTAATAAACATTTCCTCATTTATTAGATGAGTCTAGCACTTGCCAATTCACAACCCTTCCGTTTATCATACTGACATACCGGGATAAGCTGCCTTGCAGTTACAGTTACAGTGTTAAGCAGGCTGTCTGTTGAAATGTTGAACACCAGTCAAAGCATTGAAACTAACACAAGCTCTTTGCCAAAACACTAAAACCACGACAATGAGAAATAAAAAATAACTTTTTTTAGGATGTTCATACTGAACAGTACACTTTTTGGAAAGTAAAACTGCAATTACAGTTTTTCGACAAGCTGTTAGCTGAAATCTTAACCGCGGTAAAACAATTGAAACCATGCCAAAACCATGTGGTGCTGTCTGCCGTTACTCAGTCCCAGTGCTGTGGCTGACATCTTGTAAACACAAAATATGGTTACCATGTATGCCAATATGTCTTCTTTTTTTAGTTTAGTCACTGTAGTGTTCATTCACAGGTCTTGTTCAACTAACCTCAGACTCTGTGCTCTCTCTTTCTGCTCTCTGATGACCATGCAAAGACTGCTGAGAGAGAGAGAGAGAGAGAGAGAGAGAGAGACCAGGTTAGCAAGCAACTGACCACTGACTACTAAAAGAGAAAAGGGGCCCAATTCCAGGATGTCATACACCTGGCGCAAGGCAATTTACGCCAAACCCATGGCATAAATCGCAGCTTGCGCCACTCAATACACAAGTCCCAATTCCAAGATATGGCTTGCGCCATGCTGCATGTGGCTTGTGCCAAAGGTGGGCTACGCCACCCACTACACCCGCAGCCCACTGTGGCATGGCACAAGGGTGGGTTACGGCATCACCTGTGACCTATTCTGAGAGGGCGACTGCCATAACCCATATCCGCTATTCTAGGTCGGAAGATGGCGCAGTAGGGTTAGACCAGCACTTAGCTGGTCTAAGGGGCATCCGTCCTGGCAAAATGACAGATCCCCCCCACAGCACCACATATGGCACATTACACATTGCCCTGCCCCACATACATCCTCACCACAGTGCTGCCCCCACCCCCAATTTTTGGTGAGCCCCTGGGTCTATTTTGTGTCATGCCCCTCCCATGCACCTGTGCCACCTGGCCAGCCCCCAAGGCCCCCAGGGGATTGCGAGAGTGTCCCGGGGTGGGGGGGGCTCCAGGGGAGCAGTTTGATGTGGGCTGCAACTTGCGGCACCCAGGTCCATTGCACCATTCCCGTGGTGCAAGCCTGTGGCTACCGCAAGTTGTGGATCATAAGTGCCGGGGACCCTGCCTGTTTTGGAATAGGGTGCAGGGTCCCCGGCGTAGCACTGCATATGCCAGCGAGGTGTGCCGTGTGACTTGGAATTGGGCCCAAGGTGTATTACCAGGTTAGTAAGCAATTTAACTAGCATTAATACTGGAGGATGGGGGATATTGGAAGCATGAATACAGGCAGGTGAAAACTAGTGTAGCAGGCTGAATCACATGAAATAGAACAGCCATGAATTCAACCTGCTATATAGTATGTTATGTAGACCATTTTGATTTGTGTGTTTAGTACTTGTATGTTCCTCCCTTTGTTTGCCATTAGGAATTTTTTTTTCTGAATTTGCCTACTAGTTTTATGGCCCCTGGGGATCTCCATATTACCATGGTTTATTTCTCTTCTTTTTCTTTTGATGTGTCTGGGACCATAGATTCAGCAAGGGTTCTGTGTGATAATAACGATCGCCTATTACTGTGAGTGCATTATCTCTGAAAAGCAATTCAGTGATATGCACTTAAAAGTGACCTGGCACACACAGTACGATAACTGTGTATGTGGGGGGGGGGGGCTGCATCCCTGTGCACCCTCTCACGGGGGGGCTTTCCCCCATACCCCCTATTTATATATTCTCAACTCTAGGGGATGCATGTCGGGGAGGGGGCACAGCCTGGTTTAAAAAAAAAATTAAGTCCTGCAGCCATGGGACCAAGCAACATTTTTCTAGCCCCCAGTCCTGAACCCAGGACCTGTTCCATTGGAGCCAGCCTCCCTACCCACCACACCACATGGTTGGCTCAGCGGAGCAGTCACACTAGAGGGTGATAACCCTCTTCTCTATCTCTTCCCTTCCCCTCCATAAATCTTTTCCACTTACCCATCCCTACCCTCGCCATTGCAGTCGTAGCGATCCCGGGAGGTCACTCATGATAATAGCGCCCTCATATGGGTTGCTGTTTTGCTGGTCACCCATATGCTAGTGCTATTATTATGGGATACCTTCAGCAAGCACTAGTTTACAGTCAATTTTACAGCAGTACAGCTATAGGGCCCAATTCTAGAAAGGCTGAGCCAAAGCATAACACAGTTGTGACAAATATTATGTCGCAAATCGCATTTGTGACATTCAGTTGTGACATGCGTGATTCTAGAAAGTGGCATGTGTCATATGGCAAATTAACTATGCCAAAGGTGACATACACCAAGCCCAGTACCCTGGTTCCACTCATGACTCCTACATCCTCCGCAACTGTGGCCTACAGGAGCATTCCAGAGGAGACAGCTCACCGGCAGATGTCTACTTGATCTGTTCCAACAGCACATAACAAAACATCCATGTACCATTGTTGATCTCAGTCCCATATATGTAACACATAGCATGCAGACTGATGGTGGTTTATACATCCCACAGGTGACAGTGGCTACCCACAGCTGCCATGGGTCATGAAACCACTACGCCACCCATACACCCCTGCCGAGATCCAGTACAGTGATGTACACAGCAGCACCAGGTGTGTCACTGAGCATACCTTTGGTGTCCTGAAGGCATGGTTCCAGTGCCTAGATAGAACAGGAGGTGCACTCTAGTACAGCCCTGAGACAGCATGCAAGATCTTCATGGTGTGCTGTATGCTGCACAACATCACAGTACAGAACCGTGTGCCACCACCAGACATGGATGGGGATGAGGATGATGAGGAGGATGATGAACCTGATGATCGAGGCAGATAGCACCAGGACCAAGCTGCATGGGCCCAGACAGGGCAATGGGCATGTTGTGAGCTGATTGCTCAACACTTCAGCTAATGGACAGCACACCACCACCAAGCATAACCATCAGCAAGCATCCATCTAACCATGGCCAACATACCACTACACAGTCATTCAGCCTGGTGCTATACACCTAACATGGTGACACTGTACAGTGTGAACAGTGTCCATGTGATGTGGCAGCACCTGGCACTCCTACACACCTACATGCAGTGACTGAAGGACAGAGGTATGGAAGAGGGCCAGGGACAGGGCACACAGCATGGCCATGGACAGTGAAGTGTGACCCAAGGGGGGTGGGAGAGGCCCAGAACAACATGAAGACCCCTGTGATATGGGACAATGGTGTGTGTGATGGACTGTGAATGTACAACAAAGTGGTCCAGGGTATGATAACCATGCACGACTGCCATGGCAGCTGGATGCAGAATCTGCAACACCGCGAAGTCTGTGATGGGCCCCATTCTGGTTTTCCTCTGCTCCACAGTTTTGTACCATTGCATTTTGCCTTTGTTTATGCCCCATCTTGCGATTTGCAACCTTTTATAGGCTGCAAGTCATGATTTGTGACATTCGGAAATTTTCTTGCTGTAAGTCGTAATGCTTGTAGAATTGGGTGCAAGTCGTATGTTGCAATTGTGTTTGCACAGTTTGCGCTTTTTACGTAACTTCTGTCAGATGTATCTTTGCCTTCAAGAATTGGGCCATTTGATTTTACATCACTTTCCTCATCCAGTGGCACTGAAGGCTACATTTACAGCTTAGCAATCAATCACTTGAGGTCTATTTGAGTGGGTATTCTGTAAGATAACAGCTAGAGTCTTTACTAATTATAGAATTGATAACCCTGGGTGATTCGAGTGCTTTTTATGGCTTAGTGTAGTTTAATGAAATTAAAAGCTTTAAAAGCAAGATATTTACTCCTGCTGGCTAGACCTAGACAAACATATAGAAAACAAAAACATTGAATCAGAGTTATTTAGTCGAGGCCAGAATATCTGGGGCCTGATATTTAAAACTGGACAAAGCAGAGAGCAAAAATTTGTACAGCCCTTTGCAGTTGCCCAGGTGTCCAAAAACACTATATTCAGTGGAATAGTGCATTGGCGCTATTCAATTCAATATAGGGCCATTGCAGCTCAGTGCAAAGACACTTAGAGTTGGGTAGACGTAGCCCTCAAACTAGGGCACCACAATGGCTTGTGTCCATGCTAAATTTCCTATATTCAAATGGGCATACTTGAATGAGCCCACTGGGCGGGCAAGGCATTAAGGGTCCATTTACTTGCTCATAATAGGTTCATTTGCATGGAGAGCAAGGCTGTAGGAGTGCTGCCCCCAATTGCCCGTTCCCTGAGAGCTATCCCTGGTGCTAGTGATCCCCCTCCCCACCAATCGCCATCCCAAAGTTAACAACAAAAGTTTCCCTGGTGTCCAGTGGTCCCTTCCACCACCCTCACCCATGCCGAGTCATTAAAAGACGATTCCCCATTGTCCAGTGGTCCCTCCCCCCACCCACACCCATGCCCGATCTGTAATGAATTATTTCCTGGTGTCCAGTGAGATTCCCCATCTGATCCCATGTGTTAGTATAACAGAACACCATTTCAGGTGCCTAGCAGACCCCACCCCAGCAGGTAGTGCCCCCCCATCCCGCTTCCCCATCGAGACCCCAAGCCAGTGACTGGCACAGCCTTCTACTCTTCACCACAGCTGGCCACTGACTGAGCTGTCTACGGCATGTACTGTCACAGTATGTGCTCATTGACAACAGTTGGTGTCTGGCTGTGGTGGAGAGTGAGAGTGGAGGGCTGTGCCAGTCACCGGCTCAGACTCGGGATGGAGGTGAATAGGGTGGGGAGCACTACCTGCTGGGTGGGGTGGTCTGCTAGACTCCAGAATGATGTGTTGTTATAATACATGGGATCAGGATAGGGGGAACCACTGTACACCAGGGAATAATTCATTAAAGATCAGACATTGGTGCAAGTAGGGGGAGGGACCACTGAACACCAGAGAACAGTACTTTAATGATTGGGTATGGGTGCAGGTGGGGGGAGGGACCACTGGATAGCAGTGAATATTGTTTTAAAGGTTGGGCATGGGTGTGGATGAGGGAAGGGACCACTGGACACCAGGGAATCTTTTATTGTTAACTTTGGGACCATGATCAGCAGGGGGACCAGAGGACCACTAGCACCAGGGAAACTGTCAATTTTAACTTTGGTACAGCGATCAGCAGGGGGGACCACTAACACTAGGGAAAGTGTCACTTTGGTCTTCGGGATGGGGATCAGCCAAGGGAGGGACCACTAGCACCAGGGAAACTTTGACTTTTACCTTTGGGACAGAGATCGGTGGGGGGGGGGGACTACAAGCATGAGGGAAATGTTCCCTTTTACCTTCAGGACAGTGATCGGCAGAGGGAGACTACTAGATGCTAGGGACTATGGTGCTTGGGTGTGAGGGGGCTGCTGCACTTCCCCCACCAACTGCTAGGGTTGCTCGGGAGTAAGTTGAGGTTTCAATTGTTGGTATGTGTACTGCACAATGGGACCAAGAAAAAGAACCTTGCACGGTGCACATACTCAAAATATTGGAATGCACCAATATTCAAGGTCCCTGTCCCTTCATTTACATTGCCCCCCCTTCTGAATACTGCCCAAGTGCAAACCCTATTTGCCTGTGCTAACTGGGATTTTCAATACTGCACATCCGCCCAAAACCTGGTTTGTGTGAGCAAACTCAGATTTGTGCTCGGGCAGTCTTTTGAATATTGGGCCCCAGGCTTCTATCTTCAGATTACTGCTGCAGTACATTTCCTCACTGAATCAGTGGTCCTGGACAGATTACTGTCACATAAGACAGGAAGCATTGAGAGACCATAAAGCTAGTAAGCAAAATTAAAAAAAAAATCTCCTTATAACAAACAAAGTGAAGGATGCAGCAGGACTAAAACAAATCAAAACACTGCACATTGCATGTTTTTTTCTAAATTTTGACTGTAGTACTCTTTAAAATTGCTCTTTCATCTCTTATCTTCTGGAAGCGGCATTATCTAATGATAAAGATCACCACATCAATATTACCACTAATGCAAGTTCTACTATTTTATGCACATCCATTTGCTGTCAAAGTGGAACGGGCTCTTGTTATTCTACAATGATGATAGGTTTAATCATAATGATATGGAGAGTTTCTGAGAAGCTACTCTGGCCTTTAGATTTGCTGGCTATCATTCAGAAGGCTGCATCATGCATAGGTAAAGACCATTCCCTAGTTCTGAAATATATTTCAGTGTAGTTTCTGCACTTCTTTCAGAATTCGCCTAGCATTCTCATACTGCTTTCTTCTAATGTGTTAACCATGCAATAGCTGGCATACTAAATAAGGGCCACTCTTCTTCTTCACAAAGAATGCAATGTCCTATTAACTACAAATAAATAAATAACGCAATTTCTTTACAAATGGACTTGATGTCCATGCAATATCATTTTATTATAAAATTGGTTAATATTCCATGATCTTCTAACTTCCTAATTGATAATTTTTGTCATTTCAAATTCCAGAAATTCTGTAAGTTGGCTTCCTCTGTAGACGCATAAGAGTTCCCATTTCCACCTCTGCAAGACCTCTCCATAAACTTGAACTGGCTCCTCACCAATGCACAAAAAGCCATCTTTTAATCTCTTGCTTCATTGACTTGGTATACCTTTAAGACAGTGACATAATATTGCCACCGTCATTGCAGTAACAGTGGGTTGTCACATGGCACTATTGTGAAATGGCCTTTACAGTGCTTAGCATTTTGGGTGACTGGCTTGAGGTGGGATGTTTTGGTGAGGGGTGACTAGGGTGCAGGGTGGTGCTGAGTGGTATCAGGTGTGGTGTCAGGTGTGTGCTGGTAGTCATGGTGCCCTGGTGTTTTGGGTTCAGGACCGGCATTTTTTTCTTGCCTCAAACTCTGTGCAACCAATAACAATTACCACCCCCTGTCAACCTTAGTGTGACTGTGAAGTTGGTTATTTTAGTTTGGGGTGTGTGGGGGTGGGTGCTGGGAGCAGAGCCCCCCCCTCAATACTCAACTTTTGTGTATCTTGCTGTCTGGGGTATTGTGGGACGTGCTAGGGTGTTTGGGATCTCAGTTGGGCAGTTGTATTACATTGTTGCACTGGGGAGTACTTCACCTATATTGTGGAGTGCACAGGTTCACTGTCATGGTTTCTGGCATTGGCAGGATGCTGGCACCGTAATTGCTGTCAGCAATATCATTGTCGCAGGTGAACCCTTTGAATCTGACATTTTACCTCATAGCTTGGAATGCCTATGCAATATCATGTTCCTTTCACAATCTGGAGCTCTGGAACATATCAACAAACCAAATGCTAGTCCTTAAATCTTTTTGCAAAGAAATTAAGAGTCTTCACTATTCCACAGTTTAAAAGTACTTCATTGGCATTCAATTTCCATTTTTGTCAGGAGAATCAAATACCCTATCATCTTACCATAATCATCCATCAAGTTCCTTCTGCCTTTAAAGCATGCACTCTGAACCTACATGACCCATAACTAGACTTCCAATAACCAGCTGCATACTTCTCCCACTCTTATCTTGATTATGCATTGCTGCCTTCACTCCTGTTTTGCTACCTTCACTCTTGTCAACGATCTCCAACTGCAAACAGTAGTAATACTGTATTAACCTTCATTGGTTCCTTAGGCCTGGAAAATTCTCTGCTAAACTTCAAAAAGGCCAGCATCTCTTGGTCTCAGACCTATGCTTACAATCTCCATATTATTATGCCTTAAATCTCAAAACTTCTAAATCAGACTGTAGGAGGGCAGGCATCTCCATCCCTTGCTACCAAATATATACAGATTGTTTTTCCAGACATCTTATCTGCCTTCTTCATGTCTTTATAATTTCCAGTGTTCTCTCCAGAACTGCTGTTTATAGTGAAGAAAGTCTCAATATTCACTAAGACATGGTTCCCTGAATACCACTGGTCCTGTCATCCAGATGTAGCCTTTTTTTGGAAGAATTCTCAAGGCATTAATTTTCTATGTGAACACTTTCCTCAGCATCTAAGCAACAAATACCAGCTTGTGTCATTAAAAGATTCAATCAGTGGTGATCTTCTTGTTTTGAACTTTATATACAGAACATTGATTTGAAAATTCTATTAGCCTAAATCAAACTTTCCAGGTAAAATAAAGCCTGGAGGGATAGTAACTTAAGGTCTTGGGTTCATACAGGTTTCTGCTGCTTGTTATTCTTCCTGTCCTTCATGCCAAAAGTCATTCTTTATTCTGCCCACGTGTCAGGTAAGTAACCACCTCGAGGAGCACAGCTGTGATCTCCACCATCATTTTTTTGAGTGGAGGCCTTTACTTCCCTTAACATTTCTTTAGCCAGGTGTCCAAGTTCCTCTGACACCTCTATTGTGATTGTTGAAAGTCTTGGAGGTAAAGAGCTTATGACCAAAATACAGTAAGCTCTTTTTATAAGCACTCAAATATATGCCATTGCTTGATGACCCAGTAAACTTTCAGGCTTTGCCTGTGGTTCTGGAGAGCAGCAGGCAAGCTACTCCATCCCCTCCTTCTGGGTATGCTAAAAGGCACCTGGTCAAAAAGCACTGGTGCTCTTAGCATTTTTGTACTCCTCCTCCTCCTCCCTTTCTACTCTTTCAAGTACCTGTCTCTATGGTAGAGTGGCAGCTCTTCACATCCTATGATCGGGTCTGGATGCCACTGGTACTGCTAAGTGAAAAAAAAACATATTCAGGGAGCAGCCTGCTTCTGTGTACATTAAAAACAAACAGCCTACCAGACAGAGGATAAATAAGTACCACTTACCTGGTGTAATAAATATTAAAAATATTTATTGGTCACATAGTACAGATCACCAAAATATATGCACCAACATTTCGGGGATTTACCTTAACCCCTTCCTCAGAGTGGAATGGTGTACTGTATCTATTAGGTATATTTATACTTAATAGTTACCATATATAACACACAGTCAGGGGTGCCAGAATATGGGAAAAAGTGTGTGGGTGGGGAGGGGTGGGCTGTGGTAATAACACAAGAGATCATGATTGCTTTTATTCCACCCTTGCATGCATTAAAGGGGCACTTTGAATGCTCTTGTGCAAAAGTGGGGGTCTGCTGCCACCCCTCACCCATAACTGGCACATATGCACACAATCTTATATTATAACTCAGCGACTGTAAGAATCTACCAGCATATAGAGCTTACATTGCTATCCCTATATTACTTGAATTACGTTGTCTCCATGAATTTTCAGATTAATTTTCAAGCACATAAAATAAGAATTTGTGTATGCAAACATGAAAACATTCACATTCAAAACTTATATGCCCATTGAATAGTGTTGCTTAAGTAAAAGGTAAATCTTTACTGCCATATGCCAAACACACTGTGTGCTCTTGAATATAGGAGACAGCCCATATTGCTATACTAGGGTGAGAGTTTTAAAGCAAGAATCCTGATTAACAATGATAACTTGTAAACTCCCTGTTATATGTGGTATTTATCTTGTCTTCAGCTTTTCTTTATGTTGCTCCCTGTTTCTTAACCTTCAGGGGATCACTTGCATTGTGGAGCGGTTCCATTTAAAGTCTCTGGTAGCGTCTGAGCTGAGGAATGTCAACATGATGATGTCATCACCCTTGACGTCAATGCATGTTGGACACTGGCAGGAATGGGATGCACCTCCTGCTCTGAGCCCAACCTGCAGAGCAGCATCTTCATGCTAAATTGCCTCGGTGTCAGATCACTGCATCTTAGGATCAAGAGTATGTAAAGTAATAGCAACTTTTCATTATAGTGCAGTCTGATACAGAACAATGTTGTACTGCAATACAATGCTAGGCAAGAGTGATAGTAAAAAGAATCATAAAAAGATTATCCACATTGAATAGTGATGACAGAAGGAGAAATCCCCCCCCCCCGAGTCCTAAGTTCTATATGTATCAACTTCTGAACAAGTATTGGTGTACAGTATTCACAACCACTCATGAGAGACAAAATGTACTGTATAAGGATAGAAATGCTCATGGATAGACAGTTCACCAATCACCATCTGCTGTCCATTCCATAAAATGATAGCTGTCTTGCTCTAATAAGAGAGAACAAAAAGAATACAGTGGGGCCCACTTAAAGAAAATTGAACATGAGACCATCATGTTAACACACTTTGTTGATGTCTCAGTTTGAGCCCATTACTTTTTTAATGGCAGTTCTGCATGTTTATGGGAGCAGTCAGCCTGTTTATAAGAAGTGTTTTTGCAGAGATAGTGGTAGATGGTCATTATCACCTCTGAGTGTGCCAACCCTGGGCCGCATTGTAATCATTTCCTCACTAACAGTAATTTAAACAGTGAATTGATATGTACTGTAATAGATGCCCTATGAAGAAGGCAACACGTATTCCTTCCTAGTTTGCCATGACACTGAATGATCTCCAATTGTTTGGGCAAGAGCTCTTTTAAAAAGCTATATTATGCTGCTTTTAATAATGGGTTTTCTAAAAACTAGTTTGAGCCCAGTTTCATTATGTCTACCATAGACTGCACATGGATTTTCACTGTTTGTATGGAGGCCCTCTTATGAGAATATCCTGGTTATGAGAACATTTTTGCTTTACATTTAGAGTATACTTATAACAGAGTTCCACTGTATATGGTACAGTAGCTAATAGTTACCCACTCACTTTCCTCACAGACCATATTTCCTGTCTATTGCTTGACATTTATCATTATAACAAAACATCACTTAGCAGTTATTTCCCTTCTAGAATCCCTCTTCTTCCAACTGTTACTTTTTCAATGCATATACTTTGAGAGGAGGAATTGTGTACTGCTTTAAAATCTCTAGCCATTGGGGAGTCCATATTAGACTCTCAGATGTTGCTGCTCTTGTATTTTTTTTAAGTGCCCTTCTTGTCCTGCCAATATATGCAAGATCATATGGACATTTCAGAAGATATTCTATATTACTCGGTAATACTTGGTAATATAAGGAAGAAGAAGGCGGTAGGCCCATTGAGTCTACCCTCCCACACATTGTGGGCTATGGATTATTTAGTTCCAGGATATTATGTTCCTCTGCCTGGCAATTTATAATCTCCCTGATCTGGATGTGTTCCCCTGTACTCGAAACATTGTGACAGTGAGAAAAGTCTCATACATACTATGGCCAAAATGAACCTGTTTTATAAGCACTCAAGATTTACAGCATGCCAATGCCCAAATGATTGAATAATAATAACAAACCAATTAAATGATTAAATCTAAGAACCATAGGACTATGCAGTACTGATCTACAATGCATTCATGGATGGACTTTGGTTCTGAAGAGTGCAAGTTCATTGGGCATATTAAAAAAACTGAAACCTGACTACATTTACACAAGCCCTGGATACTGGAGTTGCTGTGTAGGAAACTGTTCCTTAACGTATAAAATAAGAAACAAAATGTAGGATACAGTGCAGTATATCATAAATCTTAGAAATAGAATCTCAGAACGATCACAATATTTGCGTTATCATGTTAAAGGAAACCAACAGAAACCAACTACCTCCCCTGTTACATCCCAAGTCACGAATTTGCAGTTTTAGCATAGTTTTAAATTTTTGTAAATGCCTTCACATATATTTTTGTAACTTTATGCTGCTCCTCTGCAGCTTCCAGTTTTGAAGGGTTCCTGTAGCCATCTCACAGTTGCCATGTGGATGCCTTGCACGGTTTATTCTAACATGCCCTGCTGACCATTGGTGGTGTCAGCAGAGTTTATAAAATGGGTAGGGTAAATCAAGGAATGTAATTGGCTAGTTACCCATGCATGAAATATGTTCCATGCATGGGTAAAAAAAAGTGCTGGCAGTAAAAAGGCCAATATCCATAAGCCATGGGACGTTGGCATTTTTACTGTCTGCCATCTTTGCATTTGACAAGCGCGAGAAAAACTCATTTGGAATTAGTCAGCGTACGGTCTTAAAATCTTAACGATGCTTAGAGAAAATGAGGTAGATTTCAATATTAGCATGTCGGATGATGAGATGGAGAGGATTTTAAGCATACCAGAGGAAACTTTTACTGTTGTATAGAAAAAGCCTGCAAGTCCCGCAGTAAGTGTAATTAATTGCACAGAACCTGTCACCACGATGCCACAGCGAATGACAGTGACTGCTATGCCTACACATGTAAATAAAGCAAAAGTTGCAAACAGGGCAATAAATGCAGTTAAAACTGTAAACCCGATGGCCAATTCATCACAGTATATGACAGTTGGAGCTGTAACTGGCATCAAATCGCAAATGTCAAAGACCGCGGGAAATGTCAATTTCAGTGAAACTGACAAGCCCATCGCAAGCACATCACGGCACTTAGCACTAAGCAGTGATGCTATTAATGCAATTGAGGACGGGGAAAATGAAATGAATACAAAAAAAAAACACATTCTGGGCCATAAAAGTTTTTGATGATTGGAAAGCAGCTAAAAACTACAAAATCGATTTAAAAACTGCCACCACCACTGAGATGAATGAGACTTTCCGACGTTTTTATGCAGAAGTGAGGAACAGTGAAGGAAAAGAATATTCCATCAGCAGCTATTGCAGCTTGCGATCATCCCTGAATAGACACTTAAATTCAATGCATATTGGAAGAAAAATAAATATCATAACAAATCCGGACTTTAACTCAAGCAACAATTTCTTTGTGTCTGTCACAAAACGTTACTGGAGACAACAAAGAGATGTTTCAAAGCACTACCCTCCAATCTCAAAGTCTGATTTAATGTTGCTCAAAAAATCTCCCTTTTTATCTCCTGACACTGCACCTGGCCTTCTAAAAAAAGTCTGGCTAGACATACAATTGTATATGGCCAGACGTGGGAGGAAGGGCCTCAGAAACCTGAAACCTGACAGCTTTATCTTTCTCATGGATGAAAATGGCGAAGAATATGTCAGCCTCTCGTTCAACGAGGCAACGAAAAATCACAGTGACCCATTTGAGCCCAATAAACAGTGTCACAGAGGGTTCATGTATGCTGAACCAAACTCACCACAATGCTCTGTTGAAAGTTTAAAGAAATATCTTTCCAAACTGCCACCAGACGCTCCAGCCCTATATTGTCACCCATGCAGACTGCCTCAACATTTTCTGGACTGCTCAGAAACCTGGTACACTACCCAACCACTTGGATTAAACACTCTGTCAACTCTCATGAGCAAAATAAGCAAAGAGGCATCACTGAGTCAAATTTATATAAACCACTCGATTAGATCGACAGCTGTTCATTTGCTGTCTGACGCAGGGCTCCAAAGCTGAGAAGTCATGGCTGTAACAGGGCACCGTTGTGAAGCAGGTGTTTCTTTCAGTCTGCACACTATGGTATTGGAGTACAGGGCCCTGCACTATCTCAAAAATTAAGCACGGATGGGAGTGTGTAAATTACTTTCACTTTTGTGTTTCAGTGTAGTATGACTGAGCAGTGTTCAGTCCAGTAAAGAATGTGCCAGGAAAGGTATAAGAAGAGGTATGTTTCATATGAAAATGCTGTCAGCTCTGGCGTTTAAGTTGACTTTTGTGCATTTTTAGAGATAGAAGCCGTGGAGTGTACAGCGAAGAGAGTGAGTGACTCTGCGGCTTCAGAAGACCAGATGGGCGTGAGCGCGAGCCATATAGCAACACTCGCCACTCTTCCATCTAGTCTTCTGAAGCCATGGAGTCACTCACTCACTTTGCTATATACTCCATGGCTTCTCTCTCTAAAAACTCACAAAAGTCAACTTAAACCCCAGAACTGACAGCATTTTCATACGAAAGATACCTCTTACTATGCCTTTCCTGGGATGTTCTTTACCGGATCGAACACTGCTTGGTCACGGTAAATTGAGAGACAAAAGTGAAAGCAATTTACAAAGTAAATGTCTAAAAAAATGGCAGGATCAACCAGACAGCTTTTTTATATTGTTTATTTATGAAGAATGATGGCAGAATTGGCCAGATAACTATCTGCAGTGTGGGACATCTGTATAGTTATGGTTGTTGCAGACTGTGTGTGTCAGAAGGGTTTGAGTGCCAGACTGTGTGTGCCAGGGCTGCGATGATCTGGGTAGTGGTGAGGTGATTTTGAGGGTTGGAAAGTAGTTCAGGTGTGTGGTTGTACTGGGAGGCATGCGGTCATTGTGGAATAATGCACAGTCACATACCATGTTTCCTCCAGTCAGGACACTGGAATTTCACTGATTTTTTTCCTTATTGCAAAAATCTCCATTTTAATGCAGCAGCTAGGGTTGATTCCACACTGACAAAAGTCTGGAAATTTGGTGTTAGAGTTATCAACCATACCATCCCCCACCCTCCACAAACCAACAGGTGTTGGGGTGTGCGTTGGGGTTGACAGGCCTTACTCTCACCCCATTCCATGTGTAAACAAGCTGAGATGGTACAGAATAGAAGAAGGGGTGAGAGTTAGGCCTGATGACCCCAACTCACACCCTGACTCCTGTTAGTATGTGGAGAGTGGGATAGTAGGGTTGGTAACCCTAACATTGAATTTCCAGACTTTTGTCAGTGTGGAATCAACCCTAACTGCTTTATTAAAACAGAGTTTTTTGCAAGTAATTTCCCTTCTTTTTGAGAAAGTGTAATGTTACTCATATGTTTACTATATATGGGAGTACAGGCACTCTGGGTCCTGCACTCCCACCCACCCATAACTGTAGAGACATAGCATGGGTGGGGGCCCTGTGCTCCCAGTTTAGCAAAATGGTATGCATAGGTGGGAGCATGGGCCCTCTGGGCCCTGCACTCCCACCTACCCATAAGTACAGACACATAGCGCATGTCTAGAGCCATTCCAAGTGACCCTTGTACTGTAAATGTGGCAATATCTCAGTAACTATAGCAACTTTGAAAAAAATTCCTTTGCAGTTGTACTCATGACCTGGCCACCTCCACACATGCTTAGTACACTTAAAGGTGTACTAAGCTGCGCTTAGCAAAAAATCTGTATGTCAAACCATTTTCGAGATATAGGTGCCAAAAGGAGGTGCAGGCACCACAATGTTATCCTATGGAAAATTCCAAAACGTTGGAGTGCTGTAACTATAACACCAGTGTAAATGTCTTCAGCATACCAGCAAAAGGCACATCTGTGGGGCAGGGGCTTGTCATTCTGCAAATTTCAGCCCAAAAATCCTGTTTTTTTTTGTTATGAAGTGGCAAATAAACTGTCTTTTGGGGCTGTTTACCTGCAGAACTTTTGCGAAAGTACCACGGACTTTCACAGAAGAACTGTGGACTTTTGCAAAAGCACCATTGCTTTCGCGAAAGTCTGCAGTACTTACATGAATGTTTTCATGGTGCACATATATTTTTCCCATAGACTATAATAAGAAATGAAAAAGTTTAATAACTTTTGAACAGATTAATATTTTTTCACCAAACCTTCAAAAGGCACTTCAGTGACCTAGCCCTCATATATACCCTGAAGTTTACAACTAGATAGACACACCATTCAGGCTGGGGAGATGAGAAAAGAATTTGCCAAAAAGTGAGAATTTTTCACACTTTTTGACACTCCACAGCTCCACAATCACTAATCCAACTGGAGCAAAACTTTCCAGATTCAGAGATCCATGGTACCAAACAGAGCATGCAACATTTCAGGCAAATTGGTCAAACGGTTGCAAAGTTATTAAAGTGCCTACTCAACCCTAACTTTAGTGTCACTACCGTGGCACTATAATGTTTTATCTTTTCACAGCTGTGTCCAAATGAAGTGCTGTATTGGTGATTAGAAAGATGTTGACACCCTTGACAAAACCAGTACAACAGTCAAGAGGAAAGAAGAGAAGGAGAGTTGAGATGATTAAAGAATAGTGTATATTATGTGATAAAGAGTGTGATGAAGACAAAAGTGACTATCCAATTGATCCATGGAACAAACTGAAGAGTCTAGCACTGAAATGGAGGGGGTTGGATAAATATGGAAGTGTTTTTGAGAAAGTAAACTGAGATGATGGTCCAACTGGCATGTTTTTTCACAAATTGTGTAAGACTGGATTCACGAGTTAAAGGAAGCTTAAGCAAGCCGAAACTAGAAAAGAGAAACAATAGCTGCAAGAAATCCTTGTATTGCAATCTGAGCATGATAGTCCCCCATAAAATTATCTTGGCCCTTCTGCTAGACCTTCACAGAGTGGTCCTCAACAGGACTAGGATTTATGCATCTGGTGCATGATGCCAGTGGACAAAAAACATCCTGGCCAAGACAAGTGGTGTCTACTCCAATAAATGGATGCATGGCACACATTCAAAGCTCACACAGTGTGCCTAGAGGATGCTACAATGTGTGACAGTATCTTAGCTGTAGTTGATTGTACAACAGATCCTTTTACCACTGAGATTCAGTATCATCGCTCCTGTTAAAAAAAAATGTCTCTCCAATATACCACCGGTACAAAAACATTAATTCAGATAATAATAATAATAATAAACTTTATTTATTAAGCGCCTTTCAAGCACCAAGGCACTGTACAAATGTGTCTTAGAATCAAAATATACATATAAAATCAGCATTCACAGCAACATCAATTTATAAAAGCCTTGCTCCACAAAAAAGTCTTAAAATCCTGCTTAAAGGATTCCACGGTCATGCATTCCCTAATCCGGTGAGACAGAGAGTTCCAGAGGGTTGGGGCTGCAAACACAAAAGCCCTGGCCCCAGAAGACTTAAATATAACCCTCGGAACCTCTAGCAACCCCTCATTGGCTGAACGGAGCTGTCGTATGGGGCAGTAAGGGATCAGAAGCTCTTTCAAGTAGTCGGGGCCGAGTACGTGCAGGGCTTTGAAGGTCAAAAGACCTACTTTAAAGGTGATCTGCCACTGTATAGGCAGCCAGTGCAGATCACGCAGCACAGGGTAATATGTGTCCTTCTAGTCACCCCTGTCATTAACCTTGCAGCAGCGTTCTGCACTAGCTGCAAGCGGTGGATATCAACCCCAGGAAGCCCCAAGTAAAGGGAGTTGCAGTAGTCAAGGCATGAGGTCACGAAAGCATGGATCAACACGGTTAAATTGCTGGATGGAACAAGGTGTTTCACCCTGGCAATGTTCCTAAGATGGTAGAATGCAGACTTAACGACTGCTGACACCTGATGATGAAGAGTCAGCCCGTTGTCAGATCTCCACTTACAACAGGTTTATCTTGCAGAAGTTTGATAAATGTTCTTCAAACATGTACAGACAGTTGTATTGGACATGAATGAGCCAAGAACAGTACAAGGACTACTGATGGACTACAATAACATGTTTAGGAATTTCAGTTATGATGCAAGTACAACACAATCAGGCACAATAAAGCAGATGATTCTAAAAAGGAGTTTTCAAACAGGATCGAATTTCATGATCATTTCCACAAAAATGAGAATACCATGGTGTATGACACATAGAGGATTGTGTATGAGCAAGCATACACAACAAGGCAGTTGTGATCGAGAGGTTTCCATGGTAACCAGAGACCTCGAGATCGTAGCTCGAGAGGTCCGTTACCACGGAAACCTCAAGATCTTACAACTGCCTTGTTTGTGTATGGTTGCTCATACACAATCTTTTATAGTGTATGGGCAACCATATGCAGTACTTGGTGAACACAGGAACAAGTATCTGTCAAAAAAAGCTTACTTCTGTTTCTGCTGCCACATGCTTGCTTCCGCGTTGCCGTGCGCAGCTCAATTGCGCATGCGCGAATGTGTTTGATCTTGTTGTGCTGCACCGGTGATGTACTCGGTGCAGCACAACAAGATCGTGATGCACTGAGTGCAGGAAAACAATGTTGTTCTAGGCATGGATTTCCATGCGGAACAGCATTCCACCATACACTATATCTGCAATTGGAAGTTATGTGGAAGCAGCAATCTAGTTGTGGGGAGTGAGTGATGAACAATTACTGAATACCACTGTCAGGTGCTTGAAATATAGGTTATCACATGATATAGGCATGAGCTGGCCTTCACATATTGATGAGCTTCAAAACACTGATGAACCTAATCCTGAGTTATGAAAGTTTCTCACCTGTCTAAAGAACCCTGCTGCTAGTGACTTCAATGATGCCTGCCAGGATCGAGAGACTGCACCCTTATCATCACTGTTATTTTCATTCATCACGAGGAAACACACTTCCCTAAAGAGCAAGTTATCAATGAAGGTTCATGGCCTGACTAGATATCATGAGATTATAGACATCATGAAGAAATTATCACTCAGAATAAGCTATCAGGATGTTCTTAATCTGTGTGTTACATGGGCCAGGTTTGAGCTTGAGAAGAATGACAGCTGTCCTGAAATGCTTGCCAATTATTTTAGTGGAACTGCCATTCTAGACAATGATGACTTTCAGGATGACACATTGACTGGAGCAGATACATCTCACCACATAAACATGATGTTTGTTCAACCAGAGGATGTTGCTAATAAAGTTTCTACTGAGACTCGTCTTTAACTGGCCATGGCAAACCCTCTTGAGATTAAATATATCAGTGCAGAACAACAAAGAGTTCAACCTTACAAGGCGATCAGATGTAACCTACTATCAGTTTGAGCTGAAGTTGATATCTCACTGCAAAGCACTCGGGACCAAAAGATTTGAGAAATAGTTCATTCTTTGGCACATCTTAATAGCAATGGGAAAAAGGCTCCAGCAGAAAGCCAGAGGACTGGAACATTTGCTGGATTTCAAGCCAATATCCAGAAGTTGGCTACAAAGAGCAAGGCATACTACTACCTCACATTGCCCAATCCACCACACAAGTCAGTAGAACATGAGGTGATATGTTGCATAGTCGTTGTAGCGAAAAATAAATTGATGCCTTTCATTTAACTGGTTGGAAACCAGTCAGTCTTTGTGCTGATTGTTCAGTTGAAAAATGAGAATCCTACACAGTTTGAACTCATCCTTCCATTCCTAGGTCCATTCCATGTGCAGTGTTCTTTCATATCAGCAGTCAACGAGAGATTCAAAGGATCTGGTTAATCTGACATTCTTGATGCAGCTAGTGTGAATACAGAGGGTTCAGTTGACAAAGCGCTGCACAGCAAACATTATGAGAGAAGTATCAGATGTCTTCGACTGAGGTATGAGATATTGGCTCACAGAATAATTCAAAAAGGACTCAGTGATGGTCTACACTTGTCTCCAGAGCTACAAGAAAAGCTGAAAAACTAAGACACCCTTCCAGAAACACACAAGAAGTGCTGACGACGATGTGTGATGAACTAAAAGTTGATCAAGAGGTATCTTCATTTGTTATGAAAGCATTTGTAACTGTTAAAAATTCTGATAATTCAATGGCAAAGTACTGGCTCAGTTTCACGTACATGACTGAAATACAGATGGTGAATATCCATGCATTAAGAACTCAGGATTTGGAGGCATTGAAGGCATCACTTAGACTGATGTTGCCATGACTGCAAGTATATGACAATGACACAAATGGAAGATGGCTCTTTGAGTTCTGGTTAGAGATTAGCTGTCTGCCTGAGAAGGAAATCAAATACATGTGTGATGGTTTATTTGCACAATCAATGACAGGGAACCCCTACTCTTGCTTGGCACTAGATCTGTGGATAAAATGACAATGAACAAGGGCTCGAAGATGAAGCCAGTTGGATGAGAATTTTGATGAATGAGAAGATTCTGCTAACTCACACTCAAAATGCAAACTTTATAAATAGAGTTAGAGTCTCTCTGCATGCCATCCCAAACATGAAGACAACCTCTCAATGCCACAGTGAGAATACAATGAGAATTCAACCGCCCGACTCAGAGTAGAACAGCCAGTACAGAATCTCAATAGTTGCATCACAAAATTTGACTATGGGCCTTTTGACCTTACAAAGTTTACTCTGAGGACTCTCCAGTCTGGAATGATTGCATCAGAAAAACTTGTCCAGGATGTTGAAACAGCATGTCGATGGTGAAGCACTAGTCAACGAATTCTTTCGGAGTGGATGTTTTCAATTAAGAAATCATTTGAATCAACAGTTCACAGAAACTCAAGGTACAACTTCAGTAGACAACCTATTATCAGAGATGGAACAAAAACCATTGTAATGAGGACTAGGGTAATGGAAAACAATGCCATGGCAGAAGTAATCTCTCACTCAAAAGTGCATGGAAAAATGTGACCTGTCACAAGTAATAGAACATTGTGTGACAGAGGACTGTCTCTCAATATTCATCCTAATTGAACTATGGTCAAAGTACAAAAATCAAAGTTAGTTGAAGAGTTGAACCTGGTTCCACTACACCCCATTAGTAGTTACACACTGCTTGGGTAGACATGGGATTCATTTGGAGGCTTGCCACTCCTTTTGCAGCATGATAAAGACTGACTTCACATAGGCAGATTATGCTCATAAGGTATTTGCACTTGTCCTGGCTCAACACCCAAAGCTTCTGAGGTCATATTTGTGAATGATCCCTATGACTTGGAGATGAGCATCAAAGACAGTGAGCATGAATGTAGAACAACACGCACGTCACACACAGGAGGGAAGCAGAATATATATATATATATATCAAGAAAGAAGATAAGCTGCCTGCTTCAAATGAGTCCCACAACATGTTTAAAAACCCAGGAAACAAAATAAATACATATCCAGAAATTTATGAAGGGTGATTTCAGGGAATTTGCACATCAACATTCAGCCATCTGATTTCTATACTTGAGCAGCAACTGTTGGGATCTGGCCTCTGAAGAGGAATATGAGCAAATTAAAGAGTTCTAGTGTCACCACATAGAAGCATACACAATACTTCTGTATATATACTCACAACTGAGGAAGAATGGAGTAAAGGATGATGCTGTACTTAATGCAGAAGACACTGACGTAGTAGTACTAGCTGCATATGTATCACACAAGGTCTACAGTGTTCTTGGCTTGAAGAGGAAGGACATATTTGACTGTAAGACACTGTGTTCAAAAGAAGTTGCTCAAGTCATTGTACCTTTTCATATACACATGGGGAGCAGATGCAGTCTCAGGATTCTTTGGACATGAAAAGAAGTCAATATTTGAAAGTGCACTGAAATCTGAAGCAGCACATAGGTTGTTGTCAGGTACTGGAAGGTCTCCCGGTGACACCAAATATTCTGGACAACATGGTGAAGTTCACATCAGGTTTGTCTATCAAGATAGTAACAGCAAGATGCTAGCTGAGGCATGGGCATTGAAATGGGACAAAATGAAGAGAAAGTAAACCCAGAGAATACCTCCTGACTATGGTTCACATGATTTGAAGGTGAAGCGAGTTAACTACTAGGTGTACATCCTGCTCACTATGACAAGCCTGTTGTTCCACCATCACCACTGGGCCATGGCTGGACTCTGATTGAAGGGAAATGTCAACCTCTCCAATACACAAAGGCACCTCTACCAAAGATCCTCAGGGATATTGTAGCACAAGAGAACATCTCAACAGCTGGAAAAGATGATGCAGAATTTGATGCAGACTATGATTCTGATAATGACTGAGAATAAAATATAAGGAAGAAAATGAGTAGGAGATTTTGGGCATGCTCAAATGAAGACAGCACTTCCAACATTTATCAGAGAATGTTATGACAGCAATAAGGCTTTGAACATTATGGATATTAGATAATTGTACAATCTGACTAATGTTACCGAACTAGAATTTTTCAATTAAAAATGTTACTAACTGCACAAAACCAGATTTTGTAAAAATAAAAGTTGGCTATTTTTCTGACACTGAAAAATTACATGCATTACATACTTAAGTTGAGAAACACACATTTCATGTTTTGGAGGTGGGGGGACTTGGAATTAATCAGCCATTATTGTGGACATTTGAGAACATGTTGTCATGGTGTCTTTGGCTTCAAAAAAGAACATTTTTATTATTAGAAATTAATTCCTTGACCCTCAAAACCCCCAAATACAGCTTTATATGACAACTATGAGCTAAGATATGCCCTTTTGGAGAATTTTGGTGGCCATCTTGAATTTGGCCACCTAGCAGCAACTACCCACATTTTTGAGAGGGTCCCCAAGCTCAACTTTTTTAGCACCATTTATTCTTATGAGAAAACACCTTTAAGCCTTTGTTCCCATAAACTGGTCACAGACTCCTAGTATTTTTCCTTTACTATGTCATGTAACAGCAAATTGTGCAGGAACAAGCTTGAAAGGGGAGTGTAATTAGTGATAGCTACAGTATTCCCACAAGGGAGTACTCCATACACGGCCCCCTTAGGTGCTTGACCAGCTGTGCTGATCTACCTAGACTCCATGTTGCTGCACTTAGGCACACCCTTCACAGGCTCTGCTTGATCATTGTCACCCTGGCTACCACAACTAAGCCCTTCTAGGTGTAGCCCAACTCAGCCTGGTCCCAACACCCTAAGTAGTACTGTATTAGATGGTAGCAGTAGTAGTAGTTTATTTTTATACAGCACCCTTTCTCAAGTGGCTCAGCATACTTTACAGGAAAATACACAAACAAATATATAAAAAAAGACATCCCAAGCTTTAAAACATTGTAAATCACTCAATCAATCAATCAATCAATCAATCAATCAATCAGTCAGTCAGTCAGTCAGTCAGTCAGTCACTACTAAGAAAGTAAGAAGTTCAGTTGTACAAAAGAATCAAACACCTTGAACTTTGGGTGCTTGATTCTTTCAGACTGTGGTGAATGTTTTGGGTAAATAGGCATACTTTTGTTTTGAGTGGTCTGCCATGGTCTGAATGGTGTGGACCAAGTGAACCAGTCAAAACAAAAACTGCAGTTCACACCTGAAACAGTTAACTAGGCAGAGTGTGAGTCACAGCCTTGTTTTGGTGCTAGGCATGATGAGCCAACATGAAAGCTCGCTCACACATTTGTCATTGGCTGTTAGGTAGTATAGGCAGAGCTGTGATTTTACTTCAAGTTAGATAGCTAGGAAATTCTTCAAAAAGGGAAACATCTCTTCAAAAGTTCAACCTGTAGTCCCAAAGAAAGCAGGGCTACTGAAGGGAAGATATTTTAAGAGGAAAAAATGAAAAAAAAAAAGATTGTGAATGTAAGCAGTGTTTGTAAAGCAACAGACCTCTGGGACCAGGAGTTTGCCTGAAACTGGGAACAGAAAGGCAAGAGATTGGACTCTGGACTGGAGGAGTGTGCTTGGAGCTGGGCAGTGGGCATGAGGTGGCAGTCTGTCAGTACCCATCTGCCTAATCACATTGGCAGTGCAACACACCATTTATTTTTTTCATTGCAGGACTAGTATTTTTAGGAGGGCATTCAAACAGACTGACTGAAGCCACTGCCTGAAGCCTGAGATGTGATTTTTTTTGTGGGAGGGTTCTTTTTCTGGTCAGCTAACATGTGTCAGCTGACAGCATGACAGTGCCTAGCCACTGGTCATTGGCATCTTGGTGGAATCCCAAAAATAAATTAAAAAAATACATATTCATTTTCTTCTTGTGGCAGTTTTCAAATTCAAACTCTTTACATTGGTCCAAGTTGCAGGCTTGCAGCAGTTCCCTCTTCTTCCTGCTGAGTATTGAAACAGCCTGTGTGTGTCATCCTGAGCTGCACTTTTGTAGTATGATCTGGACAGTAGGCAGCAAGTGTATGCCAGCAGGCAGCATGCTGGTGCCTGGCCACTGGAAGTTGGCACCATGATGGCATCCCATAAAAAATTATAAAATAAATAAATGTTTTTCTTTTTGTGGCAGTTTTCAAATTCAAAGTGTTTACGTTTTCCCAAGTTGGTAGTTGGCACATTGATGGCATTAAAAAAATAAAAAACATTTTTAAAGAAAGTCTTTTTTTTTTTATTGTGGCAGTTCTCACATTCCCCAAGCTGCTGCAGTTCCTTCCTCCAGCTACTCTAGTACTGAAGCAGCATGTGCAGGTGTTGTCCTGAGCTGTGTTGTTGCATTGTTAGCTGGGCAGTGGGCAACAAGTGTGGGCCAGCTAGGAGTGAGATGGTGCCTGGCCTCTGATAATACTTGGTGGCATCCCATAAAATAAAAATACAAAAATAAATAAAATAACTATAATTAAAAATAAAAATTAAAATGTTTTAAATGTAATAAAGTCTTCTTCTAAGTCTTCCAGAATGCTTCTCCGCTACCTCCGCTCTAATGATACTCCCCCTCTAGCTGTTCCTAGGGTATCCACCAACATGGGTAGAAGAGCTTGGTCTGCAGCTGCCACTTTGCAGTGGAACAAACTACCGGTTGAACTCCGTTCCATTGGCACACACTCCAGTTTCAAGTCCCACCTAAAAGTCTGGTTCCTGGCAAACTCATCCTGCTGCTGCTCTCTGGGGTCTGACACCAACCCACACTAGTCAACTCCCCAGCCTACAACTGTTATATCATATTTTTCACAGTAATATTTGGCTTCCTTGCCTGTACATATTATATATATATTTTTTACTGAGTATTCTGTATATTACTTGCTCACTGGACGATGCAGTCACACATTGTGCACTGTGCCTATGATTTGTTTGTTTTGTACCAAATCTCCTCATGTCCTCTATTGAAACCTTGTATTCACCATTCTCAGATGGACCTATGCATCAAATCTGTATATTGTGCTTACTATTGTTGCTTGTATCAGATCTGTTTCTTGTGTATCACTGTTACCTTGTACTCCACTGTCACCCTGCGCCATGTGTTATGGCCCGGGTCGTGCCTGAAAACGGTCCCTGGGATCAGTGCACTCACCCGGTTATCAAAGTCATAAATAAATAAATAAACAAAATTCATCGCCCAAGTGGCTGAGTTCTTTAGCAAGCATTAGGAAATGCAGCAACATAGAGGCAAAGGAGATGGTGGCATGAGATCATCCAGTCACATAAAACAAAACAAAGCAGAGTGGACCTGGTCATAGATCCTCTGCCTCAGTAGGGACTACAAGTGTAGAGGAAGATTACAGTAGTCAAACAGTTCATAAAATATCATAAATTGTAGGAACCACTCACAATGACTCTGCAAGGGTTGCAACACAAGCAATCATTGTAAAAAATAGGAATGAGAAAGGATTGTGTCAGGTAGTGACACAGACAGAGGAGGTGCAAAGTGGTTTAGTGGAGCCTGGGGGCAGAGATACAGATTGTGATTACAGTACATAGCTGATGAAAGTGATAGTAGCAGCAGCAGTTCTGGGGAGGAGGACGAGGTTTAACAGGTGGGAGTTTGACTTGGGCAGGTGCACATAAGAGATCAAAACAGACCAAAAGTGGTAGTAAGATTAAAAAAAGGCCACAAAGTGACAAGATCAAACACAACACAACAACAACCATCTGAAATAAAAGCAGATAAAGGCACAGGTGAGACTGGTACATAGAAACATAGAAACATAGAAGTTGACGGCAGAAAAGGACCTCAAGGCCCATACAGTATGCTGATTTATTTTTCTACCTTATAAATATGCCATTGGCCTTTGCTCTGTCAGTGGCCTATCTATTCATACTCATTTGTATTGCTCCCTTATGCCTATCCCATGCCTGTTTGAAGCCCTGCACTGTATTCATAGCCACCACTTCTTGAGGTAAGCCATTCCATGCATCCACCACCCTTTCTGTGAAAAAGAATTTCCTCACATTCCCCCTTAATTGGACCCCCTCTAATCTCATGCTGTGTCCTCTTGTCCTGCTATTTTTCTTATATTTAAACATATTAAACTCTTTCACCTTGTTAATGCCCTTAAGGTGTTTGAATGCCTCGATCATATCACCTCTCTCCCTCCTTTGCTCAAGGGTATACATATTGAGCTCTATTAATCTGTCCTCATATGTCTTCTGGTGCAGTCCCTGCACCATTTTGGTTGCCCTTCTCTGGACTGCCTCAATTTGGTTAATGTCCTTGTGAAGGTGTGGCCTCCAATACTGCATGCAGTACTCCAGATGGGGCCTAACTAGTGTCTTGTAAAGAGAGTTATTACTGCCTCCCTCTTCCGACATGATACCCCTACTAATACCCTAACACCCCTAGCCTTACCTACTGCTTTAGAGGTCTGCCTGGATGATTTCAGGTCATCAGTAATGATGATGCCCAAGTCTCTTTCTTCCTTTGTGACTGCTAGCAACTCCCCTCCCAGCCTATAGGTGCTTCAGGGTTTCTCTTCCCTATGTGCATGATCTTGCACTTCTTTGCATTAAATCCCAGTTGCCACTCTTCTGACCATTTTGCTAGTTTATCCAGATCTCTTCTCATTCTGCCCACCCCATCTGGATCATCTACTCTGTTGCAGATCTTGGTGTCATCTGCAAACAGACAAGCCTTACCCTCTAGTCCATCTGCAAGGTCACTAATGAAGATGTTGAAGAGGACTGGCCCCAGGACTGATCCCTGAGGTATCCCACTTGTGACTTGCATCTCTTCTGACTGTATACCATTTACCACCACTCTCTGTTTTCTGCCTGTCAACCAGTTTGCCACCCAGTTGACAAACTTCTGATCCACCCCGAGCCTGCCCAGCTTATTTATCAATCTTCTATGTGGAATAGTGTCAAAAGCTTTGCTGAAGTCAAGGTAGGCGACATCAACTGCTCCCCCTTGGTCCACCACTCTGGTTACCCAGTCAAAGAAATCTATGAGATTAGTTTGACAGGACCTTCCTTTTGTAAACCCATGCTGTCTTGGATCCTGTGCCCTATAGTTTCAGGTGTTGCACTATCCTTTCCTTAAGGAGTACCTCCATAATCTTGTCCACTACTGAGGTAAGACTGACTGGTCTGGATTTCCCGCCTCCTCCCTGCTACCACTCTTGTGGGCCGGGATCACATGAAACCCTTCTCCAGTCTTCTGGGACCTCTCCTGTGCTCAGAGACTCACTAAACAGTTCTGCTAATGGCTCTGCTAGTTCCACCTTTAGCTCCTTAAGTACCCTGGGATGTATGCCATCAGGTCCCATTGCCTTATCCACCCTGAGCTTAGCAAGCTCTGTAGGACCCTTTCTTTTGTGAAGGTAGTGCTCACCTCCTCCCCTGTGTCCATGATGCTGAGCTGTGGGCCCTGCCTACCTTCTCTTCAGTAAATACTGAGCAAAAGTATCTATTTAGGATAGATGCCTTTACAGGGTCCTCCTCCTCATGCTCCTTTTCTCCATTAAGCTTAGCAATACCCCTCTGGACTTTCTCCTTTCACTAATGTATCTATAGAAAGTCTTGTCACCTTCTTTTACTGTTTGTGCTAGTGTTTCCTCAGTTTGGGACTTTGTCTGCCTTACTGCCTTCCCTACTTCCCTTAGGGCAGTTTGGTATGCCTCCCTATCTTCATCCCGCTGTGTTCCCTTATATTTCCTGAAGGCCAGCCTTTTGGCTCTGACCTTTTCTGCTACTGTATTTGAGAACCAAAGTGGTTTCCTTCTTCTTTTGCACTTCCTTTTCTGTCTAACACAATGGGATGTTGCTTCAAGTATTGCATCATAATGCTTTCCCACTTTGCCTGTACCCCTCACCTGTGTTTCTTTTTGCCAGGGCTAGCTTAACTCTGTTGGCCATCTTATCAAAGTCAGCTCCTCTGAAGTCCCATATTTTTGCCTTGGAATGGGATGATTTAGATGTAGTAGCCAAATTGAACCATACCATGTGATGGTCACTGGCCCGAAGGTGACCTTCTACCTGGAGATCTGTGATCCCTTCCCTGTTAGTCAGTACTAGATCTAGGATAGCCCTGTCTCTTGTGGGTTGCTGTACCAGTTGTTTGAGGCCCTCCTTGCAGGGAATCCACTATGTGTCTAGTTCTGGCAGATGTTCCTGCTGGTATTGACCAATCTGTATCCGGCATCTTGAAGTCTCCCATTATCAGAACCTACCCTTTAGCTGTCATGTTTTGTATATCTTCTAACAGTAATGTGTCTATGTGCTCCCCCTGGTCTGGTGGCCTGTAGACAACCCCAGTTCTTATGGCTGTCCCATTTCCTGTTCCCAGGGTGACCCACAGTTCTTCTGGCTCCTTATGTGTATTCTGAATTTATGTAGATTTGATATTTTCATTGACATACAGGGCCCATCCTCCCCCCCTTTTTGCACCTCGGTCTCTTCTGAACAATACATAGCCAGGTACTGAAGTCTCCCAAGTGTGGTTACTGGTAAACCACATCTCACTAATTGCTGCTATGTCCAGTTTAGCCTCTGACATTATTGCCTGCAGGTCTGGGATCTTATTTCCCAGGCTGTGAGCATTTTTGTACATGATTTTCCATTGGCCAGATTTTGGTGTGTTAGTTGTTGGGTGAGGTTTGGCATTACCCCTGTGCGTCGTATGGGGAGACAAACCTTTTTTCTTACCTGGTGATGCAAATGAACTGCAAACATGTGACCCAGGACACATGGTAGAAGAAGAAGAGCAATTTGCTGGCCCTGATGAACTGGTTGATTAAGAGAAGGAGGGTAATGATGTGGAAGCAGGCTAGAGTAGCATACCCATGAGGCAACTAGAAAGTACCAGGAGGAAAGACCAAACCAGTGGTGTTCGTGGTGTGGGATTTCTTTAGAGTGGACAAAGAATCACAGATTTAAAGACAGGCTGAGTTGGGGGTAAGGAGGGAACAAGGCTGAGAACATCTGCCATGAAAAGGCTTTTGCTGAAGTCCTACAGATCTCAGTATGAGAAGGCATGTCAACACATGGTGTCAGCAGCAGCACCACCAGGCAGTGAAGCTGATGAAGATAATGATGATGGGTGGGGGTGGGTGGTGAGAACATTAGAGGACCAGATAGAGAGGAAGAAAGTCTTTCAAGTGGTAGCCAATGCACAACTTCAACATCTTCCATTCATCAATTCTTTAGCCCATTGACTCCCACACCTCTGAGTGGCTGCAAATCTCCAGCCACTATGAGTCAGTAGTCATGTCCAGGGAAAATAAAGCTCTCAACTCTCACTGGTCAAGTCCCTAGAAAAGAGTCAGAAATATAAAACCAACAGATCAGAGGCAAAAAAGTTGAGAGCAATTGTGGAAATGCTAGTCACTGGCTTTCTGCCATTGTCCTTTGTGAGCAAAATAAAATACTCAACTCTCACTGGTCAAGTCCCTAGCAAAGAGCCAGAAATATAAAACCAACAGATCAGAGGCAAAAAAGTTAAGAGCAATTGTAGAAATGCTAGTCACTGGCTTGCTGCCATTGTCCTTTGTGAGCAATGTGGGTTTTCTATCACTAATGAAGTTGCTGGGTCAAGGTATCAAGTGCCCATTCATACCTACTTTTCCACAGTGGCTGTTGCTGATTTGCACCAGAGTGTCTACAAGACTGTGTCACATGCCCTGAAAGCATCATTTGTTCTAGCAGTGCACATCACCACTGACAAGTGGACCACTGGTCAGACTGTTGATTACATACATACATGCCCATTGGGTCAGTTTCCCCTCTTTGTTCTCCTCCTCTTCCTCCACCTCTTCCTCCTCTTTTCCTCTTTCTCTTCCTCCTTCTCTGGGTTAAGTGCTAGCAGCATCTGTAGCAGTAGCCACAAGTGATTGGGGCCCCCAAGCTCTGTAATCAGGTAATTTTATGTATTGCTGGCTTTGACAATGATCATCGTGCAGAAAACTTGTTATACTTCCTTCAGAAGAAGTTTGATAATGGCTGACACCACACTCACTAACACCAGGTTTTGTAGTAGTAGATAATAGAAAGAAATTGTAAAGGCAGTTGACAATGGGGATTATACACATGTTCCATGTTTTGTTCACTGTATAAATCTGGTAGTTCAGGGATTCATAGATGAGGAAGGCACCACTGTGTAGACATGTGTAGGTCTGACCAAAAAATCTGTGGTCATCTTAGCAATTTTGTAAAGGCACAGAAGCCATTAAAAATATTCAGCAATGGAACCACCTTCCACTCCACCACCTCAACAAAATGTGGCAACAAAATGGAATTCCCTATGTAACATGATGCAACAGCTGCTAGAAAAACAAAATCTATCCACTAGTATACCACTGAGCATGGTATTGGCAAGGCAGAGGTAACCATTAGCCCACATCAGTGGCACCTGATGGAGACCCTCTGCACTGTGCTGAAGCCCTTTGAGGAGGCCACACTGATGGTAAGTGCTGATGCAGCTGGTATAAGTTAGGTACTCCCTCTTAATGCCCTCATTAACCTGTGACTTGTTTTTGTGAAAACACAATTGAAATGTACGATATATTGTCTCTCAGTAAGCAACATAAAGTTTTTTTGTATTTTGTAACTTTTTATAATGAGGAACACATTTGATATGAGCTCTGGTCGAATGGGAAATCCTTATTCATATGAAAAATTATGAATACAATATATTACTACTATAATATGAGGACAAAGAGGATACCACTGCTGTCAAGCTACTGGAAAGGATAAAATCACATTTCTGGAACGACATATACATTTCAAAAATGTGTACAGCTGACAACTATGTTGTGCCCACTCTCTTGGACCCTCAGTTCAACAAATCATTTGAGACATTCTTTGGTGCATAAGGATGCAATAAAGATCAGTAGTGCTATAACGCCTGACTTATCCATCTGGTCTCTGCATGTATGGTATAAAACAAGACCAGGAGCAGAAGTAGAGCAGAAGAACAACACTCATCATCATCATCCCTTGCAATCACAGTGACAGGCCAGGTAGATCAGAGATAAGCAGGAGGATCCCAAGGTGTTTTCACTGCTAGCACTGAACGTCACAAGTCCCTTTTTTGTCTCCAAGTCAACCGGATACAATTCTGCTGCTGCTGCACTCCCTGAAAGACAGCCATTGATAAACTTCTCTAGGAACAATAGTCTGACTATGGCTTGATGAAGAAGCATGTCAAGTCACTTTCTGACACAGTAGTGGCTGAGATGCCAGCAAACAAAATGGTGCAGGGTTATCTGGATGAGAATGTGCCACTCGCAGGAGACAAGCCTCTATTGTTTTGGTACCAAAAAAGACCAGATGATCCTCTTTGACAAAGGTAGTTATTAAACACCTCAGTTGTCCACCTGCAAGTACATATTGACAGGGACTTTTCAGTGCAGCAGGCAATATTGTCACCAGCTGGAGAATATGCCCTTTGACCCAAATGCAGAGATTCTCACTTTAAAAAAAATTAACCTGCCCCTTTTTCCAAAGCTGTTTTTGAAACAGTTTATGCATGATAAATCTCCTACAATTCCAGCTAGGCCAAAGACAGAGAATGATGAGATGGATGGGGAGGGCTTCTGTGTCCATTTTTCTCTGAACCAGTAACCTATCTATACACTATAGGATGCTGCACTGTTGTCTTCCCTCAAACTTCTTCAGATTAATTTTTTGTGAATTTTTGCCAGGCCTTCACAGGTAAAATAAATAATTCTGCAGCTAATGTTGTCCTTGAAAACAGTGGCCCGGATATTCAAACTGCGCCCAAAATGTGCGCAACAGTAGGAGCAAGCACAAACCAATTGCGCATATGTGCAACAGGTGCGATATTCAAACATGGAGCAGAACAAATTGCGCAAGCAGTCAACATCTGAATATCGCACTAACTGCGCCATAGCGCAACCAGGAAGGAGAAGCTGAGCAGAAATGTTGCGCTATAGCGCAACCAGGGCAGCCTGCTGAGCAGTCTAGAGGTGCCATAGCGCAAGCAGAGCCCCCCAGAGCAATGGAACTGCACATCCAGGGAGGCAGGCTGGGGCCCACCACCAGCCATGCTACACATGGGCACAGGAACACACTGAAGAACCAACAAGACACCTGCACACCCCAAGCACAGCATCACTGGGGGTGTGACGGATGATCTACTGGCCCATGGGGACAAGCCAACAAAGCACAGCAGAGCCATGACACCCCAGCACAACCACTGGCAGGCTGAGAGTGCCACACACAGGGGGTTGACAACCACAGTGCACATCAGCCCCGTCACTAGCACACACCCTGCACCCGTGACCCCAGGACACCACCCATGTGCAGTGTGTGGCACTGCAGGAAGCCATGCATCCCCGCCAGCACCGTCCAACCCGGTGCAGCACAGAAGCATACAAGCCAGACACACCTGTGCACCCAGCAGTGGGTGGCAGCAGACGGCAAGACCAACAGAAAGTCACTGCCATGCCGGAGATACCTCCCCATGCACACACACACACACACACACACACACACACACACACACACACACCCACCCAGGACCATACCACCCCAGATGGCATGTACACCACTGCAACTGAGCACCCATAGCCAGCTGCAAATCAGAGACCAACACAGTATTCATATCAAAATATAAATGTATTTTTAAAATTTCAAATAGTAAATAAAAAATAAACAACAACTATTTACAAGGGGGCGGGTACAAGGTAGGGGTGTTCAAGGGTAGGATGAACAACTTGGAGAAGGAAGGCAGGGTGGTAGGGATGGGAGAAGTGGGAAGGGTATTGTGTCCCTAAGACCCAGCTGGCTGGTTATCCTGCGCCTGGTTCGCTCTCCCCTAGGCGCCTCCTCATGAGCCATGTCTCCTAATGGACGCCAGGATGGCCTGGTTTTCAAGGGACACCTGTGTCAGGCCTGAATGTCTCGATCTATCTTCTGGAGAACTTCAAGGCCTAGGAAAATGGGAACACAGTCAATGGCTGTGACTGACCACAACCCTGAACACCACCCAACCTGCAAGCCATATAGCCCAAAGTCCCGCACCTGTGATGGCATGCACCCACCCACCCACAGTGAACATGCACATGGCCATCACAAACAGGCGGCACCAGCTATGTGCACACTGCACACACACACTGCCTATGTCCATCACAGCACAAACAAAGCTGTCAAGTGACGTGGCAACGCAGCGGTTAAGCCAGCACAGCTATGTGCCCAGTGCATGCATGGACCACCAGTGACGCATACACAGACATGCTGTGATACTGGACAGTGATGCATTTCACCTGTGTCGTGCATACATACATAGATACATAGACAGTGTCGGCAGATAAGGGCCTATGGCCCACCCAGTCTGGCCATTTGAGCTTGTAAGTTCACTTTGTTTTCCTATAAGTCTGTTGCACCTAACCCCTGACCTCCAGAATTCCTTTATGTCTATCCCGTGCATTCTGAAATCCCATGATTGTTTCAGCCCCCACCACTTCCTCTGGCAGGGTGTTCCACTTGTCCACCACCCGTTCTGTGAAGAAATTCTTTCTCATGTTTCCTCTGAATCGTCCTCCCTCCAACTTCATCCCATGCCCTCTAGTCCTGGAACATCTTTTTCGCTTAAAAATAGTGTTTTCCTGCACCCTGTTCCTCCCTGTAAGATACTTGTATGTCTCTATCATATCCCCTCACTCCCTCCTCTCCTCCAGGAGTACATGTTCAGTTCCTTCAACCTGTCTTCATCGGACTTGTGATGCAATCCATGCACCATCTTTGTTGCCCTCCTCTGAACCTTCTCTACCCAGTCTATGTCCTTACGTGGTATGGTCTCCAGAACTGTACACTGTACTCAGGTGGGGCCTCACTAGTGTCTTGTATAGTGGAATTATGACTTCCCTTTCCTGCATGGTTGTGTTGTGCATGGCTGGTGGTCTTGCCCCCAGCATGCAATAGCATCCATGAAGTAATGATACTCACACTCCTCAAGCAGCTGGGTCTGGTGCTGATGCTGCTGCTGCTGCTGGGGTGCAACACCCACCGGCTCCGGGGCCCTGGCACGGCCCTCCTCACCCTGTGCCTGCATCCTCACATCCCGGCCTGTGGGAGACATATGTTGAGACAAACATCAGTGTGACTCCAAAGCAGACTGCCCCCCGCCCCAGTGAGAGTGCCTGCCCACACAGCCAGACCCATGCATCTCACACCTGCACACACTGACACAGCCAACCATGGCAGAGCCATCACCTATGCACAGCAACCAAAACACACTCACACCCCTACAGAGAATACAGGTGCATAGATGGTACACCCACCTGGCCTATGCACCATGCCCCGCCTGGCACGTGACCGCAGCCGATCAAGAAGCTCCGGATCCCTCCGGCGGAGGTCACCGTACCAGTGCCGGCACTGCTCAGCTGACCGGCACCGTCCAGTGACCCCCACCAGGTCAGTGGCCACTTGCTGCCACACCTGCATCCTGGCAATGGTGAGGGGCGCCTCACCATAAAGTGCCCCATAGTGGGGCTCCACTAGGGCCACCAAGTTGGTTAGTTCTACTGGGCTCCACTGAACTGCTCTTCTGTGAGCCATGGTACCAACTTTACAGCAGGCAATATGGTGCCCCGCTGCACCGTAACCCCACGTGGAGATGTTGCGCAATAGACCACCACAGGTTCCAATCGCGCTGTTCGAACAGCGCCGTCACTTCACGTAGCGCTGTCACCAGACAGCACAATAGGGCGGTACACATGGCAGCCGACCAGGGCCAGGGGGCAAAGGTCGGACACAAGGTCATGGGCAATGACGCAAGGCCACGCACAGCGCCATCTGACGTATACTCATCCTGCGCGACCGACCAGCTGCATACCAGTGCCACAGTGGACTATTGTGCAGTAGTGCCACAGCGCCATGTAGTGCCCAGTGCTGTAGCGCCACTGGCACAATGGTGGCCATGGCCTGAATTGCCGATCACGCACAGCACATCAGCAGCGCGGCAGACGCCTGCGTAAGCTATCTGGGCATGCGCAATGCAGTGTACCACATAGTCACAGATCTGCGCCATTGGCTCAGCCGACTCAACCGTATTGCGCAAAGCGCAAATTCGCGATATTCAGCCGACACATTCAAATCATCTGATCAGCCATTCAAAGGCACAGTGGCGCGATTTGCATGTCATTATAGTTGCTCCACTCCTAATTTGCATGTATTGCGCTATAAATGTGCGACATTGGGCTCGCTGCTGGCCAGATCGGTTACTGCAGGTGAGAGGTGAGTTGCATGCTGTGTGATGTTCTGGACAATGGTCATGGGAAAATGCTGTAGACTGCACAGTGACAGGTGTCCACTTGCCCCATACAGATCACCATGACCGAGCAGAGCCAAGGTGAGGTGAGGGCGGTGGGCGTGGAGGAGGCCAACTTTACCCCAGCAGAGACAGAGGCCTCTTCCAGGCCTACCTGGATGAGGAGCCAGTACTGAGTGGATGGAGGGCACCTCAGTCCCGTGCGGCTGCATGGGAGGGGTAGCTCGGGCCGTGAACCTGCATGGAAGCCACCAGCGCTCCGTGCAGGAATGCAAGAAGAAGATGGGGACAGACCGCAGGAGGTTGAAGGAGAAGGTGGCAGCCTTCGGGCGGCGACGATGCATGCACTGGCGGGGCCCGCCAGTGGTGTTGGAGCTGACCCGGCTGAGAGACACTGCTTGCATCAATGCAGCAGAACACTATTGAGGGCATACCAGGAGGTGGATTCCAGACAGGTGAAGCCCATCACTGCGAGTATGACATGGTGGTGGTGTTGGAGGGGGTTGGGGGGAAGGTTGTTCACATGCACTCACATGTACTCTCTTTCTGTTACAGATCCTGTTCGTCTTCAGGAGACAGTGGTGGTGGGTCCAGGCAGTGATGATGACCTGCTGGACATGGAGGAGGGTCCATCCACCTCTATCACCAGACAGCAGGCACTGCAGCAGCATGCATGCTGGGCCGCCAACTCTGGTGTCGGTGATTTGGGTGCAGGGGGTGCACAGCCTGTGTCTCAGCAGTCTGGCGTGCAAGCATGCCAGCACACTGTGACTATGGCTGTAGCACGTACCTGCACCATTGATGATGCAAGGACTGCAATGGGCAGTGATAGGTGTGTGTCCCATGACGGACACACAGCAGGCCAGCACATGCCCCTGGGCCTTTCTGGTTCCAACTTGTGTACCAGCATGCTGGCACAGTCCCAGGCTGTGCCTGTCAGCACCGGTGGGGCAGCACCAGTGGCTGTGCAGGTGTCTGGCACTGTTGCTAGCACAGCGGTGGAACGAGTGGACCCTGGGGCACAGCAGTTGGCGGGGCAGCAGCAGCAGTCACCCACCAGGTCTGGGGGTACAGTGTCAAGCGGTGGCACATGTCCGCCGCCCTTTGATCCACCCATTCCTGGTCCTGGTGAACAGCGCCCACCCTCAAGGGGTGTTGTGCATCAGGATCTTCCACACCCTGGGGGACAGGATGCCTTTGGGGCACAGTACCCATTGGATGAGCACACCCGCCTGCTGCGGGAATCAGTACAGCTGCAGAGGCGGGTTGCAATGTCCATGGAGGCACTGTCTGTGGCTGTGGAGTGGCACAGCAGGGAGTGTGCTCTGGACTGTGCAGAGCTGGTGCATATCTCGGACGGATGTGACCGCCGCCATTGACAGGCTGACCCAGGCAGTGGTCTCTGTCGTGGACGCATGGGCACACAGTCAGGTGCCCCTGTACCACACACCCACACAGTTCACTCTCCACTCCCATTCCGGTCGTGGGACCCCAGGCCTGTCAACGCCGGGTTCTGCTGTGGCCATCCGAGCACTCCTGGTGCAGGTTTGTTGGCATGCTGCAGAACCCCTGTGCCGGGCAAGGTCGCGTTCGCGCAGTGGGACCCCTGGTGGTGCAACAGTGCCACCCCATGTGGCCCCTGCTCAGCCTGCCAGTGCTGTTGGGTCACGGCGGGGCTGCCCATGCATCCACGGTGGCCATGGGACAGTGCTACATGACTGAGCTGTCTCCCAGTGCGGGCCCTGTCTGGTGCTGCCATGTGTGCAATGTGTGTCATGGTGGGCAGTGCACTGCTGGGTGCTCTGCTCACCACGCCGACACATGGACCACCTGCACACCCTCCCAACTGCTGTCCACAGGTGCGTGTGCATGATGATGCCTGCATTGTACTGTACACCAAGGTGCAAGGGTGCCCAGCATCTGACACACGTATTTGGACAGTACAGGTGGTGGGGGTGGTCGTTGGTGCTGTGTGTTAGCAATGTCGGTTCTGCTGTGCTGTGCATGTGCCCATGTACGCTCTGTGCCTGGTGTGTGTGTCCATATGAGTGCTCACCCCTCCCTGATGGTGTGTTTGTATGCTTGGACCCTTCCACTCCCCTGGCCGTCATGCACCCCTGGTGTGTTACCCTGTGTGCCTGTGGTTTGCGCATGGACAGTGTTGGTTGCACATGTCCCCTTGACTTACCTGTGTTCTGCATAGTGCTCCTCTGTGATGGTGTCCCGGTGCAGCTGGGCCTGCCGGATCAGTCGGGGGTCCTACCGTCCTGGGGGGGCTGCTCATCACCATCAACACCGGCGCCACTGGCATCCCCATCGCTGTCCCCCTCTTCAACCTGTATGGCTATCCCATAGTCTTTGGCCATGTTGTGCAGGATGCAACAGGCCAGGAATATCCCACAGGCCTTTTGGGGGCTGTACTATAGGGCACCACCGGAGGTGTCTAGGCATCGGAAGCGTGCCTTGAGCATCCCAAACACCCACTCTATGATGTTGCGTGTGGAAACATGTGCCTCATTATAGCGTTGCTGCGATGGGGTCATGGGGTGCCGGTACGGTGTGAGCAGCCAGGGATGGAGTGGGTTTCCGCTGTCACCTGTGTGGAGATAGTGGAGATCAGTCTCATGTTCAGGTCCATATTGCCCATATCCCTGTGTGCCACTACCATGGCACCTGTGGCATTCCCACCCTTGCCCCGAGTTTGCATTCCATACATGTGTGCTCACCCACTAGATGTCCTGTGGGGATGTCCCCACTCTCGAATCGATGGCACAGTGCGGACTGATACCATATGAAGGCATCATGTGCTCCGCCAGGGTATGTGGCACAGACATTGATTATGCGCCCAGTGGCATCACACACCACCTGGCAGTTGACACTGGAGAATCCCTTTCTGTTCCTATGCGAGCCCATCAGGGCCAGGTGGCATCGCGAATGGCCACATGGGTGCAGTCTATATTTCCTTGCACGCCAGGCATACGATTACCCTGTGGAACTCCTGCATGTTTGCTGTACACTCTGCCACGGTGCTGGGGAAATGGATGTACTCCACAGCATGTGGCAGCAGTGCTGAGAGGTGGGTGAGGATGCGTGACGGGCTGACTGTGTGATGCCTGTGGTGTCCCCTGTTGGCCTCTGGAAGGTGCCCGTGGCGAGCAGGCACATGCAGGCTGTCACCTTGGTCTCCACCGACAGAGCTGACTCCGTTGTGAGGGTGCCTGCATCACATCACTGCACAGCTCACAGAGTCGTCCTCAGTATTGCCTGTTCAGGTGGTACCGGCCCACGATCTCTACATCTGTGTACAGCTCAAAGCTGATGCGGGCACGGTACTGCCTGTTGGGGGCATACCGCCGACGGGCCCTTCCACGGCCACGTCCCCCTGCAGCATGCATTCTCACCCCCCTCATTACAGCTTCCATGTGGAAGCTGGCACTGTCCATCTCCCTGGCTTCTGACCCCCCCGCTGCTGTTGCTGTGTTACCCCCGCTGTCCTCACTGCTACTTCCACTGCACCGGGCACCCCCCGCTGGCCTCTACAGCCTATGGCCCACGCTTTCCTTGCCTGCCCTAGCCTGTCTGTTGTCTGTCTGTCTGTCTGTCTCTCTCTCTCTCTCTCCCCCACTTGGCAGCCTTGTAGCGTTCTTGCGCCGCTTCCTTGAGCCTTTTTATTTTGGCTCATTTCCCGTGCTGGATTCCGGCTGTGCGCTTATTGCGCATTCGCGCCAGAAGATCTTTGAATGTCGCATTGCGCTACTTTATGCATGGATCCACCCCTTCAATTGCGCATGCCTTCATTTTCATTGCGCTGTTGCTCAGCATGTTTTCAGTGGCGCAACTGCCTCCTTCTGGAATACTCCAAAATGGCTAATTCTTGGCCTCTGCGTGACAAGAACCCTGTTGCGCATGGCGCAACCCTTGATTATCCGGGCCAGTGTATACAACACTTATCCATGACATAATGGGGAGCCTTGCCCAAATGTGGCACTGTTCCAGTGGGAACACACACAGTTTGGAACCAGTCACCCACACTGTGGGCTGCTGCACTGTCTTCAGTCAGCCTTCCTGAGATTAATCTTTTGTGAATTTTAGGCACTGAAGCAAATGATGATAAAGATGGGCAGGGGGTATAGAATGTTAGGGACCAGGTAGAGAGGAAGAGAAGAAAGTCATTTAAGTGGTAGCTGATGCACACCTCCAACATCTTACATTCATCAGTTCTTCAGCATATTGGCTCCCTCAACTGTGGGATGCTGCTCTGTTGTGTTTACTCAGTCTTCTTCAGATTAATGTCTTGTAAATTGTTGGAGGCCTACACAGGCTGAATAAGTAATTTTGGGGGCAATGTTGCCAATGATACCCATGTGTACAATATTTATACATTACAAAACAGGAAGCCATGTCCATGTGTGGCACTGTCTCAATGGCTGCACAGTTTTTGGAACCAGTAGCCAACACTTTGGGCTGCTGCACTTTTATCTTCACTGAGTCCTCATCAGATTAATGTTTTGTGAATTTTTGTCAGGTCTACCTTTGTGGCAATGTAGCCCATGAAACCAGTGCGTACAACACATCCAAATATTAATGGTATAATTTAAGCCTTGTCTATGTGTGCAGTGTCCTATTAGACACACAAGTTTTGGAACCAGTAGCACATGCTGTGAGATTCTGTACTGATATTTTGTGGGCATTTGTATGCCTTACAGACCATTTTTATTTTGAACATTGTGAGTCATGTACTCTTGTTTACTAGCGTTGTTTATGTTTGGCATTGAGTGAACAGACACAATTTTTGGAACTAGTAGCCCTCAATGTGGCCAATGCATAGTCCTGCTGTTTTGAGTGCTTCATCAGCCCAGTGCAAAATGTTATTTCATTTTTATTCCATTTCCTAATGCTTTGTAATGATCAATCCAGTGTGAACTAGTCCAACAGTAAGAAAACTTTGGAAAACTTTGCCTGGCTTGATGGTCAAAGTTCACATTGTCAAACTCGGGGAGGTTCACGCAGCTCTAAATAAAATGGCTGACAACCAAGTAAAAGAGGCTATTAAATACTGCCAAAATTGTCATCCTATACTGGAGGCTGCTTTCCTCTTCCACCTAGTACTAGGGTTAACTTGGTGCAAACCTGATAAACTTGTTATACGTTGGCAGGCATTGGTGTGCTTAAAATAATCCTGAGCAATGTGCCCAGATATAAACCCCTTTCCCAAAAGCCACGCTACTGCTTAAATAATGTTAAAAGATCATGAACATTAGGTACTGGTATTTGTAATTTTGCCTGAGGGTCAACTTGCAAGCACAAATCCCAAGCAAAATAGTCAACTTCCTCTGAAGCAAGGCATGCTCTTATCTTAGTCATGGTTCCCAAATTAAACAGCATCTCTTAGTTGCTGCAGGCCTCTGGAACACTGGGGCCAGATATTCAAAACTTTGCACTGGGCACAAACCATTTGCACCAGGTTTGCATAGGTCTCCTATATTCAAAGGCCAATTAGTGCAGGCAAACTAATTTGATGCTGGGCAAAGGTATAATGTATTCAATGTGCAAAGAGAGGGGGCATGTACATGAATACAGGTGCTATGCTATATTCAGTGCATTAGCGCTGCACAAAGTGAGTTTGCGCAACTTTGGGTGAAACTTTGTGCAGTGCAAATTACCACCCAGGAAACGGTAGTCTTAACTCTGGGCAAACCCAGGATAGGGGGCGTGGACACAGCAGCAATAGGGAACAAGGCTGTATGCAGCCAATAAGGAGGCAGTGTGGGCAGTGTGCCACTCTGGGCCACTCCATATGTACAGGCAGCCAAACTGTGGAATACAATGCAGAATATTGCTTAGAAGTCAACCATCCTGTCATTGATAGAACTGAGATGAAACAGCACCTGCAGCAGAAATGGTTTGCAATGTGACACTATGTTGCACACTGTGAATTATGTATTGTTGTCAATGGTATGTATTTAGTGTATTCTGTATCATCTCAGCCGCACAACTAGTGGCGCTAGGTGGTTACTGACAATGTGCCTTGGCCCAGTGAACTTATCTGCAGAACAAGGTGACAAAATATAGAGTAATGCATGGGGAAATGTGGCTAACAAGGATTTTATGCACATCTGAGGTGTGTGATGCCCCATGAACCCCAAGGGCATAGCCCGAGAGGTGTATCTCTGGGCATCACACACTGAGGGCGTGCATAAAATCCGAGTTCCCAGACTTCCCCATGTTTTACTTTTTATAGTTACTGGTGGTTAGCGCTGCACAAAAATGAGTTTGTGTGACTTTGCACAGCTTTGCGTGACTTTGCCTGACATAGAACCATGATTTATGGAACTCCATATTTCACAAGTGTGAATTATGGAGTTTGCAAGTGTCTGCCAGTGGTGATTTATTGATCCTAACCAGTAAATATTAAACATAGAAAGAACCCAGACTTGGGAGAAACATTCTGCACACTGATGGCACCTTCTATGTTGCTATCATCTAGCACCAGTCCCAATCATGCCAGACATTATTGGGTGCCCCAGGCACCCAGTGGACACCATGGTGGTGTGTCCATAAAGCACACACCTCCAGTCCACCCATTGGGGTACACTGACGCAATCCAGAACACAAATGCAGCACTGTTGGTGTGGAGGGTGTTGAGGGGAAAGTATACAGGTGGCCAAACTACACCATATACTAGGTGCTGCCACAAGGCTGGGACCATCCACATAGTGCAACACCAATGTGCCTGTCTGATGGTATGTGCCCCCCCCAGGCCACATACCACACATCTGTACAGACACCACAACACGCACAACCAGCCATGTGTATGTCACTGTGAGTATCCTATGCCAGTGTCGCAGCATCTGTGGGGCACACGACAGCATGACAGTAATGTCCACTGTCACAAAACACCTGCCAGATGGGCATGTCACTGTGTGGAATGCAGCAGTCATTGCTGCCCTACACACCATAGGCATTGCTGTGTCCCTCACACTATTGGCCACCTTGTTACTGTAGTGTCTGCTATGCACTGTAGCAGGAACTCCAGTCTGACTATTGTATGCAGCACCACCACCTGTGTCTGTGCTGTGTAGTCCCCTGGGGCACAATAGTCTATGCAACTGTGTACAAACGTAGCCTGCAGCTACCACCATGCTCTTCCAGACTGACCTACAGGTGGAGCTGTGAGCAGACCCAGCCTGCCCCTGTTCTTCCAGACTGACCTGCAGGTGGAGCTGTGAGCAGACCCAGCCTGCCCTTGTACTTTCAGACTGACCTACCGGTGGAGCTGTGGGACCCTGCCAATAGCGCTGGGAAATCTACATGCAAATCAGGCCATAATGAGAAGCTAATATGGATGTTTGCTCACGGACCGCCTAGGTAGGTTCCTTTGCATGTCACTTTTGAATATAGCAAACTTTTGCCCTGAGCAAACGTCCTAGCACTGGGCAAATGTGTTAGCCCTGCGCAAGCATTGCACAAATGTATTTGCACTGTGCAAACCTGTTTGAACCATAACACAGTTCTGCAGTATTTGGCATACACTGTTGTTTGCAGCTTTAGTGCATCCACTTCTTTGCTAGCACACACACATTGGCCACGTAGTTCACCTTTACCTTCCTCCACATCTGTGTTCACTGGGCTGCTATTGTGGTTTGCACTTCCCAGATGCTATATTCAAAGCTGTCTTATCTGCCAGCTATTATTGCACTGCACCCCCAGCCCTGTTTGCACAGCTTCATTTGCAGGCTATAGTCAGCTGCTTTAGCCCTGGTGCTATTCCTTTGAATATAGAATGCAAATGGTTGTGGGCTAATTTAGCACACTGTGCGGTGCTAATTTTGCCCCAGGGCTAAGTTTTGAATATCTGGTCTCATGTCTTCTGGGGACACCACTGTATCAGTTGAACTCCCTCTTCAGTCTCAGTCCTGGTGCAGTATTAAAGTATTCATCCTGGAGGTTTGTCTGGCTCACTTCTCCTAAACTGCCGAGGTTCTGTGTCGACCCCCACATCCTAATGTCTGAGCCCTCAGGGCAGCTGCAGCTCAGCACATGGCTGTAGTGACTGTTAATGTAATCTGACCAGCAGACCAGGATTCTGCTTTCCCACTCCACATTGTCTCATCAGCGTCATCCTAAATGTGAAAGCTGGCTGGCACGCAAATGCCATGCCTTTCCTCACTAGGATGTAGTATCATCCTTCACCAGTAATCTCACAGGCACAAGGCCTGTGATGGCATAGCTCTCTCCAGACAGCATGAATTGTCCCTCCAAGATCTCTCACAGTTCTGTCAGCCTTCAACATATTCCCATACTTATATCATCTGACCAGGTCCAGCTCCAGTTGGTTCAGGTGGCTGTTAATTAAATCCAGCCCATCCTGGAAGTCCACAAATGATAGTCCATTGGCCCACAAAAAGGGCACCAGAATTCACAGTCCTGCCATAACTCAGAGGCCTACTAGAGCTTGCTTGCATTTCTGACCCCCTGATTGGTTTCCCTGCAGGGTCAGGGACTAACAAGATGATTGTAGTTTGAAGGTCCAGGTGCACTAGCCACAATGTCCTCATATACTAAGGACCCCAACATTATTTTTGCCTCTCACTCCTTGATTCAGGTGACAGGGGTGGGCAATAGCTTTTGGATGTGACAGGACAGTGGTTGGAGCATTATTTCAACAATGGCAGCTGCCCTACTTTTTATGTGTCCCCAGTCAGGTCTCTACATGGCACAGAAGATGCCAAAGCAGTTTACAACCCTTTTAAATCTGCTGCTGCTGCTGCTGGAATACATCTTGAGACTGCATGAGGTGACTAGCTAGCAATGGCATAAAGTTGTACCTGCACAGACCCCTCTATCCCACCCAGATGTAAACACCTAAGAAAGAATTGAAAGGGTTCCCATTGGATTTTATTTATGGATTAAATTGTCTTTCATACTCCACGAGCAGCTATTAGCACATTAGTGATGTGGTGCATGTCTTGTCTCTCCTTCCCCGGAAATACAAACTGTCGTAGGCCCTGTTTACACTACAGCACAGTAACAGAAAACATTCTTAAAATCAGACTAAGTCTTACCATGCTGTAGTGTCTGCACTATCCCCAGCATGTTCATATCTGGCCATCTGAAACAATGATGGAAATTAGCATGAAGACTAGAGCCTACTAAAGTAGGGACTTTTTAAACTCCACTGACAGCCATGGAAGACCTGCACCAGTTGAGATGGACATGTAGAGGGTTCGCTGCACTAGTCCAGGTCAATTTACACAATTTCCTTGACAAGAAAAACAGTGTTAAAATCAACTCTTGCTTCTAATATGGTATCATCCTTTTCCTTGCCCCAGACAGTTTCAATAATCTCTTAATCACTGATGTTGTTAAAAACCTCACAGCCATTCTCAAAGGTAGTATAGTTCTTAGCAGTGTACTGTAAAATATTTATTAGGACTTTTACAGCAACAAAACAATTGGGACCATAATGCACTGTCAGTGCCAGTGGCATGACAGATGACAGAGGAAGCATGGTTCTCTGACCACAGGCTGGTTTTGAACTTAAAGAAAACTAAAACCATGCTTTTTGTGCATAACCAGAGTAAATGTAAAAATTGTCCACTCTGGGTTTTATCTAGTACCCTCTTCACCCTTGAACAAACCTCCTCCTTCAAATATCTCAGCGTTCTCTTTGATCCCTCCCTGTCCTTTCACAACCACATCCACTCCCTTTGCTCTACCATCAACTCTAGGGATAGGTTTACTGTATAGCCATCATGACTGTCTTCCCACTGAATCACTAAGGGTGGCCATCTCATCCTTGGTACTGTACCTCATGGACTATGGTCTGCTTATTTATGGTGCCACTGTTAACACTGCTCTGCACAAAATTAAGCTATCCCTCAATAAGGCCTGCCAGCTGCTTACAGGTTTCCTACGTCTTACCCATACTTGCACACTGTATTCCCTCTCTAACTTCCTTAATCTGGAGGAAAGACTTATCTATCAATCTTGCCCTTTGACCAAAAAAATAACTGCAGGTTTGACTCCCCCGGTCTGTCTTCTATCATAAACCTATCTACCTCCTCCCGCTCTACCTGCAGTGCTGTTCGCTCCCCTCTGCAAGTCCCCAGAATTAAGACCTCCCTTGCATAGAGGTCATTCTATTACCATGCCCTGTCCTGGTACTGTTCCCTGCCTGTAGCTATCACCTCCCTACCAAGACTGGGGCCTTTTAAAACTTTTCTCAAGAACCACTTCCTCTCCTCCCACCACTGTGACTGCCCTGGCTGAGTTTCCCTCTGCCTTTACTCCTCTCAGTCTGCCTATTTTTGACTGTGTCCTTCATTTGATTAATTATAGTCCACACTATTGTTTATGTCTATTATTGCTAATTTACCTTGTCATGGGGCCTTTGTAACCGGCCCTTAATTTTGACTGTTTGCTTTTATTTGGGCTCATTTACTTTGTCTTCTGTTGCTTGCTATTAATGTATTTGTCTTCCTGACAAGGAGCTTTGTAAATGAGTCCCTGACTCAAAGGGTTGTAATTCTGATTACTTCTTAAAATGAAATAAATAAATAAAAGAATAACATGAAAAATATATGGTCTGTACACCAGAAAGTGCTGGTGGATGGCAGATAAAGATGGTGGTGGAAAATAGAGGGAATTTTCATAGAGACAGAGTGAATGGTACAGGAGGTCAGGCCTATGGATAAGGTGGGTGATGGATAATAGAGGCTACACTGTAGGTTTTTATCCTTTGGCACTCAGCCCCCAGTGGTCTATGACCTTCCCAAGCCCACTTGGTAGCCCCAGATCCCCCAACCAGGCAATCATGGATTTAGCATGGCGACAGATCCTTCACAGCCATCAGACCTGTAAGAAAATAAACAGCAAGGAGTCTGAACCCAATACAACCCATCAAAACTGTATCTCCAAATGGTTGGCTAAATGGAGTTAGATCAGTCAAGATACAGCATAAGTTGCAATTTACCAAAGAATAGAAGAAATATCTGGCCAGACCTTCCACCGTAGTGCAACACATTAGGGTGTCCAAATATCTCATTTTGAATATTCAGGATGAATATTATATTTTGGCCCCCAGTATTTGAGTATTCATTATTTGTTTTCAGGTATTTGGGAGAAATAGCCCCCACCCTCCTCCCCAGCTCAAATCCTTAAATTCAAACCACCATCCCTTTGTTAAATACTCAATTCCATCCTCCTCCCCAGCACACAAAATTTTATATTTAAGTAGTTACAACTCCCACGATGGGCAAGTGGCACAAGCTGTACATCTCCATGGCCAGTTGTCATCTAAGTGCTCATTTGCACTAAAAGTAATTCCCCCCCACCCTTGCTTACAGCACCTTCCTTCCACCATCAGCACCCAATTCCTGAATTAATTGGCCGATGGGCTATCTCCGGATGACAAGAAGGTGACTGCCATACACTCGCCCCCCCACAGCCTGCTATCTTTTGCAGAATGGAAGCACTGCCAAGCTTGCCTGCTTTTTATAGTGAAACCAGCTGATGATGTGATATGCTGGTTTCACCATACACAGCGAGAATGCCTGGGAGTGCTTTCATTCTTTAGAAGGCAGCTGGCCATGGAGGAGGGATGGGTTGTGCCAGTTGCCTTCCACTTAATTCAAGAACTGGGTGCTGGGAGAAGGAGGGTGTGGTTGGAGGGTGCTGCAATGGTGGGGGATGGGGGAAATTTCTTTTAGTACAAATGAGCACTTGGATGGCAGTTGGCCATAAAGAAGGGTGGGTTATACTGGTCATCTGTCATGAGATTTGTAACAACTTAAATATAAAATTGTGGGTGCAGGGGGGGAGAAGAGTTACATTGGGTTTCTAACAGCTGGTGGAGGATGGGGGACTTGAATTTAAAGACTTTGGCTGGTGAAAAGGGTGGGGGCTGTTTCATTTTCTTTTTAATCTTTCTTTAAATAGTATTTGTCAAATAGGAATAGACATCAATAGTGCCGCTATTCATTATTTGTAGCCAAATAATGAATAGTGCATTGTTCATGGTACTCAGGAAACGCTATTCATTACTCACACACTGCTAAAACACACCTATTGCTTCTTTAGGGTGACAGCTTTTATGAATAAAATGTTATAAATTAATCTTAAATAGAGCACCAATAGTGTAATGTCAAAAATAACGTGGGTAGGTCAAGCACACCAAACCACATTTAAACACACTGACTGTGAAGAGGTAAAAGAACACTCTACCTAGGAGGTTCTTTTGTTTTATATACATTTTGTCCCCTGCGCTCTCCAGTCTGACTCTCCAGAGACTTCTCCAGCACCTCCTCTGGTCCCTGCCTCAAGTCTTATGACACCAATGAAGTCATGGTTTATTCACCCAGGTGTGGTCTGGGGTAGGGAGATGTACACCCAGTCAAGCCATGTGTAGGACTCTATGGACAGAGGTGGCATGGCCAAGCTGGATATACTACAGGAGCCGAGACCAGGCCATTTTTCTTTCAGTTTCTTCCCTTCCTCTATTGATGTCAGCACACTTGGGGAACCAATACAGGTGTGTGCATGGGTTCCTGGCTGGTGTCTACCCCTCCCATTCTACCTACATGCTGCACCCCCCCCACCATGGTCACCCATGTGGCAGTACAGCAGCATGGACAGAGGACCTATATATGTGGAGGAGAGTGTTGTGCTTAGTTCTCCTCCACAGGCAAGCCCCTATGATGCAGAGTCATTCACAAATCTGGGTCACCAGCTTCATGAATGGTAGCCCTACTGCTGCACCAATGGGCTGCCTACCATGGAGGCTGCTTTATTAAATCTCTTGATTGTAATTGCTTTAGGATTTTGAAATCACAGAAGTAGCTGTAAACCAATATTGACATAATTATATTATTTTAAAGCAAAGTACTTCTTAAAGTGATATATTTTTGTTCCTTATATCCTGATATAACTATCGTAAATCCCAGGAGTAAATCCTGAACCCGTTGCTAGAAAATGGCTGATAAAGCTCTACAGGCAATGTCATGGAGCCTCCCAATTTTCACTGACCAACTGATAACTGTACTTCATAATATAATTTTCATATATGACTTTGTGCAAAATATTTACTTATTACACTCATTCATTATATGTACAATTCATATAGAAAAAGTCTTGATCTAACTCTGCCAAAATTGGTGCACAAACACTAAAACATTTGTACTTGTAAATATGCTGCATCATAAGGTTACATGCAATAGGTGTCAGGTATTTCCTGTAGCAAGCAGACAGATGAAAATAAGATATTTCCTGAGTTGCAGGAACTTGCAAATAATATTAGAAAATGTGGGTAAATACCTCCAAATGTATCACACATATAATTTGTATATTTACAACAATAACTACTGTATATCAAAATGTTTAAATCAAAAAGGACAAACTTGGTTAATAATTGGACAAGCTAGCACAATTTTTACTTCTGCTGAAAAAGGCAGTGTGAAAAATAGTTGAACAACACACTGAATACTGCTCCGCCTCCACATCCACTTTATACACATGCAGTCACAAAATAATTCCTAATGTACATGGTTAAAGTTTTGCTATGCATATAATACGCAAAACTCTAGCTGACAAAACAATTGTAAAATGTCAGAACTTGATATTTCAGTTAGAAAACTGAGAGATAAGTTATAACTGTTTGAGAGACTGCAAAATAAATGTCAGGGATATACTCCAAATATAACCTTTTTCTGGTTATACTTACCTGCTGTAAGCAGGGGAAACAACGCTAATCCATAAGCCTTTTGCACGTAAAGTGCAAGTAGCTTGAAAGTGTAACTGCTGAAAGGATTCAAACTAAAACAGGAAGGAAGGGGTGGAGTTGTTTTAGTTTCTCATACAGGAAAACTGGGAGAGGCAGCTGACGGTGGTCTTCAGTTATGATTCTGTAAGTACTGAAAAAATTGTACTTTGAAGACCATTGAAGATCTATGTCTAATCTTCATTTAGTAATAGTTTACTCTTAATCAAGTCATTTGTTGAATACATCTTAGAATGTTGTGTTCTTTGAGGTTGTATTCTTTTAATGATGCTTAATTATGATTTAAAACTGACTGAAATTAGTCTTTAGAGACAAATTAATGACTGCTTTAATACTAAATATAGTACTTGACTTCGATACCATTCCCTGGTTCTGTCCCAACACTGCAGCCATAGTTAATTCTGCAGCTCAGCCTCCTGAACTGATTAGCAACCAACAGCATCTCTGCCAGGTGACTTGTCTATTCCTTCAGAATTTGATCTTGCTATCAGATATGGCGGCAGTATAGTGAGTCACCGGTTAGTTTCCACAAAAACTGCTGCTTACTGTATCTGTTGAAATTTAACACATGGATGTCCTTGGTGACTCTAGATCATGAGTTATATTGCAGGCACTGCACTGGACAATGTGCCGTACCCATTCCGTGGTCATTTTCTAATTTTAAAGTCTTATGTCGTCTCAGTTCATTACTGTCCTCTATCTCCAAATTCCCAATTATCTCATAATCCAACAAATAATTTATGCCCCAAAGGATAAAAAGGCAACAAGCTGCATTTTCTTCCACCCAAGTAGTTGCATCAGCTTGGAAGAATCCACATGCTTTTGTCCAACAAGTACTCTGCTGCATGTCTGCAGCCACCATGGGAAAGCCCACGCTCTATGTTGATCTGCCAATGTAAACCTGGCTCTTTCCTAACCAAGGCCACTACTAATATTTTGTCTAACTTTTGATCACCTAATAGGTAGACAGAAAAGGCAGTCCATTATTTCATTGGAGACCAATAATATATTAACTAGTGATCCAGTTGTAGTTTCTGAAATTTTTAATAATAGTTCTGGTGACCTTGACTCTTATAGGACTCGCTTTTCAACAGTTGTAAGTGAATTTCAGACTGGTGTTGCTGATGATCATTTTTCTATAGCAAGTTTTATTTTAAAAAGGTTACACCAGAAAATGTCCTAAAATATATTTTTAATAGGGAATCCCATCCATTCTTTTGTTCCGATAGCTTAGACTTTAGGATTATTAAACATGGCATAAAATATTTGGCTTATCCATCCTCCCTCATGCTCAATGCTTCCCTATGTTCAGGTTCAGTTCCTGTACAATGGACCAATATTTAAATCAGGGAACCCAAACTTAGTTCAAAATTATCATCCTATGTCCCTTCCCTCTCCAATATCAAAGTTATTAGACAAGATTATTTTTAATCAGACCATAGATTTCCTTAATAAGTATGAGTTATTAACTCCCCAACAACATGTCTTTAAACAGAAACACAACACGAAGATGGCCTTGATGAGATTCACTAGCTGCCTACAGGGTGCTCTAGATAAAGAGCACTCTGTGGCAGCTATTTTCGTGGACCTCACCAAGGCTTTTGACTTAGCTGAACACGGTCTTATAACTGGGATTCTTCAAAAACTTCATTTTTCCTCTGATGTCACCACCTGGTTCACTGACTACTTAAGCAATAGAGTACACATAACAGCTATAGAAGGTTATGTTTCTACATCTAAAGCAATTGTTTGTGGTGTCCCCCCAGGGGTCAATTTTAGAGCCACTTATTTTTTCTTTGTATATGAATTTGGCCTCCAGTGTCTTTTCACAGATATCTATTATTATGTATGCAGATGATGTAATTCTTTTTCAGGTAGGAATTAAGCCAGATGATGCCATCAGGGAAGTTTAGGCTGAATTTACTACTCTACAGAACTGGTTGCAACAGCATTATGGTTATGAATGTAACAAAAACAAAGGCCATTGTTTTTTTCAAATAAACAAAGTAAAGAAGTATTGGATTCAATATTGGATCTAAAAGGGAATATAATTGAATATGTTGACCATTCTAAGTATCTGGGGTTGACCTTGGATCCCCATCTAATGTTTAAAAATCATATCTGTAGCCTAAGGAACACTATCTATCAAAGGTTGGCTGGGCTTCACCAAGTGAAAACCTGCTTAATCCCAGAATCCCAGGTATTGCTGTCCCATAGTTTTTTGTTGAGTCCATTGGACTACAGTCTTATTGTTTACACAGGTACCAATAATAAATTGTTGGCATGAGAGGGGACATGTGATGCAGCACGCCTAGAAGATGTCTCTTCAGAGTGCTCCGACTACCCGCCTAACCAAAGTACTTAATTCTGCTAACAAAGAGGGATAATAGCAATAAAAACACCTTGCAACTATTGCCTACAACTGGCAGCACCTATCGGCGCATTGAAAAGAAGTATGGATACAGAAATTAAACTACCACCGCCAAAACATACACCGCCCGTCACTCCACAAAAGACCCCAAAGAAAGCACGGGTTTCAGGTGCTGCCACCTCCCACCCCTGCTCTACAACTTCAGGGGATCAAGAGCCACTCATCTTGGCTGAATTTCTGGCTGAATTTTGACCCTTTAAGGAAGAGCTCCGATCGATGGCCTCGGAAATAAAATCTTTTTCCCAAACAATGGAAGACATAGTCATTAAAACTTCCGATAATGAAGCCCGACTTGTTTCGTTAGAAAAAAGGTTGATAAACAGGATCCAGAAATAATCTTTGTAAAGCAAAAGTTAAATAAGGTAGAGCAGAATCTTGAAGATTTGGAGGGTCGCAGCCGCAGGAACAATGCGGTGATAATTGGCTTGCCTGAATCAGAAGAAGGCAAAGACCCGATCCTATTTGTTCAGCGATTCCTTGAAAAGGTAGTGGGTCCCTCACCCTATGGCTCTCAATATATAATAGAGAGGGTGCATAGGACACTTCGACCTACCCCACCGCCTGGGGCAGGCCCCGTCCACTGATATTCTGATTTCTAAATTATTTAGAATGACAACATCTGATGGCTAAGGTGAAAGACTTGCAAGAGCTATCATGGGAGGGGCGTAGGATCTGTATTGCCCAAGATTTGCCGGCTTCTGTTCGACTACGTCGGGCTAGTTTCCATCCGCTGGTTACCAAGATTATCGCCGCGGGGATAAAATTCCGCATGGTGTATCCTGCGAAGTTTCAAGTGCTTGTGAATGGAGAATGGCGCTGGTATGAGGAACATGAAGCAGCGCATACAGATCTCACTTGAGCACTGCCTGACCTCTTCAGAGAGTCTAAATGATGGCCCTATTCTCTTTATCTCAAATCTAGTGGAAGAGGTAGCAGTTTATTGTAGGGGTATGAGCTGTAGTGGTGCCCCAAGTGGACTTGCCGGCTGAGGTATGTGAAGAGCCAATCCAGTGTCGGATCGTTGCATGGGCTCGAGGTCTAATTCAAGAAGATTTATCTCCTCGACTTCTCCGTGTGCCTTTGAATTGGAATTCCCGATTTTAGCAGCGAGAAGACATCTCAGCACTGCAGATCTTTAATTGGATGTTTGGGTCTCTGAATTGGCAACTGGGGACTCTGGCTTCTCTTCTCTCAGTGCTGTTCCTATGTCTCGATTGCCCACTAGTTTAGTGCTTCTTAGATGATTTAGGGAGTTTTTTGAGCCCAAAATTTAAGCACCATTAGTGCTGTTTAATTGTTGTTGTGTTCTTAGAGTAACATATTATAGGGAAAAATGGGCTCTAATTAACATTTATCTTACCATCATCTCTGTTTCTTTTTCCAGGTATGTAATTGCTGTTTCTAGCCTCAAGAGGGGAGTGTTGTATTAATTTTCATCAATCTTGCACTTCAGTGTAGAAGTTGTTAAATTACTATCTACAGAAATGAATATATAAAGTTTAGGTGGCTTTTTGCTATATATTGCCCTTATATAGGGTTGGGGATCGGAGGAAGAACGGAATGACAGGCTGTTGCAAAGCGGTGCACATAATAGGCAAGGGATGGGAGGTGGGGTCTTTTATGCAGGAGTGTGTTTTATTTTTAGTTTTCCAGCCTGTATTCTATAGGGTTTTAGGGTTGTTTAATGGGGTAAACTGGTTAACTCGGGGGAGAAGGGGAGGGGCAAACCACAAATTGAGGTATAGATTGTATACTAGTTTCCACATGCAGTTAGGTTGGTTAATTACTATATCCTATGTTTGACCTGTTTTCTTAAGCATGATGCATGAGGTGTGGTTTTACTTGGAATGTAAAGGGATCAGAAATAAACTTAAGCAGTACAAGGTCTTAAAACATCTAAGCCTTTTACATTCACAAATCACCTTTATCCAAGAGTCACATTTGTTGGATTCAGAGGCCCTGCAGATGAGAAGGCTTCAGGTAGGGAAAGTTTTTGCCACTCAAGGTTCCACTAAGAGCAGGGGGGTTATGATTTTGATTAACAAATGTATCGCCTTTGATGTGGAACAGACCATCAGAGATCCTCAGGGTAGGTACATCATAGTTAAAGGGGCTATTCACCTGGTCCCCCTTCTCCTCTGTAGTGTATATGGTCCCAACATAGACGACCCCGGATTTTTTACGCAGCTGATCCTGCAGACACTTCCCGTTCTTCCTACAATGATAGTCATAGGGGGCGACCTAAATCTAGTAATGGATGTAATTAGATCGATCACCACCCCAAACTAGAGTGAATTCTCCCACGCAAAGAGCCCTGTATGACCTGATGGATCAACTCGGACTATGTGATCTCTGGAGGGTTTTGAACCCCAAAAAGAAAGAGTACACCTTTGTCTCCCCAGTTCACCACACGGCTTCACATATAGATTATTTATTAATCTCACAGACACTTATCCCTGGGGTGTTGTCCTCTACTATTTCACCTGGCCCGCCCTCAGATCATTCCCTAGTCCAATCCCTTATAGCCTTAGCCATGCTTCCAAAGAGAGATAGAAGGTGGAAAATTAATGACCAAATTATAAAAAAAAAACAAGATCGCTCAGGAAGTACAGGAACATATCGATTTTTTCTTTATCACGAATACATCTCCGGACGTTGCTCCAGATGTTCTATGGTGTGCCTTCAAAGCATATATCAGAGGTATCCTAATCAGTCAGGCTACTGCGCAGAAGAAGTCACAAAACGTCAAAATGAAGACTTTATTGTCTCAGATAAGGGTAATTAAACTCCCTTACTCCCAATACACACAGGAAATTAAACACAAACTAACACTTATTAGGGATCAATACTTGGAGATTCTTGGGGAAAAAGCTGTATTTGCCATGGTATGTGCCAAAGCCAAGTATATGGATCAAGGGGAAAAAGCAGGTAAACTTCTCGCTCTCAGGATCAAACAGCAGGAATCAGCAAGGTTTATTCCCCCCATTAGATCGGCAATGGATGGAACATTGAAAACCTCCCCTGAGGAAATTCTGCAGGAATTCACTCAATATTATAAATCCTTATATCATAAAATGGATAACCCACCCTCAGTTTCCACATAGGATGATTATTTTTCCTGCACCTATTTACCGACTCTATCTGAAGCCCACAACAGTTTATTACTGGTACCTATTTCTAGTTGGGAAGTTATTGAGGTAATACAAAAACTCCTCCTGGATAAAGCTCCAGGACCAGATGGCTTCTCAGCCTACTTCTTTAAGAAATTTAAAGAGTCGATTGTCCCTCCTCTCCTCTCTTTATTCCAACATATTTTATCCGGTGTCCGCACCGACCCTACTCTTTTCGAAGCCCTAATAGTATTGATTCCGAAGGCCGGTAAAGACCCGGAACTGGTTCAGAGTTATAGACCCATTTCCCTTATAAACCAAGACATGAAGATCTTAACAAAAATTTTAGAAGATAGGCTCTCTATTGTGTTGCCGGACCTTATTGGAATGCATTAAGTGGGTTTTATGTGAGGACGCTCCTCAGTGGATCATCTTCGCACGCTTTCCCATGTCTTCTCGGTGTCCAGGGATGCACAATTCCCAGCAGTCTTGGTGTCCCTGGACTCCGAGAAGGCTTTTGATAGGGTAGATTGGAGTTTTTTGCTTAGGACATTAAAAGCTTTTGGTTTCCCATCTCAATTTCAGGACTGGATTGTTGCTATTTATAGAGCTCCTTCGGCTAGGATCACGGGGAAGGAAGTTATCTCAGAGCCTTTCTTTCTGCACTCAGGTACTAGACAAGGATGTCCTCTTTCTCCCGTTCTATTTAATATTTACTTGGAGCCACTTTTAAGAAATTTAATTGCCAATACACAAATACAAGGTATCAACATATATGGTCAGGAAGTAAGGGTTTTAGCATATGCTGATGATCTTCTTCTCCAGCTTTCTCATCCAGATATTTCCATCCCTGCTGTGCTTGAGGTCATAGAGAATTACAGTTGCCTCTCTAATTACAAGTTTAATCTAAACAAATCAGCTGTTTTCCCCTTGAATCACAAAGTTTTTAGGCAATCGGTCATTGCCCTGGGTCTTAGATGGGTTCCGGACTCTCTGGAATATCTTGGTATCTTTCTTACCAGAACTTCTGTCTCAACCATCAAGAAGAATTTGGATCCCCTCATTTTGACCATTACCCATGATCTGGACAGATGGAGCAAACTTCCTATTTCCCTCTGGGGTCTGATCAATTTGTTCAAAATGAACATAGTTCCTCGCCTCTTGTATCCCCTCAACCTTCTTAATGTTTGGCTTCCTGGGGCATGGTTTAAGAAGTTACATCAAATTTTTACAAAATTTATCTGGGCTAAAAAACAACCAAGACTGGCATACAACAAGTTGGCGGCTCCAAAACACAAGGAGGGGTTGTGGCTTCCTCTCTTGAATATGTACTACTGGGCCACCCATGCCTCTAAGTACATGAGATGGGTAGACACAACACCTTCATCTCCCAGTCCTCTGTGGCTTGAAATAGAGATTGCCATGATTCGCTCTATAGGGATTGAACCCTCTACCCTCCTAGCTTTGAAACCTTCTCAACTCCCCCCAAATTAAAGTCCACAGTAATCGAACTATCCTTGCGGGTTCATCTACAGCTCTGTGCGTTCCTGCAATATAATCCTCTACAGGATCTCTCCCTATCTATTTGGAACTCTCCCTTGTTCATGTTGGATGGTAAGTCCATTCCTTCTACATGGTTACCACAGCTGGGGACGGGTTCTCCCTTCTTGCTTCAAAAAGATGAGAATTCTTGGCTCTCTATTCCAGATATCATGTCTAAATTTAACATCTCACCCTCTGCTTACTTTAAGGTGTGTCAACTCAAACATCTTCTCATTAAAACCCTGGGTCACTCTCCACCAGCATCATGTAGTAAATCACTGTATCAAGATCTCCAGGTTTTAAGTTGCCCCCCCAAGACCATATCTAAGATATATGCTACGCTTTTTGAGTATCGTTTCACGCAGTTTTTCAGCCCCACGGAATACTGGACCAGTTTGTTCCCTTCTTTAACACTGGATTGGGCCTCCCTGTGGCGTAATTGCCATTGCTTCATTACACAGGATAGACTCCGTCTTACTCAATTTCATATACTGCACAACTTATATTACTCTCCCAGAAATTAGCTAAATGGGGTCTTATCGAATCCAACCTATGTACTCGTTGCTCCTTGGAAGTAGGCACACTCCTACACATTTTTTGGACTTGTCCAAAGGTGGTACCTCTTTGGGAAACAATCTCAGCTAAGGCTGATCCTTTGTTAGGTATTTCTGATTGTTTTACACCTGAAATTTGTACATTAGGGGATTATTCCTCGATAAGAGTTACTAAACGTAAATATTATATGTCTATAATAGCGATGTCTGTTAAGAAACTTGTACTTGGGCATTGGAAGAGTTCAGAGGTTCTTTCTTATACGGAGTGGCTTAGTGAATTATTAGGGAATCTTAGGACAGGAAAAACCTGTGCCAATCTCCAGCATAGACTACCTAAATATAATAAGATTTGGGATCCCTTGTATACTTTGTACTCCATTTAATTTGATTAAGAATATTGGTCTCATGGACTGTTAAGGACTACTGATGTTGTAAATGTTGTGGTTTGCCAGGGGTGGGAGGGCTGGACTTAGGGTGGGTGGCTGGGGGGGACAGACTCAGTATACTCGATAATTTGTATAACATGGTTAACTCCTATGTTCTGTCTCCTTGATGTATGAAAATTTTTAATAAACTTTAAAGTAAAAAAAAATTGTTGCCATGACTTAGGGTTACATTTAATACTATACTTAGATTTATGCTTAATGCCTCGTACTGTACACATCATTGTATTTTGTATCAGCAGTCGGACTGCTTATCTTTAGACAATAGAATTCAGTATAAATATGGTTTTGTTATGTATGAAACTACCTTTGGTCATTTTCCTAGTTCTGTTTCTAGTTTATTTAGCAGGGTTACTAATGGATGTGGGACTAGATTGCAAGATAAATTATTTTATAAAGTCCCATTATGTCGTAAAGCTATTGCCCAAAAATCTATTACTTACAGGGTTCCTATATTTTTTAATTCACTTCCTTCAGTACTTTTGAGTGGTAAGACAGTTAATGCTTTTAAGAAAAGTCTTGTGATGTATTTATGAGAACAACAGCACTGTGTTTGTTAGAATGGCTGATATGAATTGTATTATGTTGTAGATATATTTGATTGTGTCAGTTGTATGGTATTAATTTTTGTATGTATAACATGGTTTGTATTTTGTAAACCACCTCTTGTCACCTGTAAAAATGGGCATTTTGCTCATCAGGCCTACAAGAATAAAAATAAATATAATGAATGATACCAGGGAAGCTTTCCCTGAGGATCTTGGCAGATAGATCATCAGCAGAAAGACAGAGAGGTTGTGTTACTGTGGGATAGATCACTGGTGAGATCTCACCTAGAGTACTATGTCTAGTTCTGGATACCACATCTCCAGAAGGACATAGATAGGGCACAGGCAGTCCAACCAAAATGGTGCAGGTATGCATCACAAGCCCTTTGAGAAGAGACTGAAGGACCTCAATATGTACACCCTGGAGGAAAGGAGGGAGAGGTGGGACATGGTAGAAACTTTTCAGTACCTTACATGTATAAATAAGGTACAAGAGGGAAGCATTTTTCAAAGAGATAGATGCTCAAGAAGGGGACATGCTATGATGCTGGTGGGGGAACTCAGGACAGATGTGAAAAGTATTTCTTCACAGAAGGAGTGGTGTATGCCTGAAACAGCCTCTCAGTGGAGGTGGTAGGGGTCAAAAATGGTAATGGGCTTCATGAATGTATGGGATAAGCATAAGGGAACCTTAGAGGTAGGGAGGGAGGAGGGAGGGAAGCCGGAGATCAAGTAGGGTAAGTGGTGTTACAGTATGTAGGGAAAATGGGCAGACCAGGTGGGCCAAGCTGTCCTTATCAGCCATCAATATCTACTGTATGTTTCATGTATACATGATCATATTCTTCCCTTGGGGCTTGGTAATACATTATATGAAATATATAAACTTCCTTTTTCACAAATCAAACAAATGGTAAAGATTAGACTAAGAGATGATGTTGTCCAACAAGATTGTGCAAGAATTAATAATTTGTGTCATTTTAAATAGTACAAAATAATAAAAACAGATCATAAGTTAGAGCCATATCTAACTATCCTTAGAAATCCTGAACAGAGAAGAGTAATGACTAGATATAGGCTTGAGCTTTATAAAGCAATGTATATTTTCTATGATCAAGAAAGGTTGGGTATAAGTGACCCAAACTGTAGTTGTCACATGGGAGTAGTAGATGCTCTTAAACATATATTATTACATTGTCCACAATTTGAAATAAAAAGAGGAAAATTGTTAGGATTGATATTAGCTACCCTTGGTCTCCCCTCAGACCAACTTGCTAGGTATTTATTCATTAATGAAGATTTGAATGCATTGGATAGATTGTACAGATATTTGAAATAATTGAACCTGTAAGTATGGTTGCTGAGTATTGACATAAAATGATCCTTGATACATGAGTCGAGTTCAAATGTAGCCACAATGCATATATAGTATTATCATGTATCATATGTAATTGCAATATTTGATAATTTTGCAAGAAATGTTTTAATGTGAATTTTGTAAAGACTTATGTTGAACAAATAAAATGTCACCTACCTACCTACTGTGTGTTTCTATCCATTTTGGCCTGAACAAAGTTCACCAAGTCTCAGCTTTGTATGCTACATGAGAAATTATAGAAGCTGATAAGATGCTAAAGAATTAAAAAGTTATAATGACAAAATGCAGAGCTAAAATGACAGAAGACAGCTTAGTTTACCACAAACTGAATAAACTCTGGTCAGAGCCACAATGGCTGTTAATGCATTCATGTGATAAAAGATTTATTTATTAAAATGATTTTATGAAGAAAGACATACTGAGCTAGTAACAACTCATTTTCAGATGCATCCTTGTGGACGGGGAAAGGGGAAAAGATAACAAATACAAAAATACAGAACATAAAGTTCATAGAAATGGAATAAGTGTAACAAAGATAAAGAGGACAATTATGTCTAAAAATAAACTGACAAAAACAAGTTACCAAGCAAAATGTTGTGGAAATGACCAAAGAACAAAAATAGTTATCAACTTATCAAAATAAAAACTAGGGGAATGATTGATGCTGGGGAAGAGATATAGAACTAATGTGTGACTTAGTTATATTACTGTGATAAAATCCTTCACTGGTCAGGTTCCATTCTCTTTCTGCTTTTCTAAACTTTGGAACTTTCTCCCCCTCATCATTCATTCCACCACTTCCAAATAATGCTCTCTCTCCTCTCTGCTCTGTGACCACACAACTACCTCCTGAGCCTGCCCTTGAGTCATAGAACTTCCCCACTTCTCAGTTTACCCTCTTCCCCTCTTTCTCCATGACCACACAGCTCCCTTCTGTGGCTTCCCTAGAGTCATAGTCCTTCCCCGCTCCTCAGTTTACCATCTTCCATTCTTTTTCCTCCTCCTTGCTCCTCCACTCACCTCACCAACCCATGAGTAAATAAGCTGAGACGGGTTCAGTGTATGAGAATGGGGTGAGCGTTAGGGTTGTCAAACCCAAGGCACACCCCACATCTGTTGCTGCCTGCAGGGTGGGGGTTTGGTGTTAGGGTTGAAATCCCTAATGCCACATTTCCCTACTTTTGTCACTTCAACCCTAACTAGTTTTTGCAAAGAATATGAATTTTTATATATAATATATATATGTACACACACACACACACACACACACACACACACACACACACACACACATATATATATATATACACACATATATCAAGTCAATCAAATTCTTTATCCAGGCAAACACCATTGAGCAATCTCATTTACATGGTGGACCTGCATTACACAAGTCAAGTAACAATGCATTTATATACAGACAAGTAGACAGTAGATGCAAGAGTACAACAGTACAGGTATGCCTGCAATAGACAGGATAAGTAAAAATACATTTGGGTTCAGGTAAAAGACAGCTGGTAAGGGTATACATAACAATCGGGTGTCAAGTCAGTAAAAATTTATACCAGATACAACAACATTATGGTTTAGTATTCCTGTAAGGTAAAGACATTATAGTCCAGCAAAGAGGTTAGTTGAAGTGGATGCTACAAGTGAAGAGACATACATAGTCAGTTTAAAAAGACCCAGGCGTATCAAGGGGGAGACATGTGTCGGGAGAAGTGGGCAGCCAGTGGGGGTGGTCTGGAACTGGGATAATACTAGGAGTGAATGAATGAGATGTAGGTATACAAGGAATAGGTAGGCGAGGGAGGGTGAGATTTAGGGCAGTAGATAAGTAGGTGGCTTAGGAACAAGTTGTGCACTGATACAAAAAGGAAGAAGGATGGGAAAAACAGGGAGGATGTGGAAGGTGGTGATATATATATATATATATATATATATATATATATAATATATATACAGTAGATATATAATATAGAGGCACAGTCATGCTCTATAGTTAGGGTTGAGTAGGCAGTTTAATGTTAAACCCCAAATTGTGCACCTTAGTAACTTTGCAACCATTCAACAGATTTGTATGAAATTTGGTATGTGCTGTCCTGTTGGGTAGGTCACTTGCCTTGCCAATTTTGGTTTCGATCGGATGTGCAGATTTTGCGCAGTGGATAGAGAAAAAAGTGTGTTTTTCACTTTTTTCACCAATTTTTCCTGAATTTTCCTCATCGTCCTGCACCTACACCAGTTTGTATTTTAGCCTGAAAATTTCAGGGTAGAAATAGCTTACACCAAGGAACAAGCCAGCATTAGTTTGGTAAAAAAATATTATTCTGATACAAAGTTATTTAATTTTGAAAATTCGGTTCTCGGCATGCTCAGTTCAGTCTTTTGGATAGAGGCACAGCTGTGAACAAGGATTTTGGCTCATGAATTGGGATTTTGAGAGCTCATGAATGGGGATTCATTAAATCCCTGTTCGTGAGAAAAAATATCCCTGTTCGTGAGATGCCATCTTGTTTTCACTTTTAGCCCAAAACAAAATGTTAACTGCCCCACAGATGCATTTTGTGAAAACAAATGTATGGGTTTTGTTCAGGGTGATTCCCTCTACAAAACCATGTGTTTGGTTTCTATCAGTTTATTAAAAAAAGACTGTTTTTTTGATTTGAAAATCCCCCTTTCATGGCTCGCTTCCAATCCTCGTTCATTAGGTATCCAAATTCCCGTTTGTGAGCCCATCCCCATTTATGTGCTGTCAAAATCCCCATTTATGAGACAAGGACCAGATGGTCATATCTCACGAACAGGGATCAGCTCATGAACGGGGATTCTGACACCTCATGAATGGGGATTCGGCTCATGAACAGGGATTTTGACACCTCATGAATGGGGATCCTAAGAAAAAATCCTTGTTATTGAGCCGTCAAAATCCCTGTTTGTGAGCTGAATCCCTATTTGTGAGGTGTCAAAATCCCTGTTCATGAGCCAGTCCCTGTTTATGAGCTATCAAAATCCCCATTTGTGAGATGAAGACCAGATGGCCCTATCTTGTGAATAGGGAATCCCTGTTTGTGAGCTGCCGAAATCCCTGTTTGTGAGCTGTTTCCCATTCAAGAGCTATCAAAATCCCCATTTGTAAGATGAAGACCAGATGGCCCTATCTCACGAACTTGGATCACCTCGCGAACGGGGATTTTTTTACCCCATGAACAGGGAATCTTTGCCAGTTCACTGCTAAGAAATGGTAATGATTTGTGGCTTGAAATATGCAGGGTGCAAAGAAGATGTCTCACAGATGTGATCTGTGCTGGTTTGGTGTACAAAATTGCATCAGTTACATAGTTATGACAGTCTGAAGTTGAGAAATTTCCCATAGGATAACATTGTAGCACCCACAGCACTTTTTGGTTCCTGTATCTCAGAAACGATGTGAGATACAGATTTAGTCAATTTATCTCATGTGGAGGTTTCACTGTCATGATTACAACGGCACTTGAATTTTTTCATATATGCTATGGTTGCTGTGATATTGGCAGATTAGTGTTACAAGGGTTCCTTGCCCTATAGTGCTGCTGTATGGCTCTGTAGTTATGTATAAGTCAGAGTGCAGGGCCCAGAAGGCCCATGCTCCCACAGATGCATATCATTATGCACAAATGGGGAGCTTGATGTTGGGCCCCGCACTCCCACCAACACATACCATTTACTAGTTATATTACACTGTATCAAAAAGTAAGGAAATTCATTGCAAAAAACTTCACTAATGCATCAGTTTGGGTTAAAGTGACAAAAGTGAGGAAATGAGTTGTTAGGATTGAGCCCCTAAGCCCACCCACCACCCCGCCATGCCATCCTCTACAGACCGACAGATGCCAGGGTGTGTCATGTGGTCATGAGGCCTAATTCTCACCCCATTCTCCTTTACTGTAGCATATCAACCTGTTTACACATGGAATGGGGTGAAAGTTGGGCCTGATGACCCCATGGCACACCCTGGTGTCTGTCAGTCTGTGGAGGATAGGGTGGTGGGGTGGTGGGTGGGGTTAGGGGCTCAACCCCTACAACTTTCTCACTACCATCATTGATCTGGGTTTGTACCAACTAGTCAAGGAACCCACATGGGGTAATAATATTCTAGACCTTGTTATAACTAGTTTAGATGTTCTTGTGAGCAATCTGCATATATCCGAACCACTTGGCAATAGCGACCATAAGTCAATATTTTTTACTATTACCATACCTCGCCATCCTGTACTAAATAAGAAAACAATCAAACACTATGAAAGGGCAGATTTCCAAAAAATAAATGAACACTTAAGTAATATTGATTGGACAAACACCTTATCTTCCCTTAATACCATCGAGGCATGGGACTTTTTAAAATCTCAAATATCCCTAGTTGAACATCAATACATTCCTGATAAATGTACATACAATAGCAAAGGTAAAATTCCACCATGGTTTAATTCATCCATTAAAAAGCAAATTCGACATAAACGCAAGTTATTTATATGTCTAAAAAATTCCCCTACAAGTACCAAAGACAATCTAATTATTCAATATAGAGAATCAGTAAGATTACTCAAAAAATCAATATTAGTAGCAAAAAGAAATCTTGAATTCAGTATTGTGTATACTAAGGACACACACAAATCACTTTATGGTTACCTGAATAGTAAAAAAGGAAATAATAAATCAATTGGTCCCCTTATGGTAAACAATAAAATAATATCCTCTGACCTTGTTGTTGCCTCCACACTAAATAACTATTTCTCGTCAGTATTTACCCAAGAACCACTACAACCCACAATAGCCATATCACCTATCAGCACCACTGAGCAAATGGTCTAGCAGAAAGACACCTACAATTTACTATTAGCCTTAAAAAAATCCATTAGTCCTGGTCCAGATGGTATATGTTCAAAATTCCTCCGGGTGCTAAAGAAACAATCACTCTACCACTCACAATTATCTTTAACAAATCACTTCAAGAATCTATGGTTCCACCAGATTGGCTAACAGCACTAGTTACTCCTATTTTCAAGCAAGGCTCCCATTCATTAGTTAACAACTATCATCCCATTAGTTTAACTTCTATTCCCTGCAAATTACTTGAAAAAGTAATTAAAGCACTCCTGGAAAAGGAAATAGTATCCTTAAATCTTACAGATATCTCTCAACATGGATTCAGATCTGGCCTATCCTGCACTACAAACTTGTTGGCTTTCTACAATTCCATTAGTTTAAACTTAGACCTAAATATTCCCTCTGATGTTATTTTGTTGGACTACAGTAAGGCTTTTGACAAAGTGTCCCACAGCATTCTCATCACCAAACTTATCCACCTAGGTTTTTCAGCTTCACTTGTGTTATGGATTAAAAGTTGGTTGACGGCTAGATCCCAGAGAGTGGGTTAATGGCACTCTGTCAGACATGAAGCAGCAGGTAATGACGAGGTATTCCCAGGGCTCCGGCCCTAGGACCCACTCTGTTCAATGTCTTTATTAGTGACATGAAAATTCACTCATCAAATATTCTCACGAAGTTTCCCGATGACACCAAGCTGGGCGGTGCTGTTAACAATGCTGCCAATAGACAAACTCTACTTAAAGATCTTTCATCAATTGAACACTGGGCCCTCATCAATAAAATGGAGTTCAACATATCTAAATGTGCTGTTCTGCATATGGGGAAAAATAATCCCAAACAAGTATACACACTGAATAACACCATCGTTAAGGTTTCTTGTTTGGAAAAAAGATCTAGGGATTCTAGTTAATAATAAATTGACTCCTGTTTCACATTGTAATAAAATTGCTAACCAAACAAATGCACTTCTTCGAAGGATCAACTGTACTTTTGTTTCTAAAACCAAACAGTGTATCATTGCACTATACAGATTGCACATTAGACCATATCTTGACTATGGTTCCCTGTTTTGGAGTCCATACCTCAGCAGGGATGTAGATAGAGTTGAGAGGATTCAGAGAAGAGTCATTAAAATTATTCTCCATTTGGCACACGTGGATTATGAATCTACACTACACAAGACAGGGTTGCACTCACTTAAAATGAGAAGAACAAGAGGGGACTTACTCCAACTTTTTAAGATTACTAAAAACCCTATTTTGATGAGGCAATGTGGCATTTTCTTTGCAACCAGAAAAATTGGACCCAGGCTAAATAACAAACAAGTGGATTTAGCCAAATGTAATCCCAACAAAGACAAAACTTCTTCTCCATAAGAACCCAAGACTATGGAATACACTCCCCAAGATATTGTAGACGCCCTCCATTATGACTTTTAAACTCAAACTTGATGAATGGTTAACTAGATAGGATTCACAGTTAATGATCCACATATGCGGAGGACAATCCTTATGGGCTTCAGCCTTCTTTTGTCCCTCTAACCAAGTAACCAAGTAACCCTAACATCTCATTTCCCACTCTTGACACTTTAACCCTATCTGATGCATTAACAAAGTTTTTGTAATATATATATATATATATATATATATATATATATATATATATATAGGTAGCGGTAGTGCTACCATAATTAAGTTGAGGAGCCATTTCTATGTTAAACCCCAAACTTTGCACCTTAATAACTTTGCAACCGTTTGATGGATTTGCCTGAAATTTGGAATTTATGATCAAGAATCATAGGCCTTGGGATCTGCCAAGTTTTGTACTGGTCAGATATACGGCTGCGGAGTTATTAAGTGTGATCTGTGCACGCGTTTACGCTTTCCTAGAATTCTGTGGTCGCGCCTACAGGTCATACGGTTTGCGTGACTGGCCCAAAATCTTCAGGGAATGTGCAGCCAGGATCCCCAATGTGCCTTTTGAAGATTTCATGAAAAAATATTAAACGGTTCAAAAGTTATTCAAAAAACAGTTTCCCATTATAAGTCAATGGGAAAAGTTAAAAAAGTTCAACACTTTTCGCAAATGCATTTTACTTTATAAATGGGCCTGTTACTTCGCCAAATCGGCCATTTTGTTTTCAGTTGGTGATCAGAAAATGGTTGGCATTTAAATTTGGACCCTCTAGCAACCTAATTTTTTTGTATTCACCTAGTCAGACCCTGAGGGATGCTTACCGTGTCTTTATTTTGTGGTAAAACACCCCAGAAATATGTTTTCAAATTTCTGGAAAAGTACTGTAAATTACTTTTGTGCTCTGAGAAATGCAAATTTTATAAGCTTTAAGAAATGCGACAGTAATTTTCTAGTCTGTGGGAAAATGACAGCAATTCTTTGGCACTGCACTGCAAAATAACCGTTGGGAGTTTGGGCTGAAATTTGGAGGAAGCGACGGCATCTCACAGATGTGCCTTTCAGTGTTGTATTGAAAAAAAATATTCACGGCAGCAAAGTTATGGCACTCCAAAGTTGACAGTTTTCCTATAGGATAACATTACGGCGCCGAAGCATTACAGGAATCCTTTGGCACCCTGCTGCAAAATAACGGTTTGGTCTTTTTTCTGAAATTTGGAGGAAGACAGCCAACAGTACACAGATGTGCCTTTCAGTAGTTTGGTGAAAAAAATATCACATGGCAGAAATTCACGGCACTCAAAATTGACGTTTTCCATAGGATAACATTCTGGCCTGACACATAACTGAAATCATTTGGAGCCCTGCTGCAAAATAACAGTTTGTTTTTTTCCTAGAAATTTGGAGGAAGACAGCCAACAGCCCACAGATGTACCTTTCAGTAGTTTGGTGAAAAAACATTACAGGGAGACAAAGTTATAGGCGCTCGAACTTTTCTTTTTCCATAGGATAACATTACGGCGTTAGCGCGCCTTTCCAGGGCCCGTGTCTGGAAGCGGTGCGAGATCACGGACTTTTAATCGGAAAATATCTTAGCCCCTAATGGGGCTAAGATTCAAATAATCAAGACAGTTGTAAATAATATGACTTTTAAATTTTTTTTCTCGTCATGACGGTTCCTGAGATATAATGTATTTAGTATTCCAAGATCTCACTTTCTGCGCGATACTCATTATTTTGCATACATTATTTGTACTCACTGTCTTTCTCAATGCAGGTTTGGGGAAAACCAGCCTGTGTGCTTACATTACTGTTACTGTTGCCCTTTCTGCTTTGCGGATCCGTACCGCTTCACTTACCATTGGCGTCTGCGCCACCATATCGTTATCCTTTGCGTTTTCATTTAAGCTTGCTTTGCTGTTATTTTTTGCCATTTCTGTCTAAAGTACTGTTTATCTTACTGTTTCACTTTACATCACCATGCCCATTGACATTTCTGTTTGCAGGCACCATGTTACTATGTGACAACACATCACGTGGCAGACCATTCCGCCCTCACGCCACCATGTCGTTACCCTTTCTGTTCTCATTAGATTAGCGTGTTACCATGTACCACTGTTAGCATTTCTGTTTGCGTTGCTGTCCCTGTTAGTATGCCACACACACATCATGTGGCGGGGCGCGCTTCATTACATTCACCTATTTCTCCTTATCATTCTCTCAAAAGAAGGAAATCAGGGCAAAAAAACTCCATTTATGCATTAGTTAGGGTTGTTCCACAGCGACAAAGTGAGGAAAATCGATGCTAGAGGGTGGAAAACCCCACAGACGACCCACCCACCCCCAACTGTGGCATTGGGGTGCGCATTGGGATCGTGGGTCCTAACTCTCACCATTCTCTATACTTCATAACAACTACACATGTCATGGGGTGAGAGTTGGGGTGCAACGAATCTGTCACCACCTACCGTGAGAAAAAGCCAAGTCAAGCTATCAGCAACAATTTCACTGTCAAGTCGTAATAATATACATAAAAATTTTGCCCTCTATCTCTTTCTCTACAGGGGTTTTAAATAATTGATTAGCAGTTTTTCCTTGGGACAATGCCAACTATGCACAGAAAGTATTTATATAGGTTTTTAAGTGTTACGTTTGTTAAACACAATTATGCAAGTGCTATGCATTTTTCACAATGTTTAGCACGTGCTTATGAAATAAAAGCAGCTGATCAATTTTTGGATTAAATAAAACCCTGATATATATGTATATATATATATATATGCTCTTTGGTGTTTAGTGGTACCCCCGACTTTTGTCCCTGTAGTATTTCTTTTCCTGGTATCTGGTCATTTCCCCACCTTCCTATTCCCCTCCCGTAAATCATTTATATGTCCTAGTGTCTAGTGACTCACAAAATTCGATGGCTGTCCTTGATAGTTATGTTTGCCCTGGTGTCTAGTGCAACACCTCCACCCTCAATGTCCTCAGAGCCTGAAGAAAGCAGTCCTTGATGTCTTTTACTTTTTAAATCTGTTAAGAAAGGGCCATCAGTGATGTGTTACCCCCAGCCTGACCTCCACTGAGCATACCATCCTGCATCCTCAGACTTCCCCACACACCCTCACTCACCTGACAGGTCCCAGTGTGAAGATCACTCTCCCATCAAAGATTCATCTTGCTGCTGGAACTGGCGAACAATCTAATTATTCAATATAGAGAATCAGTAAGATTACTCAAAAATCAATATTAGTAGCAAAAGAAATCTTGAATTCAGTATTGTGTATACTAAGGACACACACAAATCACTTTATGGTTACCTGAATAGTAAAAAAGGAAATAATAAATCAATTGGTCCCCTTATGGTAAACAATAAAATAATATCCTCTGACCTTGTTTTGTTGCCTCCACACTAAATAACTATTTCTCGTCAGTATTTACCCAAGAACCACTACAACCCACATAGCCATATCACCTATCAGCACCACTGAGCAAATGGTCTAGCAGAAAGACACCTACAATTTACTATTAGCCTTAAAAATCCATTAGTCCTGGTCCAGATGGTATATGTTCAAAATTCCTCCGGTGCTAAAGAAACAATCACTCTACCACTCACAATTATCTTTAACAAATCACTCAAGAATCTATGGTTCCACCAGATTGGCTAACAGCACTAGTTACTCCTATTTTCAAGCAAGGCTCCCATTCATTAGTTAACAACTATCATCCCATTAGTTTAACTTCTATTCCCTGCAAATTACTTGAAAAAGTAATTAAAGCACTCCTGGAAAAGGAAATAGTATCCTTAAATCTTACAGATATCTCTCAACATGGATTCAGATCTGGCCTATCCTGCACTACAAACTTGTTGGCTTTCTACAATTCCATTAGTTTAAACTTAGACCTAAATATTCCCTCTGATGTTATTTTGTTGGACTACAGTAAGGCTTTTGACAAAGTGTCCCACAGCATTCTCATCACCAAACTTATCCACCTAGGTTTTCAGCTTCACTTGTGTTATGGATTAAAAGTTGGTTGTGGCTAGATCCCAGAGAGTACAGGTTAATGGCACTCTGTCAGACATGAAGCAGCAGGTAATGACGAGGTATTCCCAGGGCTCCGTCCATGGGACCCACTCTGTTCAATGTCTTTATTAGTGACATGAAAATTCACTCATCAAATATTCTCACGAAGTTTCCGATGACACCAAGCTGGGCGGTGCTGTTAACAATGCTGCCAATAGACAAACTCTACTTAAAGATCTTTCATCAATTGAACACTGGGCCCTCATCAATAAAATGGAGTTCAACATATATCTAAATGTGCTGTTCTGCATATGGGAAAAATAATCCCAAACAAGTATACACACTGAATAACACCATCGTTAAGGTTTCTTGTTTGGAAAAAGATCTAGGATTCTAGTTAATAATAAATTGACTCTGTTTCACATTGTAATAAAATTGCTAACCAAACAAATGCACTTTTCAAGGATCAACTGTACTTTTGTTTCTAAAACCAAACAGTGTATCATTGCACTATACAGATTGCACATTAGACCATATCTTGACTATGGTTCCCTGTTTTGGAGTCCATACCTCAGCAGGGATGTAGATAGAGTTGAGAGGATTCAGAGAAGAGTCATTAAAATTATTCTCCATTTGGCACACGTGGATTATGAATCTACACTACACAAGACAGGGTTGCACTCACTTAAAATGAGAAGAACAAGAGGGGACTTACTCCAACTTTTTAAGATTACTAAAAACCCTATTTTGATGAGGCAATGTGGCATTTTCTTTGCAACCAGAAAAATTGGACCCAGGCTAAATAACAAACAAGTGGATTTAGCCAAATGTAATACCAACAAAAGACAAAACTTCTTCTCCATAAGAACCCCAAGACTATGGAATACACTCCCCCAAGATATTGTAGACGCACCCTCCATTATGACTTTTAAACTCAAACTTGATGAATGGTTAACTAGATAGGATTCACAGTTAATGATCCACATATGCGGAGGACAATCCTTATGGGCTTCAGCCTTCTTTTGTCCCTCTAACCAAGTAACCAAGTAACCCTAACATCTCATTTCCCACTCTTGACACTTTAACCCTATCTGATGCATTAACAAAGTTTTTGTAATATATATATATATATATATATATATATATATATATATATTATGGTAGCACGGTAGTGCTACCATAGTTAGGGTTGAGGAGCCATTTCTATGTTAAACCCCAAAACTTTGCACCTTAATAACTTTGCAACCGTTTGATGGATTTGCCTGAAATTTGGAATTTATGATCAAGAATCATAGGCCTTGGGATCTGCCAAGTTTTGTACTGGTCAGATATACGGCTGCGGAGTTATTAAGTGTGATCTGTGCACACGTTTACGCTTTCCTAGAATTCTGTGGTCGCGCCTACAGGTCATACGGTTTGCGTGACTGGCCCAAAATCTTCAGGGAATGTGCAGCCAGGATCCCCAATGTGCCTTTTGAAGATTTCATGAAAAAATATTAAACGGTTCAAAAGTTATTCAAAAAACAGTTTCCCATTATAAGTCAATGGGAAAAGTTAAAAAGTTCAACACTTTCGCAAATGCATTTTTACTTTCGCAAATGGGCCTGTTACTTTCGCAAATCGGCCATTTTGTTTTCAGTTGGTGATCAGAAAAATGGTTGGCATTTAAATTTGGGACCCTCTAGCAACCTAATTTTTTTTGTATTCACCTAGTCGGGCCCTGAGGATGCTTGCCATGTCTTTATTTTGTGGTAAAACACCCCAGAAATATGTTTTCAAATTTCTGGAAAAGTACTGTAAATTACTTTTGTGCTTGAGGCAAATGCAAATTTTATGAAGCTTTTGCAAATTGCGACAGTAATTTTCAGTCTGTGGAAAAATGACAGCAATTCTTTGGCACTGCACTGCAAAATAACCGTTGGGAGTTTTGGGCTGAAATTTGGAGGGAACGCACCGGCATCTCACAGATGTGCCTTTCAGTGTTGTATTGAAAAAAATATTACACGGCAGCAAAGTTATGGCACTCCAAAGTTGACAGTTTTTCCCATAGGATAACATTACGGCGCCCGAAGCATTACAGGAATCCTTTGGCACCCTGCTGCAAAATAACGGTTTGGTCTTTTTTCTGAAATTTGGAGGAAGACAGCCAACAGTACACAGATGTGCCTTTCAGTAGTTTGGTGAAAAAATATCACATGGCGGCAAAGTTACGGCACTCAAAATTGACGTTTTCCATAGGATAACATTACTGGCCTGACACTTAACTGAAATCATTTGAGCCCTGCTGCAAAATAACAGTTTGTTTTTTTTCCTGAAATTTGGAAGGAAGACAGCCAACAGCCCACAGATGTGCCTTTCAGTAGTTTGGTGAAAAAACATTACAGGGAGACAAAGTTATGGCGCTCCGAACTTTTCTTTTTTTCCCATAGGATAACATTACGGCGTTCGCCGCGCCTTTCAGGGCCCGTATCTCGGAAACGGTGCGAGATACGGACTTTTCGTCGGAAAATATCTTAGCCCCTAATGGGGCTAAGATTCAAATTAGTCAGGACAGTTGTAAATAATATGACTTTTAAATTTTTTTTCTACGTCGTACGGTTCCTGAGATATAATGTATTTAGTATTCCAAGATCTCACTTTCTGCGCCGATACTCATTATTTTGCATACATTATTTGTACTCACTGTCTTTCTCAATGCAGGTTTTGGGGAAAACCAGCCTGTGCTTACATTACTGTTACTGTTGCCCTTTCTGCTTGCGGATCCGTACTCGCTTCACTTACCATTGGCGCTCTGCGCCACCATATGCGTTATCCTTTGCGCTTTCATTTGCGCTTGCTTTTCTATTATTTTGCCATTTCTGTCTAAAGTACTGTTTATCTTACTGTTTCACTTTACATCACCATGCCCATTGACATTTCTGTTTGCAGGCACCATGTTACTATGTGACAACACATCACGTGGCAGACCATCCTCGCCACGCCACCATGTATGCTACTTCTTTCTGTTCTCATTCATGTTTGTGTTACCATGTGCACCACTGTTAGCATTTCTGTTTGCTGCTGTCCCGTTAGTATGCCACAACACATCATGTGTCGGAGCGCCGCTGCATTACATCTCACTATTTCTCATTATCATTCTCAAAAGAAGGAATAGAGGCAAAACGCCATTTATCGTGTTACTAGTGAGATTGCTGTTATGGAAAATCCTCTCTGACTTTCTTTCACTCCTCACCAGACAGCGACAGATCGTGGGTCCCAACTCTCACCCCATTCTCCTATACTTCTGCTGCTTTGCCACATGTCTTGGGGTGAGAGTTAGGGCTGATTTATCCAATGCGCACTCCAATGCCGGTTGGGGGGTGTGGGGTCCAAGGGGGTTTTCAACCCTAACAGCGAATTTCCTCACTTTTGTCGCTGTGGAACAACCCTAACTAATGCATTAAAGGGAGTTTTTTGCCTCTAATATATATATACACACAGGGTTTTAAATAATTGATTAGCAGTTTTTTCCTTGGGACAATGCCAACTGTACAGAAAGTATTTATATAGGTTTTTTAGAAGTGTTACGTTTGTTAAACACAATTATGCAAGTGCTATGCATTTTCACAATGTTTTAGCACTTTTATGAGCAAAACGCTGATCAATTTTTGGAGTTAAATAAAACCCTGATATATATATATGTATATATATATATATATGCTCTTTGGTGTTTAGTGGTACCCCCCCCGACTTTTGTCCCTGTAGTATTTCTTTTCCTGGTATCTGGTCATTCCCCCACCTTCCTATTCCCCTTCCCGTAAATCATTTATATGTCCCTAGTGTCTAGTGGTGACTCACAGATTCCGATGGCTGTCCCCTTGATAGTTATGTTTGCCCTGGTGTCTAGTGCAACACCTCCACCCTCCAATGTCCCTCAGAGCCTGAAAAGAAGAAAACAGTCCCTTGATGTCTTGCTTTTTTAAAATCTGTTAAGAAAGGGCCATCAGTGATGTGACCCCACCCCCCAGCCTGACCTCCCACTGAGCATCCACCATCCTGCATCCCTCAGACTTCCCCACACACCCTCACTCACCTGAACAGGTCCCAGTGTGAAGATCCACTCTCCCATCAAAGATTCATCTTGCTGCTGGAACTGGCGACTGCTATATGAGAAATAAAATAAGTGTTGTTCAATGTATTTCACTGGGGTTTTCAACTGCACTTACCTTATTTCTCATATACTGTAGCAGTCACAAGTTCCAGCAGCAAGCCGTGTCTTCCATGGGAGAGTGGATCTTCACACTGGGATCTGTTCAGGTGAGTGAGGGTGTGTGGGAGAGTCTGGGGAGTGTGTGGTGGTGGGTACTCATTGGGAGGTCAGTCTGGGGGTGCAGGGTTGCATTATCAATGGACCTTTTTTTACAGATTAATAAAAGCCATTGAGGGACTGTTTTCTTCCTTTCAGGCTCCGAGGGACATCGGAGGGTGGGGGGTTGCCACAAGATACCTTATTTAAATCAGCAATGACATGCAAAGCCTATAACTGATCTAGATAGTGGGGGAATATAGACTAGCAATTTTTGCACTGACCACTGAGCCACCTAATTGCACTTTTTAATTGTTGTGATACACACAGACTAATACATATACATATACACATGCACATATACATACAGTATATGCATATATATTCCAGTATAACATAGCAGTGCATTGTCTGTACACACAGAGCATTGCCACACGTACATTAACATGCATACACTGCCTTATACAACATTTATTTACTTATAAATCTAAACCTTTTACTTTATTTACAATAAGCACTGTGCTTTGCACTAACTCATTGTACTAATCTATGCCACAATGACTAGCAGGACTAGAACAAAGTGCCAGACACACACACACACACACACACACACACACACACAACACACACCTCTTGCAGATCTCCTGAACTGATAACACCCTGTCCTTTACTCAGAGGCTCAGGAAAACACAACTGTTAGGAATCTGTTGATCTGAGGCATTTCCTACTAGCCTCTGAAATCTGATTGCAGGATAGCATAGTTACAGATGCCTTATGGTACTTCTAGTCATATACATACATGATGTATTTTCACACAAACACTCTCAAAGAACTGAATTTTGTGAGTTAATACAGTACTTGTTCCTGAAATAGCAGAGTGCGGCAAACTCCTGTGTGTCAATCTGACATAAAAACAAAATTGTTCTCACATAAGCCTATTTATGGAGGCTACATTAAAGACACACTGCTTTCATGATTTAACAAAATTTAGATTTATTTTATATCCATTAAACAACTCTGTGTTATATTGCCAGAAACAAAGCAGAGTTTTGATGAGAAAGAACTGACAGTTGTGAAAAAGACAAGGTAATTTCCCACAGACCACTTCAGTTCAGCACTGAAACTCAAATGATCAACATTTTATGAGAACAGAATAATAGATTTTAAGCTAATCTATCTAAACACAAGCCAGATGAATTAGTAACAAACTTTGAGTGAAAACAATTAGCTCTACAGACTGCTCTAACCGTGAACTGCAACAGCTTCTTCGGTCAATCAGGGACTCAATTGCTGAAGCTGCAGGCTAGACAGAAATGATGACATCACTCACTGTTAGGAACAGAAAAATCTTCACTGTTTTCTTGTTTTTGAAATTACTCTTTTATTTTCTTCCCCCTCACCGTAGCCCCACTCTGTTGGGAGATGCACATACACAGCCTCACTTCGCTGCCTTACCTGTAACCTGGTGGATCCCCATGGAGCCATGGCTGTATCCCTGAGGCAGGTATGAGGTGGGGCCCATACACCCTGAGAATTAAACTTTTGTTGGGTCCCTCCAGTGGTCAGGCAGGCAGGAGCCATTAGGGTCTGTGAGGCACTCCTTCCTCTCGGTGCTCCGGTGCATTTTCTCCTGTTCTTAGAGGAGTGGCACACACCCTGACGTCATGGCATCACCACCAACATCACCACCCCCAACCCTCTCTGTGTGCATCAGTGCTTGCTGTGCCTCTGGCCTCCACCAGAGGCCAGTCAAGCACCGAGCTGGATCCTCACTCCCTCCTGGCAGAGGAGCGCTGTCCTGCAGATGCTCAATCCTCTCCCTCCCTGCTGACCCCTAATGGCCCAGGCTCATTCCTGAACCTGGGTCACTGTCCAGCGTCTCAACCCTCAGTACCACCTGGCCAGCCCCTTCTTCACTGTTTTCAGTTACTGCAGAGCACATTAACAGATGATGATTTAAAGAAAATCACAAACCCAAACAGCATGATGTTTTCAGGAAACACTAATCATGACACAGGGACTTGAATTCATGCTTTTATTAAGAATAATAATCAGCATTTATATAGCACTTTTGATACACAGTGAATACCAAAGTGCTTTACAAGCAATGCTAGACTGGTAGTGAAGTGAAAATATGCAAAAAGTGGTTAATTTGATCTTTAATGTTGATAGAGTTAGAATTTTGATAGAGTTAGAATTTTGACCCCAAGACAATAAATACACCAGAAGCCGAGATAACTTTTGTCACTTACTATAATCAGCTAGCAGAAGACATCAGGGGAATAGTCAGGAAGCACCTGTACAGTGTTGTAAGCAGACCCTGTGCTGGCAGACGTGATTGGGCCTCAACCTAGAATAACTAACAGCAGGAACCAACATTTAGCAAACAAGTTAACACACTTCTGCCATGTGAGGGAAAAAACAAAGATTAAAAGAATGTTTTCTCCACCCTTAATAGACTTTTTTTTAGATGTGGCAACTGTTTGGTATGTAAACCGGCTGTGCAAGGAAAGGAATGTATACATCCAGCTAAGCCCAGATTCAGAATTGGGATATGGCAATTCATAGACTGTCCTTTTGAATGTGTAGTATATGGCCTGTCCTGACCATGTAAAAAATCACATGGGTGTTGAGAAGACGACAAGATCAATTAACTTCAGGATTCAGGAGCACTATTGGTCGAATAAAAATGACAAAAGGTAACTACAGTTAGAGTTCACTTCAGGCAATATTGTGGGGTGAGGTGACACAATTTAGGTTTATGGGAATTGAGCTAGTGAAACCCAGGCTCAGGGGTGGTAACAAACTGAAAGAGTTGTAAAGAAAGGAGGGATGATGGATACTGCATTTTTGTCGTGTGTCATCTAATGGTTTAAATGATGGTTGGGATCTCTGCCCCTTTTTGTAAGGATCCCACAAATGACCATATGGCACTGTTTCTTCAAAGTTTTGATTTGGGAGCATTCTTTTTTTTGTTTCAATTAAATGTTTTTGTAAGTAGAGTGATGGGCTATATATCTATGCCTGATAAAAAGATGAATTTTAAGAGACGATGTACCTTGACTATCAAGTCTGACGTCTGAGTAGCTAAGTGGTTACGCTATTCTCAACTTCATTTTTATTTCTAAATAGAAATGTTTCTCATGTAAAATACTATTATCGCTGTTGGGATTTGAGATATATCATATGCTTTATACTGAAGTTCTTGGATGACTAAAGGAGAAATTATGCCAATGCATTCATATGAAACCAATTTTGAATTAACTGAGATCTGCTTAAAATCATTGTAATTGGGGCCAGTGTCTTTAGAAACTCGGGTAGAAAGATAATTTGGGTTTGCTGTATCTCTGCCTTCTGAGGAAGAAAAAGAGAGGCTCAAAGCTGCTGGGGTACAGTGGGGGTCCATCATGGGGTATTTGTAGTGTTGTAGACAAGTGGTGATTCTGGAAGAAACTACTTTCATTTCTCTAGTGCTTTTTAGAGTGCTCTCATTGTCTCTTGAACAGTGTCTGGGGAAGGGCCCTGCCAGGCTTCTCTGCAGTATGATGGGGCATTCCTCCACAGCTCAACCTACACTCCCCTTATGCACAAGAGAGTGGGCTCCCTACCCAGTTGTTATGAGCCCACATTGTCTACCCTGGACCAGCCACAGGGAGGGCAAATGATTATTAATCATACCACTGCCAAGATCTCAGCTGCAGCTTTCTCCTGTATACCTAGCATATCATGGACCCAGTTTTCAAATGAGGACACATGGCTTGTGACCAAGCCCTGCATCCATGCAAAGAGTGCCATACCTGCATCCAACGGTTCGACACAACTTGCACCCAGTTTTAGAACCCTGGATGTAGGTTGTGACAGTGCCCTCAATTTACAGCAGCATGTGGCAAAGCTGTGGTGCAAGCCCCATAAACCGGCTCCCCCACGGGCACAAAGTTATGCCGGGGAGAGCTGGCAGAACTGTGCTGCATCCCCACAAGGGACTTGCAACATAGGGGTTGCAGCAAATATTTTTCAAAAATTGCACTGCGGCATAGGTTTGAAGCATGTCTCCACTTGTGTCAAACTCTCTGCTGCAGGTCCCTTGAGGTGGACGTACCAGCACTGAATGAGTGCAATGACTGATCTGGTCTGACTGATGAACAACTGCCTGCTAGTGGCGCAACCTCACCCAGATATGAGAATTTAAGGTATTATAACCCATGGATCTGGAAGGGAACCCCTGCCACAAGGATAAATTAGGGAGGGTAAGGGGGGAGAATTTTAGTAAGCATGTGTGGAGACCAGGTACAAAATTGCACCCTGCTCACCTAGAAATAATTAAATCTCTCCTCTGGGGCCTGCCCTGTAGGCAGGGTAGCCCTGCAGGGAGGAGAAGTGAAACTCTACCCATTGGTTGTGGCATGATCAGCTCCATTAAGTTTAAACCTCTGGTCCCTTTCCACCCCCCCCCCCAGATCTTCGGGTCATATTTCAGCTGATATCTGAGGGCAGTGGAGCCTGTTTGTTTGTCTTGCTTCTCATCTCACCTCCTCTTCTCACTTGGGGTGGGGATAGGTGACCACAGAGATAGGGGTTACCCAGGGATGGCACCATGTGATATAATCTACTTCCCCTATATTAGTTTATATAAACATAGAAACATAGAATTTGATGGCAGATAAGGACCACTTGGCCCACCTAGTTTGCCCATTTCCCTACCTAACGGATAAGCTGCAGATCCTAGTTAACCAACAGCCTACTTCCTCCTACCCCCCACTAGAATTGCTTTATGTCTGTCCCATGCATTTTTGAATTCCCCCACTGTTTTTGACTCTACAACCTCCTCAGCAAGGCCGTTCCATTATCTACAGCCCTCTCTGTGAAGAAATACTTCCTCACATTACCTCTGAGCCGTTCCCCCTCTATTTTCAAATTGTGCCCCCTTGTTCTTGCACATCTCTTTTTCTGAAATATGCTACCCTCTTGGACTTTGTTGATTCCCTTGAGGTATCTGAAAGTTTCTATCACATTCCCCCTCTCCCTCCTTTCCTTGAGGCTATACATCTTAAGCTCCTTTAGTCTTTCTTCATATGTCTTCTGGTGCAGACCCTGCACCATTTTGGTTGCCCTCCTCTGAACAGCCTCCACCCTGTCTATGTCTTTGTGGAGATGGGGTCTCGAGAACTGTACACAGTATTCCAGATGTGGTCTTACCAACTGTCTGTACATTGGGCCAACAGCGTCCTGTTTTCTACTGATGATGCCTCTCTCTATGAATCCCAGTGTCCCCCCAGCCTTCCTCTCTGCCTTCTCACATTACTGGCCCACCTTTAGGTCATCTGATATGACTACCCCCAGGTCCCTTTCCATTTTCATTGTTGTCAGTATCTCACCCCCCATTGTGTACTCTTCCCCTGGGTTTTTGTTTCCCAGGTGCATTACTTTGCACTTCTTTGCATTGAATCTAAGCTGCCATACATTTGACTATTCCTCCAACCTTGCCAAGTCCCATTTCATCCTTTCCACCCCACCTTGCATATCAGCCCTGTTGCAGATCCTTGTATCTTCTGCAAAGAGACGTACTTTCCCTTCCAGTCCTTCTACAATGTCACTTATAAAGACATTAAAAAGGACTGGTCCCAGTACTGAACCCTGCGGTACCCCACTTGTAATCCCCCTTTCTTCACTGTGGACTCCATTTACTATTACCCACTGTGTCCTGTTGTCCAGCCAGTGTTTTACCCAGGCTACTGCCCTGGGACCCACTCCCAAGCTGGCTAATATGTTTATTAATCTTTTGTGCGGGACTGTGTAAAATGCCTTGCTAAAGTCTAGGTAGGCCATGTCCACAGCCCTTCCCTGGTCTACTACTTTGGTCACCCAGTCAAAGAAATCAATTACATTTGTCTGACATGACCTTCCTGCTGTGAATCCATGCTGCCTTGGGTCATGTGCTCCACTGGACTCTAGGTACTCAACAATTCTTTCCTTCAGAAGTGATTCCATCATTTTCCCTACCATTGAGGTCAAACTGATAGGGTTGTAGTTTCCTGCCTCTGTCTTGCTCCTGCTTTTGTGAAGGGGAATCACATACACCCTTCTCCAGTCCTCAGGTACCACACCATCCTCCCATGATTTATTAAAAAGGGTAGTCAGTGGTGTTACTAGTTCTTCCCTTAGTTCTTGTAGAATTCTGGGGTGAATCCCATCAGGCCCCATTGCTTTATCCACCTTCAATTTTAAGACTTCTTTCAGAACCCTTTCTTCTGTGAAAGGACTAATATCAGCACCCCTATCCAGAGTGCTTCTGTTGACTGGATTAGGTATGTCCCCCTGCTTTTCCATTGTGAACACTGAGCAGAAGTATTCATTCAGTATCCCTGCTTTTTCACTGTCACTCTCAGCCCAACCACCGTCCTCTTTATTCAGCCTCAGTATCCCTGCCTTAGTCTTTCTTGGCTCTCTAATTTACCCATAAAAGGTTTTATCCCCCTTCTTAACTGAGTTGGCTATCTTTTCCTCAGTTTGGTCCTTTGCTATTCTGACTGCCTTCCCCACTTCCTTCTGCTTTAACTGGTACAGTTCTCTGTCCTGCTTCTTCTGTGTTTCCTTATACTTCTTGAATGCTATATTTTTCTCCCTTACCTTCCCCGCCACTTCTTTTGAGAACCATAGTTTTTTTTCTTTCATTTTAATTTGTTTATTTGCTTCACCCAAAGGCTTGCTGCCTCTGTGATGGCGGTTTTGATGTTTCCCCATTGTTGCTCCACCCTGCCTTCTTGCCTGTTTGCTAGTGCTTTTCTAAGGCACTCTCCCATTTTGACAAAATCAGCCCTTCTGAAGTCCAGTACCTTCACTTTTGTGTGGCTTGACTCTACAGCTAAGTTCATCATGAACCACACTGTTTGGTAGTTGCTTGTTCCCGAATGGCTACCTACTTCAGGATCAGAGATCCTCTCTCCATCCCCATTTGAGAGTACCAGGTCTAAGATTGCACCCTTCCAAGTGGGTTCCAAAATTAGCTGTTTGAGGCATGCCCCCTGTAGGGCATCAAGAATGGCCCTGCTCTTGGATGTGGCTGCAGAAAAGGTGCTCCGGTTAACATCTGGCATATTCAGGTCCCCCATCAGCAATATCTCCCCTTTCTCTGCCATCCCAAGGATGCCTTCTGTCATTTCCTTGTACATTTCCTCCCCTGAGACAGGGGTCTGTATACAACCCCTGTGCAGATTGTGGCACCATTTCCAGTCTCCAGGGTGATCCACAGTGCCTCCTCTCCTCTCCTCCCCATTTACCCTTCAGTTCTGTTGCTTCAATCCCTTCCCTTACATTGAGAGCTCCTCCTCCTCCTCCTCTTCTTCCCTCCCTGTCCCTCCTGTAGATTGTGTACACTAGTATGTTGACATCCTAGTCATGGTTCTCTGTGTACCATGTTTCTGTGACTGCCACGATATCCAGGCATCCCTCTTCCATCAAGGCCACCTTTTCAGGAAGATTTTTACCTAGACTATGGGCATTGGTACTCATTATCCTCCATTTTTTATGGATTTATTTCTTTTTGCCCTATCCCTGTCCTTACTGCCTTTGTCTTTTTCTCCATTTACCCCAGCCCTTCTCCCTATCGACTGCTCTATCTTGGTGTTTACCTCACTAACTACCCTGATTTTTTGGGTGGGAGGCTAGGATTTCCCTTCTTTTTTCAGTGCCTCCTTCCCTTGACTAGTTTAAATGCTTGCCAATGAAGCATTTAAACCTAAAAAAGAGGTTAGGGGTCCTCAGTTTCTCAAAAGACAAAAAATGCCTACCATGTGTTATTTGTTGACCCTAGGGTTTGTTCCTGTCCCCATAAAATCAGCATTCCAAAGTTCAAGGGGTCAGTCTCTGTTTCAGCTCTAGCTGTGAACTTTAAAACCTCTGCACACTACTACCTTACCTATGTTTATAGTAACCCTTCTTTCAAGGACTTCACCAGGGATTAGTTTTCCACAAAGACTGTGATTGTAAAATAGGTTCCTGATTAGAAATATTGATTTACTACTCTCTGCTCCACCGCAGAGGTGAACTTGTCTTACTTTGTACTTGGGATTTACACAAAAAAGTTAATGTTTAACTGAATGCTTTACAGGCCAAACATTTGCACAACAAAACTCTTCTTTCTCTACCTTCCAGCCCCATGAATTCAAGCCATTTCTTTCTTTAGAACTCAGCACGCCATGAAGGCTCTGAATCAGCAAGAGAGCACTCAAGTGAAATTATAACAAAAGGAAACTTAGGTGATCTTGTCTGGATTCAGGCTCACGGTCTCTTGTTTATCAGGCTACAAACTGTTCCATTACACTTACAAGCAGGCACAACAGTGAATCTCAGCTCTTTAGCTGTAGAGGTTAAAGCCCTGCCTGGGAGGCAGCCCTATCCATCATGGCTGCTTCACAGGCAGACCGACCTCAGAGGCAGAGCTGCCTTGGAGGCACCTTAGTTTAAAAAATGTATCTCTTACCTGTGATTCAGGCTTCAGCTAATTATCAGACTTGACTCTGAGATCAAAGGAATTATTCAGCCAAAGATAAGCTCATTGTTCCCCTTCACTGGACTCCCTGTCATCAGGACTCACATTAACAGTAGGGCTGGGGACATCACACATCAACCCTGTTAAGCTTTCTATAAAAAAAATATTCAAACCAAATATTATTTGTCCAGTAGATTTTGTCTTATCAAGTTATCATTAGGTGTTTAGCAACCAGATGTTATTTTGGAAAACTTTGGGGGGTGGAGGATAAATAAAAATCTGAGCAGCAAGAATGTCACTGTATTGCCAACTCAGCTTGCGTTTTGGCTCCCAGAGATCCTATACCTGTAGTGTAGCTACATCTTTATAATTAACATGTCTAGCCTGTACATGCCTGTCTCTCATTTTGATAATTTGTCCCCCACTAACTTCATACAAAGAAAACATCTTGAAATTTGTATTTTGCAGTCACATCTTGAGAAAAAACTGTCCAAGAAACTGTCCTTTGCTGTCCTTTGGCAGCAAGCACAGACTTCCAGGCTCCATAAATCCCCTGCCTTCATGAACCTGGCTAGTTCCTCCTTACAAAGTAGTCCCCTACTTCAAGAAACTCTGGACTTAGTATTTACTTGACTGATGTGGGGACACAATATCCGCAGTTGTACTGAAATTCTTTCCTAAGGGCTAGATGTTGGACAATATCTCATAAAATGCACAGCCACTTTAGCCAATGTAGGCCAAATGATTTGTCTGTCCTGTCAGAAATTGACTGGACCAGTAGTTCTACTAGACACTGGCTAGGTAATCAGGAGTCCAGGTTAACACCACCAAACCGTTCTACAAGTTATGTTGGAAACATCGATGCGACTTCTTTCATGCCTGTAGCATGCTATTACTGCTACTGCTGTTGAGACTCAGAAGAACAACTGGTGTCTCCTCCATCACCATGACCATGGTCATCATTGGTTGTTCAAGCCTCATCTACCCCCTTCCCATATGAATCCAAGACAGTAACCACATCACTGTTGGGATTTTAAATGGCTACTGCCTTATGTATATTTGTGCCATTTCTCAAGTATTACAAATATCTGACACACACTGAGGGAAGTCTCTTACAAGTAGCCCTCCCCCCTTGTACCAAGAAAGCATGGGCTGCAGCCTGCTCACAGTGACTTGGCTCAACATTGGGGTAAACCCCATGGAGGAGCGGTTTTGTGCCACCCAGCTTGAGCACAGTGCTAGGCAGCCCTTCCCTTACGCAAAACTGGAGCTCATAGACCTCTGTTGGGGAATCCCCCATTGAGAACACATTGCAGCAGACCTGGGCACTTTGGGAATGGTAAGACCACAGTAAGTATAGACTCCTCCATGCTGGGTATAAGTTTAACCACCATGTGTGGCCACTGGCGAGCTATAAGGGAGGTGTCAGTCAGTTCTTGGTACATTCGCTTAATACTTTCACTGCCTCTGGGCCAGGTGGGACCAGCCATATCTGAGACTAACCTTTGAGAGGCTCCCCACATTTTTACAGTCTGTCTGTGACAAGTGGTATTGCTTGCACCCACCTACTATCTGCTGTCCTAGTTATCAGGCACCTACCTGGTGGAGGCAAAAAACACAGGAAAAAACTGTTTTCAGGGGTGAAAAATATGAGAATTCCTCCTCAGCCCCATAAGACAGTTAGCTCATCTGTACTGGAAGGGAGCTTTGCCACCCATGATAGTGGTGCCAGTTCATTCTGGGTGCAGATGCTCCTCCTTCCCCTACAGCATGGGCAGGTAGATCTGACACCACCTGAAGCAAGTCTGGAAGGGACTCCCTACATGTCACCAGCTCTATCTACCCTGACTAGGCTCCCCACAGCACATCACATAGTGTTAGGCTCTAGCACTGCCTGTATATCTAGGCAAAACAGTTCCTGTCTGAAGTTAAATAGGGGCACCCAAACAAATGGACCCAGAGTATCTATGGACCTCTGGACCTAACCAAGGCATTTGATTTAGTAGAGCATACCATCTTATTGAAACGTCTTGAGCACGGGTCTTGGAACCCATGCCATTGATTAGTTCAGGGATTATCTTGACGATAGGCCCCATTGTGTTAAATGTAATTTTTTTTTCTACATTCTGCAAGGTCCAGTGTGGAGTCCCTTAGGGGTCCTTACTAGGCCCTTTACTTTTTACACTTTTTATTGACCCTATCTCACAAGTACCACATAACTGCCATTTATTACTCTGTACAGATTATGCAGTACTGCTGTCTCATAGTACATCAGTCTTAGAAGTCAATTTTACATTGAGATGTGATTTTATTAAATTTTACTAAAATTCAAAGCTTGTTTTGTCAGAATAATCTGGTCTTCAATAAAATAAAAACTAAAGCCATGCTATTCATTGTCAGTGTCAGTGCTATGCTATTCAAGCCATGTTATTCAAGTAATTGTCAGTGGCTCAGCAGGTAGCACACTCGCCTCTGAGGCCAGGAAATCAGAAGGCTGTGGGTTCTATCCCCACACCAGGCACTTGGGTTAATATCCCAATACTGACACTACAGTGCAGCATGAGGGGGATGCTGTACTCCTGAGGTGTCGTCTTTCGGATGAGACGTTAAACTGAGGTCCCATCTGCCTGTTCTGGTGGTAGTTCAGGTGGATGTTAAAGATCCCATGGCACTTCTCGAAAAGAGTAGGGTAATTTCCCCGGTGTCCTGGCCACATTTCCCCCATTCACTAGAAATACCACCAACAGCTTAATCTGGTTCAATTTCAGTTGGTCATCATTTGTATCTCCCTCCCTCCGGTCACCCCTGAAAAAGGGACTTCTAGTCTCGGTGGGCCTACCGGGACAACAAAATTCAATAAAAATAAAATAAAATTCGGATCTGATGTTAAAGTAAAAAAATATTCAAGTGCCTTTACAGTTTCTTCATGGGGGGGGGGGTCCAATTGAGACTGTATATTCACTTAAATATTTATGTATTACTTTGGATCCAGCTCTAAAATTCCGTGTTCACATGGACAAAGTCACTTCCAAGTTACACGCAAAGATAGGAACATTATACCATTTACAAAACTTTTTAACAAAAGAAATAAGCCTTGGTATTGCTCAACAAAATCTTCTCCCAATATTGAACTATGCGTCGTTGGTTGTTGATACTGCTCCTGCTTGTACTGTATCTAGAAAAGAAACATTACTACAGAAAATAGAGACGCTTGCACTCCTGCCTCCACATCGCACACACCTTTGTCAAATATTAAATCAGCTTAATTTGTTTTCTATACAGAATAATTACAGGTTTACAATGTCCCGCTTCACATTCAAAATAATAAATACTGGAATTTCAATCGCATTATGAAATTTAATTACTATTTATCCTGCTACTTATGAGCCACAATCACCTACAAAGTCTCAGTTGGTCTTGCCCCTTATATGATAATTCAGGCAAGAGAACCTTTGCCTACTGTGCTGCTTCTGTTTGGAACACTTTAGCTATCAATGTTAAGCAATCTACCTCTGTTAATACTTTCAACATTGCAGCTTGATTATTTTAAAAGTTTGAATGAATGTGTATGTAAATGAATGTATTGTACTACTGTTATTTAATTATTTTATACTGTTAAAACATGTGTATCTGTATGTTGTACTTATATTTGACTTAAGGTTGTACCTGAAAACGTAATGTAAATTCCAGATTACTTACCTGCAATCTCAAAATAAATGAAAATGAAATCTATGGTGGTGCATCATGCTTAATTGTTCTCCAATGCAGGCCCAAAATAATAGTCCCCATTTTCCCATTAATGTTCCTCATGTCTTTTTGGTGGCCTTCTGATCCTTGGTGTGGAACCACACTCTTCACTGGATAATGTGAAATCAAATATCTAGAAATAAAGGAAGCTCTGTTGGATAAGTGCCTAATATCCACCTTTAACTTATGCAGAAGCACCGCTGACTTGTTTCCCCATAGGTCATGTCCTTTGGGTGCATCATCATTTATTTGTAGCAATTCTTCTGCAGCATGGGTTCCAGCTGATCACAGATCATACCTCAATCCTCCAACTACATAACTTTGTCTAGGGCATTGGTGAAGGTAAGATAGAGCCTCTACTGCCACGTGCATTCCTGGACCACAGCCCAATGCATGAAGGACTGACCATAAACACAAACCCACTGTAAAGATCCCCAGTGATCTTGTTTGAATGAAAGATCGAAACATTAATTAAAGCATGTCTGGATATATGTACCATTTCATTGCATGGGACTTCCATCTCCCCTATTTTTTAACCTTTCCTTTCCAGCATTCCATGGCTGATCACTCATGCTGCAACCCCTATGTGTATCAAATGAGTCTTGTAGTCCCCTGGGCCTTAACCCACTGCCCTGATTGTTCTGTTGGAAATCTGGGTTAACTAGAACTGGGGCAGTTACCGCCCATCCACATGCCCAAATTACACCCATCCCACCCTTAAGGTCCCTTCTGTACACACTGTCAGTACTTTTCCTAATTTCCTTCTCCTCTTCCCTCATTCCTTCACCTTTGCCCAAGTGCACAACCCCTTCTTGTCTGTTTTTGCTACTTGATATGCACCATGTTGCCATCCCTAGACAGTATGATGCTTTTTTCAGTAATCCCCTTCCCTTACTATAACCTCTGATACCTGTAAGGCCCCACAAAACATCATAATGAAGGACATGTTAAAGAGGCACACCTCTTGAGGTCTGTAACATATTGATTGCAGTGTGGCTGCCATAGTTTCCAGTATACTGGGCTTTAACATCTGCTTGCTATCTTGCCTCCTGAACTCCATCCTACCCCATCCTTCTAATACTGTCTTCGCTCTAAAGACTTGTGTATGCTCCTCCAATCCTATGGCCCTATTGCACTAGGGAATATGTGCTAAATAGCAACTTGCCACTGTCTCAGAGCAACCCTTCTCCATAAGCATCACCTCAAACCAGTGCAGCTGGTCCTTAGGTACTGGCTAGTCTTGCCCCTCCCATGAAGATTCCAGATCCTCAGGAAATGTTCCATCCATATCTTATATGACTGATGTTCTCTGCTTTTAATTGGCATAGCAATGCCTGGTTGACATGCCTCCCTGATGCCACAGGAATTCATCTGCCTCTGGTACCAGTGTTTGAAACTGATGCCACTGCAAATGAGACAACGCATTAGTGATTGAATTGCTTACCCCTGGTACATGCCTTGCCTTAAATTAAAAATTGTTGAAAGTCTCCCAGGTCGCACCTGAAAATAAGAATTGCAGTTGTTTGGTGTGCTTACCTGGTCAATAAAAATTGAATAAAAAAAACTAGGTAACAGGTACTGTAGCAGAATATAACAATGTACAACAGATCCCCTATTGACTCATCTAAGCCCTTCTGCTTGTTTATCATGCACAAACACCCATATTGTCAATTTAAAATAACATGTTCTTTCCCTCAAGTCACTCATGCCATACCATTAAGAATACTACTATTGAAAAAAATTCTAAAAATATGATATTCATGGTCAGTCCTGAACTTTCTTAGGCCCCATGTTCCCACACACCAGGAGCCAAGAAAACACGTGCAAGGCAAGAGGTGGCTTCCCAAGTTATAGCCAGTGCTACCATGAATAATTCAACATGGATGCAAATGAACGGAGCAACTTGGCGACTGACAAAAACGACCTGATTGATAGGTCAAGTTAAAAATTGCTTTTTATTAAAGAACAACATTAAAGCTGATCAGAACAAACAGCACCCCTCCACCAACATTTCACGTAGCTCTTACGTGTTAAAAATCACTTTTTATTAAAGAACAACATTAAAGCTGATCAGAACAAGTAGCACCCCTCCACTAACATTTCACGTAGTTCTTACGCGTTAAAAATCTCTTTTTATTAAAGAACAACATTAAAGCTGATCAGAACAAGCAGCACCCCTCCACCTTTTCACATAGCTCTTATGCATGATCAAGGCCTTGATAAAACCTAGAACTGCTCAAACCCTGGAGGGTGCTGCTTGTTGCGATCAGCTTTAATGTTGTTCTTGAATAAAAGTGATTTTTAACTTGACCTGTCACTCAGGTCGTTTTTGTCGGTCGCCAAGTTGCTCCGCTCGTTTGCAGGCAAGAAAACATGCCTTGACCCTCCTTTCTCCCATGCATCTGTAAAAAGGACAGGGTCAGCATTTGAGTCCAAAGCCTTGGACCATGCTGTTACATTGATAAAGTTAGCTAAGAATATTCCCCCAACAGCAAGACTGTCTTTTATATGAGGAATCATCCAGACTGTAATGCGGTTTCTGCACCACAGCCATGACTCATGACAAGCTCCTCACAAATGCCTAACCCATGAGGATAATGCCACAGGTGAAATGAAGATAGCCCAGTAAAGGCTACACCAGCCTCAAGGTCAGTTTCTTTTCTGCAACATGCAACTCGCCAGTTGCCACAGTGCCTAGATTTTGTCCGTCAGGAGCCTGCATAGCATGTCTCTGGAATCAATATCAATTCTCTGGAGTGAGATAATTGTAGCTGAGCATACTGTCTTTTCTGTGGGCTAGGGGATCCTTAAACTCCTGACATACCTGCTGAAGGGGCAACATCAACTGCTTGCTTCAGGCATCCTGACCAACAGGAAAACATCCAAGAAATGGATAATGCCTCCCATTCCTGTACACTGTGCAATGACCCAGTACAAAAAATACCACCAACAGCTTAATCTGGTTCAATGTCTGTTGGCATCCATCTGTATCCCCCTCCCTCAGGACGAGGTTGAAAATATACAGAATTGCCTAATCCTCCTTTCCCGGTTAACAAAAACTAAATAAATAAAATAAGGTGCCAAACATCTTAAAGTAAGCACATGCTATCGAACACTGCAGGCATGCATCTATCCACATAATACAAACTGTCAAACCTCTTTTCCAACAAGTTTAAATCTGCCAGGTGAACAGGGAGCAGCCAGAAAGTAGACTTAATGCCTGCCTTCACCATGAGGGCCCCTTGGCTGCATCGCCCCACATCCACTATTGTCTGGATAAAGGACATTTAATGGATTGAGGTCAGCCTCCTCCCCGGGCACTGAGCAAAAGGTACCATTTCCCACAAGCCCAACATTTGTGGTTGAATTTGTAGTGAAAGTGCCTGTAGGATGCATTATTGTACCAAAAGCATAAGTCAGATAACTTGTAGGCTTTCCCTGCATCACCACTCCTGCCCCCTGGCTGAGACATGACCAAAAGCCTGCAGTTCAGGCTCTGGGCTAGTATATTGCATGTCATGATATAAGAGTGGCATGTCCACCTAGTGCAACTCCCTCTTGGGGTTGTATTGCATGCACTGCCAAAAGATCTTGTCATACTGTAGCCATGTGGTGCACCTTGAGAATTGTATGCCCTCATCACCCTGGCCTAATGATTTATTAAACTGCATTGCATTTCGGATGTAACCTTATAGATAGTATGAGCATAAATGAGAAACTCTGCCGACCAGTTCCTCTCATCCTTCGGCTTTATTTGACTTTTTTCCCTTCTGTCCCTCTTTCTTTTTCATCTCTTCACTTCTAAGCAGGAGAGAAAAGATATCTATGAACCCCTGCAAGCAAATTTCCAACCTAGTCTTTTCAGAATGGCAGGCCCCCACTGGTTCCTCAACAGTGGCATATGGCTACTTCTGCACGGTCAAAGTAATTCCTGTGGCTGCAGATGTCTTGCCCCTGTTACCCTGACCTCCTCCACTGCCCCCTTCTTAGGGAGTCTCCCTGTACTTTGTGCAGCCAGTATGTCTGCTGCATTCTTAAACACGAAGTCTAGCCAAAACTGCCACATTGCAGAATTAGAAACAGAATATCCCCAACAAGCCTCATACCAAAATTAGGTCTCTAAATTATTTCATTTAAAAGGTAGGAGACATTTTGTAACCTTGATTTCACTCCCTGTTCAAAAAAGCTAGTTTCAGTGAAGAGCTACGATGATGTCATAACCAGAACTCACAGTCTAGTCCTCCCTGTCAGCAACCTTATAGGACTTTTTTCTGCATTTTAAGAAACTTTAGTTGTAGTAATCATTTGAAAAATAATATATACAGGATTGGGAGTTCAGTGCATGCCTTTCCAGAATGTTCAGATGCATGGTACTGTACATTAGAATGCGGCAGGAGGTGGTCTTAAAATGTAATGCCGGACAAAGCTATGGAATGTCAAGATGGTGCAGAAATTCATAATGTTGGGGTGATGAAATCTTAGAATGTGGCAGGGATGCCCAATCTCAACATATTGTGGGGATACTCAGTCTAGGAATGCAACATAAACACACACCTACGAATCTGGTGGAGGCTGACAATTTCAGAATATAGTGGGGATGAACGTTTCTAGAAAGGTGACAGGACACACTATTTTATTCCGAAATTGGTTGTCTCACCACATTTCAAAATTGTGTGCACCTACCACATTTCAAAGTTGTTCATTGCATCCCCACCATATTATAACATTGCATGTCCCTTCCACATTCTGACATTGTGCATTCTTGCCACATTCCAAAAGTGCACACGCCTACCACATCCCAAAATAGCACATCTCCACCATATTATGACATTGTGCAACCCTGCGACATTCTGAAATTGTGCAGCCCCCACATTCCAAAATTGCACATCACCACCATATTCCAGAATTTTTTGTGCCCACCACATTCTGAAATAGTGTGTCCCAGTCACATTCTGAAACTGTGCATCCCTGCAACATTCTGAAATTGTGTCACTACTACATTACAAAATTTTGGATCCCATCACATTCCAAAAATGCTCACCCTTCCACGTTCCAAAATGATGGGTTTCCACTACATTCTGAAGTTGCATTTCCTGCCACATTCCAAAACTAGGCATCTCCACCACATTCTAAAGTTCTGTTTCACAGCCACATTTTGAAATTGTACCTTCCTGCCGTACTTCAAAATTGTGTGCCACTGCCACATTCCAAAATTGCCCATCTTCATCACATTCTGAAAATGCGCATCCCCAACATATTCCAAAAATGCATATCCCCACCACTTTCTGAAGATGAGTGCTCCAGCCACATTATAAAACTGCACATCCTAGCCATGCTCCAAAATTGTGCCACTCCACCACATTCAAAAATTTTGTGTACCCTTCACATTGCAAAATTGCATTTCCTGCTACACTCCAAAATTACAAATCCCACCACATTCCAAAAATGTGCCTCCCAGCCACAGTCTGAAATTGCGTGACCCCAACATTCTGAAACTGTGCAGCACTGTCACATTCTGAGATTCTGTGTCCATACCACATTTTGAAATTGCACATTGCCACCACAATCTGAAATCAAGCATCCCTACCACAGTCTGAAACTGTGTATTACCACCACGGCCCAAAATTATGCATCCATGACACATTACAAAACTGCATATCTTTGCCACATTCTGCAAGTACATGCCCCACGCATTTTGTAATTGCATATCTCTGACATATTCTAAAAATTTATGACACTGCCACATTCTGAATTTCAGCATCCCTGGCACATTCCAAAATTGAATGTCCCAGCTACTTTCTGAGATTGTGTCATTTCTGCATTCCACAGTTTCAACCTGCTGACATTCTGAAATCATATCGCTGCAATATTCTAAATATTGCACACCTTTGACATTTTAAAGCCATGTTTATGCTGCATTCCACCCTCTCATCACAGTCTTATGTACTTTACATTTGCACATTAAGGAAATGTATGCCTTGTACCCACCCAGTGTTAGCTTTCCTTTTTCAAATGTTTACTACAAATGTAGTTTTATGTAATGTGGGAGACATAAGTCCTATAAGGTAGCTTGCAGGGAGGACTAGACTGTGAGTTCTTGTTATGACATCATCTGTAGCTCTTCAATTAAAATGGCTTTTTGCAACAGTCAGTGAAATTAGGGTTACAAAATGACATAACTTTTCAACAAAGTACAGTAACTTCGAGATCTCATTTTTGGCATGAGGCTGATTGAGAATATGCTGATCCAAAGTTTGCATTTGTTAATGCTAGAAATTTTGGTTGGACACCCTCTTTAAGGGTACCAAACACCTCTGCCATCTTTTGATCTGGTTGTGGAGCTGATGTTTCAGGGGCAAAATCCTCATCTTCCAAGTCCAATAGGATTACTGGCCTCCTAGCTTGATGCCACAGCTTGGGAGCCCCCTTTGGACTCAGGGGGTGGGAACCTGGGTAATAGAGTGTTACCAGGTCCCACTTCTCATCTGACCCTGATACAGGCCATGTCTTGGTCTTCACAGGTGGGCAGGCCCTGCATGGCAAGAAAGAGGCCCCTTCTGCTTGCAGGGCAGGTTTCACTCCCCCACTGCCTCAGATACTGACCTGACACAGAGTTTTTCAGGGGAGCTGGCCAAATGGCAGAGGGCACCCCTTTGGTGCTCCCTTTGACCTCATAGAGGTATCTGCCTCCACTCAGACTTTAATGCCATTCCCGGGGGTTCCTTTCATGGGCTTATCTACCCTGTCTGAGGACCCGTGTCAGGCTTATTTTTTTTTAGTCTGAGAGGCTTCCCTGGTAAGCAAGGCTACTTTCGCCAAAACTGAAGGGCAGGTGCCTCTTTTGCTCCCTTGGAAGCTGCCTGGAAGATGTGTCTTACTTCAGGAACTGGCTTGGCCTTGGTCCCGCTTGCCCCTGGGCATGGCCTGGATGGCCCAGGCTCAGTGGGACCCATACCTGCTAATGTCCACAACTTTGCCCTGATGTGTTATTCAGTAATGATTGGGCCCAGCACAGACCTCTCACCTTTTGATCCTGTTCTTGGATCTGGTATCTCCAGCTTCTTTAAGTGTAGCCAGATGTCCTGTGTCTTTAGGTAATCATCCAACCATGGAGTCCCCTTCTTCTCTGTCATCCTCCCAAACTGGACCAACAAGACCCTCCTGTTCCATGGTTTGCTGCTCCCCCCACATAACACATTCTACCTCCTGGCTTTCAACCAACATTACCCCTACATACTCGCGCTTTCTTTCTTTCTTTCTTTCTTTCTTTCTTTCTTTCTTTCTTTCTTTCTTTCTTTCTTCAAAAATCACCCTTTTTTATATACCACTTAAGAACATCCATCTTCCAAACCCTGATCTCCTGGCTTTAAGCCCTGTGCTTAACCACTTGGGATTGCTGGCTGTTGTTTAAGACCCTAGAGACTTTTAAAACTAAATAGCAAGGAATTAACCCCCTGCTTCCTTCTTCCTCCTGTCCCAGCTGAGGCTCTTTGTGAGTATATGCAGCTCCTTTTTTTAAAACTGCAGCCCCTGAGACCAACCAAGATGTTCCCCACACCAGACACTTGGGTAAAATCCCAACACTGACACTGTAGTGAAGCATGAGGGGATGCCGCACTCCTGAGGTGCCATCTTTTGGATGAGATGTTAAACCAAGGTCCCATCTGCCTATTCTGGTGGTAGTTCAGCTGGATGTTAAAGATCCCATGGCACTTCTTGAAAAGAGTAGGGGAATTTTTTATTTGGAATAAAAACATAAATCAACCAAAACATAATGTCAGAAGACAGATACAAAATACACAGTACAGAAATCAAATCCAAAGGAATACATGTCAGTAGAACTTTTTGTATGACTCTCGTAACAAAAGAACATTATCTAATTATACCTGGTACATTTTTCCAACTAGTTTTCCAGACATGTGATGAGAAATGTTTTTTTTTGTCATATTCATAGTGTACTAAGCTCATTTTCAATAGTGAGAATCATGGCTAGAGGTGTAACATCAAACTTTTGTAACACATATTTAAATCTGGTTTGCCACAAAGTAAAGTTAATACAAGAGAAAATTAGATGGACCGTATCATTTTGTATCAAAGTAAGTGCCTGAGAAAAACCTCCTACAATCTCCTCATATGTAACCTGTCTCTAATATGGATGTCGCCATTTAATAGCCAACAAGTCCCAAAAGGATTGTACATATGGACAGGAGACCAAAAAATGCTCAATAGTCTCTTCTTGAACTAGACAGGTGGGTCTGGGCCAAAATCTTTCAGCCTCCCATGGCAGCATGGCCATTGTACATCCCACATTTGAGGTGGAGTATGAACATCAGTCAACAAAGCTTTACCCTTGGGAATATGTGGAGCTGCTATCCAAGAAAAAATAGGAACAACAGAAAATGCTTGGTTTTGGATGTTTTGTTAAATGTCTGATCTCTTTTTCTTTAACAACTGCTCAGAAGTTAATTTCCATTTCTGCAGTTTGGAAACCATAGGTTTGAGAAAGAAAGGGACCTGCCTATATGTAGGTGGTGGTAGTACTTGGGTTGCAGCCCAACAGGTCATCAGTGGATGAATTCAGCAGTCTGCAAATAGCAGCCAGATGGCCACAGTTGGAGAGTCTATAATAGAGATATTGTGTGCAAGATATAAACTATGGTAATATACCAGTGGATTGATTAGATCCAGACCTCTTTCTTTAATAGGTAGATACAGAATTTCCCTTTTAATAGGGTTCGGATGACTCCCCCAGATCACCTGAAAAAAAGGCTCAAAATTATGGCTTCTAATTGAATAGGGTCAGGTTATACCATATGTATAAAAGAAAATAAAGGCAATAAGAAGGTTTTAACTGAAATAACCTTTTTCTTTTTCATTTGTTGCCATATTTTCCACTGAACAACTTTTTGTTTTCCTATTTCCAATTTAGTTTCCCAGTTTTTAAGACCCAAGTACCCTGGACCAAATGTGACCCCTAAAACAGTAATAGCGTCTTTGGAACTCTCTGGTACAATTGGAGTAGTATCACTCAGGATGTAGCCCCTGCTTTTCTCTTTATTGATGCCACCACCAGAAAACTCAGAACAGTGGTCTATCTTATGTAATGCATTCCTACCAGAATCAGCATCTGCAACTAACAAACACAGGTCATCAGCTTAGGCTGTAGTTTTAACTTCTAGGGCCATGTGTTGAGGATGTATACCTCTAATATCTGGATCCTGTTCTAGTGTATGCAAAAGGGGGTCCAAACAGAAAATATACAAACGAGGGCTCATGAGACACCTCTGCCTCACTCCCCTGTGGATATGAACCGTGCAAAAAAAAAAAAAAAAAAAAAAAACTTAACCAGAAGAACAGCTGTAGCAGCTGCATAAATGCATTTCACCCAATTTACAAATTCTAGTGGTACTCCATATGCAAGTAAAGTGTGCAGCAGAAGATCATTTGATACTTTATTGAAGGCCTTGGCCTGGTCCAAAGAAAGTATATATCCATGAAGTGCATCCTAGCTGCCTACTTCTGTCATTTCTCTCAGGAGCAGTAAGGTATCTATGATGGATCTATTCTTTACTGAGCATATCTGAGAAGGGGAGATAAGGGTTGTGGCTAACATATTAAGTGTGCAGTCAAGATTTGCATTAGGATTTTGAGGCCTGTATTGAGCAGACCCAAGGGACTTCAATTATATATGTCTGTCCAGTCATGTTTTTTGTAAATAAAAATCTGCATAGCTGTACAAAGTCATGGTTTTGTTCAATACAATCCAATTAAAAACTACTTCCAGGATCTCAGAGAGTTCTACAGGACATTTTTGGTAGAATTCTGATGTAAGTCCTTTCAGGCCTGGAGCCATATTATTTTTTAAAGTTTTAATCATGGCTTCAATTTCAGTTTTTTGGATTGGTGATAACAGTGGTGAACTGAAGTCTGGGATAACTGGTGGTATGCCAATAGAATCCAAGACCTCTGCCTTATAGTGTGGTTGTGATGAGACATCTGAGTACAAGTTTATTAGATGTTTATTTATAACATCCAACATTTGGTTAGGTTAGGTGACTGTTGTCCCTGTGTCAGTTTTTAATGCATCCATCACACGAGAAGAAACACATGCTTTACAGCTTTCAAAGATATCCCCATAGGTACCTTTCCCAGGAGTACACACCCTATGCTCCTGTAATAGGGAAGAAGATCTGGGGTACTGAATAGACTCCATTTCCTTCTTAAGGTTTCTTATCTGGGTAGTATAATCCCCTTTCCCTTTATTACTAAAGTACATGACTGTAGCTAACTGTGACTTCCGTGTGAGGTATCGTTTGTATTGGACCATGTGTGCCTGTGATGCCTGTTGTAAAAAACATGTTTCAACTCTTGTATAGTGTCAGCCCACCAAGTACTTTGATTCACCTCCATACAGGCCAGGGTTTTCCTGGTCTGCAGAGTTTCAAGTATGGCAGCATTAATATCCGAGTTGTTCATCGGGGAGCTGTTAAGCTTCCAGTATCCTTTTCCAAAGGGCTGTTTCTCCTGAAAGCCCACCATCAAGAACAAAACAGCATGATCTGAAGTCTCTATGTGACTTACTTTTGCTTCCTAAACTTTTATGTGTTTAGAAGAGAAAAAATATTTAATGTGGGTTCTCAGAGGGCCCTTTCAGAATATAAACCCATTTTTGGGATGCAGAGATCTGTAAATATCTTGAAGGCCAGTGGTTGCCAAAATTTGTTTTAAGCAGTTAGTATCCCACTAATCTTTTGTGGTATGCTGGCCTCTGTCTCCTTTAGTTAGAGGGCAATTGAAATCCTCCCCCCCATAATACATGGTGAGTGGTTAAAAGATAGGGCTTAATTAATTTGAAAAGATCTACCCTATCTTTCTTCCTTTGGGGAGCATAAATGTTTAACAGGCACCAATTAGAATTATCATATGTAAAATCAATTAGCATTGCCCTACCTAAAGAGATGTCAATCAGTCTGGTAACAACAAACCCTGTACCCTAAACAGAATACCAATCCCATCACATACTTTGGTACTGAAAGAGAAAAAGGAGGGTCCCCAGCACCATAATTTTTGAGTTGCCCTGACCAAAGATGCAGAATTTAACCTGGTATCCTGTAAAAAACAGATGTCAAAATTAGAGTCCTTTAAAAGTGACAGGTTAACCAGTTGCTGTCTATCAGCTTTAAGACTGTTGGTATTCTGGGTGGCCACCCACAAGGTCATGGAAGACACCATTTAAATTGTTTCAGGGTGGGTGTTTCTTTCTCATGCTCCTTCTTGGATGTACACCCAGCCTTTTGTCTTTCCCGGGAGGGAGCACATTAGAGTCAGTAATGTCATCCTCTGAATCAGATGTTACTCTGTGCTGAGATGCCATTGTACAGGAAGTTTCTGAGACATCATCCATCTCTGACTCAGAGGCCTCAGATTGTAACACAGTATATCTATTGGACAAAGGCAGTAAGGCAGTTTTTTTTGGTTTTGTTTTAACGTGAGTCACTTTTAGCGGCTTTTCTTCATGCACACTGGTGTCACGGGGGCATAGTGTCTGACTCCACATTATGTACCACCAACAATGTGCTTGCAGCCTTGTCAATTGAACCAGAAGCCATTGCCTGTTCCATAGGTGTTTTGTTATGGCAAAGTACATCAACCACTAGGTGGAGGGTAGGAGTTTGTGAAATTTCAGCAGAAGTAGAAGGTTCTTCCTTGTTCCAAAGCACAGAACTCAGAGATGCTTCATGGAGTGGATCAAAAGTTTCAGAAGCAGGTGAAGGGGCTTCTGTTTGTTGCAGAGAGTGATCAATATCTGTTTTTGGAGCATTAGTTATCAGGGAGTCTTGGTCTGGTCTGTCCATCTAGTTATGAGTGGCCCAAGGGCAGGCTCTATAGGAATATCCTGTGTCCTCACAAAGATTGCATTTTATTTCCTCTTTACAGTCTGCACCCACATGGCCAAGTCCAAGACACAAATTATATCTTAAACAATTGCAAGCAGAATGTAGGTGCTTAAATTAGCCACACTTGAAGCCCATTTTGGGCTGCCCAGGGTAGAAACAATGCCCTCTATCAGAACCAAGGAACAAACTCCTGGGGAGATGTTGTGGGCCAGTATTTGTCAGTTTTAATTTGACCTTGGTGTGCCACCCCTCAGTCCAGATATGTTCCACATCAAAAATGGGCTGTGGAGGTCCTTGCACATCACATCTTTGCTATAGCCAATGAATTATATCATGGATAGAGATACCTTCAATCCTAAAAAGGATGGTGATAGTTTTAAAGGCAGGCTTAGTGACTGGGATGGCTCTAAAAGGGAGCCATAATTCAGAGTATCGTACTTTGTCATACTTGGTCCAGAATCTGTCCAATTCCTGCTGTGTCTTGAAACTTATATCAAATAAACTGTCCCTGATGTATGTATCAGGGTGTAAATCACATTAGAGAAGAAGCTCAAGGAGTTTTTAAAGTGTGCCCCACATATACTCGGTCTGGTGGAGTGTTCAAACCCTCTAAGTATTGCAGCCATACTGCATTGCATCTTTGAGCGGGGAGAGAATGTGTAGCAAAATGATCTCTCCTTCTAAAGTTGGCCCAGGTAGTTTTAGCTTTTTCTGTCAGTTTGCAATGTTTCTTGGACAGACTGTTCTGCCTCCATTCATTCCCCCCAAGTTTGGGCCTGTGCAGTCCCCACCTTATTTTGTGCACGAGCTTGTTGGTGCAGTACATTGACTCTGGAAGGAGAAACAACTACGTCCTTAGAGTGTAGCTCCAAATCAAACTCAGTAACAAAATTGTGCTCAAAAGAATCAGCATGAGCAACTGTAGAAGGGCTATTAACTGGAGCCATATTATTCATAGCTGGAGGGGGGGAACCAGGAATGGGGAAGACAGAGGGGTCAGGTATCCATTGTCCCTTCACTACTTGCTACCATCCAGCATTTTTCAAAGAACTTTCCACAGATAAAGCAGTTTTTATTTCCCCAAAACCTTGTGGTTTCCCTGTAAGTGAAGTATGCCCTTTTCTGAGAAATGGTCTAGGTGCAGTCATAGGGGGGGAACAGTAAAAGTAACATCACTTACAGGTTGCTGCGTTGAAACAGCAGCCACACTAGGTTCAATCGTGCCAGTAGATGTTGAAGGAAGGTCGTCACATACTAAGTCCTGAAACAGTTCACCTGCTGCAAGCTGTGCAGTTTGAGAGGCCATGGGCTCAGCTGGCTGTTCTGCATCAGATGCTGTCAGTTTGGGCCTTGGATTGTCAGGCAGATTTTCCTTTGATGCTCTTACATCAGCAGGAGCAGAGTCAGCAGAAGTGCTTTCCAGGAATACTTCTGTAGTGCCGGTACTAGTACTCTGTATCACAACCTGCATTTCATTTCATTAATGCAGTTTTCTAGCACCATAGTCTCTGGGACTATGACTGATAGTACCATTTGTCTATTTCACAGAAGAAGTGACTTCAGCCAGTACTCCTCGGTTTTGCCTTGCAATAGACTAGCTGGGAAGGTCGTACCTTGTCATTCAATGCCTTCATTTGCAACATCCATAGGTGTCACACCATGCAAAGTCAGCTCATCAATCTCTGTAGCTGGACCTGTAGGGTAGGAAATCAGCATCTCCATATGTACACCAGCATCCGCCATCTCAATACAAATGTCCACCATCTTGGACACATGGCAAACCCTAACAAAGAGTAAGGGAATTTCCCAGGTGCCCTGGCCAAATTTTCCCTCATTCACGAAAAATATCACCAACAGCTTAATCTGGTTCAAGGTCAGTTGGCATTCATCTGTATCCCCCTTCTTTGGGTCTTGCCTAAAAATAGGCAGACTTTGTCTAGTGCACTTACCCGGTCAATAAAAACCAACCAAATAAATAAATAAAGATGGTAGGAGCTGCTAGAGTGCTCTTCCATGAGGCACCAACACTGCTGAATCAAGGCAAAACCAATTTCAGCACTCACATGGGGGGGCTGGAACTGAACTCTAGGAACAAAATCCTTGATAGAAAAATTATTTTACTTTATTATCAAGAATTGATTTTGATTATTATTTTATATGATTTTATATGGGATTAATTATGGAAATGTTTACTCTAATTCCTGGTTAAGATTACTGTTGGCATAAGTTCCTTAAAGCAAAACAAAAGTGTGAGTTAATTACATCTTAAAACAAGGTATCTGGCTTTAATGCTTAAAAGAAAAAAAATCTCTCCATCTCCTAAGCATCTCTTTGCCATAAATGGCAGATGAGGTATGTGAAAATGAAGATGACTCTATTTTAGTTTCTTTTAAGCCATGATATTAGTGAGCACTTTGCAAGTTGAGTCTGAACTTCAATCAGAGAAAGTCGGGTAGTGTGATGTTTTCTTAGAGGCCTAGCTCACATTCTTGGAATATCTAAGCTAGCCACAGCTAGGTATCCATGGACTATGATCAGATAGGAGGTCATGTGACTAGTACAGACTGGAGTTGTCTTAGAAAATGAGTTTAAAATCCCATTACTGTCTATTAGAATAAAGAAGTTTTATGCATAGTTTAAAAATGCAAACAGCTGCTGCTACGAAAATTGGACAGTTAATAGACACTAGTATGAGTAATACAATTTAATATCATAAGTGCAGGACCAAGGGTTCAGGAGTTATGTTTAAAAGTTATTTCAATAACATTATCTTATTAATAACTAGACAAATCTAGTTTCTCATGATAGCTGACTTCTGGAGGAGTCTAAAAATATCACTTTTAAGTATGCACCTTGTTGCTATGCAGAGAAAACACATCTAAAAGTTTGGCAAAAACAAGATGATTCATGAATGCCTATAGGCAGAACAAAGAAAAAGCATGTGCCTGAATATAAGTAATGTTTTAAAGAATTTAATAACATATTTTTCTTACAAATCTTATATCATTCTGTAGCTTAGAATATTTAGAGCAGGACTATCACTTTATTTTAAGACATTTTATTAAAATTCTGAAGTTATAACCCTTAATAGTGTAACTTAAAAAGTATCAGTGCAAGGAATATAAAAGTCAGACCAAAATGGTCCACTTGATGAAACATGTATGAATATGTAAATTTAATGGTTAAATTAGGTTGGATAAAAAAGTTATTAAGAAAAATAATTTTGAGTTAAAAATGAGTCTTAATAAAGAGGGGCAGTCCTTAAAAAGGTATGGCCACTGTTACCATTCATCATCTGCAGGGAGCCAGAAATCTGACCCCCTTAGTGACTTAGACCAATCAAAATCTCTTGATGACATCACTAGGGCAGTTTCATATTAATGAATTTTTCTGGCCACCCCTCAGTCTGAGCTGAAACATAGATGTAAAAGGACCTATGTCAGGCTAACTGAAAATGTTAATGGCTTTTATAACTTGCTAGGCTTGAAAAGCCTTAGACCCAGCCTGCATTTGAAATACTGGAAACAGCCTTGGTTGACCATTTGATGTATTCAGAAGGTGGATGCTAAGTAAAAGCTTAAGAACCTATGCAGTGTTGTCACAAGGACCAGGTCCAAGAACTTTGTGTTACAAGGACATTTTCACTGTGGTATGAAGCAAGGTCGGTGTTTCATTTACTGAGCATTTTGGTTGAAGTAATGTTGCATGCTAAACCCTAGACCAAAGACTTAATTTTAAAATTCACACAAACTATGCAGTGTTGTGAGTAAAATGAAGTCTAGTGTCCTAAGGTTTTAAGAGTAAAAGTGAGTAAAAGGAAGTCTAGTGTCTTAAGGTTTTAAGAGCAGATACATCAACATGAAGAAATCAAATTAAAGTTATTGAGACAACTTTGCTATCCACAAGAAAGATCCTTTCAAGTTGTTGCTATGGGACTGTTCAAATTCAGTTGTCTGTTCAAATCCTGTTGAATCCTATAAACTGACTTTTGATGATCAGTAATATTCCAAACTGATGCAAGAAAAATCCAGTTTAGGTTCTAGGGGGAAAACAGAAGAGACAAGCTGACCGAAAGAGACTTTTTCATCCAGAGCCAGACCCAACCAAGATTTTTAAGTTGAGAGAAGAAGAACCACTTCTAAAACCAGAAATTTAAGTATAATTTTGATTACTTTTAATAATTAATTTTTAATTGATAGTTTTAGTAATTTAAATTGGCTTATCTGGGAAAGTAACAAGGAAACTTACTTTTAAGTACAGAACATGGGGGCTCGGATATTCAAACTGCACCAGGCTGTGGCGCAAGCCTGAGTGCAGCTCAACTTTGTTGCGCGTGGGAGTGGCCTGGGCAATATTCCACGAAGCTGTGCTATGGAGCAGCAGCTTTGAATATCGCACCCTGGCCACCCCCACTGTGCATGGTGCAGTGGCACTGCGCCAGCGCAAGTGGCCAGAGTGGAGCATGGAGATGCACTGGCGCAAGTGCCGTTGCGCCATGCACAGCACCTGGGATATTCAAATGGGGACATCCAAATGGGGCCATAATTTATGAAAGGTGCACAGGGGGCCATTTGCATCTCATTACGGCCCCATTTGCATGCCATTAGGATGCAGGTGTGCCAATCCCTGATGACTTGCACCTGGCGCCCTGCCAGGCAGCAGCCATCGGGGACCGATGCCCCCTGCAGCCCGATCATGGGCATTCCTGTAATATAGGGGAAACTATCTTGGTAGTCCAGTGGATTTTCGAGTGCTCGATCACAGTAGTAACAGAGCAGTCTCGTTCATTCTCGAGGAACAGTGACCACACTGAGCCTGATCGGCAGCATCAGCACTACACCCCTTACCAGCCTCGCAGCCCAGGCTCACCACCACAGCCCACCGCCCGCCTCAGCCGCTGAAGCTGGCGGGCAGCACCACTTGCAGCCAGCCGCTTCATCGCTCACCGACCGACATGCCGCATGCCCACCAGCATGAGCCATCGGGCATGCAGTTCATATCGCATTATTTCAGTCCAGATATGTGAATGAATTCATTCACATATCTGTACCGAGTAGTACAGAGTGGGCGTGCATGCCCATTGGCTCATGCTGTGAACCAGTGGGCATGCAGCCCCTACTGAGCTGTGGGCCGTGGGGCGGTGGGCGGCAGGTGGTGGTGCTGCCACCAGCCAGCTGACGGGGAGCGGGGTGGGGCTCAGTGGGTGGGTGGGGTGGGGGCACACTAGACCACCAGGGTAGTGGGGGTCTTTGATGAGGTACTGATTCCCGTGATCAGACTCAGTGGTCCACTTGACCACCAGGGATATTGGACTGGGGATTGTACTGATGCCTGAGATCGGCACATAGGGGTCCACTGACCACCAGGGATATTGGACTTGGGGGGGTTCGAGTACAGATGCCCACCATGGGGGCGCTACTAGGTGCAGCAGGAACTCGGCTGGCCACCCACAGGTGGCAGCTGCTGTGTTGCACCCTGCAATGCGGCAGCTCACCTGTGGGTGGCCATCACTTGTTCCTTTTTTTTGTGGCATAACTTTGTGCAGGCGCAGGTAGGAGTTGTGCATGCATGACTCTGCACATCCCGGGCTGAATATCGGGCTGTGCAGGTTATGCATGGGCACGCCCCCTCACCAGTGCCTGCATACATTACTGATGCGCTCCAGCGCATCAGGATTTGTGCGGTGCACTTTTTCCTTTTGAATATCGTGCCGGGGCGCATCAGTGGGTGTTGCGCCATGCGCAACCCTTTTGAGTATCTGGGCTGGGGTATATAGTTAAAAGGGCTTAAACTGAAAAATATTTAGCACGTCTGAAAAGTTAAAACTGAGTTTAATGAAAATATAACACAAAACACTGACGTAATGAGTTGTTGCAAGTTCTCATTGAACAAGGACTGTAATACTAAGTACGCTGAAATTCTAGTATAACTGTTACCATTTATTATGCTGAATATTGCTTATTCATTTGCATTGTTTATTTGCTAGAATTTGTTTTATTTATTTGATTTTCTGAAACAATTTTGTTGTTGTTTACAGTTAAGTTTGACAGTTATGCTAATGGGGAATATTTAGAATTACTGTATAGGTGTTAATAAACTATCTATCTATCTATCTATCTATCTATCTATCTATCTATCTATATTTCATATTTCTAAGTGTGGAAGAAAGTGTTATTGCCTTTATCTGGAATCTGGAGAGCAAAGGATAATATCATCTGTGAATTTTTATTATTTTTGGTAATTTATGAAATAACTTTTGGGTAAGGCCAAAGGTAAATCCAAGTGCATCATTGTAAAAAGTGATATATCCTTTGTACTGACAGAACCACTGCTACCCACACTGCCATTCAGCTCAAACTTCCACCACCCATTCATCTGTCTATCACCCAGCATGTTCTCATGCTGTTGACTGGGGAGACAAAACCAATTGGAGGTGGGTGAATAGACTCCACTGTCAAGAACTGCTGAGTGGGAGGCCGATGGTGGTGGTGAAGGGGCTATGTCCAGATGCTACTGGGAGCTATGCAAGATGTTGCAAAGTGCTGGACCTGTACAAATGGAGATCTGTCCAATTTACACTACAAGGTGTTGATTACTGGAGAGCCAATGTACCTTAAACAACTAGGGCTCCTGGAAATAGTTCTGATTTTCCAACTCAGTGGGCCCAATTTTCAAAAGCTGTCATGTTGGACGCAAAATGTGTCTAAGTCAAGGGCTACGTCAAACGCAGCTGAGTCAATGTGAATAGCCAGTATTTTAGAAAAAATGCAATTTCGTCTAGACGCAGTAAACCAACATCGCACACAAATTGCATCATAAAAAGGTGCACAAACCACCTATCGGATGCAAAGCATGAGGAAATTGGGATGGAGCAAAAAAGCGGAAGTGAGGTGAAACAGGACACAAATACAGCAGAATATCGATACCGGCAATTACACTGAGGTACAGGACACCACACAGATGTATTGCACACCTGCCTGTGCTGAAACCACAGTACTAATGAGAACCTTCTGTCATTTACAGCACCAGAGACCCCCCAGACAACAGTACTGACTGGAAGTGGAGTGAAAAATCCCCCACCCAGGTAAGGTATCCCCACTGCAAATGTACATACAGTACTGAATGCACCAGCATGGCACTCCTTCCTGCACTGCTGTCACTGTACTAATGTCTCTGTTCTGTGTCTGACAGCACCTGGGACCACCCACAGAACAGAGCTGTGTAGGACATGAGTGTGGATGGCTGACCAGCAGACCAAAAAGCTGGCACAGAAAAAGAACTTCACGGCGGAGGAGACAGATGTGCTCCTAGAGCCTGTGGAGGCAAATGTCTCCCTACTCCTCAGCTGAGGTGGGAATAAGGCCCACAGACTTAAGCACAAGGTGGCATAATAATAATAATAGTAAGCTTTATTTTTATGGTGCCTTTCAAAAACCAAGGCGCTGAACAAAGTTTAAAACACATCATACAGCTCAGTGTCCTAAAAATATAAAACAGCAATAAAACAACTACAGTAATACAGTCAGAAAAGAAATTAATCGCCAAAAGCTTGCCTCCACTAATAAGTTTTCAAGGCTTGTTTAAATCCTCCCATGGTCATGCACTCCAGTAACCGACGGAGTAGAGAATTCCAGAGGGTAGGGGCCGTGAACATAAATGCCTGGGCCCCATAAGATTTTAAACACACCCTCGGGATCTCTAGCAACCCCTCGTTGGCTGAGTGGAGTGATCACCCAGGGCAGTAAGGAAACAGGAGCTCTTTCAAGTAGTCTGGGCCCAGTCCATGTAGGGATTTAAAAGTCAGAAGACTGACTTTAAAGGTGATCCGCCACTGTACTGGCAGCCAGTGCAGTCCACGCAGCACCGGCGAAATATCACTGGACCAAGAAGTTCCTGTCAAATGCCGGACCACTGCATTCTGCACCAGCTAAAGATGGTGAATTTCCACCCCAGGTAGCCCTAGGTAAAGGGAATTGCAATAGTCCAAGTGTGAGGACACAAATGCATGGACCAGCATAGGAAGATCGTCGGACGGAACAAGGTGCTTAATCCTGGAGATATTCCTCAGATGATAGGAAGAGGATTTGATGACAGCAGACACCTGTGAATGCAGAATAAGCCCTTCATGAAAAATTACCCCCAGGTTCCACACCTGTTCAGAGGTCGGGAGTGATAGGCCCCAAAGGTATAATCCTGAGGGCAAACCAACCCCCGAACCCCCTATCCGGTACACCAGATCCACAACCAGCACCTCAGTCTTATCTGAGTTTAACTTCAGCCAACTCGAGTCCATCCACTCCTGGATTTCTGTGAGGCAGTTGTTAAAGACCAAGAGAGTCCATCCTGGTCAGGTGCAAAAGAAAGGTAGAGCTGGGTATCATCAGCATAGCAGTGAAACCTCAGCCCGTACCTTCTTACAATGTCTCCGAGGGGCAGCATGTACACTGCAAACAACATAGGGGACAATACTGAACCCTGAGGAACCCCACAAGACAGAGAAACTGGGTCTGAGGAATAAACCCCAGACACCACTCTCTGTGTTCTTCCGGTGAGGTAAGATGTAAACCACCTGTGGACTACACCAGATAATCCACAGATGAACCTCAGACAGTTAAGCAATACACCATGGTCCACAGTGTCCAATGCTGATGAGAGATCTAGGAGAACCAAGATGGAATGGCTCTTCCGATCTCTAGCCATCAGGAGATCATTGCGCACCCAAACCAGCGCTATCTTAGTACTATGCCTCTTTTGAAAACCAGACTGGAAGGGTTTGTAGATGTCATGGATGGTCAAATGGTTCTCCAACTGTATGGCCACTACTTTCTCAATCATCTTCCCTAAAAAGGGAAGATTTGAGATTGGTCTGTAGTTTGCGTGGCAGTCAGGGTCCAAATAAATTTTCTTCAAGAGGTGTGTTACCACCACCTCCTTCAGGGAGCTAGGAAACTCACCTGTTTCCAAGGAGCACCTGACTATCTGTGTGAGGACCGGACCGATGGAATCAATTCAACCCAAAATCAGGGAAGTTGGTCAAGGATCCAAACTACAGCATGTAGGCTGCATACTCTAGACAATCCGCATGACATCCATGAACTCCGGTCAGCTGAAGGTACTCCAGGAAAGCTGAGGGGCTGCAGCCACATGCTGGTCCAGAGCAATACCCTTAGAGTATGCTGTATGGAGTGCCACCCTGATGTCAGCCACCTTATTTGCAAAGAATCAAGCAAGTTCATCGCACTTGAAGGCAGGCTGGGTTGCACAGTCTGTCCACAGTGCGAAAAAGCTGAGCTGGTCAATTCTGAGCAACGGCAATCTCCCTGGACAGGAATTCTGCCTTCTTACGGGAGATTCCAGATTGATAGGCTTGATAATGCTCCATCAATTTAAGGTAGTTGGCATCAAGGGAGGATCTCTGCCAGCAATGCTCTAACCTTTGTCCTAGTCGCCGGATCTACCTCAAGGTGCCATCAACCATGGGGACTGAGGGCGATGGGAGAGAGGATGAACATGGACACGAGCAACAACATCCAGGGCTGCTGATATAGCTGTATTATAGGCTACCACAAGGGCCTCTGGGTCGCTGTTTGCTACTGGAAGGGATGATAGGTCAAGTACTACCACCAGGCCTTCAGAGCTAATATCTCGTAAAGGGTGATACCTGACCATCTCCACAGGGGTAGGCCTATGAAGGGGGGCACTAAAACTAAACCCCACGGTGTAGTGGTCGGACTATCCAACTGGTTCCACCCCCAGGTCAGAGGCCTCGATCCCCAGGAGGAAGATTAAGTCAAGGGAGTGACCAGGTTTATGGGTAGTAGTGGTAACTATCTGTGTAAGGCCCAGCGATGACATTAACTGGAGGAAGTGTTGTCCAAATGATACATAGATACATAGATACATAGACAGTGTCGGCAGATAAGGGCCTGTGGCCCACCCAGTCTGCCCATTTGAGCTTGTAAGTTCAGTTTATGTTTTCCTAGAAGTCTGTTGCCCCTTACCCCTGACCTCCATAATTCCTTTATGTCTATCCCATGCATTCTTAAATCCCGTGATTGCTTCAGCACCCACCACTTCCTCTGGCAGGGTGTTCCACTTGTCCACCACCCATTCTGTGAAGAAATTCTTCCTCACGTTTCCTCTGAATCGTCCTCCCTCCAACTTCATCCCATGCCCTCTAGTCCTGGAACATCTTTTTCGTTTAAAAATAGTGTATTCCTGCACCCTGTTCCTCCCTGTAAGATACTGTTCCTCCCTGTAAGATACAATGGTAAGAGTCTGTCATCGGTCCAGGCATTGAAGTCACCCAGAACCATCAGTCTGTGTGACTCGAATGCCATATCTATGACAAAGTCCGCCACTTCCTGAAGGAAGCTCTTCTCATCTCCGGGTGGACAGTAAATGAAAGCGATCCTACACCTACACCTGCTACCATGGTACACTCGAATGACTCAGTCTCCTCAACTGGTACACTTGCAAGGTTAAGTTCGGTCTTGAAACAGACCACAACTCCCCCCCCCCATTATCCAATCTTGGGTGGTGGATCACTGAGTACCCGGCTGGAGTTACAGCCTCCAAGATGGGGCCAGAGTTCTCATCCAGCCAGGTCTTGGTGATGCAAGCCAGATCTGCCGTTCCTACAAGATCTGCAATAATTGCAGTTTTGTTTTTAATGGACCTGGCATTGCATAACACCACCCGAGTTGGATGAACCTCCAGAGCTGCCCAAACCACCTGCCTGCCAATATTGGTAGTGCTCTTGGGTATGGAAGCCAAACATGGCGAACCACGTTCTTGGTTCCACTTCACCCCCGGATGTCTCCTGGATCTCACAACCCTGATGTGATGGATCCACTCATTCACCCTCGACTGTTTGCGCCCCCCATCCCCCTCCTCCCCTTGTGAGTGATACCCAGTGTTCTACAGTGCTGGTATGTTGTAAACTGCAGTGGGGGAGGAAAAAAGGAATGGAGAGCACGGAGAACAGAGGGCGAGTAGCGCACGACTGTGGGGGCAGGCCTCCAACACATTCTGGCAGTCACTTTATCAGACAACTCTCACTTAATTAAATACCAAAACAAAATTAAATAAAACAAAATAACAAAAACACCATGGAATATAAACCCGCAACACTTAATTAAAATTAGATAACCCAAAACACCTTTCCCCATCACAACATAGATAATCTTCAAACCCTCTCACACATGAAGTACTAAAAAGGTACTGACAAACACAGAAATCCCACCCACTGAACAACTAAAATTATTTACTAAAACCCCACACACCCCACTTAAATAAAGAATAAACAAGGCTCCCACATAACACAACCGCAACATAAAAATAACTCCTCAAATAAATACAATAAAATCCCCCTCAGATCAAGAAGAAGACAGCAAATGTAAATGAAGAGACAGGTTCAGTCACTAGTCCAGCATGGGAGGAAGTGGCCAAGAAGGTGAACACTGTCAGCAGGGTGAAGCTTACGGTGCAGGAGCTCCAAAAGAGGCACAATGACCTCACACGATGGTCCAAAGAGAAATTGGCACAGATCCACAGGAACAGCCTTGTCACTGGAGGGAGATCATATGAACCGGTGGAACTCACCAGCCAGAAGGAGATGGTGGCATCCCAGATAAGCAGGTGGAGCATCAAGGGGGACAGCAGTCTCGATGTGTTCAGGATGCGTAGTGGTGAAGGTGTGTGGTAGGGCACAGCATGTATCTGGATGCAGGGCTGTGGACGATGGCAATGAGCACATGTGCAGCACATGGCAGTGCACATGACCCAATACATGTTAGACAAGGGTACTCTCTTGGTGCTGTTCAAATGCCATCTGCCACTGTGGCCAATGCAGCTGAGCCACACCATGAGCAGGGAACACGCATGCTGCACATGGCACAACTGATGGCACAAAACACAGGACACAACATGCCCAGCAGATGGATGACACACACAGGAGAGAGACTCACAGAGGGCATCAGATACCTGTGCAGTGTGCCATGTGGCACAATGCAGACAACTGCAGCACAGTGGTCCCAAAGGCCCACATAGGGCATGCAATTCTGCACACATGTAGATGTACACAACCACTGAAAACACAGCCACTGATCAGCCTGTCAGCTGTTAACCCTCTGTTGCAGGTACCAGTGGAACACCAGGAACAGGGGGTCCATAAGCAGGCACCAGTGGAACATCAGGAACAGGAGGGCCATGAGCAGGCACCAGGGAACATCAGGAACAGGAGGGCCATGAGCATCGATATCCAGTGATGGATGATAAAACACTGGACACACACAGACCAGTGACACAGATGATGACACATCCACTGGTGGGGATATTGACGGTGACAGTAGTCCAGTTGACACCATGGAACAGTCCATAGATGCCACAATGGAGGATGCAGAGGATTCCACCAATGAGGAGGGGGTAGGTGGATGCCGAGGGGGAAGCAGAGGAGGCTGATGATGGGGTATTAGAAGTGGATGGTGGGGAAGGGGTGCAGGAGGAGGCTGAGGAGGGGGGGGAGAATGATGGAACAGAGGTTAGCCATGAGGACATCCATGACAACATTGCCCAGGATCTGTCCCCAACACTATCCATGACCAAGGCCCCTAGAATTCTGTGGCTGCAGAATTTTGCGCAGAACTTGCAATCTACCGCAGAACTTCTGCGGTGCCGCAGAATTCACTCTTCTTGGTGATTTTTTTTATTAATATTTCTGTTTATACATAGAATCTGGTTCCCTTCCCCTCTTTTTATATCCAAAACCCCCTATATGTTCAGAATGTGATGTTATCATTGCTATAACGTCATACATTAGCTAATGAAATGGGCTGCATTCTGCAACAGAAATGAACAGTCACTTATCTACCACAGCTCCCACTGCCAGAGACGGTGGCACAGCACATCATACATGATGATATTTGGTCAGCCTGCACTACAGCCTAATACAATTTTCAGTCTTACATTGTTGTACTATGGCCAACTTAAAACCTTGTCAATAGCACAGACCTGTTAAGTCCAAACCTCACTGTTTACAAACCTATTTGTGCCTTTAAGGTATAGAGACACTATCTGAAATGAATAACTGGTAAAATGAATTTA